>CM074738.1:79935014-81427062 GCA_037367245.1 Phrynocephalus guinanensis | reverse complement strand
CTATGTGGAAATTTGCTTTGATACATGATTATTTTGATTTACAAGCATGCTTGTGGAACAGATTATTTATTTATTATTTATTTATTTTGAAATTTTTTTCCCTCCACCTTTCTCCTTGGAAAAGGACCCAAGGTGGCTTACAGCAATGAGGGACAATATACAGCCCAGAACATTTAAGACATATTCAAGTTAACAACAGGGAATTAGAGGAGGCATCTTAGAATATTAAAAGGTAACATTAAAGCTACAAAGAGCACGCAAAAAGAAATAAAAATCCATTATGTGGGGTGGAAAGTACAATAACATGGAAAACACTGGTGTTATTATGAAATCTGTTGATGTAAACATGGTAATTCATATAAAAATCACATAGTAGGTAATCGCTCATTCAGGGAAAGCTTGCCTAAAAAGGAAGGTTTCCTGTTTCTGGAAAGATAGCAGAGATGGGGCAGTCCTGGCCTACAGCAGAAGGGAGTTGCAAAGTCTGGGAGCAGCAACAGAGAAGGCCCGTTCACGTGCTCTTTTGAGGCGTACCTGTGAAGGTGGCGGGATGGAGAGAAAGGCCTCTCCTGATGACTTAAGCACCCGAGCTGGTTCATACTGCGAGATTTGAACTTTGAGGTAGCTTGGACCCAGGCCATTCTGTGCTTTGTAAGTTAAGGTCAGCACCTTGAAATGTGTGTGGTAGGTGATTGGCAGCCAGTGGAGCTGCTTTAGTTACTGGTGTAATGTGATCTCTCTAACCCGCCCCAGTCAGCAGTCCGGCTGCTGCATTTTGGACCCGTTGAAGTTTCCTGAGACTTTTCATCGGTAGCCCCACATAGAGCGTATTATAGTAGGCCAGCTGGGATGTCACTAGGGCGTGTGTCACAGTGGCCAGAGCAGGTTTCTCAAGAAGCGGGCGTAACTGGTATACTAGTTTTAATTGTGCAAATGCACTCCTGGTCACAGCTGTGACCTGGGCATCTAACAAGTCCTCTTCATTACACTGATCACTACAGCAAGGTACACTGAAGTCTCTCTTGAATAAGATAGCATATGCTATAATAAAGCCCGTTCTTTGTAATCCCTCTTGTGCCCTAAAAGGACAACCAAGCCATTAATTTTGAGTACTGTAATACTAAATGACAGTTTCTACTTGAAGTAACAGGAAGTGAAGCATTAAGGTGTAAATTCAGTTAAATGTTCATCATATGAATTATTAAATAAATAATAATTTGAATACTAATTTATGTCCAAAAGTATCTTTATGACATAAGCATTTTGTCTGGCTTTTAAAAAAATCTGTCTGGAGAAGACTGTGCTGTGTTTCCACTTATTTATATTAAAATGTTTATTCTGTTTTCTATCATTGCATTAGTTGGCTGATATCTACTATGTTTTACAACAACAAAAATAGAAAGATAACTGTATAGATAGGTACATATATGAGGGGCTAAAAATATTAAAATCGTTTATTGCCGAAAGGGTAGTAAATCAACTGCTATACAGTGGTACCTTGTATAAAGGAATTAATTCATTCCAAATGAAATTATGTTAAGCAAATTTTCCTTTATACAAATTCCCATAGGAATGCATTGAAAATGGAGTGATCCCATTTGTATGTTGTACGGATTCGCCCCATAGGCGATTATGTTAAGCAAATTTCCCCTACCTCTGGAATTTTTTATGTTGTACAAATTTTATGTTATACAAGCTGTTTGTTATACAAGGGTTCACTGTACTGTACTGCAAATCTGGTTTCACCTTTCCTCATAAAGAGCAGCTCATTATTTTTATCTTTCATTTCTAGTCAATCTCCTATTTCACTATCTGTTTTCTGCAACCAAATAATTACCATAAAAACTGCTTCAACCTATGAAGCCCATGAATAACTGATCTCCAAAATGCCCCATCATTAACAACTCTGCTCAGTTCTCGGTCACAGCTTTCTTGATTCAATCAATCCGCCTCAGATGCGGTCTTCCTCTTTTTGTGCTTTTCCCAGGATTATTCTGTTTCCTGGAAAGCCTTGTCTTCTCATGATGTGCCAACAATATGACAGCCTCAATTTCCTCATTTTTTTTCTCCTAGAGAGAGTTGCGCTGACCTAGCACCCATTTGTTCATCTTTCTGGTGACCGATGTATCGGTAAAACATTCCTCCAGCAACATATTTCAAATGGATCTTTTTTCCCCGTTAGTTTCCTTCACTGTTCAGCTTTCACATTCATTCACAGAATTGAGAATGCAACAGGAAGGATGGCCTTGGCCTTGGTTTTCTAATCTATGACATGTCCTTCCTTTGGACGATCTTTCCTAGCTTCTTCACAGCTATCCTTCTGAGTTGCAGTCTTCTTGATTTTTTTTTTGCTGCAATCTCCATTTGAACTGATGATTGAACCAAGATATAGAACAGCCTCGCTCCCTCACTTGAAGCTTTCAAATGCCAACTGAAAACCTGGCTGTTTCCCCAAGCTTTCCCTAATTTCGGATCTTCTTTGATGCCGTAGTATATGCTTATCTTTACATTAGTTCCTGCCTCTTATTATCAATTATTTATACTGATCATTTGTGTTTGGTTCAATTATGATCATTTTTTATTTTTGCAATGTTGTATTTTCTAGATTTATGCTGTCTACATTTGCTTACATTCTTATTTTATATTGTTTATTGTTGGTTTTTATATTGCCCAGAGTAGCGATTTTGCTAGATGGTGCAGTATAGTAGTTTAATAAATAAATAAATAAATAAACTGCAATCCTGTTATTACAAAAATGTAAAATGTTGTAATTTTATTTCATTCATTGCAGTAGTAGGGTGCTTAGTCCTTGCAGAAAGAACACTGTGTTGGTCAACTTCCACTAACTCTTGGACTGCATAATCAAAGGAACACAAATTTGGGGCATTTCCATTGGACAGGAAACTATGCATTGCAATATTGTAATGGTGGTTAATAATTACC
Organism: Phrynocephalus guinanensis; assembly: GCA_037367245.1. NCBI lineage: Eukaryota > Metazoa > Chordata > Lepidosauria > Squamata > Agamidae > Phrynocephalus > Phrynocephalus guinanensis. The sequence goes on along the minus strand of CM074738.1, from coordinate 81,424,119 downwards.
TTTTCTTTTTTGGTTACCATAATCACCTTTGTGTATAGTGCAAACAGGATCGTGAGCTCATTTTTTTCTCAAATGAGTTAAATTGTCCAGACTCAGAGGTGCATTAATAACTGTGCTATAACTTGAAGGCTATATTCAGAATTGTAGGCGCTAATCCATAGTCTAGTTTCAGATATTTATTTGTTTACTTGTACAGGATTTCTAAATGAGACTTTTTCCAGATCATATTCCATTACGTCTTTCTACTCCCTTCCTGTATGTATGCTGTATTTTTCAAAATAGCTTCTCCACTTGCTAAATGCTTTTTTTGTTCTTGTGTTGATAACATGTTCCCGTCAATAGTATTTACATTTATTGTTTTCCTTCCTTCCTTTTTTTTACTGGCCACATACCAATCTTGGGTTTTGGCCTTAACTCAAAGCACAATATAACTGAGAAATCTTATGCAAATAAGATTTGTAAATACAGTGGTACTTTGACTTAACAACATTAATCTGTTCCAAAGGCATCTTCGGAAGTGGATCAACTTGTAAGTCGAACAGGATTAATAGGTTTTCAATGCATTCCTACGGGAAGGCTGTCCCAACCTCCCCTCAATCAAGGGTAGCCAAAGGCTGCTTTGCACACCCCCGCCAGACTGCTGACTCTGACGGGTCGGACCTCTCAAAATCACGGGGGGGGGGGGGGCTGCGGAAAGCAGACTTTGGATGCCCTTGATTGAGGGAGAAGCGTGGGCACCTTGCAAGGGAAGCACTTACCTCCGGGTAAGCGCTTAGCCAGAGGAAAGCGCTTCCCTTGCAAGGCGCCTAGGCTGGGCGAAGATCGCAGGGATTGATGGATCTTCAGCCAGCTCTGGAGGTTTGGAAGGCAAGAGGTGGTGGTCGATTGCCACCGCTGCTTCCCTTGCAACCCTCCCGGGGTGGGCAAAAATCAATGGGTCCATGCTCTGCCCAATGATTTGGTGAGCATAGCACAGACCCACTGATATTCGCGCAGCCTGGGTGGTTTGGAAAAGGAGATGCATCATTGCCAGAAGATCCCTGGGGTGGATGCATCTTTGCACAGCCCGGGCGTTTTGGAAACAGGCGCATCTGCCTTCCAAACCGCCTGGACTGTGTGAAGATGCATCAGTCCCAGAAGATCCCTGGGGTGGAGGCATCTCTGTGCAGCCTGGGCGGTTTGGAGAGGAGGCATCCCTACGTTCTAAACGGCCCGGACTGTGCAAAGATGCATTGGTCCCAGAAGATCCCTGGTGTGGCTGCATCTCTGTGCAGCCTGGGCGGTTTGGAGAGGAGGCATCCCTGCATTCTAAACTGCCTGGACTGCGCAAAGATGCATGGGTCCCAGAAGATCCCTGGGACGGATGCATCTTCACGCAGCTCAGGCGGTTTGGAAGGCAAGTGGTGGTGGCGTATCACCGCCGCCGCTTCCCTGGTAAGCCTCCCGGGTCAATGGTTCCATGCTCTGCTCACTATATTAGTGGGCAGAGCACGGACCCACTGATCTTCACCCAGCCCAGGAAGCTTGCAGGGGAAGTGGCGGTGGTGATCCGTCGCTGCTGCTTGCCTTGCAAGGCACCCGGGATGGCCAAACATCCATCAGTCCCTGCGATCTTCGCCCAGCCCAGGCACCTTGCAAGGGAAGTGTTTACCTCTGGGTAAGCACTTATCTTTGTTTACCTCTGGGATGGCTGATTGATTTGGCCAGCCCAGAGGTAAGCAAAAGTAAGTGCTTCCCTTGCAAGGCGCCTGGACTGTCCAAAGTTGCATTGTTCCCTGGGAATTATGCAACTTCAGCCATCCCAGGCAGTTTGCAAGGGAGGAGCGATGATCACCACCTCCTCCTTCTTGGTTGCTTCGATTTCTTTTGCAGAGATCGAAGCAACCAAGGAGGAGGAGGTGGTGGCAACGGGCAGTGAACGCTGCTCTCTGCTCTGCATGAGAGCTGACTTTGATAGGTTGGACCCATCAAAGTCAGCTATCATGTGGAGCAGAGAGCAGCGTTCCTAAGTCGAATTATTTGGTTGTCGAAGCAACCGTACATCGAGGTACCACTGTACTTCTAGGCAAACATAACTTCCCAAGCTTTAAGGAAGTAACAAGGCAATGATCTGGGGAAAGTGAGACAAGCTATAATCACAATCCTAGTTTAACTTTTTATTCATATTGATTGAATAATGTGAACAGCAAAGTGAAGATACACCAGGTCTGATTCTGGTCCATGCCCAGAACTAGACAGGAACCAATTGCACTGTGCACAGAAAAGGTAAAGGAGCACTATGGTTACTCAGTGTTGGCTTGTGAAAAACAACTTATAGAAGTTTTACCTTGTATTGCATTCATCTCAAGGAATGGGTAAGAGAAAATTGTATTTGCATTATGAGATACTGACATACGTACCTAGAAGCATCAGAGGAAGGAGCATGAAAATATTAGAATGTTTATGGAAATTGCTGAAAAATACATGCAGTCTTCCTGTCCCTTAAAAACCTTTCGTTATTTTGCTAGAACAGACAACAGTATCATACAGCTGTCTTTCCAGAAAGTAAGAATTATTGAAATATTTATTTAACTAAAATGTAGCACTGCATCTCTGCTAGTTCCAATATGATTTGTCTTGGTAGACATTTAGTATTAGTCTGCTTTTATGTGTCTGTGTAAGTTGTATTTAACATTGCAGTAAGATTTTTCCAGTTCAGCTGTATCAGGTCTGAAAAGATTTGTCTTTGTTCTTAAAGGAAAATATTGTACATTTGAACAAGACAATGCCGAAGACATTTCTGAAAATGAAAATTCTTACAAAATCATCATAATCATCAACATGATCCAGCTAAGCATTTTTCATTATTCATTTTTTAACATTTTAATGTAATGACTTTTATGTTTGAACTATACCTTATAAACGGAATGGCCTCCAACTATCCAAACCAAGTCTACCTTGTTGGCCAGTTCTGGTGATTCTAGAAGTTCCAGTGCCTCATCAAGACTTCTGGCAAGGTAGGCTCCTTGAGGTACTTCCCTAGAGAAAACAGATGTTACCACTTAATATCCAAGGAATTCTTTCTGTTATATCTTCTCAGCCATTTGCATGACATTTTTCAATGGACCTTCTTATGTATTATAGCTGAACAACAGTTAACTGCAAAAACAGCCAGTTCTGTAAGCACCATTTTAAAATATGTATGTATGATGTCTATGCATTCTTTTAAAAAAATGACAGCTTTTCTATTATCTTATTTGTGACTGCAAGTATCTGCCTCTTTAATGTCTGTGAAGATTTTCAGTCATGCAGGTGAGGTTTTCTGGGAGATAAGTCATGGTAACTGGAGTTTTTTTCTTGTCAGATCGAAATGTTTTGCTACTCATCCAAGTAGCTGAATGAGACTGATGAAGCTACTTAAATGAGTAGTGAAACATTTTGATCTCACAAGAAAATAAGTCCAGTTGCCATGATTCAACTTCCAGAAGACTCTTTCCCTTTCTTTGGGAAAATTGGCACGGTATATAAATATAAATATAAATATAAATAAATAAATAAAATATATATCTGGCCCAAAAGCCATGCTTGAATGGCTGGGACTAAACCACAAGAAGGTGGGATCTACATTAGTAATCATGATGCTAGAATGGCATCTGGCTTAATCAGAATACAAACCAGTGAAGCACCTACAGTGGACCCTTGTATAACAAACAGTTTGTATAACATAAAATTTGTACAGCATAAAAAATTCTGGAGATAGGGGAAATTTGCTTAACATAATTGCCTATGGGGTGAATCTGTAGAACATAAAAATGGGATCATTCTGTTTTCAATGCATTCCTATGAGAAATTTGTATAAAGGAAAATTTGCTTAACATAATTTCATTTGGAACGAATTAATTCCTTTATACAAGGTACCACTGTATCTTGACCTGGGCTAAGATTCTGCTGAGCACAATCAAATACATAACTGAACAAGATTTGAGATTAATTTAATCACCAAGTGAACTTGAAATCTGTGGAATTATTCCTTGGAGACATGTAATCAAATGCAAATAGTCATAACTAACAGCTAGGATTATTTTTTATTTACAAGAAGTGAATGATAACTCAAAAATCGAAAGTTGGCTAACTGATGTTGTTCCTCTAGTGTTAAATAATTAATACTGGAATTAATTATCTGTGCACAAGAAATGGCATTATTATCAATACATAACATTTTCCACAGCATAGTTTCTTGTACCATTGAACATGAGGGGTCTCTGCTTAATAAACTGAGCCAAGAATCCTACTGGTTAGTTTTCCTGGAATGACTACAAAGATAACAGCAGCAAATTGCTTCTAGTTAAAGAGTTGCCACTTGTTTGCCTCTTCAATCACCAATGCAAACAAATACGAAACAGCAAGGGATACAAATAACATATTGTGTGTGTGTGTGTGTTGTGTCGTTACAGTCATGACTGACTCTTCGTGACTCCATGTCACTGGAGTTTTCTTGGCAGGAGTACTGGAGTGGTTTGCCAGTTCCTACTCCAGGCGCCTACAGCACCTGGTATTCCCTGGTGGTCGCCCATCCAAGTACTAACCAGGGCTGACCCTGCTTAACTTCCAAAATCAGGCAAGATCGGATGTGCTTAGGGCATCTATACCGTATTTATTGGCGTATAACACGCACTCCCCCCCCGAAAATAGGGGGCAAATGATGTATGCATGTTATACGCCGATGTCGCCCGCCAGGTCCCTGTGTTTGGGGGATTCCCCCCCCCCTCGCCTTCTCCAGAGACACCAAATGGGCCCAGCAACCCAGCCTGGAGCCGCCTCGCGCCCCCCAACAGTCCCGGGAAAACCAGGCGGCAGGGCAGAAGCCCGAGCCGCGAAGATGGCGCGTCCCCGCGCTGCTGCCCCCGCCACAGAAGCCACTGCTGGAGCCCTTATCAGGGCTCCGATCAGAGCAGCACAGCTGATCGTCAGGAGCTTGAAGACGGGAAAACCGGCCGGAGTGCTGCTAGTCTGAAGGCTCAGCCTCTGCTGACGCCGGGCCCCAGTGCTCCGGAAACACGATCCCAGGTGGGGCGGACGAAGCCGGCCGCCCTCCCACAGGACCCCCCTAAGCCTAACACTACCTCCCCCCTACGCCCGGGGAGCGAATCCCCGCCCAACCGGGAGCCTACCTAACCCTCCCCCTAACCTACCCCCCACCCACGGAGTCCCTGAAGTAACCGGGCGGCCCGGCTGAAGCTCGGGCCGCCGAACAGCTGGCACGTCCTCGCGCCAAAAGAAAAAAGGCCGCCGCCGCTGCCGGATTCCTCACCGCGGCAACGAGAGCAGGACGACCGGCAAGGCGAAGAGAGCCGACAGGTAAGGCCCGCTACCATTGCCCCCCCGTCCCGCTACGCTGCCATCACCCCAGCCACCGCCCGCTGAACCCATCACACACACACACACACGACCCCGACACAGTCAGTTTGGGTACTCGGCGTAAAAAAGGTACAACGCCTGCCGGGTCCCTGCCAGCCTCCTGACAGTGGACAAGCGGGAGGGCAGGCGAAGGAGGGGGGATGAGCGAGTGAGTGAGTTTATTTATTTTTAAATAAATATATCCAAGTCATTTTTACCTCATTTCAATCAGATAAAATGGCTATGTTAAATGAAGCAGAAAGATTCCAGATAATCTCCCTTTCCTGGTTTTTTTAATTAAGGTTGCAGAGCCCTTAATTTATTTGCAGAGCCCAGGGTGCAAATTTTTCCTAAAATTTCCCTCTTAAAATGAAGGTGCGCGTTATACGCCTGTGCGTGTTATACGCCGATAAATATGGTACCTAGTGGCAATTCACTACTGCAACTTATATAATTGCACTTACATCAGTATACCTTATAGGACCATGGCCGGAGTTTTTTAAAAAGTTGCTGTACTATCATTCTGTTCAATAACATAACTGTAGCTGCTTTGCTATATCCCTAAAATAAAGATATTGTACAGTACAGTACTTACTTTAGTTCTTTGCTGAGTACAATATTAATTCTGTTTTTTAAAGGGCGTTTTTCCTCAGGAACGGACAACCAGGTCTTCTTACCCATTATGATTACGTTTTGTTTTCCTGGGCAATAGAGAAAAGGGGATTTGTAGTGACATCTAGTGGCTGTAGTATCTCCTCATAAATGGTTTGTGCTATTAATTCACAATGCCCCCAAACCTCTGATGATATAATTGAAGACAAACGACTATAGTGCCTTGTAGGGTCCATCAGTGGACATTCCCACATCATATGCCTCAGAGAAACAATATTGATATTGCATGTATCTAACACTCATCTAAAGTGGCCGACTTGGTCAATGGTATCAAAAGCTGCTGAGAGGTCTGGTAGGGACATACACAATGTGACGAATTCCCAGGTTAGGTCATCCACCAAGGCAACCAAAGCAGTCTCTGCTCCGTAACCAGACTGAAATGGATCTAGATCAGTGTTGGGGAACCTATGGCATGGGTGCCAGAGATGGCACTCGGAGCCCTTTCTGTGGGCACCCGACACAACCTCCTGTATTCAGGTTAAATTGCTTTATCGGCATTTTGCAAAAAAGAAAAAAAAAAAGAAAAAAAAGAGAAAAGTGCATTTTGAATAGCCATTCAGGCACTTGGTCTCTAAAAGGTTCGCCATCACTGATCTAGATGATCCAGCTCATCCAGAAACTTTTAGAGCTGAGAAGGCCTCACAAGCTCTAATACCTTGCCCCCAAAGGCTACAACTGACACTTATCCATTAACATAGGCCAAGCAGGCATCAAAGCTACAGTGATATGACCTGTACCAACTACAGCATCCAAGTCAGAGCAGATCTGAGCAATTTTTACATTTTTTATCTAAAAGGCTGTTGAGACACTCAAGGTTAATGCTTACTGGAAGACTTTGGCTAATGGCTACAGTATGTGGCTAATGGAAGACTTTGCAGTAGTAAATATTGCTATATTTCTCCAGGTACTGTAATAGATTATACGTAGTCTGCAATGTTAAAATGGTAAAAATTCCTGGTCAGAAATATCGAGTTGCTCTACTGCTTATACTATACCATCAGCCTATTCTTTTCCACGTCATAATTTTCAGATCAGGATTATCACATAAGGGTAATTTAGCATGTGTAGACAGTCATACTGTAACTGATAACAGGACAGACCTGCATGGCTGCAAAAATTATAGGAAGATAAATGTCTTTCACAGCAACATAGAGTGAGTTGAGATAGGTCATGTGTTCACAATCTTGTTGTATACTGTAACATTATGGGGTATGTCACATTATGGGATATGACAGCAGATTTTGGTATCTTTTCATTAAAGTCTTGCAGTACTTGTACTTTCTGAAGAAATGGAGGGAGGGACTTAGTTTTGACAATGTCATATTACCCAAAGCATTATGTAAAAGACTGGTAGTTGTAAAATATGCAAATACACTTGGGGAGCTCAGGAAATTAGCACATTTACCTTCTTGTGTAGGTGTCATGGTCATTTTCTGGAAATATTTAAACTCATTCCTGTTTAAAAGAAAAAAATGTTTTGGTGATGTTTCCTGCATAGATATTGATTACCACAATTTTCTAATTATGTTTCCAAGCTTTACAATTTTTTTCATTGAAATCTGACACTGCAAATGTTGACTCCAAGTCACTTCAGTCACAACCAGTAGAATTAGTGGCTATGGAAGCATCCAGAGGCGTTCCTCACCCCTGCGTTAAGGTATAAGGAGACTTATAAATGTTGATTACTCCCTAGAGCAGTGTTTTTCAACCAGTGTGCCGTGGCACATTACTGTGCCGCGAGATGTTGGCTGGTGTGCCGCGGCGCTGGGGAGCCGGAGGAAGGCGGGGCGTCCAGAAAGAAGCCGCCGCCGCTGCCGCCGCCTCCCAAGCCGCTCCCGCCGCCGCGGCCAAAGCTGCTCCCGCTGCCGGAGCCCTTATCAGGGCTCCGATCGGAGAGCCCAGCTGGTAGGCGGCCTGTCAAAGAGAGACCGGCCAAAGCGCGGCAAGGCCGCAAGCCTCACCGCTGCTGCGGCCGGTCACGGGCGGTCCACCGCCGCCGCCGCCGCCCGCGTCGCTGGGCAAGGCCCCGATACTCGGCTGCGCTGACGGAGCCGGGAGCCCTCCCCCGGTAAGACAAAGGAGCCTCAAAAGGGGTGGGGGGGCGCCAGCTGGAGCAGGCAAACCGCACGTCCGGAGCAGCCAAAAATCTCGCCGCCGACCACCCAGAGACTATTTGAAGTGGTATGGGGCAGTATATAAGCAGAACACACACACACACACACACACACATGCACCCCCTTGGCGCGGGTGAAGTGAAGGGGACCCAGGCGGTGGGAAATGACAGATTGGGGGTGGGGAGGGGGGGAGAAGATGCTTGGACAGCCGGATGTGCCATGAATGGTTGGAGGAGGGGCGGGCGACTGGGGTGGGGGTGGGGTGGGGGAAGGCGCGCCAGCATTCGGAACGACGGAATGAACGAATGAAGCTGCAAAGCTATGGCTGGTTTGCCTTTTGCATCAGTGGAGAAAGCAGCTTCCAGTGGAGACTCGTGTGGTATGTGACAGAATCAGGCAGAAGTCTTTCACCCAAGTTCTAAGGATACCAAGGGATCTTTGTTATGAACTGGAAGAGAAATACCCAACCATCAAAGTAAATAAGCCAGAAATTCTAGTGCTATATCAATGTAAGTCACCATGATGGTCATGCTTTCAAGAAAACATTGTACGTGTATTCTTATTTAAAATGGGGTGAGCATTTTGGGTGGGTCTAGGGGGGGTCTGTTTTCTGCCGCCGCCCCCCCGCAATGCCATCCCTCCCCACCACAAATTTATTTATTTATTTTAGAGTATTTTTACCCCACCTTTCTCCTTGGAAAGGGACCCAAGGCAGCTTCCACCACAGGCCAAGCAGCGCACCCCACTCCCTCCCCCCACCCCCGCGGCCACCTCCGCCCGACCACCTGCGGCCGCCCGGGGAAAGAGGGAAGGAGGGAGGGGAAAGGAGGGGCAGCAGACACGGAGGGGGGGTGAGCCGGGGAGGGGCACCCTTACCTGGCACCTGCACGGGGTCCGCCGCCCCCCCCGTCGCCCAAAAAAACCTAACGCTGCATTGGAACGGATTAAATCCAGTTTCAATGCATTCCTATGCATTTTTTAACATTTTCTAATGGTGGTGTGCCTCGTGATTTTTTCATGAAACAAGTGTGCCTTGGCCCAAAAAAGGTTGAAAAACACTGCCCTAGAGAAAGCAACAGCCTAGCAATAAATACAAAGACAACATCATATCTGACATTTAAATGGACAGTCAGGAATGTGATACATTCTAAAGAAAATCAGTAGTGCCCCACTGTATTTTATATTGGACAAATGACCAAATTCTACAATGAACATCAGGATCAGACATATCCAGAAACTAGTGGCTAAACACTCAATTCTTCCTGCTCACTTTTTCTGACCTCAGAGTTGCAGTCCTTGAACAAATAAACTTCAATGACAGATTCCAAAGAGAGGTTAGCAAACAGGAATATATCAGTAAGTTGACCAAACTCCAGGCTTAAATAAACCGGATTCCTATGTTATTAAAAACACCTATCTAATTATCTGCATTTTAAAAACTAGAATGAAAACTATTTTCATTTTATATATCTTAAGTCTTTCATGGTGATTTCTGATAATAGTTCTAAACTGCCATCTGTTTTATTCTCCCTGATAGAAAAGCAGTCACTCCATTCATCTGAAGAAGTGTGCTTGGACATCTAAAAACTTATGAAAAATAAAAAATTAGTTTAGCTGTTGTGAGGTTTTCGGGCTGTTTGGCCGTGTTCTGGAAGTTTTTCTTCCTTAAGCACGGAAAGGCTATTACCTGGAGAAAAACTTCCAGAGCATGGCCAAATAGCCCGAAAAACTCAAAACAGCTATCAGATCCCGTCCGTGAAAGCCTTTGTGAATACAAAAATTCATTTATCATGTCTTATAGGTGTCATTTGACATCTGGTTTCTAAAGAGGTACCTGTTGAAACAAGGATGAAGTCTTACAACACCTTAAAGACTAGCAAATTGTCTTTAACAATGGGGTTTCACTCTTTCCTCTACTTTGAAATCACTGGATAGACCAGTGCAAGGGAGAGCAAATGATCTAAAGGTGCAGGAACTAACTTATCTGCCACTGGGGTTGGCCTCTGAACCTAGATAGGCAGGGAACCATTTTATCCTTCACTGGGAAGCGGAAAGACTGGAGTTTGCCCCATTCAAATACTAACTGCTGGCAGTAACACAAATCAGCCCATTTGCCATTTCTCTTTATTCCCCCTCAAGATCAGCCGGTTGTTGACCCCTATCTGGATTCAAAGGACCAGACGGCCAAAGTTCAGAAACAAAAGGCACCTGTGTTTGCTAGGGAAAAGGGAGGAAAGAAGAATGACTAAATCAGTAAGGCAAGTGGGGCTACAGCATTGTAGGCATCCGAGGTGTATTATTCTGGGAGCCTCCTGGTATCCATAATTAACATTCTTAATCTTATTTATTTCCTGTGGCATAACATCAGTGCTTGTGCTGTTGCTTCTTGTAGTAGGGAAATCCTTGGGAGACGTCCAGCAGCCTAAACTGTCACTGTGCAGCTGTGACAAGCTACGCATCGCCTGGGGTGCACCAGGAGGAGGCTAGTCTATATTGCACCACCAACATTTTATTTAAATCATTTTTTAAAAAACATTTAAAACAAAACATGGTACATTTATTAGTTTACAATTAGATGACCAGTATTATGTTAGCTTTAGCCGATGTTATTGCATTGCATGCATGAGTTCTTATTCTTATGTATTTTCTTTATAAACCAGACGCTTTTCAGTGGCAGGATCTCCCACCTAACCAACTGACAATCTGACTCTCAGCTCTCTTAACTGAACTGAACTGACCTCCTCTCAGCTCTAATTTAAATCATTTTGAGCAACAATCCGAGAGGACGAAAAGTGCCCTTCCCAGCCACGGCTGATCCCAGGGGACAACGCCTAGTGGAGGGAGGAGCAGGAGGAGCAGGAGCTTTCCTCTCCTTCACAATTTAAAAAAGAAGCGTGGGATTTTAGAAAGGTAACGGGAGAGACCGTCTTTACCTTAGCGGGGGCCAAGGGAGCCCCCCGTCCTTCCCAATCCCCATGTTCTTGGAGACGGCGGCGATGGAATACAAGGAGCGCACCATCCTCGCCCGCTGCCCATCCGCCCCGCAGCCGCCGCCGCCGCCGCCCCGAGCCTTCCCGCGCTTAAGACGCCGGCCCAGCCCATTGACGGAGAGACGCGCGGAGGAGGGCCGCCTGTGGCGCATGCGCAAGGGGAACACTCCCTCCCCTGCGCTCCCAGGGGATAAGGGTTTACCCGCAGAACCCTCACGCTGTCGTAACGCACGCACGCCTTTCTTTTTTTACGACCTTTTCCCTCCCGGGGCCGGCGGGTAGGCGCCGCCGTAAAGCGGAGCAGCTGAGGATTTCCCGCCAGTAACCCGGCGGGTTTGCACCAGGGCTTCGCTTCGCTGCTTCTTCTCCTCCTCCTCCTCCTCCTCCTCCTGCTAGCCATGCCTTTGGGGCGAAAACGGCCTCGGCCCGAGAGCGGCTCTCGAGGGCAGCCGGTGCTGAGCAGGTTTTTCCAGCCGATCGGATCCCTGCAGGCCAGCGTGTCCTCTCCTTCGGCGCTGGCTCGCAAGGAGGGCTCCCCGGCGGTTCCCGCCCTGGCATTGCCTGCGGTGCGCGCCCGGTGGTCGGGGGAAGGAAGGGGAGGGCGGTGGCGGGTCTCTCTCTCTCTCTGTGTCGCCCCTTCTTCGTACGGTGAGGAGCACAATCCGCCCCCCCACCTCCTGCCTCTTTAGGGGTCCCCCGAGTCTCCCTTCTCCTGTTTGATTTCCACGTGGAAGCAAGTTTGGTCTCTCTCTCTCTCTCTCTCCCCCCCCATCCCTGGACTTTCTCAGGTGGGCCTCGGGTAGCTTCCATAAGGTCCCCAATACAAGCAATGTTTTCTTTTTTGGGGGGGGGCGGGGTGTTAGGAACACCTTCCTTGCTGCCGCTCTTGGGGAAGGCTTTGGTCTCATCCGGCTCTAATCCTTGCCTGCTCTGAAGAGCGCTGAACGCGGCCATGTGGTTTAAGGGGATCCAACCTACTGGCTTCTCGAGGGAAATATATACCCAAAAACGTATTTCCCTCGAGAAGACGTCTGTCTCAAGAACAAAACAACTCGGGCTGAAAGGCGTGGCGTATCTTGGTTTTGAGTTGGAAACGCGCTTGGCCTGCCCCAGTGACATGTAAAATTCTAAGAGCATCCAGTGAATGGCATTAGGTTAATACAGTGGATGACTGTATGTCATAGTACCAGAACTGTAGACTCCGGTGCCTCCAACTTGGTCAATAGATGGAGATGTGTGAGGGATGTGGAAGAGCTGAACTCAAAGCAAAGCAAAGCAAAGTGTTCTGCTTATATACCGTCCCATACCACTTCAAGTAGTCTCTGGGAGGTTTACAATTTAATTAGAGTATGCAGGGTACATATTCCCCCTCACCCCCCAGCAAGCTGGGTACTCATTTTACAGACCTCGGAAGGTTGAAATGCTAAGTCAACCATGAGCCTGCTACCTGGGATTGAACCCCAGGTCAGGAGCACAGTTATATCTGCAGTACAGGCGTTTAACCACTGTGCCACGGGGCTCCTTCAGAGTAGAGAAAATAAATGGATTGAACAAGTTTCCAAGGAGGTTAATTGGTGGCATTTTTTTTCATGACACCTATAATGTGCATTTGCAGTGGCAGTGTGATAGTGAATACCAGGTGCTAGGGAAAGAGGGAGAAATAGCTCTAGTCTTCAATCCCTGCTTTTGGTCTGATTCCCAGCATCATGTCTTGGACCATGGATAGGATTAGGTGGACCTTTGATCTGCTTCACTAACATTCATATGTTTTAAGAAAGTCATAAAAGAACAAGTATTTTATATTTGCAGCAGCATAGTAAGATATAGAAGTCTAAAGGAGGAAGTATGTGTTTTTGACAAGTCACTAGGGAATTCACTCTGCTGCCATGACCTTTGTTAATCTAGTATCCCCACCATGCCACTATGGGGTACAAAATAGAGCTTTTTAAAGGTGGTATAGAAAAATGTGGAATCCATGATGGTGTATTGCTGAAGAGGAACGTAGTCTAGATTGATGAACATGGTCAGGGGACTGTAGTTATTTGCTTATAAAGAGTTACAATGTGTGAAGTGCATGTGATTGGGAAAAAGGACTATAAACTACAGTAATGTGTATTGTGGAAAAAGAGGATAAGGAACAGTTTTTCAACCATTCATAAGTGAGAGAGGTCACCCAGTGAAGCTGTGTAGCAGAGATTTGAGAAAGGAATGCTTCTTCATATGCCAAAAAATTAAACTGTCGAATTTCCCTCACAGAACTCAATGGACCAGCAAAATGAGTTTAGAGGGAGTTAGATAAATTTCTAGAGGATACAACTATGCATGCTATTTAGGAAAATTTACCTATTTTTCTATAGTGTCCCAGGTAATATGTCTCTGTAAAACACTTGCTAGAGAACGTGAGAAGAAAGTATTCATTGTTGTGACCTTCCTGTGGGTGTCTAGTTAGCTGTCATGGGAATGCCAGGCTGTAATGCATAGGACTTTGGTCTAATTTGGCACTGGTGTCCTTATGTCCTTTATATTATAGTAGAAAATACTGTATGGGGCATTATCAAACCCTGGTTCATTTATTTCAAGGGAGTCCTGAGAGGAAGGTTGTATACTTGTAGTCAAATAAAATTGGAATGTTCTGGTTCATTTGTTACCTTTTATTTGTATTAAAAATGGAAAGCTGGCGAATACATTAACCACCCACCTATCGCAGGGTTTAAGGGACCCGACCCAACCTGCGATAATTGAAAATCCGCGATATGCAGATATCGGGTCGGGACTGGGGGGCCTGTTTGGACCCTCCTACACTTACCTGAAGCCTGGCGCTATCCCGAACAGTACCCTAGTGGCCTTCCCAGGCCTGTCGGAGGCCCGAGAAGTGCTTTCCGGTGATCCAGAAGTCACTTTCGGTTCACCAGAAAGCACTTCTGGGGCCTCCGAAAGGCCCAGGAAGCCCACTGGAGGCCTGTTCAGGACAACATCAGGCCTGGGGTAAATACAGGAGGCCTGAAACACGCCCATCCAGCTTACCCCAGGTGGAGTTTGCCTTTCATATACTGCTGTCCCGTGATATACCGGGAACACAGTACTGTATAATGAACCGTAAAAGGGTGGGGGAACACTGTCTCCCAGTGTTAAAACTTGGTTGTGCACACTTGTCTCCACGATGTTCTACATTCACTTTGGGTTGTTTCATTTTAGCATTGATAGACCTTTGCTAGCATTTTATAAGACAGCTTGGAAATGCCTTAACTTGGCATGGGAAGGCTGCAGAAGTTCCTCTAGCCACACGTCTGGGGTCTTTATAGCCCTGCCCATCCCAATCATTTTAGAAGTGTGTAATCACTTTCGAATGAGAAATAATAGCCTGTCTTGGACATGATGAAGACTGTGGAAGTGGCTGGTTGGAGTTACCTTCTATGGGTTTGGTATTTTCCTTACCTATTATGTTTCATCCAGGGTGTTTCTAAAGCAATTGCCAGACCCATAATGCCTTGAGAGACCTTAGCCCTGCCTAACCAATTCCTTTCTTCCTCATGTTGGAGAGAGAAGCCATTATTTTCTCAGATATAAGTGTTTACCAACATCTGAAAGGACTGGGAGTTTATTTTGGCTCTCCGAAGTCTGACTGGTGGAAAACCTGCAGATGTCTATGGACTGTAGTTCATGAATTTTGAAAAGTCTGTGCCTAGTTGTAACTGTGTTTGGAAAGCACCCCCCAACTGCATGTCTAAACCACTGGCAACCAAAGTGAGTACTCCTCCAAGTGACAATGTCCAAATTGGGCACAAGTAGCCATTTCCCCTCCCTGGTATGAAACCTGTTAGTGTGACAAGGTCTCAGGTGTGAATGAAGGGAGAGCAGGTGTTATCGATCTCCCTCTCTCATACTAGTCACTTGAAGTTCCGCATAACACCTCATGGTAATGAACTGAGGATTTGAAAAAAATGAATTGTTGCTCTACAGAAAGATGGTCGAAAACATCTGGAGTGCCAAGGGTTCACCACCACTGGCCTAGGGCCAAGGCTATAAGCAGATTGTCAAGAACGTGTAACTGAGCTGCAGCATGTTGGCCACGACCATACAACGGTTTAACAGGACAGGTTCCACTCAGTACAGGTCAACCAAAGAAGTTGAGTGCCTGTGCTCAGCGTCATCTCCAGAGATTGGCTTTGGCAAATAAACGTATGAAGGCTGCCAGTATTGCTGCAGAGGTTGAAGGAATTGGGTGGGGGAGGTCAGCCTATTAGTGCTCAGACCATACGTCACACACTGCATCAAATTGTCTACAGAGCTGTCATCCCAGATGGAAACATCTTCTAAAGATGATGCACAAGAAGGCCCACATACAGTTTGCTGCAGACAAGCAGACTAAGGACATGGATTTCTGGAACAATATCCTGTGGTCCAATGAGACCAAGAGGTTCAGATGGTGTTAAGTGTGTGTGGCAGCAACCAGGTGAGGAGTACCAAGACAAATGTGTCCTGCCCGCAGTCAAGCAAGGTGGTGGGAGTGTCATGGTCTGGGGCTGCATGAGTGAAGTCAGCACTGGGGATCTATAGTTCATTGAGGGAACCACGAATGCCAACATGTACTGTGACATACTGAAGCAGAGCATGATCCCCTCCCTTTTGATACTGGGCCGCAGGGTAGTATTCCAACATGATAACGACCCCAAACGCATGCCCAAAATGACCACTGCGTTGCTAAAGAAGCTCAGGATTAAAGGTGATGGACTGGCCAAGCATGTTTACAGACCTAAACCCTATATAGAGCGTCTGTGGGGCGTCCTGAAGCAGAAGGTGGAGGTGGACAAGGTCTCTAGCATCCACCAGCTTTGTGATGTCATGGAGGAGTAGAAGAGGACTCCAGTGGCAACCTGTGTAGCTCTGGTGAACTCGATGCCCAAGAGGGTTAAGGCAGTGCTGGAAAATAATGGTGGCCACACAAAATAGTGACACTTTATGCCCAATGTGGACATTGCCACTTAGGGGTGTACTCATTTTTGTTGCCAGTGGTTTATACATTAATGGCTGTGTGTTGCATTATTTTGAGGGGACAGCACATTTACACTGTTATACAAGCTGTATACTCACTGCTTTACATTGTAGCCAAGTGTCATTTCTCCAGTGTTATCACATGAAAAGATATAGTAAAATGTTTATGAAATGTGAGGGGGTGTACTGACTTCTGCGATACACTGTATATAAGATTGCATTGTTAGTTGAAGTAAGCAACCAATAGAACATAAACTGGATTCTATAGTAGAATGGAGATGAATGCTATGTGGTTACTGAACAGAGAATTAAGAAGATGTATTTGGCTTATATTCTTATTTTGATAATTCTGAACTCATGAAATCTGGGCATTTAACCTGCCTGATTGACATTTGAGAGTGATGGCAAAGGGGCTGTCAGTTGTATTTTGGTAGCTGTGTGAGATAGTACTTACTAATGTTTTATGAGAGGTAGCCGTGTTAATCTGTACAAGAATTCCAGGAAAAAATAAAAAAAATTGCTTTTATTTGATATAGTCTGACTATAATCTGACTATAGTCTGAAGAAGTGAACACGACCACAAAAGCTTATATTAAAATAGTTAGTCTTTAAGGTGCTGCATGTCTTTGTCTTTTACTTTTTTATTTTTACTTGCTAATGGTAACTGGGAGTTGAGTCATGGCTACTGGACTTCTTTTTTGAGAGATAGAAACGTTTCGCTGTTCATCCAAACAGCTTCATCGGTCTGAATACAGCTGTATTCAGACCGATGAAGCTGTTTGGATGAACAGCGAAACGTTTCTATCTCTCAAAAAAGAAGTCCAGTAGCCATGACTCAACTCCCAGTTAAACGAACCTGGATGACTGAGAATCTTCACAGACGTATTGCTAATGGTAACCTCAAATATTTAACAATCATTTAAATAAAGAAGGAAGTGTATATTGATGATTCTTTATTACAGTCAAAGACCAAAAATACCAAACAATCCGCAATAATCACATACAATTCGAAATTTGAAATAAGTACAAAATTATACAGTCTTCCATTAAAATATTAATAAATAAACCCTTACTTACAGATTCATAAATTACATACTCAACTAAGCTGTCTATATCCTTAAAATAAGATAAAACCATGGCCAGGTTTATGGTATAGAGGTATTATTATCTATCTTGGTCGCAACCCGAACATTTGTTTGCGAGTTACTATTGCTGCCGTACAGAATTTAGCCACATTTCTTGTGATAATATGAGTATCATCAGAAAGTAGCAGTTGAACATAAAATCCCTCTGTTCTTCCTGGACATTTGCAGATAATAGGAGATAGGAGCTCCATGCGGATATCCCGATAGCAAGAACAATATAGGAGCACATGTTCAACTGTTTCAATTTGGTCATTATTGCATGGGCAAATGGAGTCTGATGGAAGCAAACCTTGAAACCTTCCCTCCAAAAGCTTAGAAGGTAGTACATTGAATCTAGCCAATGTAAAGGCCCTTCTGGCATTAGATGAAATAAGACTGGCTAAGTATGGAGATATGGTAAAAGCAGATTTCAAAACATGGTTGTATTTCCCCAGCTGGGCAACATGATTTTGTAATTCTATATCCCAGACCCTTAGTTTCACCGCATTCATAGTCTCTGTAAGTAAGACCCATTGCTATAAGTGTACTAGGATAGTAGCCTAATTTTGATATCTCTGCAATTATATGCTTCTTCCATTCTGACTGAAAAGTGTCTATTAACATCAATGGGGCCAGGCCTTCTGATGAAAAAATAAGTTTAAGCCAGTATTTAATCATAAGAACTTTGACTCGTGCTACATTGGGTACTAACCCAACCTCTCTAGATGAAGAGCTACATTGGAAGTACAAGGTTGTACTCCCAGGATAGCTCTCACAAATTTGGTCTGAACAATCTCCAGAGGTCGAAAAGAGTCTGAAGCATTCCTTTCTCATTATTTATTGGGCTTTTTACTGCTTTAACAACATTTTCTTGGCTGACCTTGTTGATAATGTTATTAGCAGCAGAAAACTGACCTTGGGAGCTGTGCTTGGAAGCTGCTTGCAACAAAGGTTAGGGCTGCTTTGTTTGCTTAATTGTGATAAAGCTCCTGAGATTACAAACTGCTCTCTCTGTGAATTCTGCAGCTCACAGATCATTCTTCTGAGAAATTCAAATACAACTCTTAACATCTGCTGAAGTTTTCGAGGTAGCGTTTTATGCAAATTTGAGTGAATATTTCATATTTACTTATTCTGTATGAAATGGGAATCTTTGATCTCACCCTATCTCCTCCATTGTTTAGGCAGTTACAGTGTAATATCCCGATATCAGTCACTCCCATCTCTGACCTGGGAGCCAGCAGAATAAACAGCAGTAATCCGTTTTCTAAGCCTCTGCAGAGTGTGACCATAGTGATTTGTCTTTCCCAATTAATTTTAATATGCATTCTGCTAAACATTGCAATAAAGCTGGACTCTACCCTGTGGCTCCAAAGAAACTGAGGCAAGTTACGATGACTGAGTTTATTACCTCCCAGGAAGCCTTAACAATTGACAAAGAGAATCCTATTTCTCCACATTGACATATCTGATAGCCTTTTGATGAATGATCAGCTACTGGAAGGATGTCAGTCAATAGGTAGCCTGCTAAATAGCACAGTGAATGCAGATTTTGGCAAATTAAAAATGCCAGATTTTGTGTCTGATCCAGTTTTGGATTTAGATGGTCTGATGCAGTCGAATGAGCCAAGAAACTCTGGACCAAGGGAGGCAAGCTGTACGAATGTTAAGAAGCCAGAAATTACAGATACCTCATTAATAACAGGGAACCATGACTCTTTTCATTCCTGCACACTAGTCTCCTTGGACTCTGTTAAATTAACCACACCAAAGGTACTAGACAGTTGCAGAATACAGTGCTTTTTAACAGAAATTAGAGATATATTAAAAAAGGAAC
Source organism: Phrynocephalus guinanensis (assembly GCA_037367245.1). NCBI lineage: Eukaryota > Metazoa > Chordata > Lepidosauria > Squamata > Agamidae > Phrynocephalus > Phrynocephalus guinanensis. Next base: position 81,405,014 of record CM074738.1, on the reverse strand, counting down.
TAAAGCAATCTGTGTCTACTGTAGAAGGTTACCTGAAGGAAAATAAGATGAGCCAAGTGGAGAATCCAGAAGACCTGTTGAACCAGAGACAGACATCCACAATGTCCATCCAATAAGATGAATCACTATATTCTGTCACCCAAAGCTATTGACAGAATTGACAAACATTCACTGGAAGAACTACTTCTATGTGTAGGTCCTCAGACAGGGGCGCAGGGAGCCCCTAATAACTCTGCAGCAAACACAGTTAATTTTTCCAAGCCTCCACTTGTAACTGTCCCTCCAAGCATAAAGCACAAACCCCTGGAGAAGGCCCCTTCACAGATCTGTGAGAAGCCTCCTTCCCCCTCGGCAGTAGAAGCCAAGTTGAAACATGTGAAGACAAAGGGGATCCGGAAACAAGCATCTAAGAAAAGAAGAACTATGAACTTTAAACCCTTATTTAAATTATTAGAATCTACTGAGCAAATAGCAAAAGGGAAGTCTTCTGGTGCTAATGTTCAGCAAGTTGATAGTCAACATCCCGCATCACAAAAGGATAATTTTAACTCTGTTGCAGTCCGGACAGGGTTTTAGATGATCCTGCCAGCAGGCATCATCCAAGGAAGAGACGGGAACAGCTGTTGGTGCAAATCTGGGAGAGCTCTGATGAAGCCAGATGGCCTGACTTCTCTCGGCCCCAACCAGCGCTTTATTTATGCATTGTAAAGATACATTCCATCACCTACACAAACTCCTACATAACTGTTGCTCTACGCATGTGTCAGGCTAAGCTAATCATCTGTGTACACTTGTCAGTATCTGATTGCTGTTATGTAATGCGCATGTCTATTGTTAAGCGGAAGAATCATTCTTGCGGCTGCGCCAACCTTATCTCTCCTTATCTACTGACGCTACATTGTATCATAGCCAGGTAAAGGCAGGTGCAATGTGTGGGTATTGATGTAAGGCATAGCTAGATATTAACTAGCTGTAAGCTTTCACAAAACATTGCTGCATTTTAACTAGATTCCTTTGTCTACAGAGCATAATTACATATTAACTAAGTGTAGGCATCCTGCAGAACACAGCTACATGTTGAATGTGGGTCTTTGCTATATTTATCCTATGATGGTAGACTGGCTAGATGTTTGCCAAGGCTTTTGAAAGCACCCCCACATGTCCCCTTTCTAAATTATTCATTTTTGATTTGATTTTGATTAGGTTCAGTATCAGCATGAGGCAAAACATAAGCAATAGGTCGATAGACAACATGGAGATTAGAGTTATTTGGATTCAAGTCCAGAGAAGCTTCATCAGGGTCCATTCTACTGACGGGAAGATATCGTGTTGACACGGAGACCGCAAGGGCGCTGCGGTTTGACTCTACTCTTGACACGCAGGATCTCAATGTGGCAATAAGGGAGGGGATGCATTGAACAAAACAACACAAGCTAACACAAAACAGATCCTTAATGACCCACTTATTACAGATAGACCCAGTTAAGGATGTATAATCAGGATATGTCCTTAATGAGTAGAATTTACAAAAGCATTACTAAAAGAGTAGGTAGAACTCCTATTACCATAAAGGAAGAAATAATCATTTTCCGAAAAGGGATAGCTTCGGGGCTAGTTGTGTTAATTCCCTCAAAAAGGGTAGATTGGTGTATGTTTTGTAGCTGAGCTACTACCAAATCAGGAACACTAAGAGGCGTGGGCAAAATTGACATAGAGGCTACTGATATGGGAGGCTCATGGGTGAGAGAAACTTGCTTCCCATGAAATTCAAACATATATTGTGCATGTTTAAGCCCTGTGTTAGGCAAAGAAAACTCCTGCATAGTCTCTATTGTGCCTGCATTTGTGATATTATGAACTGCTGATGCTATCACTATGCCCAAGAAAAAAAAGGAGGAAACCCAGCATGCTGAATTTGAATCATCAGCAGGTGCAGGTTCAGGTGGTGTTAGTGTCTTACGCCAAGGTCTGACACAACGGGTCGGAATCCAACTGCTCTTGAGATCTGAAATGAAACTCAACAAGAGTGTGTGAGGAATCTTTGAGAAAACTCAAATGATTAATAGTAAATAAAACCTTAGAAATAACAACTATATCTGTTGGAGGGACCCCCTTCCCTTCCGTTTGTTTAGCAAGCAGCTGTCAACAAAGTAAGGTACCGTTCGGGTCTGAAGAGCTTCCTGCAACTGAAGGAAAAGAGACATTAGATCTTGTACATCAGGAAACTGAAACAAAAGGCGATACACATACTGTGTATCAACAATGAGATTAAAGGGAGTGTCAGAAAAAATGTTGAAAGGCCAAAATCACTGCAGCAAGTTCCACACGTCGAGCAGAGCATTGGTCGGTCGTACAAACCGGATGCCAATCCCCATTCTGGTCCTGATACATGAAAACTCTTTTTGTTTTAGTGCCATCTGTAAAAATAGTGGGAGTATCTGAAGGAGGGTGAAGACGTCTTGTTAAAACAATAGTCGCCGAAAGGAATTGTAGCAAGAAGAGTGAGGCGTGGATCCTTTGGAGGGTTGAAAATGTATTTGCCAGAGAAGCCATCCAATGCCACTTGAAAGTCCTATGAGGTGGCATGTACATGCTCTAGTTGGTCCCGTGTAAGAGAAATGTAGAGAGCCTGTGTTGGAAATGATCAGGAGAGTCGCAGCGGAAGCATCGAGAGGAGTTTGCCCCTGTTCGAGCCCATGCACCTTTTGGTGGTCCGGCAAAGCCGCGGGAACGGATTGAATTGATTACATTAGGCTCTGACTCCGCCGCTGCTGACATCACCTGAAGCTTATGCTCAAGGGTGCCTACGTTTTGACAGATACGAAGCATCTCAGAAAGGGGTGTCTTGTCCCTTTTATAAGTGGGTGTCATAGCCCTCTTGCAATCTGCATTAGCATTCTCAAAAGCCAATTGCCCTATTACAAGAGAGCGCGCTTCCAGATTCTCAATTTGCCGTTCAGCTGCAGTAAGAAGACGGCTAACAAAGGTTGCATGATCTTCCTTAGCCCCCTGCCTGATGGCTGAGAATGCTCCATCCTGATCTTGCCTGCTAGGCACCCGAATCAAAGCCTTGAAAGCCAGATTTCCAACATCTCTTAAAACTGCATCACTCAGGGTCAGCTGTTTGTCCAGAGTCTGATAGTCACCTGTGCCAGCATACTGCTCTGTAGAGATAGGATCTGGGGGTCTCTCTGCACCTTCAGCAAGGGTAATGAGAGCAGTCGCATGAGCTTGCTTATTGCGGGCGCTCAACTGGGCAGCCAAATCTTGAAATTTTTGAGCCCAAATTTGATAGTCAGCTGGGGTAAGCACTGCCTGACACATCAACCGCCAATCATAAGGGAGCAAGCCTGCTTCCACAATAGTATGTAAGAGAGTTCTTGTATAGGGAGCATGCAACCCATTCATCTTTACACTTTCCATCACCTGCTTGACTATTTTCATATCAACTGGCTGGTATTTTGGCCGAGCTCCCTCCACTCGTAACACAGGAAATGCCAAAACAGGGTGGGTGACACACAATTCAGGGTTGGATGCTATTGCTTCTGAAACAGGGGAGCAATATTGGCGTGTTGCATCCTCAGCAGGAGGCAGACCCGTGGGGAGTGGGTTTGCAACCGCAGAAGCAGCTACTGTGCGGCAAGGCGGCACTGAAGATGGATTTTTGAGCGCCTCAGCTTCGGGCTCCTCTGCTTTGCTTAAAGGCGGCCCCTTTTCCCGCTCATATGCCGGCGGTGCCGTGGCGGGCAGCGGTGGATAAATCACCGGGGCAGACGGAGGCAGAATTTGTGGCAAGGGAAACTGAGGAGCTTGCTGGGCAAATAAAATATTAGCTGGGGTGAGTCCCATCAATGCGGCGCGAACTTTGCACCAGGAGACTTTCGTGTGGCCTTGAAAACAATTTCCAATCTTCACCCAGTCTTGCAAGGAAAAGGTACCCTGTTCTGGGACCCAGGGGCAAACGTCGTGGATTGCTAATACCAATTCAACGACATCATCTTTTGAAATGGAATGCCCCTCTTTTGTTACCAGTTCATAGAGTTCGTCAGCATAGCGCTGCTGAGGTGCCGAGAGCTTAGAGCCCATGGTTGGTTCAACCGGGCTTAAGGCAAGGGAGAACGCTCACCTGGTGAGGCTGCAGCTAGGGGACCAAACGGTCGGGTGAGGTTCTGCTGTGCTCCACAAGAATCACGTCGGGGTCACCACATGTTGCAGTCCGGACAGGGTTTTAGATGATCCTGCCAGCAGGCATCATCCAAGGAAGAGACGGGAACAGCTGTTGGTGCAAATCTGGGAGAGCTCTGATGAAGCCAGATGGCCTGACTTCTCTCGGCCCCAACCAGCGCTTTATTTATGCATTGTAAAGATACATTCCATCACCTACACAAACTCCTACATAACTGTTGCTCTACGCATGTGTCAGGCTAAGCTAATCATCTGTGTACACTTGTCAGTATCTGATTGCTGTTATGTAATGCGCATGTCTATTGTTAAGCGGAAGAATCATTCTTGCGGCTGCGCCAACCTTATCTCTCCTTATCTACTGACGCTACATTGTATCATAGCCAGGTAAAGGCAGGTGCAATGTGTGGGTATTGATGTAAGGCATAGCTAGATATTAACTAGCTGTAAGCTTTCACAAAACATTGCTGCATTTTAACTAGATTCCTTCGTCTACAGAGCATAATTACATATTAACTAAGTGTAGGCATCCTGCAGAACACAGCTACATGTTGAATGTGGGTCTTTGCTATATTTATTCTATGATGGTAGACTGGCTAGATGTTTGCCAAGGCTTTTGAAAGCACCCCCACATAACTCCACGAAGGCAAGGTTTCTTATGGATAGTGGTATCAAACAGCTCATGGACCCCACCATTTCAGTTCCCATCCACTCCTCTATTCAGGGGACCCAACCCTCTGACTGCGGCTCACTATAGGTACAATCCACAAGGAATTTATCCACCATTCAATCCAGTTCGATCTCCAACTCGACAGTAAGGAACCCAATTCCAGTCATAAGAAAAAGGAGCACAAATGTAAGATTTAATAAGAGGAGAACTAGGTGGAACAATGCATTTCCTGGTCGAGTTAACTCCTGTGGACGACAGAACCAGATCCCTGGCATGGGATATGATTACAGTTCAGTTTGACACGGAGAAGGGAGATGCTCTCAGGTGGTGAATGTTCCAATGGTTCCTGTGTGTGGAGGTGGCGGAGAGAGACTCTGTGATGCTGAGCTTTGTGATGCTGAGCTCATTGCAACTAATGACACAGGAAATGATGTTAATATGCAGAGTTATTTTAAAATAGATAGATTGTTATCTCCCCCTCTTTTAGATCCATCTTCATCGCATGGCTTAGGTAATGTTTCTCCTCTTTCTCAACTAACAGCTCTGCCATGCCCCACTTTTCAACATAAGGGATCTGTAATCAAATGTTTGTCCTGGAATATTGCAGGGTGTCATACAAAAGTTTCAGACCCTGATTTCATTGAATTCATTAGTACTTTTGACATTATATTATTACAAGAAACATGGTCCTTAAATGATCCAGTGTTAAATAGCTGTGTGGCATATTCTTCTAATGCACTTACCACAATAAAGGAGGGCGACCTAAGAGTGGTTTAACCACTTTTTATATCAACAAGGCTGCAGGCAGTGGTAAAGACATGGGACATTTCCAACAGGTTAGCCTACACCTTGATTTTGAAGATTGCTAGGTGTTTATTACTGCTTATTAATGTTTATGTTCCTCCTCAACAATCTTGTGCGATGTCAGATGACTTGTGGACCAATTGAGCATTCTACATCATTATATCCCAATGCTTCTATAATTGTTGCTGGGGACTGTAATGCTAGGATTGGTGCTATTGATGCAACACTTTCTGCACGGTTTAATATAACTCTAAAGAAGGAAGTGGGCATATTTTTCTGTTCACTTGGTTTCTCTGCTTGGTGACCATGTTGAATAAAAGGATAATATTTGAATGTATTATGGAGCTGATCTGTACTCTATTCCTTCTCCTAAGTGCTCACAAAGATTGAAAATCTATATAAAATAGTTAAAATCATAGATTAGAAGTGCTTAAAATCATATATAGAACCATAAGTTACAATATCTAAATGGCATATTTGAATATTTGTGAATGTACCCAGTAGGACCCCAGTATCTGCTGGGGATTGGATCCAGGCCTTCCCATGGATAATGAAAACCGTGGATAAGAGGGAACACCCCAAATTTCCCCAAACTGCTGTTTTGTGACAGATGCTTGTTTTACAGCTGCTGTTTGTGACAGTAGGTTGCGTTGCGGCTGCTGAATTATTTATTTAATTTTTCCCCTGGAATCACTGAATCAGTGAATAATGAATCAGTGGATACGGGCTCCGGGGTCCTATTGTCATTTTATTTTCTGACTTGTTTTATAGCAAAAAGATTAAATTTGCTTAAACTACTTTTCTTTAGACTCAAGAAGATAATGGAGGAAAAAGAAAATGTAATAAAAAACATGAACATGCTGACAGATTTTCAAAGTCTCTGGAGAGCAGACTAAAGGAAGAAAGCAATACTATGGCAGTGCTGGAGACCGGTGAGTTCTGGATAAAATCACCTGTAATTGTAATAAAACTTCCTATTTACATCTGTTTCCTCTGCCTCCAATTCAGTCAGTAGGATTCAAAAAAATTCTATGTATAAAAAACTCTATGTATTAAAAATGTATCAGTTCTATTTCAGGACTGCCTCGTTTTAGTTTCCCACTTGAAGTTTTAATTTAAAAGCTGCTCTAGAAACTCTGTAGGCATCTCCAGAGGTATGGAGTAAGCCTAGTGTGTTTATATGTAAGACTTTCATAAATAAACCATGCTACATAGTTAATTATTTATTTAAATTATATAGTTGAATGTGAAGAGGAAAGTTTAGTACATCTATGAAATGTTTCTTGGTGTACCAAGATTAAAGTTTACCTCTTCCCTCTATATCTGTGAATCTGAGACCTTCTCCTGAGTGCCAGCCATTCTCAATTTGGGGGGCGGGGGGTTGCTGACATAAATAGAATATGGAAGAAATACAGTAATACTTGGTGTACGAGCATAATTCATTCTGGAAGCATGCTTGTAAACCAAAGCACTTGTATATCAAACCAAAGTTTCCCATAAGCAGTAATGGAAATTCAGATGATTCATTCTGGAGTCCCATAGATCACATAGTGTACACACAAAAAATCCCAAAATTCGCAAAATAAGTTGGCTAGAAGTCCACGTCCACATCATGGTTTAGATACCTGGCTGTAGAATCTGCTCTTTTTGGGACTAACAACTGGATTTTACTCTGTGTTTTAATGTCACAATAATAAAATGCAATTTGTAGCCATATACACACTTGACTAGCTGCCCCATGACTAGAAATGGTTTGAAAAATAATAAAGGATGTTGAAAACAAATTTAACAAAAATGTAAACATGAAGAAAAATAAAACCCTAACCTGCAGTCTCCTTTGAAAACATTCCTGGCTGGTGCAAGGGAGACCTCCCTTTCTCCTCCCTCTGCTTTTGAAGCTTACCTGAGAGCGAACATTCCAGACAATTCCCAACAATCCAGCAGGGAGGGAGGGAGCCACAATTGGTTCACTTGTGATAATGTGACCTGTTCCAGTGCTCTACTGAAAACATTGCTCATTGATAGAAATTTTTGCTCGTCTTGCAAAACACTCATAGATCAAGGCATTCGTAAACCAAGGTATTACTGTATAGACCAGGCATGCCCAAACTTTGGCCCTCGCGATGTCTTGGACTGCAACTCCCACATTCCTTTGCTGTTTGCAATCTAAGCTTAGAATTCTGGGAGTTGTGGTCCAAAACATCAGGAGGGCCGAAGTCTGGACATGCCTGGTATAAACGAAATCAGAATTGTATGAGTTGCATATTTAGGATCTCTCCTCCAGGCATGATACCATAGTCTTTCGAGACTGAAGGATGCCAATGCATGAGTTGCATAACAAACTTTATAAGATGGTGGGTGAAGAATTGTTTCCAGTCTATGGCCCCATTGGTGAACATAACACTTTAAAGAGTACAGAAAGGAAGATGTCTGTCCTGAAGAATTTAGAATGTAAAGTTTGATGCAGAAGAAAAAAAAGGGAAGCAAAATGGCGGCAGGGTAGTTAGTTGCATGTGTTTGGGCTTTGTTATAGGCCATCCGTCTACAACCCTCTAGATATATTGGACTGTAGTTTTCAGAGTTGCCAAACCAGCATAATCCAGGCAAGAGATAATCAGGGAGTGGACCAGAGTTCCTGCTGAATGAAGAAAGAGAAAAGAGTCTAGATTTGCAAACAAGATGTGAACTGAATGTGGGGGACATAGAGAAGAGTGAAAAACACTTTATAATTGGTGAAATCTGTCTGCATTTCAACAGGTGGCTGGTAATGCAGACCTGGCCATTAAAACAAGAATCGTGTTTATAAGATAGAAAATGGTCTAAATGTGTACACCTCTGTAAAGTTGTTAAACTAGATAGAGGGAGGGATTATGAAAACTGTTTTGCCTTTGTCACATGCCCTGTGTTGCCCCCCTTTTGCCGTTACTTGTCTGTATGTTTCAGAGTTAATTGTAGTCACGGATACATGTGCAGGGCCACTGGAGTGGTGATGGTAGGATGATTTGGTCAGTGTTCATCGCTGGTAAGGTTTTGCTGTATTTAAGAAAGAAGTGGCATGACTTGGAAACAAAAGCAGTCAGTTGGCAAACAAATGTCTGCAGGAAATGAAAGAGTTTGAGAGGAAATATGGGAGCTTCAGACGAAACAAGTCTTTTGTTATTGTTGTTTATCTGCTAGTACAGTAGAACCAAAGAAGTACGGCAGCCCTCAAATATGTTCAAAAACTTTGGAAAAACTGAGACAATTCGCCAGCAATTTTGAACATCCAAGTAACAGAATCCATTCAGAAGTTTTTCATAGAAATCCACCTGTAGATTTGAAAGAAAGCCGGCAATATGCACTTGAAAACAAGGAAACAAGTGACTTACCATGTCCTCGGAACAGGAGTAAGGTAAGCAAATTTCCCTCCCTGTGCTTCTTAATTTAACCATTAAAATACATATGCTTGGATTAAGGCATATGGCGTCCTATACAGGGGGTTATTCATTAATTTGGGCAAAGGCAGTTCGGTGTTTGAAGTGGGGCTGGGGTGTTTGATGGCAGGGAGAAAGTGGTTAGGGCTTACACAGAAGAAAGATGAGAACAACAATGAAAATAAATCCAACAGTTTTCTATGGAAAAGAAAGGGGGGAGAAGTCACACCTTCATTTTGTGCCCAGCCAGAGTAAACCAGCTGAAAAAACATGTATCTTGCCTCATTGCTCCTGTTCTACTTGGGATTTTTTACTTTATAGTCACAAGACTGTAAGTGCTTCAGCGATGACCATGACAGTGGCAGGGGCTTCTCTGAAGTACAACTGTTGTACGCATGTATGCTCAGAAGTAAGTCCCACTAAGTTCAGTAGGGCTTTCTTGGCGGTAAGTTTGTATTAGATATGAGCCTGACGTTAGTTTTCCAGATCATTCTGGCATACATATTTTGATAATATTTGTACATTTGTCTTACTTATAAATACCTTATAAAATATAGAAAATATTATGTAACTTGTGTTTTTGATAAATTTAATGAACCACGGGGGACCAGGAAGAGAAGTATTTTTTTTTTAGTTGGGACATTTAACACAGTCCTAATTCAAAGTTAGAAGAATGATTCATGATATTTGTCTCTTAAAAGTGACTATAAATTAAGGAGCTGCAGTGAAATGATGCTTAAAAGTGTTGTGTGATAACTAGCAGAATTCCTGTCTTGAACCATTGCATGCCACTCGTGTATATGCTCTTACGTTAACTTAGTAGCCTTTCTGTATGGCATTTGGGGAATTGTACTTGACACTTCATACCCTGTTGTGTTTCAGTTTACTATCTTTTCGGTTTTGTATGCTTCTAGGATCAAGAAAGTATAATGTATAGTTAAGTGAAAGATGCCTTGGAATTGAAATGTTGGACTGGAATTCAGATCTGGATTAATTCAGTAGTTCTAACTGGGAAATGTAGCCTCTGTTGGACTCAAAGTGGTTTATATTTAAATGTCAACATGTGTATTTTTCATGTTTATGTGATTTCTTCTACCTACAGGAAAAAATGTGTCTTAGTATAAGCCAATTATTTGGCTCAAACCCATGTGAAAACACACAAAATATTTCTGATGCGACTTTCAAAAAAACAGCCAAGACTATATATACACCACTTGAACTCCAGTTCCTTGAAATGAAAAAGCAGTATAAGGATGCTATTTTGTGTGTTGAGTGTGGTTATAAGTACAGATTTTTTGGAGAAGATGCAGAGGTAAAGCTCTTTTATTCCCAGTATTGTATTACATGTATGAACTGTTATTTTTTCTTCTTCAAATTGTCAGACGAAACCATTTTTAAATTTTAAACCATGAGTTTGTCACAATTTATATTTAAAAATTTGGACTTTTGACTATTTAAACAAAAAAAAATTAAGTGAATTTGTTTTTTAAAAAAAAACATTGTTTTTTAAAAATCCACCCTGCTTCTAAGAAGGGCATGGATCATATAATTTATACTAGCAAAAGATTTGTGATGGTCTTTTTTTTTGAGCTGTTATATCTTAAAGGCTGAAATCCTATAGCTTAATGTAGTAAGTCATAAGTAGTCCCATTGAATCAGTAGATCTTAGATAGGAGTTATTTTACCAAATCTCTATTGATTCATTGGGCATGCTGTAGTTGCAACATACTACATACTAAGCAACTGGATTTTAACCACTGTAGAATAGCCTAAAATTCGTTGCTATTAGCATATCAACATGTCTCTTCTTTATTACAAGAGATTTTTTAAAAAAGATTTGTTTGATGATACTTCCTCATTAAATTGAAGCAAAACAATTCAAGGAGCCGTTGTAGCCATCACAAAAGACAAATACAAAAAAGTGGAACAGGTGATACCTTTAGGCTACTATAAAAATAACAAAACATTGCTAATATATCAGGGGCAAGCCCCCTTCCTCAGAGCAGTACCAATAGGTAACAACATGGCAAAAGATGGATTTGCCAGGAATTATTTCTTAGGTGTAGAGTCCATGGCAAGATGGAAAAAGCCAGGCAGTTTAGTTCAGGCTTGGAGCTTGGATGTTCTTGGGTTGCCTTTGAAGTAAAAGGAGGGAGGGAGGAATTTTTATTTTCCCAGTCCTTCCAAAGACATGTCACTGCTCACGTACACACATTCTCACCTCTCCTCAATGCGACTTGCCGAGACCCAAAGTCCCTGATTTGTCAGCGATTGGGAGGGGGGGGTTGGTGTAGAAGGCCCATGCATTTCATTTGAGGGTTGGGATAAAATTTGGAAAAGTCCACGGAGTATAGCTAATTGGATCAAATAAAAGGAAAGAGATTACCCAGTGTTGCAGTCCTGTTGAAGGGCCAGTTGCCTCTTTCGTGGTACAAAGTGTGGGCGGCTCATTCCTGGTAGCTCAGTATTTCCAATTGAAGCAAAACAATTCAAGGGCATGTCGACTTCCTCATTAAATAGTTACATTATGCAAACGAGATCTATGGCATTCTCAGTGAGTGCTCTGAGAACGTATAGCTGATTAATATCATCTTTTACAGATTGCTGCAAAAGAGCTCAACATCTTCTGTCATAAAAATCACAACTTTATGACTGCCAGCATACCAACCCACAGACTATTTGTTCATATTCGGCGTCTTGTAGCAAAGGGTTATAAGGTTTGTTTTAAAACCAGCTTTCTTACTATTTTTATTTGAGCTGTGCTTTCCTAGTTACACAGTTTTATGTTCATTGATTCAATGTATAATTTGCTTACTGTGATCTATTTGCTTGTGCTTGATCAGGAGCCTAGAATTACAGTTGATCTGAGCCAATGCAGTTTCTCATTTTTCGCCTGTTTTTGGAATCAACAAAAGCCACATCTCAGTCTCACTGATCCTGTAACTGTATCTTTATTTCAATACTATGTGAAATTTTCTTTGCCATCTGCTTTTACTTTTCTGTGGTGTTCCCCCCCTCCCCCCAAATTGTTATAGTTCCCTACCTCAGTAAAGGAAACTGCCTAAATTCAAGTCAGATGACTGAACCATTTAGGTCAATATTACTTGCTATACCTGAGAGATGAAGTCTCTCTAAGTCTTATGTGTGCAGAGCCTGCCAGCTGTCCTGGCTGCTGCACACCTGATCAGAGCTACTCTTTGGTAGGAACAAAGACAAATTAACTTGCTTTATCACAGGGTTAGAGAAGAGAAGTGGTACTTTGTTTTGAATCTTTGCTTCTGCCAAGCAAGTGTAGCCCTAAAACAAATTATCACTCGTCTGCAGATGTATTGGAGATTTGGATTCATGGACACGCTGTGGGTGTCCATCAAACTGAAAGACAGAGGCCAGAGGAAAAGAAATGGTGCAGAAAATGACATATTCTTAATGTATGTTATAGAAGGTCACTGAAACAGCATGAACATGAGCAGAGAACTGAATGTTTTTCAATACTTATTTCCACGAAATACATTAATTTTGGTCTAAGTATATATGGTACTGTTACAGGATGGCTTTGTTTTAGTTGTGTTCAACACTACCTTACTTGTGCATTTTCACAGTGTGGTGAGCTGCACTATGAAAAATGAAAAACAAATAATTTGCTATTTGTTTAGACCTGACATTGGCATTTGACAACTGTATAATAGGCAATTAAAATTAATAGATTAGATTTACCCCTATCCATCCATTTTGCTGCACTAGGTACTGGGATACTTAGTTCTATTTCTACTCAGTATTTACTTCTCTTACAGGTTGGAGTTGTAAAACAAATGGAAACAGCTGCTTTGAAGGCTGCTGGAGAGAATAGAAGCTCAGTCTTCGCCCGAAAACTAACTGCATTGTATACAAAATCTACAATTCTAGGAGAAGATATCCTTATATTTTAATTGATATAGCTTTTCTTGTAGTGAAGTCAGAATGTGGGGTTACGTCTTGTTTTTCTGTGTGATTATACAGTGGTACCTCAACTTACGAATTTAATCCGTTCTGAATGCATGCTCTTAAATCAAACTGCTCTTAAGTTGGGGTACCTATCTAAAAAATTGAAAAAGTAAGTTACAAAAATACAAAAATGAAAAAAAAATATTTGTAAGTCGAGCAGACCATATCTAAAATTTGTAAGGCGGCAGTTAAAACGGCAACAGTTTTCTGCTCTTAAGTTGAATTGCTCTTAAGTCGTGCTGCTCTTAAGTCGGGGTACCACTATATTTGATTTTCTGTTATATTTGATTTTGTGTTCCTGTTATAAACTTATTATCATTTCTAAGCTCCTTTGTACTTAATGTGACTTATTTGTGGAGAGGAGTTAATATGAATAGATATGTTAATATGAAGGGACAAATACATGATTGTACCTTGAGTGATGTTAATACCACATGTTAATCTGGAACTAAAATGGAATTTAGTTCCAGATTAGCATATGTATCTTTTTTTTCTTCTTTTCTCCCAGGCTTCATAAGCTAGAAATATTATCTATTGTTGAAAACCTGTTGAGTTTTTCAGTTTTTTCAAGTATTCCTACATTATATAAGTTTGTAATAGCACACACCGAGATGTGGCTGCATTTATAATTAGAGATGGGCACAGACGTGTTCATCTCAGTTCATAAAGGTGGCAGTGCAGGTGCTCCTGCTCCTGCTCCCCTGGCTCAATCGGCCACTCAACCAGGCCCAGCGTGCTAGTTTCCTGCACTTCTCAACTGTTCTTCCAGTCCTGGCAACAGCTCAGGCTTCTTTGGCCCAACCTCTTGGCTGACCTGCCACTCAAAACAAAAAGGGTAGGGCAGAGATGTCCTTGCTCTTATTCAAGACTAGAAGATTAGCCAAGGAGGTGGAAGAAGCAAGCAAGCTGGGCCTGGTGAGTGCCGGAGCAGCTGAGGAGGTTGGAGCAGCAGTACCTGTGCGGCTGGCTTTACGCACCGGCATGAACTGCGACAAACTGGTTGGCGCCTATCTCTCCTTGTAATATCATGAATATTTTATTGTACTTTCTCAAAAAGCCATCATCATTAGAGAGATGCAACTCAGTGATCAAATTGATCAAAGAGAGAAAAACATCATTGGCTTAAGTAGCTAATGCATATATTAGAATCACCAGTTCCATGTTTGATTACCCTCCTTGCTGACCTCATTTTCTCTTGTTGTGTTGTTTTATTTTATTTTAATGCCAATAAAGGTTGATTTGGAACATCTGAGAAGAGAGAAAAACATGGTGTTGTTTTTTTTTTAGTTAAAGGTGCACACAAAGAGGAGTTGCAGAGAAACAGATACTTCCTCTTTCTCATAACACTAAGATTGTATGAGTAACTTTGACTAGATGGAGAAAATACCTCTTCACACAGTGGCCCGGATGAGACGCAGGGATCTCATTATACCATTGTCTATTTGTTTATCTAAAAACTAGTTTTCTTTAATTTTGTTAAATGTGAATCCTCTGCTGAAGCTTGATGATTCTTTGGATGCCGAGGAAATACAATCTGATATCTGCGATAATTATCTTCTCTGCATCTCTGAAAGCAATGAAAAATTGAAAGACATTCTCATAGGCATAGTGGTAAGTATTGCTCAGGAGCGTCTGTGGCTTGCTTTATGCATTTTTAAAATTTGGCCTATAATGTTGATACTTACTGTTGTTTAACTGAGGTTGATAACAAATCAACAATCTTTATAACTAAATTATTATTATTATTATTATTATTATTATTATTATTATTATTATTATTTATTATTATTATTATTATTATTATCATCATCATCATCATCACACAGCAGACAAGACGACTACACTGGATTTTGTATTACAAATCACTAGTCGAACGCTTCCCAAGTGTTTTGGACTGCGTTGTTGTTGTTGTTGTTGTTAATAATAATAATAATAATAATAATAATAATAATAATAATAATGGTCTAGATCCAGAGGACTGTCAGTAGAAGAAATGGTGACAGGTAGAAATCAACTTTCTCCCACTGTCCTTTCAGCAGAAGTTCATCCTGAACAGAGTAGGCTGAAATATATAGCAGAAAAAAAGATCATGTTGGGAAAGAGACATAAATACCTTCTATAAATAGATTTCCCATTTATGAAAGCCTTTGACTTGAAAGCAGAATGAACGGTTGAGCCACTGACCATGATCAATGATGTTGCTCTAATCCAGCAAGTTCAATCTTATGTTAGCTTGCAATGAATGTCAATTTTACATGAAAAACAAGAACAGTGTTGTCACCACTAACGTGTTTGTTTGTGCGTGTGTACACACACACACACACACACACAGAGAGAATATATATATTTTCAAAGGAGGAGAGTGTTCAAATTCAGAGGTACCCTTCCTTAGAGTGGACACTGACCCCCTCAGATTCTGCAGTGTCCAGCCTAAAGATGGGTTTTGCTGGACTTCAAAGCTTGTCTGTTGAAGGAACTGGGGGAGAAGTTTTAAAGGTGTTAAATTTGGGAACATCCATAGGCTTTCTGTGCGGATGCAGGAAAGGCCTATGAGTGAATTTACAATCGATCACTTGGAGAACCACAAATGAAAGTAAGTAACCTGTTCTCCTTGGTAGAAGTAGCACTGATAACAATGAGCTGTGTAGTTTGCTTTGGTTGACAGCAAAAGCCATAGATCCATGAAACTCTCCAATAGCTGGAAGTAGAAAAGAGCTGCTTATGCATCTAGAAACGTAATTATGCCCCTACATAATTGTACCACATGTAGTTATAGTAGTTTTCTTTGCTGTCTTCTTCAGGGCACAACACGAATAATTCAATTTCTGTACAGTATTTGAAAGCTATGTTTCAGAGTGTAGAAACAAATGCTACTAAATTGCAAAGGCTTATTGTTAAATAGCAATTAAATAAATTACTTGCTTAAATTTGTTCTTTTCAGGCTGTCCAGCCTACTACAGGAGAAGTTATCTTTGAGAGTTTTCAGGATTCTGTAACTCGTTTGGAGTTGGAAAGTCTAATTTTTCGCCTACAGCCCGTTGAAATTATTCTTCCCCAGACTATATCTGATGAAACTGAAAAGCTTATCACTGCAGTGACGTCCTTAAGGTAGGTTGTATGTATTAGGATGATGTTTTGACTTAGCTACTGGTAATGAATTTTGAGGTATAGTGGGAAAGTCAATATAAAAGTGAAGTTGGGAACCTAGACTTGAAAAACACATGCTCATCTGGAAAAAATTGAAAGCTATACACAAGGTACTTAAAGTTCTTGGACTTTTGTAATCTTGTATGCCTTGTATCATTATAGCGTTTCAAGGGTACTAGTCTAGATAAAGGAAAAGGTATATCGTAGCTTCCATGCATAACCTGCAACTACCTTTTTCATGTTGATATGATGTGTTCACAGTAAAGGAAGCAATTTTCTGCTGCTTAAATTATCACCGTAACTATAATGCAAGAAAACCATTGGGATTGCAGTACTTCATTGTTCAAATGAGAATAATATTTGTACTTGAACTGTGTAGAATAATTGTTGGAAGATATTTTAATTGCTTATGTGTTCCTGAAACAAATTTTAGGATTGGCATGTATACCTATGAAAACGAGTAACTTCTAGACTATAATTAATTTTTCTTACCTATACAGTAAAACCCTATTTATCGTGAGGGTAAGGGACCCGACTGTGATAAAGAGAAATCTGCATTATGTGGATGCTGAGATCGGGCTGGGCCTAGGTGGATTGTTTGGGTCCTCCTACACTTGCCTTAAGGCCTGGTGTTGCCCCAAGTGAGCCTCCAATGGCCGTCCTGGGCCTGTCAGAGGCCCCAGAAGTGGTTTCTGGTGGCGTGGAAGTCACTTCCGGTTTTCAGAAGTCACTTCCAGTTCACTGGAAACCACTTATGGGGCCTCCGACAAGCCCAGGAAGCCTGTTTGCTCCAGAAGTGGTTTCCAATGGCCGGGAAGTTACATCCAGTTTTTTGGAAGCCTCTGATATACTGGGACTGCAGTATATGAACTGCAATATACCGGGGGATGACTGTAACAAGATTAGGCGCTATATTTGATAGAACTGCCTAGTTCTGTCAAAAGTTATTTTCTTCTTGAAGTTGCTAATAATTTGTCACTAAGGGCTAATGTGGTCTGCTGATTAAATTTTAGAGCAGTGGCTCCCAAAGTTGGATCTCCAGGTGTTTTTGAATTCCAGCAGCCAGCACAGTTAGTGCAAGTTTTTGTCCAAAAACATCTGAGGACCCAAGATTGGGAACCACTGCTTCAGAGCACCTAATCCAAAGGGTTTAGAATGTTGCGGTAGCTATGAGATGCGATACACATTATCATTTCAATCAGGTCTCATGAGAGATGAAATTATTTTGTACTGAACTTGATATTTATTCCTGTTGCCTGCTAGTAAATAACTTCTTATCCACGGTAGCCTTATGGATTAGTGTCATTAGCAACTCTGCTCAAGTCTTTCTGACTCAAGGCCATAGTTTCCTTTGTAGATTGAAACAGTCATACTTCCGGGCCTCTTTCTTGACTGTTTTCTACTTTTCCTGGCATTGCTGTATTTTTCCAGCGAGTCTTGTTTTCTCATGATATTCTAAATTGTGATGGCTTTGGCTAAATCATTATAGCTTCTAATGAGAGTTTAAATTTGATTTGATTGGCAGCCCATATTTGTCTTTCTAGTGACCAAGGACGTCTATAAAGTGAAATTGAGAATGAATCAACTTTTTTATCGTCATCTATCTTCATAATCAAGTCTTTACATCTGTACCTAGTAGTCAGGAATGCCAAAGTACTGATGATCTTACTTTTGGTTTCCACTAATCCGTCTTCTGATTTCTCGGCTGCAGCCTCCATTGGATGACTGGACTGAAGTAAAGAGAATGGTGTTATTTGCATATGAATTTTAGCTTCTTCATCTGAGTCTAATCCAGTTTTCCATAATTGGTGTTCTGCATGTAAACTTCACAGTCAATATTAAAGATTAGAATAAGGCTGAATTAAAGGTAAAGGTTTCCCCTGCACATGCATGCCAGTCATGTCTGGCACTCATCTCCATTTCTAAGCCAAAGAGCCAGTGTTGTACAAGTCCATGGCCATGTGGCCGGCATGGCCAAACATATTTCTGTGGACGAAACACTGTTTACCTTCCCGCTTTTCACGGCAGTACCTATTTACCTACTGACATTTGCATGCTTTCAAACTGCTAGGTTGTCAGGAGCTGGGAGCTCACTCCGATGTGTGGCACCCAGGATTCAAACTGCAAGCTGCCGACTTTGCAGCCAGCAGTGCAGTATATTAAAATAAAGTGCTAAAACAGAGTTTAAAGAACATTCCTAAAGGTTTTGTTGGCTATGTAAATAACAGATTTGCATTATTAGACTCAATTTACTGTGGGCAGTACATATATACATACATGCAGTGCATATATACATACAGTACATACATCAGAAAAACTGTGAATGAAAAACTAAAGATACTATTAGAAAAAAAGAGAAGAGCCTTGATAGATGACTGATGCAGCTATTTGTGAAAGAGCAAAGGCTAAAATAAAAGATGGCAGAAATAAGCAGAAACCTAAATGTGACTTTTCAGTAACTTGCATGTAAGATAAATATAATAATTATTGAAAACAGAAGACAAGAATAAAGGGAAAAGAGAGATTAAATTTATCTGCTACTGTTTGTGTCACATGTTGAATATTCAGCCAAAATGCATAATAATGAAAGTTATGTTTAGAAGAAGCTTGTACTTCTACTAGATTAGGGTAAAATTTTATCTGGTATCACTTCAGCCGTTCAAAAGCATTATGCATCTGGATTACACGTTCTTTTCACAGTATTTCGTAACAATAGTGTATATACATGGTACAGGAAGAGTAAGAGAATGTGATTAAGGCAGCTGTCTTTGCTCTGTTTAGCTTGTTTTTTTATTAGTCTAGTTAATCTGAATTGATCTGAATGTAGCTTACTTTTAAGTAGATGTGTACAGGATTGCACTGTATAGTAATCACTCTCGGAGTCCTGTTATTTGTTTTACATTAGTGCAAGTGGGGATTGAACCTTAGACCTACACAAGCTTTTCAGTTCTTTTCTCCACTTCTCTTATTGCATAACCAAAATGGGAGAATTTGTGGAAGTGGTCTTGTGAGTTAAAGCCATAGAGTAAACAGTGGCAGAGGGCAGGGATATACAGTACTGTCTTTCAGACAATCTGGATAGTAGAATTTGGAATAAATTGACAGGTAAGCATCTTTCTCCTGTTTTCCTCATTTTTCTGTGTCCCTCTGTAGAAGACAATGAAATTAGCATGTTGTTTTTACTTGTGTGTGCCAGAGAAAGAAGGCATTTCTTCTGCACAGTAGCCAAATCTAAACTTGAAGTGCCAAAATAGAAATCCAGGTCCATCTGGCTGTGCATGCTATCAGCAGCATGATCTCTGTTAATGGCTGGAATCCTCTTGTGCAGGTATGCAGAAGGCGTAACATTTGGAGGCGATCACCTCAAATGAAGTAAATTTCATAAGTAATCTCTGTAGACATTATTTGCTGCCTCTGAGTTGCCTGTTTCAGCATGCAACAGTTAGACAATATCTAAGATTTCTTAGCTTGAGGCAATTGGCTTCCAAAAGTTATGTATGTGTTATGTTAAAGTAATTGGGCAAGAGGATTTCAGCCAATATCTGCATCGCACTAGGATGTGAAGGATTTGTTTCCATTGTTTCCAGTTCAAAATTAGCTTGATATTATTGATGAGTAAAAACTACTTTTAAGCTGGTATTTTCAGAAATGTGGCATTAATCTAATTAACAAATAAAAAATAAAAACAGATGCGTAGCTTGGGGATGCTCGTGGACTCATCAATGAGCCTAGATGCCCAGGTCACAGCGGTGGCCAGGAGTGCATTTGCAAAATTAAAACTAGTACGCCAGTTGCACCCATTTATTGAGAAACCTGCTCTGACCACTATGACACATGCCCTAGCTAGTGACATCCCAGCTGGACTATTGTAATGCACTCTATGTGGGGCTACCGATGGATCATCTCAGGAAACTTCAGTGGGTCCAAAATGCAGCGGATAGATTGCTGACTGGGGCGGATTACAGAGATCACATTATACCCCTACTGAAGCAGCTCCACTGGATGCCAGTCAGCTATAGGGCACAATTCAAGGTGCTGACCTTAACCTACAAAGCACAAAATGGCCTGGGTCCAAGCTACCTCAAAGATTGAATCTCGCAGTATGAACTAGCTTGGGTTGCTAAGGTCATCAGGAGAGGCCTTTCTCTCCATCCCACCACCTTCACAGGTGTGTCTCGGAAGACCACATGAAAGGGCCTTCTCTGTTGCTGCTCCCAAACTTTGAAACTCCCATTTTAGGCCAGGACTGCCCTGTCTTTGCTGTCTTTCTGGATGCAGGCAAAGACTTTCCTCTTCAGGCAAGCTTTCCCCGAATGAGGGACTACCTACTATGTGACTTTATATGGGTTACCATACATGATTGCATTGACAGATTTCATAAGAACACTAGTGTTTTCCATGTTGTTTTTCATCCCTCATAATGGATTTTTCTTTTCTTCTTGCGTGCGCTTTGTAGCTTTAATGTTACCTTTTAATGTTCTAAGATACCTCTTCAAACTCCCTGTTCTCAACTTGAATATGTCTTAAATGTTCTGGACTGTATATTGCCCCCCATTATTGTAGGCCACCTTGGATCCTTTTCCAAGGAAAAAGTTCGGCTAAGAATATTCAAAATAAATAAATAATATAAATAAAATAAATACTTTCCATCGCTCATAATGGATCTTTTTTGGCCTGCTCTTTGTAGAATTAATGTTACCTTTTAATGTTCTAAGATGCCCTTCTAATCCCCTGTTCTTAATTTGAATATGTCTTAAATGTTCTGGGCTGTATCTTGTCTCCTATTATTGTAAGCCACCTTGGGTTCTTTTCCAAGGAGAAAGATGGGGTAAAAATATTGAAAATAAATAAATAAAATAAATATTTATAAGTTGTCCTCCTACACATTATGCTGAATAGTTAATAATTATATAATTAAAATCACTTTCTGGTAGCCTTTCTAAATGTTCTTCATAGACCAGTGTTAGAAGATAATTTTATATATGAGAATCTAAACAAGATTTTTTTTAAAAATGAGGAGTTCTTTGATTTTTAAAAAATAGAAACATTGATTTGCTGTGTTGAAAATATCACCACTAGAGGGTCCAGTCGGCTTTCATTTTTGTTTAATGCTTCCTATAATGCTACTGTCTCTTGTTCTAAATGTATTCTGAGTCCAATGGAAGAGGATAAAAATCAACTTACTGGCATCATATTTATAGTCTTAGGGTATAGCCACATGTTTTGCACTAGAAAGTAGAGGAGCACATATACAGTATTGGGAAAGTTTTTCCTTTGTATTTACTAATGTGTTCATTACCTCACTTTGGTAGTACTGCATTCTAGATTCTCTTCTGGTTGGGACATGTTGATATATATTTTCCTTCCAGATTGCCATTTGAACTTTTCTTTGAAACCTTAAGATTTCTGTAACGGTTGAGAAGCAAGGCTTTCCCCCCAGTCTTTGTTTAGTTAATAACATACACCCCACCTGATGTAATAGGTGCTGGGATTCTTGATCTCGAGTATCAGCTGATCTCACTGTCTATTTCTTTCAGTTTTTGGCTGTTTAGATAAAGATTAACCTGATACTGTAGCAGATCTATCATTAATTCTTGATAGTTTTTATTAGCATTTTGTTGTTTGGCCACTGGGAAAGCAGAATGCTAAACTAAATAGGGTGGATTTAGGAGAGATGTTCTTATTTATTTTAAATATAAACCAAGCATTAAAAAAACAGATTCCATTTACAGAATATTTTCAAATGCAGATTTGGCAGGAAAACTCATATTGAAGTGGGGTGGGGTGATTGAAGAATAAAAACATAATACAGTACAGGAGTACCTTGGTTTACGAGTACAATCTGTTCCGGAAGCATGCTCGTAAACCAAAATATTTGTACATTGGTACCTCTACTTAAGAATTTAATCTGTTCTGATGGATGCTCCTAAGTCAATTAGCTTGTTAGTAGATCACCGGTTTCACATAGGAATGCAATGAAAATCAATTTAATGATTTAATTCGGAGGAAATGGATTAATAGGTTTTCATCTCATTCCTATGGGAAGGCTGTCCCAACCCCCCTCAATCAAGGGCAGCTGAAGTCTGCTCTCCTGAAGCCCCAGTAAACAGCTGACTTTGACAGGTTGGACCTGTCAAAATCAGCTGTGCAGGGGGGTTACATAGATCTGCCCTTGATTGATGGGGCAGCCACCTCTCTCACCTAGGTGTCTGCACCGAGACTCAGGTGAAGAGGAGGAGGAGGAGCCTCTCATGGTGGCAGGCGGGTGGGTTTCAAAGGGCTACAGCCAATGACAGCTTGGCTCTAGCCCTTTGAAACCCGCTCCCACCACCACCGCAAGGGGGTTGCGGTGGTGAGCAGGCAGATTTCAAAGGGCTACAGCCGATGATAGCTCAGCTCTAGCCCTTTGAAACCCTCTCCCCCCACTACTGCGAGGGGGTCATGTGACATGTGAATGTTCGGGTGGATTGGGGGGAGGCATTCCTCCCAACCTGCCAGAGCTGCGCAAACATGCACTGATCCCGGGGACGTGTGCATGTTCAGGTGGCTCAGGCAGGTTGAAGGGATGAGCGATGCCAGCATGCACCACCTCCCTTCCACCCACCCAATCCATGCCAGCATGCACCCAATGGGTGCATGTTCACGCAGCCTGGGTAGGTTGGAAGGGAGACACGGTGACCGTCTTGTCCTTTTTCTTGGTTGCTTCGATGTGTTTTGCAGAGATCGAAGCAGCCAAGAAGAAGGATGAGGTGGCGATGGGAAGCGAATGCTGCTCTTCGCTCTGCACTGACAGGTGGCTTTGACAGGTCAGCGTAAGTAGAGATGTGAAGGCCCAGGGGGGAAAAAAAAGAAAATATTCAGAAAAAATGTTGGGAGGGAGACAGATGGCTGTTTGTAATAATTGTTTGGATATACTATATTTGAATATGCTAGTTGTGATAATTTTATGCCAAGTCAAATTGTCCAGAGTCATGTTTTATGTTCCTAAAAAGTTACAGAATGACTTTCAAGCTGTAAAAGGGATGGGGAATGACAATGTAGGGTGTCCCCCTCCCCAAGCTTCAAATTTTCTGGAAATTTTACATCTCTACGCGTAAGTTGAATCGCTTGTAAGTAGAGCCGCTCGCAAGTAGAGGTGCCACTGTATAGCAAAGCAAATTTCCCCATAGGAAATTTGACTTAACTGGGATGTGGCATGCAGTGGACTGACTGGTTAGGACATAGTTATTCCTCTTCCCCACTTCTGTCCCCTTCCTTTCTCGGGTTCATTTTTCTCTTTACACTTTCTTTGCAAAAGGAATTTGCTGAACGTTATAAAGGAGACGGGCAGCCATAGAGATTCTTATGGTGAGGAAGAGGATTATGGAGGATAAGGCTATCTGCCACTGTTGAGCATGGTATCTGTGCTTCATCTCTGCTATCAGATGTAGTGTGTCTTTAAATATAAATTGCTGAGGAGCATCAGTGGGAGAGAGCTGTGGTGTTCATGTCTTGCTTGTGAGATTCTCATACGCATCTACTTGGTCAGTGTGGAAACAGAATGCTGGCCTGGATAAAAGATTGGTCTGATCCAGACTGTACAGAGCATTTCTGGTTTTTTTTTGCAGTAGGCACTAATTAGGAGCTATAGATGATTAAGTATAGAACCAATTGGTATTATAGTACCTTTCAACACAATTCCATTTATTAATGAAGGTGCAGGAATTATTTCTTACAGGTTGCCATATTCTTACTAGGAAGCATGTTCTGCTTTCTAAAAATGCTGCGTGAATAGATGTTGATACTTCTGAGAACTTTTTCCTCTACTGTTGGTTGTATTTTATATGCTTCCCTTTTGGTTTAGTATGGTACCACTTTTCAACCAACTCATAGTTGTGGCACTGAATATCATTACCTCATCTGAGTTGGATGTTGAGCAAAGTGTCCAAGTATTGTTACTCGGATCTTTTACTTGTGTCAATTCAGAGGGAGCGTATGGAAAACACCTAGACTTTCTATAGGAAATGTCGGACTGTATTTGCCCCTTGTCATAACAGGCTGCTAGTGACAATTTTCAGTAGTTTTTTTTATTACTCCAGTATTGGAACCAACTTCAGCATGGTGTTTGCTTGGGTTATCAGTTTCTTAAGCCACTTTTGTGCTGCTGGCAGTGAATAATCTCTGCTTTTAGTAACTTGACAGTACAACATGTAGTGGCTGAAATACTGTCGAGATAGGTTACTGGGCTAGATGAAGTCATTGACAAAACTAATGTGTGCTGTCTTGCTTATGTCAGGAGGTGCTGTGGTTCAGAACAAGTCACTCTGAATTCACATATGGCTCCACTGTGCAGTGCTGTTATAGAAGTTGTTTAGGCAGTCAAGCTTCGGATGTCCATTCCCTAGTCTGGCTAAGGGATCCTCCTGAACCAAAAGTCCTCTTCTGTTTTGTCCAGAGCTTTTGACTTACACCAAGACCCTGATTACTATCCTGTCAGGTGTTGTGGATTGAGCAACAAACTAGGACTATCAGGTCCACCTCACTCACCCCTTGAGGCAGGAATACAAATCAAAGGATATCTTCCAGGAGGTTGTCCAGATATCTCTTGAATGTCTTCATTGATGGAGCACTCGCCACTTGCAAATTTGAATTTCTAACTCCCTAAGCCAAACTCTCCACCACCATTTGATTCTGCTTCAGCCACCTTTGATCATCAGTGCATCCTGTTTTTTGTTTGTTTGTTTGTTTGTTTTTGTTGGACATGTACCAAAAAGCTTCCAATTTATTCTTCTTTTGGTTTCTGTACAAATTGCTACATTGGTGTGACTTAAATTAAGTTTAGGTCACTTGATTCCTTCAAATTCTGAGTGATACGTCATTTATGAATGCCTTCCAGGACTAAGCTGGTATCTTTGTAACTTCTTATTATGTACTCCAGTCATAGTTGTGGGAAATGTACAGTGGTACCTTGGTTTATGAGCATAATCCGTTCCGGAAGCATGCTTGTAAACCAAAATACTTGTAAATCAAAGCAAATTTCCCCATGGGAAATAGTGGAAACTCAAATGATTCATTCCAGGGCCTCTCACTGCTGCTGCCACCCCCTCCTCTGCGGGGCTTCATGGCTGCCATCATCGCCCTCCGAAGCGGCTTTGGAGAGGGGGCTGATGGTGGAGGCTCAGAGTATTGCAGGAGCTGCACCTTACAGAAGAGGGTCCTGATGACGAAGGGGACGGAGTGGAGGTCATCCAGCCCCAGCTTCACATGGAATTTGAACTTGATCATCATCAACAACAACATGAGGACTATGGGCCGGGGGGGGGGAAGGGGAGGTGGGCGAGTGCACGAGGGAGGGGAAGGAAGAGGGGAGAGTTGGGGAGGAGGGGAACAAGTCAACCAACAGTCGAAAGGGAGCCCTCCTGGCAGCACCACTGGCTCTTCCTTCATGAGCCCAGCCACTGGATCTCCGGGGATCCAGAAGAAGAGGAGAAATGGAGGGGGAGAACATAGTTGGGGGGGGAAGGGAAAACAAATGTTAAAAAAACATATGCATGCACTTTGTCTTGCTAAGCTCACCCACCTCCCTGCCTATCCCTCTGAGGCAGCAGCCGGAGCCTCCACCTGCCTTCCAAACCAGCCTGCCTTTTGCTCTCCCAGCAAAGGAACTCCCTCGCTCCCACCCCAGGCTGCAGAAGCATTCAAGGAGAGGTGCTTTGGCTTAATTCTCCTGACACTCCACAAGAATTAGGCCAAAGCACATCTCACTTTAAATGTTCCTGCAGCCTGGGGGGGAGGCAGGGGGGAAGCGAGGAAGTTCCTCCATCTGGAGAGCAGAAGGCAGGCTGGTTTGGCTTAATTCTCCCAACTTTCTCCCAAATGAATCCACTTTTCAGAGAGAGATCCAGGCAAGTTTCAGCGTTGTTATTTGCCATCCGTATTTCTCTTGTTTTAAACACCACAGGGATCTTGACCAAATTTCTCTCTGAAAGATGGATTGTGGAGTGTTGGGAGAATTAAGCCACAACACCTCTTACTTTAAATGTTTCTGCAGCCTTGGGGGGTGGGCAGGAGGAGGGAGCCACTAAGTTCTTCCTCCTGGAGAGCAGTGAGGCAGGCTGGTCTGAAAGGCAGGAGGCGCTCCATCTGCTGCCTCAGAGGGGTAGGCAGGGAGGCGGGTGGGCTCGGCAAGATGAAATGTGTGCGTATAGTTTTTTATTTTTGTTTTCTCCCCCCCCCCAACCTTTCTTCTCCCTCTCCAGTTCTCCCCTTCTGCTTGGCCACCTGAGATCCGGTGGCTGGGCTCTTGAAGGAGGAGCCAGTGGCGGGATAGCCAGGGCTGGTAGCGCTGTCCAGGAGGGCTCCTCTTTGACTGTATGGTGAAATAAGAGGCTGGCGGCCCCGGCGGCCAGAAGCACAGGACTGGTCGTAATGGGGTCTGCAGCTCAGGCAAGGTGCATATGGGAGGGGACGGGGTGGGTGGTGGCAAGGGGGGTGAGCGGCAGTGACAGCAAAACGAGCACCTCTGGTACTCATTTTGCAAGGCATTGCTCATTGATCAAGGCAAAATGCAAGAGAAATTTTTGCTCATTTTTCAAAATACTCCTAAACCAAGGTACTCGTAAACCAAGGCACCACTGTAACAAAAAAACCCCAATTATGTTCAGAAAAGAAGAGAAACAAAATGTGGCTAGCTTTTGAAAAATGATTATTTGTGACTTCTGTCAGAACTGAAACACACGTTGCTGATTGTCAAAATGTTTGTTAAATGTTTATGTAAAGGGTTTTTTTTGCAGTACAGTATAACTGATTCTGATAATAACACCAATTGCATGGCTTTGTGATGTAATGTCCCACTGTTGAAATAAGAAATCATTTTTGTTAGTATTTATCTTCATTAGTGGTAATTTTATTTCAGGAAAGCTATAATGCCACTTAAGTTGTAGCAAAAATGTAATGCCACCTCTGTTTTCTTCTTGTGTGGATGCTTATCTTGTCCCTTCAGCTGCTTAGCTGACTATGGTTAATGCAACAGTTGGATTAATTAATGCTGAATACCCCCTGCCCCATTTGTACCTGGCGAATTTGGGATATATTTAGGGGCAGTTTAGGCAGGAGAAGATGGTGCTGACTTTGTAAAACAAACATTGTTTCCAGCAGATTTCCAAGCATAATAGTATTTCAAAGCATAATTTTATATTGTTTGTGTTAATTGTGGAGTAATAAGGAGGACAAAATAGTATGAGAGTCCTTGGCAGATTTTCAGTAGCCTAACTTGGGTACTGCTTCCAACCCAACAAATTGTTTTGCCAGTCTTGATTATCAAGCATTTCTTGTTCCTCTCGGATATTGCGAAATTACTTATCAATAATGTATTCACTAATTTTCCAGCCCTAAATGTAGGCAAGGACAAGATTGGAAGAATAAAGCTCTTTAATAAAAGTCTAATGAATTGCTTAAATAGCTAAAGTCCAGATTTGCAGCCCTTACTGATGGGAGTTAAATAGTTTTAATTTTCTAAAGGCTGGGAGAGTTTTGGATTATTACCAAAATGAGTTATTTAACAAGACACATCATGTGATACAATGCAATATATGCTACACATTCAGGCTGTTTTCTTCTCAGGCATATATTAAAGGTGTCCTGCATCCTTTTCAGAAAACATCTGTGTTTTGTTGATATAGGATGTTTCCCATTTAAATTCATATTGTTATTTGTATTTTCCTAATCTGTTTTAGAATATGTTTAGGCGATATTATGTGTCTGTGACTGGGAGGAATTTCTCATGTTAAATAGTAGTAGCAGTGAGGTTACCGTTGCTGGACTTTCTTTCTTTCTTCTTTCTTTCTTTCTTATTAAAGTCTACATGCAATGGTCTCCTGTTGCATGTAGAATCCAACAACACACATACAGTTACTGGCAGTTTGCCAGCCATGACGGTTCTGTTTCAGATTAAGAGAGATGCTTAGAGGAAAGTTTATCACACTTCATTTGTTTCCAGATTCAGAATGAATAGTTATGCATATACTATAGGACTATAAAAAGAATGGAAAGTATGAGTTGTGTCTGGCTTTGCAGCAAGCTGTTGTAATGTGCAAAGTAGAAACAATTTTTTATGAATCTTGGTTGAAAGACGGCTTTCATCTTACTGAAATCCCTTATGTTACAGTATTTTGCTCCAATTTAAAAATAACAAAAAACAATTTAAAATTTTGTAGCTTAGTAAAAAAATGTGATTTGAGAAAACAAATCAGTTCTTTTTACCAAGTATTTAAAATCTGTTAGCAACTTTGGCATATTTCTTTTAATTTTTAGAGTCCTCATTCTTTTAGCATCCTTTTAAAGAAGATGGCCAGGATTAATAGTTGTAAATCCAGCTCTCTGGAGCAAGTGTTTGATGCCTTAGACTAGAGAGATGGTGGGTGGTGGAAAGAAAGTCCTGATTCCAATAGCATTTAAATGCATTATTACATTTTCACTTTTGAATAGCAGTGCAGTGGAACATAACTTGGAGAAATCTCTTTAAAGCTAACTTTGCAGGTGATAAGTGTGTTCAGTTGGAGAGAGTTCAAGATCCTGCAACATCTTAAATACGCTGACATATAGGATCAATCAGAGAACTGAAAATCAACTACAAGAGTGGGTGATAGGTTTTATTTGTTGTTGTTGTTCAGTCGTTCAGTCATGCCCGACTCTTCGTGACCCCATGGACCAGAGCTCGCGAGGCCTTCCTATCTTCCACTGCCTCCTGGAGTTTGGTCAAATCCATATTGGTTGCATCAATGACACCATCCAACCATCTCATTCTCTGCCGTCCTCTTTTCCTTTTGCCTTCTATCTTTCCCAACATCAGGGACTTTTCCAAGGACTCCTCTCTCCTCATAAGGTGGCCAAAGTACTGGAGCCTCAGCTTCAAAATCTGTCCTTCCAGTGAACGATAGGTTTTATTACACAATTAAAAATTCAAACTACAGTTGTTGTAAGCTTTTGTGGAGAAAATTCCACTTCATCAGGCTGAAAACATCTCCCTCATAGATGAAAGAATAAATATTCTAGTATCAGCTGTAGTCAGCAAACAGCCAAGTATGTGGGATCCTGCATCCTTTGATTTTTCACCAGATCGTTTCAAAATTATCCATTAAAACTTGTAGATGAGCAGTAATTTGAATCTAGATCTCCAGACTCCAAATTCATCTCTGAACACTATGTGACATTGCATAGTGTTGCTGCTGTATTCTCAGTGTATGGATTTTTGTAAGCCTTCTCAGTTACAGTATATAGCCATGGTTTTCCCTTCTCAAACAACAAGAAAACAACCCCGCACTGAAACTTCCCTGTTTGGCCCTAGCAGAGGGGTGCAGAAATCCCAAGGCTTGTTATAGAGAGACTTGCCATTGCAGCATCAGAAGACTGACATCAGCTCTCACAAAAATGTACTGCCAGTTTTTGGTCCCTTGTGTACAGTTTTTTCTTCACTATTTATGAAAGTTTTTCTTCACTATTTATGAAAGTGAACAACTAAGTGAGTTGTTCTCCATGAAAGCTTGCAATTTGTTTGATTTTTAGTAGTTCAATAAAATGTGTTTCCCACTCTTAGAGATGTAAAATTTCCAGAAATGTTGAAGCCATGGAATTTATTTATTTATTTTGGGGGGAAAATAGGGGGGAATAGGTTTTCTTCCTCCCCCTCCATTTTTTTTTGGAAATTTCACATCTCTACTCACTCATGCATTTGTGCAATCTTTTGGGACCACACAGCCTTTTCCTTGTTCTTTCCTGTTTAAATATCACTCTGTTTCTAACAATTTTCATCAGTCTAGCAAGGAAGCTTTGGCTGCATTCCAGGCTTGACAAGGGCATGCTCCTCGTCTTCAGTGGCTTCTTAAATCCACAACAGCTTATCAAAAGAAGCATTAATTAGAAGAGTAATTGTGTAGCCAGCTGTCCACTGCTTGCGGTCCAACTCCTTCTCTTAAGGAAAAAATGCAGAACCAGTGCAAGAGATTTTTGGAGGGGACTCATTAAAACCTTCCCTCCCCCTTGATCATCCTCAAGCAGTTTTTCTTTTATGCAGTCAACTGCATAATGGGAAAGCACACACAATTTTTCCAGCCTGTGTCACTTGCTGCTAGAGGGGCATAAGTATTTGAAGCTTCTGCAGTCTTAACATGGATATAGCGTGATCCTTAAGCTACTCTTCCTTTTGGTCTCATTTGTTCAGGAGACCATAGCAAGACAAGCTTGTTGTGACAGTTGGCATACTACTTCCGTAACAGATTTTTTTTTACTGGGGAGTAGAGGAGGACTTAGAAAAAATTAAAGTTTAATTTGATTGAATTACTCATTAACCTTGAATTGTTTCCATGTAGAGAAACATAATCTGTGTTTATGATGTTGTGAGTTTTAGCTTTTTTGCGCCCAGACTCTGGAACTCCCACCCACTAGAGGTGAGGACTGCCTTATCTCTGTTGTCTTTCCGGAAACAGGCAAAGACCTTTCTCTTCAGGCAAGCTTTCCCTGAATGATGGACTACCATGTGTATTTGATATGAATCTATGGGTTCACATAGACTTTGTGTTTATGACTACTTCTGTGTTGCTTTAATGTAATGTTGTCTATTAATGCTGTAAGATATCCTTCAATTCCTTGTTCTCAAATACTTGAACATGCCTTAATTGTACTGGACTGTATATTATCCTTCATTACTTTAAGCCGCCTTGGGTCCTTTTCCAAGGAGAAAAGCGGGGTAAAAATAAATAATAAAGCTGAACATGCTTATTTTTTCAGTTTGCGAGATGACAGAATCCGAGTAGAAAAGATGGACAACAAGCACTTTGAGATCAGCAGTGCTTTCCAGCTGATCACAGATTTCTATGGCAGCCACCTACCTGACGGCATAGGTATCTGTACATTTTTGTTCTGCTTTGTTTTACTTTAATGTCCCCTTTCCTCTAGAGCTGTCACCTAAGGCAGTTTACAAAATAGTTTTTAAAAAGAGCAAGTAATAAATAATAAAACAATGATTGAGTCACTTAGGATCATAGAATTGAAAAGCTGGAAGGGATTCCAAGGGTAATTAAGTTCAATCTTCTACAGATACAGGACACATACGACTATGGGCATCATTGACAGATGGCTATCTAACCTGTTTAAAAACATCCAGTGAAGGAGAGTCTGTCACCACCAAATCCATTGTATGTGAGCAGATTATCACACTCGTAAATCTGAGTTGATGCAAAATATGTGTTGACAGTTGTGGTGCTCCAGATGTTGTTGGATGCAGTGCTCACCAGCCTTGGCCAGCATATTGCAGTTTGAGGAAACTGCAGTTCAAAAACATCTATAGGACTCTACTTACATACCCTTGAAGTAAAGAGGGCAGGGGGGAAAAGACTGAATATCCAAAGATCTTGAATAAGCGAACAAAACAGATGCCTTCTAGACCTACAGATTAATCAGTTAAATTTGTTAACTCATATTGCCTGAACAGGAAACAAGATATGTCCCAATTGTCTATTGATAATTTAGGTATGTCAAGCTGTTTGAACAAACGTACAACAGAGTATATTCAAAACCAAGGCATATTGAATTTATTGGTGCTTCTGCCCAAGTGGGTATCACTTTTGAGTAAGAAGAGTATTGCATTTGTTTAGAGTGTGAATATGACATAGTTTTTCAGATTACTAAATCTCTCAAGAAGATATCTTTGCTGCATTATCTTAAGTGTGTAGTAGGCAATGGATGTGTTTGTATAGCAGTAGCAATTAGGATGCCAAATTAAACAGCTGCAGTATATACCAGGAATGCCAAATCTATGGCACGTGTGCCAAAGTTGGCACGCAAAGAGCTTTCACCTAGCACGCGGCATGCTCCCTACCTCCCACCCCCCACTTCCCCCTCCGCTGGACCAGCCATGAGGAATTTGTGGAGGGGGAAGTGGGGGCACAGGGAGCATGTCGGGTGCCAGGCCAGCCCTGCCGTCGCCGTCCCCATCGCCATTGCCATCGCCGCCCTCGACCCCGCCCCTGCTGCCGCTGACCCTGCCACCGACGCCATCCCTGCCCCTCCCACCGCCACTGCCGATGACCCTGACCCCGCTGCCCCCATTGCCCTGGCTGCCCTCACCTCACCCCCACTCCTTCCCCTCGCTGCCGCCGATCCTGATCCCCCCACTGCCGCCGTCCCCATTGCCATCACCCTTGCCTCCCCTGCCACCGCCGACCCCGACCCTGTCTCCACCGCCATCCCTGCTGCCATCCCTGCCCCTCCCACCACTGCTGCCGATTATCCTGACCCCACCGCCCCGTCGCCCTTGCTGCCTTCTCCCTCCCTGCCCCCCCCGCTGCCACCGATCCCGACCCCCCCCCTCCACCGCCGTCCCCATCACTGAGTTTGGGCACTCAGTGCCAAAAAGGTTCACCATCCCTGGTATATACAGTGCAATATTCAATTGTAGATTTTTGTTTTAAAAAAATCTATAACCCAGTGCAAACTGGGTTATAATATGGTGTGATAGGAGCTGCTGAAATACAACTAAACGAATTAACATTGTTTTTCAGGTTCCCAAGCTTTGTCAGTGATATTAAACTTGGATAAACCTGTATTATGCTCCTTGGCTGCTGTAATTGTGTATCTGAAAGAATTTAATTTAGAAAAAATACTCTACAATCCTAGGTCAGTAAGTATCTTTAATTCAAAAGAAAAAGTTCCTGCGAAAGAATGCCATGCCAATACTGTTTTGCATACTTCAGCAAATTACCTTTCACAGCATACGTTGTCTGCCATCCCAGTTGTTGTAAGCTCTGTGTTTTGTAATTTGTTTCAATTAAGCTAAAACAGTGGGAATATTTTAGCGATGTTACACTCTATACATCCGGTTACTGTTATAGCCAGTTTAATCAGGCTGTGCAATATCCAGATGTAATTGAAAACAAGCTAACTGCATAACTACTTGGATAAGATAAAGTCATTCTTATTGTAGTAAAACACTCCTCCAGTTCTATTCTGGAGATCAGAAAGAATTATCTCTCTCTATCATATTTTAAACCACCGGTAAATTTACAGGTTATTGATTTGAGCTTCACTTAACTTCTTTCAAATACAGTGGTACCTCTGCTTACGATTTTAATCCGTTCAGAATGCATGCTCACAAATCGAACAACTCATAAGTAGAGCAGCCGTATCTTTTAAAAACAAAAACCCAAACATAAATAAATAAATAATTGGAATAAAAATTAAAAGTTGTAAGTAGAGAAGACCGCATCTAAAATTTCTAAGGCAACAGCTAAAATGCCAATGGTTTTCCACTCTTAAGTCAAATTGCTCGTAAGTAGAGCTGCTCGTAAGTAGAGGCACCACTGTACCACATTTCACTCTAGTTTAAATCCAACATCATGCTAGCTGATTTTTACTAGCACAGTTGGACTTCCTTCTCCCCCCTCCCCTTCCATGTCACCTTCCATGCTCCTCAGATTTTTCCTAGAGCTAGACAAGTTACTTTATTTGGTTTACAGCTCACAGGTTCTTACAGCCAGCAAAGTTCTCTGTGGTTTGAATTTGAAGAAAATAAATGCAGCCTCTCCTCACTTAACAACCTACCCGTTTAATGGCTGTTCAGATTTACAACCATCACCAGCAGCCAAAGCTGCCGCCACCATCTAACTACTGCTTCAGGAAGAACCTGCTGTTGCAGCCCACACAGCCTGGGCCAAAGTGTCCAGATTGCTTCTGCTTGCCTGCACCTCCCTTGTCAGCAGCTCAGAGGGGAAGACGTGGGGCTGTGGCATCCCCCCCCCCCCCCACCTTCCTCCTCCACCACTGCTTCCAAGGGACAAGTGTTGCTGTGTGCGTCACAATGTCTCTGCTGGGGAGGAGATTGATCTGAGCGGGGCAGAACATCAGCCGTCTCCACCTCTATTTCCCCCTCCTTTTTGTTCTACTCCTCTGAGAGCCTTCTTGCTCTGGCCTGTCTGTAAGGAGGGCAGCCTTGACACATCACAAGACATCTGCTTTTAAGCTTCTCACTTAACAACCGATTCACTTAATGACCTCATCATAGGAGCAGACCTCTGTCATTGAGTGAAGAGTACCTGTAATGATATTGTGCCAATATAATGGAATAGCTTGATGTATCATATGATCAGAAGTCTGACATTGTGTCACACGTAATAGAGTAGGTAAGTAGGTTTTGATAATGCCTGAGAACTGGCAAAGAAATATGGGCTAAAATTCTGTTATATTGCTATGCAGGTATAACTTGACATTACATCCATGGTAGCTATAGTAGCACCAAAGCACTGCCCACAAAGCACATCCATCAATACATTGTAAGTTAAAGGTTGCATTAAGTTTTATCCCCTCTAATACTGGTGAAATCTGATTCTTAGTGTATGATAATCTCACCAGGTATAAATAGGATCTGTGGAACACTCTCCCAGGACTTTCTCATTTTCACCTATGTGGATTTGAATGTGAGTAGAGTCCAAAGTATAACCCATTTAGAACTCAGAGGGAACAAAGGAAGGTCAGTATACTAGGCAATTCTGGAATCTCTCCTTCCATTTGTCTCATCCAACATCCTTTTAGAGATTTTCGATGCTAGTCCCCTTACATCACCAATTGGAGAGATGCATTGTTCCTCTATGGGCATTAGAGTTCTTGGAATCCCCTCTTTATACATAATCTGTTTGGCAAATGTGATTATTTGTTCATTTTGAAGCCTTGCCAATTTCTACCATATCCAGATCTTATAAGCTGTCCCTTTTTGGGGGCGGTGGGTTGATCAGGAAAAACGTCTCATTTGAAAGAGACTCTTCTTCTGCCTCCTCTCATATTTGTTGACTTTGTCTGAACAAAGAAAATTAATATGGTTTTAAAAAGTGAGAAGAGATGAAGGCAAAGGGGCAAAATACTTTGCCCAGAGCAGCCAGGTAGTTTTAGCCAGTTTTACAAGTTTTAGCCAGGTCAGGGTTTATTGATTGATCTAAGACAGTGATGGCGAACCTATGGCACGGGTGCCAAAGGTGGCACTCGGAGCCCTTTCTGTGGGCACCCAACATCACCCCTTCATAGCCACCTGTATACACGTTAAATTACTGTATTGGCACTTTGCAAAAAAAAAAAATTAGTGGGTTTTGAATTGCAGTTTGGGCACTCGGTCTCTAAAAGGTTCGCCATCACTGATCTAAGACATCTACAGTTCTCAGGGAGAAAGGGAAGAACACATAACATCCTGCTTTTAAAATATCTTTCAATGCTGGTCCAATGTTGGCCATCGTCCCATATAGGTTAAAAAAGTTGTTTAGTTTGAAAGGACTGAAATAAAAACTTCAAACAAGGGATCTCCGGATACCCCTTTGGAAGTAGTATTGCAAGAAATCACTTTTGTTATACAGTACAGTACAGCAGTGCTTCACGAATTTAATTTGTTCTAGGAGTCAAATCGTCCTATGAAAATTCATCTTACGAGGCACGGTTTCCCATAGGAATGCATTGAAAACCTATTAATCTGTTCCCTCCAGGATAGATTAGTAGGTTTTCATTGTATTCCTATGAGAATTGTATTTCCAACCCCCCTCAATCAAGGCCAGCCAAAGGCTGCTCTCTGCAGCCCCGCCAGACAGCTGATTTTGAGGAGTCGAACCTGTCAAAATCCGCTCTCCAGGGGGTTGCAGAAAGCAGCCTTCTGCTGCTGGTGATTGAGGGAGCAGCCACATCCTCTTTGCCTGGGTCTCTGCTCCGAGACTCGGATGAAGAAGAGGAGGAGGAGGAGGAGGAGGAGGAGGCCTTTCCTACCCTGCAGCATCCAGTCCATCCGTGCCACAGGGAAGGGAAGGCAGGATGGAAATCTCCACCACCTTCTCTTCCCTGGGACCGAGGTAAGCAGCTTTGACAGGTGGGCAGATGATTTTCAAAGGGCTGGAGTCGAGCTGCCATGGGCTCGAGCCCTTTGAAAATTGCACACCCGCCATAGCGAGCAAATCACCACCACGGCTTCCTTTCCAAGCCCTCCAATTAGGTGGGCAAAGCAGGATCCCATTTACCTCCACCCACCTCGTGAGGCTTTGAAGGGAAGCGTGCTTCCCATTACCTCGTAAAACGAATGTGAATGGGAAGGGAAAAAATCGTCTTACGAAGGGGCATCCGTCTTACGAAGTATTGCTGTATTGTAATTTTCCTTCTCTCCCATCAATGCGTCTTTCTGTTAATGTCTGCCAAAATGCAGGCCTTCCCCAACATTTTCCTAGTTGACCTGCTGCTTTACCGTTTGTTTTATTTCCAGTTCTGATTTCTGTCTTGTTTCTCCATCTTGCCATGTGATTCAGTATTGGTCTGGACCTTGTCCTTGGATCCTGATTGCTGCCTTTTTACCAGAGCTCCTGGTACCTGGCTCCTGGCTCACTTTATATTGCTTTCCATGGTTCAGCATGGCTGATTTCAGATCACCTTATTATCAACAGTTCTGTATGAGGCATATTAATCCTGTGCTATAGCTTCTCTGATCAATTACTTAAAACTTTGGAGGGAAATTAATTTTAAAGAACACCTAAAAATCAGCGAGCAAGCATGAAACTTGCCTTTGCAAAAATGAGACACAGTGGAAGAAGTAAGTATTCCAATAGAATTGTTCCAAAATTAACCATATGGTTCAAGAAGGGTTAACAGTGCTAGTTACTTCTTTTTATATCATTAAAATGATTCATGTGTTTTCTGAAGGTTAAATCACAAGTTTAATGTGATTTTCTGAGCAGCATATAATGCTGCAATCAACTCATTTTTTAACCATAAAATAACTACAGTACTTCATGAATAAGTATGTGTCCTTACTATGAATAAATTTTTTCTTTTAGTAATTTTAAGAAGTTGTCAAATGATGCTGAATATATGACACTTAATGGAACAACACTAAAGAATCTTGAAATCTTACAGAATCAAGTAAGAAAGTATACTTCATCTTATGCTTTTGTGTGTCAGAGAAACATATTTTGACCTATCTTAGTCCCAAAGAATGCATTGCTTATCTAGAACTCCTGATCGTTATGTAAATTTTATTCCTTTTTTTGCATTCACTTAAGTACAGTTTTGAACTCGTGTCATTCTTACAGGCTCATAGCATATTATATAGAGAGCAGTCACATGCAAAGAGGTGTGAATGACCAAGAAGGAATAGGAGAAAGACAGAAGGATTTAGGAAACAGATGATTCATGTTCTATTTTGGGTTTCATTAAATAATCCACATGCTGTCATAATTGCAGACTGATATGAAAACAAAAGGCAGCCTGTTCTGGGTGTTGGATCATACAAAAACTTCATTTGGGCGAAGAAAACTGAAGAAATGGGTGGCACAACCTCTCTTGAAATCCAGGTGCTGTATTTATCACCAGACTTTTTATATCGTAACTGATATTGGTCTTGGTTTCTTAAATAAAAGTCTTCTCTTGCCTGTTTGACAGTCTGTAATTTTCCATTTTTCTCCATAAGCTGTGTTGTGTTGTTTGACTGTCCTGCAGGAATTTCATGACATACGGTATGTTAATAATGAAATACAGAACAAGTGATGACTAGAAGAAAACCAGGTCCATATTTCTGCATGTGATGGTAGAATTCACAATAGATGGGGGAAGTGCCTTCTGCTACAGAACTAATGAGGAATTAGAGAGCAGAATTTTGTCAGATGAAAATTGCAGTTGATTAGTTCTCAACCCTCAGTTTAGGAATCTGGGATTTTTATGTAAATTACTAGCCAGTCAGCAGTTTTTTTTTATAGTAATCTGAATGAAAGCTGGGGGAAAACACTGATATTCATCTTGGAATGCAGTTTCCTTTATCTGATTTTCTCTCAATCAGTGTACATTCAGCAGCTTCCTCTTCTGCCTTATTGTGATGAATGACTATAGTTGCTGCTAAATATACTGAAACTAAATCAAAATCATTTATATTGATAGCGGCTTTTTGTTATACAACCATTCTACTAGATGGCTTATCTCTCCTTATGAAGGAGAATGTTTATGGCTAAAGCTTGTTTTAGACATAATTTTAATTTTGCTGAGGAGTAAGTTCAGTCAGTCAGGTTTTTATTGCGGTATAAAACCATAAAAGTCATTAAAAGTCACTAAAACATGATTGCAAAATTGTAGAGTTACAAAAACAGTGTAGATATAACAGTATACATAGAAATATTAAAACGAAAAAAGAAACTAAACCAGTAAGAGAAAATAGAGAATTTTCTAGTTAAAACTAGCCCGCCTTCTTAGAATGGAATTTAATCAGGTATAAGCAGAATTTGGCTATTTGATTGGTAATAAAAGAGTTTTCATCACTTAAAAGTCTTTCCAGTCCCATCTCGTTTGGGTCTACTGTAAGTCTATCTAAGCATGGGTGAATGAATCTCTCTCTGTAAAGATTGTGAAGAGGACAACAAAAAAACATATGTACCATAGATTCCACCTCCCTTTGGGAGCACATGCAGCGTCTATCTTCATAGGGAATTTTCTTATATCTCCCTTCTAAAACCATTGAAGGAATAACTGAACAGCGGGCTAAAGTAAAGGCTCTCCGGTAAGCAGGCTCTTCCAGTTGTAAGAGATAGTTGGCCATTCTCATAACATATCTGGTCTCCATAGGAGCCCTAAACAAAGGGGATTGTGCTATATCTCGTTGGCGCTCATTGTCTTGCATCCTTTGTTTAATAAGTTCTTTGGCCTGTGTAGTACTCTGAACCAATCTGTATCTGTTCTTATCAGGAGTAAGTTAACATAAATAGTTTTGAATTAAGACTTCTGAGGAAAATGTGGCAGAAAGATGCTTCCCCCCACCCACCCCCAGAGATGAATTGGCCCACATGGGAATTATAATTATTTATGCAGAAGTAGAATTTGGTTTGCGTTTGTATTAAACGTGATATAGAAAATTGCTCTTTTTCAACAGGGTAATTAAGAATACACCTCAGATCTCAGCCTAGACACTTAAATATTGCACACCTGCTTTCTTAGTTGTGGTCCCTTCCTTCTGGAATAAACTTCCTACAGAAATTTGCCAAGTCCCGTCCCTCTCAGTTATTAGGTAGCTGATAAAGACAAAATTGTTTAAAGCTGATGTCTACTACTGTCAATATTGACCTGAGATCCTGAAAAGGGTTTTAAGTTGTTTATTTCTGTTTATAGGTAAGTTCATTGTTTTAGTTAGTGACATGGTTTATTTTATTTTACTGTACTGTTTATTTTATCTATTACTTGGTGATTTTATTGTATTTTGTGAATCGGAGAGTGATAATACTAATCGCCAATATAGAAGTGAAAATAACAGACAAGCAAACTATAAATGTTAGCATTACAATGGAAAAATTAGCATATACTAAATCTGCATAGTTGACAGAGTTATTTAGAAGGATAGGGCACTTTCAAAAGCAATGTCTTCAAATTGCCTTTTGGAGCAACACAGGTATACTGACTAGGAAGCAATAACACTTCATTGTATGAAAAATCTAGGGTGCAATAATGCAAGAAAGCGCGAACAAGTCTAATTCATTTGCTGTTACCCTCACTTGAGTGGAGTGCTTAAATGCATCAGCAAGCATCCATCAAACATAAAGCTTGTTGAAGATAGCATTTCATTAGAGGCATGTGATAAAATGGGTACAGTAAAATTAAACTTTTTAGTCTGTAATGTGCCATGGGGGTCTCCATTGATTTGCTGCAACAGATATACAGTACATGGCTATAGAAACAACTAGAGATGGGCACAATGTGCTTTGTAGCACATTGTCCCAGTTCATGTGCATGGCACCACCACAGGCAGCACATGTTCCTTCCTCCTCTCTCTCCTACCCTTTGTTATCATATCTGACCAGAGTCGTCTTTGCTTAAGGTTAAACATGCCCAGTTCTTCCGGTCTTTCCTTATAGGGCTTGGTTTCCAGGCCCTGGTCACCCTTGTTTCCTTCCTTTGAACTCTGTTCAAGTTTATCTGCATCCTTCTTAAACCTTTTCATCTATTCTAAGTATTCATTACCAGAAGCAATACGAGAGAAACATGCATTTATAGCTACCATATTAAAGAGACCATGCAGTGTAGCTCTTGCAGGACTATATAGATATGGCGTGTGGAAAGGGATATTTCCTTGGATAAAAACTTAGAAAAATATTAGGTAGAGTAGATAGCATTGCTTGTACTAGTGTGGAACAAAATTGATTAGCAGGAATCTGAAGCAGGCCTAATTCCATAGATGATGTGTAGATGTCTTCTCCAACTTGGCATCTGCCAGATGTGTTTGACTACAACTTCCTTTAGCTCCAAATTATCATATATGATAGGTTGTGTAATCTAAAACATCTGGAATTAACTCAACTGGGGCACTTCCCATGCATAATTCAGTTAAAAACCAGAGTGTCGTGGAACAATTGACGAATTCTACAGTGCTTGGACCTCAGTGTCCATTTTTTGTTAGTAATGATACTTTCTAGAAACCTTCACTATGATGCTTGTTACAAAATGGTTTTTTTTCAGTGGTTCTGAACCTTGAGTAACCCAGGTGACCTTGAACTGCAACTCCCAGAAATCCTGACCAGCACATCTCCTGGTGAAGATTTCTGGGAGGTTTAGTCTCTTAAGCTGTGTGGACATACACAACTAAACTAGTGTTTCTGTCTGTTTGCTTCCAGAAATCTGCTTACATGGGGCAGATGGGAGCCATTGTTTATCTGTTTTGGTTTGAAATGAGTAAATGCATTATTGTACAGCAGCTTAGTTGCCATTGAAAGCTACTGTTAACTGGAAATGGTGGAAGTGGAAGGAAATGGTGGACTGCTGCATTCTTAAGTGTTTTGAAAGTAATAACAGTAAGAACTTAAACCAGCTTTTTAGGAATAAAGTGGGGTGTTCCTGGACTCATCCTTGAGCCTAGATGCCCGGGTCACAGCTGTGGCCATGAGCACATTTGCACAATTAAAGGAGATGCTCCTTGACTCATCATTGAGCCCATATACACACCTGCTCTGGCCACTGTGACACATGCCCTAGTGATGTCCTGGCTAGAATACTGTAATTGCGCTCTATATGGGGCTACCAATGGAAAGTCTCAGGAAACTTCAGTGGGTCCAAAATGCAGCAGCCATATTGCTGACTGTGGCGGGGTACAGAGATCACATTACACCCCTATTAAAGCAGCTCCATTGGCTACCAATCAGCTATCAGGCACAATTCAAAGTGCTGGTTTTAACCTACAAAGGACAAAATGGCCTGGTCAAAGATCGAATCTCGCAGAACAGACCAGCTCGGGGGCTAAAGTCATCAGGAGAGGCCTTTGTTTCCATCCCACCACCTTCACAGGTACATCTCGTAAGAACAAATGGAAAGGCCTTCTGTGTTGCTGCTCCCAGGCTGTGGGACTCCCTCCCACTAGAGGCCAGGACAGCCCCCATCTCTGCTGTCTTTCCGGAAGCAGGCAAAGACCTTTCTCTTCAGGAAGGCTTTACCTGAATGATGGACTACCTGTTAGGTGACTTTTAGATGGATTACCATGCATGAATGCACTGACTGATTTCACAAGAACACCTCTTTTTTCCATATTAGTTGCCATTCCTCATAATGGATTTTGTTTGTGTGCTCTTTTTAGTTTTAATGATGCTTTTTAATTGTGGTAAGATGCCTCTTATAACTCCCTGTTCATAAACTTGAATATATCTTAAATATTCTGGGCTGTGCATAATCCATGATTGTAAGTTACCTTGGGTCCTTTTCCATGGAGAATGGTGGGGTAAAAATATTCAGAATGAATGAATGGCTGATAATAGCCATAGATCTACATCTCGTTAATGTATGTATGTATGTATGTATGTATGTATGTATGTATGTATGTATGTATGTATGTATGTATGTATGTATGTAATTGTATTGATTTCAAAGACCCCAATACCAAATTATTGACTAGTCAATTTAATTTATAAATGTTATTTCTAGATAGAGGTATATGTCTGCGCAGATTCTCAGTCATCCAGGTGATTTTATCTTGAAGTTGAGTCATGTCCTTGAGAGAGTGAAACGTTTCGCTGCTCATCCAAACAGCTTTGGCAGTCTGAGGAAAGCTGTTTGTGAGTCCTCCATTTTATAGTGTCCCACCACCCTCACGGAGCACCTTCTCTGTCACTGCTCTCAGGCTCTGGCCCTCTCCTCCACTGCAGGGCAGGCTGTTTCTCTGCAAGCAGGCAAATAACTTCTCTTCAGGAAAGCTGCCCCTTAGTGACTGGCTACCTGAGTGGTTTTTTTTTTTAATCAAATGCTTTGTATTTTTGTTGTTTCTAAATCTGGGGCTGGGGGTAGTAATTGGCAATGAGTGCTGGGAGTGTGGAGGCAATTAGGGAGTTAATACCATAGAGTAAACTCCCTGATTGCCTCCACACTCCCAGCACACATTGCCAACACTAGCCCCAGCCCCTTTAGAGCTTCATAACTAACTTTCCTTACCCCTAAATCTTTCCAGATTTCAAGGTACCCCTGCTACTTTGGAGTCCCAAGATAAGTAAATTTTGATTACATATTTTCAAAATAATTTTTGAGTGCTTTAAAAAAACATGCATTCAAAAATTACTTACTTTTGGAGCACCAAAGTAGCAGGGGTACCTTAAGAAAGCAATTTTAGGGAACCTCCTGAAATTTGGAAACATTTTGGGGGGGGGGGGTAAGGAGGCTGAGTTATGAAGCTCCAAAGGAGGGGCCCCTAGAAAAAAACCTAATTAGAATCATATGGACAGTGGCATCAGCCTTATCTCCTGCCCGATCTGCTTCAGAGTAGAAGGTTTTTTTCCTAGGGGCACACCCCCTTTGGAGCTTCATAACTCAGCCCCCTTACCCCCAAATGTTTCCAAAGTTCAGTGGGTTCCCTAAAATCACTTTCTGAAGATATCCCT
This sequence comes from Phrynocephalus guinanensis, assembly GCA_037367245.1. Classification (NCBI taxonomy): domain Eukaryota; kingdom Metazoa; phylum Chordata; class Lepidosauria; order Squamata; family Agamidae; genus Phrynocephalus; species Phrynocephalus guinanensis. The sequence goes on along the minus strand of CM074738.1, from coordinate 81,361,938 downwards.
GTTACTTTGGCATCCCAAGGTAAGTAAATTTTGATTGCATATTTTTAAAAATGATTTTTGAGTGGATATTTTTTTAAAAAATATGCACTCAAAACTTACTTACCTTGTAAGGTACCTTCAGAAAGCGATTTTAGGGAATCCCCTGAAATTTGGAAATATTGGGGGGGGGTTTAGGTGGGTGAGTCATGAAGCTCCAAAGGGAGTGCCCTTAAACCTTCTCATTGGTATAATATGGGAATCGGAGGCACCGCTAGTGCCCACTGCCCTGTCCAAGCCCTCCAAGTACCTAATTTTACCCACAAAAATGGGAAACTTATTGACTCAAGTATAAGTCAAGGGCATTTTTTCAACCAAAAATAATGGCTGAAAAACTCGGCTTATACTTGAGTATATACGGTACCTGTCATGTCCTTTACAGAATGTATATAGAAAGCAGTCCCTGCAATAAGAACGTAAAGGAATTCTGTATTCTTGAATATATAGTACATATTGTTACACCTCTACAGATCATCAATTGAAGTGTCGTTACAGAATATCTGGTGACATCTATCCATTTTAGGACAACAATCTAGTTTCTGTTAATTGTTTCTCTAACGAGAAACAATTCACATTTGCATTTATTTGCATAATCTGACGATATCACATTTGAGATATGTACAATACATTGCTAAATGTAGCAACACAGTTCAGGTTGAAAAATATACATTACTCAAATGTTAGAATAGACACACAAGCAGATCAAGAACAATACGGTTTGGATTGCTACTTGCTGATCTATGCTCCAGTGTATTTTCAGCTGCTTGAAAGGGGTGCAGAGATGTTTAAAACTTCATTTTTATATTGGTGTAATCCCACATGTAAACTGAAAATGATGTCTCATCAAGTCTTCTATTTTATTATTTTTGGAACAGCATTTTGAAAATGTATTTGTGCAAGTGAAATGAGAGGGGGAAAATAGGTCACTTGATATTGAGTGATGTTCTCCTGACCCCCCCCCATTTTTTTAATACTGAGGATTACAGCGGGCAAAGTGTATGAATGCTTCTTTTCTGTTAGATTACTGGAACTACTGTAGCATTGCCATATGCAAAAATGATTAAAGTGCAGATTAACCTTTCAAGAGTGGAGTATTGCGTCTGTTCTCTGTGTCACTCTGTGTGTACATATGCTAGTTCAGATCAACATTATACAGCACTAAGAGCAAAACACATTTCCTACCCAAATGCATAGTGTAACTAATAAAAGTGGTGACCTAAATCCGGCGTAATGCTAGAAATGTGAAAATAGCCACTAGTGCATTTGCGCTGGATTATACACTTGTGCAACCAGTTGTGCAACAAAGACTACATTGGAGAGTATGCTTGTGTGTCCTTTGCTGCTGGTTGGATAGTGCATCTGGTGGCAGTCCATTTTTGGCTATTAAAAACTCCCCACCCCATCTGATAAAGAAAGTACAGTATTTGGGGGTTTAGATATATTACATTCCTAGCTTTAAATGTCATTTTTCCAATGTAATGTGGGGATATTATATATTCCTTTATATTATAACTGCAGTAACAGGTAAACCCCATTTCAATGGGCATGTCATGAAACAGATTAATTTTATTTATTTATTTATTTATTTATTTATTTATTTATTTATTTATTTATTTATTTATTTATTTTAGAGTATTTTTACCCCGCCTTCCCCCTTGGAAAAGGACACAAGGCGGTTTTAAAGCTTTGTGATCAGTACAAAAGAAAGACCCATCTGATGTTCCCACACTACCTGCAAGTTCCTTTTCCCTGCAGGACCTCGTCGTCTTTCTTCCCCTCTCTTCTTGGCCATGCTTCCCGTCTGTTCTAGAGAACACTCACCACTGGATGAGTCATTACTGCATGAAGATGCCCTGTGTCTCCTCCTCCTCCTCTTTCTGGCATGGCCCTTGCTATTGTCAATGGACTCTTACTCTGTCGGATCTGGGCTAGCCGCTGCCTGCTGCTGGGCCCCAAGGTTTTCCATCTTGTCAGCCAACGTTTCATCTGTCTGAGACAAGCTGGACAGCCCACTGTTTTTTACCACCTGTGGTCTTATACAACCTTGTGCCTTGCCTGTTAGGCGGGCCTTTGGACAGCAATGTCTTTATGGCAGCCCCACTGTTTTTTTTAACGTTCTCCTTTTCTTACACCATCTGCTGTAGTTTCCCTTGCGGTCTTTTTCAGAGCCATTCCTGAAATGAGCCTTATCCAAAAATAGTTATTGGCTAGTCCGTTACACCAGCGCTTCCCAAAGTCCTGCTTCTTTTGCTGCCCTTCTCCACCTGCATTTGTGGGATAGGTCCCAAAAATGACTATCCTGCTCCTTATCCACAGCCAGTCCCAGCTCATTTTTAATATATATATTAAAAATTAAATGCTCCCACACTTATGTGTTTCCTCTTACTTGTTTTCTTAAATTTGCTCCCTTGCTTGCTTGCAGCCAGACACTGCCCTTTAAGAAAAAAAAAAACTTGTCACTTTCTGTGGCTTCTTGTCCCTCCCCTCTTTTTGGCTGTCTTTTGATCACTTTTATGAGCTTCCCACTCATCCACCTTGCTGCTACTTTACCTAGAAACTAGAAAGATAATAAAATATAATAGTGTGTCATTGTAGAATAAGACCAAGATCATTAAGTGCCTTTGAGGTCTGTGTACATAGAAGAACTGCAGACACCACTACTACCATGGGTTATGTAAACAGAATGGCACACACTCTCTGCAGCTCTTTTGACTAAATATGGAATTGTGGTAGTGGTGCATTGAGGGGCATATTCTTCTGCTGGTAGTGCAGATTAATGAACCACCCCATTGCCTAAGCATTTAGTTAGTCTGTTCCCATCATGTTACTCTGTGGTAGCCCATGGGTAAATCTTTTGCGACTCATGTGAGTTGCAGTTTCTCCATCACTGTCCAGGAGCAGGGGTAGGACATGAGTTTTTTGGCAATGGATTTTTGTTTTAACGAAATGAAGGGCTTTTGTATCTTTCCTTCCATTTCCATTGATTTGATAGGTAATAATAAAACTGAGTGTGGTGGCTCAGTGGACTAAGGCTCCCAAAAACTGTCGGCTGCAAAGTCGGCAGCTTGGAGGTTTGAATCCCGGGTGCCACGCAGCGGAGTGAGCTCCCGCTGATAACCCCAGCTCCTGGCAACCTAGCAGTTCGAAAGCATGTAAAATGCAAGTAGAGATAATCAGGTGTAGGGCAATTAAGAAAGTTGATTGGGAGTGGGGTTCATTTGAAATATGCTGGAGGAGAACTTTGCAGATATGGTGTGGGTGGAAAACCCCTGTGTGGAGGGTGCTAGAGGCATGCATGCCCATGCCTTAGAGCAGTGATGGCGAACCTTTTAGAGACTGAGTGCCCAAACTGCGATTTAAAACCCACTAATTTTTTTGCAAAGTGCCAATACAGCAATTCAACCTGAATACAGGTGGCTATGAAGGGGCGATTTCGGGTGCCCACAGAAAGGGCTCCAAGTGCCACCTTCAGCACCCGTGCCATAGTTTCGCCAACACTGCCTTAGAGGGAACCTTGAATGCAAGACTAAAAATGGTAAACAAAATCAACTCAAAAAAGCAAATTCAAAGTACCAACATGCAACATTCCATTTAAAAACCCCTCTCAGACAGCCAGTCACTAAGGGAATGCCAGTCTGAAGAGAAAGGTCTTCATCTGCTTGTGGAAGGACAGCAAAGATGGGGGCAGCCTGGTCTCCTGTGGCAGGGAGTTCCAGAGTCTGGGCGCAGCAACAGAGGGGGACCTCTCCATGTCCCCAGAAAATGCAGCTATGAAGGTAGTGGCACCAAGAGAAAGGCCTCCCTATTGATCTTAACACATGGTCAGGCTCTTAAAGGGAGATCCTGTCCTTGACCAAAGTTTGGACCCAAGCTGATTAGGGCTATATAGATGAGAATCAGAACTTTGAATTGAGCCTGGAAACAGATCAGCAGCCAGTGGAGCTGCTGTAACTGTAAAGTTACAACTTGGTTGCATTACTCAGCTTTCAACACCCATCATAGATTAGATGCTTGATCTGTGGTGTATTCTTCCTTTGGGCAAGTGGTGTCATCCATGCTGATATAAAACTTCTTCTCTAATAAACGAGCTGACCATATGTGTGAGTCACAGAGACCAAGAAGAACAACTTGCTTACCTGTTATGGTGGTCCTTTGATTGGTCATCTGTGATCTCTCACAATCTACCTGCCTTTCTGTCATACTTGATATTTATTGCTGGTGGGAGACTAGAACCATTGCAGGCTTCAGGGACAGGTGTGGGGAGAGGATCCTGCCTAAAAAAAACCTAAACTTTGAAGATTCTGACTGACTCTGAGAAGTGTGAGCCCTGAATGTGTGAGTTCTCAAAAAACCATTCAAGGACGCAAAGATAGGGCCTTTTCACACGACCCCTAAGATCCACTGGTCCCTTAAATTCGGACCAGAGATCTTGGGGGTTCGTTTCTGTTCCTGCGTCCCCACCCCTCAGCACTTCCTGCTCCTGTCGGCGTGAGGGGAGGGAGGGGAAAAAAGGACAAAAGAAGCCTTTACTAACCTGCCGGTGCCGGTCGAAGTTGCCACGAGCCCCGTTACTTCCTGGTTCCTTCTCAAGGGGCTCTTAAAGGGGCGGGAGGCAAAACAACAACACACAAGCGAGGAGAGCCCGGCACTCTTATCTGCATCAAATATTTTTCACCTCCAGAAAGAAGGTACAAGAAAAGTGCGCTGGGTCGCGCTAAAGTGGGCGGGGTTGCACTTAATTGTCTGCAAACTCCGGAGCTGGTGGGGAAACATTTCTAAGCTCCGGAGCTGGGAGCCATTTGCAGCGCAGCTTAGGGGTCGTGTATAAACGCCCTTACAGGGAAACAACCTATTGTTTGCTTTTTTGTTTTTTACAGTGAGATTGATTTGAGACTTGATGCAGTGTCTGAGGTACTCCTGTCAGAATCAAGTGTCCTTGATCAAATCCGGTCTCTCTTATATAAGATGCCAGATGTTGAGAGAGGAATTTGTAGTATTTATCATAAAAAGGTAAGTGACATATTAAAGATCACATCTATATCTTATATTCTTATGGTGGGTTTTACAACATTAATGCTTTCTAGAATTTCAGTTTAAGATTAGGGTTAACTTGTTGAAAGGTGATGATTAATTGAAAAGATCTTCGATTTTAGCAGTACAGCTATGGAAAAAAGATACGACTAAGACTAAAAGATGGCTTCTGTGAGTCTCTGCTGAGTAAGGTGCCCTCCCATCCTATAAAATAGTAGGCCAAGAATGAAATGAGGCTCTGGAATAGCATGTGGAACCCTTAAGTTGTTTTTAGGGACTCCCATTTTTTTCATCATTCCCCTGCTTTTCCAAGTAAAAGGGTGAATCAGAATTAGAATACTTTATTTTTAAAAATTCACCGTAAGTTATTGTTTTTACTTTCAGTGTTCCACCCAAGAATTTTATCTTGTAATCAACACACTTTCTCAGTTGGAAACTGCAATTACAGTACTGGTTCCAGCTATACAAGCTCAGGTGCGAGCAGCGTTGTTGCAAAAGTCTCTCTTAGAAATTCCTGAATTGCTTCATATGACTAAAAAGTACCTAAACATACTTAATGAAGAAGCAGCAAAGTAAGTAAATAGAACATATAATCAGATTCTTCAGCATTATATGTAAATATAAGATTCAATATATCTTGTTAAGAAAACTGAAAGTTGCTTTATAATCCTTTCTCCTCAGTGCTACTTTAAATTGTCATTCTTCTATTTGTGATCCTTCTGTTCTATTTTGTCACATAATCCTAAAACAAAGCATTATTAATGTGCATGTATTGGGTTGATAGATGAAAAAATTGAGGAGATTCTAAATATGCTTAATATAAAGGAATTATTTGTAAAAATTGGTTTTTTGGTTGTAAATAAATGTAAGATATTTTTAAAAATTATATTTACATTTAATGTTTTAAAAAGTCCTTTGGTGCATAGTAAAATTGTAGTCACTGCGCTTTGTATTTGATTATCTATTTGTTAGTGTAGTAAATTTCACCAGAGTAGACATGTTGAATCAATGAGAATTTAGTTATTTAGTTCCATTGATTCAAATGGGCAAATTAATTACTGTGCTTAGGTACCGTTAGTCACAAAGCAGGTCCTTTTGAATCAATGGAACTTCAGAAGGAGCTAATTCACCAAGACCCAATGATTTGGTGGGCCTACCCTAGTGCAACGTATTTCACCAAATAATAGCATTTTTGGCAAGTGTGTATATATTAGTATATAAAGCTTTATTTCTTTAAACATTGATTTTCTGTAATTAGGACTGGAAACAAAACCCAGCTCTTCAAAGATCTTGATGATTTTCCTTTAATAAAGAAGCGAAAGGATGAAATAAATGCAGTACTTGGTCAGATCCAGACACATCTTCAGGATATAAGAAAATGTCTAAATTGCCCCTCTATGAATTATGTAACAGTGTCTGGACAAGAGGTAACATAAATATTATCTTTCTGTGCTATTCATTTTGCATCTGGCAGCATTTTATTAAAATATGTATCACTCTGTTTACATTTTTACCACAATTAGTTTGCCATCTTATCTCATTGTCTAACTTGTTCCAGGGTTCTTTCATTTTCAATAGTAAATCTTCAAAGATTGATGTTCGTTTGGATGCTTCAGTTTAAATAAACTTCTGTAGCAATGCTCCAGTGTTATTCAGTGCTGCTCCTCTCCAATTGTCAGGAATCACATCATGTTAAAAATGGATGTACAGTATCTATTTTCATATGAACCTTAGCAAAATGGTTATGATTTAGTTACGTAGAAAAGGAGGACAGCAACATTAGATTACCAGGTGCACAGTGAGCATTGTAAAAATATGTTTTTGGTTGCCTCAGAATACTTAGTAGTGAATGTTCTGGAATATTCTAAGGATTCTGTTGAAATAAATGCACAAAATGTGTATTATTATTCCTTAATTTTAATGTTATGTTTCATATTTTTTAAAAAAATATAGATTGGTAAGAGGTGATTCACCCATAATTTCCAGGTTTTCAAAACATGGGTTTTTCCTGGGGAGGGGGGGGAACACCACAGGCACAGAGCTTATCTCACTTGCTCTTTGATTGTCCTTGAAAAAGGCTTTATTGACAGAAGATAATATATTTATGTAGAGCTGCATTTAATATCAGGGATTAGAATGATAGTAATAGGAAAATGATTTGAAGTTAAGGTTGCAGTACTACTGTAATTAAGGGGCGTGGTGGCTCAGCAGCCTAGAGCGCTGAAATGGTCAGTTGCAAAGTCAGCAGCTTGGCAGTTCGAATCCCAGGTGCCGTGCGGTGGAGTGAGGTCTTGCTGTTAACCCCGGCTCCTGCCAACCAGCAGTTCAAAAGCATGTAAATGCAAGTAGGTAAATAGGTACCACCGTAAAAAGTGAGAAGATAAACAGTGTTCTGTGCAATCATGCCAGCCACATGGCCATGGACTTGCACAACACTGGATGTTTGGCTTGAAAATGGAGATAAGCACCGCCCCTGGAGTCAGACATGACTAGCACACATGTGCGAAGGGGGACCTTTACCTTTTTGTTGTTCAGTCGTTTAGTCGTGTCCGACTCTTCGTGACCCCATGGACCAGAACTCGCCAGGCCTTCCTATCCTCCACTGCCTCCCGGAGTTTTGTCAATTTTGGTTGCATTGATGACACCGTCCAACCATCTCATTATCTGTCGTCCTCTTTTCCTTTTGCCTTCGATTTTTCCCAGCATCAGGGACTTTTCCAAGGAGTCCTCTCTTCTCATGAGGTGGCCAAAGTACTGGAGCCTCAGCTTCAAAATCTGTCCTTCCAGTGAACATTCGGGGGTGATTTCTTTCAGAATGGATAGGTTTGATCTCTTTGCAGTCCAGGGGACTCTCAAGACTCTCCTCCAGCACCACAGCTGCGGCGATCAGCCTTCTTTATAGTCCAGCTCTCACTTCCATACATCACTACTGGAAAAACCATAGCTTTGACTCTCCTCTTTCACCCTCATTAAGAGGTTCTTTAATTCCTCCTCACTCTCTGCTATTTGAGTATCATCTGCGTATCTGAGGTTATTGATATTTCTTCCGGCAATCTTAATTCCGGCTTGTGATTCGTCCAGACCTGCCTTTCTCATGATGTACTCTGCATATAAGTTAAATAGGCAAGGTGACAGTATACAGCCATGTCGTACTCCTTTCCCAATTCTAAACCAGTCAGTTGTTCCATATCCAGTTCTGACGGTTGCTGCTTGTCCCACATATAGATTTCTTAGGAGACAGATAAGGTGGTCAGGCACTCCCATTCCATTAAGGATTGGCCATAGTTTGTTGTGGTCTACACAGTCAAAGGCTTTGGCATAGTCAATGAAGCAGAAGTAGATGTTTTTCTGGAACTCTCTGGCTTTCTCCATAATCCAGCGCATGTTGGCGATTTGATTTCTAGTTCCTCTGCCCCTTCGAAATCCAGCTTGTACTTCTGGAAGTTCTCTTTCCACATACTGCTGAAGCCTCCCTTGTAGAATTTTGAGCATAACCTTGCTAGCGTGTGAAATGAGTGCAATTGTGCGATAGTTGGAGCATTCTTTGGCGTTTCCTTTCTTTGGGATTGGGATGTAGACCGATCTTATCCAGTCCTCTGGCCACTGCTGGGTTTTCCAAATTTGCTGGCATATCGTATGCAGCACCTTTACAGCATCCTCTTTTAAGATTTTAAAGAGTTCAATTGGAATGCCGTCACCTCCGCTGGCCTTGTTGTTTGCAATGTTTTCTAAGGCCCAATTGACTTCACTTTCCAGGATGTCTGGCTCCAGGTCAGCAACTACGCTATCTTGGTTATTAGGGACATCCAGATCTTTCTGATATAATTCTTCTGTATATTCCTGACATCTCTTCTTGATCTCTTCTGCTTCAGTTAGGTCCCTACCATTTTTGTCGTTTATCATATCCATCTTTGCACGAAATGCCCCTTTAATATCTCCAATTTTCTTGAATAGATCTCTGTTTTTCCTTTTCTGTTGTTTTCCTCTATTTCTTTGCACTGTTCATTCAAGAAGGCCGCCCTGTCTCTCCTTGCTATTCTTTGGAAGTCTGCATTCAGTTTTCTGTATCTTTCCCTTTCTCCCTTGCATTTTGCGTCCCTTCTCTCCTCCGCTATTTGTAGGGCCTCATTGGACAACTACTTTGCTTTCTTGCATTTTCTTTTCTTTGGAATATTTTTCATTGCAGCCTCCTGTACAATGTTACAAGCCTCCATCCATAGTTCTTCAGGTGTTCTGTCCACCAAATCTAGTTCCTTGAATCTATTCTTCACTTTCACTGTGTATTCATATGGGATTTGACTTACCGTATTTATCGGCGTATAACACGCACTCCCCCCCTGAAAATAGGGGGCAAATGAGTGTTATACGCCGATATAATGTTAAGAAGCCATGTTTTTACAGTATTAACAAGTACCGTATACACCTGGCCTGCCCAACGTGTCGACCGCCGCGACCCCCACAATCATCCCCGCCCCGCCATGGCTGCCGCCGCCGCCGCGACCCCCAGCAATCACCCCCGCCATCGCTGCTGCCGCCGCCGCCGCCATGACCCCGGCAATCACCCCCGCCCCGCCATTGCTTCCGCCGCCGCCGCCGCCGCGACCCCCGGCAATCACCCCCGCCCCACCATCGCTGCCGCCGCCGCCGCAACACCCAGCAATCACCCCCGCCATCGCTGCCGCCGCCGCCGCCGCCGCCCCCCACCACCACCATCGCTGCCTGGGTTGGAAGCTGAGGCGCCGCTGTCCGTTCCCCTCAGGACGTGAGCCCGTTTCATCTCCCTCGCCCCCTTTCTGGCTCTTCAAAGTGGGAGGGGGGATGGAAGGAGAGAAAGAAAGAGAAAGAGAAAGAGGAGGAGAGAGGGAGGAGGGGGGAGGAAAGAAAGAAAGAAAGAAAGAAAGAAAGAAAGAAAGAAAGAAGGGAGAGGAGGAGGGAAGGAAAGAAGAAGGGAAGGAAGGAAAGAAGGAAAGGGTATTATTAATAAAAAAAAGTTCTGAGCTACCCTTATTTTGCTTCAAAGTTCTTTATTTGAAATTTAAATTTTTCCCTAAAATTTCCCTCTTAAAATGAAGGTGCGTGTTATACGCCTGTGTGTGTTATACGCCGATAAATACGGTAGGTTATACCTGACTGGCCCAGTGATCTTCCCTACTTTCTTCAGTTTAAGTTTGAATTTTGAAATAAGAAGCTGATGATCTGAGCCAGCACCAGGTCTTGTTTTTGCTGACTGTATAGAGCTCCTCCATCTTTGGCTGCAGAAAACATAGTCAATCTGATTCCGGTATTGTCCATCTGGTGATGTCCATGTGTAGAGTTGCCTTTTGTGTTGTTGGAAAAGAGTGTTTGCAATGACCAGCTTGTTCTCTTGATAAAACTCAAATTAGCCTTTGCCCTGCTTCATTTGGAACTCCAAGGCCAAACTTGCCAGTTATTCCTTTTATCACTTGACTCCCCACTTTAGCATTCCAATCCCCTATGATGAGAATAACATCTTTCTTTGGTGTCAGTTCTAGAAGTTCTTGTAAGTCTTCATAAAATTGGTCAATCTCAGACTCTTCAGCACCGGTAGTTGGTGCATAAACTTGGATTAGTGTGATGTTGAAAGAACTGCCTTGGAATTGTACTGAAATCATTCTATCATTTTTAGGTTGTATCCCAGCACTGCTTTTCTCACTCTATTGTTGACTATGAGGGCTACTCCATTTCTTCTATGGGATTCTTGCCCACAGTAGTAGATGTGATAGTCATCTGAACTGAATTCACCCATTCCTGTCCATTTAAGTTCACTGATGCCCAGATGTCAATGTTTATTCTTTCCATCTCACGTTTGACCACATCCAGCTTATCCTGGTTCATAGATCTCACATTCCAGGTTCCTATGCAGTATAATTCTTTGCAACATTGGACTTTCCTTTCTCTTCCAGGCACGTCTGCAGCTGAGCGTCCTTTCGGCTTTGGCCCAGCCACTTCATTAGCTCTGGAGCTACTTGTACTTGTCCTCCGCTCTTCCTCAGTAGCATGTTGGACACCTTCCGACCTGAGGGGCTCATCTTCCAGCGTCATATCTTTTAGCCTTTTGTTTCTGTCCATGGGATGTTCTTGGCAGGGATACTGGGGTGGCTTGCCAGTTCCTACCCCAGGAAGTCTTATTATAGGCCTCATTGTCACCAGGGTAATTAGCCTTACAATGATGAAAGCACAGTTCAGCCTGTTTTATTTTGTAGCCTCACTGATCAACTGGGACACAAAAGTAGAAATGTGCCCCATTTATAAAATATTCCAGACTGAGGCAGACTTTTACCTTTACTACTGTAATTACTTGTGGGCATATTGTTGAGAAGTTTAGAAAATAGATGTGGGATTTAGAATTGACCTGTGACAAAGTGAATATGGTGATTTAAAGTTAACTGTGCTCTTAGCATTTAGTTATCCAGCAAATCATGCATCTTTTGTCAATGTAATTTAAATGATGGCTCATCAGAGAACCAATGGTGGTGCCAAAGTGTTATCCTTATATTTGCCCCTAGTTAAAATACTTCATTAGCGGAAACAGTGATGAGGATTAACATCTTTGCTAGCAAGGGACCCAAAGGAAACTTCATAGAAGTCTCCAGTTTACTCCACCAATGTAATTTGCCCAGCAGTATCAGGATTTTTATTTTCCTGTTACTGCAAACAGGACATTTTGAAGAGCGCTCATTCATGGAATCACCATGAATTGGAGGCAACTTGATGACACATAACGTGTACTATTTGATATTTAATTGTATGTATATCTCTAATTAGTCCTGGAGTGTCTTTTGTCTTCCATAATTTAGCTGCTCAGATCCTAGCTGTAGTAAAAAGAACTTGAACTACTTCTAAATCTGTTTCTTTTATTTCTGAGTGAAAAAGGTTTAAAAGGGCTATTTTAAGGTTACAGGTTAAGTACAGTTTCACTCTTCTGAATCACATGAAACACAATCTTCCAAAATTGCTGTATTTTTCTACAAAGCCAAGAGACAAAAAGGGAATCTGCTTTTTAAATACCACAGCTCCAACAAGGGATATTCTTTTTAAAGGTCTTAGATAACTTATATATGGTATAATACTACAGATAATCTATACACGGTATAATAGCCCAGTTTTAGAATATACTTCCACATGCATTTTTAGATTCTAATATCTAACCCAATTATGAATGGCATGAGGTTTTTTGTGTGCATGAAGTATTGGGCTAAGTAAACTCTGCCATGATTAATTTGTTAATTATTAAAGAACTATATGGTTCTGTCCCCCCGCCCCCCAAATAGACTTATACAATGATCTGTCTGATATTTAATGAGGTGGTATTTTAGTTTCAGATTGAAGTTAAAAACTCACTCCTGTCTTCTGTACCAACTAACTGGACTACAGTCAGTAGGTATGTAAACGATTGCCACAAGTTTTATATAAATCAATGAAAAATATCTTGGAAGAAAACATTTTAGACATCTAAATAGTGAGAGGGGAAATATTTCCGTTCTCAATCTTTGGTTCGTGGAAAAGATCTGATGATGCAGTGTTTCTGGTCATATTCAGGTGAATAGAGGCTCAGTTCGGATTTCCAGCGTCCAAGTGAGAAGGAAGCACACTGTTGGCATTGATGAAGATGTGTCTACTCTCATTGGTATATGCAGGCTGAATGGCTGCATGGGACTATTATGCAATCCAGTTTCTCACTAGATTTGTGCCGGGCTATTTTTCATTAAAATATTTAACATATTTGGACAATTTTATTCTCATTATTATAAATCATCTCAAGTGAATATGCCCTTCTCTAATAATTGTACTTTGATGTGTACTACATAACTACCCACAATATACAGCCAGAATAAGATTGATTGGAATTTTACATGAAGTTGAAATAGACAAGATGATTAGCATTCATCCTCTCTTGATCCTTCTATTCTTAATTTAAAAAAGGGTATTTATCTCTTTAAAATTCCTTCTTGTCACATATTATGTAAAAGTAAATCCCATTAATTCCTCTGGGATTTAGCTATGGAATTACATTTTTGAAATATGTGGGTTCACAATGACTTGACGACTCTTTGTGTGACTCCAGAGTTCTCTGAATAATCTGTAGACTTAAGTAGGGGTTTGTCTACATGCCTGTTTCGGAGTGGCTGGATTGGGCTAAACAGGGTTGCTAGGAGGTCTGGTATAGCATTGGGTGCAATCCTCCCATCCGGAAGGCATGTGGGCCTGAAGCTATCCTGTTTGGCCTGATGTCAATTTGCCAATGTCGTGAAGTGGCTTAAGAAGGGAGCCACTTCTGGCTGAGAGCTGGTTGGGAAAAGCAAAAAGCAAAACAAAACAAAAAACCACCTTGTTGGCCACTTTCTGAGAGGATGTTTCCCATTTAGCCCTTAATTTAAAAAAAATAATTCAAAGATAGAGAGTGAAAACTATACGACTGCTTTCTGGAACTTGACTCATGGCAACTGGACTTCTTGAGAGAGCGAAATGTTTCGCTACTCATCCAAGCAACTTCATCAGACAACTGCTTCCATCAGTAGAAGGATGTGTGGCAGAATCCCCATGTAGGATCAGAATCTGTTCTGTGGGATTCGGAACAGAACTATTTAAAAAAATGTAACATCTTTCACAGAGCCCAGCAAGTGTTTAATTTGCCAATATCCCGAAGTGACTCTCCTCTTCAGCAGATTCATAATATTGGCAATTGAGAGGGAGGCCTGCTTTTGGTTCGTTTCCAGCAATTGCACAGAATGGAAATGAACAAAAATAGAGTGATTCTGCCCACAGAAAGATGTGGTCAGGCCTACTCTGGGAACAGGTTGGTTCACTCCAGCAATGATGTTGTCTGATCGCCTGCTTTGGAGGGAACCATTCCACCCTGCAGTGGACCAAGCAATGGGCTAGGGTGCTTGTGCAACCAGCCTCATTGTAGTTACCCTTTCATTTTACCCCTGCCATGTTCCCAGTTAGAAACAGAATTGCCCAAGGCCGTACTTAGTAGTGGGATGAAAGTTCTCAATCAGCCCACTTAGCCCATCAAATTCTGACCCTCCCAGACAATCTGCAGAATCCTGACATGGTACATTGTGATCAGTGCCGGCTTCCTTGTTTTAATTATAGTGTATAACTGTGAGGTAATAATGGCATTTCACAGTGTTTATAACAGTGGTGTAACAATGGCAATTCACATAAATTGCATTTGACTGCTTTAGTGACATACCACTGTGCATTTGTCTGAAGAGAAATTCCCTGCCCCCGCCACACCACCCAGGTGCTGAAGAAGTCCATTGTGTGCTTTTTAAAATGCAAATAAAAGCAAAGTGTACTGCCTATATATAGTCCTATAGTACTTAAAAGCATTTTTGGGCAGTCTACAGTTGTGCAGTCTGTATATTGCCTCTTCCCACCCAGCCAGTAAGCTGGATGCAGTATTTATTTTACCGACCTCTGAAGGATGGAAGCTCAGTCAATCACAAGCTGGCTACCTGGGATTGAACTCTGGGTTGTGAGCACTGTTTTGACTGCAGCACAGCAGTTTATCCACTGAATTACAAGGTTCTATAATTCTTAACTGAAAAGTCTCTTATTAAATTTGCAAAAATATTGTTTGCTGACAACTGAGTGTTTAACAATTTTGTGTAACCTTTTGGCGCCGGTGGGTGTATTTGGCATTTTGATGGAATACAAGTAGTCACAAAATCACTACTATGGTGAGCTTGGGCAATCACAGAACACCGATTGTGTCTAACTAAATTTTGCACACATGGGTTTAACTTATCCGCATTCATTACATGGCATGTGATGCCCAAAGCACAAAACAATGTTTGTTTGTTTATTTATTTATTTATTTATTTATTTATTTATTTATTTATTTATTTATTTATTTATTTGAGTGTGCTGCTCCCACTCCTGCTTCATAAAAGCCAAAGTGACAATGCTCAGGCAGAGAACTTGGTAGGGAACTGAGTACCAGGCAGAGGCAAAGTCTCAGCTCCAAATGGCAGATCAAAGCACAGCAAATAGACCCATTTCACCCAATATAAACTGGCAATGGTGAGAGAAGCACACTTGTTAAAAAAGTTACACGTAAAATCTCACAAAACATACAATACATGCAACACACTTGAATACACCACACGTAGGAAACGCCCACCGCTTAGTTAAAACACAGACATTACAACAAAAAGTTAATGATGGCATTTAATAAAGCACCACCTTGAAATGTTATTTCATGCCATTTTTATTAAATTGAACCTGCATTTCCATGTTGTGATGTCTCAAACAGTAAATTGCTTTGCTCTTAAACAGGAGGTTTAAAGGTAATCCTTTGGCCCTATACACTTTTTAATGTACAGTATTTTATTTTTTTTCTTCCGGAATGCTTCTTAGAAATCATGTCCCCTTACTTGCAATAAAAATCAACTGAATGAATCGAGTTCCATAATAACAGAGAACTTTTGCTTTTGAAATCTGTTTTTAAAGCACACAGGAATGTATTGTATGTTAATTTTTTTCTACGAGGAGGTAAACTTACTGTCATAAAAGTGTATTATGTATTGTCTTATGTGTACTGCCCATTGTGAACTTTATATAATTACATCGAGCAGATATGAGCAGCAGCAGTTGCATTATCAAGAACATCCCACTTTAAATAATATAGATCATATTCCTTTTTGTCTATGGCAGGCACCTCTCTCTTGAAAACATATATGTCATCCATTCCTAAGGAAGAACTTGTACCCTACTACATGACTGATTGCTTAGTAACCTTGATTTTATTTCTGGTTTTCACTTCTAGCACAAAAGCTGTCAGCCGTTTCCATACTCCTTTTATTGTAGAAAATTACAGACATCTGAATCAGCTACGTGAGCAGCTAGTCCTTGACTGCAATGCAGAATGGCTACGCTTTTTAGAGTGAGTTTAAAAATCCAATTTTAGCTGTTGAAATCAAACTATAATGTAGGTTCCAAAATATAAGCAGATAGTTGTATAAGCATGTTAGTTGTTTTGTATATTGCACCCACACTGCAAAATATAGCACATTTAAAATGCATACGGCCTATATTTTAAAGTGTTCCTTATCTTTTTTGAGTATTTGTATCCATATTTTTAAATTGTACTCCAGCAAAGGCTAACCTAATCCATGGTCCACCTGGAATAGTTGCCCTATACCAGTGGTGGCGAACCTTCAGCACTCCAGATGTTTTGGACCACAACTCCCAGAATTCAAAGCCTGTATTGACAATGACAAAGGATTGTGGGGTTTGTGGTTCAAAACATCTGGAGTGACAAAGGTTTGCCACCACTGCCCTATAACTCAGGATGTACTAGTGCACCTAGTTGCTCTCATAAGCTCATCAACGTTGCACCAACATAGTAAAAAATTGAATAGCTTTTACCTTTAAAGTTAAAAGTAATATAGCAATATAACTTTTAAAGAAATTATGTTAACTTGTTTTATCCTCTTTAGAATGAATGGTGCTGTATAACTACCTAGAACAGTGAAGGCAAAGAGGGTTTTTTTCCAATAAGAAAATTTCTTTGTTATGTAAAAGTACCAATAAAGAAAAGCAATGTATTTCTCTATACATTTTTAAAAACCATGTGTAGAAGATTATAATGTCAATACTATGTTTTATCTCAAATGGCTGTCTGCAGCCATTTTTTTGCATAATCAATTCCTGTTAAACAGTCAGTGACTAGATAGTACTAGATAGTAGCAGTGAAGCCATGTTAATCATTTAGTTCATGTATCTTTCTCTTTCCCATCCCTTTTTTCATATTTATGTTTTTATAGTAATTTTAGAGACCATTATCACTCGATCTCTAAAGCTGTGGGTCACCTAGCAACTGTGGACTGTATCTTTTCCTTGGCCGAGGTTGCCAAACAAGGAGGCTATTGCAGGTAACCGATTTTCTAAAGATCTATGTGTGTGATTATGATGCTTACTTTTGTAGGCTTAACATAATAAGTTTTGTCAAATATTCATTTACATTATTTGAAGACACAAATGATTTCTCTGTAGGCTTATATTATTCCTGGACAATATTAATCTAATAGCTCCAGAATGTGGCACTTTTTTTTGGAGAATGTAGAAGTCCTCACTTCACACTTCATTTGACATGCTTTAACTTCTCTCCCCCTGTCCCAGACCTGTTGTAAAAGATGGGAAGTCAGAATTAATAATAAAGAATGGGAAGCATCCTGTGATAGCTGCCTTATTGGGAGAACAGGAGCAATATGTTCCAAATGACACAAACCTAGTAGTAAGTATGCGACACGAAATTAAAACTAAAACATGATATCATGGTGTTGTTTTTAGCCTAGAAAAAATGCCATGCAAATGAAGGCCACCTTAATCCAGCATGCCTAGGGTGAATAATTTTGTTTTGCAGCTCTTAACAATTTTTGATGAAAATACTGCAGTTAATTTTTTAGATAGTTTCATGGAGCGTTCATTTTATATACACAGTAATACCTCAGTTTAAGTAATTAATTTGTTCTCTGGGCCATTTTGTATTGATAAAAATTAGTAAACCAAATGTGGTTTCCCATAGGAATGCATTGAAAACCAAATAAATCTGTTCCGGAGGTCAGAAAAAAGGCAAACCAGGGCATTCCACTTAAAATTTTCTTAAAACAAGGAATTAATCATGTGAACATCACACATCAACTTTTAATGGCTTAATAAAAATAAATTAAACCACGGCATTCCATTGAAATATTTTAAACAGAGGCATCCCCATTTCCAATAATTTTTTTCTTAAACTATTTTGTTGTTGTTAACCAAGGCATTCTTAAACTGAGGTACCACTATTTGGTGAATATGTGTGTGCACATGCAAACACTTGCTGTAGACAACTTCGACCAGTCAGCCCAAGTGGTGAAAATAAAGCAAAAATTTCATAAACGAGCAGTATATTAGTGAGAACCTTAGAATAGGAATCTGTGAAGTAATACTTTCTATGCTCTGGTTTAAATGCTTTCTGCATGAACCAACAAAGCTATGATACTGTTAAACTAACAATTTATTTCAAATGTTGTAATTAGACTTTTCCTTTTTCCAGGAAGGTGATCAAAGAGTAATGATAATTACTGGGCCCAATATGGGTGGAAAGAGCTCTTACATAAAACAAGTTGCATTGATTACAATCATGGCACAGATTGGCTCTTATGTGCCAGCTGAACAAGCAAGAGTTGGTATTGTGGATGGCATATTCACCAGGTAAGAGTCACTAATGTGGCTGTATTACAGCGCATGAATAAAAAGCTAGAAATCCTCAATACTGTAAAGAGAAGTACTGTACATTGCAATATTTTGGACATATAATGCGCAATAAGAAATACCATCTGCTGCAAGTTATCCTTCAAGGAAAAATAGATGGGAAGTGTGGTCCGGGGCGTAGAAGAACATTCTGGCTTAAAAACTTAAGCCAATGGTCCGCAGTGAGCACAGCTACTCTGTTTAGAATAGCCTTAGATAGAAACCAGTTCAGGCAACTGATCACCAACGTTCTACGACTACATGGCACTGGAAGAAGAAGAAGAAGAAGAGAGCAAAGTTCTTAACAAAGCTCTGTAAAGATGAAGCAATAATAATTGTTATATCATCAGAAATTTGTCATATAACAACAGAGTCAAAGTATTGTAGCAGATAGGGGATATAATAATAGCCTTGTTAAAGCTCGCAATGAAAGAGCGCTCTTCAGAGGGAACATTTGGTGTCTATATTATATCCGGTTAGTCCCTGATGGTATCATATTATTTTTGTTGTTCCCAAGACATAAAGCAAAGCAAAACAAAACAAAACAAAAGCAAAGCAGGCTGCAGATATACCGTCTACATGGTGCTTAATGGTCTCTCTAGGAGGCTTAATTCTTAATTGTGCAGGCTACACATGGCTACCCTAGTTTGCTGCTCATACAGTTACTAACCTCGGAAGGATGGAAGGCAGAGTGAACCATGACCTGGCTGCCTGGAATTGAACCCAGGTTGTCACTGGTGTTTTGGCTGCAGTACAGCAGTTTAACCGCTGCACTATGAGGCTCCTGACCTGTCTCAGTATGGTGAATGACAACATTCATGGCTTCCAGGCATGGTTTAATTTCGTCATGGGATAATGTTGAGTCACGTGGCAGGTGATTAGTTCTCTTGTATATTTTTAAGGTTAGAAAAAGTAAGTCCTCCTTCTCTCCACTTTGCTCCATATCTCATCAGAACTCCAACAGCTGATATATTCATTGCTGACACTTTCCCCTAATCATGCAGTCTAGCTGGTCAAATACTGTGAGGGCCAGGATAACTTGGCTGAAGAAGCTACTCCCACTACTGACAACTTCTAGGTGACCTTTGTGTGGCACCCAACTGCATCACCTCATTCTTTTTCTTCTTCTTTTCTTCTTTTTCTTTTTGCCTGGAATACAAACCTTACCCTAACCCTTGCACAGACTAACACGGCTACCTTCTCCAAAACTCACTCTTTCTTTTCAATCTTATCCACTTACCTGGTTCTCCCTTTCTTCCCTTTGGCTGCTTTTTCTTATTTTTATTGACAAGCCTCTCTCAGGCACGGAGGGGGTTAAGCCCACACATTCTCTTGCTTGTTTAGTAATGTGCTAGCCTGTGGCAGTACGGTCTGAACATAAATCCCAGGACAACCCATGCTTATTTGCAAACGGGAAAGACAGGGAAAAAACATGTAATCACATATTTCTAACAGATGATGATGGTAATAGTTTTGTATGATGATGAGTACCTCATTGACATTTGAGATGAAGTTACTATATTACAATCCATTGCCTGGTTGACTTTCAGTGTCTACCTGTATTGTGAAGTGGGATGGAGAGGCTAGTTTGCCATATCCCAATAAGAAAGAGTTTCAGAAGACTCTTAAGTTATCTTACCTAAGAATACTGGCAGAAAGACTGATGCTATTCCATTGAAAAGATAAGTGCCAACCTTCTGTAAATTGGTGGATTAAGGAGTTGACATTCAATTGGATGGTCTATGAACTGGGTGTGACACCTTCTTGAATGTCTGGATGTCTTTTATTGAACTCCCCACTTAGATTTTTTGTTTTTTAAAGTAACTAGGAGGAGAGGTTATTGTCACTTGTTTGTTATAAACTTTTGGTTTGGTGTATTCTTGTTTGGTGTATTCTTTTGGTTTTTGTGATTTAAGATTTAAGCACATCCAACATGCTTTAAAAAACCAAACCAGTGCTGGTGCACGGTCCCATTGTGGCTTCCATTCATAGCATGAATGGCTGTACAAAACACAGACCTTTGTTCTCTAGTTTATTTATTCTGATATATGAAATGAGAATGCTGGCTTGTCTTTCTCCAAACAAGTCAAAATTAGAGGCTGCTGTTTATTTTTGACTTTTTGATGTAGGGAAATAGGTAAGAATCCTTTTTACCATCAGATATCACAATTTTAAAAAATGATAAACAGACGAAGAATGGCTTGATGGAGGACTTAAGAATGATTGCATGGTGTGTTTATAAATAAGTCAGAGCACCTTGTTTCAGGTGAATGCATATCTACCTATTGTTTATTTACTGTATAAACAAAACATTTTCTGAAAGAAGAACTATAACTTGGGAAACATGGATCATTGGAAAGGAAGAACACTCTATGAGACTTTTATCGGAGTGTTTTAAGTTAAAGTAATTAAAAGAAGAAAAATCACCTGGCACCAACGTACCCTCTAATTTTCATCCCCACTGTGCAGGGACCTGTTCTGTGTGTATATGCACACGCATACACAGCCCCCCCTGTGCAGGTTCCATCACAATCAAAACAGATGTGATTGCAATTAGTATAGGGGGTGGAAAATCCCTGCACAGGGGGGCCCAGGGGCATGTGCACACATGTGTCTTAGAGAGGGAACCTTGCCTGGCACTACCAAGGCTGGTGGTATTGCAGATTTTTGTGGACCATGTTCTCTGACGAAGGCAACACGTAGACTTTGTTGTAGATCAATTCTCTGTGCTTGTGCTGATGTGAAAGTAGTTCTGTCTTACCAGCCTCAACAAAAATTGATCATGCTTTAGTTGCAAAGTCATTCTAGATCATAGCTTTAATTTTAAAAACTATAATTTTAATTTGCTGATTAAATATCAAATGTTTATTTGACATAATGCAAATATGAATGAAATAGCTAAATGGTTTATTTTTGTAGGCATCTTTTCATATTTATTACTGTCGAGTTTCTTGATTCTGAAATATATTACACTCCTCTGTATAATAGGTTCATATTCTCTGCAATAGATACAGAAAAGTGTGATTTATATTTATTACATGTATTTTACGTTTAATTTATCACTGATATAAAAGTACTCAGGTTACTGGAGGCAAAGTGTTTGCATAATTATGTTGTCAACTGCCCAGAGAGTGCTTTAGCGCCATGGGGCAGTATGCAAATTGAAACAACAAAAACAACACTAAATCATGAACAAATATATACATGTTTTTATAGCTGTTTAGGAAAATTGGTAAAAAGAAAAGGCTACTTTTACTGAGAGTATTCTGGAAGAGAATATTTCCAGGAACGTAATATGAAGACTAGTTGCAGAACTGGAAAGAGGCCAAAAGATCCCTTATTACCATCCTCCTATAATTTGTTTACTATTTGTCTGCATTATGTAGCTGATGATACTCTATTTCAGGGAGTTAACTGAGAATAGCATTACCTGTTATGACTGCCACTGTCTTTACATTATTGTTTTTGATCTTTTATAATTCCCTTTGGTTGCCTGTCTGTTTTGGCTACCATGGAAAGGTCTAATGTACAAAGAACACAATGAAATTATTTAAGGGACACTTTTATGGGGGGGGGGGGGTTCTGCCTATTATTTAAATATACGTGCTTGGTTTCCAGGGTAGCATACTGTTCTGTGATACTTCTGATTTATTTTGGTCCCAAAATTGATGACTTCTGCTTTCAATTGCAGAATGGGTGCCACAGATAACTTATTTAAAGGTCACAGTACCTTTATGGAAGAACTAACAGATACAGCCGAGATCATTAGAAAAGCAACTTCACATTCATTGGTAATTTTGGATGAACTAGGGAGAGGAACTAGCACACACGATGGAATTGCAATTGCTCATGCTACTTTAGAATATTTTATTAGAGATGTAAGTACATTATCTATCATTTTGATTGGACCTGGGTGTGAATACATACAGCCATCTTCATCATTCTAATGAGACCAGTTGTTTGGATTCTTAGCCATCTTAGTCTCAAAGTCTCTGGACAGTTTATGTTTAAGACATATCACACAGTAAAATCAGTTAATTAAACTAGGTAGAAGTGTCCCATAAAAAAGAAGTGTTAATTCCAACCGTCATTGTACCTGATTGCATAGTTCTGCTGAAGGATTTTTAGACTAGAGCTAGTCTCCCTGGGCAAGCCTTTGCTCCTCCCTTTTGCTCTCTTTTAGCACAGGGTCTGAGGGGAAACAGTCTCTAGGCTCCCAGGAGGGACCCCAGGAGCTTTTCTCTAATTTTACTATTTTTATACCAAGAAGCAGAACTTGGAAAATAGGAAAAACAAATAGGAGGGCATATTTTGAATTTACATGAAAGTTTACGGGGACTTTATAGAACTTGCTCTTAGGGGAATGGGCAACCTGGGGCAGGATTCCAAGGAGCAAGAAGAGAACTGGAGGAGTAATACCTCCTTAAAAAAACTTGGTCCAGCTGGCCTGGCTGGTAGTACCTTGTAAGGGCCCCCATCTGGGGTTACAGGAGAGGACAGTCAACGGTTTTGAAGGTGGAAGAGGGCTCTCATTGCCCCAACGGCAGAAAAAGCGGAAGAACCACCCTTAGGAAAAGGAAACTCTTTCAAACCTCCACTGCCTTGTGGCTATATCCCTCATTGGAAAAGGCTTCAGGAGTCAACCTCGAGGAAAAAAACAGGGGCCGGAGTCCCGGAGACAGTTCATGACAGTATACAATCATGTTCTGGCAACTCCTGCGACGTAGCTGGAACTAATCGTATCGGCTTTGCCATTCCATTGGACCACTCCAGCTACGTGGAGAGGGGGGTTTCGCTGCCTGGGTAACAGCCTAATCTCCATATTGAATTACCCAGGCCTTGTGCCCTGGAGAGGACCATTTGCAGCAAATAGTGGGGGGAAACACAGGAAGCGGCAGCTACCTGGGTGTAGGCGGATCAGGATGGAAACCAGCAAACGAATCATTGACTCCGAACCATGCAATAAACATAAAAAAATCTCAAGCCTAAAGTTGGGCACATGGAATGTTAGGACAACGAACCCTGGCTGTTCAGACTATCTCCAAGAAATGGACACTATACGAAAGATAGCTGTCATCGACAGGGAACTGTGCAGACTGTGGATGGACATTGTTGCTCTCCAAGAGACAAGGCTACCTGACTCTGGATCTGTCAAGGAGAGGAACTTTACATTCTTCTGGCAGGGAAAACCATCAAACGAGACCAGGGAATGTGGGGTTGGCTTTGCTGTTAGAAATACTTTACTAGGTCTCATTATCCCACCTGCTGCAGGAGTGAGAGAATCCTGTCCATGCAACTACACTCTACAGCAGGGTTGGTTACACTTATCAGTGCATACGCACCAACATTATCATCTCCAGCAGAACTCAAAGACAAATTCTATGATGATCTAGCTGCCACTATCAAGAAAATCCCTGAGAAAAGACCAATTGCTATCCTCAGTGACTTTAATGCCAGGGTTGGAGCTGATTATAACTCCTGGCCCACCTGCCTAGGTCCGTTCGGCATTGGAAAGATGAACGAAAATGGCCAACACCTGCTGGAGTTTTGCTGCTATTATGGTCTCTGTGTCAGCAACACATTCTTTAACACAAAGCCCCAGCACAAAGTCTCTTGGAGACATCCAAGATCGAAGCACTGGCATCAGCTCGACCTGATTCTCGTCAGGCGCTCCAGCATCTCTAGCGTTACAATCACACGCAGTTATCAGAGTGCCAACTGTGACACAGACCACTCCCTGGTGTATAGCAAAATAAAACTGAAAACAAAGAGATTGCACCACCTGCAGAAGGAAAGATCAAAAATTGATACCAGTAAAACCTATAACCAAAGAAAAGTGGAGGAATTCTCCCATGTACTCAAGGAAGCTCTTCCTGGCCCTGCTGAAGATAATGCATCTAAACGTTGGGAACATTTTAAGAATGTTGTTTATAATGCTTTATCAGTATTCGGCAGGGAGACTCGAAAGACAGCAGATTGGTTTGAAGCCGACTCAGAAGAGCTGATGCCAGCTATTGAGGAAAAGAGGAGAGCCTTGACTGCATATAAAGCTTGTCCCAGTGAGCGCAACCTACAGGCCCTGCGAGCTGTTCGTAATAAAGTCCAGCAGACTGCCAGGAAATGTGCTAACGATTACTGGCTGCAACTGTGTTCTCGGATTCAGATGGCAGCTGATACAGGTAACATCAAGGGGATGTATGATGGAATTAAACAGGCCTTAGGGCCAAGACATAAGAAAACTGCACCCTTAAAGACTGTTTCAGGTGAGATCATCCAGGATCGTGAGCAGCAGATGGCACAATGGGTGCAGCACTACTCTGAACTATATTCCAGAGAAAACACAATAACCGAAGAAGTCTTAAATAATATTGAGTGCTTGTCTGTCTTGGAGGAGCTTGACCATGAACTAACACTAAAAGAACTAAATGTGGCTCTGGATTCACTTGCCTCTGGCAAGGCACCTGGGAAAGATAACATCCCTGCTGAAGTTCTGAAGTGCTGCAAAGAGATCATTGCCACTGAACTGTACGAAATCCTCTGCCTTTGCTGGAGGGAAGGGGGAGTACCACAGGATATGAAGGATGCTAATATTGTTACGCTTTATAAGAATAAAGGTCATAGGAGCGACTGTAACAACTATTGCGGTATCTCTCTTAGTGTTGTCAGGAAGCTGTTTGCACGTGTTATACTGAAGAGGCTCCAGATACTTGCAGAGAGAGTCTACCCAGAATCACAGTGTGGCTTTCGAACGAACAGGTCCACTACTGATATGGTATTTTCCCTCAGGCAGTTGCAGGAGAAATGCAGGGAACAAGGACAGCCACTTTTTGTAGCCTTCATAGATCTTACGAAGGCATTTGATATGGTTAGTAGGGAAGGACTCTTTAAAATACTCCTCCGGGTTGGATGCCCACCCAAGCTCCTTAACATCATTAGGTCTTTTCATGAGAATATGAAGGGCAATGTAGTTTTTGATGGCCTCGTGTCAGATCCCTTCGACATCCAAAGCGGAGTGAAGCAGGGCTGTGTCCTTGCGCCAAACTTGTTTGGGATCTTCTTTGCTATCATGCTGAAGTATGCTTTTGGAACTTCAACAGAGGGTATCTATCTCCGGACCAGATCAGATGGAAAACTCTTCAATCTCTCTAGATTGAGATCAAAGACTAAGGTACAGGTGAAATGTTTGCAGGATCTCCTCTTTGCTGATGATGCCGCCATTATTGCTCACTCTGCCGAAGATCTCCAACAACTCATGGATCATTTTAGTAAAGCTTGCAAAGATTTTGGGCTAGAAATCAGCCTGAAAAAAAACACAAATAATAGGCCAGAATGTGGACTCTCCTCCTCGCATTACAATCTCTGCAAAAGAACTGGAAGTTGTCCATGACTTTGTGTATCTTGGCTCAACTATCTCAGATACACTCTCACTAGAGTCTGAGCTGAATAAACGTATAGGTAAAGCAGCTATTATGTTTTCCAGACTAACAAAGAGAGTATGGCTCAATAAGAAGCTGACAGAACATACAAAGATACAGGTCTATAAAGCTTGTGTACTGAGCACACTTTTGTATTGCAGCGAGTCTTGGACCATCCATGCCCGACAGGAAAGAAAGCTTAATACCTTCCATATGTGCTGTCTTAGGCGAATATTCAACATTACCTGGCACGACAAAGTTCCAAATAGCATAGTCCTCCTGAATCAAGCTGGAATCCCTAGTATGTACACTTTATTGAAACAGCGACGCCTACGCTGGCTTGGCACGTTGTGAGAATGAATGACGGCCAGATCCCAAAAGATCTTCTATACGGAGAACTAGTGCAGGGAAAGCGCCCCAGAGGGAGACCAGAGCTGCGTTATAAGGATATCTTAAGAGGGACCTGAAGGCCTTGGGAATGGACCTCAACAGATGGGAAACCCTGACCTCCGATCGCACTGTTTGGAGGCAAGAGATACAGCATGGTCTACATAAATTTGAAGAGGCATTTGTCCAACAGGCAGAGGAAAAGAGGCAGGCACGGAAAGAACGAAACTCGAGGACCAGGCAGGAAACAGAATACATCTGTTCCCAGTGCAGTAGAGACTGCAATTCCCAAATTGGTCTATTTAGTCACACTAGGTGTTGTTCTTAGGATCTCTACTCCAGGCATGATACCATAGTATTTCAAGACTGAAGGATGCCAATGCCAGTCTCCAGTTGATGAGAATTTGAGATGTGTAGGCGCATTAATACCGTCTCTTAAATATACAGGTTTGGGGGAGGGTGTTGGAATGTGGTGCAGTTGGCCTATTGCAAGGGAGGGTACCCATGGGAAAAACTGGCTTACAAAATGCACAGACATGGCATATACATTGAATGCAGTGGCAGATTTATAGGAGCAAGTACAGTGGCTTATAGGAGCAAGTCCAGTTTGCATGCCCACCCTCATGCCATGTGACTCATTAAGTACACAAGCAAGTTGGGTTAATGTATACCATACGTATATCTGCCTTGGGAAAAGGTGGGTTATATATAATATGTGAATTTGGCCTACCTGCTTTGTATCCATACATGCAGCCCTCAATATTTCTAAATACTGTCATCAGTTTGTAATCAAGGCTTTGTACGCATTGTGGAAAAGTGCAGGTACACACACCCATCCCATGTCACACCAGTGCACTTAGGCACAGATGGGGAAAGCATGACTCACAAGCACCTGTCCGACCCTTCCCATTCCCCAATTAAAACAAAAGATTATTTGTGATCAGAAAATCCTCTTGCTCATGGAAAACAATTTTGCTGTGTTATGGTGGCCCCAGCATTCCTGTCCCAAACACCAGAGAAACTTTCTGTAAACTTTTTTTTTTAAATGGTGGCTGCTAAAGGGCATGTGGAGGCTATTTCTGTTATGTCAGAAAGAGATTTCTTGAAAGGAAAAAATATTTGGGTGAGAAAAATGAACTAGAGTGCCCTTTCGAGGTTCAGGTGGTAATTGTGACTCTTGCTTGTGTCTTTAGGCCCAAAGTAAGCAGCACACTTTTTTTTACATTTGTATGGTGAGGAGTCCACCATATAGAAATAGTAATCATAAGTAAAGAAGAAACTCTGCAGAAGTGTATTGTTCTTTCTTCTGTGATCTACACTATAAGCACTCCACTGTCGGTTGACAATGTGAATTATGGCATTAAGCTTTGGCTCGGATTAATTCAATACTGTGAAATAAAAACATTTCCTAAGCTTTTAAATATGGTGTATCCAAGCAATTTAGAGCTTTCAATGTGAAGTTCCATACTCTTAATTATTCCCAGAAGATAAAAAGAAAGCAGCAGTAAAAAGTAGGATGCAAGACTGCATTGCTCATAAAGAAATAAATAGAACCCAGTGGGTGGACAGTCCAAGACAGCCCAAAATAAAGTGCATTCCAGTATGCTAGCTTACAGAGGAATTAATGTTTCTCAAAAGTTTAAAACCAGGTTAACCTCACTAAATGTACGGTGAGAAACAGTTTTGGGCTCTGCCACCTGGCTGGGTTTCCAAATGCAGAGGTATATCCAGGACTTTTAAGATTGCAAACCTACATGACTTAGAGCAGTGGAGTCCCGGTTGCCAGGATGTTCATTGCAAACCTCCAGTGTCTTTCAGAGTTGGGCCTCAAGTACTTGGTGGCATGTGCAATATAGGAAAATGTTGCAGCGGTGCTCTGTTGCTATTGTTTACTACAGTAGTTGAATTGTGTAAGGCTTACTGGTTTACATATGTACAGGATTTATTGTACATGTGTAGAAAGTGCAAATCTGAGAGTGGGAACTGGGTTTTGTTTGTAATGGAAGCTCCACATACTCCATAGGCTGATTTCTAGAGAATGAGTTTTTTTTTTTGTGGGCAGACAATTAGAATGTGCTCCCGGAGCACTGAAAAATTCATATGTATGCTATGAATCCTAGCTATATACTTCAGGGTCAGAGTTTAAGAAAAGGAGATTGATCAGCCAAGTGTCGTTAGACTTCTAATAACACTTGTATCAATTGCGTGGAAAAGTTAAGACATTATATGTTGAAAAATAAAAAATTCTAGTTTCCCAGGAGAGGTGACAAAGATACAGTACTATTAGTAACCTCGTATTGTTATTTACTGCAACTCCCCTGTTATTCTTAACCCATGCATATGTTCAAATCTAAACATTTTTCTCTTTCTCTAGGTGGGTTCATTAACACTGTTTGTCACCCATTATCCTCCATTGTGTGAATTAGAACGGGCCTACCCAAGACAAGTTGGGAACTACCACATGGCATTTTTGGTGAATGAAGATGATTGTGAACAAGAAAAGGGTATGATTTCAGTTATCAGACTAGTCACTTTCTATTGGTAGAGCTTGCACACTACTGATACCTACCACATTTTAATGTTTTCAAGAAAGCAGTTAGAGCTGCTGTAAAAACTGTGATTTTGTATGGTGATTGGTTGAAAGTAGATATGGGCTATTGGTTTCGGAAGCTTCTGGTTCTAAAACGACACGCGCAAGCCTAGTTGGTGTTCGGAAGCCTCTGAAACACAATCAGTCAGTCCTTCACCTTGCTCTGCGCCCGCACAGGGCTGAGCTCCAACCAGGAAGAAGCCTCTGGCATCATCTTTCCTTCCCCCTGGCGCTGACCAGTCAGGAGCTGTGCAGGGAAATGCATCATCCCACTTCCCTGTCTGATTGGCTAGTGCCAGGGAGAAGGAACAATGATGCCAGAGGCTTCTTCCTCGTTGGAGCTCAACCCCGTGCAGGCACAGAGCAAGGTAAGTGATTGGCTGATTGTGTTTCAGAGGCTTCAGAACACCAGCTGAACTCGCGCATATCATTTCGGAATGGGTAGCTTTCAAAATGAATAGCCCATCCCTAGTTGAAAGTGACTTCAGAGATTTCCAGACGTAGTGGGACAATCAAATATAAAAATTAGTAAACAATGATGAAGGGCCTTTACTCTGGCTAGATTAAATGTCCTTCCCTCGAAGCTACTGGAGGGGAGGTTTCAGGGTTTACCTTTTTCAGATCAAAATTGCCCATATGCCAATGACCAATGGGAATGTGTAGAACATGTGCTTCTATTCTGCACCTATTATCAAGATCTACGCAAGGAGATTATCTCCCCAATTATAGGCAAATATCCTGGGTGGTCAATAGAATTCTATATACAGTTGCTCCTTTCTGACAACACTTACCAGGTAACTAGGCAAGTTGCCAAATTCTGTGCTGCTGCAATAAGGGTTTGTAAACACATTTATAAAGAAACATAGGAGTAACTGATGACTGTTTTTATCGTAGCTAATGGCCACTTTTATTTCGGACCAGAATAAATTTTAAACTGTATTTAAAATTGTATTTACGATATATCTTGTAATAAGGCTTGATTCATGTGCTGTCTATTGGAATGCATATTTGAATGATTTTTTTATGATTTTATTTTTGGTTTTTGGTCGTTGACCGTAAATAAAATTTCATTCATTCATTCATTCATTCAATGATGAAGTCTTAGTCTGAAAGGGTATTTTATTTTCCCTAGGTTCTAAAGATGAAGAAAATCTTGAATTTGTCACTTTCCTTTACCAAATCAAGAAGGAAGTTGCTGCAAGGAGTTATGGGCTAAATGTTGCAAAACTAGCAGATGTTCCTGAAGAAGTTCTTAAAAGAGCAGCTTGCAAATCAAAAGAGCTCGAAAGATTTGTGAATACGAAAAGGTTTGACAGCAGTTTGATGTGTATCTCTTTTAGTAATAAAATTTAATTTTTAGTAATCATGGAGCTGAGAGTATATTTTTGATTAGCCACAAAAAGTAGATTTAAAATATAATTGCTTAATATTATTTGTTTTCATTACAACCCATGCATTATGCATTTGTTATATTAACGAAATAACTTTTTTTTAGGTACTGTTTTTTCTTTTATAATTATGATCATTTCTCATGAAATGGATTGATCTAGCTGAAGTTAAATGCAACATCTTATCTAACCACCCAGAGTAGCCATGTAGCTAGAGGGAGCGATATATAAATTTAATAAATAAATAAATAAATAAATAAATAAAGGGATCCGCCGAGAAGCGCCGCCCCGGGACCGGCTAATCATAAATAAACGGCGGGTCCGCTGGCGAAATAAATAAAGCCTTCATGGACTTGGCCCGCCCCCCCACACACTCTCTCTCTATCTCTGTCCTCCCACCCTCGCTAGTCACAGTTAACAAATCCACTTGGATAGATTGGGCCCAGTATCCTCTTTGTGCATGCTAATACAGTGGACCCTCATATAACAAACGGTTTTTATAACAAAAAATCTGTACAACATAAGAAATTCTGGAGATAGGGGAAATTTGCTTAACAGAATTGCCTATGGTTGGCATGTCCAAAGTCAGGCCCGGGGGCCAAATGTGGCCCATTTACAAATTTTGAGTGGCCCGCGGCCTCTTCTTCCCACTGGCTCAGCCTGTCATGCATCCCTGCCAGCTGGCCTCTCCCCATACCGGATGGAGGTGTCAGCTTGCAGTTTTATGGTTTGCCTGCCCTCCCTGCCTCTGTCCATCCCCCCAGCCACCTTCCCAGCCTACCCGCCCCCGGCTCCATTGCTGAAGCATCCTCTCTGCCTCCTTGCATGTTATGGAGACTTTCTAAAGTCCGGCCCAGGGGCCAAATGTGGCTGAATGGTCGGCCCCCACAGATTTTCACCTCTCCAGATCTGGCCCTCCTTGCAAAAAGTTTGGACACCCCTGGCCTATGGGGTGAATCTGTACAACATAAAAATGGTTGCAATTAGGGATTACTCTGTTTTCAATGCATCCCTATGGGAAATTTGTATAAAGGAAAATTTGCTTAACATAATTTCATTTGGAACGAATTAATTCCTTTATATAAGGTACCACTGTATGTAATCTAAAGTCACTCCTCCCAGAACAGAAGTCCAGGTCTGAAGCATATGTGGGAGTGAAATATGGAGGCCTCACTTTAAATGTAGCTTTGAAGAATGTACCTTTTTTTCCATTAAAAGCTCAATTCCACATGCATAGAACTTCCTCATTTTTGCATTTCTTTTTTCTTTTCATGTCACCTATTTAACCTTGTTGTTTAATTATGTTTAAAATAGTTAATGAAATCTTTAAATGCATAGGCAATAAGTTCTAATTTCTAGCTATCAATGTTTTGTTTTTGTTTTCAGAAAAAGACTGAGAACCTTTGCTCAGCTGTGGAATACCAACAGTGCTGAAGAACTGCAAAGATGGAAAAATGTGTGGGAAACACATGATGATCTGGGCCAATTTTAAACATTCCTCAAAGCCTGCCAATTGAAATTGGAAATAGCATAGGGTATTTAAAATAAGTTATAATGCAAAGAAATAAAGTCACACGAAGTGAAATCCCAGGATATGTGGAATATTTTAATTGGTTAATAGTTGGTTTGTAGGGCCATGTGAACCTTCTGTGGACAAATAATACTTGAGTGGGTAGTTAGAGCAACATGTGGGGAATGTAAATGCCTGTTTCCCCAGTGCTACCAGTTGAGCTCAGTTTGAGAGGTAGCTATAGCTGCTTTTAAGTTTTAAACAAATGAAAAACAATGGGAAATTTATTCACCTATCCCCTGCCATATTAAACCAATATGGCTATAATTGTAAATCATTGCAGAACAGATGTTACCCGTGGTATGTCGACATGATCAAGGACAACCGTGTGCTGAAAAAATGATAAAAAAAACAAATTGTGTGAATAGGCTGTAACGTTCCTTAAATGCTATGGACATTTTATGGTCAGAGAGTATTTAGTTTTATAAATAGCTTCCTAATGTGCAGTAGATATGTTTGTTGGAAAAAGAAAAGCATTTTATTATATTCTCCCCTATGATATTTTCCAAAGGAAAGCTTGAAAAATGTTGTGTCTACACTGTACTTGATTTAAAATAAATGCATTTAAAGGGGTTTTTGCTAAGGGTTTTGCTTTGCTGTAAAGGTAATTACTGATGAAAAATGTAAAATCATATTTATAAATTAAAGGATGATAATCTTGTATAAAATAAAATAATGTCTAAAATCTGAGGCATTTGATTTATAAAATGATTACCATGACAGGTGATAACACATTTCTTTTTGGATTAATAAACATAGATAATATTTCGGTTTAATATCAGTTCATTAATACTCAGGAAAGTTTTCAATTTCATGTTTTATGTTACTAATTTTTTTGCCATGAGTACAGGTGTCTACTGACAAACGTCTTTCCCACAGAACGAACTGTCAGTACACTAGATCTCTTTCAGCAAAAGTGCTTAAGGTTCTTGTGTTCTTCCATGTTCTTGCTCATAACATTATTTTAGCAAACAATATCATTGTTATTGGAAAAAGCTGAATTTTTATAGCTGTGGGTTAGGTTTCTGTAATTGGACATCTCTGGCATTGATTTCACCATCTGAAACAATTACAGTATCTTCCTGCTACAATTCTTCCTTCCTTCCCCAAACGTGACTCAAACTAAGCAGAAAATTGGAAGAGCCTTTGGGAGCCTTCCATTGCAGACGTAATTGCTGCAGCTTTATGTAGAAGTCTTCTCTTTTTTAAAATTGAACACCCTTTAGGTGTTCTATAAACTCACTATATTTCACCAGCGGGGTGGTGGTAGGGGGACAAGCTAATGATGATTTTGCTGTTCTGAGATGCCATGGAGTAGACCTTCCTTATCTCTTCATTTTTCTATTAATAGCACTGATCCTTGTCTGCTTGTTGTCTGTTGGTCCCTTCTCTTCTCCTGCTGTCATGTGGATGTCTAGTGTGCAGAAGACATCTTTTAGGAAATGTTCTGCAGGCTCAGGCATCATTGCTTGATTTGGAACCTCTGAGGGACTTGTTCCTTCCAATTCTGAATCCTGCTGAACCTTATGATTTCCTGTAAGCGACTGTTGCTTACAATTTTGAGTTCTATTGTTTTGACTGAATTTCCACAGTATTTATGAAGTTTGTGGTTGTCTTTGATGGCTGCCTACATTAGTAAGGGGCATCATATTCTGGTACATACACGGCTGGCTATTCTTTCACTCCAGATGTCACTATCTGGCTAGCTAAGTTGGTTTTACATCTCCATTTCTAGGTCACTCGGGGGCTCTTAGCAATGCAGCACTATCTTACTTGACACAAGCTATGTCAAGTAAATGAGAAGAGAACTCATCTTGATTCCACGAATAGACTTGCTTATATACCTCCTGCCAGAGACTGAACTCAATTAGTTTGGTTTTCATTTAGGAGCTGGACTCTCCTTGTGATAGCAGAAGCAGCTATAGCAAAAAGCAAAGTGTGCTGCTTATATTATACCACCCCATAGTGCTTAAGGCACTCTTTGGGTGGTTTACAAGCTACACACACACACCATGAGCTGGACACTCAATTTACTGACCTTGGATGGAAGGCTGAGTCATGCAGGTCATAAGCAGAGTTTAGACTGCAGTACTGCAGTTTAACCACGGCACCATAAGGCTTCTCCATGCTCTGTGATACCTTGTTATACATCATGAGGCCAGCTATGTAGAATTTCTGATCAGCAACATAGTCTCTTAGATGGAGTCATCATAGCCCTGGAGTGTATCCTATTGTAGTTTGTATCCAGTTACACCATTTACTTGACTATTTATTTATTTATTTATTTATTTATTTATTTATTTATTTATATAGCTTGTATGCCGCCCACTACCCAAAGGTCTCTGGGCGGCTCACAATCAAAATGGACTATTAAAAAATCAAAATACAATAAAATTAGAATAATAAAAACATGTAAATGCAATAAATACGATACATTAAAAACACCACTAAAATTGCCATCAGGACCCACAATCATTAGTTAAAAAACTTTTGGAACAGGAAGGTTTTTACCTGGCGCCGAAATGTTAGCAACGTCGGTGCCAGGCGAGTCTCATTTGGGAGGGCATTCCATAGTCTGGGGGCAGTTGCTGAAAAGGCCCTTTTCCTGCAAGCCACCCCCTTCACCTCCTTAAGGGATGGCTCTTTCAGGAGGGCCCCCTGACTAGATCTTAATTGCCAGGTAGGTTCATATGGAAGGAGGCGGTCCTTCAGGTATCTAGGTCCTAAGCCGTTTAGGGCTTTATAGGTCAAAACAAGCACTTTGAATTGGGCTCGGGCAGCAACTGGTAACCAATGAAGGTTATACAGAATGGGCGTGATGTGTTCCTTGGTGGCCCTACCACTCACCAGCCGTGCAACTTGGTGGAACATTTCAGTGATACTGCCCATTGTTCCTTGTTTCACTGCTGGCATCTCACTGTCTGCTTCACTGCAGGGGATCCTGGAGATACATAGATCATCAGTATCTAGACAAAGAGGTTCAGCAGGAAGAGAATGAATTAGTTTTCTAGGGAGAACTCTGCTCTTTTGATGTGGCTGCTGACATAGCAGATCTACAAAACTTACACCATACCATTGTCAGTTTAATGTGGCTCTCCTTCAGTGCAAAATTCCTTACCGAAACATACTTGAGGTCCAGAAACTTACGCACTAAAACATCATCAAGGAAAGTCAGTTCATAAGTTGTGTGAAAGATTCAGCATAGATAATCTTTGTGGGTGAATAAGAGTACATAAGGGAGAGGAGCAGAACTGCCTTAAAATGTAAGCATAACTGAACACAAATGTCATATACATAAAAATGTCAACATACCCATAGAAAAGGTATACATTCTACGGTATATCAATGCAGACAAAAGTGGGTATCCGATAACATGTAATAACAGGAATATATTATGACTGAAGATGTGAAAACAACATGTTGGGTCCTTGGATTTTCCTAGCACAATTGTATCATTGAGGATTTTTTTAGCATGTTGAACATGGGGAGAGGGAGCACAGTAGTTCTGCCCCTGTGTCCCAGGTTTTGATGTGTTTATGCCCAGAGCCAGCACATCTAAAGAGAGAACTTTTGTTGTCTGTCAGTGTGTTAGAACTTTGGAAAATCAGGATTCTAATTCACATGGAAAGTATCCAAGAGAAACAGATGTGTTTTAGTTCAGAAGGTCAGTCTGCACATGAAGGAGGGCAACAGAAAGGACAACGGAAGGCATGATGCTTATACACTTCACACTTAGATGGATCCTCTAATTAATAATGGAACAGGCCAATGTCATGATTTTTAAAATGTAGGTATCATTTAGAACAGTGGTTCCCAACCTGTGGTTTGTGACTCCCAAGGGGGTAGCAAATCATTTTCTTGGGAGGAAAGTTTCACTCTGGTTATTTTACTTAGACAGCAGTCATGACAGGGAGAGCCAGCAGCATCCCTCCTCCATGGATGCAACAGCAGCAAAATAACAAGAGGAAACAGCAGCTTCTGCTGCTTGCCAGAGGAGGAGGAGGAGGAGGCAGTGGCAACAGCTGGGTGAAGCCTTGCAAGAGGTGACAAGGTGGGACTTAGCCAGTCTGCTTGTGTGCAGCCGAGACCTGTGAGGGGAGGAGCTGCCTGGTGGGGTCCTTTTTATGCAAATGTGGCAAGGGACCACAGGATACTTGATTATTATAAAAGGAACCATGACTCAAAAACAACAAAACGACCCACTGATTTAGAATTTATGCGGAAAAAGTAACAAGGGATAATCTATCTCCATATAAATGAAGGTATTGAATATGTTCATTATCTCTATTTCTTATAATTGAAATATTTGCCAGTTTTGTTTTCAAAGTTACAATGTAAACAGGGGTTACAGTGCAAAATACAGTAATACTGCAAAAAAATGTGGATGTTTTGAAAGTGCAAGATCTGTTTCCCTGAATCTGCATCAATAAATTTACCTTTGAAACTATAAAATGCTGGGATGGGATATCTGTTTTTGTTTTTAAGCATATAAGTTCAGCAAAATTAATGTTATAAATATCGCCTGCTGTGTATCTACATAGTCATTACTTGGATTAGTAATTAGCTTTAATTGCTTGTCAGGGTTTGCTATGTTACTTTAAATTAGAACAGGGAGCAAAATCCTCCCGAGTAGTTTTTAAAAACCAAATATGCCGTAGATGTTCCTGCTTGTTTTAGATACAAAATTGTTTCTGTAGAACAAATGGAATAATAGATTGGTTTGCAAGCTGTTGCTTAATTTACACATTTACTTGGAGACATAGTCCTTTTTTTCTCCCCCTGGAGTTCACACCATAGTACCATAACTCATTATTATCAGAAATTCCTACCCTCCAAAACTTTTTTTGCTGCCTTGTTCATTTTTGCAACCACCCTGGTCGTTTGTGCCATGTAGCTTCGTCTGTGTTTTTTTTAATTTTATTACTCTTCCTTTCTCCTTAAAAGTACCCAATTACATCATTAAAAGGACAGTATATAAAAGCTAAAATAAGCAACTATACAAATTTTAAAAATGATTTAAAGAAGCATCTTTTTAAAAATGGTAAATAAAATCAATACTAAAACATTTAAAAGCAACAGAGCACAAGAGTCCAAATTGCCTTCCCAAATGGTTCTTTGAGGGAAGAATCCTAAGTGGATCCTTGTATAAATGATCCGTTCTATTTACCAAAGTTGTTGTATACCACATAATAGCCAGGTTCTCACAGGACGGCCATAGTTGACCCTCCCAGTGCCATTTTGGAGCATACTGGAAGGACTAAACAATGGTAAAAGAATACTACTGAATTTTAAATAATATGTGACCGCCACTGGGAACCTTGGTTTAATCTGTTGTCCTCTATATCACAGACCACAGAAAAATGATATTTATACTTGATCTCAGGTCTTCTTATTCTTGCTATGTATGGATGTTTGAACAGGTCAGTGTTCAAACAGGTCAACTAAATTATTTGATTGAGGAGAGAAAAAGTTATTTGTCATGATTAGAGATGGGCACAAATTGATTCATAGCACTTCATGCTGAAATTGAAGTGTGGTACCACAGGTGCCATACGTAACCTTCCCCGCACTGCCAGGAGGCCCACTCACCTGCATCAGCACTGTGTTCAGCCTACTTCAGCAGCACAAATCAGGTGAGGAGCTGGGGCTGCCCTTCTGCGCCTTCTCAGGCAGGTGGCTAGCTGTTGGCTATGCAGAGATTGTCCCTATCCTGCCACCACATTTGGGCTGGTTACTTGAGGTGGCAGAGAAGAGCAGTCCTAGCTCCTTACCCAACTGGCACACTGCCAGGAGTAGGAAGACCCTGGTGCATTGCTAACAAAGATGAGTGGGCCTCCCAGCAGTGGGGGTGAGGGGAGAATTCAGCATGAAGGGCTATGAAGCTGTTTGCGTCCATCTCTAATCATGACAAATAACAATGGGGTCTTGAGTCAGTAATTTATAAATTTGGAGTTCTAATATATTTTGTGGTTTCAAATACCCATTTGAAAGACAGTACCTCTTGCGGGGGGGGACTTCCCCCATTAGGTGTCCATACTGAGTACCTTGCAAGTCTGGGTAAGAATCACCTCACTTATTCATGCTGTATCTACATGGGGTTCACTAAGAAAAGCCTTTGTGAGGGCAAGTATAACATTTATCACCTTACCTGGACAAATTCCCTTAATGTGCTGACCAGATGGTGCTATATCAGCCTCTTCACACAGGCTCAGTTTCTGTCATGAAGAAGCTGTTTCCCTCAAAGTTCAGCCTCCAGATGACTCCTCTGTCAGATGTCATGACTTGCGCATCCCTGCTACCGGCCATGATACAAACTCCTTTCATTCCAGTATCAATGGTCTCAAATTAAGCAACTTGATTATCAATCTGTCTGCCTCCTTCCTCTTCAGGAATGGCCTTTCTTAAACAGATCCGCCCAGTTAAGCTGGATGCAAAAATGAAGTGCTAGATTTTGTCCATGGATTTGAACTCCTGAAGAAAAATAAAATAAAATTTAAAAGTGAGAAAAACACAGATAGGATGCATGCACTCATGTCTGCTTTTATTAAGCAATGCTGAAGTTTAAATAATAGAGTCAAATTGGCTTGGAATGATTCTCCCTTTTTCATCTTTATGTTAAAAATGGAGAAAATGAGAGAGTATTTGAAGGTTATTGATCACCTAAGGCCTGTCTGAAGGGAAAAAAGTGTTTGCCTGCCAGCCTTCTTTTGTGTAGGTTAATATTAATGCACGACACATTTGTTTCGTAGTAGTACACTTATAAATATGCAGAGTTGCCGAGAAATTGCAATGTCTTTGGAATTTTAGTCTTCAAATAGAGCCTTTTCTTGAACAGCTGTTACAACATCTGTTTTTTCCTCATCTGAGGTGTGACTGCATACAAGAGGCCCACAATGTATAATTGCTGTCTGTGATCTGGGTCAATGGCAGCTTTAGGTGCTGTGCCATGATTTCTAATCTCTTTCTTAGTAGCTGGCTAGATAGCTCAGTGGTTTAGGTATCTAGCTGCAGAGCCAGAGTTTAATTCCCAACTGCGCTTCCTGGGAGAAGAGCCATCCTATGTGGCCTTGGGCAAGCTGCCGGGTTACCCCAGAAGAAGGGAGTGGCAAACCACTTCTGAATACCTTCTACCTGGAAAACCCTGAAAGGGTGTGTGTCCACACAAGCCTCAATGTGGACAGAGACAGAATTCTCACCTAAATACCATTTAACTTTGAGGAATTATTTGAGGGACTCTGCTTGGTTGCAAGATCCAGTTGTGTGAGAGCTGTTGTTGTTTTGCTGCTACAGTCGTGACCAACTCTTCACGACTCCATGTCCATGGAGTTTTCTTGGCAGGAATACTGGAGTGATTTCCCAGTTCCTACTCCAGGCACCTACAGCACCTGGTACTCCCTGGTGGTCTATCCAAGTACTAACCAGGGCTGACCTTGCTTAGCTTCCGAAATTAGGCGAGATCGGATGTGCCTAGTGTATGAATGATAAATTGAAGCTTTGTCTTTGACAAATGTTAGGATCATCAGGGACAACTTGTCTTTTAGTGCTCCCAGACGCTGGAACTACGTCCCATAGCTGGCTTCATCTTCACTGTACTTCCAGGCAGGCTTTCCTTCATGATCATTTGTCTGAGAGGGTTTATTTTTAATGGATTCTTGTGCCTTGTTGCTTTTAAAGGTGTTTTTAGTCTTGATTTTATTTATTGTTTTAAAATATATTTTAAATTATGTTTTTAGCTTTAAAATATTATCTCTATAATGATGTAGAGATGAGTCCTTTTTAAAGGAGAAAGTTGGGTTATATTTAAAACAAATAAATGAACAAACAACAGTTACCAACTTAGCAACCTGTTCTTTTGTGAGGCATTACTACTATGGAAAGCAATTAATGCAAAGCATTACAGATACGATCCATTATGTGCTGTTCCAGCACATTTTAATAGAGTTTGAACTTGCAAACTCAGAAATGGAGCAATGCAGCAATGATGGACCCGAGCCCAGTTTGAAGAATCAACTGTGTATTATTTATTTGTGTAAGAGCACAGGATTGTGTGGCAATATTTTTTCAGTGTCAGTTATCCTGTTGATAATAATTCCTTTTGAAGAATTGGCACTGTGCTTTTTTCCTGCAGTACTTCAAACAAATTGAGTTCCTTGGTTAAAGGAACTATGAAACAATTATCCATGTTTTCAAATACAGCCATAAAAATGTTCTACTAGACATCATTCAGTTTGTCAAGAGCTCTTTTGATCTTGCTGAAGGTGATGTTTATGTTAAAAAAGTTCATCTAAACTGATATATGTGAATGAGGTCTTCCCCCATTAATGCTTATATTTCTGGATAATTCTGAGTATTAAAAAATGTATTAATTTTGAAGACAAAAATCACGCTTGCTTCAGGTACGATCAGAATTGACCCAGTATTGACATTCTTGCAATGCCTGGCACTTGTCATGTGATAGGAAAACATGACCAGTTGAACTTTTATGTGACTGTCAGAGGCACAGGAGTGTTGGCAAGAAAAAAAAAGCAAAACTATAAATCATGGTCACCTCTTAAATACATACTGTAACAAGATTCATTTTTCAACTTCCTCAAGCATTGCAAATGGAAAGGTTCTTTCTCCAATGGCCACTGCAAAATTTTCTGTGCCCTACGCTATCACTAATATTCTGTGGGAATTCAGGATGCACTCTAGGAAATACGGATGCACCAGAATATTTTCTTAGCAGCTCTAATTTATTTCATGTTCCATCCTTTCCACACCCATGTGTAACAGAGGGGCAAGATCAATTGGTTGCTAGGTTCCTGCATTTTGAAGCTATATCTAGATCTGGATGTCAGGATAAGGTGTGTGTGTGTGTTGTCGTGACCCCATATCCATGGAGTTTTCTTGGCAGGAATACTGGAGTGGTTTGCCAGTAGTAAGCAGTAAACCTCTTAAGTGCCACTATTCTTCTTTCTCCCACATCGTTTACTATAGTTCAAATACAGGTCAGTTCCTACCTAACAAAATTTTATAGCTAGGATCAGTCTAAAGGACTGGACGAATACAGCTGCAAGTATTTCAGGACCACTTTTCAGTGCAATGACCTGGGTTTTAAAACACACCCACATCCACACAAACTTGTGTGTACGTATTATATAATATATAAGTGGCTGTCAAGAAACTGGAAAATGAGTTTGTGGTGAAATAAGTTGCCCCTGAAATACAGACCTGCTAGCTTGTACCTAGAATGAGCAGGCCAGCAGAGGGAGTAGAAATCCCCCATTAATTAGAAGCTTTTGCTATCTGTGTCATATCTAAATGGGAAGGAATTTTCATAACTTAGTCCTGGTAAGAGCAAATTAACAAATTTTATTTCACGTAAAGGGAAGGTGAGAGAGTGGAGTCACTTTGGAAAATATATCCTGTTTTTTTCAAGAAGGTATCGGGTGACAGTGAATTTCTGAAAAGCTCTAGAAAGTGGATTGATGGGGAATAAAAATGGAGAGTTTGCTTAGTTTAGCCTAGTCTCTTTCAGGAGAACACTATGCTCATCTACTGCTTTTTTACACAAGTTCAAAGTTTAAGCATGAAAGAACCAAGCACTTCTATGTTTTGTTACATGATGCATCAGCTGGGAATTCTGGGCATCATAGTCCTCCTCCTCCTCATCATCTATTTGTTCAATATTTATTTACCATATCAGCACCTGGCGCAGAAAGTAGCCACCATGCCATTAATCTGGTTTTCTTATGTTATTTCTGGCTAAGACTAATAAGGACACAGTATGAAATTCAACCATGGATTTAATGTTTCAAAGACTAGGGTATATTAGGTTGTATTGGGTTAGTCTTTTAGGGGGGAGAGGAAATTTGCATGTGTATTATGTTACTATGAAATGTGCCCAGCTTCAGCTCTTATAAAAACCATTATCGAGCATATACAAGAGGCTTCAAACAATGCATTGTGAAAAACTGATCCTTGTCTTTTGATGTGAGTAAGGCTGTGAATTGTCTCTTAATTCTCATGGCACCATATGTCTGAAGATTATTATTTATAGCTAATTACAGGACATTAGCTATATGAAGTAGCAGATTGATTATGTTCTCTCTGCAGCCAAAGATGGAGGAGCTCTATACATTTAGCAAAAACAAGACCTGGTGCTTACTGTGGGTCTGATCATCAGCTTCTTATACCAAAATTCAACCTTAAACTGAAGAAAGAAGCAAAGACCACCGGGCCAGTCAGGTACAATCTAAGTCAAATCCCTTATGAATACACAGTGGAGGTGAAAAATAGATTCAAGGAACTAGATTTGGTGGAACTCACCTGGATGACTGAGAATCTTCACAGATAGATTTGGTGGACAGAATATCTGAAGAACTATGGATGGAGGCTTGTAACACTGTACAGGAGGCAACAATGAAAAACATCCCAAAGAAAAGAAAATGCAAGACAGCAAAGTGGCTGTCCAATGAGGCCCTACAAATAGTAGAGGAGAGAAGGGATGCAAAATGCAAGGGAGAAAGGGAAAAATACAGAACATTGAATGCAGACTTCCAAAGAATCGCAAGGAGAGACAGGATGGCCTTTTTGACCAAACAGTGCAAAGAAACAGAGGAAAACAATAGAGAAGGAAAAACCAGAGGTCTATTCAAGAAAATTTGAGATATTAAAGAGGCATTTCACGCAAAGATGAATATGATAAAGGACAAAAATGGTAGAGACCTAACAGAAGCAGAAGACATCAAGAAGAGATGGCAAGAATACACAGAGGAATTATATCAGAAAGATCTGGATTTCCCTGATAACCAAGATAGTATAGTTGCTGACCTCAGGCCAGACATCCTGGAAAGTGAAGTCAAGTGGGCCTTAGAAAGCATTGCAAACAACAAGGCAAGTGGAGGTGATGGTATTCCAGCTGAACTATTTAAAATCTTAAAAGAGGATGTTATAAAGGTGCTACATGCACATTTACAGCATCCTGTAAAACAAATTTGTTGAACAACAAATTTGGCCAGAGGATTAGAAAAGATCGATCTACATCCCAATCCCAAACAAGGGCAATGCCAAAGAATACTCCAACTGTAGTACAATTGCACTCATTTCACATACTAGCAAGATTATGCTCAAAGTCTACAACGGAGGCTTCAACAGTAAGTGGACAGAGAACTCGCAGAAGTACAAGCTGGATTTCGAAGGGGCAGATGAACTAGAGATCAAATTGCCAACATGTGCTGGATTATGGAGAAAGCTAGAGAGTTCCAGAAAAACATCTACTTCTGCTTCATTGATTATGCCAAAGCCTTTGACTGTGTGGACCACAACAAACTATGGCAAGTTCTTAAAGGAATGGGAGTGCCTGACCATATTATCTGTCTCCTAAGAAATCTATATGTGGGACAAGCAGCAACAGGCAGAACTGGATATGGAACGACTGACTGGTTTAAAATTGGGAAAGAAGCACAACAAGGCTGTTTGATGTCACCTTGCCTATTTAACTTATATCCAGAGTACATCATGTGAAAGGCAGGTCTGGATGAATCACAAGCCGGAATTAAAATTGCTGAAAGAAATATCAACAACCTCAGATATGCAGATGATGGCAGATAGCAGAAATTGATCCTTCTCAGTGGCCGGCCAGGCTATGTGGAACAAACTACTGTGCAAGATTCACCAAGTGGAGCCCCTAATAACCTTTTAAAAAGCTTTAAAAACCTGTCTTTTTAAGGAAGCTTATGGCAATCTGCAATGTATTGTTTGTTGCTCCCCCTGTGTTTGTTGTATCTTCTGCCACCATTAGCTTTTAGCCCCTTGCTGGTGCTTTGTGTGTTAGTCTAATTTGTATATAGAGCAATCTTTTTGTTTGATCCGCTTGGTTTATTTTTTTTCTTTTGTTTGATTGATTTAACTCTTGACTGTTTATTTGGCTTTCGTTGTAAACTGCCCAGAGTCCCTTGAGGGAAATCGGAGCAGTCTAGAAATGCATAAATAAATAAATAAATAAATAAATAAATAAATAAATAAATAAATAAATAAAAAGTTTAGATAATGGAACTCTGTTTACTTCCAACCTTTTCCAAGGAGAAAGTTGGGTAAAAATATTCTAAATAAATAGTGTGCAGAGGTACAAGGGAGAGAGAGTAAAAGATGCATTCTGTTTTATTATCATGTATATCTTCTAAGGGTGCTTTTATCTGCCATTCAAGAAGTGAGTTCGATTATGAATTTAGCTAAAATTAAACCATACCTATGGAAAATCCAGAAAATATACTTTATTCCCCATATTTTTGGAATCAACTCCCAGTCAAAGTTCTCCTCGTACTCTCTTTCCCAGATTTTAAGAAACAATTAAAAACAGGATTGTTCAAAACTGTGTTTTATTAGCGTGTATTACTCCATGTCCAGCTATCATCTACCTTTTTTTACTTGACTTAGATTTCAGCAAATCTTGCTCCTTTATTGTTTATTGCCATTGATGCTTATAATTGGTAGTGTTGTATTTTGTGTATTATTCATGTTGCTTGTCAACTGTCCAGAGAGTGTGTATCATACTTTTGTAGTTGTTGTCATGTCATTACACTCGTGATTGACCCTTCGTGACCCCATGTCCATGCAGTTTTCTTGGCAGGAATACTGGAGTGGCTTGCCAGTTCTTACTCCAGGCGCCTACAGCACCGGGTATTCCCTGGTGGTCACCCTTCCATCAACTTATCTACCGCCCATCCAACTAGCCAGGCCCGACCCTGCTTAGCTTTCGAGATCAGGTGAGATCGGATGTGCTCAGGGTATCATACTACGGGGTGGTAGATAAGTTGAAAGAATGAAGGAAGGAAGAAAGGGAGGGAGGGAGGGAGGGAGGGAGGGAATAATTCCAACAAAGTTAATTGTTTCTTAGGTTGAGTTCATTTTAGTATCTTTGGTATACATTTCTATTGCAAATCAATATGGAACATACCTACTTTTTTCTTTTTGTTCAACTGTCACCTTAATTGTTAATTCAAATCAGTACAAAGTACTATACTTGATTAACTCACATTATTA
This sequence comes from Phrynocephalus guinanensis, assembly GCA_037367245.1. NCBI lineage: Eukaryota > Metazoa > Chordata > Lepidosauria > Squamata > Agamidae > Phrynocephalus > Phrynocephalus guinanensis. Next base: position 81,317,229 of record CM074738.1, on the reverse strand, counting down.
CTTTCAAAACAGTGCTGAGTAATCAACCAAATATTTATTAATTTTATCAAATGCTAATTTTACTAAATTTCTCAAAATACTAGCAATTAAAAGATTCAGAGAATTTGAATACTCATTTTAGTTAAGGCTACTTACTACCTAACAAAAATGTTCTCTGGGATTTGTAGATATTTTTATCTCCCAAGCTTATATAACGCAAACTAAAGTTTCAGAGGAGTCGAGTCTTTTCTTCTGCCTACGTATTGAGATAGATTTTGTTCTCTGCATATGGAAAATTAGTATCCAGTTATTGTGCAAAGTTTCTGCATGTTAAGGAGTGCTTATTTATAGCATTTACTGATAAAATTACTGTTCCATATTGTAATGATTGAAGAGGAGGTTGGCAGTGGGATGTTAAGCTTCAATATTAACAGTTCAAGCAAATGTATAATCCTAAATAATTTAACTCTGAAACAAATAAAACTGATTTCAGTGTAAATCAACTCCAGTCAAACACATTAGTAACTCTGCATAAAGATGAGATTAATGTTAAAATACTGGCCAGTTGAAGAATCAGATTATCACCTATTAATTGGCTGGTTCAAATGTTCTGTTAAATCAAGAACAGTCACCACTGCCATTTTGCAGTTCAGGTACCGCGGTCCCACTACATCGCGGGATCGCAGTATCTGCACCGCTGGGGGGCCAGGGGGGCAATTGGGCCACTCCACGCCACTCCACGCCCCTCCAAGAAGCATCAGAGTCGCGCAGGGGGGCAGCGGGGGCAATCGGATCACTCCCTGCAGCCCCCTCCCCTCCGAAAAGGCTTGGAGCCGGGCAGGGGGGGGCCGGGGAGCGATGCGATCACCCCTCGCCGCCCCCTGCGCGGCTCCAAGGCTTCTTGAGGGGTGGGGGGCGGCGGGGGGTGATCATGTCGCTCCGTGCCGCCCCCGGACCCCTCTGAGAAGTCTTGGGGCCATGCGAGGGGGGGCGGGGGGGCGCAATCTCCATTGAAATGCATTGAGTCCATGGATTTCAATGGAGAAATTTTCCCCATTGGAAAGGATTGAGCCAATTTGGCGATCAAGAGGAAAGATACAGAAGGAGTGGGGATCACATATGGGGATGTGTTATTTTTCTCAGAAAAAGGTCCTAGACTGAAGTCTTATGAACTGTTAAAAGAGAAGTTAACAGGTTGGTTCCAGTACCATCAGTTACATGACATTTTTCCAGAAGGATGTCTGGGTTTGGAGAGAAGGAATCTAAGTTTCAAACCATAATCATGGGCCCAAAAAAGAAATTGTTGACTAGATTATATAATTTCTTGTTGGAGTTGAACCTAAAAGATGAACAAGTCAAAGAATGTATGATAAAATGGGCTATGGATCTGGGTCACAATATTGAGTTAGATGTGTGGGAAAGATTGTGGAAAAAGAACATGAAGTTTACCGCATGTACTTTGATAAAAGAAAATCTGTTGAAAATGATGTATAGATGGTATATTACTCCAACGAAATTAGTAAAGATGTATAGGATGAAAGATGATTATTGTTGGAAATGTAAAGAGAAACAAGGTGACTTTTACCATATGTGGTGGACCTGTGGGAAAGTGAAAGAGTATTGGGCATTGATATATGATGAACTCAAAAAGATGTTAAAGTGTACATTCCCAAAACGATCTGAACTTTTTCTGTTAGGGTTGGTGGACAATGAAATCAAAGGAGCAGATAGGACCCTATTTTTATATGCAACAGCAGCGGCACGAATGCTCCTGGCACAGAACTGGAAGACAACGTATATACCGTCTTTGGATGAATGGAAGGCGAAACTATTGGACTTTGCAGAGATGGCCAGACTGACGTGCAGACTGAGGGATCAAGACAACCAGAGGTTTCAAAAAGACTGGCAAAAATTTAAGAACTACATGGACACTTATTGTAAGGAATTAAAGACCCTTACCGGATTAGGGTAGAACTCGAAGGACTACTACTTACTTCTAGAATCTTTTTTATAAGTATATAAAAGGGATTCGTTAGAAACGAAGGCTAGGAGATGAATAACGTTAAAACCGCGCGAAGAACAGAGGGAAGCCTAATCTTAGTGATAGACTGATTTTATATTGTTAATGTTTTGAACTTATTTTTCTTCTGTATATCAAAATTTCTTAATAAAATGTTTTAAAAAAAAAAGAAATGCATTGGCAATGCATTTGAATGGAGATGACCCCGGACAAGAAGTCTCGGGCGGTGCAGGCAGGCGGCAGCGGGAGGTCAGATCCCCCTGCCGCCGGCGGCATGCGCTGCCCCAAGACATCTGGGACAGGCACGCAATTCCCCCCACCCGTCCCCAGTAACGCTTGAAGGACAGCAAGCTACCTTCTTTTATTGCATCTGAAGGCAATGAAAAAAAACACCCCAAGCCACCTTCCTTCGCCCAGCCCTCCAGCAGTCAGGGTTGCCCACAGATTCTGAGCTTTTTACCTGTTCAATCCTGGTCAAGCCATAGTGTCCGATGTTTTCCCCCCTATTGGCACCATGCCCTATTTGCCTCTGTCATCACCAAAGAGGATGAAAGCATATACACAGAGCATGTAAAGAAGAACACATGGTCATAAATTCTCAAAGGAGCGCATGAAATATGGGGATTTCTTAAAGGTTGAGGTGCTGAAAGCACAACCACAACAATTCCTACAAGAAGGAAAAGTGGGACACGTCTAAAGAAACCAGGGTAGCTGCTGCATAAGGAGCTTTCAGATCAGCTAAGATTTAAAAGGAGTACATATAAGAAAGAGGACGGGCAAATTAGCAAGAAGGAATATACATGAGTAGTTAGTTAGTGGTACACAGAAGGTTGAGATGGCTAAGGCTTAGCACAAAGTCACTCTTGCAGGTGGTTAAAAAATTAAAAAGATTGCTTCAAATATCCTCAGGAAGAGAAACAAGAAGGTAGCAAAGAGGGATGGGAAAAATAACTAATGAGGGACAGACAGAGTGAAAGCAGAACTGCTGAACCACCTCCTTTGCCTCTGGCTGCTTCTAACAGGCAAGCAGGGCTAAACCTAATGTAAATAAAACAGACAATGAGGAGTCTGCTGCCTAGGGTAAGTAAAGAGGTGGTACAGAAACCTTCAGCTAGCAGGTGACAAAGCAGCAGCACTGAGCAGAGACTGCAGTGGTGAGAGGAACAGAAGGGAGAAGGAAGGACTGTGGAAGGGCACAAATGACCACTCCAAGAACCCCAGTTACAAGTCACCAACCTGTTCATCTTCTTTGTGGTTTCCCTGTCTCGCACATCGGGGCGGCTGTACAGCTTGTCTCCCGCGATGTGGGAGTCCTTGTCAACGGAGCACAGCAGAGAGGACAAGCTGCTGAGACGTGGCATCTTGAGATGTGCAAACATCAAGGCAGTAGTTATGGGACCTGGTAGCCTTGCCCAGGTGGACGAGGAAATTACTCCAGGAAAGAAAGCAATCTGTGGGTCAGAGAGGGGTCCATGACCTTAGCATCCCTTCGGATTCCATGATTCATATGAGTCTATGGCTAATGGAAGCAAGTAGAGTTCTTTGTTATCAATCCAACAAAACTGATGCTTTAAAATACATTGCTATTATTTGATATATCAGCTATAAATTAATCATATGTCTTCTCTCTCTCTCTCTGTCTCTCTCTCATTCTCTCTCTCTCTGTGCATACTAGTGAAATGCCAGTACTAAATCTGTTATAGGAATACAGTTGGGTCAGGATCACTGAGTCACAAATTCAAAGAGCTTCTAAAAGCTGAAGCTGATTGCTTAAATGAGGATTAATAAGTCTCTGAAGGCCAATCCATAACACACATTTTAGAAACACATATTAGCAATGTAACAATGGGTTGTGTACTAGTTATCTATCCTGCCCAAATTATATACTTAGTTAGAAATATTCTCTACCTACCCCCCATATGCTTCTGTAAAAAGGTAATCTGGTAACATCTTGTCCAAGTCTCACCCATCATTCTATACCTGGGTGTACCCTTATCCCAGACGCCTTGTAAGTTTTGCCATCTCGAACCGGACACAGTCCCTCATATACTGTGCTGTTGCCCTGCCCATACTATGTTATGCAAAGAGTTTTTAGATTCTGTCCGAGTTCCCTGCCTCCTCCCCCTGATGAATACACAAGCCTTTTACTCTGTGACAATTCTGAATGGGTCACCTTACAAGTTGCAGATTTTCTAGTAGCTGTTATTAATAAGAAGTGAGAGTGCATCCCCCTTTGGTTTTTTAGTTAATGTCTTATGTGACAATGCCCTCCCATCATTTGTTTTGGCTGTGTTATATTTTTTCTGTTTTAATGCCAATAAAGGTGTATGTGTGTTATCTATCTATCTATCCTGAGAATGGTAACCAAGCCTAGCAAAGACTTCCTAACACTTTAATGGACATATTTTTCTACATTTTGTATAAAGTTACCATTGTACCATTATAGTCTAAAGTAAGCAAAGCATGGCATGTTTTTAAAGATGTTGGGGAATCAACACTGGTTACAGCAATGGCAGAATTAACTCAACATCCAGGCTATTTATTTATTTATTTATTTATTTTAGAGTATTTTTACTCTGCCTTTATCCTTGGGAAAGGACCCAAGGCAGCTTACAGTAATGAAGGATAATATACTGTCCAGTACAATTAAGACATGTTCAAGTACTGAGAACAGGGAATTGAGGGATATCTTACAGCATTAAAAGGCAACATTTCATTAAAGCTACAAGAGAACATGAGCAGTTAAAAGGAGAGTAAAATTCCATGTAAAGTTATGAGTGATGGAAACTAACATTGAAAACACAGCGTCAATGTAATCACATAAGGTAATACTGTAAGTAGTCATAAACACAAAGTCTATATGATCCTATAGATTCATATAAAAGACACATAATAGGTAGACCATCATTCAGGGAAAGCTTGCCTGAAGAGAAAGGTCTGCCTGTTTCCGGAAATACAACAGAGATGAGGCAGTCCTGGCCTCTAGTGGAAGGGAGTCTGGACGCAGCAGCTGAAAAGGCCCTTTCATGGGTTCCCACAAGATGTAGCTGTGAGGATGGTGGGATGGAGAGAAGGGCCTCTCCTGATGACCTTAACACCCAAGTTGGTTCATACTGTGAGATTTGATCGTTGATATAGCTAGGGCCCAAGTCATACAGTGCTTTGTAGGTCAAGGTTAGCACTTTAAATTGCACCCGACAGCTGATTGGCAGCCAGTGGAGCTACTTTAATAGGGGTGTAATGTGATCTCTGTACCCTGCCCCAGTCAGTAACCTGGCTGCTACATTTTTTACCCGTTGAAGTTTCCTGAGACTTTTAATCAGTATTCTCACATAGAGCGCATTACAGTAGTTCTGCCGGGATGTCACTAGGACATGTGTCACCTTGACCAGAGCTTGCATACTAGCCTTAATTGTGCAGATGCGCTCCTGGCCACAGCCGTGAACTGGGCATCCAAGCTCAAGGATGAATCTAAGAGCACCCCCAAGCTGTGTACCTGATTTTTCAATTGGATGGTGACCCCATCCAGTACAGGTTGCATCCCTATCCCTTGTTCTCCCTTTTTGACTGACCAGGAGCACCTCTGTCTTGTCTGGGCTTAATTTCAGTTTGTTCATCCTCATCCACTTCGTTACTGCAGCTAAACACTCATGTAAATTGAGATAGTGGCTCCCTTAGAGTCCAGAGGTGACAAGAGGTAGAGCTGGATATCATCGCCATACTGGTGGCACTTAACCCCAAAAGACCTGATAATCTCCCCCAATTGGTTTCATATAGATGTTACATAACATAGGAGACAGAACAGAACCCTGGGGGACTCCACAGGTCAGTGGCCATGGTGTCAAACATGAATCACCTAACACCACTTTTTGCGTTCTATCCTGCAGGAAGGGCCGGAGCCACTGTAGTGCAGTACCCCCGATTCCCATTTCAGAGAGATGAGACAGGAAGATGACATGGTCTAGTGTCAAAAGCAGCTGAGAGGTCTAGTAAAACCAAAAGGGACACAGATCCCTTATCCATTTCCCTGCGTAAATCATATACCAATGTAACTAGGTGGATTGCAAATAAGTGGTGCAAGGCTAGGTGGATTGTAAAGAGTCAGTTGTTAAAGGATTAAAAATTACAGCCCAGGTTGTTGCTGAAGACTGGAAACAGAACTCAAGAGTGAGAGCAAAATAGAATACAAATATCTCCCTCTGCTCATCTCTGCTGAGGCCCGGTGTCTGCTTCTCCTGAGGAATTTTTGCAATAGAGTCCTAAAACAACAAATGCCAAATCACTACATGCAAATGTACAAGACACCCAAGAGCCAATGAATATTTGGTATAAAATTGATATTTCATTCAACATTTCATTCTGTTGTCTGATGAAGTGGATTTATCCACGAAAGATTACATTAAAATCTAATTGTTGTGGTTGTGTTGTTACAGTCATGGCTGACTCTTTGTGACCCTAGGTTAGTCTTTAAGGTACCACATGTTTTTGTCTGGTTTTCTTTCTTTGGATTTTCCCTGACAGCAAGGTACCTCCTACAATATTAATGCATTGCACAGTACTCTGCAAGCGTGTTTTTGAACTATTTGCATCCCACTCAGAAATTTAATTTAGGGAGGGCAATTTGAGCTTTGACCCGGACTGTAAAATCCAGGTGTTACAAAACAATTCTGCTATAAGTTGTTGCCTGATTCTATTAACTGATGGAAAGATGCAAACCTCCCCAACGAAACGCATACATTTCATGCCTATCCATTTAAACGATTTAAATAACTGCATATACAGTACAAAGATTCAAAATAGCCTTGCTTTTTGATCAAGGCCATCAGTCTGGAGGACTTTATGAATGATACCTTTTCGTGAGCCAGAGGTCTCTGCTATGTCTTACATAAGTGGAGCTGACATTAAGGCACACTAAGTGGTTTCTCACCTGTTTTCATTGTTGCTGATATTTTCTGTTCCCTTCCTTGCATTCATTCATCAGAAACCTGATTTGTGCCATAAATTAAATAAACTGCAGGAATCGTCTACCCTACATTGTCAGTTATCTGTTGCTAAGCTCAGAAGCAGCACTTTTATGAGGGCACCGTGCAATATAACCTTTGCCAACTTGTAAGATTTGACACTCGTAATGGAGGGGGTAGTGCCATCGCTTTAGTTGGCTGAAGGTTAATAATAGAAGAGCAGGCAGAAAGCCTTCACTTCACTTATATGTGACAGCTAAGTCTTTGTCAATTAGTTTTATTCCAAAGCAAAGTTTCCACAGCAGCAACAAATCAAGCCTGTGTATTTGTCAAGGCAGTTCCCTTTCCTACAAATTCAATGCATGTCTACATCAAATATGGTAATTAAAGGCCACACTACAGACATGAGTGAAGATATTATATAGTTAATTTAACTATTAGCAATGCTATAGCTGGTAATAGTCCCTTCTTGCAGTACAGTGACCGCATTCTCCATAATATGTCAAGCTTATAAAACTGACTGATGAAGCGGCTTGGATGAGTAGCAAAACGTTTCAATCTCTCAAGAAAAAGAAGTCCAGTTGCCATGACTCAACTTCTAGATAACCTTACCTGGATGACTGAGAATCTCCACAGACTTATAAAATGTTAAGCACGTAGAAGACAACAAGAAAAAAAATAAGCTAGATATGGAAGACAACAAAAATCTATTTTTCAAATTGATCTTTTAAAAGAACATATTCTAATCTATCTGATACTTAAAAGTATCAGCTCTGTATAGTAAAATATTTTGGTGAAACATCAAGCTTTACGTAGGTTATTTTTAATGGCATTATTGATGTAAATGGATCTCTTACCTGTTGCTGCTGTTGTTAATCTGAAAGCGCTTGTGGGGTTGGAACAATTTTGTTTAAAATAATAATAAATGTATAATTCTTCCTCTATGTTTTCCACTTTAGAGGAAATAGCAGCTTCATTGTGAGTGGGAAAATGTTAAGCACCTCCTTTGTCCATGCCTCCATCAAAATGCCTCTTCCTAATCAGCCCAGACATCACTGCTCTGAATACTGAAGAAATCATTAGAGGAGGATATAATAAATGCATATGTATGAGAAAATCTGAGATATGAGCCTAGAAGCAGAACTTTATTTCTCTATTATTGTTACTGTTCTATATAACCTTGTACAAATAAATTAGTTTTTATCCAATGCTTATTATAAAATTGGCAGTACTGTAAATCATATCAACTTTACTTAAAGAATGAGAAACTCTTCCTCCATTTGTATTTTTATACACCTATTTGTTGGGGTATTATTTCTAACCTTGCATGCTGTCAGTAGTTTATATGAATGGAAGAGACTTTTTCTAGGCTTGGATTGATTATCTATCTAGCACTAACCAATAATCCCTTCCAGCTTTTGAATTCAAAGTGAGCCCCATCTATCTGCTGAGTGCCCCCTTCTCTTTAGTTTGTTGGTGGCAATTGCTGTTTGCTCTCAATCTATTCAGTTGGTTGTTAACTATGTATGGAATAAAGCGGTATACACAAGTATGTAATTTCAAGTAACTATAAGTAAATAAATGTTTTTTATTCTTTCTCCTACAAATTTCTCAGAGTGAGTTACTGAGACTTTCATTATTCTCCTCTGTGGGTCTCTGTACTCTGTAGCAAATAAGAATTGGTACCCCAGGTCATGCAAAACATTCTGACAGAGGTCTTAACAGAATTTTGGCAGAAATTCAAGATCTCAGTGATCCAAAGAGGGGCTCTGGTTAATAAAATTACAGTTGAATTAGTGTAATTATGATGGCAAAGATTGAAATTTAACATAATCTATTAAAAATGTGTCAGGCTACTGTGGTGTAGCGCCTACTGTCAAAAAGCAGAGTTCTCATATTTCTGCCAAGTTCCAGGCAAAAATAAATCAAAGCAACACTTCCCACCCTTGCAATTATCCAAATGAAATATGCAGCATGTGGCATGGAGACAGACTGTCCCTTTTGCTTATGCAAGCAGAGGGATTCTGTTCTGGCTAAAACAGTCCCCTGCACCACCACCAGTTCATACCCTCTTCATAATTCTTGACTTGTTCGATATTTTCTGCCCTACTATCTCATAGTGTCTACAGGCGGTACATAGGCTACCGCTGAAATTTGTCATAATGGCTACACATCTCGACTGTAAACAGCCACTATGCACCATCCTCCTGATTAACTAGTTGAAGCCATGCCCTGAAAAACATAGCTCAATTGATATCATTTGTAGACATTATACTCTTCAATAATCTTTCAGATTCATATCCATTTAGAGAGCCTGATACATGTGAAACACTAAGAAAAGTACAGTAACGTATATTAACTAATAGACATGGGCACGACTCGACGAAATTCTCGTTTCCATTTCCGTTCCTCGTTTCCGTTACGCAACGAAACGAAGAATGACAATTACTCTGCCAGAACTCGAACTCGAACCGAAAAAAGAAAAATTGGGTCTGATTTGTCGTGTTGTCATTCCTGGCATCGCGCGATCACGCGATGCCAACAGCACAGAAAAAAAGTTTTAAAAAGTAAAAAAAAAAAAAACCCGATTCCCGGCCAAAAAAGCAGGCGAAAATATGCCTGCCTGAGTGAGGGCACCTACCAGAGGGGTGGTTTCTGGGGGGGGGGGTCCCCGGCCTCCCCCCTTCTCCTCCTGTCCTTCCTGGGCTGCTCTGGTGGAGTGGCGGTCGGCGGGCATCCTCGTCGTCCCGCCAACGTCGCCGCCTCGCCGGCTTGCCGCCGCCATTCAAGCAGCACAGAAAAAAAGTTTTAAAAACCCGATTCCCGGCCAAATAAGCAGGCGGAAATATGCCTGCCTGAGTGAGGGCACCTACCAGAGGGGTGGTTTCTGGGGGGGGGTCCCCGGCCTCCCCCCCTCTCTTCCTGTCCTTCCTGGGCTGCTCTGGCGGAGTGGCAGCCGGCGGGCAACCTCGTCGTTCCGCCAACGTCGCCGCCTCGCCGGCTCGCCGCCGCCATTCAAGCGGCACAGAAAAAAAGTTTTAAAAACCCGATTCCCGGACAAAAAAGCAGGCAGAAATATGCCTGCCTGAGTGAGGGCACCTAGAGGGGTGGTTTGGGGGGGTGTCCCCGGCCTCCCCCCCCCTGCTGTCCTGGGCTGCTCTGGTGGGGCGTCCTCATCGACGCCATGCAGTGCGGGCGGGGGATCCAAAATGGGGCGGGCGACCGCAATCTTTTTTTTGAAATCGTATCGTCGTGGTCCAAAAACACACCAAAGCACCACAGAAACATGCGAAAATTGCTATTTTAAAACTGCCAGATTTTTTACAGTAGCAGTGGGTTTTTCTTGCAACAAAATGTCTCCTCTGTCCTCCTCTCCATTTATTTTATTTTATTTTATTTTATTTTTATTTTTTACACCTGCGCAATGATGGGCTGGCCATGGGAGTGACCATGCAAATTTTTGGAGCCATTCCACCAATCGCATGGCCACTTGGCCAGGTTGACCACAGAGACTTCTGGGATGTGCCAATCGGGCATAAAAAGCCCATAACCGTAGCCCGAACCCTAACCCTAACCCTAAGCCTAACCCATACGCCAGTACACTGTCCTTCTAAGTGGGTCAGAGAGGCACCCAGAGGTGCACCCCAATACTCACCCTAACGTTACCTGTAACCCTAAGCCTAGCCCCTGCGCTAACCCTAACCCTAAGCCAAACCTGTGTACTCGCATTGCACTATACACGCAAGTACACTTCCCTTCTTAGTGAACCACAGAGCGACCAGATCAGCAGTGGGCCTGTGGTCTACAGAGAGGCACCCAAAAGAGGTGCCTCTCTGCCACTCAACTTGGTATGCATATCCAATTGACTATGCATGCCATTTTGTAGCGGGTGAGGAGAGGAGGCACCCACAAGGTGCCTCCAGGAGCCCGCTTTCCCTTCATAGCGGGCCGGAGGAGGCACCCACCCCACAGAGGTGCCTCCAGGAGCCCGCTACCCCCCTAAACCAGTACTAACGACAGACGAAAAAAACGACACCACGAAACGACAAATTTTTGAAAAATTTCGTGAAAAACGGAAACGAGCCAAAATGGACCCGTCCCGAAAAATGACAACTCGAAAAAAAAAATTCCTGGTCGTGCCCATCTCTATTAACTAATATGCATGGATGTAAATTTAGATAACTTCTGCAAATTTATTTGGTTAAAATATTTATAGGCCATTTTTAGGTCCTAGTTCTCTTATTGGCTTACAGAAACAGAATAACATGTAATGTTCAAGACTCTTCAGTTTATTGTATACTGATATTTGTTTCTATGAAATCACACAGAACTTTTGCTGGTCATGACTGGGGAACGGGTGAAAACAATTTACCTCTGGATTTCTTGTGTTGCTTAGTTTAAGCAGCTAGTATAAAAATAGTGCAATCTTTCAGAAATAGAGTCGAAGCATGTCGGGTTTTGTTTCTTATCTTTGCCAAGGACACATGTGCAATACAAATAATCAGGGATGGAGACTTGAATTGCGGGACCTGCTGTAAAATTGGACTTCAGACATGCCAGTGACTTGTTTCAGACTTAAGTAGAGTTTTTTTTCTCAATGGCTTGGACTTGACTTGCAGCTTGGAACCGCCCTCCCACTCCCCTTCTTCTGGGTGAAAAATAAAGCTTATTTTTCATAGGTACTTGGACCTGAGGCTTGGGATTCAGACGTCGGGGTTGGTACTTGGTATCAAAGACTTTGACTCAAACTTGGGACTCAGATTCAAAGGCTTGCCAACATCCCTGCAAATAGATGTAATAATTATTTGAGTTTAGAGATATTAAAAACAAATAAATGATCAGGGACCCCACAGATAATTTATACCTTTGTGGCAACATTTGTATTTTATCTGGAGGCACTGGCTCAAGATAAGGATCCTAATTATTCATTGAGATAAATATAGCTTCACAATCCCCCTCCCCCATACCAACTGCAGAACAGAAATGAAAGAAGGTAATCTATTCTTTTTGTACTACTGGAATAGACCTTAGATTAACTTTCATTTCGTATGTTAATGATATTTAAATATATTTAACTATAATACTTTATTAAATCTTTGATAGATAAACTTGAAATTTATTATTTAAATGGATGGATGGATGGATGGATGAACTTGAAATTGAGTCCACTCAATGAAATTTACATACATGCTCCACCACTATCTGCAACAACAGCAATAAAAGAGGAGTGCAAACAGGAAGCTTCAAAATATATACACCATGAGAGAGTTGGTTTCATCAGTACAGTGCCAAAGGAAGAGTTGCTTGCAGAAAAAATGTAACAGTGCAAATGTATTTTTTACAGAAAAGGCACTGGGAACAAGTTATTTTTTAAATAGGAAGCTAATCTATAAAGCTAGGACTGGTCATGAAGACTTCCAGGCTGTTCTCCAGGTGAGCCACATCTAGGTGCCTGTAAGTGTGGGTCGGTCAGGGGAAACTCTCAGAATGGAGAATTCTGGGACGTGAAGTCCAGAAAATTCAAATGCGACATCTCTGGGAATACATACTTTTACTTAGCATCTAGTCTGATACTCTTAAATTCTGTGACAGTGATTTAAGGTAAATCTAATCTTCTCCTATTGGTGCAGTGGATAAACTGCTTTACTGCAACCAAAGATCTCCTCATGAGCTGGGTTCAAGCCCAGGTAGCCATCTTGAGGTTCATTCTGCCTTCCAATCCTTGTGAGATCAGTGTGTGGGTGGGGGTGGGGTAGGGGAGTGGAATTTAAGTTACACGCTTTGCATTTGCTTGTACTTTCTATTTGCTTTTATTTAACTAATTCTTTTTAAAATCTTTTTTAAAATATTTTTTCTTTTGAAAGGAAACTAGGCTGGAATGTCTGTACACTTTGAATTTTAACATAAATATCCAAAGATACATAACAGTGTCATGTTTGTTTTTCAACACTGGGATGTGTTCAATGGGACATCTCTTCATGTTGAAACACTATTTACTATTTATCTTCTCAGGTACATATAAATATAGTACCTTTTAAATTTTTGACTGGTGTTAGATAAGTGTGACAGCAGATTTTATTTCTAAAAACACATACATTAATGAAATTCATCAGAGGTATGCTTTCATTCTGTAAACAAACCAATGTTTTTTAAAAAAATTCTAGCCCATTTCTCTCTGATAAAAGGATTTCTGAGTCTTAATCCTTCTATCAACTCCCCCCCCCCCGTAAACCTCTTTCTACATAATAGCAGTCTCTAATCCAGACCCCTTCATCTCTGTTATAGTGCTTGTCAACTTGCATTACTGATGAATAACAGAGAAACATAAAGACATACCCTTGGGTAGGAAACTTGCTCAGCTTTTCAGAATAGGCAGGCTTAATCATATGAAACAATTACAACAGTAAGTGATAATAACTACAACTTTTTGTAGTTCTGAAATCAACTTTGAGAGGAAAACCCTTCACAACATTAAATGAAGCAAATAAATTTTTAAAACACTGGAATTGTGTGATTAGATCAGAGTATCTTAAGAGACATCTTACTAACATTCTAGGAAAATATTGTGGGGAGAGGTTTTTCTAAATCCAAATACACCATATAGTTCATATGAAATCAAGCTATATATCTTGATCAGTAGAGCAGACACTGTAGCAGAAGGCTTAACTAAATGTGATGTGAAGAGAACTGTGCAGGCAATTAAGTGTGTTTGCTGTGAACTCATAACATTATTGTTTATGGTGATATTTGTTGACTTTATATGTTATGTTATTAAAGACTGATTCTCTGATTGAACTGAAGAAAGAAAAAAACTGTTTTCCAAATATGTAAGAGATCAAGATTGTCTCTTATGTTTATACTAGATTCACCAATGTCCCCAGTGCCTCGTCTATACCAAAGTACAGTGCTCCACGACTGTACATGTCTAGATGATTTGCTGCAAACCTAATCCAAGCATCTGATCTCTAAGGGGGTTCCATTATGCATCAAAACTGATTTCTATACATCACACAGCCTCCTTTGCAGTAAAGGCATTTCTCTTGGTCATAGCTACAATCCAAATAATGGCTTAATTGGATACACTCTTCTACTGTAGGATGCTTGATTTTTTTTTTTAAAAAAAGAGAAAAACATCCTTACTTGTTGCAAGGCAAATGAGTTCTGAAAGGGTAGAAGGTCACAAATGCAGCTGATAATGCTGCAGGTGGGGCATGAGCATGTGTTTGGCTCAAAGGGACAGGCAGCTGATCTCCTGCTTGGTGATGCTACTTACATATAGCTGTTGCAACTGACCTACCACCGCAGCTGCTTTTGTTTACTGGGTGTTAGCAGGAATTAGAGTATGCTGCCAGTCCCTTCTGTAATTCAAGGGCAACTGGGAAATTAACCCAAATGTTCTTTCTGGCACACTGAGTAAAAAGAAAGTCCCCTCTGTTGTCTCCTTCACTGGAATGGATAGAACCACTGCAGTCTTCCCCTTGAACCTGGCTCATGGCAGGGGCCAGTATTGTTCCCTTTTACTCAGCACTGCCAGGTCGAACAAATACAGTTTAATAATTTCCCTGGGCACATAAAGAGAAACACAAAGTCACAGTGGAAAGTAACACTGGGTTGAATTTTGAGGTAAGATTTTTAAAAGGAATCAATAGTCCTATTTATAACATAGCCAGTGACTTATGTAATAATGGCACACAAAAATGATGTCAAATTATGAAGTTAGAGTAGAATAGTAAATTCTACACAATGCAGTACAGTCTATGGCAATTTATAATACTTTTTAATTTAAATCCAAAATTGTTTTGATGCCAACCTTGTATCACAAACAAAGCCCTTCAGAAGTCTGTACTAGTACTGTATTTATTTGACTATCATTTACTAGGGCCACATTTGAAACCAATTTGAGCTGGATCATAATCAACAATGCATAAACCTCTACTGTCCATATGAGCCAGTGGAAAAATAGTTTTCCATTACTTTTCTGAGACTTTTCTATTGCATAATACATTAAACATTCCTCTTTAGGGGACTGTAGGGAATGGTAGTTACATCTGGTTTATGAAAACTGAAATTCATTTAAAACCTTTTTAACAGCTGCCTGCAGGCTTTCCAACAGTTTGTCTGTATTTATCTCACACAGTTTATCAACAGTCCATGATTCCATAGTTTATCTAGGAATACACAGTGTGTTGTAGGGGATATGGCAGATGAAGGCACACTATACCATAGAGGCTCACTGAGATTGTGAAACTGGTCAAAACCACTCCGTAAATATCTCATTTACCCTAAAACTCCTATTAGGATTGAAATGAACTGAATCGAACTTGACTCGCATAACAAGGATATGTATAGTATATCAGCATCCAAATGTTTTGCATCCAATACCTGGTTTTCTCTTCTGTACGTATATATTCAATTGCATGAATAGATCTGTGGACAATTTAGTTGTATCGAACAAAATGCCTCACATTTGCTTCCAGAATATTCCAAAGCTTGAAAAAGTTATTTCTTGTAACTACAAATCCCGGAACTATCTGGTAGTGTGCTTGTGGTAGCTGAGAAGGTCTGGGAGTTTGCAGTCCATTTTTTCCCTTGCTCTGGAAGGGAGTCTTCCTAGAAGATGTTTGAATACACTTTCTCAGGGCACAGTGTCTGTAAATATCTCATTTGGGGCAACATGAAGGCTGAATCTACACTATTAGTAGCAAATTTTCACTCAGTTATAACATGTTGCTTTAGTGCTAATTTTGTTGCCATAGTTACCAAGTTAGCAGTCTCTAAACATTTTGCTGTCAGAACATCTCAGCTGGTTCATGCTGGGGAATCATTTGGATGTTTCAACAATTTTGCAAACTCCACCATGATGAAAAGAATATTGTTTTCCAACCATGAAAAAGGGTTGATTTTGAACTTTCTCTCCAAATCTTCTCTGGAACTTGCATGAGTCCTTTGATATGCCTAAAGCAAGAAACTGACATTGAACTATCCGGCACTGTATTGTTTACACTTGGCAAGGGAGGGGAAAAGAAAAGAGTTTTCTAGCAGACAGAAGTCTCTCCCAGCTCTCCCATGGGATGCCAAGGCAAGGATTGAAACTTATATATATATATTGCAGGCAAAAGATTGCTATGGAGCTTTCACTCCCATTGTTGTTCATGACTTTGAGGGACTAGATCCTAATCACTGCAGATGGAGTTCTGTAAATGGAGAGCTATGACTTTGTTGTTGTTGTTGTTGTTGTTGTTGTTGTTGTTGTTGTTGTTGTTGTTGTTGTTGTTGTTGTTGTTGTTGTTGTTGTTGTTGTTGTTGTTGTTCGCATTTGAGACTAATACTCCAAAAGTTTAGAAATGCTATTTTCTACAGTGAGGGCAATATAGAGAATGGTCTGCTTCAATGCATATGCATTTGTGAGATAATTTTGGATTTTCCAAACTTTAGGAAGGAGATACAGTTTGGAAAATGCTCACAGCTATACTGTATCTGCATAAAAACATTAGAAGGAGAACACAAAGGTGGCAAAACACAAACATTTGGGGTTCTGCAAAACCTCATCCGATTAAATGGTAAACAAAGCCAATGCAGAGAATGATACTGAAGAAATAGGTCTACATCTTATTATATTCTAAGGAACTGCTGGACAGTTCAGTGGTTTAGGTATCTGACTATGGAGCTAGAGGTTTTGGGAGTTTGATTCCCCACTGCGTCTCCTTGACAGGGGCTGGGCTTGATGATCCCTAGGATTCCTTTTGGCCGTGCAGTTTAAGATGTTCAAATCAGGATCTACCATGTACTCAGATGGCTTATTGTTGCACTTAGGACTCCATCTATGCATGGCTGAGAAAGAAATACAGTAATACTCTATTCTAGTTTGGAAATACAGTATATAAAATGAAGCATGTAATCTGAAGTGCTCCATCCTTTCTCAAAATGAAAGGACTGGTTGGCAGGAAAAAAGAGAGTAAGTAAGCACATGTTGACAGATGTTTTCAGATGCCGTGAACCAAGTGAAAAATAAATAAAGTCAAATTGCATGGTGTTACTAGTGGCTGGAAAGCATAGCAAAGTTTCAGCTTCATTAATGGGAAGGAATAAAAATCCCACAAACCCCTACTGTTGGATCAAGCTACTGAATTGCTAAATCGCACACAATAAAAGTTGCATCAAAAATGGGAAGGGAAATGTCCTAGTCAATATACACATTCCCCTCCCTCCCTCAAAACAAACAAACAAACAAACAAACAAACTTGAAAGCTTCCCCATGATTTTGAAATCTATGTGTTGGTCTGTTCTGTGCAGAGTGATGGACAAGGACTTAGGAGGCTTGGATTCAAATCCTAAACCAGCTGTGGAAAATCATGATGGGCATGGAACTGGCATAAACACTGCTTAACTATGGCCGTTACTTCACGAGCCGCTCGCTTCGCGGCTAGCCTTCTTTTCTGTGCGAATCGATCATTTCAGTCCGCACGCTCCTCCTTTTTGGCTGCGATGCCACCCCGACCACACCCCCTTTACCGTGCTCCAAGCGGGGCGAGTGGTTCCCCTGGCTGCTGCCGGGAATCTTTTCGCTTCGCATCTTGCTTCGCTCCCAACGTCACGTGTGGTCTTGTTTTTTGGCTTTTATTTCAAGTTTTTTAAAAAAATATTCAAACAGGGATATCGATGCATCGCTATATCATTTCATCACTTTGCGCTGTTACTTCCTCGCTCGTGTAGGGGCGGCGGCGGCGGCGGCGGCGGCGGCGGCGGCGGCAGCGGCGTCAGGAGCAGGAGGAGCCGCTGCCGCCTCGCCCGGCCAGAGCACGGCACCCGGGGCAGGCAGCGTGCAAGTGGCGGAGGGCGGGCGGCTGTGCCATGCGGGGCTCCCCCCGAGTAGCGGCGGTGGCAGCGGGGGGGGGGGCTGCCAATGATGCCAGGAAACAGTTGAAATCAGTAGAGCCATTGCAACTGACAGTCCAGCATCAGTGCATCGATACGCCGTCAGTAGGAATTTTTTTAAAGGACGGATGGGAAATAACGAACGTTGAAAAGTGGCATGCGAATGCGAAGGGAGCACGTGAGGTTGTGCTCGAATCGGTCCTAAAACTGCAGCTCGTGAGTACTGAGAAACAGGGGCGGGAGCGAAGCGAGAACACGTGACCGCCACGTGACCGCCTCCGAATTCAAATCGAAGGCAATATCGCTGCGGAGCGCCGCACCTCGTGAAGTAAGGGCCTATCTCATTTACACTGAAATCCTTGTTAGAGTTGCTACAAGTTGGTTGTGACTTGCACATAACAACAAATGTTTTAATATTTTTGCTTTAAATTATGTTGTGTGTATTGCTAAATTTTGGGATCATGTCATTTGTTTGGAGGGTCATTTGAAGTACATGAGTACCCTGCCCATAGGCATGGTATCAAATTAAAAAAATGTTTTCATATATATTTATGTTTTATTTGTTTTATTTATTTATGAGTATTTTTACCCCGTCTTTCTCCTTGGAAAAGGACCCAAGGCGGCTTACAAGATTGAAGGCAAAAAGAAAAGGGGACAGCAGAGAATGAGATGGTTGGACAGTATCATCAACGCAACCAACATGGGTTTGACCAAACTCCAGGAGGCAGGGGAAGACATGAGGGCCTGGTGTGCTCTGGTCCATGGGGTCACGAAGAGTCCGAAGAGTCCGACACCAATGAATGAATGAACAACAATAACAACAAAGACATATTCAAGTTTAACAACAGGGAATTGAGGGGGATCTTACAGCATTAGAAGACAACTTTGGGCATTTATACACGACCCCTAAGCTGCGCTGCAAATGGCTCCCAGCTCTGGAGCTTAGAAATGTTTTCCCACCAGCTCCGGAGTTTGGAGACAATTAAGTGCGACCCCGCCCACTTTAGCGCGACCCAGCGCACTTTCCTTGTACCTTCTCTTTGGAAGTAAAAAAAATTTGATGCGGATAAGAGTGCCGGGCTCTCCTGGCTTGTCTGTTGTTTTTTTGCCTCCCGCCCCTTTAAGAGCTCCTTGAGATGGAACCAGGAAGTAACGGGCTCATGGCAAGTTCGACTGGCACCGGCAGGTTAGTAAAGGCTTCTTTTGTCCTTTTTTCCCCTCCCCCCATCACGCAGACAGGAGCAGGAAGTGCTGAGGGGTGGGGACGCAGGAACAGAAACGAACCCCCAAGATCTCTGGTCCGAATTTAAGGGACCAGCGGATCTTAGGGGTCGTGTGAAAAGGCCCTTTAAAGCTTAAAGAGAACGTGTGCAGTTAAGAAGAGAGTATAAATTCCATGCAATCATGTATGGTAGACTATCTAAAAGTTATGAGGAATGGGAACTAACAATTGGCAACATAGTGTCAATGTAATCCCGCAAGGAGAGATACAGGCACAAACATGGACAACAGTTTTATAGAAGCATATTAAAGCATTTTAGACTGCTTTGTATACTAGAATGCCTCCTAGTTCTGTCTTGCATTAACAGTATTCATGGAATGCTTAAGAAAGGCTTAGGCATACATTTTAGGATGAAGTTAAATAACAAGCTGAACTTGTGGATAGCCCATTTGTAAAATACAAATACAAATGAAAAATCTCATGATGCTGCTCAGATGATTACCTTCACACACCTGATCAATTGCACAATCTGGAGTTAAGTTAACATCATGTCAGTTAGCCTTAATTACCCATGGTATATTATACTAGTCTCATATGAGCATTGCAACTGAAGAAGAATACGTCTGTGGAGATTTTCAGTCATCCAGGTGAGGTTATTTGGCAGTTGAGTCATGGCTTCCCTACTTGGATGAATAGTGAAGTGTTTCGATCCCACAGGAAAAGAAGTCCAGTTGCCATGACTCAGCTCCTAGATAACTGAAGAAGAAGGAAACCAAAATATTATGTTTGTTAGACAGAATAATAATATAACCGCCTGTCTCAAAATAATGACAGAACTTTGGTTTGTTAGAGAGAATAATTATATGAGGGGGGAGCAGAAAGAAATGCAGTAATTGAAGAAATAGATTCAGATTCATAGTAAACTGGCTGCATTTGGTTTGCTCAGTCAAAGGGAAGCTATGATTCATCAAACAAATTTGAAGTACTTGGAGTTAGTTGGCATAAATTAGTTTCAGAGTAAATCAGGAAAAAAGACTGAAAATTTGTTCACAATCGTTGCTAAGGATAGCCTAATTCCCTAAAATTAAAGGGAAGCATGCATTGGCAACTTCAACGTGGTGCTGGAAAAGCTATTGTTTTGGATTGTAACCCTCAGGATCTCCCACCAGCAAAACGGAGGTGGGGTGGGGTGGGGTGGGGTGGGGGTTCTGGGAATTGTAGTCCAAAAAGTAATTTTTACAGCTTCTGTTTTGGTACTAGATGAATACTTAAGCATTAAATCAGTGGTTTATAGTCCATTGATAGCACACACAGAGAGAGAACTTTGAATACTGGAATTAGAGTCTGCATCTTTGACCATAGCATTTAGATGCACACATAATACCCAGTCCACTAAAGGGACATAAACATGGTAAGCACATGTCTATCTGTATTGTCCTGGATTTATCATAGCATGTATGCATGGAATTAGAGCATATCAATCATAGAATTAAAAGAATATAAAAAGTATGGTAATTCTTTAGTTTTACTTAGTTCCATGAATAGATTCATTTCTCTCTTACATTTATTATAATACTTATTTTCTATTAATTTTGTTGGCTTTTAAAAACATTTCAAAATGCAATATAAAATGTATAAAAGCAAAGCAAAGATGTGTACTAAATAATGATTATGATAATATAGCTGAAAAATGTTATTAGTAAAGATTTGATTATCTGCTGTACAATATCAGCCCAAACTAGAAGATGCAATTTTTTTCAGAGCCAATATTTCTTTCTACAACTGTTTGAACCATGTAAATGACAAGAGCTTTTAAAGGCAGAGTTTTGTGACTCAAGTTGGAAAAGAAAATTCACAAAAACAATGCCCCAGATTTTGTACCTTAAATTGTACCATTGCACTGGGGGCAGGGGTGTCAATTAACCAGTAACTTCTTGCTGTATGAGTCAGGTTGTAAACTGTATATTCTGTTTACTTATTAAATGCCGCAGTATTACTGTAGCTGGCAATCTGTACAGTGATTAGTGAAGAGGGATGTCACTGCTACAGAGATTCTAATTGTAACAGCTGGAACAGCTGGCCAATTGGGATTTTGCTACTTCATTTTATATTATGGGAGATATTGTGGAAGTTTCAGTGTCCTTCCAGTTGAGCTGGTACTGTTGCAAAGATGTCACTCTTATTTTTGCTGGGTTTGGTTTTAGGTTAAGTGTGCGGCTAATGTAAATTAATCATTGTGACAATCTTCTGCATGAACTGAAAGGATGTTTTTAAGATCTCAGACAGGATTGGGAAACTTCTATCATGAATCAGCTTCATCCGAATTATGAACACTACAGACCACTCTAAGTTAAACCATGCAAAGCAAGAAAGTCTGATAGAATGACATTGTTACAGAATGTGGTCCTCCAACTGTAAAGCACTAACAACAAAGCAAATTTCTTTTTCTTTCTCTCTTTTTCCTATGTGAAGGTTTTGCCTATGCATGTGTAAATTTAATGTTTGAATTTACCAATAAAGTGATTAATATGGCACTCCTCTGTGAAGTGCTGGCTGCTGGTGACTACAGTCTGGGGATATAATTCTGTTCTGGATTTTCATTTTTCATTTTACAGGAATTATCCATGGTACTGAATTATAGTTCAACATCTCAGCTCCTGCAAAGCGTGGACTAAAGCCTGGAATGGAGTCACAGCACCCCAGAAACTGTAGTAACAAGCCACCACTCCCTTAGTGTCCCAGTCCCTAGTCCTACGGAATGCTCAACATTCACTGATATAAATATTTGGAAGAAAATCCATGAGGTCTGGGAAATGTCTTATTTTGGTCCTTAATTTCTTCTTTCCACAAGAGCTGCGGAAATAGGAAAAGAGGCTCACCTACGTGGAAGCTCAAAACTGCCACGTTCTCTCTTGTCGTGTGCCTCATTGCAGAACTTACTTCTACCACATCAAGCCTAATTTTTGCTCATTTTCTGTTTGTTCCAATCTTTTTATACCATCCATCTCGAATATAACGAGTTCTGGAGAACTCGGAAGCGTGCGTCTTGTTTTATGACACCTCGGCTGGGTGCCTCCACAATACAGAGCCGGCGCCAGGGCTCCACGGTGTGTAACAATCACCTCGCGAACCTAACAAGTTCAACAGGTGAAGCTTGGCCCTTGACTACCTTTCCGGGCGGGCGAGGAAAACGCCTTCCTTTGCCGAGCGTGTGCTTTGGGGTAGAGAAAGGCGCTCTGTCCCCTAGAAAAAGCCTCAACCCCGACCCGTAGGGGTTGCGATTGAAATTGACACGACCCTGGAGTGAACCCCGACTCCAAAGGGCGGGAGCGTTGGTGTGCGGGGGGGGGGTGGGGGTGGGGCGACAGTATCTGGAAGCTGAACCGCAGGGCGCACCGGGAGGCATTTTATTCTCTCTCCATCCCCCGTTAATCCCGAAGCCAGGAGAGAAGCGCTTGAGCGCCTGGGAGCGCGCCGAGCTCTCTCCTCTTCCTTTCGCCCAGCGTGAGCCGGACCGGGGTTGTTGACGTGCCCTCCCGACGACACTTTTGCGCAGCGAAAGCGCTCGCCGGTGCCAGGCTTTCGCTTCCCCCCCCCCTCACTCTCCCTCCCTCAAGGCGGTGCGTGCGCGCCATCCCTTGCTCCGCTTCTCCTCGTTCACACGCCCTTCGGGGCTGGAGAGAAAAAAAGAAAACGGGCGGGAGGAGGGGAGGACGGGACGAGGAGACGACCAAACGCTGGAGGCGGTTGGCGGGGAGCGGGAGGAGGGGAGCGCGTCTCTCTCTCTCTCTCTCTCTCTCTCCGCACAGGCGCAGGGCGCGCGCACTCTCTCCAAAGCGCTCTGGCCGCGGCGGCGGCGGCGGCTTTGCTCTTTAAATTGGTCTCAAAGCCGATTACCGCTGATCTCCCACGTGATCTTTCCCCTTCTGGCTCCTGGCGGCAGCGGAGCGCGCGGGTGCGTGCGTGCGTGTGTGTGTGTGTGTGTGAGGCGAAGGGAGGGGAGGACTGGCGCACCGCGCGAGGAGGGCGAAGGGACGGAGCGAGCTGGGCGAGCATCTGGGGGAGAGGCTGGTGCCCTCCGCGCAGAACTTCCCCCCCCCCTCCCGCGGGCCAAGCGCAGCGGCGGAGCGTGCAAGGGCCAGGAGGCGAGCGAGGGGATGCGCCGGTCACCCGCCGGCGGGCTGAGGAGGCTGGAGCCCGTCAAGTTGGAGGCGGAGGAGCCCCGCGAGAGCTCCGGACTCCAGTAGCAGCGCCTGGGGTTTCGGCTGCGCGGCTGCCGCCTCTGCCGGAGACTGAGGAGAGCCCCGCGCGAGGGGTCTTCAGCGGCGCGCCTCAGGAGCGGCGGGCTGAGCGCTCGGGGCTCGCCTCGCCTGCGCCGGCCGTCGAGGAGAAGGCGCGCTCCCCCTGAGGCGCTGGGGCGGCCGCTCGACCTGGCGGGCTCGTCCTGCTGCTGCTGCTGCTGCTGAAGGGAGGCGGCGGCGGCGGCGAAGGGGACCCAAGGCAAGAGCGCTGCTGACCCGGCCGGGCGCCGCCGAGCGCCGCCGCGGAAGAGGCACCCCACCACCATGCAGAAGAGCGTGCGCTACAACGAGGGCCACGCCTTGTACCTGGCCGTGCTGGCCCGCAAAGAGGGCACGCGGCGCGGCTACCTGAGCAAGAAGACGGCGGAGACGAGCCGCTGGCACGACAAGTGGTTCGCCCTCTACCAGAACATGCTCTTCTACTTCGAGAGCGAGCAGAGCGCCCGGCCGTCGGGCATGTACATGCTGGAAGGCTGCACCTGCGAAAGGGCGCCCGCCCCCAAGGGGGCATCCGCCGTCAGCGCCAAGGACGCGGTGCTGGACAAGCAGGTAGCTCGTCTCCCCTCCCCTCCGCTCCCCTCCCCTCCGCTCCCTCCCTCCCTCCCGCGCGAACCTCCGCCCCCCCTTCCTCCCATCCCGGGCGCTCAGCCCCCCAGGAGTAGCCTAGCTCAGGAGGGGAGCAGCCGGTGGGTGCCCAGCGAGACCCCTCTTCGCCCACCCCCACCCCCACCCCCAGCGGCCCCTTTGGAGCTGATCCCACTCGGGACAACCCGCAGCTGTCTGTCTTTCTCGATCGCTCATTCTGCCGAAGTTTCGAGCGGGTCCCTCCTGCTCTCTGTGTGAGCGGGATGATGCACGTGCGGGACAAGGAGGAAGGAGCAACGTGCAAGCAGGGGCTGGCTTTGTAAGGCTAGTATGCCCTAAAGACGCTTGCCGATCTCCTAGAAAGGGATGGGTGGGATCTTAAAAGCCACCATCTCTGTCCCTGCCCTATCCGCCTTGCGGGACGGCTGGTGATGAGAAATGGTCTTCATGGTTTGTGAAAATAGGGGCGGGCGGGTAAGGGGTCCGCTCTGCCCGCTGCCCGACAGTCCTTCCCGGTCTGTTGGTCTGTTGCTGCTTCGGACCAATGTTCACCGTTTTTATTAGGCTCTGGGCTTCCAGACTTTGGTAAATCACTTTCAGGGTGGCCAGGTGACGTTCAGTCCTACAGACAATAGGAGTGCATCTAAAAACCACCTACTGCGGTGTCCTGGATTCTGGGCATGCTGAACATTGATTTTCAATAAACCCAAGGGATTGTGTAAAATAATAATAATGGGAGCCAGCAGGGGGACAATTCCTTTGTGGCGGATGGCCACACATAGCCATCCCTCTGATGGACTGATCTGTCACTTGCCTTTCTAGATGTATGTGGGCAAGTCAAATTTCTAGGTTCTCTGGACCTTTTAAGAGCCATTTCTGAATCGTGTTATTATTTGTACACTTGTGTAAGATGGAGCTGTGGCAGATTCATGGGCTGCTCAGGTAGAGTTTTTAGGCTCAAGATTCTGTGAATAATAGCCTGGGTCAACTGCCTTGGAGAAAGATACAAGAAGACTTAGTGTGTGTTGGGTCACATGATGGTATCTTTCCATTGTTGACCGTACTGCCAGTAACATGAAATATGTTGCTTCTGTGAGACAAAGCAAAAAATGTGGCATTGGCTATTATAGGGCAAAGTGGTCCAGAAACTTTAACATTCTTATACAGCAGAAAAGATTCATCACTCTGTACTTTTGCTGTCTCGTGGTTTTAAACAAGAAAGAACTATTCCATTAAAAATTCATTATACTTTATATATACTTTTGTAGAACATTTTACCTCTAGAATTAGTCTAAACAAGCTAAATGTTTTGGAGTCCTTAGAGTGATATTTTATTATGACACAGTTGGAATGTGTAAGCCTTCAAGTATTCCATTTCATTGCTTGGATACAGATAAATTGGCCACTTTCAAGCTCTGTTTAATCCTGGATAAAACAAATGGCCCAGTAAAGGAACTGTTCTTTGCACAAAACCCATTTTACATGTAAATCTGTATATGGTGCTGTTCGGCTAAATTAATTTGATTTCAGATGGTACAAATAATGAAGTCTTAACTTGCTGGCTACTTTCATTAAACATAGTTCTAACATAAATTATTACTGTACAGTATTTGGAAACCATGGATCCAGATATTCAACCATTTACACAATTCTGTAGAGCCCAGAAGACTTCACAGTAGTGCACACAAACTGTTATAATCTCTAAATGCAAGGATTTGCAGAGGTAGGTTATTATAGCAGGTATTCAGATTCAGGATTATCTCTGCAAGATGATCTCCAAGACGGCAGTAATCAATATCCATTTTGGTTACTAGATATTTTAGAGTCTTGGCAATGAATGCATCAATGTATTTTTAGAGTCTTGCACCTGAAATGGAAGCATTCTAAACTTTACAGATAGACCTGTCTTCATGGATTAAGTAGAGGATCCTGATAGTTGAATTAATTGTAAATAGCTCGATTAACTTAGAAAATGAGAACAAATTATATTATTCACATAAGAACAGTAGGTATTGCCAAATAATATGCACAGCCAATACTTGCAGATAAGATACTTAATTCCAACTTGGTGGTTTCACACAGGGCTCCAGCTGCTCCCAATTAAATGGCACTGTGCATCATTTTTTTCCTTACTAGATTTTCACTGGTAAGTAATAAAAGATGGAAGAAACATTAGGGAAAACAGGAAAGCTGTAAACTGAAGAGGTCATCTGGGCTTCCTGTAAACTTCCATGAATGAGGCACAGTAAAACCCGCTGTCCTGAAGCATTCTTAGTAAAGGAATAAAACAGGTGTCAGCTTTTGTTGGCTTTTTGTATTGCATTGTTTAAGCCTGAGTTTGCATTCAGTAGGTGTTGAGTCATCTCTCCTTGACTTGTGGAATCAAACAGGTGTCCTTCATATTGGAAACATTGGGTACTTATTTTATTAGAAGAAACATGCATTCTGAGCTGCAAGCTTTGGATTTTTAAAAAATTAGACAAAAAATTTCAACAGGTTAGAAAACATTTCCATTGCTTAATTTAGAATGGAAACAAATAATGCCATGAGAGCTGCATTTACCAAGCATCTCCTCCTGTGTGATGAACGATTAAAATCTCAGTGCATTTATTGAACACAAGTGGGATTCTAAGTAAATGTCCTTAGGATTCGGGGTATTTGTTTTTTCACTTGTATAATCGAGATAGCTATACAGTAATTGTTTTCATTTTAGCTAGCAGATCTGACCATAAAAATGCAGTTCCTGTAGAACACAGAATGTCTAGTTGCTGCATACTCCATTCTTATAGTGAGCTGTCAGTCTTAACTCACAAGTCAAACTATATTTAATTTCATGCATCAGTGCTTGCATATGCAGACAATTATTGCAGGACAAGAAATATTTCTTCCTTTCTGTCTTACATAAAACATACATTTTACCTGCCTTGATGTATCCTGCTTTCCCCAAGGAAATGTGATTGATCAAAAGCTTGGTAAAAAGGTAATTTGTTGTACTCAATTACCTATGTCTCAAACATATGTAATTGAAAATAAGTCATGTACCAATAAGCCATGTACCTTTTACAGGGTAGCTGCCTAGATGCCCTAAGCACATCTGATCTCGACTGATTTTGGTCAGCCCTGGCTAGTTCTTGGATGGGCACCCACCAGAGAATACCAGGAGCTGTAGGCGCCTGGAGTAGGAACTGGCAAACCACTCCAGTATTCCTGCCAAGAAATCTCCATGGGGTCACGAAGAGTCGGTCACAAGTGTAATGACACAACACACACACACCTTTAACAGGAGTATTTCTCCATAGGTAACTCAGGACCTGTCTGACAGTACAGTCCTACAGTACAATTCACTGGTTTTAAATCTGTTTATAAACCCTCAGTGAAAGTAGACTCTTCTTCATTAGAGTTTTTTTTTTTAATGAATATCGGATGGTCTGGGATGCTCTAGCCGTGAATTACCTACATGGGAAGAAGATTGGACTAGATAACATTCAAACTTTACAATTCTGTAGTTTCACTGCAACTTACGCTCACATATTTTGGTGCATGATTACACCATTTTGGGATCAACTGTCTGTCCTTTTGTAGCATAATATCATTTGCAATGGTTCTAATATTGGCCTAACCACAATGCATGGTATTATGCTTCCATCTTGTGCACATTAGCAGCAATGATGTTACTTGCTGTCTGAAACTGTAGACAGGTCCACACTGGAAATAGTGCATGGCAGACTGAAGCTATCTGTTGGAAGATTATTTGGCCTTCTGTAAGATCTGAATTTTACATCACAGTATGTTCTGCCAAACAAACACATTATAGCTACCATAATTCTGTAGTATGAAGCTACCAGTGGTGCTAAAAAGGTAGCAAATACACTGAAGGTAAACCTGCTCAAATGAATAGGATTCGTTAGTCACAAATAATGTAGGTTCCATTGATGTAAATGAGTGCACTCTAGTTTGGACTAATGCTGGATTTCACCTGGTATTTTGGAATCCGAAGTTTCATGCTTCCATAAATATTAAATTTATTCATAATATTATTTCAGGGAAAAATATTGTTGGCTGTTTGCTCCAGTTCATATAAGAAATAAATTTATTCTTCATGTGTAAATCACACAATTGCTGTGTCAAATCAACAAAAGAAAACAGGATGGGACGGTTACATGCACAAACCAGGATCTCATACTGTATATATTATCTCCAAACATGCACAAAAAAGATAACTGGAAATTTGTTTGGCAAAAGGCGCACTCAGCATTCAAAACCCAAATATTGATTTTAATTTTTAAAAAGGTACATTTGTTAGAAAGCTATAAACTGAAATAAATTTTAAATAAAAAGATTTTTAAAAACTTAGTTGATTGCAATATTTTTATACTACTCATCATTCAGAAAGTCTCCCAGGACAGTTAACATGTAATCCATAAAAAAAAACCAAGTCTCTCACACAGATTTAACATCTACAAAGGCAGGGCATGAAAGGACGGAGAAAGGAGGGGAAAACAAGTAGCTTTTCTGGTGATCATGGCAGGAAGGACTTCAGGTTGCTGGAGTGGCTGGTGCTGGTTTTGTTGTTACCCCAAACCTTTGTGACTCTCATGGGTGGCAACTCTTTATTAATGGACTAAATAAAGCAGTGGTTCCCAGCTTTGGATCCCCAGATATTCTAGGGCTGAAAACACCCAGAAATCCTGGCTAGCACAGTTAGTGGTGAAGGTTTCTGGGAGTTTTAGTCCAAGATCATCTGGAGACCCAAGGATGGTAACCACCATTATAAAGCAAAACTTGAGCCCTCTCTGCCTTGCCCCCTCCCCCCTGTCCTTTCTCCCACCCACCCACCAAGGAACTGATCTTTCATTTCTTCTTTAAACTCTTCCTCCCACACTGTGAATTCTGAGAATCTCCCAATTAGGAATGTTTGTTCATTAGGACGTTACAAGTAGAGCCTCTGTGGTGGATGTGTCTGGTACCCTCTCACTCTTCCATATGAGGAGGGACAGGATTTCCAGTCTCTTGGTTGCTGCAGTTCTTCCCCTGGTCCAGAATCTTGACTGAGCTTTCTACTGGCTATGATAATCCATTTAAGTTTGTGCCAATCAGAAACTATCTTTGGGTATCCAGCCAGTAAATACAAGGTACTGTACAGCACATCTGTCTTTTCACTGATGGACCCTCAAGTTCTTTTGTCACAACCCCTGGTCACTTCCATAGGCTCTAACTCTGCCCATAATTGGGCATCGTGATAAATCACAGTCTCCCTCTTCACCTATATTTCAGGGAAGGATCTGGTGTGGGGATGGTGGAAAGGTTATTTTGACACTTTACTCCAAATGCAGCCCTTGCATAGCTATATCCACTACAGAGAGAAGAGGCTCTGTTTTCCTTTATATCCTTAGGGAAGTGCTACATAAGAGACAGAGGGTGATCTAGTCTGGGTTGCTTTGAAACAGCTTGATTGGCTCACTCTTCCATTCTCATGGAAATCACTCCTCCGGCCCCTGTAATTACAATCTCCTCAACCACAAATTGGTGTTAGATTGCTCTATTTTGGTCAGCTTGGTCACAGTGTGGCCCTCCCCTTCTCACTCTCTACTTCCTGCCTTCCCTAGCTGTCATCTGTTTGGGAAACAGCTTGATTCCATTCACATGTGAGTGGGCATCAGTACTGTGTTTTTATACACCCAAATGGGGTGGGGTGGGATGGGGTGCAGAATGCTTTGTTTGACCCCTGCATTTCTCCTTTATAAAAATTAATTTTGATGAGTGGCATAGCACTGCATTGTTTCATCACTAAAGAACCCTAAGTAACCCTTTGCATCTCTTCATTTCTGAAATAAATTTCTGTCTTTAAAAGTAAGCAAACATTACATTATTCTGTACTACTGTGTTACATGGTCTTCACTGACAGGTGTTGAGCAACATCAACTTTGCAAAACTGGCAGGCAATAAATGTGTGTAAAAGTGAAGCTGCACAGCCAGGGCATCATATTCTGCCCCATACTTTATGGTGCTTAAGTGATGCATTGCAATAGTTGAAATGCATTTGTTAAAATTTAAAATTAATACAAATATCTTTTCGCTTCAAAATAAGAGTGCCATCCCCAATCATGGCAAGACTACACTCACTTCTATACACCCCCAGTGACGTGTAGGAAGAACATCCTACACCAGCTCAGTACTGGAATGAGTTAGGCAACCACACAGCAAAAAACAAAAAAACAAAAAACACCTTTATTTGGAACAATCCTAATCATTCCAAATAAACAGTAGGCTCCAACTGTACACCAGTCTGGAATGGATTGGTTCCCATTAGGGACGGGGTGAAACACTCTAATAAGAATGTTGTGTAGTCAGTGTTTTTTAGAGTGATCCCAGCTATTCCAGTAGGGGAATATAAAGTAAAATAAACTCAGTTGTAGCCAGACTCTCCATACTAGTTTAGTTGCATTTCAGTATCTTGACAGCTGCCTCCAGAAAATCATTGCGCTGGGAACTCAGGCCAGATGTCTTGTACTGAAATATATATTAACTTTCTAGTATCTGGAATTCTGGTGTTTTCAGCAGTAGAAACTGAGGTTCATTGTCAGCTTGGATCATAGGCACTGTCTGATGAAGCAGATTCTGATACATGAAAGTTTGCATTGAAAAAAATCTGTTAGTCTTTAGATGTCTAACAATACTTTTGTTTTTTACTTTTGTTTTATTATACAGTACTTTCACTGTACACACAAACAGATTAACAGATTAACAATTTGAAAGTTGCAAACCCAGATTTCATTTTAAATTGATTTAATTCTAATAGAAACTGGATCACAAGTTAACTGAATGGGATTCAAGCAGTTCAAGTTGAATTGTCAGGGGCCAATGCATATTTATTTCCCTGTGTGCATTTGTCTCTGTCTATTTTAAAACAAATAAAACCCGCAGTTGGATGATACATCCATTAGGAAAAAGCAAAACACTCTAAATCTGTGTATGCTTCATATTATCATTTTGTTTTTTAAGCTCTTTAATGCAGAGAATTTTCTTTTACTCTTTCCACTGCTGAGGAATGTATAATGAAAGAGATGAAGTTACATGGTGATATATAAATATTTGTTCCCCTCAAGCAGAACAGGCTGTTTGTTTAATCTAAATGCAAAAATCTCTGTTACTCCCCCCCCCCAAATCCTTGGTTTTACTTATCCATGGTTTGCAGCAAACCTACATACAAAATACAGGGACATCCGCTTGCAGCCCTTTCCCCAAACCCTTGTATGTATATGGCATATCTCATGCAATCATTGATCCAGAGATTGATCCATAGATAAGGTGATCCTAGTGGACTTCACTAACAATGTACATTAGCACTTTAGTGATGAGTGTTATCAAACGGCTTAAACAGAGAATGCATGGTGGTGGTGGTTGTGGTGGTGGTGTGAGTGTGTACATATGCCTCTCTCTTCTTACTTCCTTAGATTTTCTTTGTGCATGAGAAGTTATTTTTAAGGAGCTTGATGCATCATGTGTAGCTACAGAACACTGGGAGAAAAAACAATAAACTATCTTGAAAGCAACTTAACTATCAACATTAATAGAAACTGTGAAATGATGCAACAATGTACTGTGGGTTTCCAGTATACAGGTCAAGGCAGGTATTGTGGGTCATGAGTCAGGTGCCTTCATGCAACATTTTGGTGGGGTGAGATGTGGGAGTAACAGTGGAAGAAACCTCTATGATGGCCCTATGAAGTTCACTGCCTGAAGTCTGTGCTAGTGATGGCATTAGCGGAAGAAGCAAAGCATGTCTTACTGTGCCCCTAACAATTTTGCACCTGGGGCAACCTGACATCTTATTTGTTAAAGCGTGGGGTTTAGTGATTTCAGCAAGTGATTTCAGCTCTGTGACATAGTAGGCTGGAGACAGCTTCTATGGTAACAACTTTTATTCAGGGAGAGAAAAAGGCTGGGGACTGGGGCGAGGGAGCTACATTTATAGGAACGAGGACAGGCTAGGAAAAGATACATTTTGGAGGGAACAATTAAAAGCAATCACAAAGCTGCCTTTTGGCGGAAACCAATAGGATTGAGGATCCAAATGCAGCAACTAGAAATAACCAATAGGCCTGTTCCCCTTGGGAACAGGAAGGCAGTTACTTCAACATAAGCAATTACAGATCAATACACAACACCCCCCCCCCCTGGTGGGCACAGCACACATAATCCTTAAGATATTGTGGGGCCCTGCGACTTCTACTTGATCTCCTGACTACTGGTGTTGCCGGGGCTTGAGCAGGCAGTGTCTGTGGTGGAGAGTCTACTGTAATAGCTTCATCTGACACGGAGGGTGTATTAGACAACTCAGTGTCCCTGATCTGTTCCTTGGCACCATGAGGACTTGCAAGAGCAGATTCATTTGCGGAAGCCACTGGTACCTGCATTCCTGGGGCATCTCTGCTCTGGTCTTGCAGCTGTGATTCATTAATGGGGGTAGTGTCACTCTCAGACTGAAATTCCCCCACTCCTGTACCCACTCTATTGAGCGCTCTGCGCCGCAGTTGGTCCACGTGCCTACGCCAGACCCTGCCATCTTCAATGGTCACGTAATAAGAGACTGGCCTGGACGCTCTGGTGATCACCCCTGGCACCCACAGGGGACCTCTGGCATAATTTCTCACCCAGACCAAATCTTCAGGAGCAAAATACCTTGTAGAGTCACTCTCTGCCAGTGGAGGTGTTCTAGCATTGCGGTTTGGCATTTTGTCTGGGTGGACATAATCCAGCACCGTTACCAGCCTTCTACCTAGGAGCAGCTCTGCTGGCGACTTGCCCGTAGTAGTACACGGCGTCGCATGCTGCAAAAACAACATTCGGGCAAAGCGCATTGACCAGTCACCCTCTATCAAGCGTGCAATAGATCCTTTGGCTGTCTGCACCATGCGCTCAGCCTGCCCATTGGAGGAGGGGTGAAAGGGAGCTGATGTGACCCCTCTTATGAAATTATCAGCCAAGAATGCCCTGAATTCTTGGGATACAAAGGCTGCTCCATTGTCTGACACAATGGTCTCGGGCAACCCGTGGGTTGCAAACAGCTGTCTCAACACTTTGATGACCGCAACTGACGACATGCTGGGAACCATAGCCACCTCTAACCATTTAGAATACGCATCAACGATAACCAAAAAAACCTTTCCTTGGAATGGCCCAGCAAAATCTAAGTGCAGCCAGCTCCAGGGAGTCCAGGTCTGCTCCCACCAGTGGACTGGTGCTCTGGCTACTTCTGGGCGCACTTCCTGACATGCCTTGCATGTCCGTACCCATTGTTCAACATCTTGGTCCATTCCAGGCCACCATACATAGCACCGGGCCAGCGACTTCATCCTGACCATTCCCAGATGCCCCATGTGCAGTGTATCCAGAACCCTGTTTCTCAGTGGCGCTGGGATGATCACCCTGTCTCCCCACAGGAGACAGCCCTTATGCAGGGATAGCTCATGTTGCCTTGTTGCGTATGGTCTAAATTTTTCTCCATGCGGGCCACCTGGCCATCCCCTCCCCACCCAAGTGAGCACATGGGAGAGAGCGGTATCTTTCCTCGTTCTCTCAGCTATTTCAGTGGCAGTTACAGGGGCCCCCGGAAGTGTTTCCAGTATCATCACTCGTTCCGCTGGGGCAGGATCCACATTGCTCACACCAGGAAGGGGCAAGCGACTTAGTGCATCAGCATGGCACAACCTTTTCCCTGGAACATGGGTCAGGGTGTACTGGAACCCATTCAGGAATATAGACCATTGCAACATTCTGGGGGAGAGAATCTGCGGCGTCTGTTTGTTCGGGTTGAACAATCCTAACAGAGGCTTGTGGTCAGTTTCAAGGAAGAAGTGGTGACCGTATAAATAGTCATGAAACTTTTTAATCCCTGCCACTATTGCCAGGGCTTCCTTGTCAATTTGTGCGTAGTTGCGCTCCGTTGGCGACAACGTACGAGAAAAGAACGAGATGGGCTTTTCTGACCCATCCGCTTCCCTATGGCTCAGCACAGCTCCCAGCCCATACTGAGAGGCATCACATGCCAGGACAAGAGGTTTTGACACGTCATAATGAGCAAGGACGCTCCAAAAGCCTGCTAGTCAGCATGTCACACAAAGCCTTCTGCTGCTATGCCTGAGCCCAACGCCACACACTCTTTTTCAGTGGGGTGGACTTCAATAGTTTGTGCAAAAACAGTTCTGCTATTGAAGCTTTCTGAGGTAGGAATGAATGATAAAAGTTAATAAGTCCCAGGAATGACTGTAACACATACTCCGTCTTGTTCCGTGGACGTGGTGCCTCAGTAATGGCTTTAATTTTAGAGTCAGTGGGCTGTGGATGCCCACAAATTCTCACTTGCATGACATATTTTAAAGAGTCCAGGTGAAGAAATCCACAGATGGCAGTTCCCAAAACTGCATTTTGAGTCAGATTGGGGCCTTTGGTCCAGCTCAAAGTCAATTGGAGGCCCTGTATAACAACCCAGTTTACCACTGAAGAGTTCGGCAAATTCCTGGCTAATTGCCCAACTCTGGGGACGTTTGGACTGAGTGGAGCCCTGATATACTCAGTCCCAAGGCAGGAAACCAGTCAGTACCCAGGAGACTGGGGTGACTCCCCTTTTGCAATCACCAATTTAAGCACGGCCTGTTTCTCCTGGAATTGTACCCTCACAGCACGCATTCCTAGAATGTGGATGCGGCCAGCCGTGTATGATTGATTGCAAGGTTGCTGGGAAGGGTTCGGTTTCCAGAGAGGGGAACTTACCCCCAGGGAAGAACCCCCTTGCAGTCTGGTCTGAGACAATGGTGAATCCCGATCCGGAATCCTCCATGTCGCACGGTTTTCAATCTTCACTTTGATGGAAGTTTTGCCTTGCGCCGGAAATTCTCTCCGTTGATCTCTGTGAGATAATTGCACAGGAGATGACGTGGTGGATGATCTGCGATTGAGCTAGGTGATCCCGTTGTTCCCTACAGACCCTGGCGATGTGTCCTGTCTTTCTACATGCCCTGCACGTAGCATTACGAAAACGGCAGCTTTTCCGCTCATGGTTTCCGTCACAGTTCCTGGGGCATCAGCCTGACGCACCAACTCGACACCACGGACTGGGCTCTGGCTTCCCAGCAATCAGAACATCATCAAAAAATGGCAAGACCCCTGGCAGACCCTTTAAAACAGGCGCTCCATTAGTCCTTGAAAAACAAGAAGGCCCTGGGGCCACACAAACTCCAAACTGTAACCTGTTTACTCGGAAAGCCCCTTTGTGTGTTAAGCGATAGTCTGTGCTTCCGCAGATTGCGGAGTCACTGGCAGCTGCTGGTAAGCTTGCGCCAGGTCAAGTTTGGCAAAAAAACAATTATTCAGCGCTGTGTGACATGGGGACTGGGGCCTACATTTATAGGAACGAGGACCCAGCTAGTTTTGCCAACAGCTGTGAGACGACTGGAATGGGGTATGAATTTCCCCTGAGTGCCTTGTTGATAGTACATTTGTAATCTGCACAAATTCTCATTTCCCCATTTGCCTTAAGGGGTGTGACGATAGGAGTCTCCCACTTAGAAGAGTCCACAGGTGAAAGAACTCCCTGTTTGACCAATTTGTCCAGTTCCGCCTCAATCTTGGGTTGCAGCGCAAATGGCACTCGCCTTGGCTTGAGTCTGATTGGGGCCACCCTGGGGTCCAGCTGCATGGTTTGGGTTATATACTGATTTTATTTTCAACAAATAAATATACCAGGAAAGAGAGATGTAAAATATTTCAACAAACAAACAAACAAACAAACAACTATTACATAAATATTCTATAAACAATTATTCAATAAATATTATGGTGTCTCCAGGAAGTGGCTGAAAAAGGTGGATCTTGGACTTATGGAGGCCCTTTTTGGCAGTAGTCCAGCTAGTCCCCTGCTCCTGGCATGGCAGCTCCTGGGAAGGTGCTGGTGTATGCTGTACAGTTAATACTGTAATAAATTAATCTGCTCTCTCTCTCTCTCTCTCTCTCTCTCTCTCTCTCTCTGTGTGTGTGTGTGTGTGTGTGTGTGTGAATCAACTGTTTATGCTTTGTAGTTATGTTTGGGGGTCATAAGAATTATACATGGATTTTGAACGATATGGGGGTATGGCATCCCCCAGCATTGCTGAAAGAAGAAGTGTATATGGAGAAGTGGGCTACCATGCACTAAGAGGGATATACCAAAGAAAAGTGGTTCAGTCACACAAGTCTCTATTTTTTGTTTGTTTGTTTTGTTTTGTTTTGCTGCAATAGATTAATGCACTTACTTTTCATACCCCAAAATATCTAGTTGTTTTAGTAAACCGGTTAAATGTTACTGTACAAGAAACTAAGGACCACAATAAGGTCAGTAGGCTCTTTGATAGTTTTAATTGAAACAGTGAGGTTAATGTTGGTTTTCAAATGCTAATTTTCCTGCATACTTTATCTTTCCTGCATCGACTCCCCACCCCCCACCTCTAAAACCATAACTTAGTTAATAGCAGCTTAAAATCAGTGGTCCAAATAGGCGCGTTAATAGGGTGATCACTGCTCCACTACAAAAACGAGGGCAGATGGCATCAAAAGGAGGACATTTTGCATTGAATTTGCATATGAAGTTTCAAACTAATCTATGCAAATATCACAATTAGACATTATTTATAATAAATGTGTGCTGTCAAGTTGATTCCAATTTATGCTTCTCCCTTACAGGGTTTTCTAAGTAGATATGCAGAAGTGGTTTTTCACTCCCTTTTTCTATGGGCCCCCTAGGACTGTGTAGTTTGGCCATGACAACAGGAGGCACAGTGGGGAGTTGAACTCCTCATCTCAGACTCCATAGTCAGATACCTAAAACACGGAGCTACCCACCCATTATGACTAGAATTTAGGTGGAACTATAAGGTTGCTCCTCCTGCCAACCTAGCAGTTCGAAAGCATGTAAATGCAAGTAGATAAATAGGTGCCACCATAAAAAATGGGAAGATAAACAGTGTTCCATATGGAGAAATGTGTTGTTCAGCCCTGCTGGCCACATGGTCACAGACTTGCACACCACTGGCTCTTTGGCTTGAATACGGAGATGAGCACAACCCCTAGAGTTGGAGACAACTAGCACGCATGTGCGGGGTGCGGGGACCTTTACCTTTACAATATTGCTCACCAAACTGTTCTTGATGGGACTGTTTAACCACTGTGAGGCACAACATAGAGGTAAAGATGGGATAGAAATTAAATAAATTAATACGGCATAGTGTATTATTCTATAATTCTATGAACTAATAGCTCTCTGAAATCCCCTGTACTGTATCTTGGATTTTCTGCAGTTTACTGAAAAAAACGAGAGATTGCTGCTTAGATATATTATCAATTGAAGTGTCTACTTTTCCTGCTTGACCAGGGTAACTCATGGGAGGTGGGGTGGAGGAAGGGGTTGGATGCCACTCACCAAAATGAAGGGCAGTTCTTTAAATGGAGGGCTATCTTCCCTAACACAGAGCATATAACCACCCTATGTGAACAGAATGATTTTATATTTTCACAATAGATTTCAGACTAATAGAGTAGAAGGATGCTGTTGGAGTCTTCTTATCCATCACTATGGCTATCACATAAAGAAATCCCTGACCAAAGCTAGAGAAATAATAAATGGAACAGCTCTTCAAAGAGACACACAGAAGCACAGACTTGTGAGTTAAAGCCCTGGAAACATCGTGAGATATATGCAGGGTACCTCTTTTTGGAAAACCTATGAAGCAGGACTATAAATGCTGTTTGTCTCAACCTAAAAATATATTTTAAAGTAAATATTATTAAATCCCAAACCTCCAACTGAAGAAGACTGATCCTGGAACCACTAGTGCAGTGTTGGCGAACCTATGGCGCGGGTGCCAAAGGTGGCACTCAGAACCGTTTCTGTGGGCACCTGACATTGCCCCTTCACAGCCACCTGTGTTCAGGTTAAATAGCTTTATTGGCATTTTGTGAATAATTAGTGGTTTTTGAATCACGATTTGGGCATTTGGTCTCTAAAAGGTTCGCCATCACTGCACTAGTGGAACTGGAGATCACTCAACAGTATATTTTTGTGCTATTGAAGACTGAGGGACCAGTGCTAGATATTCATAATATATATTCATACAGCACTTACCTAAGAGTATATAGGAAGCAAATCGCACTGAACTCAGCCTGTGGATAGATATGCATATACTTGAGATGACAGTATCACAGATACAACATTTTTATTGTCTCACACGTCATTCTCTTCTGTGGAGTCAATCCATGCAGTTAGGTCCCAATAAGT
Organism: Phrynocephalus guinanensis; assembly: GCA_037367245.1. Classification (NCBI taxonomy): domain Eukaryota; kingdom Metazoa; phylum Chordata; class Lepidosauria; order Squamata; family Agamidae; genus Phrynocephalus; species Phrynocephalus guinanensis. Next base: position 81,278,978 of record CM074738.1, on the reverse strand, counting down.
GTACTTATTGTTGAGCTCATGTACATGGCTGTGTAACCTTCAGAGTCCATGGAACAAATAGGTATATACAGCTATCTATCAAAAAACGATCTAGGGTAAGGAAACACAATTTGCACAACTGAAATATAGAAGACAGCCTATTTTCCTGATTGTGTCATAGGGTGTTTATACACGACCCCTAAACTCCGGGGCAAATGGCTCCCAGCTCCGGAGCTTAAAAATGTTTCCCCACCAGCTCCGGAGTTTACAGGAAATTAAGTGCAGCCACGCCCACTTTAGCGCGTCCCAGTGCACCAAGTACTTCAAGTACGGTGTAACGCTCTCCTTGCCTGCGGTGAAAATTAAGCTGCTTTACAGATGCGGAATGTTGCTGCAGCATAGTGAGTGCGGGGCTCTCCACGATCTTTTCGCTTCTGTTTGTTGTTGTTTCCCATAGACCTTTGGCTCCCTGAACCCCCTTTAAGAGCTGCTTTACAGAGACGGCTGCAGCGCCTGGTGCCGGGCTCGCTCCTGCTGCTGGCGGCGCGCTCGGCGGGTGCGCTGGATGTTGCCTGCAGCAGGGGCTGCAGAACGGAGCGCTCGCAGAAATAACGGAGGTGAGCTCGTGGGGGCGACTGGCCGGCGATCTTTCTGCTTCTTGGCTTCCTTTGTCCACGCGCCCATCCCCCCGGGCTCACGCAGCGGGCGAGCAGCCAGGGTGGGGGCGGCCCCCACGACACAGGCCAAGAGCGACAAGCCCCCGCACGGGCGCCAAGAACGGCCGCGGGACCAGCTCTGGTCCGAATTTAAGTGGCCAGCGGATCTTAGGGGGCTGCGGGTGTGTAAAAAACGCGCCAGAGGGATCTTCGATAGTTGCAAAGAGCGACATTCACCAATTTAAGTAGTGACATAGACATCTCCTAAAATATAGCCTGGGTTCAGATGTATTAGAAAACAATTGTTTGTGCTATATCTCTTACCAGTTAACAAGCTCTGCAAACAAATCAGAGTGTGTGCTTTTCTCTCATACCTGCTCAGCAGCCTGTTTTAAAACTTAATAAAATTTATCTTATTTTCATGGTCAACAGCTTGTTGTGATTGTATTAGTGTTGTATTAATTAGGCCACAGTGGCAAACTACAATTAGAAGAGATACTTTGAGTACCTCTCCACAGAGAAAGATGGAGTAAAAATAGACAGTCAGCAGACAGAAGTTGTCAAGGGAGGATTGTTGGTTTGGGATCATGGTTATTGGGTCTATATAGGAACTACAGTTTGTGGCTGAAGTAGGTTTGAGCCCAAATCTGTGATGAATTTCAGCATCCTGACATTATTTCCTTTTCTCTTTGTACAAATGGAAAGACAAGCTGCATTTAATGGGAGTTTCTAGTTACCGGTACATCCAAAGTGGGCAACAGCAGTTAATGGCTCCCGTACAACCAAGGATATAAAGTCATTGTTCATAATTGGCATCCAGTCAGAGTTCCCTCTGAAACCAAAGGGATCTTTTTATTCACAGATAGTCAGCATTACACAAAACAAAACAAAAATTAGAAGACTGGAGCTGTTGTGTTTTGCAGCAGAATGAAAAAAAGAGAAAGAAATGGAATCTAAAACCTTAAGTGTGTTTTGCACTGTTTAAATATTTGTTCCAAATATTAAAATATTAAAATTAAAGTTGTTTTTAAATGTCAGAAAAGTATGCATGAATATTATTTAAAGGTGTTGTGCAGTTTAAAAATCAGCTAGAAGAGAGGCAGCCTTCATGGTTTTTATTTTTGTATTCCCGCAGATGTCACAAATGGACATTGGAGGGCTGGAGGGAGGGAAGATTTATCAAACTGATATCAAGCAGGTATCTAGTTTTATGGCCAAATAAGCTCATTGAACGAGGGGTGCTTTTAAATAAGCAAGTTCAAAATTGCTATCAGACAATGAATGTAAAAAGGGCACCCAACATTTAATGATATTCTGAAAAATGTCATTTCCCTAATACTTTGTTGACCTTGCTAAAGAATGACAACAACCTTCCGTATAGGCTAGATAAATATTAGTACAGTAGAGGGCTATCAAATAATTTAAAGATCTAGTAGCTGGCTTAAAATGGAAATAATACAGGCAAAACCAGAGCCCAGATAAAATAAGCATTACTTCATTCAACCTGCACATGTGATACTCATACTGGACCCAAGTGTCCACACTGTCAATAAAGTCAAAACAGGACAAAAACCTGTTTCTGCTTTCTGTTCCCACCACTGATTTGCTCCAGATCGGGATCTGCCCATCGTCTCTAGTCCTCCCATTTGACGATGTTTCTTTATGGGCATTTTTGCGCTGGAGAGTCTCCGTAACCTCTCTGTGGACAGATAAAACAAGGTAGGAAGAAAGAAAGGGCAAGGTAGGGAGGGAGAAAGTGGAAAAAACATGCAGGAAGGGACAACAACAATCTATGTTGGGAGTGAGTCAGGGAGCAGTTCTGGATATATGTCAACATGTAGTACCACCACAACCCAGGGCACCCCACTACTTCTACAAATGCCCCCCCCCCAATGTGTGGTTGGATATGCTAGTATAATATAATCAGATCTGCCACAATAATGCCATCATGGTGCAAACAATCTTAGAACAACTGGAGACAGCATCACTGTGCAGACATGCTATTGTGTCTTTACTAATTTGAAAGAATGAACTAGCCTTGGAATTTTATTCTGTTAGTCTCAAGTAGAATAGGGACACTGAGTAGGGCTTCCTAAATCAGGATTAATGTAAATCCCAAAAGAATGGTATTGAACCTATAAGCATGTTTGTTTGTTTGTTTGTTTATCTATCTATCTATCTATCTATCTATCTATCTATCTATCTATCTATCTATCTATCTATCTATCTATCTATCTATCTATCTATCTATCTATCCTGCCTGATTTTCCCCAAGGAACTCAGGGTGATGAACAATATAAGGTATACAATAATAAAAGAAAGACGAAGAAAGACGAAACAGCTCCATGATGAAGAGCATATAAAAATAATAAAAGCCAAATCAAATAAAAAATACAAATACAAAATATGAAAATACAAAAACACAAGATGGCAGCAAATGAACAGACGGGAAAACAGACAATATCAGGACAAATCAACCTCATTAATGGCCGAAGGCAGCCTTAAAAAGCCAAGTTTTTAACAGCTTCTTGAAGGCCGCGAGGGGCTCCCCAGTCCTAATTTCACTAGGAAGGTGATTCCAAAGTGTTGGGCCAGCCACAGAGAAGGCACAGTTCTGGGTAAAGGTCTTGTGAGCCTCCTGGGGAGTGGCAACCCAGAGCGAAAGGGACTGCAATGTTTTGGTGGGCTGGGCCGACGTTGACCTCAGGATGATACACTCCGACAGATATTCTGGTCCCAAGCCATGGAGGGTTTTGTAAATCAAAACCAATGCCTTGAACCTTATTTGGGAGGCAACAAATAGCCAGTGCAAACAAGCCAGAATTGGGGTGATGCAGTCATATCTTCCTGTGCCAACCACCAATCTGGCCGCTGCATTCTGCACCCGCTGCATTCTGCATCTGCTGCTTAATTAAAATGCATAGAATGTTGTCAAAGTTCTTATGGTGGTGGCTTTAACTCTTAATAAACGAGCACTAAAAGCACTGAAGAAACCTTGGTGAGTGATTTATCATGATAAAAAACAAAACTAAAAGTAAAACCCATCTGATAGCATGGCTGCAGTACAATAGAGGTGTGATTCAGGAAGATTTGGCTCTGCTGTGATTTGATTTGTGTCCTGTATTACTATTTATTCTGTTCTGTATTTTACTTGGCATAGAAACTTAATAGAGCGGTGGCACCGGTAAAACCATTCCATTTATCTGGAATAGAAACTTAATAAATACATTTATTAATCATGATTATTGTATTTGAACTGTTTTCCCATATTGCAAATAAGAATGTACTGGATGCGTACAAACTAAAACTGTTTTTGGGACAATAAAAATAGTACAAACATACCTTTACTTCGTTTAATTTAAAATACTACTTTAAATACTATTAAAAATGGTCAGCAATGAAGTTTAGGGACTAGCATTAGCTTTACAGGGTCACTGAAAAGTTACAAATAAAACATGTTTTCGAGTCTGCCAGAATTCTTCACCAGGCCAAGTGCAAACACTGCTCACGCTGAGGCTGCAGCTTGATTTGGGAGTTTGCTTTCCATGCTGATTGTGATGCAAATTGCATTCCAGCCCACAAGCCTCCTCCCCACTTCCTTCCTTCCTGATCCTGCCTCTGCTGATCCTTTAATGGTTTGCAGTCCAGCGAAATCCCATGCCCCAAAGCAAGAGGGAAAGGAGTGGGAGGAGGTACAGCCAGGAAGGAACCATAGGAAGGGGGTGATTGTGAGAATGTTGAAGGGTGGGAGAAAAGTTGTAAGTGTCCCCTGTTACAGGTCAGGAGGTCCCAGAGAATAAGTATGTGCCAAAGCAAATTGCAAACAAACCAGGTAGAACTTCCCTATCACTTTTGGCTAGCTCTCAGCCAAGTATCCTCTCTGGAGATCCTCCCCACCCAAGTTTAAGACTAATGCATTGCTGAAAACAAGAATCTATATAATTAGAAAAAATCCTGTCACAATACAGAGTCTCAAAGATTTGAACACTAATCTTGCAAAATACGTACTGATTCACAATGCAGAGTCATTCCATTTGGGATCGCCTCCTGCACATTACCCATCTGTTACTCCACTCTCTTACTTTCAAGCAACACATGTAGGGATTACTGATATCTGGTGTCATACAGTTTTGAGACAATTTAAACTATTTTATGTCATCAGAGATACGTAACGTAAGTCTTGCATGCATTACTTGAAAGTAAGGGAAGGTGGTAACTGATGAGTGGTGGGATGGGAGTGACCCTGAATGGAAACATTCTGAATTGTGAATCGTGATGTATTTCACAAAATTACTGTTCTAACTTTTGATGTTCTGTATTCCAAGACAACGAAGTGCGGTTTCCATGTTATTTTTCTGTAGGAAAACTTTCCAAAGCTTTAAATAAGAATGGAGCATCACAGCAAACCTTTCTCATGGTGCTTTGCTTTTCATCTCCCTTCCTCTACTCACGTGTCACTCCCATCTGGGTGGGAAGCTCTTTTTTAAAAAAAGAAGTGGCTGTGGGAGGAGAGACTTGTGGAGAAATGTAAGAGCTGGTCCTTCTTGCATATATACGTGTGCAGTAGTTAGGCTCATTCTCCCTCCAGAGGCTACGGTCACAGTCATGTTTCCCCCTCTTTCCAGGAACATCTGGAAGGGGAAAAAAGGACCAAATCCTCCTGACATGAAACAGCTGTAGCCCTCTAGAGGAAGAGATAGAAAAGCCTCTTTGACAGCAAAAAAGGCAGGAAGGATTTGAATCTGCCATGTACGCCATGCAGACATTAAAATATGCTTCAGCTTAGCCTGCTTTATTAGCAGAGCAAATCCTGCAGTATTTGGTCATGTTGCCATCCTTTCAGGATGCTTTCTGTAGATGAAGGATCAATGAAACAGCTTTGCTTGAGGCATGCGAGAACCCTGTACAGTACTTAGTACTTTTCTTTTATGCCTACCTCACTCATATGTTACCTGATTTTAGTGGTGCTGGTGGTTTGTCTTAAAATGTGTAGAGGAAAACAAGGGGAAATACCCAAGAATTAATTGACTGTGGTTTAGAGAGAGGCAATCAGAAAGACAGAAGAAGATTTTCACAGATTATTACTGTCTTGTTATTTTTATTTATATATTTATTTATTTATTTATTTACAAGATTTTTAGCCACCTCACTACCAAGAGAGACAGCTAAAACCATAATTTAATTATGGTTTTATTATGTTTACCATATTTATTTATATATTGTATATTGTGTTATTCATGTTTAAACTTTGTAAACTGTCCAGAGTGGTCAGATGGTGCAGTAGATAGATAGATAGATAGATAGATAGATAGATAGATAGATAGATAGATAGATAGATAGATAGATAGATAGATAGATAGATACATACATACATACATACATACATACATGCAGGTTGTAGAACATCCTTCATGAATGAAGAGGATGTTCTTGATCTTTGTTGCCTTTTCTACATCATGGATTTTAAATTTTGTGTGTTCTAATTGATAAAATAAAAAACAGAAGTTGGAATTTGTTTTACTATAAATCCTAAAATCCACCACCAACTGAACATACAGGTTAAAGATTCTCAGAGTTATAGTCCAAAACAGCATCTTTCCAAACTCAAAGAAAGAGGTAATGATGGGGTAGAATGTAGATTTAAAATCTGGCTCAAAGTTTAGAGCTGTAAAACTTTTATTTCAGCATGTCTGTTTTATTGTTTGATTTTGGAAACCCTTCATAACAGATTTGTAGAATGAGCCCTGGAATTATGTTTCATTTATTCTGCAGGGTTTTTGCACTGCATTCCCACTCAAAGTACACACAGAAGTGACTAGTAAATACTGAAATAAAACTTAAGAAAATTCTCCCTCATACAAATAATGTATCAACCCAATGGAAAATCAAAGCAAATTGATCACCTATGTAATTATTCAGCAAGGCTGAATGTCAGTGAGAATGAGAGCAGATTGTTCAGTTCCTATGGCAGTTTTCTGGGACCAAGTCCAGTTGATGACTGTCATCTCACTGCAATATTGTCATGTCTTTGCTGGCTGTACCTATGATTCAATTGGCCTTAGAATGCCAAGGCCGCACCAAAATGATGCTTCATACTACATACTTCATAGAGACACAAACAGACCCACACACTTTCCTTTGTGCTTTATTTTTTGTGTTCTGTTCTATGCAGTTTCCAGTGCTTTTTTCTAAGCAATGTTATCAGCAGCTAAGGTAAATTGTTCAGCTAAGATTGCTAGAGCATGGTAACAGACATAGCTCATTTGCAGCCTAATTCAGACATCATTATTACATCTGAGCTGTACGTTTTTTAAGCTATCTGCTTACCCCAATGTTGCTGTTTTTCACAGGCAACTCTTAGTTTCTTCATCCAGAAAGCTAAGGAAGCGGCGCCTAGATGAAATTTAGAAAGTGGTACAACGACGCCCAGTGAATTCTGGTGTGGTTGGAATGTGGGGCTTGCGTCAGGGATAGCTGGGTTGAAAGGCCTGCTCAGCTATGCAGCTTATTAAGTAGACTCGTTCTGATAGCTTCTTTTCACAGCCTCACTTACCCCATGGGGTTATTGTGAGAGCAATAGGAGGAGGAAGTTTGGGGATACATCCAGTTCAAACTACTGAATACCCAGTCAGTCAATTGATTCTTCTAAGAGTTGGTTTTTCAAAGTCCAGTTGAGTCCAGTGGCTCTTCCTTAGTTGGAATGAACAACTGAGTGTAGGCCAGAGGAGGCCACCCTGAGATCTTTGGAGGAAGGATATGCTTAAAATGAAAGAGATGATGTACATAAGAAACATGCAGTTCAGTCTCCAAGGAGAGCAGTGTGAAGTGTTTTTGCTGATAAGGCAGATGAATTACCTTATATGATCACCCTTATTTATGCTTACAGAACCAATGAACAAGATTAACTGTATCTGCTCTGTGCAAAGAGCAGTCAGATTCTAACTTAACTGGTTTCTTCTCTGTTATTTGTTACTAAAAGTAACCTGAAAATAGAATTGTACTAGTTAATCTGACCAACAGCAGGTCTTTTAAGGGTCAGGCACACCGTCTTCTTACCTGGAGTAGGAACTGGCAAGCCACTCCAGTATTTCTGCCATGAAAACTCCATGGACATGAGGTCACGAAGAGTCGGTCACGACTGTAACGACACAACACACACCCACACACACCATCTTCAACCTAATATTTTAAAATGGAAATGGTATGGGCTGATCTTGGGTCTTAGTGCCAGTTACCTTTTTGTTATTTTCCTTTATAAGATTGATGTTATAGCAAAATATTGAAATAGGCTTCAAGAGTATAAAGTGAACTTGAGAGATTTTCCTATGTGTTTCCTATGTGTCTTGATTGGGACGCCTCCTTGGAAAACAGTTGATCTGTCTTTTCAACTTGAACAATAGGAATGTGAAAAAAGGCAAAGTATTGCTTACATCAACAGAGTGTAAAGCAAAGCAAAGCAATGCAAAGGGATCTGCTTATATATCACCCCATAGCACTTTAAGCACTCTCTGGGTGGTTTACAATTTAATTATGTAGGCTGCACATTGCTCCCCCCCAGCAAGCTGGGTACTCATTTTACCAACCTCCGAAGGATGGAAGGCTGAGTCAACCCTGAGCCAGCTACCTGTGATTGAACCCCAGGTTGTGAGTACAATTTTAGCTGCAGTACAGGCATTTAATCACTGCGCCATGTACGTCCTATGACACAAGGTGTTCCTTGTATAAGGAGGACTACAGGGCCTAAATATTTCCCCATCACACCTGTAAATAGCACCCCCCCCCGCATACATTGGACACCAAGGCTCACTGGAAAACACAATAACAGGTTAATAATAATGGGAAAGTAATAAATAATGAAAAGTAATAAGAATGGAAGAGACAATAATAAAAAGTTGAAGGGAGCAGGAAAGGAGGGAAACCAAATGAGAGATGGATTAAGTCAATAAAGAAAGCTACGGCTCTGTTTGCAAGATCTCAGTTGAGTTGTTAGTGACAGGACTACAGATTCATAGGATTAGGTGACTGAATAGCTCAGTGGTTCGGCTAGCTGTCTGCTGAGGTAGAGGTCAGAAGTTAGATTATACACCGTGCCTCCTGGGAGAAGAGACAGCCTATATAGCATTGGCAAGCTATATCACCAGAAGGGAATGGCAGTTCAGTTTACAGTACTTTCTACCTGTAAATCCTGAAAGAATTATTATGTCAGAATAAATCTGATGGTAGTAGTAGTAGTAGTAGTAGTAGTAGTAGTAGTAGTAGTAGTAGCAGCAGCAGCAGCAGCAGCAGCAGCAGCAGCAGCAGTAGTAGTAGTAGTAGTTCCATAAGATTGACCTAGGTCAGGGCTAGATTGGCATATGAACAGGAAATTTGGGGAAATGTCCCTTATCTGAAGAGTCCTGTGAATTCTTAATGTCCAACTCACTCCTCAATTTTAAATTAAAATGTTAGCCATTAGAGGATGCAATGGGAATTATTCAGTTTTGTTAAATTATAGTTTTTGAAAAATGCACAAAGGTGGGGGCAACAGGATTTGCTAGCTACAGCACTCCAAGGTACTGAGACACAGGTATGACCCCACCCAGGTCACTGTAGTTTGTCCACCCGTACATTAAATATTACCTAAACAAACTTAGAGAGGACTAGTTATTTTATCAACTGAACTTGATAAAAACTGAATTGTAGAGAGAAGCATGTGGTGATATCAGTTGGTGGTTGCTGTAGATTCTGTTAATAAAATTCCTTTTGATTCAACATATGGTGTTAAGGGTGTTAAGTGCCGGGAATGGTAGGTGTTAGCGTCCAGGACCTCAACAGCAGTGCTATTTGGACACTGCTGTTAATTAGAAACAAAGAATATTTTCCAGAAGGCACAGTACAGAAAGATAAATCAGCCACTAAAATTATACTAGCCAAGTCCATCTGGGGTAAAAATGGAAAAAGTCTTCCAGATGTAGACCCTAGTGAAACATGCCACTATCTTATCCTTTTCCTCTTCAAATTATTGTGGATCATTGTCAAGCATACCTCTTACTCTGCAAGATTTAACATCAAAATAAAAGATGTACTCTAGCATCTGTTTAGTTTTCATATTCTTTATATCATGGGAAAGACTATCCCCCGCCGCTGTCCTTGATCCATGACTCCTCATGTGACCATCACCTAGGACTTGAAATTTTATCACCATTCAAGATTATTTTTAAGTGACCTAGAACAGGAAGGATATGGAAAGGGTGGAGCACTGTGGGAATTTTTTCCCCAGTAAATGGAAAATGATCCAAAGGCTAGTTAAAACAATTCTGAAACAATTTTACCAACTGTGGCATTTTTGGAGACCTTCCCAAATTATGTTCCTTAGGGTTTTCTTCTGAGTATTTTGATGCGGGATCTAAGACAGCCAAATAAAACTAAAGCAAAAAGACGTGTATCAGGAAATGTGGCTACTGATATTAATAAGGGATGGGTGTAGATGTGAAAGATTTCTCCTATGAGATAATTTCCATAATGTTATGCACCTCGTTCAAATCAGAGTTTTAGTTAATATTCCAGCCAAACCTTTTATTCCATTATTCATAGCGGGAAATATTTAAGTAACTGATAAATGACAAACTTGTAGATGAAACATAGCCCTTAAAATGGGAGCAGCAATTTTCGCTTTCCCACCATGGCCCAGTGACCCACAGGGAAGGGGGGGAGACCAAATAAGAGGTCATATGGTTCTTTATAAAAAGATTACATTTCATGTTTTCAATTATGTTATAGATAACTTGAAGGTACATTTTGGGACCTACTGGCTAACAGGAAAAAAGACCTTAAGTATCCCCAGGAAGGCATGGAAGTGGAAGGACCTGTATCTGCACTTTACATCAGGGATATTTTGCAGTGGAGCCAAGTGCTTCAGTTTTGTTTGTAACCTCACATGCTGTCTGTAATTTGTGTGACTGGGAGCCTTTATACACGACCCCTAAGCTCCGCAGGAAATGGCTGCAAGGTCCGGACCTTACAAGTGTTTTCCCACCAGCTCCGGACTTTGCAGACAATTAAGTGCGACCCCGCCCACCTAAGCGCGACCCAGCTGCACTTTCTTGTACCTGCTTGAGGTGGGTGAAAATCCCCAGGTCCAGATTTAATCTGGTCAGTGCAGGGCTCTCCTGGCTTCTGCTTATGTTTTTTTTGCCTCCTGCCCCCTTAAGAGAAGAGGTGGGAGGAAAAAAAGCAAGCAGAAGAGAAACGGAAGAGAAACGGAGCTCCGGGAACCTCCTCCAGGTGAGCTGCATTTCCCCCCCTCTTTCTCTGGTGGGGAGGAAGGAAGGGCAACGAACCCCTAAGATCTTTGGTCCGAATTTAAGGGACCAGCGGATCTTAGGGGTCGTGTGAAAAGGCCCTAAGAGGGGTTTTTCTGGGCTGAAGTATACTTATCCAGCACTAACCAATTGTTCCTTCCAGCCTCTGAATTCAAACAGCCCCACCTTCCTCCTGAGTGTTTATTTAATGCCTCTTTCATCTGTTGCAGGCAGTTTGCTGTTAATCTGTTCAGTGCTAAGCATGGGTTCAGTAAAGAAAGCAGCATAAACCAGTCTGTAATTTCAAGCAACAGCAAGTAATGAAGACTGGGAAATGTCTCACCACTAAGATACACATGTGAATCTGCATGCATTTGCAGGACAGATGGATTCACAGCCAGACTCTTGTGTGCTGCAGGATGGATCTTTAGACCTGAGTATGGGCAGCATCTAGTAAATTTTTTTTTAATATAAAGATTTCTTTTCTGCATTGAATATCTATTACATATAGAATTGCTCAGGTGGATTTTTCATGTCTTAAATGCCCATTCAACCATAAGCAGCCCAACATACTTTATATTCTCATCTATATTCCCATTCTAACTGTTCCAAAACTTCCCCTGCATCATCAAGATTTCTTGGCTTTGTTTTCTTTTCTTTTTCCTTTTTTTTGCCTGTTCTGTCCAGGAAACTGCCAATTTAGGGTGTGATTACATTTCCCAAATAATTGGAGAATTGTGTTGCGTAGTGATGGGCACAAAATGAATTTTTATTCTTTTTGTGACATAAAACAAATAACGAACCGCCCCCTCAAAGTAAAACAAAACGAAACAAACAAAAATTCATTTCATTCATTTTGTTTTTCGTTCCCCATGCTGGCATCATAAGAACATAAGAACATAAGAAGAGCCATGCTGGATCAGGCCAAAGGCCCATCTAGTCCAGCTTCCTGTATCTCACAGCGGCCCCACCAGATGCGTTTGGGAGCGCATGAGACTAGATATCTGTCTCCTGATACCACTCCCCTGCATCTGGCCCTTGAAGTTCCCTGGTTTCTCCATCATGGTTTGTAACCTGTGATGGACTTTTCCTCCAGGAATCTGTCCAATCCCCTTTTGAAGGCATCCAGGCCAGATGCCATCACCACATCCTGTGGCAGGGAGTTCCATAGACTTACAACACGCTGGGTGAAAAAATATTTTCTTTTGTCAGTTCTTACTCTCCCAGCCTTCAATTTGAGTGTATGTCCCCTAGTTCTGGTATTTTGGGAGAGAGAGAAGAGCTTCCCTCTATCCACTTTACTCATACCCTGCATTATTTTGTATGTCTCAATCATATCCCCCCTCAAGCGCCCTTTTTCCAGACTAAAGAGGCCCAAATGTTTTAGCCTTTCTTCATAAGGGAGGTGCCCCAGCCCAGTAATCATTTTAGTCGCTCTCTTCTGCACCTTTTCCAGTTCCACTATGTCTTTCTTGAGATGCGGTGACCAGAATTGTACACAATACTCCAGGTGGGGCCTTACTATTGTTTTGTGTAATGGCATTATAATGTTGGCTGTTTTATTTTCAATCCCCTTTTTGATAATCCCTAGCATGGAATTGGCGTTCTTCACCGCTGCCACACACTGGGGAGACACCTTCATGGAGCTGTTCACCAACACACCAAGATCTCTTTCCTGATCCGTCATGGATAACTCAGAGCCCATGAGTTGATAGATGAAGTTTGGATTTTTTGCCCCAACATGCATTACTTTACATTTGGGTACATTAAAATGCATTTGCCATTTCTCAGCCCATTCCCCCAGTTTGGAGAGATCCTTCTGGAGCTCTTCACAATCTTCTCTGGTTTTCACCACACGGAAAAGTTTTGTGTCATCTGCAAACTTGGCCACCTCACTGTTCATCCCTGTCTCCAGGTCATTTATGAACAGACTGAAAAGCACCGGTCCCAGGACAGAGCCCTGGGGCACACCGCTTTTCACTTCTCTCCATTGTGAAAATTTCCCATTGACACCTACTCTTTGTTTCCGGGATCTCAACCAGTTCTCAATCCATTAGAGGACCTGTCCTCTTATCCCCTGACTGTGCAATTTTCTCAGCAGCCTTTGGTGAGGGACTGTGTCAAAAGCCTTTTGAAAATCCTGATAGACTATATCCACCGGTTCACCCAAATCCCTCACAGAGAGGGCTTCCAAAGCAGCAGTGCCCATCAGATGTAGTGCTGCTGGTGTTTTTTTTTAAAAAAAAAAACACCCTCAGTCTGCTGCGCTACAGCTGATCAGTGCTTGGGGCTCAGCCAAAAAATAAATAAATTAAAAATCTGCCTTTCCCCACCCTCGGGTGGGAGGAAAGGAGAGATTTATAAGCTTTTTTTGCCACCCCCAAGCCCTCGCTTCAGCTGATAGGTGCTTGGGGCTCAGCAAAAAAAAAAGAATGAGAGAGAGAGAGAGAGAGAGAGAGAGAGAGAGAGAGAGAGAGAGAGAGAGAGTTTTTAAAAAAAACCATTGGTTGGGGGAAATAAGCGATTTTTATTTTTATTCTTGGCTGAGCCGCAAGCGCTGATCAGCTGTAGCGCGGGCTTGGGGTGGGGGAAAGGAGGGAGTTTTAACCTTTTTTGCCAGCCCCAAGCCCAATGTTTTAAAATCCCTCCTTTTTAAAACTTTTTTTTTTGCCAGCCCCAAGCCCACGCTACAGCTGATGGGCACTGGTTGGAGCTCAGGAAAAAAAAATTAAAAAGCCTTTTGGGCTCAGCCAAAAGTTTTTTGTTGATTTCCTGATGAGATACCATCTTACACCATGTCAAACACATCACCAAGATGTCAGCATAGGGAATCCCCCCCCCACACACACCAGACATACAACAACATGGAATTTTTTTAGCAGACTTGTGTAGCTTGGCATCTCTTTCACAATAAATGCGTATGACACATTTGAGAAATCCTCTGAGCCTTCCCACATATTTGTAGCCTGCATAATGTGTAGTCTGCACAATGTCATTAAAAACTGTAAACTGCCCAGAGACTACTTGAAGTGGTATGGGGCGGTATATAAGCAGAATACTTTATATGCTGTGGTGGTGGTAGAGAAATCTCACACATCAAAATCTTAGTACATGTGGAAAAGAAGGGCTTTCCCCCCTGGTTTCTTTCAGAGAGTGAGTAGCATTAATGATGGACATCTTTAGCTTATTAATTAAAAAGTCTCAACGCTTCAACCCTGAGAACCTGGGCCCCATTACACCACTGCTCTGGTAATCTGAAATGATTTCCAGTGGCTTCCTCCACATAATTTCTCATTGTGAATTGATTTTCCTAGAGATCTAAAAGTTTCCAAGAAAATTCCTTTTGAGCATACTGTTCTGAAATGCTTTATCTTAGTGCTGCTATGAACCCTGCTGTATTCTTTATGTTACATAATTTTTAGGTATTCCTCCTTGACCATACCTTCCAACAACCCTTATGATATGCTAGTTTTTTACTATCTTTCCTGAGAAACAAGATATGTTTCTAAATGCCATTTTTCCTCACACGATAGGATTTTCCTCCCTCAAAGAACTGAAGATTCTCTGCTCCTGGTTTATCTTTGGAGATCTAATGCTAACTTTGTTATGAAGCTGTAGAGATGAAGAAGCGCAGGAGGGAGAGCAGTACGTGATTCCTTAAGTTTGTCTATAGGATGATCCTGTTTGAATCAATACATTCATTTTAACATTTCAAACTAGTGTTAGTATTTCTGTTTACTCTTGCAGACTTTTTTTGTATCACCAGATTCTGGGCATGGTACAATTCTACTGGAAGTTAGCAATTAATAAAGCTGACTGAGTTAGTTCACTGGCAAACATGATAATGATAATTATTCCTGAAATATTCATTCTAAGAAAGTGAGGATTTCAGAATTTGTTACACAATGCCCTAAAACATTACAATCAATTTCTTTATAGAATGTATTCCCCTGCTTACTGATACAAAGGAAACAAACTGCCAATTGTGGGCGGTGACAAAAAGGAATCTAACCAGTGAAAAAGTTGGCATGCTGCTAAATCGATGTCATGAGGTGGGAAAACAGGACAAGAGGCAGCAACTTGCTTCTGTCAGGCTTTGCTAAGAAAAGGAGCAGGGAAAGGCAGGGTTTGGATGCAAGGACTGGAAGCACATAGGCTGTGCAGGGCTTCATTCTTTCATTCCGGAGCGAGATGCTCCCACCTGCTCAGATGACGTGTTGCTCCTCAGTGCAGGTGTGGCTGAATGCTTGAAGTGTTTTTCAGGCAGGAGGAGACAATGGCAGACCAAACAGCTGTTAAAAATCCATGCAGGATAATATGGCAGCAAGAAAAAGATTAAACAACACCCATGCATTCATAAATCACTTTACATCGTTCCTTAAAAGCTATTAATGTTTAATTTTGCTAAAACACTTAGCAGTGTACATTCCTTTTAGAATTAATGGAGATTTTTAACCTAGAGAGGACTACTTAGTGTAATGTTTCATTCATTCCAAAGGAAATACATTTAATAATCTTCCAGTGTGAATGCAAAGATCTTTCATTACAATCTGGATGAGAAAGGAACGCTTGGTTGTCTCCTGCTTGACACCACCTCATTAAGGTATTGAGTACTCAAGATATTCTGGCTATTCAGTGTAGTCTGAGTAAACAAGATAGGGTCTACTACAAGGAAACAGCCATTCCTTCATCTATTTCACATGATCCAAGTGCTAGGAAACACATTTTTTATTTACACTGACTCTTTGTTCTAGGACACAATAGAAGAAACAGACTATTACGATAGGGGTACAGGGTGGCAGAACTATGTCTGCACAAGATAAACATGAAGTATGCAGTATCTGGCATAGTCTGAATAAAATTTGAGATACTGGAAGAGAGCTGCTGTAAGAAACTGTAGAAAATAAAATAAAAAAGTAAAAAGGCAAATCAGGATGCGGATGTGCTATTTTAGTATGCATCTTTAGTCAAAGTATTCTTATACAGTACTGTATATGGTTTTGTTTTCAGTGTATAAACTAGGAAGACATTCACCTAAATTCATATCCTAATCATTCTTAGAAAAAAATCAAATATGAAATATTTTTATTAAGGAATTTAGTTCGTCTCTTGTATGAAACTGAATTAAAGAGTAAAACATGTGTGTGTGTGGTGGGGGGGTGTTTTTAGGCATTTGACCTATGTGGCCATTTGAAGTTTTTTAATTGCATGGTGAGCTATGACAGGTAAATGAATTTCAAGTACTCCCACAAATGATCAGCCATTGGTAATTTATACTGCATTGCAGATATCCAGGATTGACATAAAAATGCAGAAACTCTCTTGAATTATACACTGTACTGAAGAAAGCATATGAAGGATCAATCTGCAGCTTTCTTTACACCAGGTGTGAAAACTTTCTTATGGATAGCCCCCCATATGTTGTTCAGTCGGAGTTCTCTACATCCTAGACAGCCTAGTAAATAGTGAGGGATTCTGGAGACTGCAGTTGACAACACCTGTAGAGCCACATCATCACTATTATTGTTATCATCATCATCTTCATCATCATCATCTTAGAACTGCAGATCAGGAAGGCAGCCTGTGGATCACTAAGCCCAACTCCTATAAGGTAGACAAATGTTCTCCTTTGCTTTGCACACATTGTGAGATATGATTTTTAAAACATTTTAAGTACAGTTGTTCCACATCTTACAGATCTTCCAATTTTAGTACAGTACTTACTTGTTTCATTTCACTCCCACTTCCTGGTCAAACATGGTTCTTTAGAAGGCTCACTTGCAACCATACAAATTATAAAATATAAATGGTTCAATAAACCACTATCAATTTAGACAATAAAAAGTAAACCTTCACCGCAACCTCTTAGTTGTGGCAAACATACCAACAATAATCCTATTACCTATGAATACCGTCAGGACCGGCGCTAGGTATTTTTGTGCCCTAGGCGAGGTGTGGGGGTTGGGGCGGGCAGGCGGGAGGTGGGCCGGCAGGGGGGCGGCAGGGGGTGGGGCGGCGGGCGGACGGACGGCGCTGGCCAGCGGCAGCAGGGGGCGGGGCGGTGGCGGACAGCGACGGGCATGGGGGGTGGGTGCCGATGGGCATGTGGGGCAGCGGGCGGACGGCGACAGGCGGCAGGGGAACGGACGGCAGTGGCCAGCGGCGGGGGGCGGCGGGGGGCAGCAGGCTTTCCAGCGCCCTCTCTCCATTTTGGCGCCCTAGGCAGCTGCCTAGTTCACCTTAATGGATGCACTGGCTCTGAGTACCGTTACCCAATCAGTATATAATGAAAAAAGAGGGAGGGTGGGCGGGGCTGCTCGGCTACTGTTTTCCTTGTACCCTCCTTTTAACTCCTCTGGGACATCCCCTTGGAATGTGCTATGCGCCAATGGGGCTGCCCCCTCCTGGTGCCCATTTATGTGTCCGGTGCCCCCCACCCCACCTTCCCATGCTGGACCCCTGGATTCCTTGCATCCCACTTGGGGGGTCCCCATCATTTCTTTGTTTAGGGCAGTGTTTTTCAACCTTTTTTGGGCAAAGGCACACTTGTTTGATGAAAAAAATCACAAGGCACACCACCATTAGAAAATGTTAAAAAATGTAACTCTGTGCCTATATCAGTCTCTAAAAGGTTCGCCATTGCTGGTGTAGGGAGAAGCAGGACAGAGGGGCCACAGATTGAGGCAGCCCACTCTCTAGCACCCAGTTCCCACTTACCTGTGTTGTTTTTTTAAAGACATTTTGCCCTGCATGGACTTCTGTGTCCATTGGAGACCTGAGAAGGGGCACTGACTCTCCAGGAACACAAATAAGACCCAAAAGCCCATCTTGCTCTCCACACTGTGGCCAAGGCAGATGCCTTCAGCAAGTCCAGCGACAGGAGGGGAGGAGGATGAAGGAAGGCAGGAAGGAAAGAAGGCAGAAAGTGTTCTGCTTGTATACCGCCCCATACCACTTCAAGGGGTCTCTGGGCGGTTTATAGTTTTAATTACAGTAGGCAGGCTGCTAGACATACACATATGCAGGCTAGAAATGAGCATGTTTCTATGAAGAGGGGAAAGGGTACGAATGGAAAGAGAGAGGTGGGGGGGGGAAAGAAAGAAAAGACAGAGAGAGAGAAGAGGGTGACCCAAGACAGAAAGAAAGGGGCAAGACTTCAAGGAACCCATCGCGGGGCCCCTCAAAGACGGCTCTTCCCCTCCCGGAGCCTAAAGGCCGTCAGTCCGTCCGTCCAGCCGTGCCAGTAGCCCCCCCCGCCCGCCCGCCTCCTCAGCCCAGGCCCGGCGGAGGCCTCCTCCATCCCCTCCTCCTCGCAGCCCTGCCGCGGTGCTCGTGGGGCAGCCGGGCACCCCTCCTCCCCTTCCCCTCACCTGGTGGTTTGTTCTGGGCTGAGGCTCCCAGGCCGGCTCGTGTTGGCGGGCGGGCTGTCGGGCGGCTCAGTCCATTGGTAGCTCCCAGGAAAGGAGTGGTGGTGGTCCAGGGTAAAAAAAGGAGGGGGGAGAGGGAAGCGAGCGAGTCGCAGCGGCAGGCACAGGGCAAACACTAAGAGAATGAGCGGGGCCAGGTCCGGCCGGGGAGGAAGTGACACCAGCGCCGCGGGCCTCAGGGGGGAGGAGCCAAGCAGGCCCTTGGATGCTATTTATAGCGCCTCCCAGCTGTGGGCTGCCCACCGTCCCTGGGTTGAATTTCTTTAGAATTTTTCAATTTTTCCCACGGCACACCAGGCAACATCTCGCGGCACACTAGTATGCCACAGAACAGTGGTTGAAAAACGCTGGTTTAGGGATCCGCTCCAGCAACAATCTTCAGGCTGATGAATCCGGCCCTCTCCCTAATCTGTGCAAATGGTGAAGTCTCATCAATGAATATTTTATGAAAACAACAATAGAAAAAGTATTAAAATGTTATAGGGAAATTGTTACTTATAATAACATGAAATATAATAAAGGGATAGTTTTCAATATTCTGTAAATTTCATAGCATATATTGTCATTGGGTATTTAGGCATCTGGGCAGTAGGTCACTAATGCTTGCATTTTACTTATAGGAAATTGTGGATGGGTAACATGACTCAAGTCAACTAATGAATTCCAGTGCCTTGATCAGTGACGCATGAATTTAATGCACTATTTATGGAAGTGAATTGTTACAGTTTACCTTATAAGATGTCTTTTCAGAGATTCAAAAACATAAACTGCTGGTTTGATTTTGTAATGTGAAAAATATAAGTTTACTAATAAACAGTAAACATAACTGGAACATTTTCTATCTTTTCAAGTCAGAGTAATTGTAGGTTTACTGGTTTTATAGCATAATTACCTTTCAGTTGTTAACTTTAATGTGAAACATTATTACCTGTGGCATCTTTCCCAGTGTGAGATTCCTGTTTTGGTGCATTTGTATCTACAGTTACTATACATTTAGAAAATAGCTTCATTAATTGTAATAAAGGGAAACTGACTTGACTCTTGACCAGCTATATCAATAATAAACATTATGTAAATGCAGTTAGACAGTCCAGTTATTAGATACTATAACTTTTGGTGCTTTCAGTGTAATAGGATCATGACTAGCAAATATACCAGATTGTGTAATTCTTGGAAAATCTGAGTATGATATGAATTTGGGTAGTGCAGAAAAATAAAAGTTGTGTTCAGTCCAGTAAAAAATTGTAAGATATGTCTGCAAAGTACCAACATAGATCAGGCCATAATGGAGTCCTGAAATCTCCTTCCTGCATACAGTAGGACCCTGGTATCTGCTGGGGATCGGTTTTAAGCTTTCCCGTGGATAACGACAATCGTGGATAAGAGAGAACGCCCCCAACTGCTGTTTCGTGAGAGTAGCTACCTTTATGGCTGCTGGATTATTTATTTATTTTTCCCCTCTGCCAACTGTGAATAACTGAATCAGTGATTAATGAATCAGTAGATACAGGGGTCCTACTTTAGTATGTATGTATGTATGTATGTATGTATGTATGTATGTATGTATGTATGTATGTATGTATGTATGTATGTATGTATGTACAATATTCTAACCTCAATTTTTCTGTTTAATAAGCACCCAGGGTGGCTTATATCATTAAAATGCAATTTCTTTCTTTCTTTCTTTATGTCCCAATCCTATTAGTGCTGAGACGCTACTCTGGGTGGTTACAACAAATATTAAACAGACAATAAGTAAAAATATAAGGACTACAAGAAGATTGCAAAGAACCATAAAAACAGATGATGCAAAACAAACTTGTAGGAATCCAGGCAGACAGAAGAAAAAAGAAATAGGTGACCAGCTAGGGTCAGTGTGGAAACCCTCCCTGTCGGAGTAAAAGTACTCTAAATAAAATAAATAAAATGCCAACAGGGGTAGGAAGAGGTCCTCCAGAGGCTCATTCCATAAGGTTGGGGGACATTTGAAGAAGGCTCTGCCTCTTGTAGAAGACATACAGACTCCCCTCCATGTGCACACCTGGAGGAGCCCTGACTGAGATGATCTTGTGGGCCAGGCATATGACATTAAGGAAAGACAAGTAACAGGGGCCCAAACCATGGAAAGCTTTATATGTAAGTGTTAAAACCTTGCACCTGATCTGGAATGTGATGGGCAACCAGTGTAAATGAGCCAGAAATGGGGCGATGTGGCCAAATTTGCTCCCATTTACCATCAATCTGGCTGTTAGATTCTGTTGAAGTGTCCCACTCAGGTTGCCAGCTTGCTTGATAGAAATATATTTTAAAGTTTTTGTAATAATGATGTGGCTGCCAAAAGTTGCAAATTTTGTGAGATGAAATAATTATTAAACAATATAGAAGTTTACATATATACCCCATACATCAAATAAATAGCAAAATGTCACTAAAACATTAGCCTAAATTTACACACAATTGTTTTCTGTACAGTTATATATAATCTATTTAAACCAAGATTATTATTAAGTACCTTGGCTGTTCTTGTATGCTTATTTGCTTAGGAACAAACCCTATTAAATTCAGTAGGACCTTTGTGTGTGTGTGTGGGGGGATGACTGACTTGTACATTTTCTTTTCAACAATTACTGATGATTTCAAGAAATAGGCTCACCACCGCATTCAGAAGTCATGGTTTTTGCATGTGTAAGCATCATATGTACAAATATGTGAAGTGCAATGCAGTGATTTCCGGACATTATGCTCTCTAACAGCATGAATGAGAGCAGCACCATAGAAACCCATATTTTAAAATATTAATGGTATTTCAGAAGCATTGTGTTACACAGCTAGTACTGGCACCTATAGTCTAAGAAGGCAGGTGCCTCACTCTGCTATTTTGAGGTGTGTGTCCCCCCCAATACATTTTAGAGGCCAGTAACTAAGTTGCAGCACTTTATTTAAAGTCTTGTTTTTTGAATGCTTTCTACTTTAAAATAATTGAGTCATTTATTTATTATTATTATTATTATTATTATTATTATTATTATTATTATTATTATTATTATTATTATTATTATTATTATTCACTTGTACAGTATCTCTTATGTAATACTAGTCAAAAGTTTTATAATTTTGACTCCCTATGCCTGGTATTTTGCATCATCGTCATCATCATCATCATCATCATCATAGCATGCTGTCAAGTCATGCTGTAGAGACGTAGCATGCTGTCAAGTCAATAACTTGTGGTGACTGTTTCTAGAATTTTTGAGGTAGACAGTATTTAGAAGTGGTTTACCATTCCCATCTTCTGAGGGTATCCTGGGACTGTGCAACTTGTATGTTTCACAGCATCAGGCATACCAAAAGCTCTTCTCCCAGGAGACCCAGTTTGAATTGAACTCCCAACTTCTGGTTGTGCAGCTAGATACTGTACCTAAATTGATGAGAATGCAAGTGTTCAAGATCACAATAAAGTTATTATTATTAAAATGCATTTAACCCTACATATATATATTTTTTAGGAATTACTAATTTAAAACAATTAAAATGAATTCAAGCAACATGATAAAAATACATTGCATCCCCTGCTAAAAACTGCAAGTTATTCACAAATTAAATTTAAAAAAGAAGATTGTCATCTGCCAGTAGAAAGACTGTAAGAATACAACCTAGCTCATTGCTGTCCCATTATACTGTGCCATCAAGAGATGCATTGGCCAGTGAGGATGAGTTATTCTAAACCTCTTAAGTGTGACATGGCTGAAGAATTCCCAGATCTTGCAGGCGCTAAACTGTCTGTGATCCAAGAGACCCCAACCCACAGCTCTGGGGCTGAGTCCACTTTGGCTAGACTCATTCCCAGCCCGCACAAGCACCACAGGTTGAAGACATAAGAGAGAAGTCAGAAAAATAATTACTCAGCTGCAGGGAACATTTCTTTGGGAGAAGGTCTTCCTCAGAAGTAGGGGGTGTCCTTGAAACAAAGCTCTTCCTTCTGGTGAGAGCAGGGGGGCAGATACTACTGCAGCTGAGTTAAGATTGGGACTCAGCCAGTCCACTTGTGTAAACCCCAGCTTGGGACTGTGTTTACATAGAAGACGACCTCTCATTGGGTTCTTGAATTTGCTTGCCATGTATCTGGACCTTGGTGCTGACTTCTTACTGTGGATGACTTTTGGACTCCCTCACTATACTTTTGAAGTCACCCTGTTTACATAAGAACATAATAACATAAGATCCATGCTGGATCAGGCCAAAGGCCCATCTAGTCCAGCTTCCTGTATCTCACAGTGGCTCCACCAGATGCATCTGGGAGCACACGAGACTAGATATCTGTCTCCTGCTACCACTCCCTTGCATCTGACCCTTGAAGTATCCTGCTTCTAAGCCTGGAGATTACATATATCCATCATGGTTTGTAACTTGTGATGGACTTTTCCTCCAGGAATCTGTCCCATCCCCTTTTGAAGGCATCCAGCCCAGATGTCATCACCACATCCTGTGGCACGGAGTTCCACAGACTGACAACACGTTGGGTAAAAAAATTATTTTCTTTTGTCTGTTCTCACTCTCCCAACTCTCAATTTGAGTAGATGTCCCCTAGTTCTGGTATTTTGTGAGAGGGAGAAGAGTGTCCCTCTGTCCACTTTACTCATGCCCTGCATTATTTTGTATGTCTCAATCATATCCCCCCTCAGGCGCCTTTTTCCAGACTAAAGAGCCCCAAATGTTTTAGCTTTTCCTCATAAGGGAGGTCCCCCAGCCCAGTAATCACTTTAGTTGCTCTCTTCTGCATCTTTTTCAGTTTCACTGTGTCTTTTTTGAGATGCGTTGACCAGACTTGTAGACAATATTCCAGGTGCAGCCTTACTATCATCTTGTACAATGGCATTATAATGTTGGCTGTTTTATTTTCAATCGATAATCCCTGGCCTTCATCACTGCTGCCACACACTGGGTAGACACCTTCATTGAGTTTGTTTCAGTGACTCTTGGACTGGCTTGACTTAGGGCATTTATACACGACCCCTAAACTCTGGGGCAAATGGCTCCCAGCTCCGGAGCTTAAAAATGTTTGCCCACCAGCTCCGGAGTTTACAGGAAATTAGGTGCGACCACGCCCACTTTAGCGCGTCTCAGCGCACCTTTCAAGTACCTGCTCTTTGGAGGTGACTATTCCTTGATGCGATGTGTAACGATAGTGAGTGCCTGGCTCTCCTAGCTTCTGTTTGTTGTTGTTTTGGCCCCCGCCCCTTTAAGAGCTACTTTACAGAGAGTGAGAGGCAGAACGAGGTGAGCCACGATCTTTTCTTCCTTTTTTTTCTCCCTCTCGTCACGCAGCCAGCAGCCAGGAAGTGCGGAGGGGTGGGGAAGCAGGAAGAGCGACAAGCCCCTAAGATCTCTGGTCCGAATTTAAGTGGCCAGCGGATCTTAGGGGTCATGTAAAAGCGCCCTTAGACTCTTTTGTACTCTGACTCCAGATTTTCTGAGCCCAGTTGCCTCACACTCTAGTTAGCCTCTGTTCACTGTCTCTGGAATTAATCACCATATTGAGATCTGTGGCCACAGTCGTTGAGATCTCTGGCCACAATCTTGGGCCAATAAAACAAGATGAAATGTTTTCCTTCTCTTTTTCATACCAACAGTTTCAGCATTTCAGCCCTAGCCTAATTTTCCATGACACCTGAACACTTGTTTGAAATGTGGTTTCATATTTTCTGTAACCACTGCTTACACAAATCAGGATAGCAAATGTAAGCAAAAATTAAATCAAATATTGCTATTTTGGATTACCTGGTAGGTACTGGTTTAGTAAGTCAAGACAGAGGCACTGAAGCTACAAGAGGGGACATGTGAGAAAAAAAGAATGTGGGCAAACAGTTTGTTCTCTGTTCAACAAATTTTTTGACCCAGGATGGCTATGTCTGAAGAACTAGTCTTTGATGGTAACTTACGTAGATGAGACAAAGAAATTCAGGTTTCTTGCTGCAATTTTGTCAGTGAGAAGAGCCAGTGAACTCGAGTATGGTTACTTTTGCTTATGTCGTATCAAAGAACTATAACAAACTGTTATAGGACCAGAGACTATAACCAGGATTTTGTGTATATATACTCATATACAAACCAGTTTTATGACTTAACTGTAAAACAAGCAGCTCTCCTTTTCCAGCACAGCTTGCATGGATCAGGAGTGGCAAAGGAATGGCAGCAGGATGCTTGGTCATACAGAGCCTCCTAGGCAACCACTTTG
This sequence comes from Phrynocephalus guinanensis, assembly GCA_037367245.1. NCBI lineage: Eukaryota > Metazoa > Chordata > Lepidosauria > Squamata > Agamidae > Phrynocephalus > Phrynocephalus guinanensis. The sequence goes on along the minus strand of CM074738.1, from coordinate 81,254,401 downwards.
TTTTTGCAAACAGAATTATAAGGTGATAATGGAAAGTGTGGATTTCTGTATACAGCTATCAATTATTATTATTGGCAAGAAAATAATTGACTTGGTATGTAAGATAAGGTTAATTTGAAAGCTTGGGCGTTAACAGATTTTCTTTTCTTTTCCAAACATATTATTTTGAGACGCAAAGCATTTTCAAAGGGTAAAATATTGCTCTACCATATTCTATACTGAAAACTAGAATATGAACTACAGAAATTTAAGACTCAGAATGTTAACCTCCAACCATAAAAAACACAACTGTCAGTATAGCCCAGTTGAACAGCAATTCCATATTTAACTAAATTTTATGATAACATTTTGAAGATGGCATGATACTTCTCCTTTACTTGTTTAAACTGCTGCTAAATATAAAATACTTCTAGAAACCCAATTAGGTATAATACAGTAATAAACTACAAATAAAAAAAAGTAAAAACGTAAAGGAAATCTGTTACTGTTATACTTGCAATCAGGCATGGGTCAGTTCTCAGGAGGATCCCTTTGGCAATACAGTAAATTCAGGCACTTGCTTCTCTGGTGAGATTTAAGGTGGGAATGTTTTCTTGTGCTACGTACTCCATCCTCCACATCTTTGAAAGACGCAGGGAGTGGGCATGAAATTGATATTGGTTTACTTAGCCTTGTTAGAATTAGTTATTGAGAGTTATGTTGCTGTCTGTGGAAAAACCTTGAAAAATATGTATTAGGTAGGAAAATGATTTAAATTAATACTTGGCTGAAGTATTTAGCCCAGTGTTATATCTCATAATCATATGAGTATGAGAGATTTTTTCTCTCTGACTTTCTACCTTACTTCACGTCCTTCCTCGAGCCGAGTTAAACTTGCCTCCATGTTGAAATCGGTTTTCAACGCGGATCGAGAAGTGGATTGAAAAGATTTCCGAGCTCCAGGACGGGAATCTCTCACCCGCGCTTGGAGCGCAGTTCAGGGGGCGTGGTTGGGGTGAACTCGGATTGACCCCACAAAGACGTGAGGTTCCGTTCCTTTGAACTCGGATTGACCCCACAAGGACGTGAGGTTACGTTCGTTCGCACCGGTATCCAGTGGGGCCGCAAACTGCAGCGACAGGGACGTGAAGTATCAGCCAATTGGGAGGGAGTCGTTGTACCACTCTTCATTGCTTCACTTCATAATGACAATATTTGCCATTCCTTAAATTATTTTAAGGTTTGCTAGTTAATGCAATTTTAGAAATAATGTTGAATAATTTATTGCTTTATAGCCAATCATGCTGTATGCATCTATTAAACCAGTCCATAAAGCAGCATAGAAACAATCAGAAAGGTATAATATAATGATGCTAAAATACTAATAGTAATAAAATAATAATTTCAGTTAAACATGAATAGATTAATTTGGATGGAGTGCAAGGTATACAAAGTCTAATTGGTATAGAGTGGCTGAAATGCTGCTGCACAATTATGTAAATGACAACCTTTGTAATTGAACTACTGCAACTTAAAACATCTGTGGAGACAGTATGACGTACATGCCGAGTTGCATGACTTAGTACGCAAAACCTAAAGCTTATGGAGATTTTCATAGCTGCACAACAGGATTTCAGCCAGTATATCTTATGTTCCTTAAAAATGTAATACTATAAAGGCAGTAACTTAAAATTGTTTGGTGCAAAAAGGTTATCTATCTATCTATCTATCTATCTATCTATCTATCTATCTATCTATCTATCTATCTATCTATCTATCTATCTATCTATATAATTATTAATAAGTGGTGAAGCTTTAAAAGAAATGGACTCTATGGTGTTAGCCATCTACATGATTGCTGGCTACTTGTTCAACCCCGGGCAAGCTGGCAGAACCAAGTCTTCAAACTCTTCTGGAAGACCAGGGCAAGAGGGCCTGTCTCACCTACATGGGCATGCTGTTCTAGAGAGCTGGGGCCACTGCAGAGAAGGCTCGTCTCCTAGAACCCATCAGATGAAATTCTCTTGTTGTTGGGGTCTGCAGCATGCACTCCCTGCATGATCACATGGGACGGGTTGATGTAATGGGGATAAGGCAGTACCTCAGGTGGCCCCATGACATGTAGGGCTTTAAAGGTGATAATAACCAACACCTTGAATTGGACCCAGAAGCAAATGGGCAGCCAGTGCAGCTCACTTTAAAAAAGTGTTACATGTGCCGGTCTTGGGGCACCAATAATAACCCATGCTGCTGCGTTTTGGGCCAGCTGTAGCTTCCGAATATTGTTCAAGGGTAGCCACATGTACAGTGACTGTTTGGAGGCTTCCCAATCCATGAAAGATCCAACTGGCACACCACATGAAGTTGTGCAAAGGCCCTCCTGGCCACAACTGCCACCTGCTCTTCAAGCAGGAGTTGTGAGTCCAGGAGAAGCCCCAAGTTGTGCACCAGGTTTGTCTGGGGCAGTGCAATCCAATCCAAAACTAAAAGACGACAAATTCCCCGATACAGAAGAGCCATTCACCCACAGCCACTCCGTCTTACCAGGGTTCAATCCAAGCCTGTTGTTCTCCATCCCGGCCCCTACCAAGATAGCAAAGTCACTGCATCACTTCTCTCACCAGGGATGGAGATGTATAATTGAGTATCATCAGCATACTGATGATACCTCACTCTGTGGTGACGGATAATCTCACTCAGCGGTTTCATGTAGATGTTCAACAGGAGTGGAGAGAGTCTGAACCTTGTGGCACCCCACAACGGAGGGTCCATGAGTCAGATCTCTCACTCCCTATACCACATTTACGGTATGTTCAGTCGGTACATGTATCCTGAAAGCTGCCAGTCTGTTAAAAAATGAAACATTGCCTAAGCTTAGCATACTTTTGTTTGTACACACACACACACACACACACACACACACACACCAGCAAATTAGCTGTATAGTGTAAGTTATAGCTACCATTACAAGTCCTGCATTTATTTATTTATTTATTTATTTATTTATTTATTTATTTATTTATTTACATAGCACAATGATTTTCCAGAATGGAACTATGGGAGGTTGACAAAAGAGCAACATATATACTACTAAAACACAAGTTCAAATCAAATAATGAACAGCAAAAAGAAATAAAGGAAAAGAACCTGCAGGTGGTGAAAATAATAATAATAATAATAAATGAAACAACAACAAACACAGGGAACACATGACAAACACTAGTGATTGACCTTAAGCTTCTTTAAACAGCCAAGTTTTCAAAGGCTGGTAAGGATTGGGCCAGGTGGATCTCGCTGCGCAATTTAATCCATATGGTCGGCCCAGCCATCGAGAAGGTCCGGTTGCACATGAAAACCTTACAGGCCTCCCTGGGGGTGGCCACCCGAAAATGAGAACACCAATGAGGATCTGGTGGGTCTGGCCTGCACTGACCGTTGGGAGATACGCTCTGCCAGATATCCAGGTCCCAAGCCATAGAGGGTTTTGTAAACCAAAACCAAAACCTTGAACCTTATTCAGGAGGCAGTAAGCAGCAAGTGCAGATGGACCAGAATTGGGGTGATGTAGTCCAATCTGCCTGCACCAACCACCAATTTGGCCACCAAACTCTGCACCCGCTGCAGTCTCCGAACAAGGTTCACGGAAAGCCCCATGTAAAGATTATTGCAATAATCTATCCCTGACATAACCAGCGTCTGCACAACGGTGCTCAGAGAGTCCCCATCATGGTATGGGCAAATCTGGGCGATCACCCTAAGATGGTAAAAGGACGACCTGGACACGGCTGCCACCTGGGACTCCAGGGACGGCTCCGGATCCTGGATGATGCCCAGACTCCTCACTCTCTCTGCTAGCTGGAGGACAGTCCCACCAAGACTGGGGAGACGGCCACTGTACCCATCTGCCCCCGAAGAACAGAACCTCAGTTTCTCAGGGTTGAGTTTGAGCTGGTAGGTCCTGATCCACTCCAGAACCGCAGCCAGGCAGCGATCAAGGGTCTGGATGGCCTCCATTGCAGAGGTGGAGAAGGAGAGATAAAGTTGTGTGTCGTCAGTGTATTGATGATAGCACACTCCAAAACCTCGGATGACCTTAGCCAGTGGCCTTATATATATGTTGAAGAGCATGGGGGAGGTAGCCGACCCCTGAGGCACCCCACAAGAGAGTGTCCAGGGAAGCGACAACTCTCCCTCCAGGCTCACTCTCTGAGCTTGCCCTTCGAGGAAGGAGCAGAGCCAGCACAAGGCTGAGCTCCCAATCCCCACCTCAGAGAGCCTGCCCAGGAGGATACCATGGTCGACGTAGCAAAGGCCACTGACAGATCGAGGAAGACCAAGAGGGTAGAGCAACCCCTGTCAAGACCCCTCAATAGGTCATCATGTAAAGTGACCAGGGTGGTCTCAGTCCCATGCCGCAGCCTGAACCCGGACTGGAAAGGATCCAGGATGAGGTCTTCCTTCAGGAATGACTGGATCCGTATGCTGGCAACTCACTCCACCACATTGCCCAAGAAGGGAACATTGGCTATGGGACGATAATTGTGATTAAGGTGATAATTTGTGATTGTGATTTATAATTAGGAAGCTAAGGAATAGAAGCAATTTATGGGAGCAGTAAACACATTGTTTCAACCCCCCACCCCACCTCCCAATTGTTATTGGATTTGAATCAGAAACCTGAAATCTGATTCTGGGTTGATATCCTTTTATTTAAATAGAAATTGTGGCTGCAAGGCGGTAGTGGGGCTTGTACTTTTAACAAGATGTAGAAAGCTTGAGTATCATCCTGCAACAGTAAAGAAGGAAATCAAGACAATACAGCAAGCAGGGAAAACTATTATTTGTTGGGAATATTATTACTCAACCATTGCCCAGTGACTGTTTGTCCATCAGCATCAAGACCTGAGGCTAAAGGGAAAACCTAAGGGACTAATGAACATGTCGGTTACAGCATTTATGGAAAGGGGTAGCCAGGCAATTTATAAGGCAACCTTGCCATCTGGAGAACTTCTCCTTAGAAAAATCTCTCTATATATGTGTTTCTATATGGGATTTGAGTAGGATCATTTGGCAGGGATTCAACATTGATTGATCTAAGACAGTTGTTTAGGACATTGATTGGTCTAGGATAGAGCCTCATGGTCCAGTGGTTAAATGCCTGTACTGCAGCTAAAACTGTGCTCACGACCTGGGGTTTAATCCCAAGTACCAGCTCAGGGTTGACTCAGCCTTCCATCCTTCTGCGGCCAATAAAATGAGTACCCAGCTTGCTGGAGGATGGGGGCAGTGCATAGCCTGCATAATTAAATTGTAAACCGCTCAGAGAGTGCTTGAAGTGCTATGGGATGGTCTATAAACAGAAGACTTTGCTTTGCTTTGTATTTTTTCATTCCTTGCTGCTTATTGTGCAGACAGTACAATAGTTATTATGATATTAGTTAAGTGAACTGTGTTATTATCTTAGTCACAGTTGGCAGATAGTGAATAACGTAAAGAGCTGACCTGGTGAACGTAAAGAATACCCTGGTGAAGATCTATGGACAACTGGACAAGCTCACCTCACTGGCAGTCACTGGCTTGAAGAGATAGGGAATGAGAGTGGCTCTGGAATCTTGACTCTATCAAATGGTGGACATTAGGGGTGGAAGGGAGGAGGCACAGCACCTTCATTTTGCTGTTATCATAGGAAGGCAGTGAAACAATTGTAAATGACAGGATGAATAATAATAATAATAATAATAATAATAATAATAATAATAATAATAATAATAATAATAATAATAATAATAATAATAATAATTGCCACGACCCACTTACAAAACACCAGCATCGAAGCCGGATCCGCAGCAGCAACAGCCGAACTATTAAAAAGACAAAAATACGAAGATATGGCAACAGGAACATACTTTGTCCATGTAGCCATCGAAACATCTGGAGTCTGGGGAGAATCAGCCTTGAGCCTAGTCCAGGAAATAGGTCACAGGATAGCCATTACGTCTCAAGATGGCCGAGCACCTATGTTCCTGAGGCAACAGCTCTCAATTGCTGTCCAAAGAGGGAATGCCTGCTGTGTGCTTGGCACTCTAGGCCAGCTGACTAAATAATGGGTTTTTTTAGTAAAGTGATTTTAACCAGTATAATAAAATTTAAGAAAGTATAATAAATAAATAAAATAATTAAAATAAATAATAATAATAATAATAATAATAATAATAATAATAATAATAATAATAATAATAATAATAATAATAATAATAATAATAATAATAAATGTGGCACCTCAAAGACTAACTGCTATATTTCAGTGTGAGCTTTCGTTGCCAAGTCTACTTCCTCAGACCATATTGAATGATAAAAATTTGATTTGGAAAAAGGAGCAACCATTGCTTTCAATTATTTCAGGTAAAAAGAGGCATTAAATCATGCTTTATTTTACTGAGGCTGTTCCATCTCACCCAGACTGTTATCAGCATGTCTTCCTATATTTCTGTTTTTGTGATCTGCGGTTGTAGTATTTGTACCTTGCATTTCACTAACAAGGTTAAAAAACCTTTTTTATAAAGCACATTAATCAGACTAGAACTTCATCAACTACTTAGCTCAAACAATATGTAGAATCCTTTCTGAGCTTGTTCTAAGGCCTTCATTGTCACCTTAGATTTTCTATCACATTGCCATAATGAAAATAGAAACTAGACATTTGGAGCAGAGTAACAAGGGAATAAAAATGGCCTTTTTCCAGAATAATGTAATAGCTGGAAATGACATTACATAATGAGTAACATTTACTTAGAATTCCTAAAATGTTTCTTTTGGGGAACAGTTTTTTGGACGTTGGAGAATTCTTGTATTTTTTTAAGTATAATTTTGAAACTAAGTTCAGAAAAGTTACAAAAAGGTATCACAATAATAATTTGCTATGAAAACCTCTCTCTTTAGATAACAGGCAGCAAGAATTGCACAAGCCATGTTTTAAAAAAGGAGAGATGAATAACTTTTTTAAAAACAACAACCAAACAACGTAACTTCTAATTTTCCACTAAATGTGGCTGGAAACTTATTGGATGGCCACTCAGCTTCAGCTTCATGGCCCTGAGCTAGTGCTACACAGGCATGACCTATCACTGTGTGGCTGAGCAGACACGTGGCTTAAAGGAAACATTGCTCCTAAACTCTGCCAGAAGCTACACCTGGAAGCTCTGTGTGCGTACTGAACCTCTATGCCCCTAGCCTAGTGACCTTACCATGGTCTTCAGATCTCTAATTATCACACTTCACTAGAAGTGTGCATCATTTTTGGCCTAAAAGCTTAAAATGTACTGTACTTGTTATCTTTCAGCTAGATTTTCTCGGTTAATACAAGCCAACAAATAGAATTCATTCTTATCTTATTTGTGGTCTTCATTGTGCTCTTAGATTATATTCAGTCACTTGTGAAATAATCACAGTCAGAGAAATGTAATCAAAACAAGGAGTGAATCCACCATTATTCACAAGTAAGGCAGACCCTCTGGATTGTTAGGAACTGGTGAAATAAATAGAATAGATGAAATAAATGGAAAATACCTTAGCAATACATTGTATCTAAGATTAAACATAGACTTAGTCCAAACATTTGATATTATTTTACAGTGAATTTGGGGGGGGAAACTATCAATCTTGTGGTGCCTTTATACATATCCATTATGTGTTGGAAAACTCTGGTACTCCTTTGTGGTGGCAAGTTCCTTTTGTGAGGAAAGTCCAAGAGTGAGGGTACATTGGATAACTCACTAGAGTTTAACTAGTGTTCCCAATTTGTGCAGGGAATCATCACAATCCAGATACATGTTCAGTCTATAAATCACTCGCACATTCACAATCCAAGTACTGTATCTAAACAGGGTCTAAACAGGGAACAGCCAGAAGCAAGTTACTTAGAGAGTTATAGGTCCAGGTCAAATCAGCATGAGGTCAATCTGGCAGAGAAGCAAGGAACAGAGAAAGCTGAGACCTGAACAAGGAGCAGATGAAATAAGGACACTCGGCCAGGGCTTTTGAACTGTATTGAACCTAGCTATTAATTGGGGAGGGACGGGGGGGGGATAAAAATAAATAAAATAAGTGAGTTGCTCAGTTATTTGCTGCAGCTAGGATATCCTTCTAGATGTGACCTTTGCCACTGTTGTGCTCCTTTGTTCAGTGCTATAAGCTGCTGGCATTCTTTCAGGTCAGGATTAATACCCTTACAGAGCCTCGATTGTCACCTGGAGAGACTGGATTTTGTCTGAAAGGTTCAGACACTGCCTCGCTGTCTTGTCTTTCTCAGAAAGCCTGCCAGCTGTCGCCTTGACATTGCTTCTGTTCACAGTCCCTCATGCTAAATGAAGTCACCCTGGCCTTCCTCCTCAGAAAAGGACTGTGTCAGCTGGGGGCACAACAACTACAGTATTTCACTTCTGACCAGTGCATTTCACAATGAAAGAGAGGCAGGGGAAGCTGGAGCAACTTCCGTATATGGAAAAATGCAACATTAAAAGACTTTTAGTTAAGAAAAACGGTGAGAGGAAATGTGATAGTCTATAAAATCATCTGTCTTATAATACAGTACAGTGGTTAGTTGTGAAATAGTGATGTGGGAAGACAGATTGAGAAAAGTGTCTCCCTCACTACAAGCGAAGCCCGTTGAAGCTTCATGAAGGTGAATCGTGATGAGTCAAGATACAACAAGTTGTTAAACTGTTAGTTTATATCACTGGGGGGGGGAGGAGCCACTAGCAGTAGTCTACAAAGGAGATTCCAACAACATATTAAAGATAAAACTATTTGTGGCTATAAAAGATTGTGGTTGCTGGAGAGTGAAGCTGGTTGTTGGAGAACAATAGTGGGAAAGGGTTATTGCCATCATTTCCTGCTTATGAGCTGATCATGGAAGGGAATAGTCATTGTGGAAAACAGAATACTGGATCTTTGGTTTTCTATTGTTATGCTTAAAATTATTTATCTGCTGAAATTCTGTTGCTTGATGTAATGAGTTATATGTGAATAGGTTCATTGAATCAGTGGAGTTTAGAGAGTCAACTCCTCTGAATGTTCTATGGGTTCAAATGGACATATTCTATATGGGACTTATTTCAGTGTAATATTGTAACTAGAATAAGCTGATTTGGATCAATGAAAGCATGGAGGGGTTGACTCAAATCCCCAGTGGGCCTACTTTAGTGCAACTTGCTTAACCAAGCAATAAGATTCCAACAATTTATCCTAAATAAGAGTGGAACTTATTATTATACTGTATGAACTATGAATTTATAACTTATTATAAGAGTTGATTATGTTATTATTTCTTTATGTTTGCATATTGGACATTGCTGTATACATAATTAAATGCAAATTCCTTTACACCCTACAGTTCTATTTTACTGTACTCTTTGGCCATGAGGGGCAGAAGCCACTTGAACTCCGTTGTGAAGATGAAGGAGATGGAGAAGAATGGGTAGAGGCTATTCACCAAGCCAGGTATGAAATCTTTAGGGACAGCTATCTCTCTAGGCACTCTCGTGGAATAAGGGAAGTGCACACCTAGGTTTAACAGGGGAGATTATCATCTGTACTGGTGATGTTCTACCTATATTTTTCTTTGGTATCTGTCATCTTAATAAAGGGCTTACAGTTGTAGAGCAATAGCAGTACCACCACCACCACCACTAACATGGCCATTTTCAGGATTCAGAATTCCATCTGAAGTAAGATGAACAGTGACTGATAACTTATATGCTTTTAAAAAACTGGTTATTAAAGCTTCTGGAAGGCTATTATATTTAATGTCAAAATAACACGTTATTAATGTTCAATTGGGAAAAGCCAATGGCAATGACATATGATATTCAGATTGAATATTGGTGCCCCCCCCCCACTTTTTTAGTCACTCTTCCAAAAGTTGCCTTCCCCAACCTGATAAATGAATTTTAACTTCTGTATAGCTCGGGGGTCTGCAACCCGCGGCTCCGGAGCCGCATGTGGCTCTTTGAAACCTTTGCCGCGGCTCCGGGAGGTTCCCCTCATAGAAGGGGTCCCGCGGCATTTAAACTAGGACCGCGGGGGAAACTCCAGCTCGCCGCCGCCACCGCCCTCCTCGTCTTCATCTTCCTCCTCCTCCTCCTCCTGGTGCTGCTGCAGCCGCTGCTGCCGCCGCCGGTGCACTGCCGCCTCCTCGGCCGTGGCGAAGGCTCCTGGACCGGCCAGGGCCAGGATGGTGGCGGCGGCGGCGTTGGAGGGGTGGTGGGGGTGGAATCGGTGGCCGCCGGGGTCTCCTCCCGCCACGGGGGTCAGGGGCCGCTCAGCAGCAGCAGCAGCAGGAAGCCACGCGTGTTGGTAATCCTCCTCCTCCTCCTCCCCCTCCTCCCACCACCGCCGGCAGTGGAGGAGGCGGCAGCGAGGGGGAAGCGGGCACAATGGCCACGCCAGGCCGGGAAAAGGGCGAGGGGAGGCGGCGGCGGCCAGGCCCAAGCAGCCGGTCGGTTCGTGGTGGTGGTGGCGGCAGCGGCGGCGGCCTGGACGGACAAAAAGGGGGTCCGAAAGCAGAATGGAGGAGCGGACCGGGGAGATCCACGGTGGCCCAGTGCGCCACTCGCCCTCCCGCTTCTTTCAGCCTCACCCGCCCCTTCCTTCCGTCTCCTTCACAAGCCAAACTTTGCCCACACACACACACGCACACACACCACGGCTGCAAGAAGGGTGTGTGTGTGTGTGTGTGTGTGTGTGTGTGTGTGTGTGTGTGTGTGTGTGTGTGTGTGTGTCCCCTTCCTTCCATCCCTCCTTCACAAGCCAAACTTTGCCCACACACGCACACACACCACGGCTGCAAGAAGGGTGTGTGTGTGTGTGTGTGTGTGTGTGTGTGTGTGTGTGTGCATCACCCATCACCCGCCCCTTCCTTCCGTCTCCTTCACAAGCCAAACTTTGCCCACACACGCACATACACCACGGCTGCAAGAAGTGTGTGTGTGTGTGTGGGGGAGTGTGCCGTTCGCCTGTTCCAAAAAAAGGGACCAGCCGCGGGGTTGCAGGCCCGTCCTTTCAGCCGCTGTCTCCTTCACAAGCCTCAAACCTGGAGCGCCATCGCCTCATGGAGCCTCGAACGGCGGCTGGCCCAGCGCAGGTTGCAAGGCGGAACAGCGAGAACGGCGGGGGCGGGGTAGATATTTGTTTTAAATGTCGCAATGGTTTTGCGGCTCCCAGTTTTCCCCCCCGTCGGAAACGGGACCAAGTGGCTCTTTATGCGGGGTTGCAGACCCCTGTATAGCTTAATGGTTTAGACACCTGGTTGTGAAGCCAGGAGTAATGATAGATAGATAGATAGATAGATAGATAGATAGATAGATAGATAGATAGATAGATAGATAGATAGATAGATAGATAGACTTTGAACTGTAAAGCTATAAGGGACCCTATGGATCATCAAGTCCAGCCCCCCTCAAGGAGGCACAGTTAGGAACTGAACTCCCAACCTCTGACTTCACAGTCAAACAGTCAGAGGCCTAAGCCAGCAGTGGGGAGTTTGATTCCCCACTGTGCCTCCTTGGCAGGGTCTTGTCTCCATGAACCATAATGTCTTTCCCAGTTCTGAAGGTTATTGCTGTATTATTGTTAAATGCTCAGAGACCTACTGTGTAATGATATGTTCCAGAACCTTTCTTGTATCAGTGTGAAACAGACTGGTTGATAGTTTTCTCGATTCTTTCTCTCTCTCTTTACACTGTTTTGAAAGTGGGAATGCCATTTGCTCACCTCACCTGTTATCCAAAAATTCTTAGATAGTAGACAAAGGCTCTGAGAGGTGTTCTGAAAGTTGCTTTAGCACCCTGCAGTGTGGGTCGTCTAGCCTGCAGATTTGAATTCATTTCATATATCCGCTCTTTACTTGTCTTAGGCAAAATGTGTCCTCAATGTCTCCTTTATTCTACATGCACCCAGTTGAGTGTTGTTTTCCTTTGGAGAAAAGATAAAGTCAAAATAGGGGTTCAGCAGTTCTGCCTCCTCTTTGGCGGTTACTTCACGTCCGTTTTGTCTCTGTTAGTGTTGCTCTTAGGAGCGGTACAAAACAATGTTACTTCACGTCTGTCACACAACTACTGAATTTTGTCTCAACCATGCCCCCGGAACGGGTGCTAACTGTGACAATACTGTACCTAGTGCTGGGGTAGGGTTTTCCCTTGTCACTCTTTGTTCCCTCTTCCTGTTCCAAGACAAGACACTGTGTAGTAACCACTGTCACGCAACAAAACATTAGTTTTCTCTCAGAAAACTGTCTGGTTTTTGTTTTTGGTTTTTTGACTTTTCAGAAGCAAAATATCAAAAAAGAATTTTAAGCCCCGCCAAAGGGGAAAAAGGAAGCTAGACAAATTCAGTATTTGTCACGGTACAAGACCGTGAGGTAACACTTGTCACGAGACAAGTTATCACGACCATGGGAAGAGAACCCAAATAATTACTGCCCAGTCAGGTTGACTTTAATTCCTGGAAGCATCCTAGAGCAGATTATTAAACAGGCAGTCTGTAATTATTTAACAAACAATGCTGTCATTACAAGAAGTCAACACTGGTTTCTTAAAAACAAGTCATACCAGACTAATTTGATCTCTTTCTTTGATAAAATTACAGGCCTGGTGGATCAAGGGAATGCTGTGGATATTGCTTATCTGAACTTCACTAAGGCCTTCGATAAGCTTCCTCACGGTATTCTTGCTGACAAGTTAGTAGAAAGTGGGATAGATAGTGCTACTGTTAGGTGGATTTGTAATTGACTGATGATTGCACCCAAAGGGTGATCATGAATGGCCTCTCTTCAGCTTGGAGAAATGTGACCAGTAGGGTGCCCCAGGGTTCTTTTCTGGGTCTAGTGCTGATCAATATCTTTATTAATGACTTGGAAGAAGGAATAGAAGGTATGCTAATTAAATTTGCAGATGATACCAAATTGGGAGGGGTTGCTAATTCCTAGAGGATAGGACAGCCAACACTGCCCTAGAGGATAGGGCATCCAAAAGGACCTTGACAGATTAGAGTGCTGGGCCAAAGCTAACAGAATGGGTTTCAACAGAGGGTGCTGCATCTAGGTAAAAAAATAAAAAGAATTTCACAGGTATAGGATGGGAGATACCTGGCTGGGAAATAGTACCTGTGAAAGGGATCTGGGAGTCTTGGTGGACCACAAATTGAATATGAGTCAGCAGTGTGATGAGGTGGCCAGGAAAGCCAATGCGATTCTTGGTTGCATCAACAGAACCATAGTGTCTAGAATAGATCAAGGGAACTGATAGTACCACTCTATTCTGCTCTGGTCAGACCCCACCTGGAATACTGTGTCCAGTTCTGTGTGCCTCAATTTATAAAGGATGTTGACAAGATTGAGTGGGTACAGAGGAGGGCGACCAGGGGAATGTCTGGAAGAAACGTCTTATGAGGAACGGCTTAGGGAACTGGGAATGTTTAGCCTTTCAAAAACAAGGCTGAGGGGGGAGGGATATGATAGCTATGTTTAAATATTTGAAAGGATGTCATATTGAAGAGGGAACAGGTTTGTTTTCCATGGCTTCAGAGACTAGGTCCCGGGGCAATGGTTTCAAACTACAGGAAAAGAGATTCCATTTGAACATTAGGAAGAACTTCATGACAGTTAGAGCTGTTTGGTAGTGGAATATGCTGACACGGAGGGTGGTGGAGTCTCCTTCTTTGGAGGTTTTTAAGCAGAGGCCGGATGGCCATCTGTCGGGCGTCCTGTGATGGGGATTCCTGCATGGCAGGGGGTTGGACTGGATGGCCCTTGAGGTATCTTCCAACTCTATGATTCTAAGATTCTATGAAGTAACCACCAAAGTCACCCATTAGTACTTTTCCACTCTCTCAGAATAGCAGACCAACACTGTGTTGTTCTTTTTCTTGCTCCAGGCATACCCAGGGGGAAAATAACCTTGCTAGCAAGACTGAACTCCATCAGAATTTTAGTCCTATTGATATTCTTCTTCAAAATATTGGCTACATTTATACTCTCTGATGTTATTTTTTCCTTCCTTGTACATCTCTATATGATACAGCAGATACCTCAGATTCTTTAAATGTCACCCATTTCCATTTCTCATAGGAACTGTTTCTGATTGTGTCTTCAATATCTAACATTTAAGAAATCCCCATCCCATGTACTGTATGTTCTATTCTTTTTGAATATACTGTATCTGACTGTAGCTTATTTCCCAGTATTTCCTTACAGTTACTCAAATCAACTTTCTTAAAGTCAGTTGTGTGTTTTACTGTTTTCATCTGTTCCTTTCCTCGATACAGCAAATGCAAATAAGGTATTGTCACATGCACTCAAAGTTTCTTTTCAACCAGTTCTTCTCTGCCAATAAGGGCCCGGTTGAGAGTAGTTAATACAATTTTTCTTTTTATACTTTCTTGAAGATGAAGTAGTTGAGACAGTGAAAGATTTGCTGATTTCCCCCCCAAGGGAGCAACTATATTGATTTTAAAATATGTGGGAGATACTATGAATTTGGGTAGGCCAATTCTCATTTTACCATGGGCTTCATTATGCTAATGGAAATGCAAATCAGCCTTAAGTCCACCTCCATCCATAGTTTCCACCCTCTGCCACTAGGTGTTTTTTTTAATTGATCCAATTCACAGCATATGAATGGATACCAGACAAATGGCTGCCCAAGAAAAGATTGGACAGCTATCTGTCTGGGATGGTATGAGGTCTCCTGTCTTGGGCAGGGAGTTGGACTAAAAGACCTCCAAGGTACTTTTCAACCCTATGATGATCCTATGATTCTACGAGTTCAGGCAAGTGATTACTTGAACTGATGCAGAAAAGGTGCCATGCCAGCACATGCTCAGGGAATGGCAAGCAAAGCCTCTCTCTGCAGGCAAGACTTAAACAAAATATAGTTTCCTCTCTCTGTGAGCAAGACTCCTCTTTCTCTCTTTTTAAATAAGGAACAAGGTGAGGAATTGAGGAAGCAAACCCTTGTTTACCCTTGTAAATAATGACAACAACAATAGCAGGTAGTTCCTTTGTAACAGCAGTCTGCAGGGCTATAAGACGACTGAAAACAAGCTGCAAACAAGACTTTCCCTCATTTCTTCCTGTATGCCTCGTCAATACAAAGAGCCTCAGGAAAACCCAAATTCCATGGTGTGATTTCATGGTGAGCAAATGAAAGTGGAATTTGCATTTCCCTCACTGTGTTTTTGCAATTAGGTTGGACTTCCAACATATCTTAGAGTAGTTGTATCTCCCTTTTTGTTTGTGTGGCGATCTCATCATAATCAAAATCTTCATCCTGGGTAGGTCTTTAGCAGATTCCCCACAGTGACATTATTGTTGGTTCTTTTTCCCTCCCTGGGTTCTTCCCAGATGCTCTCCACTAGTGGCCCCCAATCCAATGTACAATCACCTTGCAGTTGAATACATCATTTACATAAAATCTCTGCACTTTCTATTTAATCTGTTTCTTCTGTATAAGTTACACCCTTCAGTTATTAACTTCTACCAAGGAGTCTGATCTCACCAGGTTTTTGTAATACCCATTATATTTTATTTACCTGTATGTGTCACAAATTTAAGCTCATCTTGTTTGTTCCTCATGCTTTGTGCATTGATGTAGTGATCTCTGTAACCCTGGTCATTCCCTCCAGCAGCTTTTCTTGTTTTTGTTTTTCCATTCATTGATATGTTTCTGTTCCACTCTCCCAGTTCTGGTGCATCACTGACAATCATTCCCAATACTGAGTGTCTCCCGTCTTCTATAACTCTGTCTTTCTTCCCCAGTGGATTTAGTTAAACCTCCTCCTGACCAAGCCTGCAGGATTCCTAGCAAATGTATTTTCCCTAATCCCTATAAACTGCAAACCAATAATCACTAGAAGTTCTTCTTTGTGGAAGTCCAAACCATAATCCAAAAAGCCAAACTTTTCCTGAAGACACCATCTACATAATTAATTGTTCAATTCCAATATTCTTGTCTCTTTCCCCAAGCCATGACCTTCAGCAGAAAGGAATTTGAAAAAACAACAACATCCAACTTTCTCTGTACACTGCAGAAGGGAATGACCTACTACCATGACACATCTCTCTTTCCTATAGAAAGGGCCAGGATTTCTTCCTTCCACAGAATCTTCTACAGCTATTTACATGCTCTCTGCTGCTCTCTGTTCCTCTTTCAGCAGCGACAAACACTTACACTATACATGGAGAAGGGCTGATATCAGTTCTGTAGGTTCAAGGACACAATTTGCTACTTGATTTTTATGCTTCTGTTTCACATTCTTCTTCCAAGTGGTTGCTTCTTGTACTGGATATTCTTGCTTAGAGGCAACTGCCCTCTTTTTCCTTTAGGATTAACATTGCCCAGAAATCTGGAAGTTGAGTCATGGCAACTGGACTTCTTTTCTAGAGAGCTTGAAACATTTCGCTGCTCATCCAAACAGCTTTGGATGAGCAGCGAAATGTTTCAAGCTCTCAAGAAAAGAAGTCCAGTTGCCATGACTCAACTTCCAGATAACCTCACCTGGATGACTGAGAATCTTCACAGCCATATTGCCCACAAATGCTTCATTTTCTCTGACGAACCAAAGTGCGGATAGTGCTCCTCAAGCTGCTGTACATTCTCTTCTTAACCAGTACTGCAGATCATTGCAAAGTCTCCCTTGAGATCCTATTCTTCTATAAAGATGTTCTCTTGAGACTTCCTCAAACTCTCCCACAAAATGTCCCCATAAAATCTTCCTTTTTTTACTCACCCCATTTACTGCTGGAAAGAACAGTGGTGTAAGCATCTGACTGCAGAACCAGAGGTTGGAAGTTCGATTCTCCACTGTGCCTTCTTGACTTGGTGATCCATAGGATCTTTTTCAGCTCTGGACTTCTAAGATTATATATTGCACGTAAAGTTGTCAGGACATATGCTTGTTTGTATGTATTTCATGTTCCAAAAAATGAGTTGTTCCAAAATATGTGTGTAAAAAATTTATCCTTGTTATTCAGAGATAAAACAATATATTTTACACTCCATGCCTTAGAGAGAACAGAGAATACATGGGCTGTGCCCATTTCTTACCTCTACTTGAGTTATGGAGCAAAATGCCCTGGTGGAATTGAAGTCTGTGCATTTAAAATCTCATTTGAAAAAATAAATGTGAAAGCTGCAGAACTTTAGAATAAGCCCTTTGGACTAAATTGATGTGAACATTTGAATAGACATGTATATTTATTTATTATTATTTATAATATTTTTACCCCACCTTTCTCCTTGGAAAAGGACCCAAGGTGACTTACAATAATGAGGGGCGATATGCAGCCCAGACCAGAACATTGAAGATATAATTTAAGTTACGAACAGGGAAATTAGAAGAGGCATCTTAGAACATTAAAAGGTAACATTAAAGCTACAAAGAGCATGCAAAATGGAAAAAATCCATTATGAGGGATGGAGACTAACATGGAAAACACTGCTGTACATCTGAAATCAGTCAATGCAATCATTCATAGTAATCCATATAAAAAAAGACATCAGTTCTGGCCTCTAGCGGGAAGGAGTTCCAAAGTCTGGGAGCAGCAACATAGAAGATCCTTTTATATGTTCTTATGAGACACACCTGTGAAGGTGGCGGGATGGAGAGAAAGGCCTCTCCTGATGACCTAAGTGCCCGAGCTGGTTCATACTGCGAGATTTGATCTTTGAGGTAGCTAGGACCCAGGCCATTTTGTGCTTTGTAGGTTAAACTCAGCTGCTGATTGGCAGCCAGTGGAGCTGATTTAGTAGGGGTGTAACCCGCCCCAATCAGCTATCTGGCCATTGCGTTCTGGACCTGCTGAAGTTTCCTGAGACTATCTATGGGTAGCCTCACATAGAGCACATGACAGTAGTCCAGCCGGGATGTCACTAGGACATATGTCACAGTGGCCAGAACAGGTTATAATTGTGCAAATGAACTCCTGGCCACAGCTGTGACCAGGGCATCTAGGCTCAAGGATGAGTCCAGGAGCACCCCCAAGCTATGTACTGGACCTCTTTTTCCAATTGGGGGTTAATCCCTATCCTTGATCTCCCTTTTGACTGACCAGAAGCACCTCTGTCTTGTCTAGTTAAGTTTCAGCTTGTTCCTCCTCCTCATCCAGTTCATTACTGAAGCTAAGCACTGATCTAAAGTCGGAATAGCTTCCTTGGAATCCGGAGGTGGCAAGAGGTGTATTACTGTGCAGCACTCTCACAGCAGTTTAGCTTTTTTTTAAAGTGAAAATCCTGCATGATTGGCCATGATACTCTCCAAATCAAATCAGATTACCAGAATCAAAGCCTTGTTCCCCAGATTTTATCTACCAGGCTAGCTTTTCAGTCCTGACTGCTGATTGACATTTTCTTGATCTTGGATTGAAATCCTTTCAGAGATATTATCATGTCTGTCAACCCTTAATAATGAAAGAGAAACTACTAGGCATGTTGCCTCTCAGGCAGAGGGAGTAACTAATAATTAGAGATGGGCACGACTTAGCGGTATTCCCGTTTCCGTTTCCGTTACTCGTTTCCGTTACTCTACGGAAACGGTAACGGGAATCACTGCCCCAGACTTCGAGCTCGAACCGACGAACGAACAATTTGGTCTGATTTGTCGTGCTCGTTACTTGCATCGCGCAATGCCAAGCGGCACAGAAAAAAAGTTTTTAAAAGTTAAAAAAAAACCCGATTCCCGGCCCTAAAAGTAGGCGAAAACTGTCTGAGGGCACCTACCAGGCCAGAAGGGTGTTTTATTGGGGGGGGGGTGTTCCCCGCCCCCCTCTCCTTGGCTATTGCTACTGCTGCGCTGCTGGTACCAGGCTGGGAGGGCGCATCCATTTGCCATGCAGTGCGGGGGATCCAAAATGGCGACCGCAATATTTTTTTTGAAATCGTTGCCCAAAACCCCACCAAAGCACCACAGAAACATGCGAAAATTAGCTATTTTAAATGCTTGAATTTTTACAGTAGCAGCAGTGGGTTTTTCTTGCAAAAAAAAGTCTCCGTTGATTTTATTTTATTTTATTTTATTTTATTTTTTTACACCTGCACATTTGCAATGATGGGCTCGCCCATGGGAGTGGACCATGCAAAGTTTTGGAGCCATTCCACCAATCGCATGGCCAGGTTTTGCTGACTGTACCAGGCTGGGAGGGCGCATCCATTTGCCATGCGGTGGGGGGGGAATCCAAAATGGCGACCGCAATATTTTTTTTGAAATTTTTGCCCAAAACCCCACCAAAGCACCACAGAAACATGCGGAAATTAGCTATTTTAAATGCTTGAATTTTTACAGTAGCAGCAGTGGGTTTTTCTTGCAAAAAAAGTCTCCGTTGATTTTATTTTATTTTATTTTATTTTATTTTTTTACACCTGCGCATTCGCAATGATGGGCTCTCCCATGGGAGTAGACCATGCAAATTTTCCACCAATCGCATGGCCACTTGGCCAGGTTGACCACAGAGACTTCTGGGATGTGCCAATCGGGCATAAACAGCCCACTAATCGTAGCCCAAACCCGAACCCTAAGCCTAACCCATATGCCAGTACACTGTCCTTCTAAGTGGGTCAGAGAGGCACCCAGATGCACCCCAATACTCACCGTAACCTCACCCGTAACTAGCCTAACCCTAGCCGTTGCGCTAAGCCGTCTTAACCCTAAGCCAGATCTACTTGCATTGCACTACATGCAAGTACGTGAGACACAGCGGGTGCAAAGAGTCTGCCAGTCCGTCACTTGTGGCTCTGGCTGACTCCTGCAGCTCCCTCCAGGAGCCCGCTACCCCCTCCCCAAACCAGTACTAACGACAACGAAAAAACGAAAAAACGAACCGACTAATTTTTGCAAATTTTCGCGAAAAACGGAAACGAGCCGAAACAGAACCGGCCCGACTAACGACAACTCGAAAAAAATTTTTTTCAAGTCGTGCCCATCTCTACTAATAATTAACAAGGAACATGGGAAACTCTCAGTAATGTTAGAGTTAACCAATTGTTACTATAGCTTAAGTCAGTATATTATTGATAATATGTAGCTTCTACTTCTTCATTATAAGCCATCTAATAGTGTTTCCCAAATGGAAAGATCATCCAACAGGACACAGTCATTGCCCAGGGGATGCCTGAATGTGCTCACTCTTCTCACATTCTTCGGGGAGGTTCCTTCCACATCCCCAAAGTTAAGAATCAAGGGTAGCAATTGCTTTCAAATATCTGATACAGTGTCCCATCTGACCCAGAGCTGGATAAACCACTCCACTACAACTTTCATGAATTACTTGTATATTTTAATATCACTGTTATACTGCCCTTTGCCATTGACATGATTGGAATCGTGCCAGTACTTGTGGTAATATGTTAAGTATCTTCATCGTATGGAAAATAATGGAAAGATGTATTAGTTAAAAGTATGGATGGGCTAATCTGTCATTTCTCATTTTTCTATTTTAATTTGTTCTATTTTGTTTCTGTAGCAATCTACCATTTAGAAAAAGTCTACAAAGAATTCAATCTCTGTCTCCCCACCCCCCCACACATTTTGTTCATATTTTTGTTTGGAGAACTGCATCACAAAATCCAGAGAATTTTGAATAGAAAAGGACATGTTGAGTCAGGAAATGAGAACAGGCACATTTGTAGCAATGAACAAAATGACCAGAACAATCATTTCCCTTATTCAAAAGCGATCTCAAATTGCTGGAGGAGTGGGATAAAATAAAACTTTATAAATATAGCAGTATAAATCCTGTATTCATATTATCGCCCAGAGTGGCTAATTAGCCAGATGGGTGAGATATACAATCCTAATATAGGATGAAATCATAACAAGGGACAGCCAATGAGCTTGTGATTAATTCCCTCCTCTTGGTATGATAATTTGTTTGGTAATTAAAGGATTTTCATTATTTAAAAGTCTTTCCAAGCCCATCTCATTTGCATCTGTAGTTCATCAATCTAAATAAATATGATCATATCACCTGGAAACACCCTGCTAAACTAATCTAGTTCTTTCTTTAATATAAATATTGTACAAGCAGTCACACAGGTTGTGATTACAGATGTATGGTTACACTTCACATCTGCTGTGATTGAACTGAAATTTCCTTGGTTTTGTCTGTTTTTAGCTACTCGGATATCTTGATTGAGAGAGAAGTATTAATGCAGAAGTATATTCATCTAGTTCAGATTGTAGAGACAGAAAAGATTTCAGCCAATCAGCTGCGACATCAGCTCGAAGATCAAGAAACAGAAATTGAAAGGCTTAAATCTGAGGCAAGTTCCAAAATAATGTGCTAGTTACTCTCTTATTCCCCCTGCACTGCTAATTTATGTATTAGAATGCAATCAAACTTTTACATCAGTTGCATATTCCCATAACTGCTGAATATGTTGACTTAGATTTATTTACTTGATTATTTTTTCTAGCTTTATCATTAACCTGAATTATTAATGTAAAGGCTGTTTATGATTTTATTTTCATCACACTGTTTTTGCTTGTTTTGTTTTTATTTTAACAGATAGCTATATAGTTGTGTGTTTAATTTCCCTGGAGCAGGGAAATGTGTGGTTTTTTTCTTTGGCATGTTGGAGAGAAACCAATCAGAGAGGATAAAGCACTTGTCTTCAAATGGCAAACTGAATAGAGACCATTGCTCAAGCAATGTGCACGAGGGTGCTGTTGGTAACCAATAAGATTCCTAGAGGTTCCTTGACATACTGTGTTGTGAGGTTACAGCCATTTTGTTTCCCATCAAGCCAAACACACAATGCAAGCCATGCATGCTTGGACACCTGGGTTTGCATTCTCAAGGAGGCACAATAATATGGGAGCTCGATAGCTGCTGTGCTATATGTGCTATATCTCCGAGGTCAGTGTTGGCAAACCTATTGCACAAGTGCCAATGGTGGCACTCGGAGCCCTTTCTGTGGACACACAACATAGCCCCTTCACAGCCACCTGTATTCAGGTTAAATTGCTATATTGGCACTTTGCAACAAATTAGTGGGTTTTGTATTACAGTTTGGGCACTCGGACTCTAAAAGGTTTGCCATCACTGCCCGAGGTCAATGCGTGTAGACCTATCCTAAAGTAATTCTCAGTGGTGTGTATATCTGGAAATAAAGATTTGATTGTGGTAATTCATGCTACCAGTGGGTCAAAAAAGGATCTGATTAAGTGCCTTTTATTTTTCTTTAAAGCAACTTGTTTTTATAGCCTTTTAATTTAGTTTGTTGCTGTTGGTTTATAGTACAAAGTGATACAAAATCATTTTTCAACATTAGCTAGAACTTTTGTAAATCCAGAATATGGTTGAAATAACTTGAAATAACATTTTTAAAATCTTACAGGATTTTCAAATATTCTGTAATTTGTAGAAGATCTTAACAATGCATTCATTTAATTATTTCCCTCTGAAGATTGTAGCTCTTAATAAAACTAAAGAACGGATGCGACCATATCATGGCAACCAAGAAGAGGAAGATCCAGATATTAAAAAAATTAAAAAGGTAAACCGCCACATATCCTATTTAAATGCAGTACAGATTTGTACTTTGCAATAGAAATATGTACTTGGCCCATATTTTTGTCTGAATTATGAAAAACAATGTCAAATATAAAACTGTTCATTTCATGAACAGGAATTCAAAGATTTGAATTTTGACTAAAACAGGGAAAAAATGTAGATAAGGTCCACACACCCCAGACTATGTTACCATAACATATAAAAGTACGCCATGGAAACTGGTTTTACAAGGAGGGAGGTCTGACCATTTTTATTTTCATGTCACATTATTTAATTGATGAATACAAAAGAAGCACCTGCTTGTTACAAATAGGTCTAAAGAGAAAGACTATAATACAGTATAGTAGTTGCTACTCTAGTTGCATCACACTGAAGGAAATCAGAAGTTAAAACAAAAGTCCAAGATTTAGTAATGCAACAAATGGAGTGTGAAACATAAAAATAAATCTGAGGAAGAAATGCCACATTAAACAAAAGCAGTTTCTTTACTATTCTGTATTTAAGGCCCAGGACCGCAAAAGTTAAATTCCCCCCCTTACCATTAGATGTTTTGCTACAGTTTGTACTTCTCCAATTATGCCATGTTTGTTATACGTCCCATATAGATATCTTGCAAGTTTGCCTGAATGTTAAGAACCATTTAAAACTGAACATTCTTCTATAGGTATTTAGTATGTGTAGAGTATATTATGTATACAAAGTATACTTAAGTATACATAATTATTTTACTTTCATTTATGATTTAGTTTCTTCAGCTGTGACTCTGACTAGAAATATCATCAATGTTCTGAAAAGCTGGCAGACCATTCAGTAGATTCTTAGCTCATATTGGAAATTTTGCTTTGTGCATGCCTTAGATTCCTGAGAACTTTCAGGGCAAAAAGCAATGAACTCTGGTTCATTCTTTCAGTCACAATTTAATGTTGTTCTCTATCCAAGATGTTCAGCAATTTTGAAGACAGCATTATGGCTGACTGTGGAGTGGTATATCCAGAAATTGTCCGTCAGAAATTTTAATGTCTTCCCTGTTAATTACCATGTAGCTTACTATTTAGGGCAGGGGCTAGCAATATCCAGGGGCTACTTTCACACTATTTTTAACAAGGGGGGGCTGTAGTGGGCCTTGGACCACACAAAAGGGCTAGATAGGCCACAGACTTTAGATGTAACACTCTTGGTGTACAAAGTAATGAACATTACAATCAAACCTTATTTATTTATTTAAAATATTTTACCCCACCTATCACCTAAGAAATGTCTCAAAGTGGCTTACATTATTAAAACATAATGTTAACGCTAAAAGCAGTACATTATTCAAATATTAAACAAATTAATAACACTATATTAAGAGTTTTAGATCACCCATTACTAAAACAGGATTAGAAGCAACAAACAGTCATCATCATCTCAGCGCAACAGGGTTGGAAGGGACCCTATGGATCATTGAGCTCAGACCCTGTCAAGAAGACACAGTGGGGAACTGAACTCCCAAACACAAAGCTATCCAGCAGTTCATTGTGGTGGGTTGCAGTTTAATTACTTTGTGGAAGGTCTGCAACTTAATTAAACAGAAAATGCACGGCATGCATATGTACAAGCCTATGGACTATGGAAAAAAAGCCTGCTTCTATCCTTAATTGTGGAAAATTGAAGCAGATGGACTGTTGGTCTAATTGGTATAATGCATCTTTCTGTTTTCTCTTTCTGGTTTGATAGCTCAATAAAACTCCCAACTATACAGACATTGAGAGTTTTAAGTCTTTAAGGTGCCAGTACGTCGTCGTCGTCATCTTCTTCTTCTTCTTCTTCTTCTTCTTCTTCTTCTTCTTCTTCTTCTTCTTCTTCTTCTTCTTCTTCTTCTTCTTCTTCTTCATGATTACCCATAGTGGCTCCCAGAGCCAACCTGTATAGCCTTGAGTAAGTTGCAAGGTTCCAGGGTACTCCCCAGAAGAAGAAAATGGTAAATCACTTCTCAGTAACCTGTTCACAGATAATCCTGGAAAGGATCAGCGTAGGTCAGAATAGTCAGCACAACATTATTACTATGTTTTGTGCTTTTGCTGACTACTGCTTTACATGTTCATTCCACCACACCCTTGAAGATGTAAACAGTATAACCAATTTTTTTTGTTAATAATAATTTTTGAAGAATGGAGATAGAGTTATTGTGCATTATGTTCCTATATTGCAAAGGTTTAAAAAGAGTCTTCTTTTGCTTAATTTTTAGGTTCAGAGTTTTATGCGTGGCTGGTTGTGTAGAAGAAAATGGAAGACAATTGTCCAAGATTATATTTGTTCACCACATGCGGAAAGTATGAGGAAGAGAAATCAAATAGTTTTCAACATGGTTGAGGCTGAATCTGAATATGTGCATCAACTGTATGTCCTTGTGAATTGTTTTTTAAGACCATTAAGAATGGCTGCAAGTTCAAAGAAGCCACCAATTAGTCATGATGATGTCAGTAGCATATTCCTCAACAGGTATGGTTTGATATATTTTGAGGCTCTTGTTCCATTATGATTAAGAGGATGAAATGAATTCTGCTGTTTCTTTTCATGTACTTTCCTTTGCTATAAAGTACGTCAATAACATTAACAAAACAAAGCAGAGTTTAATATTTCAAACATCTTTGAGTTGAAAGCATCTGTTTTTGTGGGGTAAGGGAAAAACATGGATTACCCTTTTCCAGCTTGTCAATTCTTCTGCCTTTCTTACTGTGACAAGGAGACCTCTTTTATGATGATGTTCTCTTGATTGACCTAAACATTGCTATGGGTATTCTTAGAATGGTGGAAATGCAATTCTAATGGCAGTTAGGGAAGACAGAATGAGAATACTATTTCCAGCTTTGCTGGCATGCACTGGCCTGCATAAAAATATCGGAGGAGAGTTTTCACTGTGACTTTTTATCCTGAAGAACCATGTAGTTTCTGTTCCACTCACCACTGGAAAGCAGTGAAATGGGGATTACCTGGGGCAGAGCACAGCTGATGTAACTGGTGGACTGAAACTGTACTTATGGGAAATGGAATGACTTTAGATGTAGTTGATTCAAACCCCATCCTTCCCTCTGGAACCATTCCCTGCTCCCTTTCCTCCTGCTGTCACCTACAAAAGCGCCATAGGGGAGAGACAAAGGGAAACAGTACAATCCTAGCATGGTCACGCTGTAAATATCTGTGGGTTACATCTGCCTGAAATAATAAGTAATGATTATTTTCATATAATAATGATTAATACTGCCCAGATGAGTTGTAATAGGACATATTTTATTCATATGTTTGAAATCTGATTTTATAATTGTGCATGTCTATTTTTATCTGAATTCTTAGATGCATTAAACATCTTTACCAGAAAGGCAGGATAGCAAATGCATAAATTTTTATATTCAGTAAAATATTTATTTGATGACATATTCATTATATTCCAAAGGTTTTGAAATAGAACTATTTATGTAAATATATATGGTATCACAATTAACTCTTGCTTCTTTTCAGTGAAACTATAATGTTTCTTCATGAAATATTTCATCAAGGATTAAAAGCAAGAATAGCAAACTGGCCAACTTTAATTTTAGGTAAGTTTCTTAATTAGAATGTAAATATGTGACTCGATTATTCTTCAGCAGGGATGGGGACTTGAACCACTGGACATTGAATCACTGGACTTGTCAAGTTGGACTTACATTGCACTGGTGACTTTGACTCTATTCAAGGATTTTTTTGTTCAGTGACTCAGACTCGACTTGTGACTCAGAACCCACCCACCAGCTTGTTTTTAATAGGGACTCAGATTTGGGGCTTGGGACATGGGACTTGGTACCAAAGACTCAGACATGGACTAAGGGTTTTTGACCAAAGATTTTTGTTCAGACTTGGGAGTTGAACCCAAAGACTTCCCAACATCCCTGTTCTTCAGTAGGGCCAGGCTGATTTTTATGTGGCCAACTGAGGGTAGAAGCAACCTTCAAATCTTTATCACAGCCAAGGCAAAGGAACTGTAGTATAAAAAGTGGGCATGCATACTATCTGTTTGGATAGGTAGTATGTAAGCTGAAATTTGATTTTAAGCTTTGATTTCATGCTGTGAAAATAACGGAGAGCAGCACAGACCAACTTTTTATTCTTTGTTCTTTATAGCTGATTTATTTGACATTCTGCTACCTATGCTGAATATTTATCAAGAATTTGTTCGGAACCACCAGTATAGTCTCCAAGTACTTGCAAACTGCAAGCAGAACAGAGATTTTGACAAACTCTTGAAGCAGTATGAAGCTAACCCTGCGTGTGAAGGCAGAATGCTTGAGACGTTCCTTACTTACCCCATGTTTCAGGTAATAAATAAATAAAATGCATTTATAAAAGCATGCCATCATTTTGTTGAAATTGTAATAGGTTTTGCTATGGAAGAATTTGATTATGACCTTTAGCATTGCATCATCTCTGTGAAGATTTTCAGTCGTCCAGGTGAGTTTATCTGGAAGTTGAGTCATGGCAACTGGACTTCTTTTCTTGAGAGATCAACATGTTTTGCTACTCATCCAAGCAGCTTCGTCAGTCTGAGGAAGTTAGTGGCAAGTCCTCCAATTTATAGTTCACCTTGATTTCATATCACCCTGATCTGAATAGGGTCATACGTTGGACAATGGCCTGAATAGGCTGGTTGGGGGAAGAATGCCTGAATAGGTTTGGAGGTGGACAATGGTCTGAACAGGCTTGTTAGAGGGACAGTGGCCTGAATAGGTTCGTAGGTGGACAATGGTCTGAATAGGCTCTTCAGGTGGACATTGTCCTAGGGTGCATGAAAGTCCCACCTATGCAACCTTTCCCAACACATATTAAGTATGGCTCGTTAGCTATGGCCTTGCTGCTGGAGGTGTGAAGTGCTTCTGATTTGTCTGGGGGTTGATGAAAGGGCATCTTGATAAGTAGCAGGCAGATTGTGTCGGAGCCCCCCCCCCACCTCTGTTTAGCATTGTAATTGCTACCACTGTCAAATTGTTTCTAACTTACAGCAATCTTATGAATTAATGACCTTCAAAAGGACTTTTGATAAACAGCCCTGCTCAGTTCATGCAAATTAGACATGGTGGCCTTCTTTCTTTTCATGATTTGGTTCATCTCATGTTAGTGGTAGTAGAAGTTCTGTGCCATAAAGCTGGAAATCACTTGTAGCAACCCTAACAGGGCTTTCAAAGTAAATGAGATATTTAGGAGTGATTTTACCAGTTCCACTCCCTCAGTGTGGTTCCATGGCTGAGCAGGTATTTGAACATGGGTCACCTGAGTCCTAGTCCAGTGGTGGCAAACCTTCGGCACTCCAGATGTTTTGGACCACAACTCCCAGAATTCCGAGCCTGTATTGCCAATGACAAAGAACTGTGGGAGTTGTTGTCCAAAACATCTGGAGTGCCGAAGCTTCGCCACCACTGTCCTAGTCCATCACCCCATCTGTTCCACCATAGCGTGCATGTCTTCATCATTTTTCCTTTGAATGTATTTTGAATAGCTGTTTAGAATCTTCTTGAATGATTGGTGCTAATGGCCTCCACTCACCTTCAGATTCCTAGATATATTATAACCCTTCATGAACTTCTGGCTCACACGCCGCATGAGCATGTGGAAAGAAAAAGCCTTGAATTTGCTAAATCGAAGCTAGAAGAACTTTCAAGGTGAGACTCCTTTCGTGCTATGAATCTGAAGCCAGGGTTAAAAAAATGCAAACTATGTAACCAATGAATTATTTTGCTCTTAAGAAAGCATTCAGTTTAGGTGTTTGCTAACAGAGCAAACATAAAAATATCTTCTGAGCAGTCCACAGAGAGTTAAATTTTATTTTTAAAAGAACAACCAGAGGGCAACATTACCTATTATAAGTATTTGTTGTTGTTATCATCATTGTTTGTTGTTTTATCCATCTTGCAGTTCCCCTAATCATGTTTTGAAAAATTAGGAGATCTTTAAAAGTAATTTATAATTGGCACTCCACTCCCACTCCCATGAGCTTCCATGGCTAAGCATGGATTTTGCCTCAGGTTGCTTGAATCCTAATCCATTGCTCTGTTCACTACATTGCATTAGATCTGTTTGAGCCTAGTTGTGTGTCTTATTAATGATAGGAATTTCATTCCTTGCCTTGAGCCTGTTTTAAATGAGCATGGAGTTTATGAGCAGGCAAATGTTAGTAAGCCATTAAATAAAATGGATCCAAAAATCTTAAATGTTAAAATAAAATATTTTATTATCCTGAACATTAAAAGTATTGTGCTTTTAATTCACATGTTTGTTTAATGTCTAGGCAGGCTTTTTCCTAGTGAGGAGATACAAGAGAGCACTTTTTCTGTTCAGAAATTTGTTTCTCCTAATGCTTCCCAGGAAAAGACAATAATTTGTCTGAAATAAAAACAAAGGATTTTGCATTTTTCCCCTCTGAAATAGACTGTCCTGGATACCTTTCTGGAAAAAAAAAACCCTGCTCCTGCTCCTTAAATACTAATTACTTTCATTTTCCATAAAAATGTCATGGACTATATAACCCATTTCTTCAAATACATGACTCCATGTATTTGATGCAGTAGGCTACGCTCCATTAAAAACTGTGTCAAATCAGTCTTTCAGATGACACAGAATTTTACTTGATGCAAAAGACTAATATTGCTACTTCCCTTAATATTCTATTTGCAGCATTAGTGTGCTATCCCTTTTCCAGCTGGCAGGATTGCTCAGTGAGTTAGGTATATAGCTTTGGAATCAGTGATTCCCTAATGGGTATCTTAGGAAAGGATCCAGCCTGTGTAGCCTCGGGCAAGCTATTTGGTCCCAGAGTGCTCCCTTGAGAAGGCCAAAGGCTATCACTTTTGAGTACTTTATCCCCAGGAAGCCCAAAAATGGTTGTCATAAAGTAGAACTGACTTGATTAATATCTATTCCATATGCACATTAGTATCTATTCCATATGCATAGAGGGACATTATCAATCAGAAATGGGTGACCTGCATTCCTCTGGATGTCAATGGACATCTGCTCATACCATCCTTGACCGACAACCATGGTACTTGGGCTTCATGAGAACCAAGAATCCAAGAATATTTGGAGTAGCACTGGTTAGTGTTATTTAGTGACACCTTAAACAGCAACAAATTTTGATTTGCACCTGAAAGCATGTGCTACAGTTCATGAAATCCTACTCCCAATAAAATATGTTAATCTTTAAGGTGCTAGAAGACATCTTCGTTTTTTGTGTGTTGTTCATATGTAGCTAAAAATTGGTGTCCGGGAAATGAACATTGCATTTTGTCTCTGTTTTGTAACAGAGTGATGCATGATGAAGTGAGTGACACAGAAAACATACGGAAAAATCTTGCAATAGAAAGAATGATAGTTGAAGGATGTGACATATTATTGGATACCAGCCAAACTTTTATAAGGCAAGGTAAGTCCATTCTTTGTAACATATATTTATTGCCCCAAATACTGTTGAGTAGCATAGTAGGTCACCCTAGAGTAGGCCCATTGAATCAATGGGGATGTGGTGAGTCAAAACCTCTATTAGCACAATTAATTCAAATGGGCCTCCTCTAATTTGAATTTAGCACAGTCAGTTGGAGTTAAAGATGGCCCCTTTTAACTAATGGAACTTATGGAAGCCTTCATTCACTAAATTCCCATTGCTTCAATGAGTCTGTTCTAGTGCAATTTGCTTTGCTAAGCAACAGGATATTGGCTGTAGAATGTTGAGAACATAAAATTAATGTTGGCATCATTGGGAAAGGTAAGCATGCAATATGATATGAGTGGCATCAGAAATCTGCCCTTGTCTGGATATGATTCGTAAACATTTGCCCTATAATTTTGGGCTGCTGCTGAGCCCCACCTTTATGCTGTTTTTTTTCCAGGGGACATGAAAAACAGCAGCACTATAATAGTAAATCATTCATGGGAAAGTAAGATACACAATGAGCAGACTGCCATCTTCAGTGGAGCAGAAATTATCTACAGCACCATGGAAAATAGGTCTTTCTGGCCCATAGATGTTGCAGTGCCAGATGATGCCAACATTCGGGCAAAAGCACAAGAAAAACGTGATGTACTTGAAGCTTTGTCAAATACTGGAGAGATTGTGAGGAGTGAAAACAGCTGCCTGTTGTTCCCATTTTTAATTTGTACTTCAGAATCGGCTCAAAATGATACAATTTGATTTTTACTTACCCTTTTGCTTTTGTCAAATGGGCTTTTCATTGAAGGGCCAGCTGGAAATTTCTTTTCTTTTCTTTTCTTTTCTTTTCTTTTCTTTTCTTGTTTCTTCTTTGAAGAGGAGAATATAATACAAGTTTCTACATCCTTAAAATGCTTGGGAACTTATCTTGTCTCTGCTACTACAAAGTCTCTGTTGTGGTTTTTGTAGAACTTCAGCATATGTGCCAAACAACAACAGCCTACTAGAAGACATAATGAATCTCCAGTGTTCATTGAGGGCCACTGCTTATCTAATCAAAAAGGTACCTTCCACACAAAAAAGGGATTATGTCACTGAGGGCTACTGCTTATCTAATCAAAAAGGTACCTTCCATACACAAAAAGGGATTATGTCACCAGCCTGGATATAACAAAAATGTTTGAAATATTAAAAGCATGCAATCATGGGGTAAACTGTTGTTTGTCAGGAGAGAATCAAAACCATGTTGTAGAAGTGACTGGTCAGCAACAATCTTGAACAAGAAACCATACTGATGCAATATTTATGCTTTTCGAACATAAATTGCTTTGTGTTTTGTGGTTTCTAAGAATAAAAGAAACAAAGGAGTTTAAGTACTTCTACCACCTGGAAACCTCCCGATGAATTTGAAGTCCACATAAGGAACAGATTTTCATTTCTAAACTCAATTGACCAGAAACAAGAGCTATTATAAGGGAAGAATGCATAAAGATAATTCCTGAAGTAAAAAGAAAAACATACATAGATGGAAGAAACATTTAAAATAATAAAGGACATACCAGAAGCAAAAGTAAAAGATGATAGAAGTAGGATCTGAACACTGAATATAGTTTTCAGCGACTGTCATGAAGAGACAAAGAGAACTATTGCAGTAATCAGTGCAGAGAAACAGAGAACAACAAAGGGGGAAAACAAAGGATCCCTTCTAAAAGATCCAGGAACTCAAAGGGAAATTTAAGCCTAAATTAGGAATGCTGGAAGCTTTGAGTAGGAAAAAACAGAGAGAAAGAGGAAACATTATAATCAAGACATACAGCATACTAAAGAGATAAAATGATTACAGACTTCTGAAGAGGAATCTTATGTTGAAAAATTTGTAGTTCTAGAAAGTGGAGTGAAAGCTGCTTCAAAAATTCTAGGAAGAAATAAATCACAAGGGGTAGATGGAACACCAGTAGAATGATTTCAAGCCACAGAGGATGAATCTGTCAAAAACCAAACAAGAATGTGACAATAAATACAGAAAACAATTGCTCACAGACTAGAAATCTTCAATATACATTTCAACCCCAAGAAAGATTAGTAACTATAGGACCATTATTTTAATTCTCCATTCAAGCAAGATAATGCTCATAGTCTTACAATAAACACTTTTTCCTTATATAAAGTGAGAAATATCTGATGTTCAAGCTGGATTCTGAAAAGGAAATGACACTTGAGATCATATTGTGAAGGTCCACTGACTACTGGACAACACTAAACAATTTCAAAAGAAGATCAATCTATGATTTATCGACTACAGCAGAGTCTTTGACTGTGTGGATCATGAGAAGCTATCAGTTGTTCTGAAAGAAATGGGTGTGGTTCAGCAGTTGATTGTCCTGATGTGTAACCTGTATTATGGGCAAGAAGCTGCTGTTATCTGTTCCTTATCTGTTGAATCTATACACAGAATGTGTCATATAGAAAGTTGGACTAGATTCAAATGAAGGAGGAATGAAAGTTTTACTTCTGTTGTGCATTGAGTTTTCTAAAAATGTGTATTCTGTTATGCTGCTCTGATGATGATAGTCCATTTTAATGGAAATATGTTGTTTTATTCTAATTCTTTACTAGTGCAGAATTTCTTGTGATCTTTTAAGTACAGTCACCCCCCGCCATTTTGCGGTTCAGGTACTGCGGCCCCACTACATCTCGGGATCGCAGTACCTACACCTCGGAGCCGTGGGGGGGGGTGGCGGGGGGGCGATCGCATTGCTCCGTGCCCCTCCGCGCTCCTCCGAGAAGCCTCGGGGCCGCACGGGGAGCAATTGGGTCGCTCTGCACCGCCCCCGTGCTCCTCCACGCTCCTCCAAGAAGCCTCAGGGCTGTGCGGGGGGGGGGAATTGGTCACTCCACGCCACCCCCTTGTGCTCCTCCGCACAGCGGGGGGCGATTGGGTTGCTCCGCGCCGCCCCCGCACTCCTCCAAGAAGCCTTGGGCCGTGTGGGGGGCGGCGGGAGCGATTGGGTCGCTCCGCCCTGCCCCCCCAGGCTCCTCCGAGAAGCCTCGGGCCACATGGGGGGGCGCAGGGGGCGATCGCGTCACTCCGTGCCACCCCCCGCGCTCCTCCGTGGTCCTCCGAGAAGCCTCGGGGCCATGCGGGGGGCGGGGGGGGGCGCAATCTCCATTGAAATGCATTGAGCCAATGCATTCCAATGGAAAAATTTTCCCCATTGGAATGCATTGAGCCAATGTATTCCAATGGGGAAAATTTTCTCCATTGAAATGCATTGAGCCAATGCATTTCAATGGAGACGGCCCCGGACGAGAAGTCTCAGGCAGCGCGGGCAGGCGGCGGCGAGAGGTCAGATCCCGCAACACCACCTGCGTGTGCCGCCCCAAGACTTCTCGGACAGGCGCGCGATCCCCTCCGCCCCCCGGTCCCACCCCACCCGCTTCCGCATATCACGGATTTTCATGCATCGCGGGTGGGGTGGGTCCCTAACCCCTGCAATAGGCAGGGGGTTACTGTACATTTAAAGAATGACCTTATCATGGATTGCTCCTATTTCAGTGGTGTCGAGCCGTGGATGCTACACTTTGGACTAGCGGATGGATCTGGTGAGAAGAACTAGGGGCAGGCATTTCATGCCTGCCCCCCGTTCTGATTCCCCGGTTCACCGTCACATATCTGGGAGTCATCCCATCCGGGCATCCAACCTGTCCTGTTTGCTGCTTAATGCCAGGTCACTCCATAATAAGATCCCTCTCATCCATTATTTGATTGGGATGAGCGGGCGGACCTGGCTTGCTTCACCAAGACTTGGGTAGGTGCAGAGGGGCTTCTCTCTCTTGACTGTGCCCCCCTGGGTTTTGGATTCAGCATCTGGGCAGGTCGGAGGGTAGGGGTGGTGGGGTGGCCATTGTTTATAGGGAAGCTTTTTCTGTCAGCAAAACCACTGCGTTGGTCAGCCTGGGGTAGAATGCCTGCACCTATCAGTGGGACTGTGGGACAGATTTGAGATAGTGTTGGTTTACTGTGCTCCCGCAACTCAACTATCTCCCTGCCAGAGCTCAATACGTTCATCTTGGCAGCACTATTGAGGTCCCCCCACATTCGGGTGGTTGGTGACTTCAACGTGCATGCCAGGGATGGACTGTTGGGGGTGGCTCTGGATTTCATGGAGTCCATGGCCTCCATAAATCTGTCCCAGCATGTTACTGGCCCCACTCATAGGACCGGGCACACCTGGACTTGTTATTTTCCTCCACCACTGTGGATCTTAATCTGGGGGTCAGGTGAGTGCTTTTCCGGCCTGTGTCATGGACAGTTCATTATTTGCTGACCTTTTCCCTATCAATCGCTGCCCCACCACACAGGGAGCCAAGCCCATTAGTTTGGTCCCATCCCCGGAGGCTTCTAAATCCTACTGTGTTTTCGGATACTTTTGGGGACTTACCAGATGGCCTGGCTGATGATCCGGTCAGTGCCCTGGTGGAAAGGTGGTATGTTGAGGCTACCCAGGCAGTTGACCCGAATCGCCCCTGAGCACCTCCTCCAGTGCCAAGCCCACCCTTCACCATGGTTTACGGCTGAATTGCGGTCGATGAAGCAGGAATAGAGGAGGATTGAGTGCTGATGGAGGAAGGACCTCACGGCATCTAACAAGGCTGCAGTTTGTGTGCTGACCAGGCGTTATGTTCAAGCGATTAGGGACGCTAAAAGATTTTATGCATCCCTACTGCCAGGAGGAATTGTTCCAGGTGGTTCGTGACTTCACCAATCCTGGTCAGCCTGGGTCTCCCCCTAGTGATTTCACTAGTGAGTCATTTGCAGCCTATTTTAAATCTAAAATAGAGGCCATCTGTACCGGTCTGGATTCTAGTTCCACTAATATATCCTGAGTATTGCTGGCTCTTCACACCCTCACTCTCTGAGTTTTGTTGAGTTTGGGCCTGTAACAGTTGTGGATGCCTCCAGGGCACTGGTGCATTGCTGACTGGGGGCTTCCCCACTTGGCCCCTGCCCTTCTTGGTTGTTTAAGAGTGCAGGGGGAGAGTATGCCGGAATGGGTCTCTCTTATTTCTTCTGTCTCCTTCAGGGATGGGATTTTTCCCGCTTGCCTGAGGGAGACAGTAATAAGACCCATTCTTAAAAAAAACCCAACCTGGCAGTGGATGATATGAATAACTACCTTCCTATTGGCAATGCTCCCTTCCTGGGCAAGGTGGTTGAGCAGGTTGCCGCCACGCAGCTCCAGTCCTTCCTGGAGGAAGACCACGTCCTTGATTCATTCCTATACAGGTCTAGGCCGCGGCATGGGAATGAAACTGGTCACATTGCAAGATGACCTTTTGAGGGCGGCTGACAGGGGTTGCTCTACCCTGTTGGTCCTCCTCAATTTGTCTGGGGCCTTTGATACTGTATCCTCTTGGGCAGGCTCGCGGAGGTTGGGATTGTGGCCTAGCTTTGTGCTGACTCCACTTCTTTCTTTGTGATTGTGCCCAGAGAGTAACACTGGGTGGAGTTCTGTTGGCTCCTTGGTCCCTCCCATGTGGGGTTCCTCAGGGGTTGGTACTCTCCCCCCATGCTATTTAAAATCTATATGAGGCCGCTGGCTGAGGTCATTTGGAGTTTTGGAGTCTGCTATCATCAGTATGCTGATGACACACAACTCTATCTCTCCTTTTCCACCTCTGCAACGGAGGCTGTGAGGACTCTTGTTCGCTGCCTGGATGCGATATTGGAATGGACCAGGACCAACAGGCTTAAACTCAACCCCAAGAAGATTGAGGTACTGTTCCTTGGAGGGGGGAACTGAATGGATATTGTGGTCCTCTTCCTAGTTTGGATGAGTTCTCCCTCCAACTTGTTGACAAAGTGAAGAGTATGGGCGTGATCCTGGACCCGCCACTGTCCATGGAATCCCAGGTTGCTGCTGTGTCCAGGTCAGCCTTCTTTCACCTTAGGCTCCTCACCCAGATTTGCCATATCTTGAAGGTGACCTCTTAAGGATGGTTGTTCAAGTGCTGGCTGTCTCAGGGATAGATTACTGTAATATGCTCTACATGGGGCTTCCCCTGAACCTTGTTTGGTGACTGCAGCGTGTGCAGAATGTGGCAGCCAGATTGGTGGTTGGTTTGGGAAGATATGACCGTATCACCCCCATTCTGGCTCATCTGCACTGATTACCCGTTGCCTCCCTAATAAGTTTCAAAGTATTAGTTTTGATTTACAAAACCCTCCATGGCTTGGGTCCAGAATATCTGATGGAGCGTATCATCCCAAGTTCTGTCTCAGCCCGGCCCACCAGATCATCTCAGGTCCAAATGCTTAGAATGTCCCCTCTTAGGGAAGCATGTAAGACCTCCACCAGGAACCGTGCGTATTCAGTTGCCAGTCCTACCTTGTGGAACCAGCTCCCTAGCAAAATCAGGACTGTGGAGCCCCTCTTAGCATTTAGGAAAGTGTTGAAAATATGACTTTTTAAGGCTGCATTCAATCATTGGAAGGAGGAATGTTTCTCGTGTTTTTCTTGTCTGCTCATCCACCCATCTTATTTTGCTGCCATCTTATATTTTTATATTTTACTGTCTTTTGGGTTTTTAATGATGTAGTTCTATTTGTTTCTTTGTTCCTATTATGGATTTATCTTTTGTTTTATCATTTATGTTGTTAACTGCCCAAAGTTCCCTTGGGAAAGTCAGGCGGTCTACAAATAGAAATATAAATAAATATAAAATAAATGTGAGCTTAGCTTTTATTTGTGTAGCTTTTGTATTCCAGTGACGTATGGTTCAGAAAGATGTTGCACCAGCGTGAAAAAGCTGCATATGTAGACTAGTTTTAGAAACTGTTCGCG
The DNA here is from genome assembly GCA_037367245.1 of Phrynocephalus guinanensis. Lineage (NCBI taxonomy): Eukaryota > Metazoa > Chordata > Lepidosauria > Squamata > Agamidae > Phrynocephalus > Phrynocephalus guinanensis. The sequence continues at coordinate 81,217,581 of CM074738.1, read as the reverse complement.
ATCGATTCAACATAACAATGCATGGGTGATTGTGCAGTCTGCATGTTGTTTAAACAAGAGTTGCTTTCTTATAATTGTGCCTAAGAATCAAGCCTTAACATGATGGGAGTAATTGATTTTGATATGTGCTCCAATCTAGAAATCTGTACATTAATAAACTGTCAGATGACAACATATTATTTAGCATACTTTTATTGAATGAATAAGTTTCAGCAAAAATGCATATCTGTAGAGGTCTGGAATTCACCAACAAAACTTTGTTTTAGACACTTGAAGCACCCGTCACAGTTGCCAGTGTTCATAAGGCTGTTGGATGTCTCAGTGGTTTAGGTGTCTGGCCATGGAACCAGAGGTTGGGAGTTCAATTCCCCACTGTGCCTCCTTGTTAAGGGATGGACCCAATAATCCATAGTGTCCCTGTTAACTCTGCAGTTCTAAGATGACGGTGATGATTCAAAAATACCAAACACAATCAATCAAAGTAATAAAAACATTGGTATTAGATACAAGTGTTAACTGAAAATCTTTGTTAAATATTAGCACTTTTGGGGTGCTAGATCTCAAACAAATACGAGAAAGTACTTTTTTACCCAGAGGATCACTGGTCTGTGGAACTCCCTGCCAGAAGAAATAGTGAGAGCTGTCAGCCTTGACAGCTTTAAGAAAGGATTGGAGAAGTTCATGGAGTACAAGGGTATCAATGGCTATCATTATAGATGCCCAAGGAAAACCTCCAGGTTGGAGAGAGAGGCAAGATATCCCTCAATTATAAGCAGGTGAAGACATCTGCTTGGAAATACCCTGAAGCAAATGGTGTGCCGCTGTGTGAGACAGAATGCTGGACTGGATGGGCTGTAGCCTGTTTCAGCAAGGTTGCTCTTATGTTCTTATGTAATGTATGCTGTTCCTTTTATTATTATTATTATTATTATTATTATTATTATTATTATTATTATTATTATTATTATTATTATTATTATTATTATTATTATTATTACTTGTTTGAATATGTCTCAATACTTTAATACTTTAAACAAAATTAACTTCATATAAAGGCATTTACTTTCTAATAATTATATAAAGGGACATAGCTGGTCAATTTGATCCAAGATGTATTTATTGGTGCTTTTATTGGCGTATTTATTGGCGTATTTATTTTCCAGTTAGTTCAGTAGAGTCATCCCAGGTAAATGTACCCATGAGTTCAGTTGTAGGATATTTTGCAGAATGAATCTGTATTCAGATGCTCATAATAGGTTTAAAATAAATATATGCGAAGGTAACGTTGTTTTATCAGAAGGGGAGATGTTGTTTGGGATTAACACCAACCTGTAAAATAGACATTAGTTCTCATTGTGGATAATAACATTCTTATTAATGATGAAGGATTAGTGTATGCTTAGTCCTCAGAAAGGAAGATTGAGGGGAGATATAGCACTTTACAAATACTTTACATACAGTGGAGGGACAGGATCTGCTGTCAGTAATTCCACAGTGCAGGACACATAATATTGGACTCAAGTTAGAAGATGCCAGATTTCATCTGAATATCTGGAAAAATATCCTGATTGTCACAGAAGTATGAAAATGGCACCAATTACTATTGGAGTTGGTGAGCTCTCTTAACATGGGAGTAATTCAAGAGAAAGCAAGGCATCTTACATTTTAACTTGGATGCTTGCACTGAGCAGGGGATTGGACTCAGTGACATTACAGACCCCTTCCAACTCCATTATTTTATGATTTTATGACCACTATTTAAGGACTTCAAATTTTTGCAACTTTAAGCAGTTATGTTTAAGTTTATAGTTTATTTAAGCATCTGTAAAACAGATCAGTCAGTCAATCTTTTATATGAAAAGGAGATTAAGAAAAAGACAAACTAAAAAAATTAGTAGTGGTTTTGTCAAAATCATATATTATAGTCTTAAGTGGAAATCAGCCAAGTGGTATAAGTGTATGAGAAAATACGTTTTTCTACTAATTTCAATCTGTTGGATTTCATACTATAGCTGTGAACCTATTTCTGTGATTGAAATGCTGTAGCTTTTCAGTCAGCTACATTTTTAAAATCACACTAAAATTTACTGGAACAAATATACTTTGGATGGTCATCTGAACCTGTATTGTAATGATTTATCAAAGAGATACATTGTGTTGAATATATTGTAAGTTATAGATTGCAAGCAATCTCACTGATTATCCATATTTATTAACCGCTGGCTTTTGTAACCACCAGGTACTCTTATTCAAGTCCCTTCGGTTGAGAGGGGGAAACTTAGTAAAGTACGCCTGGGATCATTGTCTTTGAAAAAAGAAGGAGAAAGGCAATGTTTTTTATTTACAAAACACTTTTTAATTTGCACAAGAAGCTCTGGAGGAAAGCTGCATCTGCTTAAGGTATAGCATTTTTATAACTACTAGGTCATTAAGTAGCATAGTAAAATGAAGAACGTAATGTTTTTAATTCTGGTGTTTCCCATTGCATGAGAAATTTATTATTGTACAGCAACAAAACTAACAGAAAGGTCACGATGTATCATAGTAAATTAGACCACTGAGGCAATGCACAGTGATTGACTGGAAACATTATCTCAGTACACACAAGTAAAAGCAAAAAGCAAAGTGTTCTGCTTATATATTCCATAGCACTTAAAGCACTCTCTGGTGGTTTACAGTTTAATTATGCAAGCTACACATTACATCCCCCAACAAGCTGCGTACTCATTTTACCTGCTTTGGAAGCATGGAAGACTTGAGCCTGCTACCTGGGATTGAACCCCAGGTCATGAGCACAGTTTTAGCTGCAGACAGCTGTTTAACCACTGCATCACAAAGTTGTACATGAGAATTGTACTGAAGTGAATGTGCACCTTTCCAACATAACTTGGATTAAAGTTTGAATTTTGTTACTGAGCTGTTAGTAGAATATTTTATTGCAAGGAAGTTAAAGACACTTCTGTCTGTGCAAAGCATATAAATGCCATCTCCCAATTTAGGGAATAAATGACCGTTCTTTCCCCTTTACTTTTGTGATAAACTTCTTGTGCGTCATGTGCCATCATGTTGCTTTTCCCAATGGCAACCCTGGAAGGTATTCCTGATATTTAAGGAGTCCTTTTACCATTGATACCCCTCCCAAGGTTCTTCATGGCCAAACAATGCCTTGAACGCATGTCTTGAGTCCCATGCCTTCACTCCATCCATACTGGCTCTCTTAAATGTTTCAAAAACTTAAATTTAAGCAATAATTAAATTTCTGTCATACCCATATTTTAGAGATATGTGATTCCTAGCTTCCATCTGAAGATACTTTTTATATATTTAACAAAGTATTGGGGTGATCATATAGCCCATAGAATTCCCCATTTGGCTCAGCAAACTTTCTACATTTGCTGATGCTTGTATTATTATTTTTGGTAACTTGTCAGGGGATTTTGAGAGTTCCAGGCTCTCTGATGATACAAATAGTACAATCTTATGCATGCCCACAAAGGAGTAATTTCCACAATGTTCAATGGGAATGACACTCAAGTATTTATATGAACAATACAGGCATTTCTAATACAACCTTGCATTGAAAAATAGTCCTACAATTACAATCATGCCTGGATAACAACTGTAATTTATTCACATGTGGAGAAAAAGCTCCATTATTAACATGTTTTACTCTTTTAGATAAAGATTTATATTGTTTATTTTGTTGAAGTATTCCTCCTGCTATGTTGCCGCCCTGGTATGCAAGAATGTACCATATCATTAATCCTTTTAGCAAAATTTATTTCCTCTGTACTAAGATAATTTAGTGCACAGTTATATTAAGTAGAAAAATAACTGTGCGCAGTTTGAAAATTTTACTGTAATTAATAGTACAAGTTTTTGAAATTTTAACTCCTATAAACATGCATAATTTTATATGAATAGAGAGGGTTCAAATGAGTTCTAAAAAAAGAGTACAATTTATTTCCATAGGCAGGAGGTGTCCTTTCCTTAATAGAATGCACACTCATCGAGGAAACAGATATGAATGATGATGACTGTAAGTTACATTAAACTTTAAAAATGTAATTATAATATTTACATACTTTTATAATATTTCCTTATTTGTTCTCTCTAATGTATATCTATGTGTATTAAAATAATCTTCAGGATATGCTATTGGGTATAAGTTCCAATAAAAAAGAGCAGAAGTCATGTGTGGATGTGGGTGTTGTATAACTTGTTGTAAATCGATATTTCTTTTGAAGAATTCAATTTCTTTTAGAACAGGGTGAGCAACCTTGTGGAGGGAAAAGAGTCTCCACAATTTTCCACATCCTGAACGTGCCCACATTTGCTAGCATTAGAAAGAAAAAAACACATTGCCATAATAGGCAATATACAGAGATGGGGAAGTTATTTTTCTGGACTATAGCTTTCAGATTGTCACAGCCCATGCTGCGTATAGGGGTCTCAAAAGTGTACTCTAAAATGTAACTTTTTCCATTCCAAATGGAACTTTTTCCATGAGATATTTTTGCCATTCAGGTTTCTATTGGGATACAATAGCTGTGCATGCTATGGTGAATAAGGGTGACCATATCATTTTAGATACCTTTGGCCTAGTGACAACCCCAATGCAGGCTTTTAAATAGCAGTGTTTGGGTTTGTACAGTCTTTGTGTGAATTATGGCTCTGATTCTGATTAAGTCTCCCACTCCCACCTGTACCTTCCAACTGAGAAGCAAAAGGTTCTGGGCAAGTTTTTGGACACCTTGACTTCAAGATTGTGGTGGAACCAGCAGATGCACCTCCTTTTACAGTTGTTCTGTTAGCCCCTTCGCGGCAGGAAAAAGCAGCATGGACAAGTGACATCAGTCAGGTAACTAACCTTTGTTTAACTTACCTTTAGTTTGCAAAAGTTAAATCACAGATTTTTACCTAAGTTAGTGGTTACCAAACTGGGCTCCCAGGTGTTCTTGGATTTCAGGGCTTTTAAGAGTTGTGGTCCATGTTTGGGAAGCACTAATGCAGCAATTATAATGCTTACAAAATAACGAAACAATGTATACCATCATATGCTTTGAAGAATAGGCTGGATTAGGGAATTTATTGCCTTGCAAATTATGATGAACTGTTACGTGATAGAGTAAAATTATATCTGTCCATACTGGCTGACCTTACAGCACAAATAACTGTTGACATGGGAAAAAAGCCTCAAATGTTCCTGTGAGCACACAGATCTTTTATAATATTCTTTTGATCTCTGCCTGCACCAAATACATACTTTATGACGTGCAGAGAATGCTTGCTTCCAACTCTAGAATGATACTCACTTAAATAAACAACAGCAACTAAGACATCTATACAGTAAATATCCTAGACAACTGCACCTGGTTTTCCTATGCTGCAAGTGGGAAACTTCCAGAAATATAGGATCTGAATAAATCCAGTCTTCGTCCTTAGAGACTCATACTTCTGTGCGCTATCCATTTTGAGCACATTTTTAAATATTAGTTTCCTCACATCTTCTAGTGGCTCAATATATCTATTAAGCTTCAGACATTTTTGACTGTGGGAACAGAAATATCCAGGGAAACATGACAAACATCATTGCCTTCCAAAGGACTTCCCATACCCTTTGGGAGGTAAGAGGAGACTTTCTGGGTGAAAACTTTTAATATTTTTGGATAAGGAACCCACACAATATCTATTGTCTATTCACACGAACATCTGCTACAACCTTTTCAGAAGAACATTGAAGAAAGCTGGGAGGAGATGAAGGAGTCTGGAGAAAAGCTAAAAGCACCCGAATTTGAAAAATGTGCAATGGTTAGATACTGGGATCCAATCTCCAGAATTTTTTATGTTGTACAAATTTTATGTTATACAAACCGTTTGTTATACAAGGGTTCACTGTACACGAATATGGTTTGCAAATGAAAAAACAAGTATGTGAAGGTAAAAAAGAGCAGCAAAGCAAGATTAAACTGCACCAAATGCTCAAAATCATAACTCTGCCCCAGAAATAAATTTTTGAAGGTACAGTATTCACAAAGGAACAGAAACTTGAATTTGTTTCTGTGTCCTTATAGTGACTGTCTTCAGTCTAACGCCTTCATTCCATTTTCCAATTGGAAAAAAAGGAAAAAAAAGACACCACTTGTTGGTCATCAAATGCTACAGATACTTTGAAATTATTATATCCTATATAGAACAATAGAAAGAACTAGTGGGGTGCAATCATGATTCTATGAGGAGAGTAATGAATTAATCTTAATATTACTGTGCTTCCTTTCACCTATTGAGTTCCTGGACCTCGTGCCCATCTTATAATGTGATTTTTTTCCTCAGTACCTTGTCTCTTTAGAGCACAAGACTTCCCTTTTCTGAAAATTAAAGATGAAGGTATGGGGAGTGGAAATTTGAGGCTGAAACCCTGGGTTGAGGCTCAAATTACACCTTAAGGGAACTATTATAATATTTTGCATCCAGACTGCACTTACATCAAAGTGTCATGACTAAACAATCAAACTTGCAAAGGAAGCCCATGTTTACCTTCTAATGAAAGCTAAGTTGCAACACACGGAGCTGAGAAAAGCTTGTGCTAGTTTCAACAATTGTCTTTTACGTTCTAAATGAACTTTTGCTGTTGATTATGTGCTGCCATTCTAGTTTCACTCAGAGAATGAATATCCCAGATTCTCTAAGTAGTTACGTTGAAAATTGGCTGGATTTCCTTAATGTGTCTTTATTTAACTGATCGTGGATGAAGAAAAATACACTTTTATTGGATTGCTAGACCAGCTCTGAGTTGGGGTAACCATGGGCCAACTGTGCTGCCTCCTGCCAGGAAATAGGACAGAGCAAGCAGTGGCAGTACTGGTGTTGCATAGAAGAAGGGCATGTATCTGTAGTCAAGATAAGATAAATTAAATATCATCTGTGCTTCTTTCAGAGAAGCTGGGCTTATACAGTAGCGATGGACTCTTCACTGTGTAGTTGCTCAGTCACCACTGAACATCGAAATGAAAGCTGAAGGGGCCAACTCAGTCCAGTGCAGGTGACTGTGTTGAGCCCACTGGGACCTCCTCAGTGCCACTTGGTGGAGAAAAATCCCAGGGGCAAACAAGGATGCCATTTGTATAATCCTTTCTTCATTTGATGTAACTCTAGAATGAGACTATGGTGAGGGCATTGGGTAAAGATTGAAATGCTTCCATCTCTTCTTCCCTCCATCGGCCAGCTTTTCTATTAGTGAACATTCAATGATAGTAGGAGGAGTCTAGAATTATAAGAGTTCTGAAAACTCCGCAGGAGCCGATAGGCTCTGGAATTTGCTTAAGCATGCTGTGTGCCTGCTATTTTGTATTGTTGCCAGCATCCTTGCATTTGTTATTTAAATAGTTTGCTGATTATTTGATTAATTCTTTAAACACTTCCTATAAAAAAACCTAAATTAAGTGCTTTCCTGCACCTGGATATAATATATAGCTGAAACAATGTTTCCTTAGAGAATATACTACACATTAATGAGATGGTCAATTGTTGTTCAGGAGGTGTTTAAAACACACTTAGTATTTCCCATTTCCTAGATGATGGTTAGGAATTTATTCTCACAATTGCTTTTTGTGGCTTGCAGGTATTTGTAATTTGGAGATATTGAAAAAAAGGTGATTCTGTAATGTTCTTTTTTTGTTAATTTGTTACAGTGTGTTGACAACATAAGGTGCAATGGTTTAATGACCATCGTATTTGAAGAAAACTCCAAAGTTACTGTGCCACATATGATCAAGTAAGTCTGATTGTCTTCTCATGTAGGCATAATGCAGATGAAGATATTTTATTCAGATACAGAACTCAAGTATAAAGTGAAATCCTGCAATACCATTTGGTTGGATAGCTTGTGTTTCACAGAAAAAATTATATACTAGCTCTGTGTTAGCATTTTGTGTTTTTCCCCTGCCCCAAGTTTTACATATTGGTTTGAATATTGGTTTACTTTCAGAAAGCATCATTATAGTTTGTAGTTCAGGAGTGTATTGTTTATTATGTTCTTGTTCTAATATTTTCCTTGAAAGCTGGTGGAAGTTTGACATATACCTCCAACCTCAGGAACAGTTTGCACTACTTTCAACATTATAAATACCCCCTCCTTCCACAGTGCAAAGCTGCAGTGTACCTGAATGGCGTATACATGGCACTAGTGGAAATAACAGAAATAGTGTATCTGTTGACTACTATATCTGAGTACAGAGTGTCTGATAGTTTGGGAACTGTTGTAGAAACATTTCCTGCTATCTGCAGAGGATTGCATGAGACTCTAAGAAAGGTCATACTGGCTGATGCAGTCACGCAATGGCAGTGAAGGGTCATGCAGGGTGTGTGCGTGTTGTTCTTTGGGCAATAGGCTTGCAACAGTCAAAATTTTAAAAAGTACAGTATTGTAACAATTTAGTTTTTAAAATTAATCCTCAAAACTTGATATTTTAGCTGCCTATGAATATTATTGAGGTTACATCTTTAAATAATGTTTTAGTTTTTTGAGAGCTGATTATGCCTTTTAAACTAATGTTTAAACAATGCTTTTAAACTGCTATGTTGTGTAGATCTGATGCTCGTCTTCACAAAGATGACACTGATATCTGCTTCAGCAAAACATTAAATTCCTGCAAAGTGCCCCAGATCCGTTATGCAAGTGTAGAACGCCTATTGGAGAGATTAACGGACTTGCGATTTCTCAGTATTGATTTTCTTAATACTTTCCTACATACTTATCGCACATTCACTACTGCTACTGTTGTACTGGAGAAACTATCAGATATATACAAACGACCTTTCACCTCAATACCTGTTAGGTAAGTTCCTTTTTACATTTTCTATTCATTTACTTTCATAATAGTCAATATGGAAATGACATTGGAAAACAACTTTGTCCTTGTACATGTGCTTTGTTTTTATCTTCAATGCAAAGAGCAAAATTACTTGCCTATTTAAAGCATTTTACTCCTCCTTTCTCTTTAAAAAGGATCCAAGGTGGCTTACATCATTAAAATACATATTTAAAGCTAAAAGGATTAAGAGTCCAATAACTAAACAGATGAAACAAATACCACATTAAAAGACAAAATAAAAGGAAACACCCAAGAAAATACTAGAAAAAACAAAACTCAAGAAAACAGCATAAAACAATATAAAGCCCTGGCCAGAATCAAATTGCTGATTTACCCATGTAGAAATGATAATGTTGTAAACTGTCACAGCAAATATTTGCCCATTAACAAGGTACTAGTTGCATTTCTGGGCCCATGCCCACATGCACAGAAATGAATCAGCATCCTGTTAAGGAGTGACAATATTCCATCAAGGGTTATGTAGTTTCCTTTACAAGAGCAGAAATCAGCAAAAATATTCTTGTCATTAAATATGAAAATTGGTACAATAAAATGGATCTTTTATTCAGATACAGGGGATCAAAAATACCTTAACGTTTCCCTAAATATGTCAGTAAAGCTGGCCTGGTGAATTTCGCTGAAGTCAAAAATTGGCAATACTAATGCAACTATAGAAGCACCACTGCATGTTAAACTCATTTCAGGTAAAGGCTGCACTTGAATTAGTCATTTATTTATTTATTTATTTATTGTTCTTTAAGAGTCTATTCCACTCAGCTGGGAAATGGCATTTGAGAAGTTTATATACCTAAACTGCAAAGAATCAATAAACTAAGAATGCCCTCAATTTCAATGATAAAAATAATCACAGGCTAAATCTAATGGTTAGTGTCAATTAGAACAACCCATTGGATTGATAGGAATTATATAACTGCTGCCTTAACAAGACCTATTATTCAGTGGGTCTACTGTGGTTGGCATTAGCAATTGGATTTAGCCTGAAGACATTAAAAAGCAGGCAGCAGAAATAATAATGCTAGTAGCAAACTAAAGATAATACACCTATCAGAAAGAAGAATATTTGGCAAGGAAATAAAGGAAAAGTCATCCCTTCAGATAGACTGATCCTAAGCCATTTAGGCCAATAACAGCCAACATCAACCCTTAAAATTAGACCCAGACACTGACTGATAATTATATTGCTTATAAGCAATTGGATTGATTCTGCATCATAGTGACATACTTGAGATGTTTGGCCAGCTCCAGTGAGCAATTTTCCTGCTCTGTTCTTTAAAATTAACGTTTCTGGACTATCTTCAGAGTGAGAAGATATCCTTTGAGACATTTAACAGTGTATGATAACTGTATCCAACATACCTCTATTCAAATAGGTTCATTATTTTATTAAATCACTTAAGTCCACCTGGAAATCATTCTTTTATGTTTGAATGGACATATGATAATAACCTATGTAACCATACCCATAGAAGTTAGAGGTTATCTTCAAGTTTGCCCTTAATTATAATAATTAATCAATTACAAAAATTTGGAAGTGGATCAATGTTTTCTTTTTGGATTAAAAAATATATGGGTCTAGATATACATTTGGACACAGTTGCAATGCTGGCCATTAATATGTGAGCCTCAAAATGAAAAGTTTAGTTTCCTAAGGATTATAAGGTTGAGGACTCTCAATAACCAACCAAGACTATTTTTTCTAGCTGAAGAAGATTGCTTTCCAGTACATCAATAGAGCATCTTTTCTGTCACATAGATCCACACCAAGTATACATCCTCAGAAGAGGTATCTTGGACTACATACCTGGCAAGGGAAGGGACATGCAAAATGGATCTAATCTGTGCCACCATCTCAGGCAATTGATCCAATATTTTTTCTCAATAGAAAATTCATGTTTTAGGTTCAAATAGGTTTCTGTAATGCAAAGTATACTAGCAATTACATACCCCAAAATGTTGGGAGTGGTAGATGTTGTGTTGGACCTTGTGATTATTAGTTTCCAACATGAATAATAATTGTGTGCTGCCAAGTTGATCCCAGCTTATAGCAAGCTTTCTCAAGGTTTTCTAGTCATTATGTACTCAGAAATTATTTACTACCGCTTTCTTCTGGTACCTTCTAGTTCTGTATAGCTGGCTGTTCTCCCAGGTGGATCCTGGGGAAATTAAATTCTCCACCCTTGGCTCCACAGACAAGGGCTCTAATGCAGTGAATTAGCCAGTCAGCTCATATGTACATAATTGTAGCTTAAAATTGTCTGTAAATTGTGTATTTTCTTACGTCTAGCTCTAACAGTTACCTCTTACTTGCACTTGTCAAAATGAATTTTTGTTTCTTCCCTAGGTCTTTGGAATTATTTTTTGCAACTAATCAGAACAACAGAGAACATCTGTCTGATGCAAAATCACCACTTCTGTGCCGTAAATTCTCTTCACCTCCACCTCTTTCACTCTCCAGGACTTCTTCACCTGTCAGAACCAGAAAACTGTCATTAAGCTCCCCACTAAATTCAAGAATAGGAGCTTTAGATCTATCTACTTCCTCTCTTGCTAGCAGTCCTACCTCAACATATAGTCCAGCCACATCACCTCCACCAACACTATCTAAAGTTCCACTAGACCTTAGCAAAGGTCCTTCCTCTCCAGAACAAACTCCTGGCTTTTCAGAGGAAAACTCAGAGAACCCACGCATTGAGCTTTGCAACAAACTAAGAAGAAGCATCCGAAGAGGTATTTCATATATGTATCCCTTGTGGTTTGTAACATATTAAAATTAATGGTTTCATAGCAGCTTCCTTTGGGAAAAAAGACTGTTTTAAAGTGTTTTATATGTGCAGCATCCATTGGATCAATGTGTGATGCTTGTAGGCATCAAGAAGAAAGGAATGGTAAAAGAATAACCAGCTGTAGTATGGAAGATCTTGCACATATTTCTTTTTCTTCTCTCTTTTTCTCAGTTTGTAAAAGAAATATGTAAAGATTGATGGGAAAGGCTTTGAAAGATGGAGAGTTTAATATAGGAGTAAGATGTTTAAAATTCCTTCATGATTAAGTGCTTCTGGATGAAGAATGATGAGGACATCTAGTATCCTTCCCCCACATCATCAGGTCTTTTGTGACCATTCCTTCTAAACCTATGTTATCTATTGATCCCGTCGTAAGTCCCCGTGTAGTTTCACTAGAGCAGAAGCAACCTACTCTCACCATAGTTTAACAGGCTACAGCATAGCCTCTGTGTAAAACCCAAAATAATATCCAAACTACAGTCGAATCATTTGTCTATGGGATGTTGAGATGGGCACGACCAGGAAAAATGACGTTTCGAGTTGTCGTGTGTCGGAGCCAGCCCGTTTCGGCTCGTTTCCGTTTGTCGCGAAATTTTTCAAAAATTTGTCGTTTCGTTTGTCGTCTGTCGTTAGTACTGGTTTGGGGGGGTAGGGTAGCGGGCTCCTGGAGGCACCTCTCTGGGGTGGGTGCCTCCTCTGGCCCGCTACGAAGGGAAGGCATTTAGCAGGCTCCTGGAGGCACCTCTCTGGGGTGGATGCCTCCTCTGGCCCGCTACAAAGGGAAAAGGAAGGGTACATGACCATGTAGCCATTGCGTACCAAGTGGCACTGGCAGAGGCACCTCTCTTTTGTGTGCCTCTAGCTCACTAAGAAGGACAGCATACTGGCGTACAGGTTTGGAGTTTTTTGGAACTTTGGACTGTGAGCGAGGTGAGAGAAGAATGCCTCTGCTGGGCGCCCTCTGACTCACTAAGAAGGACAGTGTACTTGCGTGTAGTGCAATGCGAGTACAGATCTGGCTTAGGATTGGGGTTAGGGCAAGGGCTAGGCTTAGGGTTATTACGGGTAAGGTTAGGGTGAGTTAGTGGGCTGCACCTCTGGGTGCCTCTGACCCACTAAGAAGGACAGTGTACTGGCGTATGGGTTAGGGTTAGGGTTAGGGTTAGGGCTAGGGTTATAGTGGGCTTTTTATGCCCGACTGGCACATCCCAGAAGTCTCAGTCAAAACCTGGCCAAGTGGCCATGCGATTGGTGGAATGGCTCCAAAATTTTGCATGGTCCCATCCCATGGCCAGCCCATCATTGTGCAGGTGTAAAAAAATAAAAATAAAAATAAAATAAAATAAAATCAATGGGATTGGAGACAGAAGTTTATTGCAAGAAAAACCCACTGCTGCTACTGTAAAAATTCAGGCAGTTAAAATACCTAATTTTCGCATGTTTCTGTGTGGTGCTTTGGTGGGTTTTTGGACCACGATTTCAAAAAAAAATATTGCGGTTGCCATTTTGGATCCCCCCGCACCGCATGGCATGGTGAGACGACGAGGATGCCCCCCACCAGAGCAGCCCAGGACAGGAGAGGGGGGGAGGCCGCCCCCCCCAGAAACCACCCCTCTGGTAGGTGCCCTCACTCAGGCAGGAATATTTTCGCCTGCTTTTTTGGCCGGGAATCGGGTTTTTTTTTTAAACTTTTTTTCTGTGCCGCTTGGCATCGCGCGATCGCCGCGATGCCATGAACGACAACGACAAATCAGACCCAATTTTTCTTTTATCGGTTCGAGTTCGAGTTCTGACGGCTTAATTGTCGTTACCGTTTCCGTTGCGTAACGGAAACGAGGAACGGAAACGGAAACGAGAATTTCGCCAAGTCGTGCCCATGTCTAATGGGAAGTGTGTCTTACTCTATCAGGAGATGAGGCTGTAGACAGGTAAAGAGCTGAAATTTTTATCATTCATAACAACATGTATACTGGTTACCTGAAGCTGTATAAAAAGCTTTTACCTCTTAATTCTTAGCCATAATATGTTGTATTTTACTTACTATTAGGAGAAAAGGTCCCACTGATGCCAGTATTTTTGGATCTTTCTATTGCTAGTTGCATGGCAGGGGTAGTGTTTACAGAGAGTGCAGGCAGGAAGGGGAAACTAAAATGTCCCTCTCCCGTTTACTGCAGTCCCAGAAAAAACAACCAGAGAAGTGCACTTACTGTTAGATAAACAGAATACAGTAGGGCCACCGTATCCACTGATTCATTATCCACTGATTCAGTTATCCAAGGATGGCAGAGGGAAAAATAAATAAATAATTCAGCAGCCGTAAAGCAAGCTACCGTCACAAACAGCAGCTGTAAAGCAAGCTACTGTTGTAAAACAGCAGCTGTAAAGCAAAGTTACTATCACAAAACAGCAGTTTTGGGGACATAGTGGTGTTCTCTCTTATTCACGGTTTTCATTATCCACGGGAAGGCTTGGAACCAATCCCCAGAGGATACTGGGGTCCTACTGTAATCTTTAGTGACTCATCGAGTGTCCCATTTGGCTAGACAGATGTTGCCCTTCTTCCATTGTTCCCCCAAGCTTTATTCCAAACAGTTCAGCGACCTGGAAGACTGAGATTCATTTTGAACTAGCCCAGCATGATTACACAGGTTCTAACAGAGCTTTTGGGTCATACTAGACATGTCCTTGACACAAAGCTTATAAAGCTATATGCTTCATTTTAACTTCAATAAATCACATCATTAGGGGCTGTACTGATAATATTTTAGAAGCCTTTTTTATCAGGAATGTAATGCAGGAGCCGAGGCAGACTTATTTTCTTTCATCTCTAGCACAAGGCAAAGGGAGACATTGTGAACCTAGATGCACAGTTGGATAAACATTTTCTAGACATGGGCATGCTGTTCCTCATGTTTTTCTAAGGCCCCTCCCTGTCTGGTCCACTTACTCGGCTCCAAGTGCCACTAGGGTCCTTCTTTGCCAATGGCACACGAATTAATGCTGGAGCCTGACTGGCCCTCCCCTGCCTCCCCAAGCAGCTGACCACTCTGGTGCGGAGGCGGAAGGGTGACTCTTCCAATGCAACTGATGGTTAGCTGGGGAGGTGGGGAAGGGCTGGCCAGATTTAATTGATGTACATGTGAAGCCAGATAAGTGGACCTGATAGCTGGGGCAGAAGTGCAAGAGGCTTAGAAACACCTGAGCAAAGGTGCTTCATATAAAGCACTTATCTCTCAACATTTCCCATTGACAGCGATAGAAACTGTCTAAATGTTGCAGCTGCATATACCCTGCATTTACTTAAGTCCTACAATATTATTGGGTGAGAGATTGTGCAGATCTTTTATCACAGATGTGATTAATGGCCATGACTGCTAGACAAGATGCACGGGAGTACTTCCAATTCCTCTGTTATTTCCTTAGCTGTTTTAGTGAAATGTTCTCTCTGTTTTACACGGCAAATTCTGACCTGGAAATTCCAACTCATTGTAATTGGTTTCAGACTTAGCTCCATTACCTATATTGCTTTTATTCCATTAAAAATGTATAATTTTTTAAATTCTAAGAAGAGATCCAGCAAAATCAGTGAAAAGAATTACAATCATGATTGAAGAATAAAAGATTATTCACTTGAAAATGATCATTTTATTAGCTCCCTGGTGAGATGTTTAATAGACTCTAGCTGAACAATTTGTTGTTATAGAAAGTAATGTAGTGTTTAACAAAAGATATTTTAAAATTGTAACCAGTGATTATGGCAACATTAATTAGCCAGCCATTAATAAAGCAACAAGCTCAAGGAATGGTGTCAGTAAAAATATTGCTGGGAGAATAAGCAAGGCTTAAATCTGTTTTACATGATATATGAAAAGTGCTTGCGAGATTGTTTTGAACAAAATTTAGCATACATTATTGTGCACTACAGTTATAGTTATGCTTTTTATGCCAGACTCTATTTTTGTTCAAGAAAATGGTAGTGGCATTAACCCTTCAATCTAAGTAGTACACTATACATTGTCAAATGGTGACACTGGTATCCCACCTTACACAATATGAAACCTGTAGGATGACTATACTTATTCTCTATATTTAGTCTGCGAAAGGTCACCAACTTTAATTCTCTCTTGAAATACTTAGTAATTTTATTTAAGAGCTGAAGTTGTCCTGATTTGGTAATACAAACAGCTTATTATGCAGGGCTAGTGTTTTTCTGCCATATACCCCAGAGCACAAAAAGAAGCACTTGTGACATTCATTCACCTGGCCTGTTGTGTAAAGGTTATGTGGAAGCTGGGGTTTAAGTCCGCAAAGTTTTTATGAGGGAAAGCATAGAAAAAGCAAAATTATAAAATTAAAAATGACAGCTATTTGCCTAGGTTTACAGCTGGCTGTGCATCAGGAATAAAACTCACCATACAAAATAGAATTATGCAAAACAGCATACAAATATTATTAATTTGCATTATTCATTGTGCCTATTTGTAATTGCTTAGGCAGAGCATCTGAATTTCCTTCAGTGTTGCTTAGGAGTGTCTCTTGGGGGAAAAGTATCAAATTTTGTGAATATTTGATATTAAGAGTGAGAAAGGGCTAGAAGGTAATTTATACTGTACAGTGATACATAGGTAGATGAATCTACTCTTCAGAACAAAAACGCAAATGTAGATTATTTTTCTCTTAAATTTCAGTTTCTTATATGTAGGAGTTACAGATTTCCTACTAATATAAACAAATTTAATTACTGTTAAAGTGCTTCCTGAAACACAGAAGTATCAGATACTTTACAAATTTTAATTAACAAATGGAGAAGAACTTGGGGCATTAGAGAATGATATGACAAAGGCATCTGTCTAGTATGTTTGAGAAATGTACCTTTCAGGTTCAAGGTCCATCATCATCCATGAACAGCATAATAACCACTGCTCCTTGTACCACATGATCTTCCCTATTTCGTTATGAGCTCTTACAGCAGATATTGCATTTTGGAGACCACCTGGGGCTGCACCAGACATCTGAATTTTTTTAAAAATGAAATAATTAAAACAGAATTTTTCTGGGAAACAGTTTCTGGTGTCATTTTTGTGAGTTTGGATTTTTTTGGATCATGAGTGCGGCAACTTTTTATTTCTAATAAAAGCCAAACAAACAAAACAAACAAACAGGGGATGTTTACATATACAACAAAGATGTTGTACCAGCTTCGTTATATATTTAAAAAGAACAATACCACAGTTGCATGTTCTAAAGATTGTTTCTGGAACTGACTCAATGTAAGGCCTTGCTGAAACTATTGACAATCAATAATATAACTTTGTTCTTTATTCACTCTCTGGGTAAACTGATATGTAGCTGCATTCTTCTTTTTAAGAAGCATGTTTCAGCCGTTTTCAAAAATGTTTTCTACAGAATCTGTATGTTGAAAACGAAGCCTTCAGAGCCATTGTTTAGGAAGGTGTTAGACGATATTGTCAAGATTACTCTGCATCAAAGAGGCCCACACTAATCACTCATCTACACTACCCTGACTTTTTCTGGTGTGATAAAATCCAGGAGAGCCAAATTTGGTAATGGCTAGGGAAACGCTCCCTACCCAGTGCCCTCACAAAACCTTAGTCCACTCTGACTAAGCAGTGCTTCCTGAGAGTTACCAAAAATCCACAGAGTTGAGCATGTTGACTATTATTCAAGCCCTGCAAGGTAGGAATACCAAAAATACCTACAAGACACATACCCTCCCAGTAGATGGTGGAGGCAAACCTTGTTTAAGTGCTACCAACCATGGTGGTACCACTCCAAGATAACCAAACACTTGCAAATTTTTTATATTCTGTTAAGGTGGTTAAAAGTCAGAAGAGCAAAACATCAAGAACTGTTTCAACAGTTACAGAATAGTTAAAGTAATATGGAGCAAAATAAGCAATCCCAGAGCTTGAGGCAAGAAAAATTCCAGAAAAAAACCCACAAGAAAATAGGAAAGCTAACTAAACTAAACTAATTTGCATCCTGGCATACTTTCAGGATAGTTTCAGAGCATATACAGAGTGTAAGTTGTAAAACAGAGTAGCAGATAAGCATAGCATTCTCCTAAGAGATAACTAGGCTATGCTATGTAATTTCTCTCCACATTTGAGATGCAGAATTATCGTTTTCAGATTCTTCCAGAAAAGCCATCAATCAGGTGCTGAGTTTTCCTGAGTGAAAAGATTTCTCCCTCTCTTCACTCAGTCGAAAACCTTCTGCTAATTAACTATGTACTAAGGAGTGTAATCAACCCTGCCTTTCTCGCAGAGTTCAAGTAAAAGTGTTTCAGCTTTCCAATTACCAGTGGGTCCTTTTCCCATTCAAATCATCCTAGGCACAAACTATATTAATTTTCTAAAAGAGCAACAGAACTATGACCTTCCATTTTCCCAATACTCGTACTGCCAGGACCCTGCCTGTCACAGAACCTGACTCTGAGGGGTTAAATGGTGAAGAGCTGCTGGAGGAGCCTTGCAGCTCAAGTCAGCAGGCAGCTGGGTCTGATGACTCAGCTGAAAACATATATTCTCCCCCTAGAAGATCTATGAGCAGGATTATGCAAAGACGTGCTACCAGGAGAGCTAGGGAAAGGGTCTTTGATGCTAGATGGGGAATCAGGTCGGGAAGCCCTGAGTACTAGCAGGAGCCTTTCCAGAAGTAAGGGTGTGGTCCCTGTTTTGGGATAAAGCTGGTAAGCTCACCTTGAGCTCTCTGTGGGAGCAATGCATCATTTGAACTTGCAGCCACGTTCCTGTCTGTGACCTTGGCTTTGTTTCCTGATTTCGGACTGGCTTCCTGGACCACGGCTTGATCTGTTCCCTTGGGTTTGGTGTCTGGTTTCCGTGAGATATTCTGGTTTTGACTTGGACTGTTAATTGCTGGGAGTTGGATTCTGTTATCTATCTGGCACTTGATTGTTAACAATGGACTTGAACTTGCCTGGCTTTCCATTAAAGATCTTGGCAATGAACTGAACCCTGTTTGTGTGTGTGCTCTGTGTGCGGGGCTTGACACGTACAATGCTCCCCCTTCTTGAGCTCTTGGGTGGAGTCAGCAAACCAATACATCAGCCAAAGTAAGGTAGTTCAAAAAGTAAAACAAAACAAAACAACCCCCTCCAAAAAACCTACCTGCTAAGGTTGTTCAAAAAGAAAGCAAAACATAATAAATTTAAACATATCCAAACAACATTAACACTAAAAAATAAAATGAATACATTTACTAAAACAACTCATTTACTATCTGGAAGTTCAGTCATGGCAACTGGACTTATTTTCTTGAGAGATTGAAACATTTTACTGCTCATCCAAACAGCTTCGTCAGTCTGAAGAAAGCTAGTCGCGAGTCCTCCATCTTCATAATCCGCTTTGACCTCTTGTCACCCTGGTCTGAAATAGGCTCATAAAATGAACAATGGCTTGAATAGGTTCCTTAAGTAGACAACAGTATCAATAGCCTTAAGGTGCTGAAACCCATAAAGTGGTGGAGGTGTGAAGTGTTTTTGATTTGTCTGGGGATTGTTGAAATCACTGCTTGATAAGTAGCAAATAGACTGTGCCTGAGGGCCCCCCACCTCTGTTGAGAGTGGGGTTTTCAGTACTCACATGAATGGCTTCCCTGACCCCCCTCTCAAACCACCTATCTTCTCTGTCTAATATGTGTATATCCTCAAGTTTGAATGTGTGCCCTTTGTCCTTCAAGTTGAAGTGTATTGCTGATTCTGGTTCTTTGCTGTTGCCCCTTTTATGTTGGGCCATCCTCCTGTTTAATGGCTGTTTAGTTTCTCAAATGTAGAGGTCTGCACACTCCTCACTGCATTGGACCGTGTATACAGTACTATATTGCTCCTTTTGTGTTTTGGTGTTGGGTCCTTTGGGTGGATGAATCTGTGCCTTAGTGTGTTTGTGAGTTTGAAGTAAACAGAGATGTGGTATTTGCTAAAAATCCTTTTAAGCTTTTCAGACGCTCCAGACATATAGGGAATGACCAGATTCTTCCGTCGGCTCTGGGTCTCAGGCTGATCCATTGTTCTTTTGGGTTTTATGGAAATAGAAAAACTGCAGAAGAGGGCAACCAGAATGATTAGGGGACTGGAGCACCTTCCTTACCATCAGAGGCAGCAGTGTCTGGGCCTCTTCACTCTTGAACAACAGTGCCTAAGAGGTGGCGTGATTGAAGCTTATAAAACCATACACAGCTGATCAGCCATTCACCAGACTCAGCCTGCTAACTTCTTCCACTTTCTCCGATCATCTCCCACTCAGGAGCAAGGGCACAGACTTCTATGCCCTGCCCTTTTGTCTGAGTGGGAGATCAGCCAATAGGGTGGGCCAGAGAAGCCTGAACTGTTGCCAGGAATGGAAGATCAGTTGAGGAGATTTAGGAAGCTAGTACACTGGGCCTGGTGTGTGTCTGAGTGAGACCAGCGGAAGCAAGAGAGGGGAACCATTACAAGCAGAGATGAAGTGAAACAAACTGGTTCATGCCTATCTTTAATTGTGAGTTATAAGACCACTTCATATCTCTATATTAAAGTGCATACTTTTTAAAGCAGCGGTTCTGGAATCTGTATCAGTGGATCGCACTATTCCGGAAAGTGCCTCAGCTGTGGATACTCCTGACCTCTCCCCGTGTAGATCACCTTCAACTCCCCGACATCTACGTTATCGACAAGCAGGGGGTAAGATGAAAAATGTTGACTTTTGCAATTCACATTTGCATCTATTTGTTTAACTTAGTCCTGGATTGTAATTTCTATCTTCAGTTAAAAACTTGTCCATTTAAAAAATGTTTTAATAATACTTAGTTTTGAAATGATTTATATTTTTGTTTCATCTTATAGATATGGAAATAAGGAAGTATGAATAATACCATTCCTGACGAGCAGCAACAAATTGAAAAGCATATTTGCATTAAGATGAAATGTTCTGTAATATTTTGAACAAGAGTAATATTTTTTGAGAAAAATATTGACTTGAATAGTATTACTAGCAGATTTGCAAGAACCATGTTCAGGGCATTTATTGGGTAGACTGTGAAATATGTGATGTATGGCACCAGTTCTGTTACTTTGGAAGAAATTCCATTTGCCATACACTTCTGGCACAGAAAATTAACAGATGGTAACTAAATTACTCATTACAGAATATGAACAAATTGTCTGTTCCTCATAACATGTGCTTCTCTTCAACTCCATATCTTGCGGTTAGCTAATAGTTTGTTCTTCAGTTAGTCACTGAAAGGTGAGCATGAGCTTACTTTGCAAGTCTCGCCTCTGAGGGATGCATATCTTCAAATTTCCCATTTTCCCACTTGTCACTGGAGGGAAATTGAAGAATAAGATGTCTCTTGGCATTTGTTTGATCTTAACAACGATTACATTTTCCAGTCCTCTCTAATTCTACGACATCTACTGCTATTTTATATGATCATAACTGAGGCAGACAAAATTTGGATCTGTGTATCTGAGCATTTTTGAGAAAAATATTGACTTGGATATTATTACTAGCAGATTTGCAAAAACCAGTCTGGCGGCATTTATTGGTCACATGGGATTTGTTTCAGAATTACATGAGTAAATAGTCTGATCATTTGTTGTAGAAGCTACAAGGAAAAGACTGACTAGAGCCAGTTCAGAGGCTAAGAACACACTGAGCATTAACAACAATATTTCTTTACTGAACAGTTTTCACTGCTACTTCCTTGACATCACTGTAGACTTCAGATTTGCATAGGCATGCACATTATCTCACAAAAATTGTGGCACTTTCCTATTAAAGGAAGAGGAAAAGTCCTGAAAACCCTGATCAGAATTTTGTTCCATTTTTTTGAAAGAATGAACAAAACCAAACTATTTAGCATAACATTTCAAGGCTGAAATATGTACAGTATTTCTTATTAGTGTGATAAATTTTTTAATGTATTGTGGCTGTATCTTTTTTTATGATATGTTCTTTTCTTAGTAGGAAGGTATACTTGTATATAAGCATGCGATATAAATATGTTCCACTGTTAATTTGTATTTACAAAACACTTGTTAATGTTATTTATTTATTTATTTATTTATTTATTCTTTTTTCTTTCTTTGCAGTAGAGGCGACTGACAACTGTCATTGTTCTGTGTCTCCTGCTTCTGCTTTTGCTATTGCTACAGCTGCAGCTGGCCATGGGAGCCCGCCAGGTGAGACTGCTGATGCTTGAGAAAAAGATTTCTGACCATCAATGGATGTAAATGTATTCAACTAAATGGGCCTTTAATCTAAATATTGCCATGGTACTTTGTATCACAAAGTAGCACCAACCTACACCCTGAGTAACTAGATAACTAGCTTTAATGACCTCATCTGGATAATAAGCAAAGAGATGAAATTGTGTTGAAATGCTAGCGGTTCAACATCCTTCCATCTATTATCAGTGTCACTTCTTTGTTTCTCTCCCTAGTGGTGTCCATGGCTGAGTCAGTGTCAGTGTTGTACATGTGTATGCTTATATGGAAGCCTGTGTACATACAGGTCTACATTTCTCCGTGTTGGCATCCATGCTCAATGCCTGCATGACAGAGAAGAGGAAGCCATGTAACTTTGAGAATGGGGATGGCTTTCTTCAAGCTGATTAAGTACACTTTGTACAGTTAATATTCAAATGAGCTTTGATAATAATATGTAAGGTTTAAATAACGCACACTATAATCTGCTAATTAACAATAACATTTTGTGTCTCCAATGAAACAAGTTTAATTCAATTAAAACCTATGCCACAATCAATCTTGTTTGGACTGAAGCCCTTTCTAGAATGCTAGCTGTATGTCTTAAGCTGCTGAAACCTCTGTGGGAAGGATATTTAACATACTGTGTGGCCCCACGTGGTCCTCCTGTCAATTAAGATCTTCATATGGGTCAGTACATAGAACAGAATCATCTTAACTGCAGTACCCTGACTTTGTTACTCCTTCCTCCAGAACTTTTCTCTGGTTCCTTTCCTGGTAATTTTTAGGAACCTGGTAAAGACCATCATGTTCTAATAGGTTTCAACTATTTGGATGCTTTTGCACTTGTTAATAGGTCGTCTATATAATCAGTACATTGAATATTCATTACCAATGTTAATAATGCCGTTGTCACTTCCAAATTTGTTACCAATATTATTGGCACTCTCTTTTCCCCATCTCACTTGGTTCTCACACCACTATGGCCTACATGTTATGCTCCTTCTATCTGAGGAGGTAGGGTATATTCCATGGAAATATATTTGCTTGGGACTGTATTTGCAAAGCTAGGAGGTGCCACAATATCTTTGTTTATATTTTTGATAAATATGCTGGAAGATTTGACTTCAGGGTGTTTGGTTCCATGTTACTTTTGCTGTTGTGGTGTTTAACAATATGTAGTGGCTGCCTGTATATTTTAAATTTTCGGTTTTGCTGCATATTTTGAATCAAAGGACAGCCTAACCATTTAAAAATCAACCAACCAATCAATTAAACACGCTATTTCTGCTACATATACTATGTTTAGTAACATTTTAAATTCTACTCTGCTCTCTGAGACAGTAGCTCTACTTACAGCGTATCCCGGTAGTGTTTTTAATTTTTTCGTTTTTCTAAAAATTAAACGTGCTTAAAGACTGTTTCCACATTTATGATTGTATTCTCTATCATATGATAATTGCTCTGGTAATGGTTTTTATGATAATGGACCTGAGATTTCATTCTTTATGCTTTCTATTTGAAATCCATTACTTTTCACATTTTATTCTGGGATTATATTTCATTTACTGGCCACAATCCTGTGGCACAGTTATGCAAAAAGCAGAATTTCTAGTAATGAATTGCTGTTAAGGCATCCTCATAGCCACTATCTGTTGCAAATAGAGTTGCCTGAATTGGCATGCAACAGGTAATGCCTACAGAAATTTGTTAACATGGCAATTTGCCACAAAAGTTATACCTTTTATGTAACTGTGCCACAGGCATTTGGCCGCTAATTGAGAGACCAGTAATAGCTAGAGAATTAGTTTATTTCCTTGTGTCTTGAACTTTATACAATGAACATTAATCTTTTTCTTTCTTGCAATATTCGTTTTTTCCCCTCTGCTTCTCAAACTCTATAATGAATTTGAATAGACTTCTATTTTTATTCTCCAAGGTTGTTTTGAATCTAGAGAACGGTTGCTTAGCAATTCTGTCAACTGGTTGGGCAAATCCTCCCCTTCAAGCTGAGGAAATTCATACTACGTGGCTTTTGTTAAGCAATAACCTCATGATAAAAATTATAATTATTGGGGAAAGGTGAAAGAATACCTCACCCTTTTAAATAAATGCATCTTCTGCTATATAAGGTAGAGTATAACAGCTTAGTGGTAGACTACAAGCAAAAATCTCAGGATCAACACTCGCTTCTCCAATATAATGTATCTGCAGTGGTAGAGGATCCAGGGTTTGCAGGGTCAAAGACCCAAGGCTTCATGAGTAGTAGAGATTCTTACACCTCCTCCCCTCTTCAGGTTTCCCCTTTCCCATTGAATTTAGTGTTCTAAGTAGCTGGAAGAGAAATGAAATTTTCCAGAGACAGTTTATTGTTGCAAACTATATCTATTATATTGCAAAGCACTGGAGGGTGCTTAAAGCGTGTACCCATTACATTTGCAGAAGACTCAGTCCTTGTTTGTTGACTTTGATAGGCTGGGGGTGGCTTTGGCCACTGTCACTCTAGCACTGGCACTTCCAAACACATCACTACATCACTGAGCACCAGGTTGACATTATAGCAGGCATGTAAAACTTGGGCCCTCCCACAGGCCTTTGTCATTGACAATCTAAGCTTAGAATTCTGGGAGTTGTGGTCCAAAACATCAGAAGGGCCAACATTTGGACATGCCTGTGTTATAGCCATAACCTCATCTGAACAGCCGCGAGAGACAGTGCCAATTACAGCAAATAATAGTGGACTAGATGGCTAACCTAATGTAAGACTTCTCTCTCTCTCTCTGTGTGTGTATATATATAGTCACCCCCCGCCATTTCGCGGTTCAGGTACTGCAGCCCCACTACATTGCGGGATTGCAGTACCTGCACCTCGGAGACGTGCGGGAGGCGGGGGGTGATCGGGTCGCTCCGCACCACCCCCTGCGCTCCTCCGAGAAGCCTCGGAGCCACGGGGGGGGCGATCGGGTCGCTCCGCGCTGCCCCCCACGCTCCTCTGAGAAGCCTCGGACAGGCGTGCAATCGCCCCCCGCCCCCAGGCCCCACTCCACCCGCTTCCGCATATCGTGGATTTTCATGCATCGTGGGTGGGGTGGTATATATAAAATCTTTAAGCAGGCACAGGAATCCTAATTAATACTGGTGGTAGATAAATTATCCAAAGCAGGTGTTAGAATAACTTGTTTTGCTTTGTTTGTTTTTTTACAAAAATTAGAAGACCTTAAATATTTTTTCCAACAGAATCCAAAGCTGTGCTTTCTTTCTTTAGAATAATAACAGATGCATAATAAGTTTGGTTTCTGAAGGAAAAAAAATATGGAGGGGCTTTCCTATCTCTACTCTGCCATGAGGAAAGAAACCCAAAATCTTTGATGAGTACTGCCTGTATTAGGACTATTTCAAAAGATTTTGAGTTTGCCAGGATAACTCTTAATACAGCTGCAACAAAGCAGGAGATGGTTTGATTCTGCACTGTCTGGTTTTAAGTCTTAAAAGCAGGATGTAAGAGAATAGAAGATATGGCAGATTTAACAGAATTTGGCTCTAAATATGGTTGCAGATAACACCTAGGCTTCCAGGGACAATGGATACTGGTTGAGCCTAAATTCCAATTTGCTCTGTTCAGATACATGTAAAAATAATATTGATAGGCAAATGATAAGAATTAAATTATCAGCTTGCTGTGTTTCATCAGAATTGACAATATTTTAGTATATTATTTTACATACATTCAGAGTGTGTAATATTCAAAACTGTAAAGAGGAAATAACATACAAAACTATATATAAATGCCATTCATTTCATTGCATTTATTTCATCCTGGTTTATCTTTTAAATTGTGTAGGATTTAATAATTCTGAACGAACATGTGATAAGGAGTTCATAATACGTCGAGCAGCCACAAATCGTGTTCTGAATGTCCTTCGCCACTGGGTCTCAAAACATTCTCAGGTATTTTTATGCTACACTTTTTTATAGAGCAAAAACAGATTCGAGGCAAAGAGCTGTGCTTCCTTTGCATTGCCCGTATGTTGTGTGCATCCTCTGTCTGTAGAATTGTCATGTTTGACTATATTCTGGGAGTTAAAGCTCAGTAAGGACCTTATTAAAATAGTTGCTGTGGACATGGCTGTGGTGGGATTGCCAGAGGCCTTACGAACTGCTTTTAGTCCAAGGGAATGTCCTGGCATATTATTGTTATGATAAAGTAATAAGAAACATTTGAATCCAGCAATTCATAAGGCAGACTCAGGAATATCACCATTTTTGCATTCGATTAACAAAATATGTTTCATATGCAGTGGTACCTCAACTTATGAATTTAATCTGTTCCAATATCATGCTCTTAAATCGAACTACTCTTAAGTCGGGGTACCTATCTAAAAAAATTGAAAAAAATAAGTTAAAAAATCAAAAAATGAAAAAAATATTTGTAAGTCAAGCAGACCATATCTAAAATTTGTGAGGTGGCAGTTAAAACACCAACAGTTTTCCACTCTTAAGTCGAATTGCTCTTAGGTCAAGCTGTTCTTAAGTCGGGGTACCACTGTATTACTAATAAGCATAACAGACCTAGCATAGATCATGGTATTCTGTAACAACTTATGTTTTCACTTGTAACAGTCCAAACAACAGCCACTAGCATAGTGGTGGTGGTGGGGGGCAGGAGGCAAAAGTCACAGGTCAAAAAGGTCTAAGGCTCTACTCTCCCCCCCCAGGAAAAGGCAATTGTGAGCCCTGCCATTGGCATTGGTGGGTGTGGCTGCCTTCTCCAGCCCTCCCCCACCCGGGAAGGAGGGGAGAACCCACCATGCTGGTTGATATAAGAAACTGTGTTGCCATTGATAAAAGAATGCTGCAGAAGCTCACGCACCCCCACTTTGCTTTGGGGGAGAAGGGAGCCACTTCTCAGGATTTAGTGCCTGCAGTGTCCTGTCCCAAAACCTTGGGCTAGGGGCGTTTGCAGGTCGCTGTGGCACTGGCTTCAATCTTCCTTAAAGAGAAATGAGGTGCGGGAGCTGCACCGGGTTCTTCCTTTCTTTGAAAGAAGTCTATGAAGATTCTCAGTGATCCAGGTGAGGTTCTCTGG
Source organism: Phrynocephalus guinanensis (assembly GCA_037367245.1). Taxonomy (NCBI): domain Eukaryota; kingdom Metazoa; phylum Chordata; class Lepidosauria; order Squamata; family Agamidae; genus Phrynocephalus; species Phrynocephalus guinanensis. Next base: position 81,190,593 of record CM074738.1, on the reverse strand, counting down.
AAGATGAGCCATGGCAAGAGTTAATGCATGAGCTGGGAGGAAGGAGAATGCCCCTATTGCATCCTGGGTAGTGCAGCTTGATTACTTCTTTTCTGACCTCTCACTGACCCATTAACGAAACATTGTGTTTGGTGGGGAAAACTATCCTCTCTTTTTGTCATTTATATTTTTACTGCCTTTGTTCGGGCTGTCTCTTCTTTCTGGAACAAGATAGGAGGATGATTCTATGATTCTACCTTAAAAGTGTCTGTGATCTTTTTGGAGCTGGTGCATTTCTATGCTGTGGGATGAGTGTGTATTCTATGACTCTATGATTCTTTGAAAAGAAGTGAAAAAATGAAAAAGCACATTTATTTACGGTAGTAATTCCTAGTAAACTCCCATGTACTGCCAGTGCCAGCCCATTATTTGTTGGCATTTCTCTTGTTGCTGTTGTCCTGTAATATTAGCAGTCAGTGGTTCTTCATGGATCAAAAGTTGGTGTGAGATGTTTTTGAAACCCCATTTCCCTTCTTTGTGAATGTTGTATATTTTCTAAGGATTCTTAATTCATACATCTATTTATTTTATTTATTTATTTTTGAGTATTTTTACCCCACCTTTCTCCTTGGAAAAGGACCCAAGGCGGCTTACAGTAATGAGGGATAATATACAGTCCAGTACAACTAAGACATGTTCAATTATTTGAGAACAAGGAATTGAGGGACATCTTACAGCATAAATAGACAACATTACATTAAAGTTATAAGGTTATAAGTAGTTATAAACACAAAGTGTGAACCTATAAATTCATATAAAATACACATGGTAGCACGTCATTCAGGGAAAGCTTGCCTGAAGAGAAAGGTTCTGACTGTTTCATTTTGGAACCATTGAAGTTTCCTGAGACTTTTCATCAGTAGCCCCACATAGAGTACATTACAGTAGTCCAGCCGGGAGGTTACTAGGGCATGTGTCACCATGGCCAGAGCTGGTTTCTCAAGAAACTTGCATACTAGCCTTAATTGTGCAAATGTGCTCCTGGACACAGCCGTGACCTGGGCATCCAAGCTCAAGGATGAGTCCAAGAGCACCCCCAAGCTGCGTACCTGATTTTTCAATTGGAGGGTGATCCCATCCAGTACAGGTTGTTCTCCCTTTCGACTGACAAGGAGAACCTCTGTCTTGTCTGGGTTTAGTTTCATTTTGTTCAGCTTCATCCAGTTCATTACTGCAGCTAAACACTTATGTAAACACTTAGAGTCCGGAGGTGACAAGAGGTAGAGCTGGGTATCATCGGCATACTGGTGGCAACTAACCACAAGAGACCTGATAATCTCACCCAGTGGTTTCATATAGATGTTACATAACATAGGAGACAGAACAGAACCGTGGGGAATTCCTCAGGTCAGTGGCCGAGGTGTCGAACATGAATCACCTAACAACACTTTCTGCATTCTATCCTGCAGGAAAGACCAGAGCCACTTTAATGCAGTACCCCCAATTCCCATTTCAGAGAGACGAGTCAGGAGGATGCCATGGTCTAGTGTCAAAAGCAGCTGAGAAGTCTAGCAAAACCAAAAGGGGCACAGATCCCCTACCCATTTCCCTGCATATCATCTACCAATGCAACCAGTGCTGTCTCAGTCTCATAGCCAGGCCTGAAGCCAGAATGAAATGGATCCAGGTAGTTAATCTCATCCAGAAACCTCTGGAGCCCTGTGGCCACAACCCACTCTAGGACATTCCCTAAGAATGGGATATGAGATACTGCTCGGTAATATTCAGTATCATTGTGTCTAAGGAGGGCTTTTTAAACAGTGGTTTTACTATTGCCTCCTTTAAGCATGCCGTAATCCTTCCCTGTTGTAAGGAGGCATTCACTACTCTTCCTAACCAGTCTGCCATACCTTCTCTGGAAGCTTTTATGATCCATGAGGGGCAAGGATCCAATATACATGTGGTGACCCTTACCTCCCCAAGGGTCTTGACCACACCATTCAGCTGTAGGAGCTGAAAGTCGTCCATTAATACACGACAAGGAGGGTGCGGTGTTTTATTTACTGGCTCTGGATCAATAGCTGCATCCAGATTAGCCCAGATCTGTTCAATGTTGCCTGTAAAGTCTTGTGTAAAGTGCAAGAGTGGGTAGAGAGGGAGATAACAGAGCACCTACAGAGAGGGGCCGCATCTCAGGCCAGGCGCGAGAGACTCCAGGCCCGTGGATTGACCCCTTTGGGGAGAGCTTGGAGACCTGCCAAGGCAGAGGAGGGGGGTTCCCCCATGCGGGAGAGGATGTGGGCAGAGACGTCCGAACCCAGCCTGTGGAATGGGTCCCTGAGGAAAAGAGAACCTGTTCAGCCAGAAAGGGTTATCCAGATGCAGAGACAGTAGTATGGTCCAATTTCGTCTCTGGACTAAATCAAGGAGAAAATAACCTGTTTGAAGAATTATCATTACAAAATCCCTGTAACCCCTTTTTAGATCATGTTGATGTGACAGTCTTGGTTTTGCATCCTGTTGGCTCATTGGACAGTTCTAAGAAAAACAAAAATAAACTGTTCAGTTTTTTTCAGACCCAGTCTCCTTTATTGCATTTGGAAGAGGGGGGCATCAGGACAAGAGTTAAATAAGTAAGATTCTTTAAAATCTTAATAAGAAAGTTTGGTAGCCTGCTTCAGGACATTCAAAACACTCTCTGGAAGTCAGGAAAGCAATGGCTCTTGTCATTTAAATCAAAGTAAGGACCTTATAGATGATAAGTTGCTAAGAAAGGACCATAAGTTGTTTTTTTTTAAAAACCTTGTAAAACAGTAACAAGCTGGACTGGATACCCCCCAGTCATCAACACAGAAGTACACCAGAGACTTCTAGATGATGTATGCCAGGCAAGTGATCTTCTTAGAGGAAGAAAGTCAGGGCGTTTATACACGACCCCTAAACTCCGGGGCAAATGGCTCCTAGCTCCGGAGATTAAAAATGTTTACCCACCAGCTCCGGAGTTAACAGGAAATTAAGTGCGACCCCGCCCACTTTAGCGCGTCCCAGCGCAGCTTTCAGGTACCTGCTTTTTGGATGTGAAAAAAATTTGATCCGGTGTAAGGATAGTGAGTGTGGGGCTCTCCTGGCTTCTGTTTCTTGTTTTTCTGCCCCCCCCCCCCCTTTCAGAGATCTGAATGCTGCCGGGAACAGAATGGAGGTAAGCCGCATTCTTTTCTTTCTTTTTTTCCCCTCCCCTCAGGCAGCCAGCAACCAGGAAGTGTGGAGGGGGATGGGGACAGAGGAAGAGCGACGAACCCCTAAGATCTCTGGTCCGAATTTAAGTGGCCAGCGGATCTTAGGGGTCGTGTAAAAAGGCCCTCAGAGGACAGTTGTAAAAGCTACTTAAGCATTGGGTTTTACAGCTTTTGCAACTGCCCTCCAACTTCCTGTCTTTTTACAGCTTTTATAACTGCCCTCCAACTTCCTGCCTCTAAGAAGACTACTTGCCTGGTGCACATCCTTTTCAGAAGATCCCTTGTGGGGGCACAAAAACTGACGTCCTCAGGTGCTGAAAACCGTAGCTACGCCTCTAAGAACAGCAAGGCAACATATTTGTTAATCGTTCAGCTATTACATTCCTTCATAGTGAAGCTAATTCTACTATTTGACTGTTCTTAAGAGGGCAGAGAATAGAATTTAGAGAAGGAATATACCAAATCACTTAGTCAGTCATAGAACATACCTGAACCAATGCAACAGTGGCTGAAGCTGGTGTAGAATTTCTTCAACTGATTCGATGGGCTCTCCTCAAGCATTTGCTCTACAAACATTATTCCTCATCATCTCATCAAGTAGTAACTTTAATTTCATAGAGGTGGGTGGGTGAGTGGGTTGTGAATCTGTTTTGAGTTTCAGTCTACATTTTAAAGGAGCTATCTGAGGTCTATTTGTGAGATAAGGTTTAGTACTTTGGTTAGTTTTTATAAAGTTTAGACTAAAGCTGAAAAAAAAAAGATTTACCATCTCTGCAAAATCAGAACAGATGTTTTCCAGGCTGAGCAATGGCAATATAGTAAGCATGTGCACGATTGAGAACAAAAAGGTGCTCTTTAGTGCTTTGCATAGGGTTATTTTTATTTATTTATTTATTTATTTATTTATTTATTTATTTATTTATTTATTTATTTATTTATTTTTTTCGCAAGACCCACTTAACTGCAGACTCAATGTGGAGCCTAATTTTTATTTTGCCAAGATCGAGACAACTGTGTTTTGAATACAGTAACTATGCCATAGCTGCCACTGTAAGCCTGAGTGAGGAGTGCACTGAAGCAGCAGCTACATGTGCTTTCAAGACAGTCCCTTACTCATGCTCAGTAGATATGTATGAGGCTTCTGATATGATTCCATGTGATGGAATCACTCAGATCAGCCCTTGTTTCCAATGGAAGCATAAGTATGGAAGCATCATTATAAGAAGAGAAAATGAAGGCTGCATCTTCCCCGTTGGTTTGTGGCTTGGGAATCCTACTTTCTTGTTGGCCTGGTGTACTTCCTTGCCCAGCTGTCTTCAGGATGTGGCCTTCCTTTTTCACCTGTGCAAGTCAATGGAAAGATCATCTAATTTTTAAAAGAAAATTGCTCCCCATATTTCATTTTTCATATTCTCACGAGAAGCCACCCAGACAACCCACAGTTACACAACATTTTCTAAACCCTGTATTGACTTAACGTTTTTAGTTTAGTTTAATGATAAGAACTGTAAAATAATGTTCTGATTAACTGCATGGTATTCTCCTGGGAAATCTCAATTGTAATTGTATATCTAAGTGCTGGATTTGGTATCCAGAAGGTTGTGTATAAAAATCAGTGATTTTGCATCACATTGGCAAAAAAAAAAGTTGAAGTGTTTGATCTTCTGTAATCCTTTAGGAAATATACCGGTATATTTTTTCCAGAATACTAACCAAACATTCAGGCTAATTTGAAGTAGGTATTCTTGCCTCCTGCTCAAGTTTGACAGGTTCGTTATTAGCAAGGGATACTATTTAACATTCTTTCTCAATAAACTTGAGATTGAACTCCCAGGTATTTATTTTTTTCCTCAGAAGACTAATGAAAATGTTTGCCTGAGAAAACCATATTTAACTAGATTGCTCTTTCAAAGTTATCATACAGCATTGGGCTTATGGAATGTTAAAACAGTAACAGGTCTTATCTGAAGTCATTTTACTACCTTTACTTATGCATTTAAAGAAATTATATCCAATCTGGTTTGACAGGTTGCTATTATAGGAACAGAACTGGCAGTCTCTCCTAATGCTGATACTTGCATTTCCCTTAATTTAAGGCTTAGATTAAAAGGAGCAAAACCCAAGGACACATTATTAGGGCTGTTTCCTTTAGTTAAAGATATTGTTTTTACTTGCCCTGATATTTATCTATTCTTGTTCAGGCTCAATTGAATATAATTCATTGACATGATTCATAATCAGGATTCACTTAGCATTTACCGTAGTTATAAATTATCCATGGCAATTGAATAACTGTGGATAAATGCAATAAAGAGACTGTAAGCTTCTCTATGGATGTGTCTACATTGCAAAATATCATGCAGTTTGTACTATTATTGTAACATTTAAAATAGATTCATTTTGCAGAGCCTTGAGGGGCGCAGTGGTTAATTGCAGCTAAAACTGTGCTCACAACTTGGGGTTCAATCCCAGGTAGCTGGCTCATGGTTGACTCAGTCTTCTATCCTTCCAAGGTTGGTAATATGAGTACCCAGCTAGCTAGGGGATGGGCAGTGTGTGGCCTGTATAATTAAATTGTAAACTACCCAGAGAGCGCTTGAAGTGCTCTGAGGTGTTATATAACCAGAACACTTTGCATTTTTCTTTACCAAAGGTAAAGATAATAATGCAGAAGCCCACACTTGTTAAATTGACATTTGTGTCTATTTGTTGAACAACCCAGGGTGGTGGTTTTATTTTTTACCCATTCAGCTGGCATCACCCCCCCCCCTCATTTTCTGGAATGTGCCTACCTTGCTCCAGAGGAGGTGTCAAAGGTATGTCCCATAATAATGGTGATGGTGATATCTGCCACCAGTAAATGGCATGATTGTTCCATGACAAGTTGTTAAAATAATGGCACAATATCTCCATGTGCTAACATCTCCAAAATATAGAATACCCTTTTCATGCACAAAGCTTAATGACATGCCTTCAGAGCACCTTGAGGGTTGTTTCAGAGGAATTCCATTACTATAAATGGATTACTAAATTGATTTATTGATTGATTTTTATGTTGTGAACTGCCCAGAGTCCTCTGGAAAGTTGGGTGGTCCATAAAACAAACAAACAAACAAACAAACACTCAAATAATACACAAGGTGACAGAATTGAAATGCTTGTACCTGTACATGTACTTTCTATAGAGATGTGCACAAGGACCTAATTTGCCCCTTGTTAATTGAGAATTGTTCTGACTTCTATATATGTTTTCTTCTTGTGGAATAAATAGATGACAGCAGAGTCAGTTAAATTTTTAGAGCAGTGATTGAAATTAAGTCAAATATGATTTATAAATAGTAACCTTTTATAGATCTACTTATTTAATTTTTGCACATATAAAATGTACAACCTTTTATTATCATGATTTTAATATGCTAATTTTATATATTTATAAATAGAATATTCACCCTGTAAGGCATATGGCTAATGCAAATAAAATGCTTCATTCCTTCATGGTAATGTGTAGGACAATGAGTCTACATACACGTTATTGGGTTTCACGAAGCCAGGCCCCCATGGCGACCGCAATCACTCACTGCAACCAGGAGGCCTGACAATTTTATTAGCTATAGAAGGCAGGGTTTCAGATATGACGTGATATTCTACGTGTCAGCCTGCCATATGCTGATGAACTCCTGGGAATGGCTTTACATGATGTGGACGTGTCACCTAGCGAGGGACTGGATGATGGATAACCCCAGCAGCTTGTTCTTTCCTGACATCCCATTCCATGACGTGAGCAGGGCAGGAAGGGGATGATGAATTATCTTGTTTGTTCCTATGCCCATGTCATGGGAGGAAGAGATAACAGTAGCCTGCTTCTTGCATCTTAGATCCCATGGGCTCCATTGTCCTCTCCCGGGGCCTCCCCGCGCAGGGGGGACAATATTTCCCACTGGACCCTTGTGCAGGAGGCTTGCTGGGTGTGCTTATTAATATTTAATATCTCTCAGGGGAACATCCCTATAGTAATGTCCCCAGTTGGTCACGGTATGCCACTGCAGCAGGATCACACTCCCAAGGGAGGGCCTTTTGTCTCTCCTCCTCCAAATGGCTTTTCCCTTTTGAAAAACTATGTTTCTCAAACTGAGCACTGTTACCCTATAAGCACTGTACTGCTAAGGATGTCTTCTTTGTTAACTGGCTTGCTTTCTTCCCTCTGTTGAGTTCATTTAGGGCTCCTCTTGATGAGACATGTGGCTTAGGCTGAATTGGGTTGGAAAGGTGGCTCTTTTTGCCCATAGGCTGGGAATATATCCATATATCCATATATTGGAAATTTGGGAGGACCTCTCCTCACCTTCTTCTCTGAAAGCCCTCATGAGAACTTGTCAGTTTTATGGAAAACAACAACAACAAGAAGTTGCACTGAGGCTGATAAGCTGTTAAATCAACTCAGCACTACTGAGAAGAAATTCAGTAGAATTTTGACCAGTGACAGTCAGAACAACATTGCCTGGTTTAGCTATGCCTCTTTTTTCTCAAAAATATTCAGACTCACTATTAGAGATGGGCACGAACTGCTTCATGCTAGGATGTCCTAAGTAATTGGTGCAGAAGCCCAGTGCTAGATGTTCCCTTCCTCACCCTTTTGCCCTCTCTCCCACTCACAAGCTGACACGTGCTGCTAGTTCCTTCCTCATCACACAATCTTCCAGTTCGAGAAGGAACACAGACGTCCCTTCTCTACCTCCTACAGCAGATGGCCACTCAAAGGCAGTGCCACAGGAATCTCTCCCTTGCCTCCTCACCTGAGTGCCCAGCTGTTGGAAGAGGGGGAGAAGGGAAATCCATACTTCTGCCAGGACTGGAAGACGGCAGGACAAGGAGGGAATGTGCAGCATGTGCCAGCTAGTGAGTGTGGGGAAGCCATTGAGGGAAGTGGGGGAAGCAGACATAAGCACTTGGGGGCTGCACCATTTACATAGGACAACCAGAACCAAAGCAATTAATGGCCATCACTACTCACTACGGCAAGCATGATATTGCTTTGCCAAGATTTCACACAACCCTGGGAGTCATAGATGATAATACAGAGAAAAGGCAGGTAAACCTAATGTGAAATGCACCAATGTAAACTGATCGTTTCTCTTGGTGCAACAGGAAACAAGGAGGAAACTAAGTACATGGATGTCATGTACAATGGCAGTTTCATGTCACTTATATTATCTCACTCTGGCCTAAGCAAATGAGTAATATATATTTTGTCAAGAAATGTAAAATTTCCCTGGGTTATGCCCAGTGACCTTGTTTCTCTGTGTGCAGCATTTCTTTGGGCTTTAGCCAATCAGTCTCTATTGTTGCTATTTTCCTCTTGTGACATAGGGCAGGTGCGTAGAAGTGTTGTCATTATTCTAGCTTGCAATTAGTTTCCATGGTAATGTATTGGTTGTCCCATATTGTACATACCTTAGTTCTTGGTGTGGGCTGAATATGGGTTTTTACAGGGGTTGCAATGTTCCTGCAGTGAAGCATCCCAAAGGTATTTTGCATTTCTTGTATCTTCAAAGAACATCATCATGTAACAAGCTGCATATGTAAGAGGCAGTGTTCTCAAATATATGTACCTGTCCACCTTCTTTTCCTTTTCATATCAAAGTTGAAAGATCCTCCTCACCAGAGACTGCAAATGTTGGTTTTACAAAAATGCAGGTTGGCATGGAAATGTGTGTTCTGTTCTACTGCATCCTGTAGATTCATTCTGGTATCATACTTCATTTTTAAAAAATTGTTTTTACTGTATCCCCCATTCTCAAATGGTACATATGCCAATTATCTGTGATCCAGGGACTAGTTTTCGTCCTGCTAGATCCACTGCAGGCTGCACAAATCTGGAAATGGAAGAAAATTGCAGAGAGGGTATTTGTGCACTCTATTTTGAGAGGATTAATTAGAAGAATTAATTTTTCATCACCACGTTTTCGTTGGAGAACTTTGAAACATCTAGAGAGGTCTGGGAGACCTTAGAAACACTCCTGGGGCCTCATACAGACCACAAGTAGTAGTATTAGCATTTTTAAGAATTTTATTTATTTACTTACTTATTTATTTCATTTCATTTCCTTTATTTTACAGTATTTCTACCCCACTTTTCTCCTTGGAAAAGGACCCAAGGCGGCTTAGAGTAATGAGGGATAATATACAGTCCAGTACAATCAAGACATGTTCAAGTATTTGAGAACAAGGAATTGAGGGACATCTTACAGCATAAATAGACAACATTACATTAAAGCAACATGGTTATAAGTAGTCAAAAACACAAAGTCTATGTGAACCCATAGATTCATATAAAATACACAAGTTAGTCCATCATTTAGGGAAAGCTTGCCTGAAGAGAAAGGTTTTTGCCTATTTCCGGGAGGACAACAGAGATGAGGCAGTCTTGGCCTCTGGTGGGAGGGAGTTCCAGAGTCTGTGTGCAGCAGCTGAGAAGGCCCTTTCATGAATTCCCAGGAGACGTACCTGTGAGGGTGGCAGGATGGATAGAAGGGCCTCTCCTGATGCCCTTAACACCCAAGTCGGTTCATACTGTGAGATTCGATCTTTGAGGTAGCTAGGACCAAGGCCATTTTGTGCTTTGTAGGTCAAGGTCAGCACCTTGAATTGTGCTCCATAGCTGATTGGCAGCCAGTGGAGCTGTTTTAATAGGGGTGTAATGTGAGCTCTGTACCCTGCCCCAGTCAGCAGTCTGACTGCTTCATTTTGGACCCGTTGTAGTTTCTTGAGACTTTTCATCGGTAGCCCCACATATAGCGCATTACAGTAGTCCAGCTGGTACGTCACTAGGGCATGTGTCACCGTGCCAAAGCTGGTTTCTCAAGAAAGGGCCGTAACTTGTGTAATCATGCCAGGAAAGGGAGTTCATGTAACACTAAACATAGAAGGACTAAGGGAACTTACATATACTAGTTTGGCAAATGTGGATGCTCTTGAGACATGAACTACATGGCTACCAGCAACACCATTCCTTCTCCTTACCCATGATAGCACATCATTTCCACAGCAACCACTTTCACACTTTGCTCCATTATTTCTTTGAATTCTAGAAAACACCAGGCCCACAACGTTAGCTAGATGCTAATACACTCAGTGAATTGGATATAAACAGAACACCACTGTTGGCTTCCTATGGCACACAGTGGCAGAAAGGGAAGTTTCTTTAAAGCCAAAGATGTAGCGAGAAAGGAGCTGAAGATTCTTGATTGGAACACTCTATAATATATTAATATTCCATCCTGAATTTAAGAAGGGTATTGTATATAACTTCTTCTTGGCTGTAGTTACAAGCACAGATTCCTAAGCCCCTACAGCTGCTTATCTTCCATGGAGGCTTTCCTAAAGATTTTATTGAGGCAGTGAAAGTGCTTAAGGGTGAGATCAAGTAGGTCTTGTTCTGGAAATGAGCTGATTGCTTGTACTGATCAGGTGCATAGAAGCTGATTCAAATGGGCCCATGGAAACATATAGGACAAGGCTGTGCAATTTTTCATCATGTGTATGTAGCTTGTAGAAGGCCTGGTTGAAAGCAGGCTTAGCTAACATCATGCCATGATCTTCTCATACATGCTTCAATATGTGTGGATGTTGCCTCTCTCTCTCTGAGTAAGAAATATGCTATCATGCAAGAGAAGCCAAGTATTATTTAAGTTATTTAAATTATTGTTATAAATATTAGCTTTTGTTAAGGATAGGCAAATCTGCTGATTTCACTTTTTATTTTTGCAAATGTTTATAAATTCTACTAAAAACCAAACAGTAATAAAATTCCCACTCATTTTTGGTCTTTGCAAAACCCTTGCAGGTATTGTGAGTAGAGATGGGCACGAAACGAACAATTTTTCGTTTCCGTTTTTGTTTTTTGTTTCATTACATAACAAAACGACAAACGAATTTTGTCTCTAAAACGAAACGAAACAAACAGAAACACCAGAAATTTTGTTGTCCGTTTCGTTTTCGTTATGGCAATACATTGAACTGCTTTAAATGCTAAAAAAATCACAAAAATTTGAAATAAATGGTAACGAAACAGTAACAAAATGAATGAAAACGAAAACAATTTTTTGCAAAAATTCGCGAAAAATGGAAACGAACCACCTAAACGACGAACGACACACGAAACACCATTTCTTTTATTCGTGCCCATCTCTAATCGTGAGTGTTTAACAATAAAATAATAATACTTTGCAGCAGCAGCAACATACTTTTTTATTTCAGAATATTTGGAGTCTTTAACATGTTCAACTTAGATCACTGCTTCTAAACCTTAAACCCCCAGACTCTCATGAACTACAACTCCCAGAAATCTCAGCTACCACAGTTAGCAGTGATGGCTTCTGAAAGTTTTTGTCCAATAACATCTGGGGGATCCAAGGTTGGAAACCATTGTCTTAAGCATATCGGCAATGGCAAAACCTTGATTGGTATTTTATAAGGCATTCATCACAAACTTTGTTCATTGTATACAGTAATTCAAATGGATCACTTGTTTTGCAACCCCCAGAAGAAGCCACACAAACGAAAATTAAACCATTCAAAAATATGTATGAATACCAGCATGTGCATCGCCGAAGCATGCACTGAATCTACGAGTTTTTCAAGAACTTTGCAAGTGACTATTGTTTCTGTCTCTATGGAAACAGATGATGAATTACAGTGCATATTGCAGCAAACAATCACTGTAAAATGAATTGCTACAAATATACTCAATAGATGAAGCTTTTAGTTTAAATCCTTTATCCAAACATCTGCACTAAGCTCAAGGGTGCAGTACATGACTAGAATTAAGTTTGTTTCCATGTTTCTAAATAAGAGCATCTTCAAATGATATTTTTGCACATTACCATTCCAACATATTGTTTACTGTTATGAAAATATTTTTAATTCTTCTAGCCAGGGACAGGAGAAAACTTATACTGTAATTTAATATCATAATCACTGTAGACTACCTCATCTACATTTGAAACAGATTTAGCATGAATTGATATTAAGCATAAGCAAGACTCCTTATGTACTTGAGTTGGCCCGAGATGTCTCTGGAAAAAGACATGATGGAACCCCTTACATTCCCCATAAGATGAGTGGACAAAGAGTCAAATCTTAATCCTATATTTACAATGAGATAGAGTCCTCTATACAAAAAGCAGTAGGCATACTGGGGCTGTGGGAGGCAAGGAGAAAGTTGCACAATAGCTCTGTCCTCCAAGAGAAAGGAATATTGTATTGTATTTATTTATTTATTTATATTTGTACTTGTTAACCTCCTGACTTTCCTCAGGAACTCTGGGAGGTGTACAACACATTACAAGAACAATATGCCCAGATACAACCCCAAATAGACAAACAAGAATTAAAATATGAAAACAATAACAACAGTAATACAACAAGGTAAAATCTGGCAAGAAAAGGGTTGGGACAAAACAATACAACCAACACACACCACACAATCATACACTCAGTGATCACCAAAACTTTCCATAAAGAGCCAGATCTTTAGGCCAATGCTAGAGGCCGGTAGATATTCTGCCAGCCTCCATGGGCAGTTTGTTCCAGAGTGCCGGGGCAACCATTGAGAAGGCCCGATTACGGGTAGAAACCCTTGGGCCTCCTTGGAGTGGCCATCTGGAGATAGAAGGCAAGTGAAGCTCTAGTCATTTGTGACAAAGCTGACCTCTGGGAGATCTACTCCACCAGATAGTCAGGTCCAAAGCCATGGAGGGTTTTGTAAACCGAAACCAGTACCTTTAACCTTATTCGGGAGGCAATGGGTAGAGGTATATAAGTGCAATAAATAAATAAATAAATAAATAAATAAATAAATAAATAAATAATGCAGGTGAGCCAGGATGGCGGTGATGCGGTCAAACCTGGCTGCACTAAACACCAGCCTAGCTGCTGTATTCTGCACCCATTGCAGTCGCTGAACCAAGGGTCAAGGGTAGCCCCATGTAAAGAGCATTACAGTAATCTATCCTCAAGATCACACGCACGTGCATTACCGTCCTAAGGGAATCCTCATCCAGGTACAGGCAAATCTGGGCAATAAGCCTAAACTGGAAAAAGGCCGCCCTGGAAACAACTGCCACCTGGGCTTCCAGGGACAAAACTGGATCCAGAACAACACCAAGACTCTTTACTCTCTCTGCCAGCTGGAGGGTCAGTCCCCCCAAACTGGGGAGAGGACCTTCCGGGAACCCCCTGAGGAACAGAACCTTTGCCTGTTAGCCTTGGTCCACTCCACGACTGTGGCCAGGCAGCGGTCCAGGATCCGTACAGCCTCTGTTGCAGAAGTGGAAAAGGAGAGATAGAGCTGTGTGTCATCAGCATACTGATGGCAGCAGACTCCAAAACTCCAAATGACCTTGGCCAGCAGCCTCATATAGATGTTAAATAGCATGGGGGAGATCACCAGCACCCTGGTGGCCTCAGCTGGATTCATAGGCACAAGCTCAACAAATTGGGGAGGTCGAGGGGGTTTCAGCACAAGCAAATCTTGGGGACAGACTAGTGGAACCGGAGTTTAGATCGGCCCGGGTGGCCTCTATCTTAGATTTAAAATGGGCTGTGAAAGACTCACTAGTGAAATCACCAGGAGGAGGCCTCTGTGGACCAGGACTGGAGAGGTCCTGAACCACCCTGAACAATTCTGCCTGGCGGTTCGAAGCCTCCCCAATTCTCATGAGGCCTGAGATCTTTTAGCCTCCCTGATCGCTCTGATGTAGTGCCTGGTCAGCAGTTTAACCGCAGCCCTGTTACTGCAGGGAATGCCAGGGATAGGGACTCTAGAACAGCAGCATTGGAGCTGCCACTACTACACTGCATCATTTTCTGCTTGAGACAAATGCCTACCTTTTTGCAGTGGTATGTCCAATGTTCTTGGATACAACATTAGTTCAGGCAATGGCTGTAAGTGCAGTGGCCAAATGTATGCAGAAGCTTCAAGTTTAATCCCTGGAATCTTCTTAAAGCAATGTGCTGAACAAAAATTAAATATTGCTCATATGAAGACCCCCCCCACACACACCCATTCTCTTGACAGTTCTATCAGCAGAGCAATTTTAGCCACAATAATTTTGGAAACAATGCCATGCATAGCAGATTTTGGATTATAACATCTGAAATTGCTAGTACTGCAGAAATAGATATTTGACAGATTCCATTACAGTAACCCCCCCCCAATCGCGGGGGTTAGGGACCCACCCCACCTGTGATGCAGGAAAATCTGCAATATGCGGAAGCGGGTGGGGGGGGCTGGGGGCGGGTGGGGGGGCAATTGCGTGCACCACTTGCTCTGACCTCCCGGGAGGTCGGAGCAAGCGGCGCGCGATCAGCCAAAGGCACTTTGCCGTGGAGCCCAGCACTGGGGCTCCGCAGCCGGAAGCACCTTTGCAATCGCACACGCCGCTTGCCCCGACATCCCGGGAGGTCGGGGTGGGTGGTGCGCGATCGGACAAAGGCGCTTCCCGCTGCAGAGCCCAGCGTTGGGGCTCCGCGGATGGAAGCGCCTTAGCAATTGCGCGCCGCTTGCTTCGACCTCCCGGGAAGTTTGGGAGGGCGGCACGCGATCGGACAAAGGCACTTCCCGCAGCGGAGCCCAGCGCTGGGGCTCCACAGCCGGAAGCGCCTTTGCAATCATGTGTGCCACCTGCCCCGACCTCCCAGGAGGTTGGGGCGGGCGGCGCGCAATCAGACAAAGGCGCTTCGGCTGGGGAGCCCAGCACTGGGGCTCTGTAGCCGGAAGCGCCTTTGCAATCGCACGCCGCTTGCCCGGACCTCCTAGGAGGCGCGGGCGGGCGGTGTGTGTTCCCCCCTCCCTCAAGCCCTTTCCTGGTACTGTGGCCCCGCGATATAGCGGAACCGCAGTACCGGGACCGCGAAAGGGCGGGGGACCACTGTACTCGACTACAAACATGGGAGAGAAATGCGAGTTCAGTTGGATGTGTACTTCTTCATGTAGAAAAACTGCAAGAATACCTTCTTTTCTAAATGATGAAACTAGGGGACAATTATAAGTTATAGGAATATTGTAGCTGTCATTTGCCCATTGTTTTCCCTCACAATATACTGGCAGCAACTTTAGAGCAACAGATGAATGTGAAGGGTGAATGATTCATGTGAGACATAATTATATCATCTCATGTGAGCTGACTGCTCTAAATGGTATGGGATTGAGCATGATAATGTGATACTGCAATAAAATAAGAATTAACCCAAAAAGAGGCTCAGAAATTATTAAAAGGGAACTTGATATTGAAGTAGGTATTGAACTCTCAGTTTTCTTAACTTCACAGAAAAAGCTGTGGAGTTTATTGCATCTTACAGGCAAAACAAGTAAAAATACACAAAGTTACTGTATTTTCTTTTATAGGATTTTGAGCTGAACAATGAACTCAAAATGAATGTTCTAAATCTGCTAGAAGAAGTTTTAAGGGACCCTGATCTTTTGCCACAAGAAAGAAAAGCTACTGCAAACATCTTGAGGTAAATAAAATAGTTTGGTTATAGTTATGACAAACAGCCAAGTAGTACAGTGGTCCCCCGCCCTTTCGCGGTTCATATACTGTGGTCCCGCTATATCACGGTACTGCAGTATATGAAAAAGCCCCCCCGGGGTAAGGGGCAAAGGCCTGTACCAAGCCTCCCATACTTACCCAGGAATGAGGCTGCCCCGAATGGGCCTGCGAGGGCCTTCCCAGGCCTTCTGGAGGCCCCAAAGGGGCCTCCCTGGGAACCGGAAGTCAGTTCCAGAAAACCGGAAGACACTTCTGGGTCACTGAAAATCATTTCTGAGGCCTCCTGAGGCCTTTCTAGAGGCCCGTTCAGGGCAGCGCCAGGCTAGAGGTAAGTACAAGAGCCCCCAGTTAGGCCCCCCAGGCCTGACCCAACCTGCATCCGCATATTGTGGATTTTCAATTATCACAGGTCAGGTTGGGTCCCTAACCCCCGCGATAGGCGGGGGCTCACTGTAGTTGTTTTTAGCCAAGGTTGTTTCCCATCCTAAAGACACATCAGAAGAGCATATCACATAACAATTTGTGGGTGATAGCGTTTTTTAAAAAAAATATTATTTTATTATTTTTCTCCTAAAGTTTTTAGTGACCTTACAAAATACAAGAGTACTGTATAATTGCTGATATTTCCTTTATCTTAATGTCACCAAATAATTTAATGAAATAGGTGGAACAGAGGACTATTTTCACAGAACTCCTCTATGGGGCTAACTACTTGTTCATAACTACTTCATAACTATTTCATAACTACTTTTAACTTTTCAATGCTTTCATCTAATGCACAACCACTTCATAAAATGTAATCCCATACCCACTTACTGGAGAGTTAAGTATCACAGTAGTAGTGGATGCGCATAATCACAAAAGCATTTTCTTTTTTCCCTTTGCCCCCATAGCCTATTGTTGCCCAAATGAATGCTTTTAAGGGATTTAGAGTTTTTCAGAGCAGGACAAGAGTACATTTTCGTTTGGGCTGGAACCTGCTATTCTTCCAGTGGGAAACTCTTCAAGATTTCAGCCAATTAGGTTTACCTCTGAATAGATATGTATAGGAACGTACAGTTATTAGAAATAATTTCAGAGCAACAGTGGTCAAATTTGACATAATCTTGTTTGAGAACTCCTATGAAAAATGCTGTTTCACTGAAGTGCTGTTGTCTCTAGAGAGGTTCATTTTAATATGAAATATTCTATGAACTGTTTTTAGAGCTCTCTCTCAGGAGGACCAAGATGACACCCATTTAAAAATAGAGGACATACTGCAGATGGTGAGTTTATTCATATAAATGTCATATTTTTTCATATAAGATTGGATAAATCACTAAAAACGGTGCTAGACTGCTTGATTATTGTAACCTTGGCTGCAAATTACTGTCAGTTTTGTATTTGTACTTCCTCATTCTGTATTCAATTTGCTCATTAGAAATGTTGGAAACAAGTGAAAGGATGGACATGTGCTTGGTAGGAAGTTCTGCAAAATGTGGGTTTCTCTTTTGACTACATAGTGGAGGCCAGTTAGATTGGGATGGCTCTGTAAATGGGCCTCTTGTGGTCACTCTAGATATCTTATTATGGAAATCAGTGGAAATAATAGTACACGTTTGCAAATGAGAGCATAAATAAAGGCATGTTGAGGCAGCCAAAGATCCAGAGTGCTGCCTTAAACCACACAGAAGTTTAAATGGGAAAAGCATCAAGTGAGATGAAATCCCTAAGAGAGCATATAGCTTTGCAATTATAGTCCCTGTCAATCAGTGTGCAAAATCCCAACTTTATTAATGTTGAAAAACCAAGGCAGATCAATTAATGAATTATTTTAGCTATGGGCTCTGTCTCAGTAGCAGAACACAAGATTTGCATAAAGAAGGCCGGAGGCTCAGCTGCTGGTGTTTAGGGTTAGTAAATGATCCTTTATAATTCCTTGGAAAGATGACATTTGTCAGTGTTTCAGTACTGTGCTACATAAAGCAATTGTCCAAATTAATGTAAGGCTTGTCTTCCTATTCACATGTTTTTGAATTGCAAGGTAAACAGTGGTCCATGCGCAGAAATGCATTCAGTCATGCTGGCCACATGGCCACAGGTTTGCACAACACTGGCTCTTTGTCTTGAAAACGGAGATGAGCACTGCCCCTAGAATCGGACATGACTAGCACACATGTGCAGGGAGAACCTTTACCTTTACCTATCTTCCTTTCTTTCCCATTCTGGACCTATGTAGGAGCATTGGTACTAAAATCATCTGCTGCATAATGCATCTGTGTCTTTAAATGACTTTTCTCTGTCATACTAGTACTCCCCCTATCTATGCCTAGATTGTGTTTGTTTATCCAGAGTAGACAGCCCTGTTATTTTAACTCATTTTTCTGGAAACAATAGAAACAGGCAATAAAATTAGTACAGTAATCAGCAACTTAATGTGACATATAGAAGAATTTATATGGCTTTTAAAATAAACTTTGTGATTCTTTACTTACAGTTGGAATGTCCAAAACCAGAGTGCTTTGAAACATTATCAGCTATGGAGCTTGCTGAACAAATAACTCTCTTGGATCACATTGTTTTCAGAAGCATACCATATGAGTGAGTTTCCCATGAATATTTGTCAAACTGAAAATAATTTGCAAGTGAAGTTTTGAAGTGATAAGACTAATTCAAACAAGTGGTAGGCACATAAAAAACATAGATGCACAACAGAAAAATGTGTATAATGCTGCTTAATGGAAAGTATAAAGCAAAGTGTCTGTGAAGATTTTCAGTCATCCAGGTGAGTGTATGTGGAAGTTGAGTAATGGCAACTGGACTTCTTTTTTTGAAAGAATTAAAACGTTTCGCTGCTCATCCAAACAGCTGCGTCAATAACTGACAAAGCTGTTTGGATGAGCAGTGACATGTTTCAGTCTTTCAAGAAAAGAAGTCTAGTTGCCATGACTCAACTTCAATATAAAGCAAGGCTTAAATGGGATGCAGAACTGCAGGACAAGCTATCTGCTGCACTGCATTATAAGCAGGGCACAGTTCCTTTTTCAAGGAGGTAAACCTATTGTTACCTTATAATTCCAAAGAGCACTTGATATGTCTATTCTTTTCTTCTTACCAGTTCAGGAAATATGTTGGACAGGTAGAAAAAGCCATCACTGACTAACTATATAATGCATCTGTTCTTTCTCCATCCTAAATTAACAAACTCTTCTGATTCAAAAGAATCGAAAATATTTTCTGATAGTGCCTCATAAAAACCTATAAATTGTCAAACCATGAAAAAGCATCCCATCAGTTCCCCCCCCATGAAGATGAATACTGAGGAGATGTGATTTATTTACCTTCCATTGTTTGCAACGAGATAGATGGTTTCCCTTAAAAACCCAAGAAACCGTGAAGAGGGCAGCTCCTTCCTAACTTCTGCCCTGACAGTAAATTGGAGATTTCAGTATAGAAATACTCTGTTAATAAAATTTCTAACTAATTCTAGTCATTTGGTGATACTAGATGCAGAGAAGATATATCAACATTTATATGACTGACATAGTTCTCACAAATATAATTTTTTGACAAAATCTAACATGCTATAATTGATTTCAATATACAGTGGTACCTCTACTTACAAGTTTAATCCATTCCAAATGCATGCTCATAAATCAAACAATTTGTATGAACCTTCCTGGCAATTAAGATCGAGCCGGGGGGGCTTTTGAAAGAGCCATCCCTCTAGGAGGTGAGAGGGATGGCTTGTAGACACAGGGCCTTCTCGGCAGCTGCCCCCAGGCTATGGAATGGCCTCCTGGGTGAGATCTGCCTTGCGCCAACATTGATGACATTTTGATGCCAGATTTTTTAAAAAAAATTAATTGACATAATATAGATTGTGGGTCCTGATGACAATTTTTAGAGTAAGGTTTTTATTATTGTTTTAATTATTTATTGACATTTTGATATTTTAACTGTTTTAATTCCTTTCATTGTAAGCCACCCAGAGATCTTTGGGTAGTAGGTGACATATAAACTGTAAAAATAAAAATAAAATAAAATAAAATAAAATAAATTGAAAAAATAAAAAATGTAAGTAGAGCAGACTGCATCTAAAATGTGTAAAACAGCAGTTAAAACGCCAATGGTTTTCTGTTCTTAAGTCAAATTGCTCGTAAGTAGAGCCGTTCATAAGCAGATGTGACATTGTATTTTGCATTTCCTTGCTTTAAATATTTGTCTCTAAAGGGTCTACCAATTAAAACCTGGACACCTGTTTTGTTAAAATGAACCCCAGTTTTATAAAGCTATAGAAAAAGGCTTTAGGGTATTTGACTAATTTATTTATTGCCTAGAGCCAAAACACCATTGCTTGACTTTTTCATAACTAGCAAGCTCATTTCTCTCCAGTAGAGGAGGCCAACTACCATGGGAATTAGGAATCTTCTTCGGGTCAGGAGGGTGCCTCTAAATAAATGAAATGAAAACAAATTCAAAAACAAATGCTATTTTACATTTTCTGTTTATTTCTTTTCTTGTTCTTCTTTCTCATTTTTCAGAGAGTTTCTTGGGCAGGGTTGGATGAAACCAGATAAAAATGAAAGAACACCTTATATTATGAAAACTAGCCAACACTTTAATGATGTAAGTTATGATGAGAACAATTCTTTCTGTGAATGCAAAAACTGGAATAATTATCACTCAACATAGAGAACACTAGTTTGTTCCATTTTTATGAGTGCCTCACCAACAGTCAGGTAGACGTTTACTGGAAATCTATAAGTGCTGGTAAAAGAAAATAAATTGTACAGTCACCCCCCCCGCCATTTCGCGGTTCAGGTACTGCGGTCCCACTACATTGCGGGATTGCAGTACCTGCACTGTGGGGGTGGGTGGCAGGGGGCGATCACGTCGCTCCCCGCCCCCTCCCCCTCCCTCCGAGAAGCCTCGGAGCTGTGCAGGGGGGCGGCGGGGGCGATCGGGTGGCTCTGCACTGCCCGCCGCATCTCTGAGAAGCCTCAGGGGAACGCGGTGGGCGGTGGGGGCCAATCACATCGCTCCCCGCCACCCTCCTGGGCCCCGCCGAGAAGCCTCGGAGCCGCGCAGGGGGTGGCAGAAAGCGATCGGGTCACTCCGCACCGCTCCCTTGGGCCCCTTCAAGAAGCCTCAGAGCCGCACAGGGGGGCGGCGGGGGGTGATCGGGTCGCTCCGAGAAGCCTTGGAGCTGCGCAGGGGGGCAGCACAGGGTGATCGGGTCGCTCCGCGCCGCCCCCTGCCCCTCCGGGTGCGTGAGACGGTGGCGGGGGGGCTATCGGGTCGCCCCGCCCCACCCTCCCGGACCCCTTCGAGAAGCCTCGGAGCTGCGCAGGGGGGCGGCGGGGGGTGCAATCTCCATTGAAATGCACTGAGTCAATGGATTTCAATGGAGAAATTTCCCCAATGGAAAGCATTGAGTCAATGTTTTCCAATGGGGAAAATTTTCTCCATTGTAATGCATTGGCAAGAAGTTTTGGGTGGTGCGGGCGGGCAGCGCCGGGAGGTCCACTGCCGCCCCAAGACTTCTCTGACAGGCGTGTGATCGCCCCCCCCCCACGTCCGCATATCGCGGATTTTCATGGATCATGGGTGGGGTGGGTCCCTAACCCCCGCGATCAGCAGGGGGCTATTGTATCTGTATTTATTAATTCATTTGATTTATATACTGTCCAATTACTGCAAGTAGTACTGTAGGCAGTTTAGAGGTCAAAACTTAAAACACCACAAGATTCTATATAGTATATTCAATAATATGGTTATTCATAAGAATAAGTGTAAAACTTTTAGAAAAGAAGGGGGGTTAAAATTACCAGCATGTGAGATAATCAGTTGTCGAAGATAGTTTTCAATAATTGTGTTTTCACAAATTTCCTGACTGTAAGGAGGTAAGGGGCCTGTTGTATTTCAGTTGGCAACTTGTTCCATAGACTGGGTTCCATCATCAGTGCCTTGTTGTCACCTTTTTGTCCTCCCTTGGAGGAGTGCAGATGAAACAGACTACTCCTTTCTGAAAGAGATGTTCTGATAAGTATCAGATAAGTGCTAAACCATTAATAGTAAGTTAATAACCAGCACCTTGAATTAATCATGGAAACTGATAGGGAGCCAGTGAAGGCACACCAAGAATGGGGATAAACAATCAAATTAACAAATCCCAGGAATCAGTATGGCCACTGCATTTTGGACCTACTGAAGTTTCTGTACCGTTTTTATGTAACAACATTCTAGCAGTCTATTTTTGTGATTAACAACATGTAAACCATTGTTACTAATAGAGATTTAGTTATACATTTAGTTTAATGTTTCTTACGTAATTCTTACCTGTAGCATGTGACAGAGAGCCATTGCCAATAGTAACACTGCAATTGTCAGCAATGTGTTCTCCAGTGAACATTGTTTTATATTTGTCATATATTCCTTATTTCATTTTCCCTTTGCCTGTTGCCTTTAAATATATAGTGTAAGTGCAAACAATTTAAGGATTACTTGTTTGACCTAGATGAGCAACCTTGTTGCATCCCAAATTATGAATTATGCTGATGTTGGCTCACGAGCGAATGCAATTGAGAAATGGGTAGCAGTGGCAGACATCTGTCGATGTATGCACAACTACAATGGTGTGCTTGAAATCACATCAGCCTTGAACAGAAGTGCAATCTACAGACTGAAGAAAACTTGGGCTAAGGTTTCAAAACAGGTAAGGATTCCATATTTGTTGACACCTTTCACATAATGTCTTGTCTAAATGTGTAAGCTCTACTCTTCCAATAGTTGTTTTAAATGAACTACTGTATTAATTTTGCAGGTTACTGTTGTTTGGGATAATGTAACTCCCCACTAGAAAAGCAACACATGAATGTTCAAAAGCAATACCAGTTTTATGATGAGGCAAAACTGAGTATATCCATGATGATAAGACAACATTTTCCTTCTCATTAAAAAAAATTACCTACTTTAGAAGCCTCCCTACCAAGTATCAGTTACCTACCAAGTACCAGCAACTGCTAAGCAATTTTTTTGTCAGGAAAAGCAAAAGCAAATCAATTTGTGTACTCAACCACACTTATTGTGTACTCAACCACTCAAGCCCCTGCCAAAGAATGGAGTTAGGGTGAAAGGGCAGATGACTGCAGCAAATAATATCTTAGGTCAGGCGGATACACAGCCTTGCTTCTGCTATTGTTAACCAATTTTCGGGGTTTTGAGCTTATATAACCATGGTTAAAATACAAAACTTTAAGAACCCTTAAGAAAACACTGCCAAGCTGAAGGTTTGAAATTTTGAAGCAAACTGGACCTACTAAAAAGATTTTCAGAACCATTGATACCTTAAAAACATGTCTGTCCATAAATTAAAAGGAAAATTGTGGTTTTTTAAAAACCTCAGACACTCAGACAAGAACCTGTAACTTCCAAAAACTATAAAATATTAAAATGTTATCTGAAAGAAAAGGAAGCTGACGCTGGAGATGGCAAGAAGACCTCAGCCGCCTAAAAACCCCAATTCTTTTCTTTTTATTTTACTCAGTTTTTCTTGTTCTTTCATCTTTCAAAGCAAATAAGCATTCCAAGCCAGTTTACAAACAAAATTTCAAAGCAGGAAAATTGCAACATATAAGTAATGGAAAAGCAGCAATTTAAAAATGAACCCCAAACTAAAGTATTCTGGAGGAGTAGGACAATGTGTGTTTTAATGGGTTTTTTAAACTCTCCTTCCTACAAAACCCAGGTATGGTTCATACCTCCCCACCTCCCAATCCATATTGTATACAATAGACAAAGAGTATTGCTATAAGTACACAGAAAGTTACATAAAATATCTAGATGGACTCATAAGACTATCAGTCCATCTAATTCAATATTGTCTAGGAAGATGTCCTTGTTATCACCTGGTGCCTAATCCTTTTAGGAGAG
The DNA here is from genome assembly GCA_037367245.1 of Phrynocephalus guinanensis. Taxonomy (NCBI): domain Eukaryota; kingdom Metazoa; phylum Chordata; class Lepidosauria; order Squamata; family Agamidae; genus Phrynocephalus; species Phrynocephalus guinanensis. Next base: position 81,166,913 of record CM074738.1, on the reverse strand, counting down.
TGGAAGAAAGCTTCTGTGATGTGACACAAAAGTTTATTCCAGGCACTACCTCCTCCCCTTTTTTGCATACTTATCCAAAAATGATATCTTCATGGTGTTAAAAAAATGATCAGATTCATAGATGGGTTGAGGAGCATGTTGTGTAGCAAAAATATATACAACTTGCTCGAGGAATTGTTAAAACATATATCCCTATTATGACTGATAGGGATTAGTTATGTTCAAGGAAAAGTAAACTAGCAGAGATTAGCAGCGATGTAGGAAAATAAATGCATTTAGCAATTATGGAGCTGGAAGACAGATAAAGCAATAGAGCTTAGAAAAAACCTTGTATTAAATATGTACATGTGGCAATTGTGTATTAACACAATAACAACATATACACAAAGCACAGCATATACAGATAAGAGGAAAAGAGTGTGGGGATGTCTCTCTCACCTAAACAGTCCCAAGTTAATGTTGGCTTGCCTGAGACCTTTATACATGAAGCAATATGGTGTAAGCCAGTAACACACTACATGAAGAGAGGTGATTAGCTATAGCACCTGTGCTTAATCATCCTGACCTTCAAGTGCTAATTATTGCTTGCACCTATGTCCTAGATCTAATACACATCCTTGTCTAGCTCATGACATGGCACATTTATACAGAAACCATTTTGTAATCTGTTAAATATATATTACAGACATTTTGTCAAAACTATATTCCTTGACAGGAATGAATCATAATAATACCTATGGTCACCCATAAAATGTTTCCCTTGAATCTGGCATTAAAATATTTTAAATGAACTTTTATTTAAAACTGCATTTATCACAGTCATTTTTCGCATTATGGTGCCTGTGATAGAAAAATTGTTTTGGGAAGATGATGCAAGTTCAAACTATGATTCAGAGCAAAAACAGATACAGTACTGCTAAAACAAATATTTGATGACAAATTAAGATAAGAGGATAGGCTGGCATTTTTTCCAGAAATAATTGATTTCTCCCTAATACACATCTATAACACTCTACCATGATCTGATTTTCGGGCAGACATGTCTCCCAACTTTAAATTCGTATTAGCGGGCAAACATTGAGTGTTGGTAATGTCTAGTTCTGGCCTTCACTATATAGCACACACATGGTTCTTGTCTCAGCCTACATCCCTCACAGAGATTATGTGAGGATAAAATAATCTCCAGGCTTAAAACCAGGGTACTTCAAGGGCCAGATGCAGGGGAGTGGTATCAGGAGACAGATATCTAGTCTCATGCGCTCCCAAACACATCTGGTGGGGCCACTGTGAGATACAGGAAGCTGGACTAGATGGGCCTTTGGCCTGATCCAGCATGGCTCTTCTTATGTTCTTATGTTCTTATGTTAAATATTAGAGATGGGCACGACTTGAAAAAAAATTTTTTCGAGTTGTCGTTAGTCGGGCCGGTTCCGTTTCGGCTCGTTTCCGTTTTTCGCGAAAATTTGCAAAAATTAGTCAGTTCGTTTTTTTGTTTTTTCGTTGTCGTTAGTACTGGTTTGGGGAGGGGGTAGCGGGCTCCTGGAGGGAGCTGCAGGAGTCAGCCAGAGCCACAAGTGACGGACTGGCAGACTCTTTGCACCCGCTGTGTCTCACGTACTTGCATGTAGTGCAATGCAAGTAGATCTGGCTTAGGGTTAAGACGGCTTAGCGCAACGGCTAGGGTTAGGCTAGTTACGGGTGAGGTTACGGTGAGTATTGGGGTGCATCTGGGTGCCTCTCTGACCCACTTAGAAGGACAGTGTACTGGCGTATGGGTTAGGCTTAGGGTTCGGGTTGGCTACGATTAGTGGGCTGTTTATGCCCGATTGGCACATCCCAGAAGTCTCTGTGGTCAACCTGGCCAAGTGGCCATGCGATTGGTGGAAAATTTGCATGGTCTACTCCCATGGGAGAGCCCATCATTGCAAATGTGCAGGTGTAAAAAAATAAAATAAAAAAAATAAAAAATAAAATAAAATAAAATAAAATAAAATCAACGGAGACTTTTTTTGCAAGAAAAACCCCCTGCTGCTACTGTAAAAATTCAAGCATTTAAAATAGCCAATTTTCGCATCTTTCTGTGGTGCTTTGGTGGGGTTTTTGGGCAACAATTTCAAAAAAAATATTGCGGTCGCCATTTTGGATCCCCCCCCACCGCATGGCAAATGGATGCGCCCTCCCAGCCTGGTACAGTCAGCAAAACCTGGCCATGCAATTGGTGGAATGGCTCCAAAACTTTGCATGGTCCACTCCCATGGGCGAGCCCATCATTGCGAATGCGCAGGTGTAAAAAAATAAAAATAAAATAAAATAAAAATAAAATCAACGGAGACTTTTTTTTGCAAGAAAAACCCCCTGCTGCTACTGTAAAAATTCAAGCATTTAAAATAGCTAATTTTCGCATGTTTCTGTGGTGCTTTGGTGGGGTTTTGGGCAACGATTTTTGAAAAAAAATATTGCGGTCGCCATTTTGGATCCCCCGCACTGCATGGCAAATGGATGCGCCCTCCCAGCCTGGTACCAGCAGCGCAGCAGTAGCAATAGCCAAGGAGAGGGGGGTGGGGAACCCCCCCCCAAAATAAAACACCCTTCTGGCCTGGTAGGTGCCCTCAGACAGTTTTCGCCTACTTTTAGGTCCGGGAATCGGGTTTTTTTTAACTTTTAAAAACTTTTTTTCTGTGCCGCTTGGCATTGCGCGATGCAAGTAACGAGCACGACAAATCAGACCAAATTGTTCGTTCGTCGGTTCGAGCTCGAAGTCTGGTGGGGCCACTGTGATTCCCCGTTACCGTTTCCGTAGAGTAACGGAAACGAGTAACGGAAACGGAAACGGGAATACCGCTAAGTCGTGCCCATCTCTATTAAATATAGTAAATCCTGTTACTATGAAAATTGGGGTTTAAAACATGACAGATATTGTTGGCAACAATAATCAGTTCTTGTAGATTCTTCTGAATACTTAATAAAAAAAAAGATTAAAAACATGGACTCTATTCATTATAAAGAGCATGATAAATCTATGTAAAAATACAAGCAAAATTAAAGTAGCCACAGAATAAAACCAAAGCCTAGAGCTAATAAAAATATGCTCCCTGGAATATCACTTATGTGTGACCATTCCAACAAATTGCCAGCTGCATGGAAATGCTTTCATTGGCTAGTTGTGTGCTAACGGTTAGCATCGCATTTTTATTGAACTGTGTTTAGCAAAGATTCTGTAGTCCTACTATTTCTTATAAATCTACATGTTTATTTTATGTCAAAGTTTTGTCTAAAACACATTTTCTAGATGTTAGTCAAACTGTATTCCATTCTACTAGGAGATGCTATTTTTAAAATCTGTTCTTCTTGCAGACTAAAGCACTTATGGATAAACTTCAGAAGACTGTATCATCTGAGGGAAGATTTAAAAATCTTAGAGAAACTCTCAAGAAGTAAGTTTAAAATTAATCTGTTTTATAGTGATAGCTGTGTTAATGGAAATAGTACTTACTGTATTGCTGTGAACTCATTTTCCCATGCAGGTTTCAGGGAGTTCAATCTCAACCTTTTGTTGAAAACAAACTGAGGATCACACACATTTTTAGAGCACACCTATACAAATGTCAAGACATCTGGCAGTAGTATTTTGCATCGCTGGATCAGATCCAGTAAATAATGCTTATAATAGTTCCAAAGAGACAGTGGAATTTCAGATAATTATGACTAAATTCCTATTAGTTTCAGTGAACCTACTTCATAAATTACAAAATCTAGATCACTGTTTTCAGTTACAACAAAGACACGTTTTCAGTAACTTATATGGCCACTTGAATCTTTAAAAATTGTACATTTAGGGAAAACCCTGCAATATCCACATGGAAAACCATAGACTCAAATCAGGTTCAGATTTGCTTCTATGCAATTGTCAGTTTGAGGGAGGGGTTAGTTTTCAGGAAGAATCTCTACTACACACTGTTGCTATCCAAAAGTTAAACTTTTTTTAATGCAGACCCACTGACATAAGTGGATATTGGCTGTTGAGGGCAGTGGTTGCCTGAATAGCCACCTACCGACTTGTTTCTTAAATATACAAGTCAGCATACAGTTGGATACATGTTGTGACCGAAGGTGCTCCAGGAAAGGCTACACACCCATCCCCCTTGCAGCTTCTGAATATCTTCTCCCTATGGAAAGAAAACCCTTCAGAAATGCATTCTTGAAGCCTTCATGGCTGGGATCTGATAGCTATTGTGAGTTTTTTTGTGCTGTTTGACCATGTTCTGGATGTTCCCTGAAATCTTTGCCCTCTGAAGTTGCCGGCCACAGAGAGTGGTGAAATATCAGGAAGAAAAACTTCCAGAACATGGTCAAACAGCCCAAAAACTCACAATAGCCTTCAGAAATAAATTGTAACTTTCATGGAGGTGTGGTGTTGGATGCCATCTTGTTGAAGGTGCTGTATAGGAAAGGAAACAGTCCCTGTATTAGCTGATAGTGGTTCAAGTTCTGGGTAGTTGGCAAATAATCTGTATCCGTTTATGAGACTTCTGTCAGCAAATTGGATTCTGGCTATAATCATTGGCCTCTACACCTGACCTGGGCTATGATTTCATGGTGATTTTATTCCTGATGTTTCACCAGACTCTGTGGCTGGTGTCTTCAGAGGGCAAGAAACTCAGATTTATTCTCTTTCTGTCAAGTATGCTTCCACCAAAGAATATGTTTTTTGCCAACAACAAGATGCAGTTGTCCCTCCAACATTCTCTGGATGGATTCTGTAGACATAGGAAGTATACTTCAACCATGCACAAAAAGATGCATGTTTCTTTTCATTTTTTTAAAGGTACCTGTTTAAGAAAAACATGTGAAATGTGGAACACAGGCGTATGATTACTGCTTATCAGTGATGCCTCCTGACATGAACTCAAGCTTAATTACTATGTATTCTCAGGCTGTAGTCTTCTGCATATATACATATTGGAAAGTAAATTCCATCAGGCACAATGAAAATCCCTTCAAAGCAAACAAACATAGTATGTGCTGCACAATATTGTAAGTAGTCAGGCAAGAGTTGGGCATGCCAAAGGTAGACTAGCTGACAGATAACAGTAAAAGCTCAATCAAACCGAAATCTGATTTTTGTTTCTTGCCATACAGTTGTAATCCCCCTTCAGTGCCATATCTTGGGATGTATTTGACAGACCTGGCATTTATTGAAGAAGGAACACCCAATTTTACAGAAGAAGGCCTTGTCAATTTTTCCAAAATGAGAATGGTAATTCGTTCTGCAGATTCTTGTTCTTATTTGAAATGAAAATACAAGATACAATATTTGACTGGTATTATATAACAGATAGAAGTTTTAACCAAAACCCTAAGTATCAGTTAAATACTGGTGTAGTATGTATGATGTTCCTAATATTGTCATTTTTAGCAGGTGGTGATATTATTTCTGCAGTGGAATATAACATTTTATAAAATTCTGTAGCATTGTTCCCAATATCCTGAGGACTATGGGGACCACTGAAATGTATTTCATCCACAAGCGAGTTATTTCTATTGCAAGGTCTCTGTGTTTTGTTGATTTTTCCAATTCCTTATCTTAATTTCTGGCAATGTCAGAATTCCAATGTCAAATTATCCAGACATTTCTTTATTCTATTACTGTTATGTCTGGTGCATTATGCCTAAAATGTCTCTCTGCTTGAAGCTAAAATTCCCACTAGACATATACTGACACCTTCTCTGCTTAATGTTTCCATGGATTCTTGGATGCTTGCAGATTATATATTTTTTTTACATAATGCCCAGTGTATTGATTTTTTTAACTCGGTTTTGTCTTGCATAGTCTCTGTAATCTCTGAACATTCACAGATTAGTTGTGACACAATTTCACCTTTTGCTTGGCAGAGTTAAGATTTGCAATTTGCACAAATTCCCTGAATTTTAGCTTTGACATTAGTTAGGAATGTGTGTTCTTATGCAGCAAAGTTGCCTTTGGTTTCTTTCAGGATGGTCCCCACCATGGCCAAGTCAAGTTCTTATCATGTTTTCCATCAATATTCTCAATATTCTCAATATTGTATTTATGGAAGGAATGTTTGAAGCTAAGCCAATTTATTTAAAATTAAACAAGAAACTCTTTTATATCTGTTTCTTTAACAGATATCACATATTATCAGGGAGATACGCCAGTTCCAACAGACTTCCTATCGCATAGAACACCAACCAAAGGTACAATACTTTCATCTGTCCTTTAAACCAGTATTTTAAGTATCTGTGTGCTCTTGTTTTACCGCAAAATTGCTTGATACAGAATACAGGACTACCCAGGTTTATACTGTGACTCATCTTCGGCATGTATCAAATTTCTGAAAAAATGCATCAGCTATGGACTTGGACTATGAAAGTCCATTTGTAGGTGCTTCCAAGATAGTACAGTAGTACCTCGGTTTGGGAGTACCTCAGTTAACGAGTGTTTTGATCAATGAGCAAATATTTCTGATTAATCTTGCCTTAATCAACCAGCTGTGTTGTTGCATAATGAGCACCAGAGGTGCTTGTTTTGCCTTTCACCTCCCACCACTGCCACTTGCCCCCTCACTGCCAGGTTGGGGCTGCTGGCTTCTGGTCCGTTGCCAACTCCCTTCCTGCTGATTGCTCCGTGAGAGCTCCTCTCCCCACCACCTTTGTTTTTTGTTGTCTTGTTTTCAAGGAAGCTGAGCCTCAAAGTGGGGAGTTCCAGGCATTGGGGGAGCCTTCGCAACCGTTCCCCCTCTCTGTGAATGTGTCTCTTTCCCACATACCCCATCAGGCAAAGAGGGAATCCAGATGCCAGGGAAGAGAAAAAGGGTGGAATAACTCTCCACCTCGAGGTTCAGCTTCCTTGGAAACAAAAGACACAAAAAGCAAAGGGGGTGGGGAAAGGAGCTCTCACGGACCAGCAGGCGGGGAAGCAGAGGTAGGGTGCAGAAGTGTCCAAGGCAAGTTTGGTGGGACTGAGGCAAGAGGAAGGTGCCTGTTGAAGAAGCACGAGGCTTACGGCTGAGAAAGTCAGGCACACATGCCTTGTTTTCAAGGAATCCAAGCCTCAAGGTGGGAAGTTCCTGGCATTTGGGGAGCCTTTGCAATGGGCTCTCCCTCTGTGTGCACATGTGTGTGTGTGTGTGTGTGTGTGTGTGTGTGTGTGTGTGTGTGTGTGTGTCTTTCCCCCCATCCCCATCAGGCAAAGAGGGAATTCAGGGGCCAGGAAAGGGAGGTAAAGGAAAATATCTAGCAAAGGTGGTGGGGAAGGGAGTATACATCAGTGATTCTCCATCTTGAGTCACCCTGGTGTTCTTGGACTGCAATTCTCAGAAGCCTTTGCCACCAGCTGTGCTGGCTGGCGTTTCTGGGAGTTGCAGTGCAAGAACACCAGGGTGAGTCAGGATTGAGAACCACTGTATTTATTATCTTATGAAAATGTATTGTCAGTTGCCTGCATTCATAAATCATACATATGTGTCTCCGAAATAAGCACCCTTCTGCCGGCTCTCTTACTGATAAATATATTTGAAATATGCAATTCTTCTCATATGGTATTTCCAGTGTTACATAGCAACTGTTTCCTGTTGTGCTTTTTTTTCAGGTCACTCAGTACTTGCTTGACAAGAGTCTTATCATAGACGAAGATACTTTGTATGAACTATCCCTAAAAATTGAACCCAGACTGCCTGCCTGAGAAGTTAGTTTTGTTCTTTAACGTACAGAGAACTGTAGTGTAATTTTGCATGGCATGTCCTTACATAATGCAAAGGGGAAACACTGAGAAGAATTCAAGTTACTTTTCCCATTGTGGGACACAGAGCTTCACAGAGATTCCTTTTCAAGCACAGAGAGGCAGCGACTAGAAGTGAAAAGTGAATTGCCAGAGACATGGATTCATTGGTTGTTGCTCTGTAAAGATAATAGTTGGTGGTAGAGAAACTGGAAATGAAGAAAGAACTGAAGAAATGGCTATATTGAAGCTAAAGGATAAAATGAAGACTAGATGCCACATCCCATTAGATTTGAATGAATGACAAAATGTCAGGATACAGAGAGAAGCACTGCCTACTGTTATGGGGACAAATGAGCATGCAAGCATCTATTTTAATGCATTTTGCATTTGTTGATATCCAATTTAAACCATTTGTATTTAAGAATAATACTTGACTCAACAAGGAAATCATTATGCTCATCCATATCAAATCGATTGCTTTGTTTTCTGAAACGTTTTATTGACAACATTTTCTTTGTAATTTAAACTTGACATACAGTATCTCCAGTTTTCAGCAGTGGCTTAAAGCTGGGAAAGAGTCATATAACAAATTAAAACTTATTTCAATAGTGCAATTAGACCTTGCCTCTCTAAAAGTGTGGTGAGGTTACCTAGGGTGCAAATTAATAAACTGTCTTACCTGGTTGCCAGATATACAAGCTGAGATTGGACATTTAGAACATTTGAAACTTGTTTCATAGACACAGATGATTCTGTAATACATGTTTTTATTTATATGTTATGCTCTGCTTTCACAACACTTGAATTGTTCCTATAAATTTTGTATTCTCCCTAATACAGAGCGTATCATGCTTGCTTTGCTCCAGATCTTTTCAGATGATTGCTTTTTGTCCAATCTCTTTGGAAAGCTGCTCCAAGCGCTAAATGTTCCTCCTCCTGGCAAGGAGTGGGTAGCACCATAATAGCCACATCTACCACACTGGCATCAAAAGTCAAGTGCTCATCCATTAAGGTTAGGTCAGACACAGTAACAGTATGGATTTGCTATTTAAATCCCCATGCTCTTTAGAAGTGGTATTGAAAATATAGATGTTGCATTCTGGCAGGCAAATCATATCCTTGCATAATTATTGGGAGAGAGGACCACTACTCATTGCACTGTGATGTGCATTCAGTTACCACTGAATATCACATGAACTGTCTCACGTTTGTCTCTTTTTCTCTGTGTGTATATCTATAAATGGAAATGACTCCGATGTCACTTTAAGTGTAATGTCTGCATCAGCTTATAGTCTCTGACCTAACTGCCTGACTGTATGCAGTTGTGATGTGCACATGAGCAGGGACTGCCCTGGGTTCTTGGTATGAATGTGCATTTTCCAACAGCTTGTAAATGGAAAGCACTTACTAGGAGGGGTGGTGCATGAGCCTACTGGAATGCGGTGAAGACTTAAAATGTAGCTATGATCTTGTGAGAATTACTATTTTTGCATTTACACTGATTTAATGGCAGGACGGATAAAAATGTTTCCCTTCAAATGAAGGATAATATTTGAACAGCAGCAATTTGTTAATTCGATGGATAAACAAAAACATACCCGTGTCCCTTTTAAAAAAATCTATAAAGGTAGTAAACAATGTCCCCTTCTGTATTGATTCCTTATGAAACAGAAACTTGGACTAAAGATTAGAAGCTTTTAAGTTCTACTGAATTCAGTGGGATGATGAATATATAAGAATATTTTTGCTAAGGCGTATGTTTTAGTTGGCTTGTTATCACCAAAGATAGCTTTTTTAAAAACTGTAGGACCCAGGCTGATTAGTTAAATATGTTGAAACATGCATGGTACTTCCAGCAGTCCTTTGCAAAAAAAAACCTCGCTTTCCCTTCCATTGCATAGAAAATTGAACTCAGATACAATTGCACATATTAGCACTGTTGTGAATTAGCACATATAGACTGGAAAAGTGTCCTTACTTTTCCAAAATCTACCAGCCAGTTGAGAAAACAGGGCTAAATATTATTTATTTTTAAACCCTCTCATGAAAATAACTGCATTTTTTAAAATGATTGCTCTTTAGGCATATTTTAGCTGTTGTTTTTTGCCAGACACACTAAGCTGCTAAATCTCAACCATGAAAAACAAACCTGCCTAGCTTCTGTTTGTTGTGTGTGTGGGTTTGTATGTTTGTTTGGTCTTTCTCTGCACTTTAATAACATTGTCCATACAAAAGCTGAACAATTACTTTAGTTTCTGTCTAACTATAAATACTAGCATTTATAAATTATCTGTAATGTAGTAACGTTTCATCACTTTTACATAAGGGTCTTTTTAAAAATAAATAAATGCATAGTTAAACATCAAGGAAATACTGCAAAATGACCAGTAATAATAATTACTGGGCATACGGTAGAGATTCAAAAATATTTTTTTCTGTGACATGCTTAGGTATTTCTGGTTAATGAATGCAGTAGGTGTGAATGTTGAAAATGTTATTTTTTAGATGTTTAATTGTTTTTTAATTCACGATTCTTGTTCTTTTCATTAGTCTCCAACAAGAAAAGTGAACTGCATCCTGATGCATGCTAAAGAGAAGCATGAGTTATTTGGGCCAATCTCGCTTTATTTTTCTTCTTTTTTTGTTCCAGTTACCCAGCCTTTATTACACTCACACACATCTATATAATCTAAGAATCCTTTGATTGACGTTATTGGTGAAGTACATTGGTAGATTATTTATAACTGTATTTTCCTATATTTCATTTTGCAATAATAGCTTTGTACCCGGGATGGGGCTTTGTTCACTGTGATGTCTGACTGCAGCAGAAGGTGCACTTACATGTGTTTATCTTATTTATTTTACACCCATTATTAAAATATAAGTCAAATCTATTACTTTGGAATTTTTTACTGTCGATTATTGACTGTGTCATTTCAATGCCTTTAAGCCAACCTGAATGTGTGACCACAGGAAAGAACAGGCAGGGAATACCCTTTTTTTTTTTACCCTGTCCCAAAAATTTTCATGTACCCTATTCTTTTAATGTACACTGACAGCCTCTCTCATTAATCTTGGACATGGCTACAAATCAAGCATATTTCAAAGCACATATTTATTTTCTTCTAAGATTCTTTGATAAACTCCAGTGCCCAACATAGATTTTTTTGGTATAATGTCTATTGTCCCTTCCTATTCAGAACCCAGATAGAACATTAGGTATGTCTCAAATTTGATAAAAAATTTGTTGTAAGCGCTTGCGTTTTACTTTGCTTGAGTGAGAAATTATTGAAATCATTATTTATCTGCTGCAGCCTTTGGCACCTCCTTTCTTTGGGACTCAAATGTACATGGAATGACTTCACTTTGTTTTCAGTATTTGCTGGCATATTCTTGTTTGGATAGATTTGTTTTTTGTAGCTTTAAGTGGGTCTATTGGTAGGGGCTAGCTTTGCCCCAGCCCTTTCACAGGCTAGCTTTGCCCCTGGCCCTTTCACAGACTATTGACAAGCACCACCTCTAATTTTGCTCTTTTGCTGCCTCCAACTAGCTTCTCTAGTAAAATTAATGATTTCAGACTTTTATATTGAATAAAGATAAAAGAAGTTTATTTATTACGAAGCAGAAATAAAAGCATGAAGGGTAACATGTTTAGGTAAAAAAGGGAAGAATATCTCAATAACACTATGTTACAGAAAAAGCTGATCACTTGCACACTCAGTTATTAAGTTTACAGACACTCAACACTTAGTTTTCCTCACGGAAGTTCTAAAATCATATCTCTTCTCTCTCTAGTCCTTAACTGTCTCTCAGTCGGACCCTATCTGACTCTCTCTCAAACCCTATCTGACTCTCTCAGTCTGTTTAAGTCCCTATCTATCACTCACTCAGTCTCTGACAGACCAATTCAGTGCTGGGCTGAGGCTCCTCCTCCAAACACTCTCATTGGTCCATCACAAAGGGGTAAACACCATGTGGTTATACCATCTACTCTTGGTTTTTTCCAAGTGTTCTAAGAACACCTTTAACTTTGTTTTCTAAAGCTTTGCAGATTTGAGATTAGTACTTCCTGTATCTGTTCATATCTGGGAAGAGTGCCATCACGTGAGAGCTTTCAATTAGCACTCCTCACTCAAAATGAGGAAACTTAATTTCTTAAAGAGAAGTGAGTTTCAATAGAAAAACATGATGGAGAATCTTAGTATGCCTTGCACTGTTTAAGCACATAGCAACAGGTGTGGGAAGACAGGAACAAGACACAGGAACAGCTGTATATCATCTTGAGAAAACACTAGTCTCATTGACACCCACATGTTACCAGAGATGCTGACCACAATATTCCAAGCATGTAATGCCTAGGGAGTCAATCATAGAGGCACTGTGCAGGTATTTATGCATCAAATTATATGATATATTTAGCAAAATGTTTGCACAAGTGCACCCTTAAATAGTAAGGGTCACTTGGGTGCAATTGTTCAATGACATTGCACTGGAAAAGTTTATCCATAGGTTGGGTCATGGCAACTGGACTTCTTTTCCTTTGAGATTGAAAGCTATTTGGATAAGTAGTTAAATATTTTCATCTCAAAAGAAAAGAAGTCTAATTGCTATGACTCAACTTTCAGATAATCTCACCTGGATGACAGAGAATCTTCACAGACACTGTAAAGGGTTGCTTTGTTGGGAATGATCTTCCTTAAATGACTCTTCTGCTCATGCAGAAATCACTCCAATCTAACCACCAAAAAGAGTAGCCCTGCTGCTGAATCAAAGTGGCCCAGCTTGGGTATGATCAACTTCAATCTGGTTCATTATCTGCTGTGCACTGTGTGATCACCAGGAAATAGATCACTGTAGACCAGTAGTGGCCAAACCTCGGCCCTCCAGATGTTTTGGACCACAACTCCCAGAATTCCAAGCCTGTATTGCCAATGAATGACAAAGGACTGTGGGAGTTGTGGTCCAAAACATCTGGAGGGCCAAAGTTTGGCCACCACTGCTATAGACCATGTCACAAATGTTCCAAATTTGATACATTTCCATATCTGATCTCATCCTCTATTTATCACAGCACATCATTTTCAATTAATCTCTTATGCTTTGTGATTGCAAGATGAATATGGGCTTAATTAAGGCAGCTGGCGTCAGAGGCAGGTATCCCAGAGGCAATGGTCAACAATAGACATGACTCTGAGAAGGAAAGGAGGCTGGGCCTTGTTGAGAATAGCTTCATAAATGTCCAGATAACACACCAACCAACTGCTGTATGCTGACCAGTTATACTGTACATTGCCATGGGGATGGGATTCTGCAGTGCTTTTTTCACAGCACAGACACAAAGCTGTGAAGAAAGTGGTATTCCTGCTTTTTAAAGGCAAGGGTAAAAGTGTATGCCTCTTCATGGACCACTACCTTGTTGTGGCAAAAGGGCTTGGGTAACACAGAAAAGCTATGAGCCATACCGTGCAGGGCCACCCAAGATGGACAGGTCATAGTAGAGAGTTCTGACTGAATGTGGTCCACCTGTAGTAGGAAATGGCAAGCCACTCCAGTATCCCTGGACATGGGATGTAACCCTGGAAGATGAGCCCTCAGGTCAGAAGGCATCCAAAATGCTACTACATAAGAGCAGAGGACAAGTACAAGTAGCTCCAGAGCTAATGAAGCGGGTGGGCCAAAGCCAAAAGGACGTCCACCTGCCTGGAAGAGAAAGGAAAGCCCAATGCTGCAAAGAAATAAACTGCATAGGGACCTGGAATGTGAGATCTATGAACCAGGATAAACTGGATGTGGTCAAACGTGAGATGGCAAGAATAAACATTGACATCTTGGTCATCAGTGAATTTAAATGGATGGGAAAAGGTGAATTCAGTTCAGATGATTATCACATCTACTACTGTGGACAAGAATCCCATAGAAGAAATGGAGTAGCCCTCATAGTCAACAAAAGAGTGGGAAAAGCTGCGCTGGGATACTACCTAAAAAATAATAGAATCATTTCGGCACAATTCCAAGGCAGCCCTTTCAACGTCACAGTAATCCAAGTTTATGCACCAACTACCGGTGATGAAGAGTCTGAGATTGACCAATTCTATGAAGACTTACAACTCCTTCTAGAACTGACACCAAAGAAAGGGGTTTGGAATGCTAAAGTAGGGAGTCAAGTTATAAAAGGAATAACTAGCAACTTTGGCCTTGGAGTTCCAAATGAAAGAGGGCTTCTTATATCAAAATTCAAACGTAAACTGAAGAAAGTAGGGAAGACCACTGGACCAGTCAGGTACAATCTAATTCAAATCCCTTATGAATACACAGCAGAGGTGAAGAATAGATTTAAGGAACTAGATTTGGTGGACAGAACGCCTGAAGAACTATGGGTGGAGGCTAGTAACATTGTAAAGGAGGCAGCAATGAAAGCAAAAGAAAAGAAAATGCAAGATAGCAAAGTGGCTGTCCAATGAGGCCCACCAAATAGTGGAGGAGAGAAGGGACACAAAATGCAAGGAAGAAAAACATACAGAAAATTGAATGCAGACTTCCAAAGAATAACAAGGAGAGAAAGGACGTTCTTCTTGAACAAACAGTGCAAAGAAATAGAGGGAAACAATAGAAATGGAAAAACCAGAGATCTGTTCAAGAAAATTGGAGATGTTAAAGGGGCATTTTGTGCAAAGATGAATATGATAAAGGACAAAAATGGTAGGGACCGAACAGAACCAAAAGACATCAAGAAGAGATGGCAAGAATACACCAAGGAATTATATCAGAAAGATCTGGATGTCCCTGATAACCATGATAGTGTAGTTGCTGACCTTAAGCCAGACATCCTGTAAAGGGAAGTCAAGTGGGCCTTAGAAAGCATTGCAAACAACAAGGCCAGTGGAGATGATTGCATTCCAGTTGAACTATTTAAAATCTTAAAAGAGGATGCTGTAAAGGTGCCAGCAAATATGCCAGCAAATTTGGAAAGTTTTGAAAAACAAATTTGGCCAGAGGATTGGAAAAAATTGGTCTACATCCCAATCCCAAACAATGGCAATGCCAAAAAAATGCTCCAACTATCATACAATTGCGCTCATTTCACATACTAGCAAGGTTATACTTAAATTTCTACAAGGGAGACTGCAGCAGAATGTGGACAGAGAACTCCCAGAAATGCAAGGATTTTGAAGGGGCAGAGGAATTAGAAATCAAATTTCCAACATGCACTGGATTATGGAGAAAGTTAGCAGAGTTCAAGAAAAACATCTATTCTGCTGCATTGACTATGCCAAAGCCTTTGACTGTGTGGACCACAACAAACTATGGCAAGTCCTTAAAGGAATGGGAGTGCCTGACCACCTTATCTGTCTCCTAAATTATCTATATGTGGGACAAGCAGCAACAGTCAGAATTGGATATGGAACAATTGACTGGTTTAAAATTGGGAAAGGAGTACGACAAGACTGTATGCTGTCACCTTGCCTATTTAATTTATATGCAGAGTACATCATGCGATAGGCAGGACTGGATAAATCACAAGCCGGAAATAAGATTGCCAGAAGAAATATCAACAACCTGAGATATGCAGATGATACTACTCTGATAGCAGAAAGTGAGGATAAATTAAAGAACCTCTAAATGAGGGTGAAAGAGGATAGTGAAAAAATGGGCTGAGGCTCAACATAAAAAACCTAAGATCTTGGCCACTGGTCCTATTACTTCCTGGCAAATAGAAGGGGAAGAAATGGAGGCAATGACAGAGTTTATTTTCTTGGGCTCCTTGATCACTGCAGATGGTGACTGCAGTAACGAAATTAAAAGATGCCTGCTTCTTGGGAGGAAAGCGATGGCAAACCTAGGCATCTTAAAAAGCAGAGACATCACTTTGCTGACAAAGGTCCGGATAGTCAAATCTATGGTTTTTCCAGTAGTGATGTATGGAATTGAGAGCTGGACTATAAAGATGGCTGATCGCCGCAGAAGTGACGCTTTCAAGCTGGGGTGCTGGAGGAGAATCTTGAGAATCCCCTGGACTGCAAAGAAATCAAACCTCTCCATCTTGAAAATAATCAACCCTGAATGTTCATTGGAAGGACAGATTTTGAAGCTGAGACTCTAGTACTTTGGCCACCTCATGAGGAGAGAGGACTCCTTGGAAAAGTCCCTGACGTTGGGAAAGATTGATGGCAAAAGGAAAAGAGGACGGAAGAGGATGAGATGGTTGGATGGTGTCATCGATGCAACCAACATGGATTTGACCAAACTTTGGGAGGCAGTGGAAGACACAAGGGCCTGGCGTGCTCTGCTCCATGGGGTCACGAAGAGTCGGACACGACTGAACAGCTGAACAGCAACAACAAAAAGTGTATGGCCTGACCAGGATAAGGCTACGTGAATCCATGTGCAGATCAATGCTGGAACATACAGTGGTACCTTGTATAAAGGAATTAATTTGTTCCAAATGAAATTATGCTAAGCAAATTTTCCTTTATACAAATTCCCATAGGAATTCATTGAAAATGAAGTAATCCCATTTTTATGTTGTACAGATTTCCCCCATAGGCGATTATGTTAAGCAAATTTCCCCTATCTCCAGAATTTTTTTATGTTGTACAGATTTTATGTTATACAAGCTGTTTGTTATACAAGGGTCCACTGTATATGCTTTTAAAAAGAGATTACCAGAATCCTATTGGCACTGTATGTTTTCCTTTCCTTACTTCAGGTTTAAAAAAATGTCTTAGGCCAGCAATAAATGTCTATTTAAGAGCACAGTCACAAGGTGTCACTAGGACATCCTCTTCATGCTCTCAAGGACATTATTTGTGTGACCGGAATGTTTTGAAGAGATCTGAGTGGAATGAGATCGGCCGGTGGAAGAACGATTTCTTTCCTCTCTTCCCCCACCCACTCTCATTTTGCTCCTCATATGACCTATAATTTTGTCGCAGTGCAAACGACACAGTTGTTTCACACTTCTTTGCTCCTGGGCTGGCAGCAGGACGACTCTGGCTTCAGCTTCAAGGTCAGTCAGTCTTGTGCCTATTTATTCATGCTGGGCATTGACATTTAAAATGTAGGGGGGCTATAAAAATATTTAAAATGTAGTCAAAATGCCACAGAGTGCAGCCTTTCTAAGAAAGACATCATACTTATTTGCATAAGTGGCCAGAAAACTGACAATGATATTTTGTCAGGCTGCTCTGCTTCCAGTCTAGATAGTGACACCACAAAAACATGTTGAATATATGAAAATCAAACTTGGTCTTATGCAAATAATAACAACATTTCTACAGGCAACCTGCTTGGCAGGCAGTTCAAAAACGTCATGGCTTTCCATAAGAGTTACATTAACTAGAAAGTAAATTAAATGGTGTTGTAAATGTTTCTTTAATTGGTGGAAAATAATATATATCAAGATAGATTATTACCCACATTTAATTCTGCCTGATCTACTCAGAACTGTCTCAAACACACCTCAGATCTTAATAAAGACCATTCATTTAACTTTTTTTCCAAGTTATACTTGTCTGAGATTACATTAATGTTTTTTTCTTTTTCATCTTTTTTTTGTATAATGTCTTATGTTTTGTATTGTATTTTTATAATTTAATAACAAAAAAATAAATTAAAAAGAACTGCTCCCTCCCTTACAAAAGCATGTGGCCCTGTTTCATTATTCCACAACTGAAGAATAGTTCTGCATCACAAGGTCTAAAGATCTGATCTAAATGCAATTCCTTGGAAGTGGGGGTTGATGCAACAGATAATTCTGCTAGAAACCGCCTTGCACTGACTTGTCTACAGGAAAGGCTGTTCATGTAACTGAACAACTCGGTCTCACCTGCCAACATTGATTGCACTCAGCCAGAATAGCTACCACTGGTAACCTTTCCATGAAAGTCCCAAACTCAGTTGGCAAAACAGTTAAATTAAATCAGTTAAATGCAACTGCGGCCATAGAAGACCTATTTTTTTAACTGAATATATATCCAAGTGCTTAGGATCACATGCCAGACCAGTGAAATCAAAATAATGTGCTGCAAGTATTTTTGTCTGCTAGTTTAGTGCAGTAGTTTACAGACTAAAGGTGCAACTACACAGCAAGGGAAGCCACATTCATTTGCTGTGAAGTTGCAGCAGGGAATTTGGATCTGCCCACTTTAAGTGGCTTTGTATTACTGAGCTGCTAACAAATTTAGAAGAATAAAATAAATAAAATAACAGGAGTGTTGCCTAGGAGGAGAGACAAGGAAGGAAGGAAGGAAGGAAGGAAGGAAGGAAGGAAGGAAGGTTGAATTGATGGGAAAGATTTAAAATGTTAAAAAGTAGATAGTTCCCTAGTGGACAGGAAAACTCAATTTAACAGCAAAAACCGTGAATCTGCCTGCCCCAAACCAGTAGTATTTTCAGTAGGTTTTGATAGCATGGTTGCCCCTGAGTGCAATGATCTGTGCTTTGCTGTGCTAGTTTTAATAATTTAATGCTCTGCTTATAACAAAGCAAGGTGATATTGCAGCTATTTATTGATATTATTTAAATGCTACTTTAATGCTTGTAGCATTAAAGTTGTGATTAATTTTTTTAAAAAATTGTGGATTTTAGAATTCCATAAGCCCCAAGGCAATGGCTTAGGGCCTGCTCACACAATGGCTTTTAAAAACCTAGAGTAGAAACCATACAAAAACAATGATTATTATTTTATAAGACAGCAAATTAAGTGTAGGATGCCTTATAGTTTGTTAATTTGTGTTCTTATAGTAACCTTAGAACTGCAGAGTTGGAAGGAAACCTAAGGATCATTGCCTTAAGTTGCCTTGAAAAAGTCACAAGTCACATAATGCAATTTTATTTCAGACCAGTGTTTCAGTTTATAAGCATCCTCTTTCCTGCCTGTAGCTTGTTTCCCAACCTACCAAGGAGGAAGTTCAAGGCCTTCACGCTTCTTGATAATAAGGAAAGAGAAAAGAAAATGTGCAAGAGTAGAAAACCATACCCTATTTGAATGTCTTGTTCCAACTGTTCCTCCTTTTCCAGGGTTCAGGGTCAACTTCACTGGTTTAACACACAGTTTATAAATTCACTGTGCTTCATCTGACACCGGCTGAACATATAAGCCAAGAGAGCAACTGTCCTGGAAAATGCTGCCAATGTGGGAGGCGATAACTAAGGGTCAGCTCTGAAAAGTCCCGGGAGGGGTGATAACTGGAGCTCGGCTGCTTAAAATGTGGCAAACGGCAGTTATTGGGGATCAGATCTAGTGAAAGCATATAGCCTGACCTGCCAAGTTGTACCTTTTAATTTCAGGTGTCTTTGCAGGGCAAGAAGGGAACATGTAACTTTGCTTGGTCGGCCATGAGGCAATGCCCCTTTAAACACAGCTAAAAGTTACAGTATCAGCGAACATGATACCAGTGCTTCAGATTTCAAAGGTCTCTGCCAGTATCTAAAACAGAGTAGAAGGCTGAAGGCAAGTGACCTTTGGACTGGAATAAAGGCTGAAAGTGGCTTCCTTATTGTACTGGCTGTAGTAAGGCTCAGCTCCGTTGACCTTGCTAAACGTAACACTAGCATAGTTCAGAACAAATAGTTTTCAGAATCAGTTTATTGCCATGTAATGTTGCTTTGCTCATTACTTTTTATTATTTTTAATACACACCTTAGCCATTTATAAGGAATGATATGAAAATATCTTGTCAAAATCCCTCCAGAATTACAGTGAAATGTTTTAAAAGTAACTTAAACAATTAAAAAATGCACACCCAGAAATACTACTTGTCACACCAATAGATGTATGTATGTATGTATGTATGTATGTATGTATGTATGTATGTATGTATGTATGTATGTATGTATGTATGTATGTATGTATGTATGTATGTAAAATGTTTATACCCTGCCTTTCTCCTTGAAAAAGACCCAAAGCAGTTTAGAATATTAAATGAGTAAACAGTGTTTTTAAGAACATTAAAGACGATATTCAAAGCTAAGAACGATGAGTGTGAAGAGGCACCTTACATCAGATAGCAGCAAAGCCAAAACAAAAATACTGTATTGTGACTCAAAGGTTCACAGATTTGTTTTAGGGTGAGTTTTCAGGGATGACAACTTGCTTCTTCAGAAAAGAATTGTTGTGTCTCAAATAGATAATAATCCACAAAAGCTCCCACTGAAATAACCAAGGATTGTGTTTCACACCTCAGTCCTTCAAACAAAGGGTCCTATGCCATTTACAGGGGTCCAGATGCAACTTTACAACAGCCCTGCTGCCTCCTGCCTCTGGACAGGCAAGCCTGACAAAAATCACCTTGCCAAATAAAACCCTTTGATTTGTATTCCTGCATGGAGCAGGAGGCTGGGCTTGATGGCCTTATAGGCTCCTTCCCACTTCACTATTCTTCTATGATTCTATGAAGAACACTACATCTAAAATTAACCTGGCAACCACATTCTACCATTTTTAGACTTTTGGTACTTGCTTTGAAGGACTGGATATTATCCATGAAAGCATGCACTGTTTTTTTATTAGTGGCCTATAAAGCAAAGCAAAGTGTTCTGCATATATACCGTCCCATACCACTTCAAGTAGTTGCTTGAAGTCTAGTCTTGGATTTGTATTTTGCAATGACCACACAGCTCCCCTTTTTTATGTGAATAACTGTTATTTTTAAAGGTGCCAAAACCCTCTTCTCCTCCAATTCACTACATTACTTTGGAAGTATGACTTTGTTAGAAACCTCCTTACTAAAAAAAACACAGCACCTCACTACTGATAACCAAATCACTTGGAACTCTTTACTTCTTAGCTTTGGAATTTACAAGTTATTTCTGTATTCTCCACCCCCACATTAGTCTAAAAAGAATGTTCTGTGATTTAAGTTTGTCTGAGATACTGAGAGCATGCTTGATTTCTTTTGTCTTTTGTGCATTCCACATGAGTGTTATGTATCTTATTAGGCCACATAAGTGTGTGGGTTATTCAATGGTGTTACAAAAGGCAGTGAAAAGAATACAGAACGAGAAGGGGGAAAGCAATGACAGCAAAACCAAACCCCAATACCTAAAGTTTGCAATGTCCTTATCTTGTCCTTATTGCAAAGGACAGTAGAAAAACAGCTGATATACCTTTAGGGCTCTCTCAGATAATCTACTGGTGGCATTTATTCAGAGTGCAGCAAATAAAATAGTCACCCTTCTGGCTGAGAAGAACAAACAGAGGAGAATGTAACAACACATTTTCCCAAAAAATAAAATCCAGCTATGGATTTTGGCTACTTTTTGTTCCGTTTGAAGCCGGTGGGTACTTGTTATATGATCATGTATCTATTAGGAAAGCCCCATATTAACAAATCTGCAGATGAGTTAGGGTTAAAAAACAGATAACTAGAAGGGGCTGGTTGGCGAGCTCAGTGGTTGGTTTCTGGCTTTAGGACCCAGAGCTTGGGAGTTTGATTCCTCACTGTGCTTCGTGCAAATTGAACCAGCCTTTTTAGTTTTAGAAAAGCCACACACTCCCAGATGCCTCCAGAAGGGAAGAGTAAACTACCTCTGAGTATTCATGACATTGGAAACCCTGAAAAGGGTCACCATGAGTCAGAACAGATTTACTGGCACATTATTACTAACCTGAGTTGGGAAAATAGACAAAACTGGATAGCATCATCTCACATATTCAGTGATTAAAAGATCAGCTCCTGGCAGTCTGCAGGCCTCCTGTACAACTCTATTGTACAGGTATATTGATAGAAGACAATTATATGGAATCAGAAGACATGGCCTGCTCCCTTCTCTCTCTGAGGATTCAATGTTAGCACTGGAGGGAGAAATATCCTTTTCATCACTTAAATTCTAATGGGCATTGTTCCTAAAGCTAGAGCCATCAAGGAACATCTCTCTGGCCACCTTCAAGTTTGTCAAGCAAAATATGAGGACACTTTTATTGCTCACATTAACCTAGACAACCAGTTCATTATCAGGGATGGAAAATAGTTTACAGTGTTTTTATTTGATTGTATCGACAAAAGTAGTTTTTACTGATCTCTGAAAATCTGCAAGAAACAGATCTCAGCCAATACTTTAGCTTAGCACATTTTCCAGGCTCACAAGAAAGTTTTGAGGCATAAAATACACACAAAATATTGCAGATATTTTAAAATATGAGCAGTCTAAAATGTGTGCATTAAAGGAAATGCATTCAAGTGTGTGTGAAGTTCATGCATGAACAAAGCCAGGAACAAAATCTTTCAGACAGGGCAGGAAAGAAAATGAAGATGGAATTCAGTGCAATAATGAAACAGAGATGGAAATATTTTCAGATTGTTTTTTGTAATAACATAATACCTTCCTCTAGAGAGTTTAACTTCATTGAAAGAGATACTGTACTTGTGTAGTTTGGGAGAAAGGTTCTGGGTCTGACCATTCAGGTTGCAAGCTGAATCTTGAGGAATATGATACCACGATCTATCAGAGGAAAATAATTCCAATGCAGGCATTTTTCTCACTTGATTTATATAATATGTGCACAACTGCACTTAGATAGCTTCAGAAATTTAACACTGGAATGAAAAAAAAGCCCAAATTCTGCAGTCTGGATAAATTAAAGTATCTCTCCATTTATGTATACATTTAAATACACAGGGTTTCCTAGGGACAGAGTGGTGGGATGAGAAAAAGGGCTAATTTCCTGTTTCTTTTAGAGGAGGAAATGACAGCAGTTTTAACTTCCATTAAAAGCTGCACCTGCTGAAAATCTCTTCTAAGCAACCATTAATGGGACAGGAATCCAGTCCTCTTTTCTTCTGTTTACTCTACACAGGGATTTCCCCAGTCATCTGCATGAAAGACCAGCAAGGTCTGCTTATTTTTATTTATTTATTTATTTATTTTAGAGTATTTCCACCCCGCCTTTCTCCTTGGAAAAGGACCCAAGGCAGCTTACAGTAATGAGGGATAATATACAGTTCAGTACAATTAAGACATGTTCAAGTACTGAGAACAAGAGATTGAGGGACATCTTACAGCATTAAAAGGCAACATTACATTAAAGCTACAAGAGAACGGGAGCAGTTAAAAGGAAAGTAAAATTCCATGTAAGTTATAAATGATGGAAACTAGTATTGAAAACTAGACATGGGCACAGAACGGCGAAATTTCCGTTTCCGTTACCGTTCTTCATTTCCATTATGTAATGGAACGAAGAACGACAATTTGGACGGGTCAGGCTCGAACAGAACAGAACCAACAAAAAAAGCTGTGGGGAAAAAATGGCACAGGAAACCGCAACTTTTTTTTGGCAGAGCCCCAAGCACTGATCAGTTGTAGTGCAGGGGGCTTGGGGCTTGGCAAAAAAATAGTTTTAAAAGCCCCTGCTTTCCCGGCGCCGATTGGGCATATTGGGGAAGGGAAGCTCCCCGGCATATTTTTAAACCTCCTTTGCTTTTTAAAGAACAAGAAAATAATTTTCTCCACCTCCCACTGCCACCTCCGGAACTCTGGGTCAAGCATGCCTAAATAAATTAAGCGATTTATTCCTAGCCAAGGTTTGGGTGCTCGCTTTCTTACATTCTCCTCCCCCCACTTTGCTGTGTCATCGTAAAAAAGGAAAACGAGCGAGCTCAGCGAAGTACACCCCCTTGGCCTCACCTTTCCTCCGGATCTCCCGGGCTTGCCTCCTCCGCCCTCATGGTCATGCCCTCCGTGCTGTGTGTGCACGTATGTGCGCGCCATGCATGTGTATGGAGAAGAGGGGGAAGCTGGTGGGGATTCTGGGAAGAATGCTGTGTGTGCTCCTTAAAGGGGCGGGTTGTCTTTCCGCATCCGTTTGGCAATGAGGGTGAGGGACCATGAGGCAGAGGAGGCAGCAACCCCAGGAGGAGATCCCGAATCAAGGTGGGGGTAAAAGAGAGTGTATTTCGCTGAGCTCGCTATGTTGCTATTTTGCTTTTTTGTGACGGTATGGTAAAGGGCGGTGGGGGGGGAGGAGGGAGAATTTAAGAAAGCGAGCAGCTGTTCCAGAGTTTGGGAGGAGGCGGCGGTGGCAGAAAACGGCGAGAATTATTCTTGTTCTTTTAAAAACAAAGGAGATTTAAAAATAAGCCAGGGCACTTCTGCCCCAATGCACCCGGAAAGCACGAGCTTTTAAAACTTTTTTTTTTTTGCTGAATCCCAAGCCCGCGCTACAGCTGATTGGCGCTTGGGGCTGTTCCAAAAAAAAAATGCTGCATTTTCCGTGCTTGCTTTTTCCCATAGGAATGCATTGCTTCAATGCATTCCTATGGAAAAACGACAATCGAACCAAAACGACAAACAGAACGAAGTTTTTCTAGAAAAATCCATTTCAACGGAACCGAACCGAAATGAAAAGGGCCCGAACCAAAAAGGAAACGGAACACCATTTTTGCTTTTCGTGCCCATCTCTATTGAAAACATGTCAATGTAATCACACAAGGTTGTAAGTGGTTATAAACACAAAGTCTATGTGATCCTATAAATTCATATCAAAGACATATAATAGGTAGTCCATCATTCAGGGAAAGCTTGCCTGAACAGAAAGGCCTTTGCCTGTTTCCAGAAAGACAACAGAGATGGTATGGAAGCCCAATTGTGGAGCACCTACCTCGAATAAATTTCTCTGTCACTTACCTTATAGTCTTCTTGACAACAGCATATTTTATATTATTGTTGGGTTTCAAAGTACAGTGCCAAGCTTGCCTGTTATTTCATACAGCCTTATGATTTGTGTGGCGTTTTAGTTTATTCTCTTCTCTGCAGTAACATTTTAATTCTTTTATTCCCTTCTGTAAACTGCCCACAGGAATATGATGTAAGATGGCAGGTATTTCAATTACCAGAATAAACAGATAAAAGAGCATACATACTTCACATACTGTATCTAAACAGTATTTTGTCAAGAAGAAAAGTTATAGAAATGATGAAGACTGTGGGCAAAGGGCCACCCCCTCTTTGTAACAGCATTCCCACCTGCTGCTACACTTGGGAATATAACTTTCTTATTACCAAAAGGTGTGTGTGTGTGGAGGAAACTAGTAATGTGTAATGATGCCATTTGCAACTCATTACTTCCAGCCTCTTGTCAAATGAGCCTCAGTAAGCCTGGAAAACCCTTGGCCAAACAGAGCAGAGTTGGGTTCAGTGTGCTACAGTTCCTTCTGAGCAGAGCCCACAGATCTCCCCAACAGGAAGCAACAAGGATAACAGATGTTGAGGAAGAAATTCTCAGAATAGAACCAATGGAGTGGGGCTCAATTTTATTTTAGTATCTAATTCATCATGGGGGGGAAAAGCAAAACGTGCTGCTTATAGACTGCCCCATCATGCTTAAAGTGGTGGGTAGGTGTACAAGTTAATTCTGCAGACGACACACTGCCCCCTCCAATATGGTTCCCTCTCAGGTGTGTGCATACCGAAGCATCCCTACCCCTTGTGTGTACGGCTTTTTCCTCCCCTCTGCACCCACAGTGATCGTTTGGATTCTGCTTGTGACTGAACCCACACAGAGAAGGAGACGAGCCACAGTGGGGTCAAGAATTAGACGGGTTGTTCCCCCCCAAGTTTGCTTTTAACATTAAGAACCAGAAGAAGGCAGAGTAAAGCCCTTGAATTGCCCATCCACAGTTCGGTTTTGTTTTGTTGTTGTTGTTGTTGTTTGAGAGCAGATCCAAGAAGCAAAGAGATGATCTGAATGCTATTTTTCCTACTGATGTGAGATCCAATGGCCAAAGTCTCCTACACAGTTATACGGGCAAACGGGAAATACCGTAACTTGCAGTAGCCAGTTGCTGCTTGGATTCCTGGTCACACACCACTGGTGCTCAATAGGAGTCTTAGCAGGGACTTGTCAAATAGCAGCATTCTGCAAGTTGCAACATTTCCCTTTGCTAGAGTAACTATGCAGGAGGAATCTGGCCATTGTTATTATGTTTATATGTATGAATGCTGTACTGTATTTAAAATGACTGTATAAACTATAAGATTCTTTTTAATATTGTACCCACAAATATAAATCAGAAAATGCTGTTTTATGCAAATCAGCAACTTCTCTTCTCCCCCCCTTTATGAAAACGAAGGATTAGTTCCTTTTTAGCAATTTATAAATAACCCTTTGGCACTTAGTTCACTACATGCTGAACTACACATATTTAGAACAAGTAGGGCATCATTTCAAATTTCGGTAGGTCACAAGGAAGGGAGAAATTTTAGTAAGGCAGAGGTAAAATTCCGAGAAAGGATTAAAGGTATTTTCCTGGATAAATTTTAAATTAATCAGGAAGGAGGAACAATTTCTCTTTTGATTTCATCTTGCTTTTCAGAACCAGAAATATAGGAGTCTCTTATAGTTTGTTTGTGTCAGCAAAAGTGCAAGGAGGGAGTTTTTTGAGCACTGGCTGTGGTAGAAATGATAGCAATAACGAATAGTTTGTTCCAGTTTTAAGAGTTTGTTTCCAAGACCTTTTATAGTTAAATCCCCAACACAACTGAACATTTGACTTTTCTTTTACTGAATGAGCAAGAAATGTCTGCTCCAAAGCCTTGGCCTGTTGCAGAGGTATAAGCCTATTTAAAGCAATAGCGAAGGGTGACAATTTCCAAGCATGTGACCTACTACTAGTTCCTTGAAGTTCATGTATCCCACCTAGGTTTTAAAATGTTGCTCTAGAAAAAGCAATTACATTTGCTTTGATTCTTCATTTTCTCAGCTTGAGAGGTCAATGGCAATAAATTAGCTTTAACAGCCATGTTTGAAATCTGTGCACAAAATTAAAAACAATGTGGTTTAATTACTCACTTGTGCTCTCTGTTAATTACTCCCACACAGAATCAGCTTCTTCACCTTTAGAATGGGTGTTTCACAAGACGGTGTGCACAATAAGTTATATATTGAGTTCTTGGTAAAATGCATTATAAATTAGAACTGGGAGGCAGTAAATTTCCCTAGCAACTGTTGCCGACCTAGTTGGATTTTTCAGCTGCTCTAGTCAGACATCTTTTTTTTAAATGGTACATGCTGCTACAAGCAAACTTGAACTGTGATGTATTTGTTAGGAAGGGCTATAAGCTAGTGGCAATGCATGCAGTGTGTTTTCTATGTAAGACTGGATGCCAGTCTGTAACCAGATGCCCTCCAGAGATTTTGATGCTAAAATGTCCATTATCTCCAAGTATAGTTAAGGCTGGTGTGGTCAGTACTGAACTAGATGCACCAACAGCCCTAACAAGCACAAGCAAATTCCCATGTCTCCATCCATCATGTTTACAAAAACACCACCAACGCCATTTCAGTTAAAACATCTGGAGGGCTATAATTGCTTGTCCCAATGTAAAAGGACCAAAGAGGTCCATTTGTTTTCTGCCTGTTCTGGAGATGGTTAGGAAAGCTGTCTGTCCAGAACAGAATCAAACAACTCTGTGAACAGGCATCTTTGGAACCAAGGGGACTCATCAAGCCCACAACAGACTCTCAAGTTATGACAGAAAAATGTCATACAGTTTGTATGACAGTTTGTGTGGTATTACATCTCCCAAATGCAAGCCAGAAGCCAGCATCTGGACCAGCAGACGTGACTCTTGAGGGTAATAGTTCATGTGATACTTCCTAATTCTTAGAGGTAATCCAAATCAGCCTTGGTCTGGACAGAGCAACAATGAACAAGACTCTCCTGTGAAAGGCCTCCTTTGCAGGCTTCACCAGAAATAGTTGTGGCATGAGCTAGAGCCCAGGCTTCAAAATGGCATGACAAATAGGCTAAGATTCACATACGATACAACTGGGTGAGTGAAAACTGGAAAGAATAAACAGGTGTGCTCTTTTCCAATCCAGAGACTAACTGAAGGGTAGGCTGAGCTCTCAAATCCCCTTTCCATGCTTCGATTCAATCCTGAATCATGAGAAGAAAGGAAGGAAGGATTTTTAAAGAATATATTTTCCAGAATGTATTTTTGACATCATCAATGCCATCCTGTTGTAATTTGGAAGGGTTTTTACGGACTATGTGGAACTGTGGATAAAGGAATATGTTTTTTAGACGTTCAACAAAGAGTAATCTGAGTTCCACACATACAAAAGGTTTCATTCTTCAGACTATCCTTGTCCAAGTGCAAAGAGCAACAACAGAGGGCATGGATTAACATTCCTCCCTTCCCCATACATTTTCAATTCCTGGTTATGGGTTATGGGTTCAGTCACTGGGTATACTTCCAAACCGGTTGTGTTTTGTTTTAAAAAGGAATGACTAACAGATATTTTAATGCATTAGGAGGTGCCCAGATTATGGTCAACAACTCAATGGATTATTCTGTTCAGTATTTCTCCTATTTTCCTTTTGCCTTTCCACTTGGCTGCAGTGGATGAAAACAACTCTGGGTACAAAAGATGCCACTGGGAACACAGACTCCCAAGGGCATATTTGTAAATGTTTTTTGTAAATGTCTGTTATGCATTTGAGGGGATCACTGCTATTGTGACAGGTCTTTCGCCTGTGCTTTAGGGCATCACGATTTATCAAACTAAAAAGTAAACAGAATATATTCTGTCCAGCAGTCTTGCAGAGGCAGCTAATGGAATTTATAACATTGCAACTTTATTGCTATAGCTATATTGTGCTGGTATAGATATGGGCATTTTAAGGGGTTATAGAGGATTTCAAACTGCACTTTTCATGTCACTTACAGCTTCTGCTAGGGAGTCTTTTGACTTTTATGCTTGTGTGAACATACTTAGAGGCACTGTTGTTCCCTCCTGTTCTGTCTTTTCCATGCTTCTGGCTTCCTTTGTCACTGAGAAGAGGCAAAGAAGCTTCTCCGTTTGCCTGATAAACCTGCAACAGTAGAGGTAAAACCTCCAGCAATATATACCTTAGATAATAACTGCCTTATGCCCAAGGGACAAAGTCCTTCAACTAGCAATTCTTGCTCCCTTTGAGATATTCAACCCACCATTCCAACCCACTTGGGAGTGAATGCACCTGATGTTGGTGTGATGAATAACTGCAGCCCTGGATTTTTATAGATGTATAGAAGCTGCCCACCCACTCCATCCTTCAGTTGGATGGCCATGTGCCACCACTGGTTCCTAGATAAAGATATCTTGCCACTGAAAAAGTGGGAATCCGGAACGCAGTCTAGAAAATTTACATTTGGGGCATACAGCTCAAAAATTATAGGGATTAATACAACTTCTAGACTTAAATTATGTCCCAGCTACTGCAGAGGATTCTGGAATTTGTAACTCAAAATCCAGGTTCTTGAAACTGATTCCTGAAACATGGCAGGCTTACTGCAAAGACATTTGCCAGGCTACAGTTGAGTCTATTCATAATGAAAATCTTTAACGTTTTTGAGCACTCATATCATTCAAATTAAGACCTGTAAACTATATATTGCATATGCTATTATGATATCTTAAGGAAAGAACACTGGATTTCTCTCTCTTGTTGTTCACATCAACACAGCAGCGATTTTTAAAAATTACTGTCTATGGCATTTTAAACTTCAGTACTTCACTGGTTTCCTGACATTGACAGGTACAAATACATGTCTCTGGTTACAGGTGGTTTGAGATTGCATTTCTGATATTTATGTCAGATTTAGTTTTTTCCTTAGTTGTCTCGAAGGAATAAAAATGATCTTAGTCACTTGGCCTCTTACAGTTTGTTGCTACAGCTTTGCATTTGTCACATTTCCTAACGTTAACTTAATAACCCCACTAACTTAATAAACTGAAAGAACTCTGTATATCTGTCTCAAACACTCACACAACAGCATCAGTTTCTTATTTCATATGTGCTGATGTCAATTCATGTTGTTAAGTAAAAATGGAAGATAGTAGTTGTTGCATTAGAATCAAACAGTTCATGTTTCTATTCTGTTTCTGTTCTTGCTAACTGCTTTTTCAATCAGTCATGAATCATGATTTTTCATTATGTAGACTGATAAACAATAACATAAATGAAAGAAGGGGGGAAACCCCCTTTTATAACACACCTGTTCCTTTTTACAGCAGTCCACCAAGGAATGGGCGGCTTGTCAATTTTAACAATAGCTTGTTGTTCAAATAGCAGATTGTCCATAGTCACAATAAAAGTATATCCTACAGCTACAACGCCACCTGTGCCACACAACATAGTGTTTCTCTGTCATATTAGCAATTTCCAATGTGTTCAAGCAGCTAGAACAATGTTTCTCAATTTTTCAAACTCATGCCTCCCTTTGAGAAGCATAAAAAAAATCCATGCCCATCTTAAAACCAGCTTCGTCTGATAATTTTACTCGAAATTTGAAATTCTGCAATATCTGTAAATTTCACCCAAAATACCTTGATCTTACTTGTTCCACAGTATGATACAATAAGCTGTGGCCTCCCCTCCTTTCTTTGTCGAAAATTGTCCTACAGAATCCTGTTCGGGTTTCTGTAACATGCTGCATCTAATTGTCAAGGTGCTGGGGATATATGTTTGCCCCTTAATCCTGTCAGATTGTGACTATTAGCCATAGTGAGTCAGGCAGCCTCAAAGACTGGTTTCTGCAAACATAGTTTCTGCAAACACAGTTTCAGCTCTTCTTACTAGCAGGGGACTGGGCCAGTCCAGGTCAGGCCAGGCAAGCAAGAGAAAAGAGGCTCTTACCTTTTGCCACACGTAGTAAAATATTTCATCCAACCTACCCTTCCAAAAAGAATGAGCATGCGTGCCCACAGCATCCTCATTCTGTGTAGAAGGCTAGGCCAGATGAGGGTGTCATAGCACCAGGCTTCACTCCTACCTACATGCCTTCATTAAGACACGTGATAAGATCCTAAAAGCAATGTTTTTGTGTGGAGACGGGGAGGCCTGTTCAGGCATTTGAATGTTTAAGATTGGTGTAGGGCTCCTCACAGTCTCCTTTCTGACATACAGTATACTATTTCATTGTTGAAATCCTATGAATTAGTGACTTCCAAAAGGTCCTATCTTTAACACTTCTTTCCACCAGAAATGCCTTAATATTACTTTTTGTACCCTACACCCACTCCTGTTTTATTGTGCCTTTTGTTATGCATGTGTTGCTAATGTCAGCATGTACTAATTTTAGACATTTGTCAAGAGCCAAGGTTTTGAGAAAACTAGCCTAGGAGTAAGCATCAAGGCAGTCACTTTGTTCCAAGGCTGGGCATTATGTCAGTTATTGACAAAAACATTAAGGACATATTTTAAAAAAACATTGAAAAAGGAAGCACAGTAAAGGGGTACTGACCAACAACCAAGTCCGGAAATACTGGAAATGCTAATATGGCCTATGTGCAGTTCAAGTCCTTAAAAATGACTGTAAAGGGATTTCAAAAGCAGGTTGTAAAGCTAAATACCCCCAGGAAAGGGCAAATATTGCCTTATTTTGGAACACAGCAAACCACCAAATATGGCTCAGCAGAAGTGTTTGTGTGAAAGGTTCTCCATACTCAAGCACTAGATAAAGCTAGGTTTCTTACTACATAGTGATGTTTAGTCTTACAGGTACATGCCTTCCCCACACAAAGCAAAAGTGTGCAGTATCGCTTAAAACACTCTCTGGGTAGCTTACAATTTAATTATGCAAGCTACGTATTGCCCTCCCTCCGTGAGCTGGGTACTTATTTCATTCACCCTGAGAAGGATGGAAGGCTGAGTGAACCACGACCTGACTACCTGGGATTGATCCAGATTCCAGAGTCTTCAGCAGAGTTTGGGATGCAGTACTACACTTTAACCACTGTGCCCCGAGGCTCCCCAAATCATGTGTGTGTGTGTGTGGGGGGGGAATAATGGCAAAATCATTAGGTGAATGTTTACAGTTAATGTAATAATCTACCCTAACTTTCAGACAAGCACGTGAAACAATTCACAGCACACATGGCTATTGCTGTTTTTATGCGCTGCAATTATCCTTGCTTCTACCTGATGTACAAAGAGGCTTCAAGATATATAAATAATAAGTCAGTCAATCAATCATTGCTGGTACAATGTACATGATGAGTGTGTCACATCCCATTATTTTAAGCAATGGTCGGGATATAAAAAACAACTTTCCATGCAATGCCTCCTTATCCTCGCCAGCAGAAATGATATGAGCTAGCTAAACATGACGGATTGTCTAATGCCATTAATGTTACCTGTTATTTGATGGAAGATCCTGCATTCAACAGAGGCCAATTGTTGGGTTATTTTTTGTCTCATTTTATTTTCTTAATTCTGACAGATTATCATTCTAAGAAAATAGACTGGAAGAACAATCACTTGACACAGTAGCATGGGTGTATATATAATATTCACAACAGAAGCAATTCCAGTGATTTCATACTCCTGGGTAGCCGGAAGAAAATATTTCTTTATCCAAATGGCTATTTTAAAGTCATGAGGGGGGAAATCCTAGTGATTTTAATAAGCATTTTGAGATGCTCCCTTCAAGACTTCTGATGGCATCAGAAATCAGTGAGACTTTCCTCATTGAAACTTGAAAATTGCTTCCACTTTAATGTACTGTACTTCCAACAAGTAGTACATTAAAAGTAGATAGCTAAGCGCAACAATCTGCTATCCTCCCACAAAGATCCTCGCAACTGTAGCAAGAAACAAGAGTAGGATAGGGTTCTTCCCTGTCTGAGTTTGGGGATATAAATAAGACATTTTCACATTAAAAACAGCCTCCCATTTCTAGAGGAACAGGTCCATTTGATATTTCTTTAATAACCTCTGAAGTATATGCTGCCTCCTAGTTATGAGGCTCATGATTCATTCCATATGTTACAGTGCTGTCTTTCCCCTTTATGTGAAAAATGGCTGCCTGGAAACAGTACCAAAGACTATCACAGGCAAAGAGAAACTGTTTACTCAGAAAATTACATGTCTTACAGATAAAGCAGGATGGAGTCTTCTCCCTAGATTAAGAAAAGGCATAGACCGTAGGAAGAGGAGGCGGGAGAGGTAGTTAAGTCACCTGTGGGAATACCTGTTTATAATAAGGGAACTGATAGATCAGACAAGACAGAAGCAAACACCACAGACAACCCTAATTAATTTATTTACATACCATGTAGTCACCCTGGAGTGGTCCATCAGATTGTCCTGGTTGCCATTATGAACCCATTAAATATAAAGAGGATATCAGTCAATACTCTTTGCAACACCATGGTTAGGAGCCAAAGTAAAAATGTGATTAGGCAGCCAAGTTATAGGAACTCTAATGTTAAGGGGATGCATCTGTAGTAGCTGCTGGTCCAAGGAAAGCCACTAATTTTTCAGTTTTACTTCCAAATTACTCAGCTGAGAGTAGTAATATGGAATACTGAATATTAATTTAAAGCAAAGCAAGAAGCCTCATAAATTAATAAGTTCCTGAGATCCCAGAAAGTTTCTAAAATGCAGATTACAGTAGTTATTTATTTTATTTATTTGTATATTTGTATACCACCATGTTTTATTTTTTACATTTATACACGGCCATGTCTAAAGCAGCTTTTAGGGTCACAGGACATATTAAGACCAACACATATTTCTTCCTCTTGAAATGTTACAGCATCAGGGATGCAAAGCTTTCAGTGCTGCTTCTCCAACCGTACAATCCATACTCAAAGACTGCTGACGGTGGTAGGCTTGAAATGGGACGATGTTTCTCGTGCTGACACAATGGCCTTTAGGACTGATCATCTCAGATCTGGTGCCGCAAGTGGATGTTGCTCAACAAAAGGAGAGAGGACCTAGTTAGGATGGCAGCCTAAGATACCAGGCACAACCAAAAAATCTTTTTTCCTCTTCCTAAGAGCACACTGCTCATAAATAGATAACAAGAGTCTCATCTAGTGTGGCCTGCAATGGAGGGAATGTAGCATCTGATCAACTGGGACTTTCGCCCTTCCAATCTAGGCTAGTAGTGGTGAACCTTTGGCACTCCAGATGTTTTGGAGCACAACAGTCCTTTGCCATTGGCAATCTAGGCTCAAAATTATGGGAGTTGTGGTCCAAAACATCTAGAGTACCAAAGGTTCACCACTACTAACTAGGCTGTTCATCAGCTTGCAGGGCATGAGAAAAGATTAAGTCCCATGACAGCCAGGACTCAGCCTCTTAAGACTTTAAAGCTCAGAACTGAATTGGGCCTGGGAAATGTCTTTATGCCAGTGAAATTATTATAGAATTTATGGAATAGGATTGAACTGCATTATACAGTATAGGTAAGCTTTTGGATGTTTGGGTTCCGGTTGAAAATCCCTGCATGATTATGATAAATAGTGTAAGGATCCTCGTGATACAGTGGTTAAATTGCTGTATTGCAGCTAAAACTGTGCTCACAACCTAGGGTTCAATTCCAGGTAGCTGGCTCAAGGTTCACTCAGCCTTCCAATGGGTAAAATGAGTACTCAGTTTGCTGGGGGGCAATGTGTAGCCTGCATAATTAAACTGTAAACAGCCAAAGAGTGCTATAAGCACTATGGGGCAGTATATAAGCATAACACTTTGCTTTTTTAAATATTTCTGTTGAATACATACATGCTTTGGTCAATCCCATCACTGGTCATGTTTTTATTATTAACTCGTTTCCTCTTTCCTTATTTCAGCTTTGTGTAGTTTTCTGGTTTTATCCATTTCCCAAAACTATTAGATAAGGGGGGGAAAGATGGCTAGTACATTCTCACGTCTCTTGGCTGGTCGAAGAAGCGTTGTCCTCTTTGCCACAGTAAGCACTGGCGCCTTGACAACTGGATACTTGCTGAACCAACAGAGTGTGAAAGCTAGAGCCTTTGAGAGACACAAGTTATTTCCTCCAAGGTGAGTATTCTGATTCAGACCTTTGATAACCAAGCCCTGGAGTGTGGTGCTTGAAGGCCCTTACAATGTGCATTGAAAACGCAGCACATGATTGCAAGGTCAAAGGAAGCAGCCATCTAAAAATTGCAATGGATGTAGAAATCAAAAAATGAGGAAGGGTCAAACAACTAAAGAAGGTGAAGGGATATAAGAGCAAAGGAAGCAGGGTGGAGGGAAAGAGAAGTTCACAAGGCAAAGAGAGGAGGAAGCATCTCACATAAATCTGAGAAAGACTGTGTGTCCTTGGATTCAGAAGTGAACAGGCAAGACACTGGAAGTAGAAATGTGAACCAAGAGGGATAAAGTGTGTAACTCGATTTGGAGGGCATACACTGAGAGCAGGTGATGTACTGAACTATGAAATATGCAGACTTTTTTTAGGAATAGGAATCTTTATTGTCATTGCCCCCTTGCAGGAACAACAAAATTTTTACCATTCAAAGAAAGCCAAAGTTACTGTTGGCCTCTACTCAAGCAGGCTCATTCAAATCACTCATGACTAAAATGCTCCTCCATTTCAGTGGATCTATTTGAGTTGAGACCAACACTAGATTTATGACTGAGGCTTCCGTGAAGCTAATTATGTATACTGTATTTCCCTTTCTAATGAGTATTATTTATGGAATCAATGTCCTCCAAGGTGGTCAAGGTGTCTTCATTTTAACACAAGGAGGAAAAATGAATAACTTATTCACTGAACTGCTCGGGAATTGAAGCAGTCTAGACCATTGTTTTAACTACCAATCAGCTTTAGCTTAGTTTTCTAATATGGTTAAAAGTATTTGTATAACAGCACTATCAATATAAAGCTCTAGCACTGCAAATCATACAAACTGCTATAATTTCAACAATTCGGCATTCATGGCATTGATTTACTTCCAGCTGTGGATTCAGCTCATTAACTTGACCTGCACTTTGAATTTGGCAGAAAATACACACAAATATAAATCCTGAAGGACATTTGTTTCCTTCCATCTGCCTAAGTGCTTCTGTTATGTGCTGAAACACTCTCCGTGGTTTCAGCTAGAAGCCAGCAAGCTCCGGGGAAGCAGTGTATGTTTGCTTCCCATACAAATTTCAACTGCATGCATGAGTCAACAACCAATCACACTTTCGAGATTCCTGCTGTTTCTCCAAACCTTCCAGTTCACTGTAAAATATTTACACATATAGTCTTTTAATTCCTTTTTTTTTTTGCTAAAGGTAGAGGGGCCATATAGAGAAACGAGGTGCTCATTCTATCCAGAATACAGTGACTAGCTAGAAAAGAGAAAACAGCGCTAGTAATTGATATGTGTTTTATTTGTATCTACCTAGTGCAGATTACCCAGATCTTCGTAAGCACAACAACTGCATGGCTGAGTGTCTCACTCCAGCAATCTACGCCAAACTGAGAGACAAGATGACTCCTAATGGCTATACACTAGATCAGTGCATCCAAACTGGTGTTGACAATCCAGGCCACCCTTTTATTAAAACCGTGGGCATGGTTGCTGGCGATGAAGAATCTTACGAGGTGAAACAATGTTGTCATGTTTTGTGTTCCCCTCGCTTGGCTTTTTATTTCATGAAACAGTTAAATGAACTACAGTATGATCTGTTGTTTTTAAGGAAAATAGGACACAAGAGTATACAGAGAACACAAGCCATCTGGATAATGCTGCTACTTGTTCCTCTTCTTTGCAGGATGTTATGCTCTCTTTTTCCTCAATGGATCACTTAATGAAGAGGGGGGGGGACCATTAAAGGCACTCTCTGTATAATGTATTCAGAATAATAAGATACATTAATAGTAGACAATAAATATTTGCTACCTATGGCAGCCTTCTCTCCCACTGTTAAACTCAGCTTGAGGTTAAAAATGTGGAACCTTCTTTACTAAAGTGAAATAACACTGCAAAACCCACCCTGAACATGCACACACACACACACACACACACACACACACACACACACACACACACACACACACACACACACACACACACACACATGTAGTTAGATAAAGTGATAAAGTGACTGTTTTTCTCTCAAATTAACAACACCAAAATCAAAAGTTATTTTGGCAGATGTTTGATGTGAATAAATAGAGAAAGATTTGCTTTAACAGAAGAATAGGCATCACATAAACAGGATGGAACAAAATATTTTAAAATAAAATATTTTGAAAAATATCCACAATGATTTCTCAAGTAAAAACACAGTAGACCCTTGCTTTACTTATTATTTTCATTGTAAAAGTCAACAGTTTACTCCTTGACAAAAGGGGGAAAAGATATAAAAAAGGTGGGAACCCCAGAACCTGTAGTGATTTGCTGAAATTATGCAACAGTGCCCTTTTCCCACAATAAAATCCAGAGCTGAGTTCATATTATATCTTAGAAATATTTCAGGCATTTGGTTGGAACGGCAATAGCCCAAGTTATTCTTCTAAAGGATCCAGAATCCAACTGAAAATTTATGTTAGTGTAACTCCATCAGTGTAAATTTTAGTGGCAAATTGCTGTGAGGTAAGAAATCAATGTTGGCATTTGCTGTCATGTGACTTGTAATCTGACTGTTAGGCCGCAGCAAATGCCTGCACCAACTTATTAACCTGTGGCAATTCACTACTAGAGCTGACACTGATGAGATTATGCTAGCAGGTGTAACTAACAAAATTATGTTGTGTTCTAACCCTAATATCTAGATTTTGTACCTAGTAAAATCACTGTTTCTGTAAGACTACTTATTTTGGCCTTTTAAGAGTCTCTTGTCAACAGTCATGTATGCTTTTCCTGACTTTAGAGAAAGAAGACAAGTTTGTAGTGCATACAACACTGTAAATCAAGACAACAGAAAGAACACAGGCTGCCATTTCACACAGTACAGCTGCTTATATATATTTTGACTTGCTGGTAGAAAGAAATGAAACAACTCCATCTCCATTAATTGTGCTGTTTTGTGGTTCATTTGGGGGAAACATACCTGCTCATAACCACACAAACACCGAACCATACTGGTGATTCATAGACTTTGGTCAGATGGTGGAGGACATAAACCAACCAACCAACCAACCAACCAAACAAACAAACAAACAGTGGTTTGTATGATCTGTGACTTCCAGGAGTGGTAGAACAGCCCCTGCACAAGTCAGAGACACAAAACTTGCAGTGTCAGATGACACTGATCCTCCCTCCTTCAAATTTGGTGATGATAAGATTCTGGAAATACAGACCCCCAAAGAAGGTTCCCCCCCCCCGGAAGGTGCTCTTTAGCCAGCTGCTTTGGGAAGCTAAAATTCAGACATCCCAAGTCCAATCTTTACCAAACTTAGAAAGGGCGTGGAGGAAAGTCAACTGAATACTTGCTATGAATTTCACATCTCTAGCAATCCTACAATTTCCTATTTTCTCAGTCAATGCTAAAAGTGGCTCACCCACAACTACCCAGCAAGATTCAAGGGTCCGCACTCTCCTTGCAATTCTTATACTGTACTGTGTTCATATACTATACCAAGCTGAGGTAACAGTGACACTCGATTCTGACTGAACATTCAAATATTCTGCCATGTAGTTGTGGCTTTATCACCCCAGGATGGTGATCTGAAATCATACCTCATTACCTGCATCAATTTACAGTATTCTGATAGCAGGATAGGTAGAATGTTTGTATTGGCTGGAGATAAAAATTGTCACTGTTTTTTTTAAAAAAAGACAAACCATATTTTATGGCACAATAGGTCTTTTTTATGGAACAGTCAGTGCAGATTTCAAAGCTCACAATGTGAAATAAAGATTTTGGAGGAGAGGAGGAGGAGGAGGAGGAAAAGGCTGTCTCAGGCATTTTTTACCGTTTAAATTGCCGCTGCCAGTCATGCTGACTAATTAGTGTAATTAGAAGCTGAAGGTAGCAAGAGGAACTATAATTTTGTAGTCTGAAAGAGACTGTTGAAATGCTTAAACTCTTGTAAAACTCTTAAATAATTTTGTCTTTCACTTCATAGAAACCAACATTAGTACCACACACACTTATGTAGATGCAAAGCAACAGACATACACAGTGGGCTTTGAACTTGAGCCCTGCTTGCTTTAAGTTCCTAAGCATTATTCAGAACAAGTGGGCTGTGGCATTTAAAAAACAACAGCCAACCAAAAATGTCAAAGCATACTGTGCTAAATAGTGACTGATATCCAGTAGTAAATCACTACTAGAGTAGCCCATTGGATCAAGGGAACGTACGGAGAAGCTAACTCACCAAATTGCCACTGACTCAATGGACTTCCTCTAGTTGTAACTCTTGCCAGTGACTCTTCAAGGGTGGTGCTGTAAAGAAGTAGTCGAAGCGCTTGTGTCAGACAGTGGATCAGAGAAAGGAGCTGTTCCTCACTAAATTACAATTGTCTTATAACATAGTTATGCCCTCTTTATTGGTAAAAGGGATTGATTGTAACTAACTAGCTATTTACACAGTAAATAGATCTATGTGTACATAAATACAAGGTAACCATCAGTGTACTCTATCGATTCTACAGGTATTTGCAGAGATTTTTGATCCAGTTATCAAAGTGAGACATAATGGCTATGACCCAAAAGTGATGAAGCATCACACCGACCTGGATGCTTCCAAGGTAGGATCAATTAAATACCAAGTATCCCCTGTTCATCTGCAAAGAAAATGGGATTGTCAACAGTGATAACGGCATGGTTCAGTGACTTTGCCTGTGACACTCTTTTTATAAATGAGATAACTTATGGCACACAGAAAAATAAAACTTTACACAAGCCAGGAACCCAAGCATATTTGTTAGAAAGTCTTAACGTTCTATTTTTGAGCATTGGTAAAGTAACAGTTGTCAAGTTGGACTTTCAAGAAAGTTGCGATATTTAAGCAACTGTTTCATCAGGTTCACCTCCCTAGTGAGTTTCCATTGCCAAGTGGGGATTTGAACTTTGGCTTCTAGAGTTTTAGTCCTTCGTTCTGTTCATTACACCACGTGCATGCTTGTGGACTTCTAGATGTTGTTGGGCTGTATCTCTCATCCATGTGTTATCAGGTATTCCAGTAACACACAGAGGACCACAAGTTGCCAACCTGATGAAATATTATGTTCTCACTATACAGTACTCTTTCAAATGACTGTTTCTTGGTGCAGATTACCCAAGGACAATTTGATGATCGCTATGTCTTATCATCTCGTGTTCGCACGGGTCGCAGTATTCGAGGATTGAGCCTGCCTCCTGCCTGTTCTAGGGCAGAAAGGAGAGAAGTAGAAAATGTTGTTGTGACAGCTTTAGCTGGGCTAAAAGGAGACCTCGCTGGAAAATATTATAGTCTTACCTCTATGACTGAGAAAGAGCAACAACAGCTTATTGATGTAAGTACAATGTCCAGCCTGCCATAATGAAGCTATTTGTAACATTGTACATAAATCCTAAACAACCATACACTGGCTGAAAATGGTTCCCCGGGGGAGACTGAGAGTATAGCTCTCAAATCCTTGAAGCGCAGAACTTGCAGAGAGTTGATGCCCATGAATACTCGGCTATGTTTCAACAGTTTCAATTGGCCTATTTTAGATTTACACTATTTAGGGTAATTCTAGATTTGTAATTATTATTCTCTCTCTCTCTCTCTCTCTCTCTCTCTCTCTCTCTCTCTCTCTCTCTCTGAGTTTGTGGTGTGTGTGTGTGTGTGTGTGTGTGTGTGTGTGTGTGTGTGTGTGTGTGTGTGTGAGTGAGTGAGTGAGTGAGTGACAGTTTATGTAAAGAAAATGTGAGCTGGTTCCCTAGCCCTCTTTTCAATTTAAAGTCCTCTTGTAGAGACTAGTGGCAAATGGTATACTCTCTAGGATATCTTAACGTTCAATGTTCCATTTTGCTCTTTCTCCATGGAATGGCTCTTTCCCATATCTCACTATGCCCTCCTCATTACCCAGTGCGGACTTCTAAATAAATCTGAAACAGATTCACAAATAGCTAGGTGATGGTTTCACACATATTTATTTATTTATTTATTTATTTATTTATTTATTTATTTATTTATTTATTTATTTATTTATTTATTTATATACTGTCCATCTTCCAATGGAACTCCGGGCAGTTCACAATATAATGTAACAGTAACATCAATATCAAAATACAAAATGCAAAATACAAAATACAAAAACATGTATGATCACATCAACATACCCCATAACTTGTTTTTACAATGCGATTTAATAACGGTATGTTAGGGATCTGTGGGACTCTTGGGTTAAAAGAGGCACAGTGACACATGCCTTGCCCAATTGCTCCTTGTTGCAGGTCTTAAGGAGATAACCTTAAAATGTAGAGTAAGATATTTATTCGACTTCTGTGGGTCAGAGACCAATCAAAGATCTCATCACAATAGCTTGTACCCTCCAAGTTTTATGAGAAAAAATGTGAATTTGTAAGGGATATGGCTAAGCAACATGAGTCAACAGGCTATGGGTGGGCAACCGGAGGGTATGGTCAAACACCTTTCACCATGCAAAACCTTCACATGGGGAATGCAGAAACAACAAATAAATTGACCACTGCACTGAAAACTAAGGCACAGAGGTCCTTTTCTTGAAACTCAAACTGGGAGTTTCAAACAATGATTCGCAAAGGGCTGTAACATGTAATATTTACTGATCTTAAGGTGCCACTAGACTCTTTATTTATTTATTTATTTTTATTTATTTATTTTTCTGAAATAGTTTAGTGCACTTACCTCCCACATTGCATTAGAAAAATAACAACAAATTTAAAACACATGCCAACCTATAATGTTGCAGACCCTTTGTCCCCTTATCACAACCACACGACAGATCTGCTTCCATTTCTGCTCAGCATAAAAACCTTTTGCACCCTATCCAAAGTAGGCTACACTGCAGTAGGCTACACTACACTACAGAATGAGTTTCTTAATAAACACAAATCCATGAATGTATATTTACTTAGGTATACTGTATTTATTTAACCGTAATACTTATTTACCACAGTGGAACTTATGTCTGTGTAAACAATTCAAAGGACCATTTTATACACCCAAGAAAATAAATGTGGAGTTAGTTCTTCCAAAATAAAATTGTTATTTCTTTACCACTGTTCAAATGTTCCTTTCTAAAATCTAAGATTCACAGTAAGCCTTTAGAAAAAATCGGGGGGGGGGATCGTTTATCTTTGGTTTGCTATACCCATCCCCCATTCTTTCCTGTCTGCAGGCAGCTCTGTAAAAGAGCCATCAGTATCAGCAAAGAGGCAAGACTTTCTCAGGAGACAAAGACTATGTTCTCTCATAAATCAAAGTGTCAATCAAAGTGCCAAGGGCATCGCTCATTGGCTAACCACACTGAGAGGTGACAACAGGTTTGCTTCTCACAAACCAACTGGAGAAAATGCAGAGAAGTGTCTCTTATCTTTGCTTCCATGGAAGCTAGGGTTTTTAATGAAAAGTTGGGAACTAGGAATACAAATGAGGCAAAGAGCAACAAAATGAAGAAAAGTCTAGTTAGAACTATAGCTGTTTTTACAGAGCAGAAACAGAACTGGGAATGAACAGGATTAAACTGTAAAACAAAAAGGTCAGACAATTTTTTAAACAGGCCTCATGTCTCAAAAATGTCATATTTGGGTTTTTGGCTTTATAAACTGGTTCATTAATATAACGATTAATTTTAATCCTTACCCTTTGATTTTGCACAATGCTTCTCCACAATTTCCCCCTAAATATCATTGCAATTCTTTTTAAAATCTTTTTAAGTAAGTGTATTAGAATAAAAGCTACCACATTCCTGGGGAAAAGAGATTTGAGAATCCAAAATTATCTGTATATCCTTGTTGTTTGTGCCTGTGTAACCAGTTTTACAAGTTAAACAGCAGATTCAGTTCGATTCAGTTCTTTCTTTCTTTCCTTCTGCTATGCCTGTGGGCTGGTCTGCAGGACCATTTCCTATTTGATAAGCCAGTGTCCCCCTTGTTAACGTGTGCCGGAATGGCCCGGGATTGGCCTGATGCCAGAGGAATTTGGTATGGAATGTGAACTCTGATTGCTAAAAGTGGCAACAAATGGTTTTATTCATTCTTTCCTAACACAATGGCTGCTGCCCCTAATTCTCTAACTGAATACCTTCTGCCTAGTCTGTTTTTCTCCTTCTGCTAATGA
Source organism: Phrynocephalus guinanensis (assembly GCA_037367245.1). NCBI lineage: Eukaryota > Metazoa > Chordata > Lepidosauria > Squamata > Agamidae > Phrynocephalus > Phrynocephalus guinanensis. The sequence goes on along the minus strand of CM074738.1, from coordinate 81,124,207 downwards.
ATTTCAAAGAAAATTGTAAATTAACCAATCAAAATGAGAAAACAAGCAACCAAGAAAAAAGTTATAAAGTTTTAATAGAATGTCTTGCTTCAGCATCCCTGCCCCCACACCCCAATTTTAACTAGGAGGAATGATATTGACTCAAGTCAATGCTGCATGATTTTAAGTTTGTCAACCTTCTAAACTACAGCTGCATGGCAACCATGTGAATATACTGTCTACTGATGTTTTATTGTCACAGAAATGTTATTTTTCCTATTAAAGCTCCAGTAAACAACAGTCAGATTTCTAAGCAGGTACACAACTACTGCACTTGGGTCACAAGGTAAACTGCCTGAAGACTGCGTGACATGATGTGCTTATACATAAAACACAAAAACCTTTGGAGTGTGTCCTAGAGGCAAGAAAGGTTTTCAGACCTGGGAGGGGAGCTTTGGGAGGGAAAGATAGGATCCTGAATATTCCCTTGTCTTCAGTGCTGCACTGTGTGAAGTATGATATTAAAATAATAGCTGTTGTGGATTTTTTGGGCTGTTTGTTCATGTTCTGGAAGTTTTTCTTCCTGGTGTTTCGCCAGTCTCTGTGGCCGGCATCAGAACTCCTAGTTCCCTGACCTCCATGCCCACTGAAGATGCCGGCCACAGAGACCGGCGAAACGTCAGGAAGAAAATATTCCAGAACACAGCCAAACAGCCCAAAAAACTCACAACATCTATCAGATCCTGGCCGTGAAAGCCTTCGAGAATATGATTAAACTGTTTGCATCCCTTGTGGGGGGATGGGAACAACATCTCAAACTAGGAAGGCAGAGTGTGCCTCTAACTTCCAGCCAGCTACAGCTTACTTATACGCCACCCCAACTGATCGACATTCATCCTGAAGATCTCTGAAACTGTACCGCAGACAACACATTTGCTTCAGAAAAGCATGTTATTGGGGCTACGTTGCTGTTGCTGCTATGTGTGCACGTGGCAGAGTCACTTCACTAAACATGCAATTAATCAACGAGCCAATACTGTTAGTACAGTAAATGCCTAGGCAATCAACAGTGTTTAGAGAAGAACAAGGCTCAGGCTTTAGGAAGGATGCCACTTCAAATGTTCCTAGCTCACAATTAGAGGGGGATTTTTTCCTTTCCTCCCAGTTAAAAAGCTGTCCCTAGCTTGCCACTTATCAGTTCCCATAGTAGCACATGTTTCACACTGCAGTCATTTCAGAGAACAAATGTATTTTCAAGGTTTAACAGCAGTTCAGCACTGGTAGGATCAGCACTGAGTGGTGTTGCTTTTTATATAGCCTCAGAAACCATTCATTATAATGACGTTGTTAATAATGGGTGATGGAACGAACTGTGGAGTTACTGGAAATCCTCAGCAACACTTGTTCTTAGCATAGCCACAGTAACATTATAACATGACTCTGTTCTGCATTTAGCAATGAATGATAAGAAAGAGGAGAGGTGACATGAAGCTATCCAGCATATGTGAGAATGGATTTTTTAATGGATTATGTAAAAAAAAACTGCAAATGTGTGTCCTCTTTCAATTAGGCACAACAATGACAAAACATTTCTTGTCTGGATCAATGAAGAGGACCACACTCGGGTGATCTCTATGGAAAAGGGAGGCAACATGAAGAGGGTCTTTGAAAGATTTTGCCGTGGATTGCAACAGGTAGAGACTTGGTTGTGTCATTAAATATAAACCAACTTGGCCTTTAAGCATTTTTGGTAAGGCATCAATTTATATGCTTGTAGCACAATGGAGAAATGTTCATGCTACCTTAGGGAGCTTCATAAGACACATTGCTCTGAAAGTGGGACTGCCTTTTTGACCAGTACAGGATAGGACTCAAACTACAGTATATGCTACGGACAACTGGTCACTCATCAGTAATTGTTATTCTAGAGAGACAAGTTGAAATCATGCTGTTCTTCCAGATATACAATTAGATATGTTTTCATATCTGAGAAATTAGACTTACAAAGAGAACTGGAATTTGAAGATTACATGTGATAAAAAGAGCATCTGCTGTGCTACTCACATGTCTTTTATCACTTAAGGAATACCATATCTAAGGACTTGTGAAATAAAGTTTCAGCCCTTACGTGTGAGGTAGTGAAAAAGGTCATACCATTTCAGACTATAAATAGAGACTACTACTTTTCAGTTTTCCAGTACAGTGGTACCTTGTATAAAGGAATTAATTTGTTCCAAATGAAATTCTGTTAAGCAAATTTTCCTTTGTACAAATTTCCCATAGGAATGCATTGAAAATGGATTTATCCCTAATCGCGACCGTTTTTCTATTCTATGGATTCGCTCCATAGGCGATTCTGTTAAGCAATTTTCCCCTACCTCTGGATTTTTTCCCCTTTAAGTGGATTTTCTGTTTAACAAACCGCTTGTTATACAAGGGTGCACTGTAAGTTATTTTTACTTGTTGGTTTTATTTTTATTTTATATAGGGACCATCTACTCAAGATGTTGTCTAAGCTTAAATCCAACAGATGCAGTGTTTTCTTATTAAATTTAAATAATTTGAGGAGATTACTTCTCCTTGAGGATTATTCTAGAATGCCTGGAATTCTGGAATGAACAATCCATCTACATTTGTGTTGACAACTACATGTTTTGATGGCACCCATTTCAGGATTATTCAATATAAAATGGATCATTTATAACCTGAAATAAAACATTCAAATGAAACAGATTTCAAACATAAATATTATGTATTAATGGACTAACTGTTGTACAGGGTTACCTAAGTACGACACTCACCCCAAATTCGTCAAAGGCATTTTACTAAACTCAGTCTGGTCTTTTAAGACTAATACTGATGACAGAATGCCACCCAATTACTTGAAATGCAATCTGACATTTAGTCTTACTAGTAGCAGTACACAAAGGAGCATTAAGAAGCATTGGGACATAATCCAAAATATTTCAGGAAGTGACAACAAGTTCCTTATCTCTTCAAAAAGAGGGCCCATGTTAATAAGGAGTGAATTCACAGAATTGACACCAGACACATTCTACAGGCCACACGTGTCACACTATCTACAGCACATATATTATTAAACAAAATAGTACTTGAACACTACCTTACACCCCATTCACTATAAGTAATGGGTTTGTCAGCTATGATATTAAGAACAAGTGTAAAACAACAACCCAATGTTGGAAAAATGAATTATGTTTTTTAAAAAAGGAACGGGAAAATACCTGTGTAACATGCCAGAGAAGAGCAGTCCCTCTGACAGGTATTTTGTGGACCTCAGATTTTGGGTATAAGAAAGGCTACTACAAATGGTAGGATTCTGTTCAAGAAGGAGTTGGGTTGGGTTTTCAAACAGGGAATTTTAACCCCTTCATTTCTCAACAAAGACACTGAATTTCTCCCACTTTAAGGTCTAAAGTTCTTCAAATCCCTTTACTTTTCTTAGCTCTGTTAAGTCCAGGTAAGAATGCCCTTGAATCAAATTAGCATAGTGCAGGTGGATCATTTTTTGCAGACAGTATAGCACTCATAGTCTTCCATGTACTTGTGTTGGTGGCCAGGTAATCCAACAGGAGACCCCCAACAAATATTTCTGTAGTTGATTCTCTTTTATGTAAGGCTGTACAATCTGTATAATGTGTAAAAATAATAATAGGCAAGATTCCTGTTGACTTGAACCATGCATAGAAGGGACATCACACTGCAGCTGACAGACTAGTGACATGTTGGTCATCTTCTCCTATATGAGAAATACATGATCGGTGTGCAGGATGAAATATTATACATGCACGAATCAAGTGAAAAATGAAAGTATTTCTTCATCTAGAAATATTTTTCCATAAGCAGATCCAATCAATTTTATATGATTAGCCAAACAAGACTCAGAGGATAGTTATACTTGAGCAGGGCTGCTTAGTTAAGGTGATAATGAACTCACAACTGAAAAAAAAATTAAAGCTGAAAACCAAAGCACGAATTCTAGGTAAAATCAGTACTTTTCTGAACAGAAATGGAGAGCTGATGCAGAAATCAGTCTGGCCTTCAATTGTGTACTTCCATTTTTATACTTGGTTCATCAATGAATAAAATTATAACCTCGGTCTCACAAGTGAAACAGTACTGATGTCAGGGATTTGATTGTAAGTCTCTAATAGGGAGCATGAGTTTGGCCCAATTATTATACAAGCTGTTGGGAGGTAGGATGTATTTTTAACAGAGAACAGAAATTGTTAACAGATGGCACATCTGTACGCCACATTCATTGCTTTTTATTTTCCCTGCAGGTTGAAAGGTTAATTAAAGAACGAGGGTGGGAGTTTATGTGGAATGAACGTTTAGGCTACGTCTTGACCTGTCCATCCAATCTGGGAACAGGATTACGTGCAGGAGTTCATGTTAAACTTCCAAAGCTTAGCAAGGTAAGTAAGGAACCAAAATGGATTTTCAGCAGACATAAATACATTTTGCAATGTCAGTTAAAAGGGTTAAGATAAATTACTATTGCTTGTAGACTGATCCATCATTTAAAATATAAAGCATAAATTAAATAGGCAGGTGCTTCCAAACATGTATAATATAGGATATGTTATGTAAAACAAATTCATTTTCTTTTATAGGATCCTAGATTTTCAAAGATCCTGGAAAACTTGAGACTTCAGAAGCGTGGTACTGGTGGGGTAGACACAGCTGCTGTAGCTGACATCTATGACATTTCCAACCTAGATCGTATGGGTCGATCAGAGGTAACACCCCTATTCCTCAGTTTTTAAAAGTGGTTTGAATACAAAGGCAGCATAGCTGAATCAGTTGATGTTTTAAAATAATTGCAAGATCAACTACACTAGCCTAATCCTACATGTATCTTCTCAGAAGTAAGCCACAATGAACTCAATGGGACTTACTCCCAAGTAAACATTTATAGAACTAAAACTATGCCTATTAAGTTGGAAGTAAGTCACTTTGAATACACTGTTGAGAATAGTATTGGAATCACACAACAAAGTTGGATCAGTCATATTTCCCTAGTGCTAGCTTGGCTCCATTGGCTCCCCTTGCTTTTGTGGGTCAAATTTATGGTGTTGGTGTGTGTGTGTGTTGTGTCATTATAGTCGTGACTGACTCTTCGTGATGCCATGTCCATGGAATTTTCTTGGCAGGAATACTGGAGTAGCTTGCCAGTTCCTACCCCAGGCGCCTACAACACCTGGTATTCCTGGTGGTCTCCCATCCAAGTACTAACTAGGGCCGACCCTGCTTAGCTTCCGAAATCAGGCAAGATCGGATGTGGTGTTGGTACTAGCATCCAAAGCCCAGAAGGGTTTGGCCCATTATCTCTCAGAGCCCCTTCCCCAAAGAACACCAACCTATATCACCCAGTCTACCCTGGCCAGTGTTGGTTGGTCAAGTCCGAGTGAGGCAAAGCAAGTGTCCCAAAGGAACCATGGCTTCTTGGTTGTAGCCCTACATTTGTGAAACAACCTTCCCTGAGAGATCCATAAGGCCCCTTCCCTCCAGGCCTACAAGAAATTGCTGAAGGTCATTTGAGACATTCTGACATTGCTGAAGGCCATTTGAGAAGGAAGCCTTTGAGACATTCTCTCCCCACCTTAATTGTGAATGGGATGGAGGTGGTTGAGGGGGGTTATATAACTACCTAGAGTAGTGCTACATACTAAATCAGGAAGTATATAAATGGCTGTAGCAAATAATAAATCAAATCAAATCAATAAATAAAGTAGCACATCTGGCAAATAGTATGACCAATCTTCTGAACTGTACAGACTCTGACATGTCCAAATTGTATAATCAGTCATCTACCTCAGGACTGTAAAACACAGACAGAAGAATGGCCATGCACTTCAGGGTGTGACAGCTAGGAGACAGTCAGGTTACAAACCATGATGGAGATATGTAATCTCCAGGCTTTAAAAAAGAGTGCTTCAAGGGCCAGATGCAGGGGAGTGGTATCAGGAGACAGATATCTAGTATTGTGTGCTATCAGAGACATTTGGCGGGGTCACTGTGAGAGACAGGAAACTGGACTAGATGGATCCTTGGCCTGATCCAGAATGGCTCTTCTTATGTTCTTATGTCTTAGTCTCTTGCAGCAAAAAATAACACAAGTGTCTTGTGGTGCCTTTAAGTCTAATACATTTTATTTAATGAAAACTCCTGCTAAATAAAACTTTTAGAGTCTTAAAGGTGCTACAAGTCTCTTCCATTGTTTTATAGCACCTGAATAGCATAAATTCCAGCATATACTAAAGCAGGGTCCAAGCCATTTTATATATTGCTATTTCTGCTCTCAGCTAACAAAAGAGGTAGACCCCTGAAGGAAGAAACCAATACATTCATAACCACAAATTTCAATTTAAATACAACAACACAGAGGAACCCAAGAGGACTGGAAAGTTTCATTATCAGTTATGTATTTTATAGTATATAATAAAATAAATGTAATTGTAAGATAAATGTTTTTCCCCAGCTGAATAAGGGTCCCATAGGTCCCATATAAAGACTTTTCATTTTGAATTGCTTCAATTCCTGGTCAATGCAAAGTTAATAGAATTTTTTTTTTATCCTGCCACCTGGAAGACAACAATTTTGATTTCCCTGTGCATATAGTCTATAAAAGGACAATAAAATAAACTAGTAAATCACTGAAACATTTCATACTGTTTTAAGAAATCAATTTTGGAATCAGTCATTGTGAAAATCAAGACTCACCAGGATTTAGTTTAGGCAGTTTGGCAGTCATTATTCCAGGCTGTTAATGGACCATCCTGTGAAGCTTAATAAACATTATCATTACAGTTTCCTTAATGTCACCAAGGGAACTGAAGCAGGCTAAGAAGGCTTACTACAATGCACTCTCGGCGTGACTTTTATTTGTTTGCACATCCTGTCGGAAACATCATTCAGTGCTATCGAGAAAAAGACATGTTCAGTGCTGGAGCTAGGAACCATTGTTTTTCTGTGTAAGGCTTTTTATGTAGCAAGCTTTCAGGATTTCTGCTTGAAATGTCTTCAATGAAACAGCTTCAGTCTTGAACTGGCTGGGCCCACTCAGGCAGGTCATTAGTTGCTCTTCCCAGGAAGGTTGCAGAGTTTGACCAGGACCTTAATTCACAAACGAGTTCTTCTCAGGTTAGGCTCTTGAGTTCTAATTCCCATTTTGGAGTTTTTATGAAGAATATTGGGCTCAACTCCTGGCGGCCTCCAACTAATTCTGGTAATTTGCTGAGCAGGAGAGTCTGTATGCCCTCCAGATAAATTCTAAGAAAGCAGGGAAGCTGAAGAACAGCCCTGGATTAACCATTAACCAGAATAAGGATAATCTTAAGAGCATCAACAAGGGAAGGGGCCACCACAGGGTTCGTTTTGGTGCTGGATTTGCCCTAGTCCATGGTGCAAATGGTGCCCGCTCCTTAGCCAACCACATCTATCCATCCATCATCCTCGGCTCCCTCCTTCCTCAAGAGCCCCAAGAAAACCACCTCCCTGCCTAAAACTACAGAGTACGAACCAGTAAAAACTAAAAAGTATAAAGACTTGTCTAGCCAGAAATGTTTTGAGTGAAAGGTTCAGTCATCATCATCATCATCATCATCATTTATTGTTTTTTATTTTTTTTATTTATTTATTTTGCTGTTGTTATTTATTTATTTATTTATTTATTTATTTATTTATTTTGCTGTTGTTATTTTTATTTCTGTGGTTTGGGTGGTTATGTCTTTTAGATCCATGGCCTCTGCACTTTATCTGCAAGCCAAAGAAATAACAGCCACTGTTCAAAACACCCTCAAAGGGGTTTTAAGCTCTTGTTGGAGTGTTTGAGTTTACATATTCTGACAAAATCTGTCATTAATCAAAGCATGAAAGCACAAAATTTAGCTAGAAGCCACTAATTTGATTATATGTATGATTTTGTATACAATATGTCGTTCTTTTTTGTCACATATTAAATTGGCAATTAAATTACTGGTTTTTTTTCATCCATATAATGTGCATGCTATACATTTTTTTTCAAACAAGGGCATCCATTGCACATTATATTCATAGTGGCACTTTTCACTGCTTGGGCCTCCAAAGGTCTTAATCTTAATCTAGTCCTGCTGAAGAATGAATATGAAAGTAGTCAAGTCTTTATTTTCTCATCTGCTTGTAATTCTCAACATTTAGCCCAGTGACTAAAATCCTGTTGCTCAGCATAGTAACTTGCATTAGGGTAAGCTCACTGAATCAATGGGGATGAGGTGAATCTACTCCTCCAAAAGTTCTATTGATTCAAATGGGCCCACTCCAACTGTTGCTTTCTGTGCTAACCTAAGTTGCAATAAGAGTAGGTCTATTTGAATCAATGGAATTTAGAGAGGAGCTGACTCACAAAATTCCCCCAGTTCAATGGGTCTATTCATTCGACTAAATAAGCAAATAAGCTTTGTAGTGAATCATTTTTAAAGCATCCCACAAATATAGTATACCACCCCATAGTGCTTAAAGCACTATCTTAGAGGTTTACAAGTAATTATGCAGGGTACACGTTGACACACACACACACACACACACACACACACACACACACACACACACACACACACACACACACACACACCACCCTGCACATCAACCCAGGTACTCATTTTACCCCCACCCCCCCCGGAAGGCTGGAAGGCTGAGTGAACCTTGAGACTGCTATCTGCAACTGAACCCCAGGTTGTGAGCACAGTTATGGCTGCAGTACAGCAGTTTAACCATTGCACCATAAGGTTCTCTTTTAACTGAACTATCTAGACTTCTATGGCACACTTCTCTTTTTGTCGTTTAAGGTGGAACTTGTTCAGTTAGTCATTGATGGTGTCAACTTCCTAGTTGATTGTGAGAAGAAGTTGGAGAAAGGTCAAGACATCAAGATACCACCACCACTGCCCCAGTTTGGAAAGAAGTGAAGCCACTTCCAGTGATTCTCCACAGCACTGAAATGTATCTTTTAAGACGGACTTTTAACACTGTGTATTTATTTCCTTAAAAACAATAGCTCATGAAACAAAAATGTAAAAGTAAGATCCTGAGAGCACATTCAATAAAATGCTACCTGGTGACTCATATTTGGAACATCATTACAATTCCTTCTTAAAATGACACAAGTTAACAACCAAATCCTAGGTGGGTAAAGTATTATGCCAAATGAATATATACATTGTCTCAAAAGCAAAAAAATAAAAACAGAAACAAAGATAAGGTAGCAACATCAAAGCCATTTTTTCATGGTAGTTCTGGCACAATTAGCACAACCCTGTCCAACAACGTGAAGCAAAGCTAGGCTACAGTACACAACCACTAAATGCATATCCACAAAGCTTGGGAATGAAAACTTTTCACCATCATTGTGTCCACCATCACCGCCAGCAGCCACTACAGGCTGCAGAAGGCCTGAAAATGGTGAAGGGGACTCAAATAATAATCTGAAACCTGTGCCAAGAGATTTACCTCTGATTTTGATTTCGGGGTGTCAGGAATTTGGGGAAAGCTTACTCCTTTTATACCCAGACCACCACTATTTTAGTGGTGGAAAACTCTATTCTGCCATTTATCAGCATAACAGAACACTGTAGGTTCAGTGGCTCCTGGAGGCTGAACACACATTATGGACTGAACTCTGTCCACTCCTGACATAACTCCACTGCTCTTTTTTTTTCTTAGATTCACCCATCCCCTTAACCCATGAAAAATGAGCTGTGTGTATGCCATCAGGTCTCATCCAACTTACGGTATTTTTTGCTCTATAAGGGGAAATGTCTGTGAATCTTATAGAGCAAATACAGTAGTCCCCGCTAGATATATATCACAGATTTTCATTTAGAGAGAAGTTACCTTTACAGAGCCTCTCCCATCCCCTGCTTCAGTTGGGATTCCACAGTTCCAATCACCTTGTTTGCAAAGAGGCTTCCTCCAGGGAACCTCTGCCCTCCCCTTTTTGCAGCCTGGATTCCCCAGTCCCAATCACCTTGTTTGCAAGCCTCCCCTTTTGCAGCTGGGATTCCCCAGTCCCAATCACTTCGTCTGCAAACCTCCCCTTTTGCAGCCTGGATTCCATAGTGCCAATCACCTCGTTGGCAAGCCCCCCCTTTTGCAGCCTGGATTCCCCAGTCCCAATCACCTCATTTGCAAGCTTCCCCTTTTGCAGCCAGGATTCCCCAGTTCCAATCACCTTGTTTGCAACTCTCCCCTTTTGCAGCTTGGATTCCCCAGTCAAAAATTGTTTGCAAAGAGGTCTCCTCTGCAGAGCCTCTGCCCTCCCCTTTTGCAGCCAGGATTCCCCCACCATGAAACTCTAGGCTAAACATTTTGTCTTGTTTTTTCTCCTCTAAAAACTAAGTGCATCTTATGGTCAGGTGCATCTTATATGGCGAAAAATATGGTATAGGAACTCAAACAGAGCTTTCAAGTAGGTAAGATATTTAAGGAGTTTATGAGTGCCACCTCCAATGAGTTTCTGTGGTTGAAAAGAGCTTTGAACATGTCTCCTTACAGCATCACACTCTCCACTATACACACTAGAATGTAGCTGTTGGTTATAGATCTATCAAACCATGCTAGGCATTAACACTTCATTTTACATAACCCAGCAGCCTGGTTAATCACCCTAAAAGTATCCTGTCTGTAATTTTTGAGTGTGGAGACTCAAGAATCTTAGTACAGGACTGTGGCCAAGATGCCAACTTCTAGCAAAAGTAGGTCAGTTTGTTTATTAAGTTTCCATGTGACGATCCTTTTCCCAGCAGATATCCCACCAGTGACCGATCAAGTAACATGGGAGGTATCATAAATATATCATAAGAATAAGATACAGCCAAAACATTTCCCCCTCAATAGCAAAAGTAGTAGACTGGGATTTTCCGATATAGATCAGGGCTGTCCAACTTTGAACAGCCCGCGGGCTTCCCCCGTCTGCCGCACATCCCCGCGGACTCCCCCATCAAGTTTGGGTGTGCGCGTGCATGCATGCACACTCCCCGCCAACTCTCCACACCTCCACATCCCAAGGTCCAAGGCACTGGCGTGGCAGCAGTAGTGAAGCCCTATCAGCCCCCCCCCACCAGATCCTCCGTGCTGCGTGTGTGCAGACCCACCACCGCTCTGTGCCCCCCACCCCGGAAGTCTATGGCGGTGGTGGCAGCAGCAGCAGAGCCCCACCCACCTACCCAAGTCCTCCACACTGTGCCCGTGCAGTCCCCGCCTCCTCTCTGTGCTACCTACCTCCCAAGGTCCATGGCATTAGTGGCAGCATTGGTGGCGGTGCCCTGCCCGCCGGTCTGCCCAGATCCTCAGCACTGTGCGCGCGCAGATCCACCCCCACTCCGCGCCCCCACCCCAAAGTCCATGGTATTGGTGGTAGCGGCGGCGGCAGCGGAGTCCCACCAGCCTACCCACCCGGGTCCCCCGCACTGCAGTTTTCATCACTGCTCCTCACCCCCACCCCCGGAGTCCATGACGCTGGTGGCGGCAGCAGCAGTGAAGCCCTGAGAACTCACCCACCTACCCAGATTCCCCGCAATCCCCACTGCCACTTCGTGCCCCCCACCCCCAGGTCCCTGGCACTGGCAGCCACTGCAGCAGCAGCAACGTCCCCCATGCTGCACCCGCGCACACTCCCTGTCGACGCTCCACCCCCAGGTCCCCGACACTGGCAGCGAAGGCAGCGGAGCCTCAGCTGTCCGCCTACCCACAAAGTCCCCCCTCACAAAAAATGGCGGCAGGTGGGGAGATGGGCAGCGACCTGGCAGGTCATGTACGAGGGCCCTGGCAGGTGATCTACGAGGGCCCAGTCACCCGTGGTTGATGGGTTGGGCAGGCCTGCAATAGATACAAAACACAAATGTTGGCCAACCTTTTTGTTTCTATGGGTAATGTCAATGTGCTTTGTTTCAGAGTAAACATAGAATAACTGGTTGGACATATACCCTTTATTAGCAATGTTATGAGGTTAAGAAATAAGGGTTCTATCCATTTCAGGTGTGGATTTGTTAACAAAACCCCCTCTAAAATAACAAAACACTCCTTTTAATTCAAATTTACAGCCCAACCTTAACAATGTTCACTTAGAATAAAACATATTTAGGATTAACTTTCAAGTGTGTAAATTTGGATGTGTTGTTTGTTGTTTTTCAACTGATCCAGATCTGAGGCTGATATTCTGATTTAGTAATTAGATGGGAGTGCTACTGAAAGTCCTTCATCTATGTATTATAACAATTAGATGGGAGTGCTACTGAAAGTCCTTCATCTATGTATTATAACAAAGAAATCAATGCTTATCCAAATATGTTCAACAACATCTTAAAATTTCTTCTGTAGTTTTTTTCTTGCCCGTCATGTAGCCTTTTCAAATTTACTCTGGTTTCCATAGTGTGTGGGCTGAACCTTTGCCAGACTTGACAATTAGCAAATTAGATAGCAGCAAGGGAACTCAAATCCTGTAGCCCGCCACTTGGCATCTCCAGGCAACACAAGCCTCAGTTGCTTCTACCACCCATCGATGCCATTGACCCTTTGGCTAGGTTCCTCTGAAGCTGACAGTGTTCATGTCCCAGCCAAGTACATCCTGTTTTGGACTCCTGCAAAAAATCATTACATGGAGTGCCATGAGGGTGACAGCTCAAGTGTTCTGCCGAGAAAGGAAACCAGTGGAAAAGTGTAGCAGGAAACAGACCGCACAGAAGGCTTGTCAGAGATAAAAGGAACATGCTGATTATGATCCCATGAAGGGTTGGGGCATTTTTAAAATCCTCCCCAAATGCATGTTGATTTTTTGTAATGCTATCATCTTTCATTTCCATTACAACAAAGCAGCCACTCATGAAAGGCTTATCTCAGATTCTAAAGATTGCATTTGAAAGGGAAACCTGCAATGCAACAGAAAGAAGTATCAAAAACAAATTGGTCGACAAAAAGTCAAATTATCACTGGAGGAATTCCATGTGCTCTGTCTGTCTCAAAGTCCACTAAAAGATGTGAAAACAATGGAAAATCTTCACATTGGAACAAATGTTAATAAAGAGATGACAGCAGAAAATGAAAAGAAGAAAGTGGCAGCTAGGGGGAAGCTCATCTAAAATGAGGGAATTTATAAAAAGAAAGATGAAAGGAAGAGTCAAGAGGGTCATCTATTGAAAAATGCTTCAGAGTTATTCAAATAACAGAGGCTCAGCTAGAATACATATCACAAGGCAGGAAGGAAGTTTAAGGTGCCCACTACCATTTTGCTACCTTAAATAAGGTGAAAGGAGATAATGGAGTTTCATGCTCATAAGTGCTTCCCCAGAAAAAAAGTACACAATTCGTTTAAAAAAAAAGATTTGGTGGTGCCTGCTGCAAACAGTGGTTGAGACAAAATTAAGAAACCAGAAAGATAACAAAAAAGTTAAAGGAGCTCCAAAGTCTAACTGGAAACTGCAGAGAAGCTCAACTTAATTGTTTCTTTATCTTGTATTAATTCTTTTCATCATGGCTAAAGACACAAGTCACATATCCACACCTGAACTAATATTTCCAGGGCAGGGGAGAATAAGGAGTTGAGACGAACAGTGGTAAAATGAGATGCTCCACACCTCACTGACAAACCCACAAGTATATAATGAGATCCAGATGGTAAGTACGTAAAGAAATTTAATGTGAAATGCAGGTACATGTATTCCACTAAAATTTGTAAAAAAAATCCCTGCAATCAGCCTCTGTGTTAGAAAACTTGGCTAATGGAACTAGGAATCGCCCAATAATTACCCAAGATTAATCCAGCTAATTAAAGGCCAGAAAACTCTAGTAAATATATGAAAAGCATGATTAAAGAAAAGATTGTCATAAATACCGAAAGGATAAGCCCTCTTGAACTGACTTTCTGAAAATCTTCCAGTTTCACTAAGCATGGAGACAGTACTCCTCTTTTAGACATCTTAGAAAAATCTTTTGGAAACTTCCTCAACAAAGACCCCAGAGCAAAGACTCCTTAGCAGTCATGGGATAAGAGGAAATATTTTATTATGAACTGAAAACTCATAAAGAGCAGGAAGCAAACAGCAGGAATAAAGAGTTAGATTTTGTAATGGAGGGAAAAGTACAGTGGGTTCTACAGGGTGTGCCTAGTAGTTTTTTTGTTTTTGTTTTATCTTACTTATAATTTCTGAAGTTGGGCTGAGTGGTAAGGTGACCAGGGGCACAGAAAAATCCCATGTATTGCTTAGTATTGTAAGCCACCCATTTAATCAGTTGGGGTTTGGTGAGTCAACTCCTTTGCTAATTCAGTTGTTCTAATTGGGTAAATAGTACACTAGTTACTTCATACTTTAGTGTAGTACAGTAATACACAACTAGAGTATCCCTATTTGAATTAATTGAGCTTACAGGGAAGTTGATGCTCCAGACCATACAGCTTCTATGTGTCTACTTAAATGCAAATTACTAGATTAAGCAACAGCCAGTATGTCTCTAGAATTACAGATCAGTTGTTGGGGAGCAATATAGCATTTTTCAAACATCTGAACGAGAAGGGGCTGACTATCAGGGGGAAAAGATTACATCATGAGGTGGTGAGTGCTGCAACACTGGAGGCATTTAGGACAACCACCTAGCAGATATCCTTTGATTTGTATTCCTGAATTGAGCAGGGAGTTGGACTTGATGGCCTTGTAGGTTCCTTCCAACTTGACTATTCTATGATGCTATGAAAGTGCTATTGCACTCAAGTTCTGATGAAGACTTCTTGTAGGACAACTTTCTCCAAGCTTTTTCAAGCTGCAACCCATTTTATAATAGCCAAGCCACCTAGTCCTTCTTCAAGTGCCATGTCCTTGTAGAACGTCGGTGATCATTAGCATGATCTGGTTTCTATCTAAGGCTATTCTAAACAGAGCAGCTGTGCTGCTCACTGAGAACCATTGGCTTAAATTCTTAAACCAGAATGTTCTTCTATGCCCCAGGCCATGCTTCCCATCAAGTTTTCTTTGAAGGCTAACCTGCAGCAGATGGTATTTGTCATTGCTCATTATGTGGCTGAAATATTGTACCGTAATTCTCTTCTCTATTCACCCCCTGAAAATCTGCATTAAAAGACATTATAGTGGGGTATAGAAACATTAAAAACAGATATTTCAGAAATAATTCTAATATGTTAATATGAATGTAGCAATACATAATTAGATATGGTGAAAAGTTTGAAATGGGATACAGTCCAATGGCTAACTTAATATACACTAATACCCTGGTTTATGAGCACAATCCGTTCCAGAAACATGCTTGTAAATAAAAACATTCTTAGATCAAAGCAAATTTTCCCATAAGAAATAATGGAAGCTCAGATGATTCATTCTGGGGCCCCATGGACCACATATCGTACACACAAAATGCCAAAACTCACAAAAGAAGCTGGCTAGAATTCCACCTCCACACCATGGTTTAGGTACCTGGCTTCAGAATCTACTCTGCTTGGAACTAACAACTGGATTTTACTCTGTGTTTTTAATGTAACAATAATAAAGTACAATTTGTAGCCATATACACACTTGGCTAGCTGCCCCATGACTGGAAATGGTTTGAAAAATAAGAATGTTGAAAACAAATTAAATAAAAATACTGTATAAATATAAATAAAAATAAAACCCTAACCTGCACTCTTCTATAAAAACCTTGGTTCCTGGCACAAGAGAGACTTCCATTCCTCTCTCCTCCCTCTGCTTTGGAGGCTTTCCCGAGATGAAACAATCCAGACAATCACCCACAATCCCGCAGGGGGGGGGAGAGATAGCATTGGCACTAGACATGGGCACGGAGCGGCGAAAATCTCGTTTCCGCTTTCGGTTCTCGTTATCGTTACGTAACGGCTAACGGTAACGAGAATTACTCCGCTCCAACTCGAACTCGAACCAAAAAAGAAAAATTGGGTCTGATTTTTCGTCGTCATTCATGGCATCGCGGCGATCGCGCGATGCCAAGCAGCACAGAAAAAAGTTTTAAAAATAAAAAAAAATAAACCCCGATTCCCGGCCAAAAAAGCAGGCGAAAATATGCCTGCCTAAGTGAGGGCACCTACCAGAGAGGGGTGGTTTCTGGGGGGGTCCCCGGCCTCCCCCCCTCCTGTCCTGGGCTGCTGGTACCAGGCTGGGGGGGCATCCTCGTCGTCTCCATTTGCCATGCAGTGGGGGGGGGATCCAAAATGGCGACCACAATATTTATTTTTAAATCGTGGTCCAAAAACCCACCAAAGCACCACAGAAACATTTGAAAATTAGGTATTTTAAATACCTGATTTTTTATAGTAGCAGCAGTGGGTTTTTCCTGCAATAAAACGTCACCATTTATTTTACTTTATTTTATTTTAATTTATATTTTTTTACACCTGCGCAATGATGGGCTGGCCATGGGATGGGACCATGCAATTTTTTTGACCCATTCCACCAATCACATGGCCAGGTTTTGACTGAGACTTCTGGATGTGCCAGAGGGCATAAAAAGCCCACTAACCCGAACCTTAACCCTAACCCTAACCCTAACCCTAACCCTAACCCTAACTCTAACCCATACGCCAGTACACTGTCATTCTTAGTGGGTCAGAGGCACCCAGAGGTGCAGCCCACTAACCCACCCTAACCTTAACCGTAACCCTAAGCCTAGCCCTTACCCTATCCCCAACCCTAACCCAGATCCGTACACAAGTACACTTTCCTTCTTAGTGGGTTACAGGCACCCAGAGAGGTGCCTCCCACAGCCCACTATCCCCTACCCCTATCCCATTCCCTAACCTGTATGTCAGTACGCTAGTACGCTCCCCTTCTTAGTGAGTCAGAGGAACCCAGAGAGAGAGGTGTCTCTGCCACTTACCCCCCACCCTAACATAATGTATGGTACGTGGCGGCTTCGCGTTACGCTTCCCCTTCCCTTCCCTTCTTAGTGGGTCAGATGTCAGAGGCACCCAGAGAGGTGCCTCCCAGAGCCCACTTACCCCAACCCTAACCCTAACTCCAACCCAAACGACAAATGACAAACGGAAACGACAAATTTTTGAAAATTATCGCGACAAATGGAAACGAGCCAAAACGGACCCGTCCCGACAATCGAAAACTCGACACGTCATTTTTTCTGGTCGTGCCCATCCCTAATTGGCACGCTTGTGGTCATGTGACCTGCTCCAGTGCTTGTATTGCAAAACATTCGTAGATCAAGGTACTCGTAAACCAGCTTACTGTACTTTTATTTTTTATAAAAATTGTCATTACTTTCCTCCGGGTATTCCACCTCTCATAAAACACCACAGATGATTCTGCAGGTTGTAATGCAAAAAGTAACTTTTCCAGGTTTTGTCCAAAATTAATCAAGATACCAATGCAAGTATATTTTCTGTTGTAGGGATGGGCCAACTGCCTCTCCAGCATCCATATTAGGAAGAGTCCCTCAAAGCTTAAAAAAAAAGGTGGATGTCCAGTTTCTCCCTCTCTCTCTCTCCACTTGCCTCCATTTTTAAACACTGAGTGACATTTCCAGGCCTGGTAAATTTGCAGTAGGTTGCTGGCCTCTCCTCTGCTGATTTAGGGTTAAGCATCTGAAACAGGAGCAGCTACTAGCGTCACAGCTGACATTATCAGTGTCACAGTTCTTCTAATAGATTACCATCTAAAGATTCTATCTAGGATGAACACAAGTAATGTTTACCTCCAAACATTAATGGTATTATTATATTTAAGCAATTTTTCTCACTGCCCTTCCAATGTTCTACACTTGTGTTGTGCTGTTACAGTTGTGACCAACTCTTCGTGACCCCATGTCCATGGAGTTATCTTGGCAGGAATACTGGAGTGGCTTGCCAGTTCCTTGCATCAGAGCAAAAACAAAAAAGAGGAAATTGGTTTGTGAACTCTGATTTTAAAACAAATAATTTTCAGCATGTGGAATTTTTAATTTTGAGCCACCTTAAATAATCAATCAGAGATTTATTTATTTATTTATTTATTTATTTATTTATTTATTTATTTATTTATTATTACACTTATATCCCACCCATCTTCCAAATAGGAACTCTGGGTGGCTGACAATAAAACAAAATAAGAGAGGGCAAAACAATTACCCCAACAGGATGACGCAGGCGGCAGAAAAAAAAACGGGGGGAAAAAAGCAGAAACTTAGGTAGAAAGGTCGCCAAAAGCCTCCTTAAACAGGTGAGTTTTCAATGCCTTTTTGAAGGCGGGCAGGGACTCTGCAAGGTGCAGCTCACTGGAAATATGGTTCCACAACATGGGGCCCACCACAGAAAAGGCGCGGTAACGCGTACTTGATTTCCGCGCCTCTGGGTGTGGCCACCCTCAGTGAGCGCACCTGCACCATTCTCGTGGGTCTAGACCCAGTTGATCTCTGAGAGATACGCTCCTCCAGGTACTCTGGTCCCAAGCCGCACTTGCACCATTGAGATCAACTGACCATTTTTAAAAGAAGCTATGCTTGTTTCAAAATATACTGTATTTCTGAGATACTTTTGGCATGTAAAATAAAACATCTCTTTCTTAAAAATATCTACTTGCATCTTTATAAAACTGAATGTTCTCAACCAATGTCTTGGCCTTTTTCTTCTACCCTGGTGCTATTTCTTTCTTTCATTGTTTCCTTTCTTTCTTGTTGTTAAAACATGCCAGTTTTAAGTCTCCCCCATTTTAAGTGTTCTCAGAAAATAAATGTCCTGCAAAGACTATGTTTGCAATTAGATACATGAAATAAACATCACTTAGTGGGATGTAGCGGCTAGAGGGATGGACTAGAACTCACAAGATCTTTCAATCCATGCTGAGCCATGGAAACTTATGAAACCTACATAGAACACCCTACTGGGGTTACTACAGGTTAGACACTATGTAATGGGATGGAAGAGATACACATGAGACATTGCCTATAGGGTTGAGTCTAATACATTTTGCTGCCTGAAGCAGAGAGACAAATGGTATCCCCTGCCCCACTCACCTACTTCTGGGTGGACAAAACTCAAATTTCTGTTTTTTTTAATCTTGACTAATTGTGTAAAATCAACCTTTGGCAACCTGGTATTGGTCTGCCCTTTCCAAAACCATCAACCACGATACCCTTTGGAAATTCTGGCTGATGATGATGGGGGGTTGAAGTCAGTAGAAACCAGGGTGGAGATGGCTGTATTAAACCTAACCAAAAGAATCCTTACAAACTGAAACTGAAGGGGATGAGGGAGAAACTTGAAGGAACTGGACATGTTTGGCCTACAGAAAAGAAGAGGAAGGGGAGATATGATAGATCTGTTCAAATACTTGAAAGACAATCATACAGAGGAGGGGAAGGATCTGTTCTCAGTCATTGCAGAATGCAGGGCACATAATAATGGGAACCCAGATTGACGCTGAATAACAAAAAAAACTTCTTAACTGTTAGAGCAGTACGGAAATGGACCAGCTATCTCAGGGAGGGAGTTAGCACTCCTACAATGGAAGCATTTAGGAGAAAATTAGACAACCATTTGTCAAATATACTTTGATTTGGATTCCTGCACTGAGCAGGGACTCATTGGCCTTATATGCCTCTTCCAACTCTAAAGATCTATGGCTCTATGATTCTATGAAATATCTCAATACCTACAGCATCCGTTCCAGTTGCAGTCCTTACTGGATACCTATGAAACAGTTAGGATGATGTGCCCTTCTATCCTGGTTCATGAGCTGCCGATGACCTCATGAACTACAGATGAAGGGACAAATCAGAGTACTCAGAATATTTTAACAAGACAAAGTAGTCTTTCAGTAGACTTAACAACTAATTGTTTAAAAAAGCATTAGAAATGCATTGCTTATACAGTTAAAACACACACACACAAAACCCCAAAAGGTCACCAATAGCTGTTGTCAAACAATAATTCTATCAAAGCTGTCAGACTTCTGCCGATAGGGAAGTAGTAATGCAGGCAGGTGTACCTTCCATACAGCCCATTATATTCACTGACATGGTGTTTGAAAGAGCAATGCTTGTTGGATTGTGCACTGTGACTGCACACAGTATTTTAATGCTACAGATAAGATTAAGCAGAATGAAAACCAATCATTTCCCTGAACTCATAAGTATTGTTAGTTAAGTATGCCAGCATTCATTTTACAGCTTATTAAAATCTCTTTTAAACATGTCATTCATTGATTTTTCTTGCCTGTAGTGAATGCATTCTAATTATGCCAAAATCACGGCGAATTCTTTTCTGGCAGAAAGGAAGAATTTAATAGAAAAATAAACTAATTCTTTGTGGCTATCTCCATCTACTGGTAAAATTCTGTATGGTAAAAAAGTATTTTCTGTAAGAGAAATACTGTACTGTAGATGCAATTCTTACATTATAATAAGTTATGTTAGATTAAATCTTTAGATTTTTATTAGCCCAACAGTTGTTCTTCAGGAGATGTCACAACAGATCATCACCACTGGCCAGTGATCCCCAGCCAAGTTTCCAATTGTCCGTTCTAAGCTACAAGTGTGAACTTTGTTATATAAACATTTCCACATAAATAAGCCACTAAGTATTAACATGCATAGACGCACAAGCATGCTGAGGAAATGCATTCTGTTGCAACGACAGATAACCTGGAAAATTAATGCCCCAGAACCTATATCATGTTGTCTTTCCCAGGTGATTACAAAGAAAACAAGCATATAGTGCATGCCATAATTCTGAAATGAGCGCAGGCCACAGCAGGAATGATACAGAAAACATTGGAATTACCATCTCCAAATGCTTTGCAATGGCTTCTTGTTCAAGGTATGTTTAAGGTATGCATTTCTATATCTACACAGTTTTCTAATTTAGCTATTTATTTCATATACCTGTACTTGTACACCACCTTGTTAGCACCAGGAACTATTCTCGGCTATTTAAAGTCAATAAGAAATCCAAACAATACAACAAATCATCAGCAAGAAAAGAAAAGAAAAACAACCAAAGTCTAATCTAATAAATACTGTATAATAATAGTCTTAGAAATGCTGAGCTGGAAGGGACCCTATAAATCAGTGGTTCTCAACCTGTGGGTCCCCAGATGTTCCTGGACTGCAATTCCCAGAAGCCTCTACCACTTGCTGTGGTTCAGGAACATCTGGGGACCTACAGGTTGAGAACCACTGCTATAAATAATTAAGTCCAGCCCCTGTCAAAGAGGCACTGTAGGGAACTGAACTTCCACTATCTGGCTCTGCAGCCAGAGACCTGAGCCTAACATACACTGAGCCTGAACCTAACATAGAACCTGAAATCGAAATCTAAACAAATGGTGGGAGAGGCAGTATAAATGCAGCATGGCTCAAGAGAACATGTCCTTGTAAAGCTTATCTTCAGCATCCTCTTGAAAGCTGGGAGAGAAGGGGGCTGATGCTACTCTAGGAGGAACCCTTTCTATAAGGATGGTGCCACCACCAAGAGGGCTCTGTTTCTTGTGACTATCTTCTTGGCCTCTCCTGGTGTAGCAACCACCCATAAGAGCATGGCCTGCTCTTGTTCTTCATCTGGCATATGCCTTTACAGCTGCTTCCAAACATCAGGAAACAGAAAATAATCCATAAAATAAAAGGCAATCAAACACTAGCAGATTCCAAAATCACATCCGTTAAAATACTAAGCTAGGGAAAGTTGGATGTTTAAGAAATTAAAGAAATAAGAAATTAAAGGTTTAATGCCTGTTGTAAAAGAAGGACCACATCTCATCTTCTAAACATGTGTAATAAGGATCTGATGAGGAAAAGCATTACACACATGCCAATGGGTGGCACTACCAAGAAACCTCTTCCCCTAGGAGCCACCCACTTACCATTGCAGGTGACTGGTTCTCAAGAAACAACATGCTACATGCACAAACTGCCACTCCTTCTCCTGCACTTGATCCTACTTCCTTACCCTGCACAAGTGTCCAAAACATGTGTCTTCTCTACACTAATGATTTGAGGTAAGCAAAATAAGACTGCAATGTCTTCTGGATTACAGAGGAGTACTGTACAAGGAAGCAAAGTGATACAGATTAGAGATGGGCACGAAACATGACCAAGTGTTTTGTGCTGAATCTCTAGCAAGGCAACATAGGTGCAGAGCTTAGCTTCCCCTCTCCCCCGCTCACCTTCATCAACACATTGCTTGGGGGGGGGTAATCCTCCTTTGCTGGCAGCATGCCAGTCTAGGAAGGAACATGAGCTCCACCCCTCAGGAAGCCTGCAAGCCCAATGAGGAGGCTGTATGGAGAGAATCTTCATCACACTTCATACTCATCTCTACTACAGATATTAGTATGCTTATTGAACTAGGTGGGTCTAAATCATCCTCAAGGTCACTGGTGTCCCATTATATTTAACTACACTTCAGGGCTACATAGGACAATACTTTGAACTTCAGAAAAAAGAAAGGAATACCTAATCTTAGATTTTTATGCATGGAAACTGCAGTTTTGACACAAAGGCAGTAAAAGATGCCCTTTCAACATACATGTGGTATTGTACACTAAATCTTGTAAAGGCATTTGTCAATATTTTATTGATATTTCCATTATACTGTAATAAAATGCTTAATGCTATTTATTCTATGTTCTTATATTTGTAACACACCCAGATTAGTGCTTTTGGCACTAATGGCAGCAGTATAAAAATCCAATAAATAGATAGATAGGTAGATAGATAGATAGATAGGTAGATAGATAGATATGTTAGGATTTGATAAGCATGAGAAAAATCATGCTTTATTATAAGCATTAAAATATTAACAGACCCGAATATGCTGACAAAACATAAGGTCAAAATGACCCGGCAAGACTTGGCATAACAGCTGAGACTTGGTACGTGCGTGGGTGCTGATCTCCTAAAGAGCAACATTTGGCGGTTAGCCAGGAATAAGGAACCAACTTTGAACTATCAAACAAACTAGGAAATAGGGTCAGGTCATTCTAGGCTTTGATGGCCAAATGGCTATAAGCCAAGAACATGAGCTAATGAACAGGTACATGTAGGCACTTGAAGGGGGTACAAAATACGTCAGTCTTAGATCATACACCATGCAAAAGAGTATATAATGATGATGGGAAGCCATTTAAGTCTTTGTCCAGACCAGCTAGGGTGATCCATACCATGGATCACCCATGCAGCTCTGAACCCTTGAGCAACAGGTTTAAGAATCCATACTAATCATATCTGTGTTTTGTGTTATGCTGGCTTGCTAATTACTTTCTATCTTTCTGTATTCCTGTGAATGTCTAATAAAACCAATGCTATATAACTAACTCAGCGTGGCAATTATTAAAGAGCCACCAGAACTAACAAATGGTGCATTGGCAATATTTTAAAGAACCATTTTAAACTTATCAGATAGATAGATAGATAGATAGATAGATAGATAGATAGATAGATAGATAGATAGATAGATAGATAGATAGATAGATAGATAGATAGATAGAATGGGGAAAATTAAATACATGATCGTGTATGGAACAAAAATAAAAAAGAACAGAAACACAAGACTAGATTTCTGTAAATATGCACATTAAATAGCAAAAAAAAACAACAACACCCTTGTAAATTAATCTAAATGATGGGGAAAAATACTAACCATGGCCAACCTGATTAGAACATGTCAACTGATACAAAGGTAAAATATATTATTGAACCTTAATCTAATCTGATTGTGAATCTCATGACACTCCAAAAAAGGTGAGCAGATAATAAATGAGGCCAAGACATTATAGGCCAGGATCTAATTAGATGCATCTGCTGGATTTCTCACTTCTGCCAGCACTCCACAAACCTGCTCCAGACTATGAAACCTTCCGCATTAGATTCCTGTCACCATGGAGAGCTGCAGTGGAGGAAGAGCAGGAGAAAGTCATAATCGTTCTTAGCATTCAATGCTTAAGTACTGTATACTGTACCACTAGAGCTACCAACATGGTATCTTTGCATGTTAACTACAATAAGCACACATGACTCTTGAACTTCAAAAACCTAGGCTACAAAAATATTATTAATTCTGGGCAAATGAAACAATGTTCAGAATCCTACCATCAATTTACACCTGAGTAAGGGAAATCATGTAAGCTTTGTTTTTAAATTGCTACTCACTAACCAGTTGCTGACTGCTCTCCTACACATATGGCACCTCCAGAATGCAACCCATACCTGATTATTAAACAACAGTTGCTGCCTAGACTTGCAGGATTTCCCTTACATAGTGGATTAAATTCTGAGCAATAAAATGGGGCCACAGTTCAGTAATAGAGCACACACACACACACACACACACACACACACACAAGGCAATCAAGTGAAATCTAATACTGTTCTAAGTTCCTTCCAGCTATAGTACAATATTCTGTGATTCTATGTTTTGTACAGAAGAATGCAGGTTCAGTCCTTGGCACCTGTAGCCACGGCTGTGAAGGAGTCCCACTGAAGGGTCAAATTAGACTGCACAATTAGCATGGCATTGGAAGCAGAGTGAGTCAAACGTTTGCTCTAGCACAAGGTTTCCCCAGTTCTACACATTGTAAATTAGACAAGCTTTCCCTGAATGATGGACTACCTAGTATGTGTCTTTCATATGAATCTATAGGATCACATAGACTTTATGTTTATAACTGCTTACAACCTTGTGTGATTACATTGACACTATGTGTTCAATGTTAGTTTCCATCACTCATAACTTTGCATGGAATTTTATTTTCCTTTTAACTGCTCATGTTCTCTTGTAGCTCTGATGTAATGTTGTCTTTTAATGCTGTAAGATGTTCCTCAATACCCTGTTCTCAATACCTGAACATGTCTTAATTGTACTGGACTGTATATTATCCCCCATTATTGTAATTGTTGAAGCTATGGAGGACAAACATTGTACAACAGGCTTGATTTCAGGCAGAATGTATGTAACACCTATGAAGAATATACACGTTTCATATGTGCATGAATAATGCAGATCAGATTTTAGAGATTACCTATTATAAAATAATTTTAGTTCTTCCATAGATGAGTTCTTTTCATGGGTGAGATGTCCATCAATATCTTGGAACTGATGCTGATAAGATAATGGCAGTAAACACTATTGTCAAGTATTTCCTTTTATTTGCAGCTGCTGCTATACATTATTGATGACGGTATGATCCTGCGCCATTAGAACCATCTAAATTCACTGAAATCGATAAACCCGGGAAGACATGAGGGCTTCAGATAATTTGGAAGGCAGGCCTTAACATCTCCATTGTGGAGCTTTAATGGCCTTGCATTGAGAGTCTGCCATATCCCACTCCCCCAAAACGTACATTTTGAAGCTAAGCAAGATGGAGCCCCATTAAGAGTTGGATGTGAGGCCCCAGGGAAGACTGTGTGTTGTGCTGTGTTGAGCGACAGAGAGTCAAAGTTCACTGATAGAGCAGAAAATTTGACTTTCCCATTAAAAATTTACTAAAGTGGTAAAAGCTGGTTAATAAGTTTCTTTTTCTAAGTAAAATGCCTAGAATCATACCTAGCATACACAGTGAAATGCCTCTCCAGCAAGAGCTAGGAAAGAATCCCTGGTCAGCTGACACTATCAGACAAAATGGAGTAGAATGACTAGTAATCTTCGTGACTAGAATCTGTTACTTAACATCAATCATAGAATCATAGAGTTGGAAGAGACCTCAAGGGCCATCTAGTCCAACCCCCTGCCATGCAGGAACCCCATCACAATATTTCCGACAGATGGCCATCCAGCCTCTGCTTTAAAAACCTCCAAAGAAGGAGACTGCACCACCCTCCGTGGCAGCATATTCCACTGCCAAACAGCTCTAACTGTCATGAAGTTCTTCCTAATGTTCAAATGGAATCTCTTTTCCTTTAGTTTGAAAGCACTGCCCCGAGTCCTAGTCTCTGAAGACATGGAAAACAAACCTGTTCCCTCTTCAATATGACATCCTTTCAAATATTTAAACATAGCTATCATATCCCCCTCAGCTTTCTTTTTGAAAGGCTAAACATTCCCAAAGCCGTTCCTCATAAGAAATTTCCTCCAGACCCTCAACCACCCTGGTTGCCCTCCTCTGCACCCGCTCAAGGTTATCAACATTCTTTTTAAATGGAGGCGCTGTTGCTGGGGTTCAAATTAATTACTGTACAACGAATCAGACGTGCTCTACATACTTATATATTCCAGGGATAAAAAAATTAAATGTATCTACATGACTAAATACAAATGTAAATTTCATAAAATACTTAGGGGTGATATCTCCAAAACTCCTGGAAAAAATGAGAAATTCAACTCAGACTCTTTCACAGATATATAGATCTTTAAAAATCATTTTGCAAAATGAAATAAAATGACTCAACCATTTTTGACAGAATAGCTTTGAATAATCCGAGGATATTTCTAAAACAAATATTTTTATTTCAAACCATTCCCACTATTCTCTCACTAACAATTTTACTGAAGTGGCAAATGCATTTCTTTTTCTAAGTAAAATGCCTAGAATCATACTGACCATACACACTGAAATGCCTCTCCTACAAAACAGCAATCCTTAACACCCAGTCTTTGCAGTATAGGATGTTAGAAATGATAGCATCAAAGGACGCCAAAAGAGTAAACATCAGGAACTGGGCTTTTTCCGTTGTGGTTGCACACCTCTGGTATAAACTTCAGAAGAGGTTTGCCAGGCTAACTTCTCTCCCAGTTTTTAAGAAGTTACTTAAAACAGAATTGTTTTAAGCTTTTTGATTAGTGGTTACAATATGATGTCCAATGCAATTTTAAATTGTTTACAGTATTTATCAAAAGAAATGTCAGCTAGTTCAGTGGTTTTATTGATTGATGTTATTGATGATAACATCTATCTGTATATTGCACTGTATTATTCTCTATTGTATATGTGCTACTGCTTATGCTTTTATCTGCATTATTCTTTTTAACTAGGGGGCTGCATCTAGGTAAAAAGAATGAATTGCACTGAAACAGGACGGGAGATACCTGGCTGGAAAATAGTACATATGAAAGAGATCTGGGAGTCTTGGTGGAACACAAATTGAATATGAGTCGGCAGTGTGATGCGGCAGCCAGGAAAGCCAATGCGATTCTTTGTTCCATCAACAGAAGCATAGTGTCTAGATCAAGGGAAGTGCTCTATTCTGCTCTGGTCAGAACCCACCTGGAGTACTGTATCCAGTTCTATGCACCTCATTTTAAAAAGGATGTTGACAATCTCGAATGGGTCCAGAGGAGGGCTTGAAGGTCTGGAAGAAATGTCTTATGAGGAATGGCTTAGGGAGCTGGGAATGTTTAGCCTTTCAAGAAGAAGGCTGAGGGGGGATATGATAGCTATGTTTAAATATTTGAAAGGATGTCATATTGAAGAGGGAACAGGTTTGTTTTCCATGGCTTCAGAGACTAGGACTCGGGGCAATGGTTTCAAGCTACAGGAAAAGAGATTCCATTTAAACATTAGGAAGAACTTCATGACAGAGCTGTTTGGCAGTGGAATATACTGCCACAGAGGGTGGTGCAGTCTCCTTCTTTGGAGGTTTTTAAACAGAGGCTGGATGACTATCTGTTAGAAATACTGTGATGGGGGTTCCTGCATGGCAGGGGAGTTGGACTGGATTGCCCTTGAGGTCTCCTCCAGCTCTATGATTCTAAGAGCTGCCCAGAGATTGTTTTGCCCTATGAGGCAGCATATAAACTGAATGAATGAATGAGTGCTCAAATTCAGTCCATCACTTGCTGGCAAAAAAGAGCGTCTGCTATGTTCCTTGGGGTGCATGCACCCCAAGCATCACAGCAGGGCTTTCTTTCTTTCTTTCTTTCTTTCTTTCTTTCTTTCTTTCTTTCTTTCTTTCTTTCTTTCTTTCTTTGGCTGACTAGGAACAAGCTGAATGTTACGTATTTTCTTATGCTAAGTGACAGGATCTCCACTTTTCATGTCCAGTTTCAGTACATGACTTTAATAAGGCTTGATCACTATGGGGAGGTGTAGAAAATGGGACTACTAGACATATGGCTTGAGCTATGCATCTGCTTCTGTCTTTTGGAATGAACTGTTACAGCTCATTACACTCATTATTGGCCAATTTAGAAAACATTGTCAAGCATTGGCTACATTATCAATCTTTGCAGGAGAAAAAGAGAGCCTGCCATGTAAGAGTGCAATCAAATTGTTGCTTCCAGCAGCTCAGTTTGAGGTGGCTAATTTATGGTGAAGGCAAATAGGAACAATATACACAATTATCCCACTTCACACAACTAACATTTGGGCAAAACATCATTTACTCCCCCAGCTGGACATGAATGTGGCAGGTCAAATTCTTCAAGCTACACATGGTTCTGTATGACAAATCTGTTTGTGGATGTGCTGATGTATGCCACCTTCCTTCCACCCTAACATTGTTTGTATTTCACCTTGTAGATTTTTGTGCCAGTTTTGTGTTATTTTATGTTATAGCCAAAGGAGAAACAAAAATTGAGAAGTTTAGGAACAGGGTATAAAATTTAGAAAACAAACAGCAGAGATTTTAACAATGCGGTATTCACCTTATACTGTATATACCAGTGATGGTGAACCTTTTAGAGACCAAGCACCCAAACTGCAATTCAAAACCCCTAATTTTTTTTTTTTTTTGCAAAGTGCCAGTACAGCAATTTAACCTGAATACAGGTGGCTGTGAAGGGGCGATGTCAGGTGCCCACAGAAAGGGGTCCGAGTGCCACCTTTGGCACCCATGCCATAGATTCGCCAACACTGGTATATACCATAACAACAAATTAGAGAAGTATACTCCCTCTAGTGGCAAATTTGATCTAAGTAATAACATATACATATACAGTACTGTACTGTATTTTGATAGTTCAGCAAGGAGCCTACAGATCCTAAACATTTGCATCAGTGCCTAAAAGATAACTATGTTCTGAATGTTTAACATTTTGAAATATTTTGTGATGTTTCATGTTACATCACATGCCCCACCCACAGGCCAGAATTTGTACACAGATAACACGTTTACTCGAAAATAAATCTCATTCAGCTCAACAAAGAATAACGCTAAATAAATCTGCACATATTCAGACACTTTGCTTTTCCAAAAATTCCAAGATAGGTAGTTAAGCAGTTCTTAGTCAACAGGAACATGCACTTTTTTTGCTTGCCATTTTAAAGAGTGGAGGCTCTTTGCTCCTGCTTTTAAGGGTCCATCCGTCCTTGCTTGTTTTGTACAATTAAACAAATATAACAGCTGGGGGGGGGAATAACTCAATCGTTTGGCATTTGGCTATGGAGCCAGAAGTTCACAGTTCTATATCCCACCTTGTGAGCAGCGCCAGCCGACATGGCCTTCGGCACTCTGCAGTCCCAGGATGTCCCTAGAAGAAAAGAATAGCAAACGGCTTCTCAATCTTCTTTGCCCAGAAAAAACTCCAAAGGGTCACCATAGTCAGATTTGACTTGATGGCACGTGATTAAAAAAAACACAAACCACACAGATCTTCCTTAACTAGAGATGGGCACGACTTAGCGGTATTCCCGTTTCCGTTACTTGTATCCATTACTCTACGGAAACAGTAACGGGAATTACTCCGCCAGAATTCGAGCTCAAACCGACGAACGAACAATTTGGTCTGATTTGTCGTGCTCGTTACTTGCATCGCGGCGATCGCGCAATGCCAAGCGGCACAGAAAAAAAGTTTTTAAAAGTTAAAAAAAAAAACGATTCCCGGCCCTAAAAGTAGGCGAAAACTGTCTGAGGGCACCTACCAGGCCAGAAGGGTGTTTTATTTGGGGGGGGGGTGTTTCCCCGCCCCCCTCTCCTTGGCTATTGCTACTGCTGCGCTGCTGGTACCAGGCTGGGAGGGCGCATCCATTTGCGATGCAGTGCGGGGGATCCAAAATGGCGACCACAATATTTTTTTTGAAATCGTTGCCCAAAACCCCACCAAAGCACCACAGAAACATGCGAAAATTAGCTATTTTAAATGATTGAATTTTTACAGTAGCAGCAGTGGGTTTTTCTTGCAAAAAAAAAGTCTCCGTTGATTTTATTTTATTTTATTTTATTTTATTTTATTTTATTACACCTGCACATTCGCAATGATGGGAGTGGACCATGCAAAGTTTTCACCAATCACATGGCCACTTGGCCAGGTTGACCACAGAGACTTCTGGGATGTGCCAATCGGGCATAAACAGCCCACCACTAATCGTAGCCCAAAGCCGAACCCTAACCCTAAGCCTAACCCATACGCCAGTACACTGTCCTTCTAAGTGGGTCAGAGAGGCACCCAGAGGTGCACCCCAATACTCACCCTAACCTCACCCATAACTAGCCTAACCCTAGCCCTTGCGCTAACCCATCTTAACCCTAAGCCAGATCTACTTGCATTGCACTACATGCAAGTACGTGAGACACAGCGGGTGCAAAGAGTCTGCCAGTCCGTCACTTGTGGCTCTGGCTGACTCCTGCAGCTCCCTCCAGGAGCCCGCTACCCCCCCTCAAACCAGTACTAACGACAACAAAAAAACGAAAAAACGAACCGACTAATTTTTGCAAAATTTCGCGAAAAATGGAAACGAGCCGAAACGGACTGCCTCCGACACACGACAACTCGAAAACGTCATTTTCCCTAGTCGTGCCCATCTCTATCCTTAACCAAACGACAGCATCCTGATTTAGGCAGGGCAAAAGGAATATGTCTACATATGTCTACATACATGTGACAGACCCATTGAATGACAAAAGCAGGGCTTTCCCTTTTTCCCTGCTGATTTGGGGAATAAAGAAACTGGTTTATTAAGAGAACGAACCTTTGCCTTCCATAAATTTCAGAGAAGTGGGCTGCATTCCACTGGTTCTGAAAGAAATAGGTACAAAACTCTCTGCCACCAGACTCTTTGTCTTGCTACAAGAAGCAAACAGCAGCTTCTTGTTATGTGGGGCCACCAAGTCATGTTTTGCATACAGAGGCCCTAATAGGGTTTTCGAGGCATACAAGATGCCTCCCCATGAGTTCGAATGGCCATGCAAGAATTTGAACCCAGCTCTTCTAAATCCTAATCTGATCCCTTGCACCGCTCTGCTTCTCACAATTGAGTACCCTCCTTGACATTACTTCGTGTCTCCTTGCCAATCAAAAACAATTTGCCTCTTCTTTAATGACAGTTCAACGCACTCTTTTCCCGAGGAGTCAGGAGGAAAAGGCGACCTCCCCTCTTCCCTGGACCTCTCAGCCTCCAGCAGCGACTAAAACGGCATGAAAACCATAGAGTTTTCCAAAGGCTCTAGCCAGAACGTCTGCCAAAAGACGCTCTGGGATTTGGACTCAGAGAGCGGAAGTAGGGCTTCCTTTCGTTAGAGAGCCGTCGGAGAAAGTGGTTCGTCGTCGCAAAGGCGGCGGCGGCGGCGGCGGCAATACACGGGGTCCACGTTTAGGTTTCGGCGGTGGAGGAAATTTTATCTTTCCGCCGGGAAGAAGAGTGGCAGGGAAGGAGCGGAGGAGTAGCCGGGCGGGGAGGACCGTGAAACGGGACCGTGGGGTTTGGTTGCCCACGTGCGATCCGCTGAGAGACAGGTATCGTGGCTACTGCAGACTTCCAATTGCTCTAGGCGTGCCCAGAGCGCCAGTTGCTGTCCTCATTAAAATTAGGCTCTTTCGCTTCTCCAGTTCCCCCCCGTCCCCGGCAAGAATAAGTAAGGGCGGGATGGGCTCGTGAAAAGCAATCACGATCTGGGACGGGGAATCGCAGAGAGGCTTCCGGGGCTGGGCAGGTGCTGGTGTCTGAGGCTCAAGGCAGAAATAACACAGGCAGGGTGGATAAAAAAAAATGTTGTTGTTTTTAAAATTCAAATTGACTTCAATCACTATTTTAGAAAATATGTTTTTCAGTTTTATATGGTGATTTTTTTTTCCAGGGCAACGACTACCTTGCTTCGGGTTGAATACCTTCATCACAGCAGGATAGACAGCTAGTGGGGAGAGAATAATTCAGGCTGAATTGATTCATAGGGGCTAAATTAATATACAACATCAAGTTGCAGTCTGTACCGAGTTCGTACAGGTATGGGATGTATTCCCAAACACTTTCCAGGTTGGCTGGCTTTCCAGGTGAAGAGTAGGAGCACTCAGGATGCTGAAGATGATTGCTGCTGCTTGTATCCAAAAACGAGTTAATATAAGGGCAAAAGTGGGATGGGTTATTTTCTATTACTGCATAATGTTTTCTCATACTTAAGAAAAAGCTACCACTTAATGGCAAAAAAGTGCTGCTTAGTATTTTGGCACAGGACTAAAAATCATAACACAACTTAATATATGGTGAAGCGTCTGCCCCTTAGATTAATAGATGCCAGTCCAACTAGATCCTCTTTAGCATTGGCACTTAGGGTGGCCATCCCTAGGGAAGCCTGAAAAACTGTTAGGAGAAACAAGGCTTTCTCAGTGGCCGCCCCTGCTCTTTGGAACAAATTGCCAGTTGACATCTGTTTAGCTCCATCTATGTGGCAATGTTTAAGAGTTCTTTTAAAAAACTGACTCTACCATGAGGCTTTTGGCAGTGCTGCACATTACTCACCACCTGCCTGACTCCCTATTATGATTTGTTTGCTCTATTTGTTTGTCATGTTTACTTTATATATATATATATATATATATATATATATATATATATATATATATATATATATATATATATATATATATATGCATGTTAGGGTGGATTCGGGTTTTGTAGAAATCTTTGTTTTGGCGACGTTTCGACGAGGTCTCACTCGTCATCTTCAGGCTGGTGTTCTGGCTTCTTTCTTCTTGAAGCTTCAAGAAGAAAGAAGCCAGAACACCAGCCTGAAGATGACGAGTGAGACCTCGTCGAAACGTCGCCAAAACAACCAGATTTCTACACGGGAAGAAACCCGAATCCACCCTAACATGCATACCTATACCCGTGAAAATCTACGAAAAATATATATAATGTTTTCAACCTACCTGGAAAAAACCACCAAAGCCAAAATAAAAGCCTCACCTTAAGTGAAGAAATCAAGCCAAGCATCATCCCCAGAGAGAAATCTTCCAGATGCCCCAAGCTGGCCTCCCCAAGATTCACAAAGAAGGAACACCTGGAGTCAATAGGCTCACACAAAACCTCGCTTTCTGCCAAACAACTCCAGCCCTATGCAGAATCCATCTCTTCATACGTACAAAACTCGTTCCACTTCATAGAAATTATAAAGTAGACCTACAACCCAATGACCTACTCGTGAGCTTCGATGTTGTTTCACTCTTCACACAAGTGCCCATTCAAGAAGCCTTGACAGCTATCCACAACAAATACAACCCCCCCAAGCACATCCTAGATCTGACCAACCACTGCCTAACCAACACATACTTCATCCACAATGGACAAAGATACAAACAGATAGAAGGAGCACCCATGGGATCACCCCTCTCACCGGTCATCGCAAACCTATATATGGAACACTTTAGAAGTCCGAACATAAACCCAAACTGTGCTCAGATATGTTGACGACACCTTTGTTATCTGGCCACACGGGAAAGACAAACTGAACAACTTCCTCACACATCTCAACAGCCTACACCCCAAAATACAATTCACTATGGAAATAGAAGCCAACAACCAACTTCCCTTCCTGACGTCCTAATCTACAAAAAACCCGACGGCTCCTTAGGACATACCATCTACCGGAAAAAAACACATACAAACCGCTACTTAAATGCACAATCACACCACCACCCTGCACAGATCAACTCCGTAGCAAAAACCCTCATCTCCAGAACCAAACGCCTCGCTGACAAAGACCACCTAAAAACTGAATTACACACTCTCTCGAATGCTTTAATTGCGAACGGATTCCAAAAAAAACACCATCACCAAACTAATCCAAAAAGAAACACCCCCCAAGAACCAAGAAACAGAAGAGAACAACGGCACTGCCCTCCTCCCTTACATCAAAGGCACCACAGACAAAATAAGCAAAATTCTCCACAAACACAATATCAAGACAGCCTTTTGCACCGAACAAAAAATAGCCAACATTTTAAGAAACCCCAAAGACAAGATTGAGCTAGAAAACCAAGGAGTCTACGAAATACCATGCAAAGTCTGCCCAGCCACATACATCGGACAGACAAACAGGAGAATAAGCGCACGCATCGCAGAACACAAGAACGCAGTCAAAAAAGAAGAAAAATCTTCCTCTCTCTTCCAGCACATAAAAACAACAGGTCATGAAATTGATTTTAAAAGAACCAAACTCATCTCCAAAACTGAACACTTCAACAGTCGAATAATCATGGAAGCCATTGAAATAGAGAAACACACCAAACAACATGAATAAACGTGATGACACCTCCCGCTTGCCAGACATCTGGAAACTAGCCCTGGTCAACAGACGAGCCTCTGTCACAAAGACTGACACCAGGTCCAAAAGGACACAAGATGCCACCACCTTCCATCCACACCAAAACAAACCCAGACCCTTCCCACAGATGAAACGAAACCACCATCCAATAACAAAACCACGACTGCACCATCTACCGCTACTCCCCACTCCAGCCACCACATGGAGCACACTTACACACGCCAAAAAAACATTGGGAGACCACAGACACGCAGCCAGACCAAAATGAATTCACAAACACAGGACCCCACTCTACCAAAGCCCAGGATGCTGCCAGAACACCCATCACCAAGGTCGTTAAGAAACAAAAGGCTAATAGACACACATCCAGCACCTCACCCACACATGATGTCTCTAAACAGCCATCTAACCCACCAGCAGTTAAGCCCTTAACGATCACCTCAGCCACACAGCAAATCACAAAAGAACAAACAAACCTACAATCAGCAACAGAGCAAGCAAACCACACCCCCCCAGCAGTATTTATAGAAGGACTTCTACTGAGATCACGCTCTGCTTCAAGAAGAAAGAAGCCAGAACACCAGCCTGAAGATGACGAGTGAGACCTCGTCGAAACGTCGCCAAAACAGCCAGATTTCTACACGGGAAGAAACCCGAATCCACCCTAACATGCATATATATAATATATATATATATATATATATATATATATATATATATATATATATATATATATATATATATATATAAAATTTTTATTTTGTTTTAACTTTCCTTGTACACTGCCTGGAATTGTTTTCTGAATTAAACTTGGTGGTATATAAATCCAAAAATAAATAAATAAATAATTGAAGCACCTATTTCACTTCAGGTCCTTGAGTAATTGGACAATATGCTCTGATGTTCATCTGAATAGTCTCATAGTTCCCTATTTTTAATGCACACACCATATGAATCAATGTTGAATTTGAAATTAGCAGTAACAGAGTGATTGTTTTAATGGTTTTGCAGGACCCTTTGGATGAAATCATGACAAGATGGGCTCGATCTAATGTCACTCACAACAAGAAGGCTCTAGATGCAACACCATGGGAAGATATGAAAAAAGAGGCTGGAGGAAGCAGTACAAACGACAATTCTTCAAATCATCTTTCTCTAAAAACCATCCAAGTGAAGAAGAAAAATAAGAAGAAAAAAGACTATTTAAATGAGGATGTTAATGGTTTTATGGAATATTTGAAACAGAACTCACAGGTCTTGCCTAATGGACAGGTGATCAGCAGCTGTGAAGCAAAAGAAGAAATAGAGACAGCTTTAAAAAAAGACAAGCGGCGAGAGGGAAGAAGATTAAAAAGACAGGAAAAAAAGAAAAACACCATGGTAAGATATTCTTCTGTTGCTCTATTTCACTTGTTTTATCTTAGAGCAAATCATTTGTACGCATTTGAACTAAGGTGAATTACAGCTTGATTTGTTTCCATTTTTATTCGCTCAAAAATCAAATCACAACTACCCATTACCAAGATGCAATATGTGTGTGCATGAAGTTCCCTCCCCTCACAGGTTCTGCCTTGACCATAATAAAAATGGAGTGGGAAAGCGCCTCATGGGGGGAGGGAGTTTGAGTTGTGCACGTGACATAGAGGGAACATTACCCAAATGTTGTTTTCTTTCAACATTCTTCTTATTAAAGAAATAATGAATTAGTTTGAATTTTCTGGATTGGGGGATAGTTTATTGTTAACATATTCTGTAATGTTTACTAGATAATATTCTGGTGTAAATATTTATTTATTTATTTATTTATTTATTTAAGTTGAGCACCACCCCATTAGTGTAAACCACTACCATGGGAAGCTAGAGTCAGCAAAAAACAAAATCAAGACATGTTAAATAAGACAATTGTAAAATAGTCATTGCAAAATAGAATGCAGCACTGGTATATCAACCAATTGACCAGCATAATTACACATTAAACAGTCGACAGCCAGCGGTACGTCCTCTCTGATCCCAGTTTATCTTATTTACTTATTCTTCCAACTTTCCTCTACAATCTCTGTATTTGAAACTTCTGAAACTAATTGACTCCGTTTACTGGTTTACTGGTGTTAGTTGCTCTGCCGTGGTTGCTTCAGAGAGCTGCTCGTGGGAGTATTTCTGGTTGGCGATAGCTGGTTCGGTAGCCCTGCTTAACAAGCTATTTAACAAGCGTCTATCAAGCCATTTGTCAAGACACTTGTCAAGGCAAAAATCCCCACATATTTGGAGCTAGAATAAACACTGCTATCTCCCTGTTCTCACTCTGGCTCCCTGCTACTGTGGCCTCTGGAAAACAAAGTGAGAAGTTTGTGCTTCTGAATCAACGTATCTAATGGATACAAAGACGCTGGAAATATTGGACCTCACCCTTTCTCCCCCAGTCCTACACGAGATAAAGAAACATACTCCAATTGTTATCACACCCATCCACTCCTTAGTTGGACGCAGAGAAGCCTTACAATATCAACCTCCATCACAGAGCAGAAGCTCTACATCTCCTTCTCTGCCAGGCAGCTCCACGCTAACCGACAACAGTGTTCAATTTAAGACAGGTGCCCAGAACATCACGCTGAGGAAAATGCATCAAGCAAAGATAACAGACTTTACCAATGGGCATGTGCCTCCCACATGCAATGCAAACTATATATGTGATATGAGAGGAGACAGACCTTTAGAAATCCCTGGTAATCCCCAGATGGATTTAACAATGCCCCTCTCCAAAGATGACCAGGCTTTGGGGGATGTATCATTTGCTCTCAGCCAACTCAATAATACAGTGAACACAGGTTTTGGAGAGCTAAAAATGAACAACTATATGCCCCCCCCGGCTATTCCACCGGAGAACTTTATGAAGAACCTTGAGGAGATTATTCAACCATGAAGCCTGAGCAGCTCACAATCCAAGCTCTTTAGTGTTGAAACACCCAAACTACCTCAAATCAACCTGAATAACCCCTCTCTATCCATAGCAGACAACGTTCATGCCCCGTCCTTTACCTCCAGCTTCACAGCTTCCATCCCCAATGTCTCCAGATTCCGCGATGAAATTATGCCAAAGGAGAAAGGCAATAATTGCCCCAACCAGACCAGCCTAGCTGAAATCAGAGACACTCTTTTAGAAATCAAGCAACTTATGCAGGTCATGTCAGGCTCTATGAAGGAAATTGCGAACAATACTGTGATGCTTAATGAAACCTTATCCAGGCAGAACAAAAACAACACAGCCTGCCAATGTAAGGGCAACATTGACTATTACAATCTATCCCCTAACACCATAAACAAAATAGAGGGCTTGTCTCTGGATGAACTGCTTCTTTGTGTGGCTCCCCCATTGGATCCCCACCCAAACTCGGTAATTACTGCACCAACTGAAGCAGTCAACACTGTATCCAATCAGGTTCTTTCCACTGATGCTTCGCAAACTGTTGAGGTAGCTTGCCCAGCATCCAACCCCCAAATCAATATAGCCAAGGACATTAAACATTCCAGGAGAAATGCACCTGTTTCAACAGGCTCAAAAATAAAGAACACCCAAAAGTCTTCAAAGTCTTCAAAAATCAAGGGGGTGTGCAAGAGTAAGGGCAAAAAAGAAAGAAGCATGAATTTTAAGCCCCTCTATAAATTGTTAGACTCTACATCTACTAACTTAAGGGTGAAGCAAACAGGGAAAAATACACTGCCTAATATCAATCATATCAATGGCCAACCAAGAATCACTCCCCCAACACTTCAAGAGTATATTGCTTGGAATCATAAGGATCATCCTACCAAGCAACTCATTGACAGTGTACCCCAA
The DNA here is from genome assembly GCA_037367245.1 of Phrynocephalus guinanensis. Lineage (NCBI taxonomy): Eukaryota > Metazoa > Chordata > Lepidosauria > Squamata > Agamidae > Phrynocephalus > Phrynocephalus guinanensis. Next base: position 81,085,980 of record CM074738.1, on the reverse strand, counting down.
ATGGACATACAGCCTTCTAATAGAAATGTCCAACCACAAGCCCTGTCCCCACAGAATCATCAGATCAAGAATTCTGATATTCATCCCACCAATCCTACTGAGGGGAGCCTCACCTCTTTAATGAGTATGTCTATCCCAGTTCTCATCAGAGATAGGAACAAGCGTTTCCAGAACAAACAAAGAAATTTCAGAGGGACAATGAAGGAAAGGAGACCCTTTACAAACCAGTCGACATCAAACTGCTGGCTCCCAGAAGTGTACCCAAGTTGGGATAAGTCCCAATGGAGTCAGTCTACAAGAATGGACCCAATTCAGCCTCACACTATGATTTGATATGGGGACTTGGGGCCCTCCCAATTATCTCAGAAGCAACTCAGCCCCAACCTTTGTGCCTCAGAACCTATTGCACCCTCTTGTTCTGAACAAACTGTGCTATACAGAGTCATCAATAAGGCTTCATCCTTGAACGGTCCTATTTGTAAATATAGAATGAACCACAAAAATGACTCACTAATCAAGATTGTCTCTTGGAATACAGCAGGCTGGTCAAACAAGATTTGGGACACTGCCTTTACCGAGTTTATAGGTCAATTTGACATCTTACTGCTCCAAGAGACTTGGTTCCAAGAGGATTTGACTCTAGATGGCTATGCATCTCACTCCCTCAAAGCAGCTGTTGGCAAGAAGGGTGGACGGCATAAAGGTGACATGGCCATCCTCATATCAACTAAACTACAGGCATCTGTCCAAGAATTGCAACCTACCTGTAATTTAGCTCTTGCTGCTACCCTTAAGTTCACTTCACAACTGATAATTATTATCAATGTATGTATTCCTCCTCAACAATCCCGCGGACAGTGTAGTGATCATTGGGTTAATTTGGTACCGTATATTGAAAGTCTGATATTATTGTACCCAGGAGCTTCCATTTTGATAGCAGGGGATTTTAATGCTAGGAGAAAATGACAAGATGCTATATGAACATTTCAATGTGATACCTCCAGATCCAGTGCACCCCAGTGCCTTTATCATAGGCAATCCAAGGATGGTGGGTGCAACTATGCTGGCCTTCACCTAATGCAGATGGCCAATGAGTTGGATCTTGTGTTATTAAATGGAAGCATGGAGGGGGACAGGCCTGGGGATTTTACATTTACATCACACATGGGTCCCTCCACCATAGATTATGTTCTAGTAACCAAGGATCTGTTGACCCCAATTATTGACTTTGGGATTGAATGCCGTCCTGAGAGTGACCACTTTCCTTTACTTCTTTTAATTAACTTTGGAAGTATAAAAGTGTCCACTGAGAGTGAAATAGCACTGCCACCCTCTATAGAAATAAGAGCTGCTCGCGTTAAGTGGTCTACTGAGAGGGAGGTCTCCATGAGAAAACCTGTTATCCTCAGACCCCCTCTCTTATCTTGGTATGCTAATTTCAAAAGCAGACTCAATCTATACAGCTCTTGAGGCCTATGATGAGTTGGTTCAGGAGCTACAATCACACCTAAGACATAAAACTACAATCTCCAGCCCCTCCAGAGCAGCCAAAGGGAATACATGGTTTGATCTTGAGTGTAAAGCAGCTAAAAAGGAGTTAATGGCCAAGTACAAATGGTATTGTGAGCAGAACCTGGTCAGAATTCCTTCTGAATGGTTCACTCTTAAGAGTAAATATAAGGCCTTGATCAAAAAGAAAAAGCTTCAAGCCCAACAAGAGTCTTGGCAAAGATTGAAGGTTGCAGCCAACCTTAAAGATTTGGCTACCTTTTGGAAGTTAGTGGCAGGAGGAATGAGGGAATATTCCCTTAGACATGTATCACACATTTTACCAAGCGCCTGGGAGTAACAATTTCGGAATATTTATGCCATGCACCCTGACCATGCTCAAAGTTCATCAATAGTAAATGAAAAGCTCCCTGATTGGCCCCCAGTTTCCCCTGCAGAAATTTCCGCCTTGATTGGTAAATTGAAAGCAGGTAAAGCTCCAGGAATGGATTATATTACCACAGATCTATTAAAGTCTAACTCCGACTGGTGGGCCCCAGTGCTGGCATCCCTTTTCTCCTGGATTAATCAAACAGGATGTATTCCAGAGGATCGGGGCCTTGCCATCATTGTCCCAATCTTTAAAAAGGGAAACAGAAGAGATCCAGCCAACTATCGACCAATTAGTTTACTTAGCTCAGTCAGCAAGCTGTATGCTAGTCACCTTTTGAATAAACTAACTGACTGGTTACAAGCAGAGAACCTCTTGGCAGAAGAGCAGGCCGGCTTTAGGTCCGGAAGGTCCACACTAGATCAGAGACTTATTTTTCATCATCTTGCTCATAAATACTCGTCCCCTAAGGGAGGTGCCTTGTATGCGGCTTTTATTGACTTTAAGTCAGCTTTCAATCTTATCCCAAGATGCAAACTCTGGGCTAAGTTTGAGGAAACCAACATAGACAGGAGGCTCCTTCTTCTAATTCAACGCCTTTACCAAAACACCAGGTTGCAAGTTCTTTGCAACTCAGCAGGAGCTTTATCTAATTCAATCCCAGTGGTCAATGGCGTAAAACAGGGTTGTATTCTAGCCCCAACTTTGTTCAATTTTTATATCAATGGCATAGTGGATAAATTATCAAAATCTGACTTTCATCCTCCTAAGCTGTTCTCACGCCCTATCTCCATGTTACTTTATGCTGATGATGCAGTTTTACTATCTTTAACTTGTATTGGTCTTAGAAGATTTTTGAAAGCCTTTTCTTCATACTGTAATCGTGAACAACTCGTTATTAATTATGCCAAGACCAAAGTACTTGTTGCCAGCAGAAGGAGGGCTAAACACAAATGGGTAATAAATAATCACTCTATAGAACAGGTGGCGTGCTATAAATATCTGGGCATAGTATTCAGCTCCACAGTCTCCTGAACATCCCATATAAAATACTCATTATCAAATGCTCAGAAAAGTACCACAGCTTTAAACAGATTCTTTTTTTCTAATGGTGGACGACATATTCCCTCAGCAGTACAAGTCTTCAAGGGCAAGGTGATCTCACAGTTGCTGTATGGCTCCCCAATATTTGCATATGCAAATATACATTCCTTTGAATCTGTCCAGACCAAATTTTTGAGAACAATCCTGGGTGTGCCTCCTTGCACCCCTAACAAAGCCCTACGCCTGGAGACTGGATTAGTTTCTATTAGAGTACGGGTAAAAGCCCTCATGATTAATTACTGGCTCAAACTTATGCTTCTTCCTGTTGGTCTGGCTCCCCTGACCCTTCTAGACACCTTCCAGTCAGATTGGAAATCTTTTGTAGTTAAAGAAACACAACGGATAGGTCTCTCTATTAACACCCTTATAGCGATGGGCTACATTAATGCCAAAGCGACTGTCAAGTGTAGGATATGGGATATAGATTTCCAGGAACACCTGAGCCAAATGTGCACCAATAGCATAGTCACACACAATGCATTCAAGATGTCTTTTTACGTCTCTAGCTCTATGTCTACAAAAATAATCCGGGCCTTCTCCTTAGCCAGACTGAATGTGCTCCCTTCCAAACTTTTGGATGGGAAATTTCAAAATATCTCTTACCCAGAGAGGCTATGTCCTTGCAATAATAGCCAAATTGAGTCTGTGACCCATGTTCTTTTATGCTGCGCCTTTTATCAAGAACTACGCAAGGAGCTTATACATCCTATTATTTGCAAACATCCTGGGAGACCTACCAACTACTACGCTAGGCTACTCCTCTCAGATAGGTCCCCTCAGATCACAAATTGTGTTGCTAGGTTTTACTACGCTGCTATGATCAAACGTAGATGTATAACTGGTAGAGGTTTGAGCTCTCCTAATTATATATAGTGTTTTACTCATAAATTGTCATTTTTACAAGCTCTGTATTTTCCAGTAATATATTTTATACTGTTTTATCATATTATTTTATAGTTTTATCATATTATTTTATATTGTTTTATCATGTTATATTTTTATTGTATTACAATTTTTGTATTTGGTTAATAACCATAAATAAACAATCAATCAATCATTAAACAGTGGGAGAACTGACAAATTCAACAATAGGAAGTTTCTTTGCTATAGTGCAGGATGCAATGAATTGGAGGGCACATGCAAAGAAGAAGAAAGAAGGAAGACAGGATCGAGGCGTACAAGTGGAGGAATGGAAGTCAAGTGGAAAGCATGTGGCACTACAGACTGACTGGCTAGGGATGCAGGTAGAGAAAGGAGTACAGGTGGAAGAGTGGAAAGTGAGAGGAAAGAGTGCAGCTGTACATGTAGAAATATTGGTGAAGAAAGTGATGTTGGATGTTGGAATACAAGTGGGAGATTGGAGAGAAAGATATGTGGTTGGAAGGTTTTGGCATGTAGGTGTGCAAGTTAAGATGGATAAAGGCAAGGTAGGAAGAGATGTCGGAATTCAGGTGGTGACCGGAGGTGGTAGGAAGCTATTTAGAGAGGCAGAGATTCAGACGAGAGAGCTCGAGGATGACAGGTCAGCGCGAGGGAGGTTAGAAAAGAAGGCGGTTAAGGAACACGCGTCGCAGACAGAGAGGCGCGTAACCCTTCTAACGGAAAAGGGGACTCAGACAGAAAGGGAGGCACGAAGGAAGGTAGACGTGGGACTACCATTGCCGATCCCAGCAAGTTATGTGGGGCTGCCTCTACCCACCCCACCAGGCTTCCCTGTAGTCAACACAGAGGCGTCTACGGGAAATCAAAACCCCCTGGCTAAAGGAGCGAGTGCTAACCCTCCTGGATGGATCCGTGGGTGGGGATGGAGTTCACAGGCAGCAACCGAGCCTCACTGTTGTGGAGCTCAGTGTGCTGGTCCATTTCTCTGCCGCCATGCAGCACACCACAAGTGACTAATAACCCATTTATAAATGACTTGCCTTTTTATCATCCCCCTGTTCATCCAAGTTCGGAACCCCCTGTGTTGATACCTTATACTGATGGTTTTCGAAGCAAAAAACAAGAGAAGTTGATGTGAAATTTGTTCAATAAAATTTTAATTGATTTTGATAATAATAAGGTGTCAAGTCCTTCTTCATCTGGGGAACCGCTTGTGGACTTAAAAGGAATCTCTCACACACAAATAATGCTCGCCATGAGGGAGCACCAGACAGGAACTTCAGAAATATATGTTAATGTCACTGCTGAGTCATAAATCTCTGTAAATAGACTGGTTTACTCTCTAATTCTGATATAGCTTAGAGTAGTGGTTCCCACAGTGGTCTATATAGACCCCTATGGGTCTATTTCGACCTGCAGGTGGTCTATGACAGTGAGAGAGAAAATTGGGGGTCCATGAGATGTAAATGAGGGTCCACGTGAATGGACCCCATTTAGGCAGATCGTCATCAACATTTAGGTGTTCTGTAAATTTTACACCAAACACAAATTGTTTTGGCGCCATTTTTGAAAGTTTTTACAGCAATTTTTGGAAATTTTAAAAGTTTTTTGGTGCATGTTTCAAGTGGTGCAAAGTTAAGGACCTGATCCTTGTGGTGTGCATACCTTTAAAGTCCATTTTGCATTTTGTGTGTGGGGTGGGGATATGGCATCATTTTTCGGAACTTGATCCTCACCATGTGCATGTTTTTAAAGTCTGTTTTGCAAAAGTTGGGGACTTGTGTTTTGCAGTCACATGACAGATATTTGTACCCAAATCATGGTTGCTTGAAATTCAAATCAACTATAATTACAGTTGTACCTTGGTTAACAAGTAACTTGGTTTACATGCATTTTGATTAACAAGCAAAATTATCTGAATATTTTTGCTTTAATAATTAGCAGTGTCTTGATATACCAGCACTCTCATGTGTGTTACATAATCAAAAGTGCTCTAAGCCAATGGCATCTCTCCCTCTCTCCTCCCCTCTTGGAAGTGGGTGATTGTCTGTTTCTGTTTCAGGCAACAGCAGCAGCAGAGTTGAAGGAAAGGTGACAGGCTCAGTAAAGGTACGAACAGTTGCCATCACCAGCATTCCCTGTCCCCAAAGAGGCCCCCTCGTGGGGCCTCTCCACACCATCCCCACCATGCCACCAGGATACCCCCCCCAATCACCCGTTTTTAAACAACCCCCTCCACGGGGGCTTCCCCCCCTCCTCTGCTCTAGCTGGGATTCCTCTCATTCCTCAGTTTTTAAAACAGCCCCCTCCACGGAGGCTTCCCACCCCTGCTCAAGCTGGGATCCCCCACATTGCTCCATTTTTAAAACAGCCTCCTCCATTTTTAAAACAGCCCCTCCCCTGCTCTAGTTGGGATTCCTGTCATCATCCCATTTTTAAAACGGCCCCCTCCACGGAGGCTTCCACCCTCCTCTGCACCTGCCACAAAGGTTTTCAAATGCAAGTTATTCTTTGTACTGAACTGTATTTTGTGTTTTGTACTTTGTATTGTACTGTATTTTGTATTTTATTTAGTACCTTAGATTATATTACAGTACTGTAATCAAATATTTTTGAGCTGTGGAATGAATCATCTGAATTTCCATTATTTCCTATGGGAAAATTTGCTTTGATGTGAAAGCGTTTTGGTTTCAAGCTTGCTTCCAGATTGGATTATGATTTTTAACCAAGCTACTACTGTACATTTGTATTTCCTAATGGGGTTCCCTTCACTCTTTTAGCAATCAGTATTATGTACTTAAATCTTTATAGAAAAGATTCATTGCTACATGGCACGGCCAGGATTGAACCAGGGACCCAATCATCTCAGTTCACACCCTTTGAAATTGCACCACCAACAGTTACACAGTACCACTACCAAAGCAACATTTTCTTTATCCTGATTCCTCTCTATATCTACCTAGCAAGATTTAAATGAGGATTTACTCCACCCAAACAGCACACAATTATTTCAAAATATTTTCCGAAATATTTCTGTAAGCTATTTTTGCAGACATTTCAATCAACACTTTTAGAAATATTTGTAAAATATTTCCAATGTTACAAGAAATGATTTTTAAAATTGTTTTAAGTTCTTGTATCTGGGCAGGAATCAATTTTGAATTGCTCTGTCTTATCATATTTAAATAGCTTTATTTTTGTCATCCAATAAATGTCATCCAATAACTTCTACTCAACATGGCTGCAGCTAAAAAGAACTGTGAGCAGTATAGTGTTGATTACTTGAAGCTTCATTCCATCCCTGTTAGACAAATGTCTGGCCATTTGTCTTTTGTGCAACAGAGTTTTAAACAATGCTGCTATGAAACCATCCAAGCTGGAGGATCATCTGAAAAGGTGTCACCCTGATAAAACAGATAAAGATTTGACATACTATAAAACACTGAAAGAAAAACTTCAGAAGTATATTCGCTTCAACATCAAAAAGAGACTATGATGGTTTGCAGGCGTCTTACAATATCTCACAACTCATACTATTGGGGAAGAGCAGATTTTAACAGCCATTGAGGAGGTTTTAAAAACTGTTCTACACAAGCCTGCATATGATATATTCAAAAGAATTCCTTTGAGTAACAAAACAGTTCAAAGATGTATTGATGAAATGAGTCATGATGTTGAATCTTCTTGTATATTTATCTGAAAACAAACCATTTCTCTATTCAACTGGATGAGTCAACTTTACCTGGTAATGAAGCACTATTATTGGCATATGTTCTTTTTTATGGACCAAGAAATTCATGAAGAACTGCTCTTTGCGAGAACTTTGACAACAGATACTAAAGGCGAATAAATATTCAAAGATTATTTCGTGGAAAAAGCAATCCCTTATCAAATATACTGTCAGTAGCAGCAGATGAAGTACCAGCCATGTTTGGGTGCTGTCGTAGTTTTATAAGCCATTTAAAAACAAAATGTACCCGGGGTATTTGCAATTCACTGCATCATTCATCGTCAACATTTAGTAGCTAAAATACTTTAATAAAAACAAAGTCCATTCTTGTAGCTTTTCTTGCCAGAATTAATCTAATGAAGCAAAACATTGGACGATGTGAATTTTCCCAGTTTCCCCAACTTGTCATTGACAAATATCCAGGATAATGATGTTTTGGTCTATGTTCAACCTTTAATTATCCTTCACACAGACTTTAAAATCAGGTTTGAGGATGCTTTGTCTATGGAAATACTACAGTGGATTATCAGTCCATATGATGACATTGAAGAATCAGATGTCACATTACAAGAACTATTTATTTTTGTTAATTTATTTTTATACTTGTTGACCGCCCGACTTTCCCTCAGGAACTCTGGGTGGTGTACAACAAGTTGCCGAATAAACAACTTGCCCAAGAAAACCCCAACAGTAGATCAAATAGGAAAATAAAAACCAAAACAACAAACAACCATGCAACAAACAAAGGACTGGCAAGAAAGGGCTGGGACAAACAATAACAACAAACTAACTAACAAACCATCATACACTCAGTGATCACTGAAAGCTTTTCCTAAAGAGCCAGGTTTTTAAAGCTCTCCTGAAGGCCGGCAGAGACTCAGCCAGCCTAATCTCTGATGGCAGTTTATTCCAGAGTGCCAGGACAGCCACTGAGAAGACCCAACTCCAGGTCTTCTCAGTGGGGTGGCCACTCAGAGGAAAGAGGAGAGCGAGTCTGTGGTTGGAATAAGCACAAACAAAGAACTTAAGGTGCAGTTCAGAATGGGGTATCAGCAGTTCTGGCTTCAGAAAGATATACCTCTTGCTTATCTTGCATTATGGACTATTGCAAGAAAGTTTTTGATAGCTTTTCCATCTTCATACCTTGTGGAATGGCGGTTTAGCATGGCTGCCAATCTTCTTATGAAAAAAATAGATTGCAAATCACTGAACATGGACATTTAATACTATACCTCACTAAATTGAAGCCAAATATTGAACAGTTGCTATCACAGCATCAGGCTCATCCCTCCCATTAACAGCATTATGTGTGTATTAATTTTATGTAAGAATTTTACTAGGTTCTTATTTGTTTCATTCCAAATCCAAATGTTTACTTGCATTTTGTGTCTTTTCAATAAAGGTATGAATAAAAATTGTACATGTTTTTTTTTACAATTGTCCATGCTACAAAAGCCCCTATCAAAGTGAATAGCACTGTGTCAGTTGTCAAAAACACATTTGAAGTTAGCAAGTTTAGGAAAATTCAATATTAGGCAAGCAGGGGGTCGACAGAAAACAAAAAAAATTGCAAGTGGTCTATGGGTTTGGGAACTTCTGGCTTAGAGGATTATTGACAGGCTAAATTGGAGGAAGACAACCATTATTTCAATGGAGGAAAGGTTGGTAATGTAATGAGTAAGCACTGGTCCTAAATCATTGATATTACATTCTGAATATTCAGTGTAGTTAATTTGTGATAAACATTAAAGTAGAAAAGTACTGTGTTGAATTCTTCTCTTCCTCTGTTAATTTAATATTTTTTTTATATTTTAAAGGTATGCTTCCACTGCAGAAAGCCAGGACATTGTGTTGCAGACTGTCCAGCTGTACTTAAAAGCCAGGATATGGGAACTGGAATTTGTTATCGTTGTGGTTCTACAGAACATGACATCAGCAAATGCAAAGTAAAAATAGACCCAGCTGTTGGTAAGTGTAGTAGCTTCAATGCTCTGTAGGAAGCACCTGGAAAATGGCTTCATTTTTAAAAAACATATTTTCACAGTTCTTAAGTATTAAACATTGGAACATTTTAGATTACAACAGTGCTGGATATTGCAGCATCTAGTAGAACTTTCATGTGACTTTTTCTATCCTAATGTGAATATTCCATTTGTTGCATACTTGCAGGAGAATTTCCATATGCAAAATGCTTTATTTGTGGTGAGATGGGACATCTCTCAAAGTCATGTCCGGATAACCCCAAAGGACTCTATGCAGATGGTAAGAACAGTTCATTAGATAACATGATTTTTAAAGACAAAATTTCTGAATTGATTTGTTTGAGTACCTCAGTTCACATATAACAAAAAAACATATTGTGCTAGTCATACCAAGTGATATTTTGCTTTTTCTTGAGATGCTTTCTGAATCTTAGTAGTAGTATCTGAGCACAGCTTCTCATAAAATCCCTGACCTTCCAGTGGAGCTGCTGTAAAGTGTTTCAGCAAAATTATATTGGATTTTAGGGATGCATAAGTGGAGAAATATATGTACTGCTCAACTTCTTACTGATTTAATGAAGGCCACACATCTTTAATATCATAATTTGAGATTATCTTGTTCTATCATAACCTTGCACAGTTTTACCTCTGTACCTGTATGAGTATAAATCACAGCTGTGAAGATTTAGTTATTAATTAATTATTTATATTTATAGATCACCCGACATTCCAAACAGAACTCTGCGTGGTGCACAACATATAAAAATATTCAGCATTTGACATAGATTGTACGACATAAAAATGTATGTGACAATCAGTCTATTAGATTGTTATAGCAAAAGCAGAATAACAATCTTATAAAACAATTGTTAGTCATGAAAATCTGATTTGATAGTATGTTAAAAAAACCTCCACTCCAAGCTGCAAACAAGAGCACTGGAACTTTTATGTTCATGCATTTATGTCTTATATGTTACTTAATTCATGTATTTAAATTCCAAATACATTATTTTCATCTTTTTATAGGTGGTTCATGTAGGATTTGTGGATCTGTGGAGCACTTTAAAAAAGATTGTCCCGAAAATCAAAATTCAGGTGAGAAATTCTAGTTAGGTGCACATCAGTCATTTGTAGTAGATCAACTATGTATTGTCTATATCAGGGGTCCTCAACCTAGGCCTGCGGGCCGTATCCGGCCCCCAGGGAGCCTGAATCTGGCCCCTGGGAGCAACAGCATACCCCCCGCCTGCCCCCCCGCCTGGAGGTGCGCCGCCGCCGCCGCCAGTGCCACGGAGCTTGGTGGGCGGGGGTGGGGGGTGGGGGTAAGTGGGCACTCCTCTTCTGGTGCCGCCCTTTTCCCTAATATCTTCCAGTCTAGATTTTTTAAAAGGAAAATTAAAAAGTCCCATCCTGCCCCGCGCCTGTTTTCCCCCTGATTGGTCGAGGCGCAAGAGCGCGAGTTGTTCAAAGTGGTGGAGTTGCTGAGCTTTTTTGGGCGGCGGCCGGTGATTATTTACCGAGAAGCGGAAATCGCCCCAGCGCTCCCCCTGTCCAGGGCGTCGGGCCTTTGGCCGCTCCCCCCCACACACACACCGTTGCCTACCGCTTGTGTGGGGCAGGCGAGGCTGAGGCGTCCAGCGCCCCCCCCACACACACAAACACACACACACACACACCAAAGTGGGTGGGGAGAAGGATGTGCCCGCCCTCCCGCTGGCCGGTCTCCCTGTCTGCTTGCTTGCTTGCTTGCGGCAGCTGCATTGAGGAGGGGCAGCCGGTATCTTATCCGTCCCCATAGTTATCTTCCACACACACCCCAAATCCACCCGCTCTTGGCTCACAATGACTTCTGTGGGAGCCAGCAAGAAAGAGGAGAAGGGCAAGAACATCCAGGTGGTCGTGCGTTGCAGGTAAATTCTCATCGCAGAGATGGTGTGTGTGTGTGTTGTGTGTGTTTGTGATGGGGGTGGTAGTGGAGGGATTGGACATGGAGCTTGGTGGGTGGGTGGACTGTTAACAAGTGAGCGCTCCTCTTCCTCCTTTGCCAGCACCACGGAGCTTGTGGGTCATGGGGGGGGGGGAGAGTGGGCGTGCCGCCGCCAGCACTGTGGAGCTTGGTGGGCGGGGGGTGGGGGGTGGGGGCAAGTGGGCACTCCTCTTCTGGTGCCGCCCTTTTCCCATCTGTACTGTAAAGTTTCCTGCTTGCTTTTTGTAGGCTTCTGCCGGGCTTGTCCCAGATTGGGGCCGCTTTGTCACCCCGGGAGCCGTTATTTGGCGCAAAAGAGGGAGGCTACGTGACTCCCGGGGTGTGCGGGGATCAAAGCCCTTAAAAGGGCCGCCCGCACACCCATCCTCCTCTTTCGCGCCGAGCAGCACCGCCCACGCAAGCCCAGTTGTTTGTCAGGTGCCTGGGGCTGGGGCTGACTGCCAGCAATTGTCGGGATAGCAGAGCGTCCTCCCGCTCCCCTTTCCATCTGACGTGCGGCTGCTTCGCCCCCCCCAGCCCGGTTGCCACCCGGACTTCTTGCCAGCCCTGTGCTGGTGGCTGTTTGGGCGGCGCCGGCATCTAGGATTAGTAGTGGGCGTGCTGCCACTCCCAAACAATAAATAAATAAATAAATTACAAAAAACAAAACAAAACCAAAGCTCGTTTGTGTCATCGGGGCCGCCCTGTTCCCTTGGTGGCAAGCTCCTGCGAAGTTGGCCTCGCATCAGGGCCTTGCTCAGGCCTAGGAGCCTGGGAGCGCCCTCTGGGCCCTACTTGTCTAATAAATAAATAAATAAATAAATAAATAAATAAATAAATAAATAAATAAATAAGTAAAGGGAGGCTTGTGGCCCTCAGCCTGCCTGGGCAGCGGGCCGAAGGGTAATGCTGATAGGGGGTGAGGTACTGGAGGGAGGCTCAGTTATTTCCAGTGTATTATTATTATTATTATTATTATTATTATTATTATTAATTATTATTATTATTATTATTATTATTATTATTATTATTATTATTATTATTATTATTATTATTTGTAATTTATTGTTATGTTCAGTGTGCATAGGTATTTGTTCATATTTTATTTCAAAATCTAGTCCGGCCCCCAACAGTGTCTGAGGGACAGTGAACCGGCCCCCTGTTTAAAAAGGTTGAGGACCCCTGGTCTAAATTATGTGTTAATTATAAACCCAGTTACATTATGTGGTACTTGGTGGCATCACACTTATTTACACAGGTGACTTGTTGGGCATGAGATACTAAGGTTTCAGATGGCCCAGCGACTGTTGTATATTGCAGTTTGAGACTGTATATTGCTGTTTTTGCCAGTAGCAGAACACTGACTTCAGAACTGGACTATCAGTTCTCCTTGAAATTTACTAGTAACCCACTACTATCTGAGGAACTGGAACTTTCTTGTTTCCTGCCTCCCTTTCCAGCATCAACAGCCATGCCTTAAAAGGATTTCTCAGCTCTCTGGACCAGTAAGCTTTATGTGGGTGCAAGATGATTTTGCCAAGCATTGGGATACAGTGGAAGTACACTGTTGGATGTAGGCCTCAATTTACAAATCACTGTATTTTTCTAGAAATTCTGTTAGACATAAGTCTATGAAAAGAGTAGATTTTGGCTGTAAGTGTTTTTATGTATCTTTTTCTTGATTTTACTGTCAACTCATGACTGAAATTTGATGTTACATTAAAAGAACAAGTGCAGCCACAGATAATCAACAAGTTTGTATAAGCTTGATGCATACTTTTCGAAATAATGAAAATACTGGGTAATCACTTTGGTAATACTGAGACATGTTGTGCAACTGCGCAGCACATATATCCTGGCTTAGATTGGTCTAGATCACCTATTTTCAATGGGCACTGTATGGGTTCCTTAGGAGGCCCTGACACATTAGAAGGGGGACAGAGAATGCAGATTTGGGAGGGGAGGGAGAGGTGGGGTGATGGGGTTGAATTGGTGGATGTTTTTTTTGTTTATTGTTTGTTAGTATTTCTTGTTTGTTTTTTCTTGCCATCAAGTGTAGGAGGTAAGGACCCACAATGCAACTGAGGGAACATGAAGGGAGAAGGGCAGCAAAAGGGACAGCCATTGAAATTGTGCTGGATAGGGGAAGGTATGGTGATAGGAGTGGAACGTGCCTACATAAAAGAGAGGTTAGATATCTTACATCTATCCCCTCTTCTGGTTTCAGAAGGTGACCATATCAGCAAGCCCACGAACTTCCTTCCTAGTCAGAAGGAATCAGGTGACCATATCAGCAAGCCCATGAACCACACAGTGCTGTTGTTGAACACCAGGTTGGTATAAAATAAGACCACCATCATCCATGATGTTAATCTGGATGAGGGTGCCAACCTGGCATGTATCACTGAGACCTGGATGGAAGAGGAGGGTGGGGTTCCCCCTCTCCCAGCTATGTCTTCCTGGGTACTCGGTCCAGCACCAGTGTTTCCCGGAGGGCCGGGGAGGGGGAAGTTGCTATAGTCTATAAGAGTTCTGTGTCCTTGACCAGGCTTTCTGTCTCTTTGGGAAAGAGTGTGGAGGGCCTGTATTCTGTTGGTGTACTGCCCACCCTGCTGCATACCGACAGTCTCCCTGCCTGAGCTGATTGAGGTGGTCTCAGACCTGCTATTGAGGACCCCCAGACTGTTGGTGCTGGGGGAATTCAACATCCATGCTGAGGCTGCCTTAACGGGTACGGCTCAGGACTGTATGGCCACCATGACAACCATGGGGCTCTCTCAACATGTCATCGGCCCAACACATGAGAAGGGCCATACGCTGGACCTAGTCTTCTCAATGGGACTAAAGGATGGTGGTTTGGATGTGGGGGGTTGGCTTTGATCCCATTGTCATGATCAGATCACTTCCTGATCAAGTTTAGGCTATTAGGTACTTCGACCCTCTGCAAGGGTGGGGGATCTATTAAGATGATCTGCCCTCAGAGACTAATGGATCCAGATGGTTTCCTGAAAGCTCTGGGGGATTATTCATCTGATACGGTGTCAAAGCTCAAATCGCCCTATGGTAATAGGGAGATGACCCAGGCGGTTGACATGATCGCGCCTAAGTGCCCTCTCCATATACACAGAGTCTGGATGGCTCCTTGGTATACATCTCAGCTGTGGGTGATGAAGCGGGAGGGGAGACAGCTAGAGCACTGTGAGTTTGATAGAACATGGTTTAGAGCCCACTATTGGGCCTGATTTCAGAAGCTAATCAGGGTTCAGCCCTGGTTAGTACTTGGATGGGAGACCATCAGGGAATACCAGCTGCTGTAGGCTCCTGGAGTAGGAACCAGCAAGCCACTCCAGTATTCCTGCCAAGAAAACTCCATGGACATGGGGTTATGAAGAGTCAGTCACGACTGTAACGACACAACAACAGCAACAAAACAATTGGGCCTATTCTGTAGTGATACGGTTGGAGGAAAGGCGACATTTCACCAACTGTATTGCTTCTACTGGGTAATCACTCAGGTAACAGTGCCGTCCACTGGAGCTCTTTTGGGTGGTTCGGGAACTTCTTCAACCGGGAGATAGGTGGAAGTCCTGGACCATTCGTCAGCTCGCTGTGATGAGTTTGCTGTCCACTTTGATGGGAAAATCACTCAGATTCACAATGAACTGGACTCCACCATTGGTGCAGAATCAAGGGATGTATCCGGTGCACCATGTTTAGGTCCAATGTATTGGATGAGTTTCAATTACTGAGACCTGAGGAGGTTGTCAGGGTGCTTGGATCTGTCCATTCTACCACCACGCTACTCGACCCTTGCCCTTGCCTAATTGAAAGATCCGCCATGGGGGTTTGCTTCTGGGTCCAAGAGAACGTAAATGCCTCTTTAAGAGAGGGAGTGGTCCCTGCCGCCATGAAAGAGGTGGTAATCAGACCACTCCTTAAAAAAACCTAACCTGGATCCAGGGCTGGTAGTTAACTACCAACCAGTAACAAACCTCCCTTATTTGTGCAAGGTGTTGGAGCAGGTGGTGGCCGGAGAAGCGCTGCTGAATGAAATGAATTTTCTGGATCCATTTCAGTCGGGTTTCAGACCAGGTTTTGGAACAGAGACCACCTTGGTTGCCCGGTACAATGACCTTTGTTGGGAGAGAGACAGGGGAATGCAACCCTATTGATACTCCTGGACCATTCAGCGACTTTCAATACCGTCGACCATGGTGTCCTTCTGGATAGGCTAGCCAGGTTGGAAGTCGGAGGCACTGTTCTGCAGTGGTTCTGCTCCTTCCTGGCTGACCGTGTCCAGAAGGTGGTGCTGGGGGATAGTAGCTCTACCACGTGGTGTTTACGTCATGGGTTTCCACAGGGCTCAATACTATCTCCCATGCTGTTTACCATCTACATGGAATTGCTGGGAGAGGTCATCAGGAGGCTTGGGCTGAGGAACCAGCAGTATGCTGATGATACTCAGCTCTACCTCTCGTTCTCTACCAATCCAGGTGAGGCAGTTTCTGTGTCGAACTTGTGTCTGGGCCAGATAATGAACTAGACGAGGGTTAATAAATTGAAACTCAATCCAGAAAAGACGGAAGTGCTGTTCGTGGGTGGTTCGTAGGACAGGCTAGAGCAGGCATGTCCAAACTTTGGCCCTCCTGATGTTTTGGACCAGAACTCCCAGAATTCCAAGCCTGTATTGCCAATGAGAAAAGGACTTTGGGAGTTGTGGTCCAAAACACCTAGAGGGCTGAAGTTTGGACATGCCTGGGCTAGAGGGCCATCTTCCTGTCCTGGACGCGGTTGCACTCCCCTAAGGGACAGGGTTCGCAGCTTGGGGGTGCTCCTGGACCCTTGTCTAATTCTGGAAGCCCAGGTGAACTCGGTGGCCTTTCTTCAGCTGCGGAAAATATACCAGCTGCGGCCCTATCTGGACAAGCGGTGCCTCATGACTGTTTCGCATGCACTGGTAACATCCCGTATTTATTACTGCAATGTGCTCTACATGAAGACGGTTCAGTGATTGCAACTGGTTCAGAATCGTTTGCAGCGTGGCTGAGTGGTGGGGCTGCCAAGATCACATCATGCCAATTCTGCGTAACCTGCATTGGTTACCAGTTGTTGCCAGAACCCAATTCAAAGTGTTTGTTTTGACATATAAAGCCCTAAATGGCTTAGGGCCTAGGTACCTGAAGGACCACCTCCTTCCACATGAACCTACCCGGCAATTAAGTTCAAGCCAGGGGGTCCTTTTGAAAGAGCCATCCCTCAAGAAGGTGAGGGGGGAATGGCTTGAAGACATAGGGCCTTCTCAGCAGCTGCCCCCAGGCTATGGAATGCCCTCTCCAGAGAGATCTGCCTGGTGCCAACATTTATGACATTTTGGTGCCAGGTAAAAACCTTCCTGTTACAGATTTTTTTTAATTGATATAATATAGATTGTGGGTCTAGAGTGGCAATTTTAGTGTATTTATTACAGTAACCCCCCGCCGATCGTGGGGGTTAGGGAACCATCCCACCCGCGATCCATGAAAATCCGCGATATGCAGAAGCCGGGGGGGGGCTGGGGACGGGGGGGGTGATCCCGCACCTGTCCAAGAAGTCTTGTCCGGGGTCGTCTCCATTGAAATGCATTGCCATGCATTTCAATGCCCCATTGGAAAACACTCAATGCTTTCAATGGAGAAAATTTCTCCATTGAAATCCATCTTTATACATTTCAATGGAATTGGGCCCGGGGGCCCGGGGGCGGCGCGGGAGCAACCCGATCGCCCCCCACCGCCCCCCTGCATGGCTCTGAGGCTTCTCTGAGGGGGTCGGGAGGTGGTGCGGAGCGACCCCATCGCCCCCATCGCCCTCCCACACACCCCCGAGGCTTCTCGGAGGGGCCTGGGGGGCGGCGCGGAGCAACCCGATCACCCCCCCCCCCACGGTGCAGGTACTGCGATCCTGCACGATGTAGTGGGACCCCAGTACCTGATCTGCAAAATGGCGGGGGTGACTGTATTGCTTTTAATTGTTTATTGACATTTTAAATGTTTTAACTGTTTTAATTATTTTTGATTGTAAGCCGTCCAGAGACCTTTGGGTACCGTAGTGGGCGGCATATAAGCTGTAAAATAAATAAATAAATAAATAAAATAATAAATAATGTAAAGAGTTATTCACACACCATTTTACAAGGTTTGTTACTTGACTTATACCACTCTGATATCACCTGTAATTATTTCATGTTGTGTATATGCTGTGGCCAAAGAAAGATTGAGAATGGGTGGTCTAGCTCATACTAAGCAGGATTGCTTTGAGGTACTGTGTATCATTTGAGGCATGCCTCACATCTGTATGAAAGGGTTGGCCACACTGCACCCTGTTTAGAGCAATCCACAGTAGGTGGCTTCCAACCTTGGTTCCCCAGATGCTCTTGGGCTATAACGCCCAGAAATCCTGGCCAGCACTGCTAGTGGAGAAGGCGTGCACTGCTAGTGGAGAAGGCGTTGAAGATCATCTGGGGACCCAAGGTTGGGAACTACTGGTCTAGACTGATTTTCTTTCCTTTTAAAGGAGGGAAAATTTATCTGTGTTCTCCATGCTTTGTTTAAGCTGCTAAACAATCTTGAGTAATGGGAGGCTTTCTTACCACTTATGCTTGCCTATAGAGAAGAAATGAAACAAAATTTTGCATTTCTTTTTAATTGAAAAAAACCTTTCCAGCATTGCTGATGCATTAGAAACAGTTACAAGGCTTGTTTTTCCCTTCCCCCCGAAGCAGGTGAGCAGCAAAGCAGCTTTCTCAAGATTGTTAATTGACCTCAGTAAAGGAACAGCCAGCCAGCCAGCTGTTTTGGTTTGAGTTTACTGATCACACATGTAGGAACTGACCCTAAGCAGAGTGATTCTACCCACACCCCACCTCCCAAACATACAGAAAATCAGTATCCCCTGACGGGGACCAAAAATGGTATGTGATGGCATGTATGTCATATGGTTGCCAGGAAAAGGGGTCCATCAACCTGTCCCGAAACCAGATCAAATGCTTGTCTGATTGAACTCTAAATTGAATTGCTGGATCATGTTCCTCAACATTTAGATTTTTATCTAAATGTAGCTAAAACTTCTCATGTAATTTCTTTCACAGATCGAGTCGTGACTGTTGGTCGGTGGTTCAAAGGAATGAGTGCAGATTACCAAGAAATTCCAGAGAGCTCTGAACTGAAAAAACCAAAACCAAAATTACCTAAGGTTGTTAACTTCTGAGTAGCACATTTCTGATGTCCTTTATAGTAATAATTTTTCACATTTGGCAGGAAAGACTACCATAGTACTAACACACAGTACCAAAAATGTTACATGAACTGATGCTGTAGTTCAGAAGAATGATTTTCTGTATAATTACTGGCTTACCAAAAGCCTGCTGTTCAGCAACATGTTCTAGTGTTGCATGGCAGTGCCTATAGGTAGGTATAACTTACTAAATTACCTCTTTCTTAAAATAAATGCAATGTGTTACCAATAATAACCTCAGATTGGGTCTTCCTTTGGCATGATTGGCTATTCTTTCAGGTCCACACCACACAAATAGGAACAAGACAGGTGTGAATATATCAGGAACGCATGCTGAAGGGGGAATACACACACACACACACACACACACACACACACACACACACACACACACACACAGACACACAGTAGGATGCCAGTATCCACTGGGGATTGGTTCCAAGCCTTCCCGTGGATAATGAAAACCATGGATAAGAGAGAACGCCAAAATGTCCCCAAAACTGTTTTGTGATAATAGCTTGCTTTACAGCTGCTGTTTGTGATGGTAGCTTGCTTTACGGCTGCTGTTTTATGACAGTAGCTTGCTTTACAGCTGCTCTTTGTGACAGTAGCTTGCTTTGTGGCTGCCGAATTATTTATTTATTTTTCCTCTGCCAACCATGGATAACTGAATCAGTGGATAATGAATCAGTCGATATGGGGGTCATACTGTACACACACACACACCATTTTTTGCTCTATAAGATGCACTCCCCCCTTTAAAGTAAGGGGAAATTTCTATGCGTCTGATAGAGTTAATACAGTAGCCCGCTACATATATATATCACACATTTTCATGATTGAACTCTAAATTGAATTGCTGGATCATGTTCCTCAACATTTAGATTTTTATCTAAATGTAGCTAAAAGATCATCTGGGGACCCAACTGATCCAGCCGACGGGTTGAGAGGAGGACAGCAAGGAGCAGCCCCCCAAAGAGCCTGGAGCTAGTGATGTCAGCTACGGCCAGCCCAGTAGCAGGGACGGCTCTGCCACATTACTATCCCATGATGGCCCTCAGGTCAGCCTGGCCCTCATCAGCTGGGGGTGCATGGCAACACATTACCCACCCAGTGTGGGTGGACAGGTCTGAGGCAGGCATGCACCGGATGCCAGCAAGGAATCAGTCGCCACAGCAACCCAGCCACTCCGCTCGGGGATCACCTGACCAAGGCCACTAGGGAGTGTGTCCTGAAGAGGGAATATGTCAGCATGTTTTCATTGCTCAATACTGAGGTCGAGCTGCAGGAGGAGGGAAAGGAAGGTGACCAGGATAGGGAAAGGTGCCGTAAGCCTAAGCTGGAACGTACCTGGGTGAACTGGCTGCCGGCTTATACCACCTACATGTATGTTCATCATTAAGTCATAGCCCTGGGGGGCCCCTGCCCCTTGTCCACTATCTGAATATAATTTACAAGGCTTACACAAGTCCCTGGGGTGTGGAGGTGGCAGCCAGGGCCCAAATTGTGAAGGAGGTGTCTGCCAGACCGGTTCTTAGCCCCTTCAAGGACCTGCTGGTGTTCAACTTCAGGGTCTCCCCCTTCAGCTTGGTGTATAACAGGGGTCCTCAACCTAAGGCCCCAGGGCCGGATGCGGCCCCCAAGGTCCTGAATCCGGCCCCTGGGACCAATTGCAACCCCCCACCTACCCCCTGTTTTGTGAGCAAGCCAGCCTCCGAAGCTGCTTGTGGACTGTGATCCGGCCCCCAGTGGTGTCTGGCTACTGGTGGACCGGCCCGCTGTTTGAAAACTTTGAGGACCCCTGGTGTATAAGAAGGCCCCGGGATAATTCCAGACATGCTGGTCCTCCATGCTGGGGCCTCGTCCCCCCATGGCCTTTTTTCATTTGGAAGGTAGCGCACCCGCCCGTCCGCCCGCCTGCCTGCCACTTTTTTGAATGCTAATGTTGTGGTTGCCTTCAGGGCCGGATAGGAATTTTTGCCCTGCTCCCCAGATTGGGTGAGTGCGGGGCAGGGATGTTTGCCTATCTCAGACTGGCACTGGTGGCATGTAGTGTGGGGAATGGATGCATTAGGGGAGTCCCAAAGTGCTTGACAGTTATGCCCCTCTGACCCCAGGGCTCTGCAGATTCAAGAGCCTGGGCAAGGAGGCTCTTGAATCCCAACTGGGGTTGGAACTGACCAGGCGATGGTGCCCCTGTCGCCGGGAGGGCGAATGGTATCGCTTGGCTGGCCTAGGAAGTGCTGACCTGAGATGGCACTCCCTGGAGGCTGTGGGACTCACCCCACCTGACAATGCCCAGGGCCAATGGTTCCCCACATTACAGCAGCCCCCTCTCAATAAGAAACAACAATAAGATTGTACCAGTAAAGTGTGGCCCAGGTGTTCAACCCAAACGTTGTCTCGCCTATTCATTGTGACCTGGGGGTGGGGGGTAATACATGAAGAAACCTTTTAACTGACAGCATTAGTAGGTATCATTTCAAGCATTGTGCAACCTGAAAAAAAGGTAACTAGTACCTGCAGCCATCAGCAAGAAATTAAACTGCTGGAGTTAGATCAGAGTTTTGTTTCTCTGGGTGCAGCAGGATAAAAAATGGGAAATGCTAAAACAAATACTTTTAAAAAGACCCAAGATTCAATGGAAGAATTGAACTGGAAGGAAAACTACTTCACAGTTGTGTGTTAAATTTATTTAAATTGTTGAATTGCTTTTCCCAGATATTGCACAGTGGAAATGTAATCTTAAAAATAAAAGTAACATGGATTGTTTTCTTAATTTTAAAACATGAGAAAACTTAAATTGATCTTAGTTCATATATTTTTCTTTTTGTATAGCAAACAAGCCCACTTTTTAAAGTTGCCTATAGTATGTCTTTTTGAAAACTGTATTAAACACCATAAAATAGAATTAATGGGTTTAAAACAAAAAGTATTCAACAACTATAAAATACATTTTGAATTATATCTTCTGCCGCTAGTGTGGGCGACTTAATTTACCATGTACATAGTTTCAGATTAAAGAGTACCAAAAACTAATGATGAACTCAGTAACTGTATGATAATATTTACAGTACGATCCTTGTATCCACTGATTCATTATCCACTGATTCAGTTATCCATGGTTGGCAGAGGAATAAATTAAATAATTCAGCAGCCATAATGCAAGCCACTGTCATTAAAGAGCAGTTTTGGAGGTTTTCAATAGCCATGGAAAGACCTAGAATGAATCCCCAGCAGATACTGGGGTCCTACTGTGTTTAGAATTACATTGGCTGAAATATGGGATGCAACTGTAATTTTTTACATGCTATTTGTCTTATTTTTAAATTTCAACAGCAGAATAGAAAATAAGAAAGGTTCACCCAAAAGCCCTGCCAAAAACTAGGGTGCATAAGTATACTAGAACAAACCTATATACATACATTTTTATTGTAGGTTTGTTGTTGCTGCTGAAATACCTTGCTTGCAGGATTAAATGCCCCAAATCCTGCATAAATTATGCCTTCACCAACACAGAGAGATTGATAATAATTAAATTGCACCTCTTTCAGTCCCAGGGTTCACCCAGCTTGTCCACAATATGATTGATTGTGGGCAAGTTTTGTGAGCCCCAGAACTAGAGAAGGAATTCTTTAATGAGCAGCAATTGTCTCTACAACTGATGCCATTAGTCTTACAGGTGGCGTAATTTATGTTGTAGGATTTTGGCACAACATTTTCTAAAAATAACTTTGAGCCCATGAAAATCTAGATTCTTTATCAATTAATACTGGATTCTAAAATATTTATGTGCACAGATGTGCATATAAAAACTACAATCCGATGGGATGGTGCCTTGGCGGGAAATGTGATCTCAGATACTCCTTGTCAATACCTATGGAAGCTTCCATAGACCATGGTGGTCCAACTTGAGGGAGGGCGAAGCCAGGTGAGGTAGTAGACATGTTTTGTCCCTCAGACCTACTCCAAAACAGTTTTAGAAGAGGTGGCTTTGCAAGAATTGTGAGGAGTAGGCCATTCCACAGGGAAGCATAACTAGGAAGCAGGCCCTGTCTCTTGTTCCTAATATTTTAGCATTGGACATGTACCCCACTGACTGAACTAAGGGCTTGGACAAAATCAAATGGGTTTGGACATTCCAATATAGCCGGTACGGAGTATTTTTTCAGCAACAATGACTGGAAATCAATTTTTAAAAGTGACAGTCTCTGGATACTGAAATTATTGCTATATACATACCATCTATGTTCAGACAGTACTGTTCTAAAGTCATGGTACCCCTGCAGCTCTGTACATATTCTGTCCCTTCTTAGAGACATGTCTTTGATTGTTGAAATGGGACTACAAAAAGGCATATTCCTTATAAAAATATGGGTGCTTATATCAACTGATCATTTTTAAAAACTGCACATTTTCACTATGTGAATACATGATAATCTTTCTGAGAGCTCTAAACAACATGGAGACATTTTAAAGATGGAACAACTAGCATTCAAAAGAGGCTTGGATGATGTGTATTGCAATGATTTAAGCAGATTCAGATGTTAAAAATAAATCTGCAGTAGATTTGCCAGGTTGGTCACCTTGTGTGACTAACCATTTCTGGACATGATTTTAATGATTGTTTGTAATTTCCAGCTGTTAAAATTAAGTATTACTAAGTTGCAGTTCCATCTTCTTGCTTCTGGACTCTAAGAACTGGATACACCCGGAAGCTGTTTCTTCCATTGATTTTAATAAGCACGCAAGATTTGTAGCACAAGAAGGCATAACTTGGATGAAGTAAGATACCTTTAAAACAGATAAAAGTTAGTGATTTCTTGAAATAACAAGCATTTAAGTCACTGCTTTCTGCCCTACACTGTATATCTTGGACATTTTATGCATATTACTGTATTATCCATTAGAGTCTTCTAAGGTGCTATTGCTTGGTGAAATCCAGGGGTAAGTTGTAATTAGAGTAGGACCACTGAATCAGTGGGGATGTGATGAGGTGACTCCTCTGTAGGTTCAATTGATTTGAGAGGCCCTACTCTAGTTGTGACATATGACTAGATTTCAACCTCTGTTTGGCAGATTGTGAGGGGAAATCTCAGGATAGTGCTTCAGGCACTTGGGTACCAGTCTTCCACTCAGCATCCCATTTCCCTAAAAGCTGATTACTGAGGTTTTAGAATGGTTTTAAAGGGCTGCACACCTGTATAATTTTACATGCGCAGTTGACATAAATCAAGATTATCTTGGCATATTGCTGTAAGATGAAAGGGAGAGGGAAAGCATAAGAAATACTGTATTTGTGTTTAATTATAAAGCTGCTTACCAAAGATGACTTGCTATTGCAATATATCACAAATCCTGCACAGTGGATTTCACTTCTGTCATCATTCTGGTTAGAAGATGGAACAGCTGTCACGGCTACTGGACTCACTGCTATTCTGTAAGGTTCTCTAAATTGAATAAGTAGATAGTGCTTATTAAGAAAAATCTAACCTTTCCTAATGCAATTGTCCCCATCTTTGAAGAAGTTTAAGGTTACTGTGTTGGTCATAAAACAGTAAATTGTTCAGTTTTGTAATTTTTTGTACAGAAAGCTTGTCAAATGGAAATCTCATTTTGATTTACTTTAGGCCTGTAATTGTATACTGAGTTTGAGACTATTGCAATCTTTCTTTGCCTATGAAAATGGGAGGGAAATTGTGGGTATGGGTTGTTGTGAGGAGTCGAGGTATCAGGACAAGAATGAAGGGACTTTCTGTATCTCCCCCTTGCTTGTCCCTCTTCTCTGCTCCTGTATGCCTGCTCCAGTAAGGGATGCATGTGAGCCAGCTCCAAGAAGCATCCAGTTTTTCCAGCCACTTCTATACTGTAGGGTTAACATCCTTCAAGATAGGTAGCTGGGCATTCCTGTTTGAATTCCTCTTCGAAACTAGTTCATAGTTCATAAGAAAAACCCGACAACCACCTATGTTGTTGACAAGTCAACATTTGCCTCAATGTAGCTGTTTGTGGGATTTTTGTTAGCTAATTGGGTTTTTTGTCAAAATGTGTTCCTTGTGAAAAGTAGAACAAATGATATTTTATCAGACTTTGATAGCTAATACTTTCTGAAGAGGCTATGGAGCAAAGAAGTAGTGGGTGTTAAGAAGGATCTTTTAGGAAAGGAACCTTTCCTTCATTCAACTTCAGATTCAGCCTTATGTGGCTTTTTAATTTCATTTAAGGGCTTTTTAATTTGTTTACTGAGCAACCAATAAACCTGTTATATTTCCATACATACCCAGTGTTGCAAGGTTTTCTCTGGGATACTAGAATCAAAAAATCTTCAGGCTTATTTCCATTAACCTTTGGGGATGTAATGTGGTATATTTTATCCTCTTCAGACACATGCTCCAGGACCCTACAGGTTCTGTAAGTAGGGGAAGCAAATATGCAAATAAGGTTTACTACTTGAGATGTCATTGAAAATGCCACTAGCTGAAGGGCATATTCTTTGTCATCTGAGTGACACTGTACAGTTAGTTTTCAAATTACTGCATTTGTTTTGTTTTGTTTCTCCTGCTCATTTCACCCCTGTGTAGCTCTCCTGGTTGCTCCCATTTCTTGATCTAAGAGTTACCTCATGACATTTCCCCATGGCCTTTAACTGAAATGTGAGAAGGTAGGGGAGATGCTGGCAGCTGTCAACAAGGTGACTCCAACAACCTAATAGCTATGGTAAGAACAGAAATACAGAGTTTTCACCCATGAGAATTTCTCTGAATTATTTTTTCCAAAGGGATTTGCTTTGCTATCAGATTGCTTCAAAATGGTTAGAATTCTCAAGGGGTAAATTTTCAGCACAGTACTACTGTATTACAAAGATACTTTAACTAACTCTGCTTCTCTTAAACTACATTTAGGAATCTCTCTACTATATTCGTCATTCGATTTGCAAATACATTCCTGCTATGATTTTCAAAGATGGCAATGATATATTTTATTAACAAAGTTATGTTAGGCTTGTACTATGGCTGTAACTAACTCTATGTGATAGTTCCTATGTATGATTTTCCCGCCATACTGGCTGTAATCCTTTCTTTGTTTACTGGAATAGAAACAGACAGTAAATGTAGCTTTGACAACAAGGGGGAAATCCCTGAAAACCAATACTTACTTCAACCTGACCATGAGAGCTGACAAAGTCTTAAAAATATAAAATTATGCTTACAGATAGTGTTTATCCCAGTGTACATGGAGTGTGAAGTCTGATAAAAGGGAGAATACTAGTTTTGAAGGTATCTGTACTTCCATTTCAACTCTGATCAAAATAACATCTGTCTCTTTTAAAGTAAATACTTTTATCTGGAAAAAAGTATTTAAAAACAACACAAAATCAGGAATTCAGATAAATAACTTTTCCAGGTCCTTTAGTTTTCCAAAAGGAATTATCAGAAAAATATAGATTCTTGCCTTTTAAAAAAAAAGCACAGTCTAGTAAAAATACTGAACCTGACTCCACTGCTTCAACAACAAATTCATCTAATTTTGTGTATAATTTTGTATGCACTGTTTTCACTGCAGTACCTTTATAATTCTGTTCCAGTGATAAAGGGAGTGAGTGTAGCAGGGGAACATTATAAAGTAGAAGGGAAACAGGTGAGGATCGATCAGATGTAGCAGATACAGACTCAAGTCCTGTTAGTGTTTTGGCAAGATTTGCAAATTTTCCCTAGGAAAGGAACAGGAGCACATGTGCCCAGATACATAAAAGACTCACCTCTGCACCTCATCAATTTACTTGCAATTAGCAGCAGCAAGTTACATAAAGCATTCATGAACACTAATAGGAATCTATTGACGAATGTCCTCTTATTAGGCTCTGTTCAGATGTTTTCTGGACTGTTGTTGATATTTCCCTATTTCTGATTCCTTCTACTTCCATTTATAAATTTATAGATGTTTGATTTTAGTTTCTTGTTATACTGTTTGCCATTTTTTATATTTTATTGGCAATAGAAAAATATTGAAAATGGACAGTTGCACTTATTATGAATAAAGGGCACTTGGTTAACAGGAAAATAAGAATGTCTTATATAAATACTGCAACAGTGTTTCATTTATGCTTCAGACTAGCATTTCTCAATGGAGAATTCAGCAAATATCTACTGGGGCCTTCTGTAATTTCTCCTTAAAAGGATGGGAATGAATCTATTTCATGTAGATTCCATTTTATTTCAATGCTTTAATAATCTCATGAAACAATTCTGGCATTCTGAGCAAATAATAGGTTGTTCTTTCCATTTAAGTCATATGAGATTGATCTAATGTGCACTATGTCTGTACAAACAATGGACAGCATATCTATGTATCACATCACAAAACAAATTATTTGAGAAAAAAGATCATTTCAGTATGGGTTCTTCTGAAGGTATATCACAACTAAAAATATAAAGCATATCTGTGTCCAGTATCAGCACAGTAAGGTTTTATGCACTTCACGGTACTTTTCTGCTATTAAGTCTACTTCAAATGATTTCCTGTATACAAAAACATTTTAGCAATCTAAAAATGGACTAAGAACTATTCAGGTACTTTTTTTTCAACTTGTCAGAATTATTTCTGTATTTCCAATTTGGAACATGAAATTAGTCTTTTTCCTGTATGACTACTAATTGCTATGTTGGTAGAATATATGTTTTGAATGTTAAATTAGTAGTATGGTATTAACCATGAGATGGGAGTTTATTACTGAATTTGCATTGTATTGCAACTGGGATAAAAGAGAAATAAAACAGAAACAACCAGCATTCCAGTAACTACCACCAACAGCACACCATTAGAAGTTAAGGACCACCATCTGTGAGCGGTTGGACTGTATTATTTGGCCTGTTTTGTAGATGCTTGTGTTTTTAGGAGGTGGGATTTTGGTGGGTGGGGAATGTTCAGGGATTTTTATGTGTGTTTGTGTGTGTTGGGTCTGGTCTCTGGGTGTCTGTGAATTTCATTGTGTGTGTGTATACTGCTTGTACAGTGGCCCCCACCCTTTTACAGTTCATATGCTACGGTCCCGCTATATTGTGGGATTGCAGTACCCCGAAAGGGCTTGAGGGAGGGGGGGAGGTTTTAAAAGCCGGAGCTTTCTAAACCTTTCCCCTTTCCCCAAGCCCCAGGCTCCAGATGATTGGTGCTGGGGTGGGGTACCAAAGGTTTTTCTCCTCCACCCCCGTGCCAATCAGCTGGAGCCATCGCACGCCGCTCCCCCACACCCGGAGGTGGTCAGAAGCAGTGTGTGATGTTTAAAATGACTTTCAGCAACAGAGCCAAGCTGGTTCCATTGCTTAAGGACATTTTAAACATTGCCCCCCCAGGCCCAACCCAACCTGCATCTGCATATCACGGATTCAATGACTGCAGGTCGGGTCGGTTCCTAACCCCTGGGATAGACGGGGTGTTACTGTATATACACAATGATGATGATGATGATGATGATGATGATGATGATGATGATGATGATGATGATGATGATATTCACATTTATTTTCATATAATACTTTGGTGGAAGAATTATACACACAACTCAATACCTACACAGTCTAAAGTGCTGGTTATTTCCCATCCAAACTTTTCTGCCAGGACATTCAGTGCTGTAACATTACTTTCTATTATTTTTGCCTGAAATATAAAATAAAACAGGAAGAAAAAAGTAAAAGTTTAATCATTATTCTTTGAAGTGCAGTAAATCATAGTTCCAATATATACATTTTTTCTCTCTGTAAAGAGAATTAAATTATTTCAACAATGAGAGGTGGACTATACCCCTCAAGCACATGGTGATTAAAAACAAATGCATCTATGTTTCAATGATGAATCAAATAACCTCTGCACATAAATGAATAATTAATAATACAGAAACAGTGGTTCATGTGGAGAAATTAGCGATGTGTGCATACTCACGTAACATTCAAAAGTAACCTACTGATATACAGTACATATACATATTAACAGTGAGCTGCACTCCCCTCCTCCATTTGGAAGCTCCTTGTACTATGTTCTTGAGGGCTACACAAAAGGGTCATCAACTAACTAGAGCAAATGTGGGAGATAGACAGAATTTCAGTTCCCCAGCAGATACTATTCCTTAGTAGGAAACTACCATTTGATGTAACCTAATATTTTACACTAGATTTTAGAAATCTAGAGAGCACACTTGAAATCTTCAAGTGCAGATTACGTACATATACTTACAAAGAATATAAATATTACCTGGTTGCTTTGGTCCCAGAAGTCAATTGTGTAAGTGCCTTCCTTCTTCAAAAGAATGCATCTTCTGTAATTAATTTTGAATAAGAAAATACCAAAAGTAAACTAAGTAAACTCCTGGATATATTTTTTAAAAATATATATGTATATAAATTACAAATGCAGGTGGCATTCAATCTGTCCCACATGTGTTTAGTCACACTTTACCATAAAGGGATTCACCATTTCAATGCGAGGAAGGAGCAAGAGAGTCAGAGTTGAATCACACACACTAGTGGGTATCAGTAGAGGCTTTCAGGGGTCTAACAGTAACACAGGGTGGGTGGGTAGGACACCTTAGGGTTGTGGCAGCATGTAGGGCTGTTATGAGCCTCGCTGTGTGTGGTTCTAGGCATTCAGATTTGAGGCCATATGACATCACTGGGCTAGCCATGCTTACTTTGCATCCTGGGCCCCGAGTGATGCATGCAGTTCCTGCTATGCCTGTCTAAAATCACTTTGTCCCTGGATCTGTACGTTTCCTCCTTTACCTCTCTGTTGATTGGCTTATTTGCAGATGCATGATTTGATGTTTCAAAAATGTTTGAAATGATGCATGAAATGAATTGCATTTGTCCCCTGCCATAATGTGGTTCATATATTATGGTCTCAGTATATCTCAGGTTTTTTCTTGACAGAAGCAGGGTTCCAAAGATAGGTTCTTAACCCACTCCTGACACCTCAGCAAACAGACCTTGGGCTCCTAGCAGCCTGTGCCATAGCAGCAGCCCCAGATCTGTTTGCTGAGGTGTCAGAAGGAAGTTAAAAACATCTCTTTGTAAGTGCATGCAAGCACCAGCAGCCCAAGGTCAGTTTGCTGAGATGTCAGGAGGGGGTTATAAATCTCTCTGCATTTCCTGGATTTTCCTTTATGGGGTGGGTCAGGCACCTAACTCCCGCAATAAACGGGGGAGTACGTATATCACAGAAGTGAGTAAGCCCCCCACCACATATTGTAAATGTTTTAGTACTGTATAATTTTTCATGTGACAACACTGAAGAAATGACACTTGGCTACAATGTAAAGCAATGAGTATACAGCTTGCATAACAATGTAAATGTGCTGTCCCCTCAAATGCACAGCCATTAATGTATAAACCGCTGGCAATGCATAAACTGTCCCAGAAGGAAACCTCTTTTATAGATGATGCACGAGAAAGCCTGCGTGCAGTTTGCTGAAGACAAGCAGAGTAAGGACATGGATTTCTGGAACCATATCTTATGGTCTGATGAGACCAAGATAAATTTCTTCAGTTCAGATGGTATCAAGAGTGTGTGGCAGTAACCAGGTGATGAGTACCAAGACAAGTGTGTCCTGCCTGAAGTCAAGTATGGTGGTGGGAGTGTCATGGTCTGGGGCTGCATGAATGAAGCCAGAACTGGGGAACTACAGTTCATTGAGGGAACCATGAATACAAACAAGTATTGTGACATACTGAAGCAGAGCATGATCCTCTCCCTTTGCAGACTGGGCTATAGAGCAGTATTCCAACATGATAGTGACCCCAAACACACCTCCAAAATGACCATTGCATTGCTAAAGAAGCTGAGGGTAAAGGTGATGGACTGGCCAAGTATGTCTCCAGACCTAAACCGTATATAGAGCATCTGTGGGGCATCCTGAAAGAGACAGTGGAGGTGCACAAGGTCTCTAACATCCACCAGCTATGGAGGAGTAGAAGAGGACTCCAGCAGCAACTTGTGAAGCTCTGGTGAACTCTATGCACAAGTGGGTCAAGGTACTGCTGGAAAATAATGGTGGCCACACAGAATATTGACATGTAGTGCCCAATTTGGACATTGTCACTTAGGGGTGTATTCACTTTTGTTGCCAGTGGTTTAGACATTAACAGGTTGTATGTTGTGTTATTTTGAGGGGACAGCACATTTACACTGTTAATACAAGCTGTATACTCACTGCTTTACATTGTAGCCAAGTGTCATTTCTTCAGTTTTGTCGCATGAAAAGGTACTAAAATATTTACAAAGTGTGAGGGGGTGTACTCACTTCTGTGATATACTGTATATTTAGTTAGAAGGCCTGTTATTCAGTGAGATGTACTGATAGATAAGGCACCAAGGCTGGTCTCCAGTGTGGTACCTTTTCGTCTACCACACCTTTCATTTCATTTCTGCCCAATATATATGAGGCCACTGGCTGAGGTCATTCGGAGTTATTGAGTCTGCTGTCATCAGTATGCTAATGACACACAGCTCTATCTCTCCTTTCCCACCTCCTTTTCCTGAGGGAAAGTTAGGTGGTCAACTATATATAAATGTAAAGCAAAAGAAGACTCCTTGTGGTCACAGTAGGCATGCAGAGGGAATGGCAAGGGTTTGGGTGAAGGAAAAAGCTTGGTGACTTAACAGTTGCTTCTCTCATGCGGTGCCATGGGGTCTTAAAATTCATATCATGCAAGAATGAGAGAATCCTAAATTAAAAATCTTTTTTTATATTACAGTATGACCGCCGTATCTGCGAGAGATCAGTTCCAGGACCCTCCCCACGAATAACAAAATCTGCGGATAAAAGCAAATACTCTTATCTGAGGATATTGATGGCAGCAGGGGTGTTGGGGCAAAAGCTTGGAGGGCTTGGCATTGGTAATTTTTCTTTTGTTTTCTTCCCTCCTTGTCGCTGCCAGCCAGCTGCGCTCTTCACCACCAAGCTCAGTGGCAGGGCTAAGTGGCCAGCCTGTGGGGGCAGCGACAACGAGTAGGGAAGAAAACAAAAGAAAGCTTACTGAAGCCGAGTCCTCCTCTCCATCACCGGGCTCACCTGCCAGCCTCTGGGGGTGGCGGGGGCAGCGGCAAGGAGGGAAGAAAACAAAAGAAAACTTACCAATGACGAGCCCTCCTATTCACCATTGAGATTAGGGGGCGGCCTGCGGGGGGGGGGCAGCATTGGTAACCTTTCTTTTGCTTAACCACTGAGCCTCGTGTCACAGTGGTTAAATGCCTGTACTGCAGGTAAAACTGTGCTCACGACCTGGGGTTCAATCCCAGGTAGCAGGCTCATGGTTGACTTAGCCTTTCATCCTTCCAAGGTCGGTAAAATGAATACCCAGCTTGCTGGGGGGGGGGGGCACAATGTGTAGCCTGCATAATTAAACTGTAAACCATCCAGGGACTACTTGAAGTGGTATGGGGCGGTATATAAGCTGAACACTTTGCTTTGCTTTGCTTTCTCTCATTGCCGCCGCTGGAATCTAGCCGGCATCTTCGCCACTGGTTTTGCAGCTACTGAATTATTTTTTAAAATATTTTCCACCTCAATTTGTGAATAAGTGAATCAGTGGTTAATGAATCAGCAGGTAAGGGGGTCATACTGTATATTACTTTAGTAAAATTGATAAAAATGGAGACAACACATATGTTTGGAAAAGGAACGTCCTGCTACCAAGTCTGGAAATAACAACCCCAAAGCCTTTTTCTTGCAATCTTATCCCACATGGAGTAGCAGGTTTCTAGACTGGATAGATTGTTGTAGTGATTCTCTTTGCCTTCCAAGAGGATTTTCTAATAGGCTGGATTTTTTTTTTTTGGTTGAAGTTTCACAAACTAAACTCCAAAGCTGAGAAATAACATGAATTGGGCTATTAATGGTAGTTGGAACATCTGTTGTCTTTCAGGATTATTACTACCTGGCTGATCGAATCTTCTTGCGTGTAATGGCTCCATTGTATCTCCTTAAACCATCCTGCATTGTGAGCAAAGGGAAAACATTAGCTATCATTTGTGCATATATTTCTGACAACTTTATTCAAATTAAGCATTTTTAGATTAATATGTGTCTCATTTGCAGAACTGACAAATGTGTTGAGTTGTTGAACAACATAATGCAAACTTTCGTGACAGCAATAATAATACTGGATGCATCTAATCCATTAAATAAACTGGGTAGATTTACACAATTTGTTTGACAAGAATAACTTGTACTGGAATCACAAAACTGTTACAGGATCTTTCTGTTAGAAATGACATGTTACTTCAGAACTTGTTGTACACAATTTAAATAATCATCTTCCAGGTAAAACATGGATCCAAGACACTTTAAAATCAATGCCTCAGACAGGAAGATCAAGAAACTTCCTTATGGTGTTAAAACTTTCACTTTCTCAGTCTCTTATTCTAGCAGTCATAACACTGATAAATGTGACAGTATTGTTAGGCTTGCCCAATGTACAATTGCTCCCCTCTAGTTCTAAAAGAAAACTCACCTTAGTTGTGGCTTTCACTCTGGGGACAGTGTGAAGCCCACCATGTTTATTTACAATATTGAAGATGAGAAAGGCACTGTTAATATGCCTTGCTTGGCCTCTTCCCCATTCCTCACAGTTGTAAGCTTCAACACGAACTCCAACCTCAATACTGAAAGAAAAGCATTCAATGAATTCAGTACCCACAGTAGCACAGATGCAGCACAGAAGTAAAGCAAAAAGCAAAGCAAAGTGTTCTGCTTATATACCACCCCATGCCACTTCAAGTAGTCTCCGGGCGGTTTAGTTTTTAATTACAGTATGCAGGCTACACATTGCCTCCCCCAGCAAGCTGAGTACTCATTTTACCGACCTTGGAAGGATGGAAGGCTGAGTCAACCATGAGCCTGCTACCTGAGATTGAACCCCAGGTCGTGAGCACAGTTTTAGCTATAGTACAGGCTTTTAACCACTGCGCCAGGAGGCTCTTACAAGTAAATAATGGGAAAGCAGAGCTGTGAGGAAAGGTTGAGGTAAGTGGAATAGAAGAGTGAGCAACTGTGCCATAGCATAAGAAGAAGAATAAAGTTCTGTGCTCCTTTGCTTTAGAACAGGGGTTCTCAACCTGGGGGTTCCCTAGATGTTCCTGGACTGCAGCTCCCAGAAGTCTTCATCACTAGCTGAGCTGGCCAGGATTTCTGAGAGTTGCGGTCCAGGAACATCTGGGGACCCACGGGTTGAGAACCACTGCTTTAGAAGCCCAAACTAGATTTAATGGGCTTAATATAGCAGGAGTATAGACGTCATATAGAGATGGGATTTCTTGAAAGTACTGTAGTTTACAAAGAGGCAGCCCTGTTAATCTTTACTTTTTGAAGAAGTTGTCATATTAGTCTGTGCAATCATATCAGTCAAAAGCAAACAAAATAAGGTCAAAAATGTTGTGCACCTTAATGACTCATTGATATATTTCGATGTGCACTTTTGCTGATTATTCCCAGAACACGTACATCCACCCCCACAGAGAGACAGACGGAGAATAGTGGCATCTTGAAGACAGATTTATTTCAAAAGCCACTGGTTTATAGACCCAGGAGGTACAGTCCAAAATTTAATTGTATAGATATTTCTGCAAATGGCAGATAGCATAACTCACAGTGGCATCTCTCTGACAATTAATAAGTCCCTACTTGGATTCTGGTGCATGCATTTAGCTATGCTGTGTGGTTTTAGTCATAATCATATAGAACATGGACATGTAGAGAACTTGTAAGTCTTAGGAGAAAAAGTGAAACAAATAAGTATGGTTGCAATCCTGCAATCTACCTGGCAGTAAATCTAATTGAATTTGGTGAGACCTGCTTCAGTGCAAATATGTTACTGTTGCACTGTGAGTCTGTGATTATAATACTATTACTCTTGAATACGTATATAATACATGACACTGTATTAAATTACGTTTTACACAAACAGACTTTTCTTTTTCAAAAGTTCCATTTAAATTATGCAATACAATTTAGTGTGGGTCTAAGAAGTGACATGACCTCCTACGAACTCTTCTAACAACTGATTTGTCAAACCAAATGAATCACTTTCCTACAATTTTTGCATGAGAAAGACAAACTGTAATTGCGCAAACTCCTACTTTGATAAATCAAAATAAAATTTGATATTGGCAGAATTCACTGTTTTGCATGAATCCAAAACTGGCAAAGTATGTGAATTCTAACAGGGATAAATTCTCGGAATAATAAGATCTCCCAGTAGAGATTGATCAACACAGTGCTCCTGAGAAGCAGAGGAAAAATTAAAGAAAAAGAAAAGCAACATTTGCAGATTACCTCTCCGCTCTCCTACAGAGCCCTCTGCTGCCTGAGAATCAGCACAAGATATACACAGAAATGCAACCTCTACTGTACCTTCAGTGGTGTTAATCTAAAAAGTGTTAATGGCTCTAAAACTGGCATATGGGGTTATAAGTAAAATACAGTACTTGTGGTGACAGTAAGATGAACAGACATCACAGAAATGGCAGTCAAAATATAATTTTATCTAGAAATCCTGCTATTTTCTGTTACCTAGAATACAATCCATTTAATGTGTCTCAGGATCTCAGAGCAAATATATTCTGCATGTTGCTTCTTGTATCCCACACCCATCCTAAATCTGCTAGGCAAGTACAATGTATACTTCTGCTGTGCAACAAAATAGAGATACAGGACACCTGAACTTGAAAATTGAATGTTTAACAATACAGCTGTGTTAAAACATACTCTACTGTATTATTTACATTCTAACAGCTGTCTTGTTAGAAAAATAAAGTTCTGAAATCCAACCCAATGTTACTGAAAGATGTTCACCTTTCCTCAAAAGTATTGTTAACTATTGCATTGAAAACCAGGCGGTCACCAACAGTCGAAGGTCCCCGGAATTTGAACATGTCTACGGATTTCAAAGTGGGATAAAGACCACACAGACGACTAAGATGGAAAAAGAAAAAGGAGAAATAAAATAAATTACCATAGTGTATTATCTTTTGCTACTGCTGTTGTCCATGTAAGTTCAACTCTGCAATATTCCTATAAAATAAATATCCCATTTACAAAACAGAAACCCCAAGTTATCCAGAGGTTCAGTCATGACAACTGGACTTCTTTTCCTGTGAGAGCGCTATGTTTCACTACTCATCAAAGTACCTTCGTCAGTCTAAGGAAAGTTGGCGCAAGGCCTCAAATTTATAGTTCACCTTGGTTTCATGCCACCCTGGTCTGAATAGGCTTGTTAGGTGAACAGTAGCCGGAATAGGCTCATTAGATGTATAATGGCCTGGGGTGTGTGAAAGCTCTACCTATTTAACCCCTCACTACACCCTTAAAGTATGGGTCATTAGCTGTGACCTTCCTGGTGGAGGTGTGAAGTGCTTCTGATTTGTCTGATCTGCCCAGGCAGAAGTGCTTCTGGTTTGTTTTCTGATTTGTGCATGCCTTTATTTGAAAAAAAAAATCTACATCCTTCTATTGTTTTGTAAAGTGTTATCCAGTCACACCTGAGTGGCTGCTTGGTCAGATACATGAATAAATAATAGTGACTCTAGCAGAGTTTTCAGTGTATGTGAGGTATTTAAGGGCTGATTTTCCTACTGGCACTCCCACCTCCGCAGTGAATTTTCAGACCCAAACAGGGATTTGAACCCACAGCTGTTGAATCCTACTTCATCACTTTCTTCACTACATCCCAGTGGCTTCCACTGCTTCTGTAGATTTATTTTTTAATAGAAAAATGTTCTGCAATATTCTTCCGAGAGCTAGGCATTGATGTACTGTAGTATTGCAGGCTGAAAATCTCTTTCTAATGTTTGTTTAGCTAAGAGATGATAGTGTTTTCGACCCCTCTTTATCCTTAGTTATTATCTCAATTACTCTTTATGATGTACCAGAATTGTTAAGTGTGTACAATTATCTGTTTCTAATTAATTGAAATGTGCATCTTTATAATGCATTCAAATTACTTTGGTTTTTCATTAGGAATAATTTGCTCCTCCTATTTAAATTGCTAAACATCTAATTTGCAATACTCACAATAAAGATACAAGCAGATTAATGTCAAGAATGGAGGGGGCATGAGTAGATGAAGTTTCCAGCTCTTCTACACTACTATGGTTAGCTTTAAAAACAGATGGCATTTTAATAGAAATTTTAAGCCATGCATACTTTTATAGATGGTATATATATATATATACCTGAAAGGAGAAATTGCACACTAGTATGTTTCTGCTGATGCAGAGGAAGATACGAACTTTAGAGGGGAGAGAACCTTCATTTTGTCTTTTGTGCATTGTTATTTTTCTCTCCCCCCCCCCCCCCTTTGACTTCCTTTCTTTTCTTTCTTTTTCCTTTCTTATAAACCTTATTTTCATTCCTTGTAAGTCTGTGGCCATAGCAACTCTAACTGGTACCTTCAAAGGTCAAATCTAATTGTGAGTTGTTTCACAAAAGCTTCATAGCAAGGTCAGCTACTTGTCAAAGCAGAACAGATAGGTCTCTGTCATCATTTAAACACTGTTCCAACTATATTTTGGTAATTTTAACCTGGATATTATATTCACCATTTTTATGGGGAGAAAGGAAATATTTGCAGCTTGACGTGTTGTTTTTCTGAACCCACCCACACCCCCATCTCCATTTTGTGGGCCCTGATTTATGAGAGGATATTTTGGAACCATTAGAAACTGACAAAGAATGGGTATGCTTACACATAAATGCTTCTCACTCAGGGTCATGACTGTGTAAAACCTGTGGCAGATTTGCAATTTTAATAAAATTAGCTGTTTATCCAGCAAGGAAGCAAAACCAGTTACTACTGGTATAACTTCAGGTTACAAATCAGAGCTACATGAATAATAAATGGGAATGACACATCCAGCATCCTGGCAATGAATCAGGTCCACTGGCGTGTGAAGGGAATTCTAATAGAAATTCATGTCTCATACACAGGGAGAAAAAGAGAAATACATGTACCAAGCAACAGGGGGATGATGGAATTCTCTGCATGATTAGGTGACATTAAAGGAGTGGAGAAAAAAATAAATATCTTGGATTCTTCACTAGACCTGTTCAGTAATAGGTAACACAGATGAAAGCTGAACAAGAAACGAAAAGAACAGTACCTTGCAGAAATGGTAGCCACTGTTTCCATCCAAGCCATAATTTGACCACCAAATGTATTGCCTTGATGATTGGCATGAGGAGGCAAGACAAGTTCAATACTCTGCACGTGGGTGCGATCTGTGGAAATGGCATCTTCCTCTTGATTGCAAACATGATCTAAAATGCATGAATTAAAGGATGCCACCAATAATCTTAGCAGAATCATCACCTGCTACAAAATTACTAACCAGGCTGTAGTTCGTCACTGTCTTACTCTTTCGGGGGTGGGGGCTAAGACTTATTCTACCCTATAGTTTGTGAGAGCTTCCTGCTATAAGAACAATCCAATCATTCCAAGGTTGTGTATAGAGCACTAGATATTTATAATAAAGAGCTAACTGATGGGTCTTTCCCCCTGACTATGGCACACTACAATTCAGACTATGTGGGTGAGTTAAAATGATTGTGGTATTAATGTGAAAGCAAACTTCCAGCATGTTATTTTGTTTAAATAAAACTTCCAGATGTTATTGTCCAAAAATAACATTTCCAAGCTCTGTTTCAACAGCCAGAAGGAAAAGAGTTGACCTGAATTAAGTGTTTGGCTTTTGCCCCAGTTACACCTCTTTTACAATCCTAGTTTGGATCTCTCTGACAGTCTTGTACTTTGAACCTACTTTATCAGCTTTGAAAAAAATTATTTAGGGGACAAATTCCACCTTCTTACTTTTTCATGAACTTTGTAGATGTTTTGTAAGAAACAATCTTAGCACAAACTGGTGGCATCCTTGTTTTCTTGATAATTCTATTTGTTAGGAGCAACTTGGGTTTAGCTCTAGTCGTATATTTTAAACAAATGTCATAACACTATTTGTATAAGGAATAGGCACCAATGCCACTGGTAGAAATTAACAACTAGCTATCACCTGCCTTGATTCCATTTGGTACAAGAAAAGTACTACAGCATATATCTATTTAAAAGTACTTTTTTAAAAGACTAAGAGTTCAAAACTTTTATTGGTGTAAAAAGTTTAGGGGATATAATATATGGTGATCAAAACATCCATAGCTATGTTGATACACTAAAGAGAATCACAAAACAAGCATATTACCCAGAGAGAGAAATATCATAAGCAAAATGCTGAAAAGACAATCCAGAACTAGCCTAAGACATTTGGTTACTTCAGGCAAATGGGGAAGTTGACAATTCTCCCATTACATAGGCTCAGCAGTCAAGCAGCTAAATCGTTTTCAGACATTGGTGTTGGGACAATGTTTTCCACCACACTCAGCAACTGAACAAGTTACTTTTTGGAACTATAGAATATCTCAACTAAAATGCCAGTGGCAATGTGATAACAGCAGTGCAACTGTGGGAACACAGAGTAGGCCACGCCATACACATATGTCTCTTTCCAATGTATTCCGGCCATGGTACCCATGTGCTTCTACTCCTTAGATGACTGCCACATCCAGTGTCATAGTAGAACATGCTGAGTTGCAAACACAAGTACAGCTAAAGGCATATCAAAGTTACTTTGCACATTTAGAGGTATTGCTTTCTTAGGATTTGGTGTGGGATAGCAAATACATTACCAAGTAGATATGCACATAGCTTGCCTCCACGTATGATGTACTTCTGTATAGGGCAGTAAACCAAATACTACAAGTGCCTTAAATCTCTAGCACTTTCTCCTCCAAAGGAATTCAACCTCAGAGCTGTCTCGAACTGTAAATCATGTGGAGAACATGCAGGCACTTTTATTTTATTTTATTTTATTTTATTTTATTTTTTAAATCTTTAAATCCTTCACATTGCAAACAAAAGGAAAAAGACCAAAGAAACCTTAACATAACATAGAAGCATACACTGTAATCTTACTTATTAATTAGTTTACCATCTGTGTAGCACCAGCTACACAGTTTAATAAGGTTACATTTAGTGTCCCAATTCACTTTTCCATCCTAATAAATAAGAGACCAACAATCTAGATTATTCCCTAAACCATGTCTCTTTTCAGTTAAGTGGTTTATTTATTTTAATAAACGTTTCCAAGTTTCCATGAATGTCATGCTTTGTTTCTTCTTTATATATTCTGATTTTATTAGTGACTTTTTCCATCAGCAGTGTTTGCCATGTCCTGTACATAAATGTCTGTAGTGAAAATTCCTGAGTGTTTCTCCAACTTTCAGCAATCTCACACCTTGCTGTCCCCATAAGGTTCGCAGTTACAGTAACTCTTTATTGACCAGCTTCTCATTTTTCTGAGTAAATAATGAGAATAATAGTAATGTTTCATTCTTAATAATTTTTGATTAGTCAAGATCTCTAGCCAATTAATTTCTTAATGCCAATATGCCTCTATTTGGGGGCAGAAAATCCACATGTGTTCCAATGTCCCTTTTTGTTCACAATTCCTCCAACCCTTATCTGATATACTGTATCTCTATTAAATGTATGTAACTTTGTAGGGCATAAATGTCATCTATTAACAACCTTCAGAACTATTTCTTTCATAGTTGCTGAAATTGACTTCTATGGGTATTTGTTCCATATTTGCATCCATACATCCTTAGGTACAGCGGTACCTCTACTTAAGAGTGGCACTACTTACAAGCAATTCGACTTAAGAGCAGGAAACCATTGGAGTTTTAGCTGCTGCCTTACGAATTTTAGATGCGGTCTGCTCTACTTACAATTTTTTTTTAATTTTTTGATATTTTTATTTATTTTTTGATTTTTTTAAAAGATAGGGCTGCTCTACTTAAGAGTCGTTCGAATTAAGAGCATGCATTCAGAACAGATTAAACTTGTAGAAAGAGGCACCACTGTATACTGATATTTTAAGATATTTTATCTCCTCTACCTTTACCATATTCTTTTTCAATAATACATTTATATATTAAGGAAGTAAGTCGTATTCTTTTATTTTTATCTTTTTGTATACAGTATTGCTCAAATACTATCAGTTGTTTTACCATCATCCGTGCCACACGCTCCAGACGGATTCTTAAGGACGTCTCTATGTTCCAGTCGGACTTGTCTTCTCTCAGCAGCCAGAGTGTGCTCTATGAAATCTTGTATGCTAAAAAGTTCTACTGGTTTTAAGTCAACCTAAATAAATTAACATTTTAGAAAAATGATGATCAAGTGAGACATAAATTCAACTTTGGCATTTCACAAGACTTGTATTTACATTCCTGTATATAGACTTGTAGTTACATTCATAGTAGGTGATTGTGGATGACGGTATTGCACACTGGAGGTGTACTAGGAATGGCAATTATCAATTAAGAGATGCAGAAGAACGTTCATGAACAGTGAACATGTTGGTTGTTATGATTCCTGGCTGGAGTTATGCTTTTTTGCATATAGGTTGTGGGTAGGGGATAGGAGAGGAGGAAAGGGTGAAAAAGAAAAGTGAGTTGTATACAGTAAGAATTGTGTGTTAATTAGGGTTAATGATCTTAATTGGAGCAGATTATGGCCTGCTTTGTGAAAAAGTAAAAGTGTGGTTTTGTTAACATATGTGTCAAAACAAGCATTCATGTACATATCCATGTAAAGAATTGAAGTGTTTAAAAATTAGAAAATTTGTGGCTTATGACTACCTGATACAGAACTGATATTTTGAACACGATTGTTATAGTTTAGTTTTACCTGTGAAGCAAACCTTTCCACTGTTTTGTATTTCTTTAAATAAACATACTTTTGGTTTACCAATCCTTTTTATTGTTTTTAGAGACGTAAATCACAAGACGTTAAAGGTTGGTAAGTATTGGGACATATCCTTTATACAGGGTCCCCAAAGTAATTAAGCTTGTGTTTCTCATCATAAGCATTTTTACCTTTTTCAGAATAAGAGCATAAAGTTTTCCCTTTGCTGTGGCAATGCTTTACAGACAGTGTGACAAGAAATAGTGGGTATCCACCTAGATTGGTGATAGGGATAATCCATAGGGAGGAGTCCCTATTCAAAGGCTAGATAGCAGCCTCAAACAGAATGCAGGTGTCCCAAATGTTTAGACATATTTGTCATTTTGGATGGCAACACATGCAGTTCGAGAAGGAGGGTGACTGACCAAAACAGGCTTAACAGCAGTCACTAGAAGTATTTCTACATTAAGCTACATTAATACAGAACAGAAACAGCTAATATCCTCAGTAATATCTTGGCATATACTTTCTTGAATATTTATATTTATGTCAAACAGTTCAAGAAATACTGGGAGGCATTTGCAGTGCAGAAACGATTTAAATGCCATTCTCCCAGCTGCTAGTTCTGCCCAACAAATCCCTACTGCCACCGTTGTTTTAAGAGAAAAACACAAGAGTTTGGGGAAACTCTGGATCTGTCCAAAGGGGCGAGTCCGGCTTTGAATTAGCGGAATTAAGAGCATGGAATTGGACTGGAACAGGTAAGCCAACAGCAGCAACATGTGTCGTCAAGTCCGTTCTGTATTTCCAAGGTTTTTCCAGGTACAGAGTATTCAGAAGTGGTTTCCCATTCCATTCTTCTGGGTGCACTTCTGGAACTGAGAAGCTTGCCCAAAGCAGCACAGCCTGGCTCTTCTCCCTGGAGGCACTCCCAGTCTTTGGGAGTGTGCCAGGTACCTAAACCATTGAGCCCTGCAGGTAGCTCAGCCACTTCTTAAACGTCTCACCTTGAAAGCCCTGTTAGGGTCCCTATATATTGGTTCCAACTTGAAGGCACATAACAACGAGACTCTCTCTCTCTCTCTCTCTTCTCTCTCTCTCTACCTGCTGCTCACAGCACCCCCTCCCCAGGTCTGGATGGTTCCAGGAGGACAATTTTGACCCCTTTCTGCTGATAGAAGCTGTCCTGATGGTGGGAGGGATAAAATGAAGATTATCCTTAATAATTTATTTTAAGAAGATTACAATTTTTGCTATTCATGGGCAATACTGGAGAGTCCGAAAGGACACTGCTAGTTTTATATTTGTATAACAGAGACAAAGGTTAACGTGCTAACCATGAACAATGCTAATAATTATCTGCAAGCAAACTGTATGTTTGATGCTGAATCGAGTATTAAGAAGATCCTAGCTGCCAACAATGCAGCTAGGCCAGAGGCAGGAAGTGTGGCTCATCCATATCAATCAATCTGGATGCTATTGAAAAGGAGTTTAATACTGATCTCTAAATCCTTTTCATTGCTGGCAAACAAAATTAATATACAGGTAGCATAAGCTTTCTGGCAATTGAATAAAACTTAAGAACTGAGACTCAGAAGCTTTTGAATGACTTATTTTACCTTTGCACTCCCAGCTGGTTTTGCCACGTAGGTAGAGAAAGCCACACTGACCAGTTTTTGAACATGAGTAAGAGGATCTTGTGATGTAACTTTCACACCAACCTATGTGCAGGTAACAATAAGACTACTGAATGCCATGCAGTCACATAACTGAGAACAAATTATTTGCAAACGAATAACTCCTCCTTCTGTCTACCACAAGGATGGGCAACTTCTGAGGGACTGGATACCATATTTTGTCCTCCCTCAGATCTTGGTGGGCCAAGCCCTCAAAGAAACAGCTATCTGGCAAAAAGAAAATGGCACCTTCCCAAACTTCAAGGGTACAGTTTACCATGTAAATGTTAGCTTTGTCCCCCCCCCCTTGATCTGTTCCAGATAAGAAAAAGGCCTCCACAATGAATCCCATTTTCAGGTGCTTTCTTTGCATCATATATTTTTCAGATTAATCATCATTAGAAGTTATTGTTTAAGTGTTGGTCACATGTGACTGTCACAGTGACAGATTTTCTCAGTTCTTGGAGTTTGCTATTTTGCTTAGTTGTGTGGAAAATATTCAAAACTTTTTTTTTGCAAGTCCGATTTCTTTTTCTTCCTCATCACAGTTCTGGAAAACTATGTGATTTCTGATCTAATGGGTTTATTGTAACATATGATTTGGTACACACCCCTCTCATATGCTGGAATGCTAGAGATAGTGCTCCTATCTGTCTTGAAAGCAGGGTTATTATATGGTCTGTTATATGAAGTGCTCCCATAGACAGAGATGTATATACCTAAACCCCTCAAAGCAGGTTTATTTATTTTGAACTGATTTTCCAGACAAGGCTGCAAATATATTAATTTTCCATGTATACTGAGGTCGTAAGGTTGCTAGTTTGTTAGTTTTTTTGCTGCCTTGTTCATTGTTTGCTGCCATCTTACTTTCCCTGGTTTTTATCTGTTACTTCATATATTTTATATTTATTATTCTTTGGCTGCTTTTACATGACCCCTAAAATCCAATGCAAAGGGCTCGCAGATGCAGAGCTTAAAATTGTTTTCCCACCAGCTGCGGACTTTTAAAAAAATTAAGTACGACCATGCCCACTTAAGCGCGCCTCGGCGCATTTTACAAGTACCTGGCCTCAAGGAAGTAAAAAAATTTTCCAATGTGGATTTTAAATGCCTGGCTTTCCTCCACCTTCTGTTTGGTTGCGAATGCCTGGCTCTCCTCTGTCTTGTTTGCTTTTGTTGCCCCCCCCCCTTTAACAGACAGACGGGCTTCCAGTCCTCCTACAGCTAGCTGCTGCCAACAGAAGGAGGAGGTGAGCCTGCATTTTTTTCTCCCTCCCCTCACCGCAGACAGAAGCAATAGAGTGCAGGAGGGTGGGAACACAGGAAGCAGAACAAAACCTCATGATCTCTGGTTGGGGGATCCGAATTTCAAGTTGCCAGCGGATT
Source organism: Phrynocephalus guinanensis (assembly GCA_037367245.1). Classification (NCBI taxonomy): domain Eukaryota; kingdom Metazoa; phylum Chordata; class Lepidosauria; order Squamata; family Agamidae; genus Phrynocephalus; species Phrynocephalus guinanensis. Next base: position 81,041,322 of record CM074738.1, on the reverse strand, counting down.
TTAGAGGTTGTGTAAAAGCAGCCTTTGTTGTTCACCACCCAGAGTTCCCAATGGGAAAGTTGGGTAGTTTAGAAATGTAAATAATAAAAACTAATAAACCCTTTGGACAAAATGCTTTGAGGAAGTACTCGTGGCACAGTGGTTAAATGCCTGTACTGCAGGTAAAACTGTGCTCACAACCTGAGGTTCAATCTCCGGTATCCGGCTCATGGTTGACTCAGCCTTCCATCCTTCTGAGGTCGGTAAAATGAGGACCTAGCTTGCTTGGGGGGGGGGAGGCAATGTGTAGCCTGCACAATTAAAACTGTAAACCGCCCAGAGACTACTTGAAGTGGTATGGGGCAGTATATAAGCAGAACACTTTGCTTTGCTTTGTTTTTGAACAAAAATATCTACACATTTTTGTATACTATGACATACATTGATTCATTCAAAACATGTATGAGAGGTAGTTTGAGATAAAGAGTACAATCGTTTGGTAGGGCAGCCTTGAAATTAGGATAGATCCATCAGAAGACTTTAAAGGTGGATGGAGATGACTGTAACACAGAAAATGTTTAAAAGCCAAGAATCAAGAGGTTTGAGTAGCTAAGGGATTTAGGATAGTCTTTGGAACTGTTAAGCTAGAAACAAACAGAAGAGGTGCTTCATGTTGTGTTTGCTTGCTTGCTTGCTTGCTTGTTGTATTTCTATACTGCCCATCTGCTAGTGAGGCCACTCTGTGGGGTTCACAACATATACTTAACAAAACAATAATAAAAGCAAAATATGAACAATAAAATCAAACAACTTACATTAAAGTATTTATGGTAAGATGGGCTTATTAGGGTAACACTATATGAGACAATATGCTACACATTTAGAAGCAGAATTTATTTAATTGATAAAAATGATGACTGATGTTAATAGCACAGGATTTTCTCATTTATGCAGTGTGAAAATTAGTTTGCTTTGTGATTGCTCATTGATTGGGAGGTAAATGTAGGCTTCCTTTTCAAGCATGATTGCCCGGGCATGGATATTTGAGGAGTCCCCTCAATCAAGATCTAAGCTGAGAACTAACCATCTCATGTAGTCTGACCATCATGAATTGTGAGGAAAGGGACAAAAACTAGGGTGAGAAATTTCACTCCCTACTGTCTCTAGTCTTGTATTGTGGAATCTGCAGGAGTTCACACTCACTTCCAATGTGTCAATTCATTGTGTTAGCACTTGTATTCAAAGGTATAAATGGCTCAGGATCCAGGCAACAAGAGGACAGCTTTCCTACACAGGATTTAAGCTTGGTTAGGGAGACTGTTCTGTTCCAAAGCAGAGCCACTGTGGGGCTATTGTATATGCATGGTCTTGTCAATCATGACATCTTACTTGTAGAACTCCCTTCTATAAGATATTCAGTAGTCTCTTGTGTGTGTGCGTTTTTCATTCCAACACCAAAAATATATTTATTGGTCTGATACTTGGGTTTATAATAGCAAATAATTGCTGGTATCATGTAAGACATCATAAGATATTATATATCTGTCATCTGTGATTTTAGATATTTCCAATTTGTTAAAATACATACAATTTGTTATTTAAATGTGTGTGTTTTATGCAGCTTGTTAGTGGCCTTGGGCTTTTATAAACAACAGTAAAAAAATTAAATAAATATTTTTTATTTTTTTATCTATTACCATCATCTACATTTGCTTCACATTGGTAATAATGGTGATAACCTATAATGGATTAAAACACATCAAATTCAACAAAATACTGTTTATTACCTCCATACTTGTAGTGAATGCGCGGTTTACCTTGGCTATAATGCTGATAATCTGTCCAACTCTATTTATAAAACAAACAAACAAAGCATTATAATCTTGTTACATAATTCAGAATCTTACAGTTTTCTACAGCTTTAATGGACATGCTCCAACAAACAGAAATCTTCACTTTTTGCGTTACTACAGATCAGTTGGCCATTAATGCCACAGAGAGAGGTTGTAGCATTTGAAGAAACAAAACACATTCCAACTCAATGAAGGCAATGCAAACCAAGGGAAGAATGGCATTGGATAATTGACCAGATTGTCTCTCCACTGTCATGCAGGTGAACAACTATCAGACTGCCTTGGATTAAAAACACTGGGTTAACACAAGGGTGAGCTTAAAAACTATTAAAGCAAAATAAAAATAGAAAAACTAATAAAAAAGTCAAAAATGTGGTGGCACGTTCAAGACGGTTACATTTTAATGTGAGCTTTTGTTGACAAGTCCACTTCCTCAGACATAAGAGAGATATAACATGGCAAATATTTATATATGGCATAAAATACGGAGATTTTGGCTGGCTGGTAAGAAAAGTCAATGGGTATTTAAAAGTAGGGTGATAACCTCTTACAGTGTATATAAAGGTACATTCCACAGATGTTTTAGACCACAACACCCAGAATTCTGAGCCTAGATTGCCAGTGACAGAGGACTGTGGGAGTTGTGATCCAAAACATATGGAGTGCTGAAGGTTCGCCACCACTAAAGGATGTAAGAACCTGTGTCATAGAATAATAATTTTTCAATAACATGAATGTTCATTATACTGAGGAAACTGGCCTTTTACAATTGCTAATGACTTTTCTTTCTAAGAAGTTTTGCAAGCAGCTACAATATGTGAAATATTATTTGTTGCCTTCCTGATGTCTGACTTGTGTCCATTAATTGTTTTGTGTAGAGATTGTCCCTTTTGTCCCATGTAGAGAGCAGATGGCCTTGTTGGTGAAATGGCATACATAACATTAGTAGAGGAAATGGTAAAAAGTGCATTTGATGTTGCATGTGACATTGTTAAGTCCAGTAATCGTGATGGCAGAATAAATGTGGAGGCAGAGCTGGCATCTGGCTTTGTAGCAAGATTAAGGAATGATGATGCTACAGCTTCTTCCAGCATGGTCCCTACCGCAGAACCGGTGCCTGCAAGCTCCTCCACCAGCCTTCCTCAAGCTGCTTTTAATTCAATTAACATTTTGTTTTGTGAGCAGCCAGGTGCTTGCCTTTGCCCATGTGTAATAGCCCCAGAATATGTGGGAAGCCCATGTGAACCCTAAAGCATTTCCAGGAAATAAAGATGGGCAGCTGTGCTTTGCTCTCCAGCAAACTCTGTTTGGTAAAAATGGGAGAAAGGACCACCACTATGTTCTGCCTAAAAAAAACTGAGTGGGGATCAGAAAGTAGGCAAAACCTTGGAGTGGGGGGAGAGCATATGAAGCCTATTTGCTCAAGGGACGAGGCCATTCCTCAATGATGGGGAGATAGACTTCTCTGGACCATGAATGACCAATGGAGAATGAAGGGAGTGCAGTAACTGGGACAGCACAGAGTGACACTGTGACAGGAGGTTGGAGAGCAAGGGAAGAATGAACAGTAACCAAAGGGATGGAGACCCTGGGACAGGGGTCAGGAGAGAAGCACCAAGCCAGAGGTGGTGGAGCAGAGAGCAGAGAGAGAGAGAGAGAGAGAGAGAGAGAGAGCAGAGAGAGAGCAGAGAGCAGAGACAGCAGGGTCCTGGGAAGAGGCAGAGGGGGGAAAATCCATGAATGCACAGATGCATTCGCACACACGCACACATGCATGCATACACGCACACACACACACCACCTAAATCATGGAAATATGTAATTTAATCTCCTGGTGTACATAATATTGCCACTCACCTCACATACCCTCATAACATTACAGAAAACGTCTATCTCCATGGGATGAAATATTAACTAGAGTATATAGGCACTTTTCAGTATCGACTGCCACAATCCAGAAATAATAAATATTTCAGAAATTTATAGGTGTCTCAAGAAAAGAAGTCCAGTTGCCATGACTCAGCTTCCAGACTCCCTCACTGCTTTCCCCTTGGTTTACAAGGGCAGGAAAGTTCTCTCCCCCCCCCCCCCCTCAACTTTTCAAAGGGACTTGGTAGAGACTGGATCCTAGTGCATTAACAAGGCCATTTCAGATTAGCATGTTAGGTGCTAAGTCATCATCCAATTAAATGTAGGTTGCCTCAGGGCCGGCGCGTCCATTAAGGCGAACTAGGCAGTTGCCTAGGGCGCCAAAATGGACAGGGGCGCTGCCCAGCCGGCTGCCCCCCGCCGCCCGACCCTCCCTGCCGCCGTCCCTGCTGCCCGACCCCCCCTGCCACCACCGCCGCCGCCGCTGCCGCCGCCCTCCCCCCTCCCCCCTCCGCCGCCCGATCCCCCTGCCGCAGCCGCCGCCGCTGCCCGACCCCCCTGCTGCCGCCGCCCGACCCCCTGCCACCGCCGCTGCTGCCCGACCCCCCTGCCGCCGCCGCCGCCGCCGCCGCCACCCGACCCCGCCCCTCACCCCCCCGCCCCTCGCCTAGGGCATGAAAAACCCTAGCGCCGGCCCTGGGTTGCCTACATCTATAGATGTTCTCTGTAACATGACAACAAGTGTTGTTGGCACCCCATGTACAAATCATGTAGATCCATGCTTTTGATTTTAGCTGATAATGCCAGATCTGTGACTTTTATTGCACAATTTACAAACAACAGGATAAGATTTAATTAGACGATGACTTAGTACCTCCAAGTTATGTAGATTATTCTAAATTGGGAAAACAATTGGTTTTTTTATTTCCCTGGTAGAGTTTAAACCAGATAAATGAGCTCCTCCCACTATCTAGAAACATGCCCTTGAAGTCCCAAGCAGGCATGTTATATAGCAGGGCTGTTCAACTTTGAACAGGCCAAGGTCTATTTTATTTATTTATTTATTTATTTATTTATTTATTTATTTATTTATTTATTTATTAAGCTTATATACCGCCCGTCTTCCTGGAGGAACTCCGGGCGGTTTACAACAAAAAGTATAAACAGAATCAAACACCAAGTAAAACAATTTAAAAGGACAACTAATAAATAACAGATGGCGGGGGGGGGGAGATATAATTACTAGTCACCGAACGCCTCTCGGAAAAGCAGTTTTTAGTGCCTTCCGAAAGGCTGGCAGGGACTCTGCAAGGCGCACTTCGCTGAGGAGGTGGTTCCACAAGGTAGGGCCAGCCACAGAGAAGGCTCGGGTACGGGTGGTAGTTTTCCGAGCCTCTTGGGTGTGGCGACCTGCAGCATGTGCGCCCGCGACAACCTGGTCAGTCAGGCCGATGTTGACCGCTGGTCGATCCGCTCTGCCAGGTAGTCAGGTCCCAGGCCATGGAGGCCCAAAGTGCCTGAGGGCTACTACACTAAAACCTCTAATTACAAATTTTCTCTGTTCCGAGCACGTGCTCATAACTAAAAACTTTTGTAAGTACAGCAGCAGTTTCCCATAGGAATGCATTGGAAACCAATTAATCTGTTCTGGAGGGAACAGATTTCAACGCACCATGGCCCTCGAACTGCCCTGCTCAGCTGAGACAGTTGGCTGGCAGACCCAGAACTTTGCTGGAGCAGTGGTGGTCCTTGGGATGGGGGAGGGAGGCTACTTTTGAATCCTTCGCGGTCTACCTGTTGGGCAGGCTTGTTATATAGAAACATCCTGAAAAGTTTTAGTGAGATCAGTGACATCCTATCCATAGTTAATAATTTCGTTTACATATGAAAAGAGCACAACTTGGTTAGACTGTCACAACTGAAGACGGCTGTAAATGCCACTTGTTCTGAACTTGGGAATTGGAATTCAAGGAACATAGCCGTGTCACAGGCCATTGCATTTCCATTTGTACATGATGAGGACTTTCTGAAGCGCAGCAGACTGAGAAAATGCAAATAGCGAGGAAAGAATTTAAAGGACAAATACACGTAAAACAGACAAGGCTCCTGAATTTGTACAATGTTCTTCAAGGTGGACAAAAATGTTTCTGCAAGACTGCTCGTGGAAATTTCATTATCAGATAAAACAAAGTAGGGACATATGTACATATCAGAAAAATGCGATGTCAATGTGGATTAAAAGGCTTCTGAACTGACACCTCACAACACTCAGCTTTTTCTTTAATCCAGAGTTAATATATGATAACATGGAATAAAAACAAGGTTCTCAGCCTTAGCTCCCCAGATGTTCTTGAACTGAAATTCCCCAAAATCCTGGCAAGCATAGATAGTGAAACTCCTGAGAGCTTCAGTTCAATACGGTCTGGAGATTCAAGGTTGAGAATCACTGGATTATGACATCATCGGTCATATTCCTTAGGTTTTCTCCTGAGTTTCGCAATCCTCATAATAACTGGGAGAGTAATGGTTTGCTATAAAGTATCTGAAGGTATTTTGCTACTGAATTGACTATTAAGAGCTATTAACTTTATAAAAGACCAGCTCCTGAATGGCTGATATAGAGCCATCTAGCTGCCTGTAGCTTTGGACTCTCCTTAGAGGATGGCTAATTACAGATACTGTTATGATAACATTCTGCATTTCAAAATGTACAACTACACTATTGGTTTGTGGTGACATCATGCAAAAAATAAGAGTGGCTGCAGACTCAGGAAGGATTTAAAGGGACATGCCCTTGGTTTCATATATACTGGTTGGGAAACTTTTTTATTCAAACCAGAGGAATGTTCTCCAGTTGTAATTATCGCACAGCCAAATAAAACATCTCTTTCAATATGCAGCTATGAACACTGTTTTTCTACACACCAATCAAATGCTTAGAAAACAGTATAGTTTAGAAGAGGGGTTTTTTTGGGGGGGTGACGTGAAAGATTCTGGGAGTTGTAGTTTAAAATCACTCTGTGATCAAGTCTAGGCTGGGGGAGTAGTACAGGAGGTTGTTAAAGAACAGCTTTAAATCTCTGGCTGTTATAAAGATTGGAGGGGCACTGCTTCTAATTGAGTCCCCTCATCAGGAGAATGGTGGTCTACAAATAACACTAAATATATAAAACTACACAAGAAAATAGCCCCAATTTCCATCATTAGTCCCCCCTCCCCCCGGGAATCAGGACAGTGAATATGTCTAAACTAGTTTGTCAAGCAAAATGGCAGCCTCATTAAATCTAAAGGCATCAATATACATGTTAAAACACATTTAACATGCACAAGATGGGACTCTGGTTAGGTCTACCCAAGGAAGGGATCTGAGATCCATCATTCAGAATTAATTCTTCATGGGACCAAGGTTCTGTTTTAGGTTATGAATGCAGACCGCCCTGGAATGAAACCATACTGTCAATTCTGTATGCTCCAAATGAACTGGATTCAGTGATTGATGGGGTCCCTTACAGCTTCACATTTCTAAGATTATTATTATAGTACACAACTGGAAAAAAGTCGTCCTGCACATACTTCTTGGTGAAACAAATGTTTAGCCAAATAACTTTGACTCTAGCACATTCACTCCTTGCCCCTGTAAATGATGTTCCACACAAGTTTTTCACAAACCCAATTTACTTCTGTTTTTGCAGGCTGTGTGAGATGAAATAGTCAGAGAGCACTAGCAAAGAGAGATGTGTAAAAAAGGAAGGGTTATTATTATTATTATTATTATTATTATTATTATTATTATTATTATTATTATTATTATTATTATTATTATTATTATTATTATTATTATTTTGCTCTCCCATCTATCCTGCAAAAGGAGGTAAGATTAACTTCATAAATCTGTCAGATCCCCACATTAATCATCAAGACAAACAGTTCAGTGGCACATTGTTAGTTTTTGGGGTGAAGGTGCATCCTTTCCCCCCACAGGAAGTTAAAAGCAAGATCTGTGTCTTGAACTTCTTGCAGATCTGTGAATTCAAATGTGTCATCTTCAAAAGTTGAGGAAATGCAGTGTATGACTGTCTAATGGATCAAATTCAAGACTTTTAAAAGTGAGATCAAAAAAGAAAGTGGTAAGAAATGAAGACGCCTAAGGTGCAATGATCAAATGCTCATAGCAAATCTTTTATCCCTTTCTGGAAGTGTCAAAGTTCAGTAGGCCTACATAATCTTCTGAAAATTTTTGTGGTTTATCCAATCAAAAGTAACTGCATTTTACTGTCGACTTTGTGAATAATATATGTGTCTTTTTAGCAACAAGGTGGATTTACCGTATATCAAAACAGGAGACTTCAGCAGTGAATGCTATTCTCCAAGAGAAATAATGGCATCGCTATTCCAACATGGTAACTTTTGGTTGATCGTCGTTAACTGCAATGCATCAAAAAGAAGTCTGTGTTCAGGCATGACTACAGTCAATAAGAAGGAGTACCTGGCTGTCTCTTCAAACTGTATGTCATCCACTGATGCTGTCACACATGGAAGGCCGGCGTGTTTTTCAGCTTCAAAAAGACAGTTTGCAGCAAGAGGGGGGGGAAAAGAGGACAATTACAAACAAACATCACACTATTCTCCTTCCATTTCTCTCTGCCTTCAACCATGATGGGTTGACTATCTTCTCATGTCCACTTTTCACACAAAGCATTCTTTATATAAAGGTGCACAGAAACTTAATATATGTTACTGTGTTGTGAACTGCTCAGGAACACATGCAGACCTTCCACGTTCCCCACAAGGTATAACAAGTTTTAACAAGGCCTTTCCCCCGCTTTGGGAATGAGGTTACAAAAACATAATAATGCTAGGAAAGGCTAAAGGCAACAGCAAAGGGGGAAGATCAAATAAGAGGTGGATTGATTTAATCAAGGAAGCTACAGCCTTGAGCTTCCAAGAGTTGAACAGGGCTATTGAGGGCACAACATTTTGGAGATCAGTCATTCAGAGGGCTGTATAAGTCAGAAGCAACCTGATGATAGAACAGCAGCAGGAACAAGGGCAGAAGAAAGTCACAGTTTAAAGGTAATATGACAGGAGGGAACAAAAATACTTTAGGTGCAAAAATTATATTTTCTTTTAGTTACTTGTAAACATTATTTTTAAAGATTGTTGACAGGAACCTGTGAAGTTTATGTTAGTTTCTTAACAACTGGATGTTTGTTTCTGAAAAAAACATGTAACAAAATTAATTTAAAAAGCACTAAGTAACATTTTAAACATTATAATGATTAGCAACAAGTAATTACTTTTCAAATACTTTAAGAAATAGTGGAAATGAGTAAATTTTTAAAAGCAACTTTCCAAGCTGAGGTCCTTCACAACTGGTAAATGAGTGGTGACTGGTGCTATTAAATTATAGACAACAAAACAGACATTTGTCGGCGTAATTGAACCCAATGAGTCCCACATGACCTTCTTCCATGGGAGGTAGGTCTAGTCATTTGCTGAAAAAGCATTTCACTTCAACTCTTTGTGCTGAGCCTCTATTTGCCAACCTTTCAGGATTAAGCTAGTTAAGAAATGTTGGCACATTCAGGTGGACGTATAGCTCATTATATGAATTGCTTTTTCTGCTGCTTGGTTTGAATCAAATTGCAGTGTGTTTTGACTTAGAGCAATCTGTCTTTTTTAGGGTGATTCGACTCCATCTTGGCATCGTGCTGGGACTAAAGGGTTTCTGTATGTGTGTCTGAATTAGCCCACTCCTAATTATGGCCCATTCTGTGGCCCATGTGGATGGTTACTCTGTACCCAAACTGAACTATGGGCACTGTTATTTGAGGTAAAAGCCTTGTGACATATTTTGTGATGTGACATTGAACAGGAAAATTGAGGGGGAAGGAATCAGCTGTGTTTTCATCCTCTGTGTGTGTGTGTTGTGTCATTACAGTCGTGACCGACTTCATGACCCTATGTCCATGGAGTTTTCTTGGCAGGAATACTGGAGTGGTTTGCCAGTTCCTACTCTACCTCATTTCAAATTTAAAAATATTTTCCTATTGATGCAGTTGTACTCTAGATAAACAAGATTACCATGCTAGGTAGAGGCATTGCTCTTGTGCTATTTCACTTACTTTATTTAACAGCAACCACCAAAGAGAAAGCCACAGCAGCCCAGTGAATGACAGCTGTGGGAAAAGGTGGGGAAGGATACAAGAAGGGGGGTCCTTAATTGAAAGGGGGGGGAATAGAAGTGATCCAAAGACCTGTCTGGACTCTTCTCATGGAAGAAAAAATGTCAATGTGAATGGAAGGAATGCACAAGTGAGAGACAAAATAGATCACACTAAGATAAGAACTATTTAAGGTCCAATTTCCCATGTCTGGACATGGCCAATATTAAACTGTTCCCTGTGTTAGCTTGAATGCAGATTAAAAATGCAAAAAAGGGGCACTGCATCCATCTTCTTCTTTTTTGGTTCACCTTCATCCATGGAGGGTGACCACCTCAAGCAGGGAGCCTCTGTTACCCAAGGAGACCTTTCATCTATCATACAAAAATACTGGAAAAATAGGATTTCAACACACACGGAAATCCTCTACAGACAGAAGGGACTCCAGCTCCAGCTCCAGATTGTTGGCCTCCATGTATGGAGTGACTGGAGAAGATGGGGCAGAGATCTGTCACTGCCCATCCTCATATTTTCATTATATGAGGGCTTCAATTGTATTTAGCAGTTAGTAAGACACTTAGGATCACTTTCTTTTTCATATTCTGATAAATATGTGTGGTTTTAATCCAGACTAGCAACATGTCAGACACTACTGGCTACTCTTTTCAGCATTAGTTAACCCCAATACAGTGGTATAATTTAGTCATTCTGTAGGTATTTATTTTTATTTATTTAAAATATTTTACCCCACCTTTCTCCTTGGAAAGGACTCAAGGCAGCTTGCAACAATGAATGACAATCTACTGTACAAAGTTGCTGACAAGGAGTATACAAAGTTACCAAGGAACATTAAAGATAATGTTCAAAGGTAAAAACAAGGATTGTGAAGAGGCACAACGGGAATTTTAAAAAAATCACTATATATTTCCTGCAAATTGCTCTGAAATCAAGTGGTGACCCCGAACCCCGGCTCACCACTTGAAAACACTGTACTGTATCATCAAATGCTCTCCATTCTCCACCATTGGTAAAGAGTCCAATGGTAATGGTATATGGTTCATTTCCCTCTAGAGAGGGAAAAGCATCCACTGTCCCTTTTAATATACCTACCTGGCCATGAATCCACCTCAATGTTCAACTGCCCATTGCCAAAGCTGGCCTGAAGTATCAGCAATTCTGTTATGCTTAAATTAAGCTCTATGACCTAATGAATTTAGTACTTATGACCTAAATGAACTATCCACTCAGCACTGCAGCCACTGAAGGACTTTGTAACCATTGCCGAACTTCAACTTACAGGTGAACTTTGTAACCAAAAGATGCCTGAATTTGCTTTTTTCCTCCTCCCTCCAAAGTCTTTTCCTTTTATGTCATGTCTTTTAGATTGCAGAGCTGGAGGAAAGGCTTTATTTCTGGTACTGTACTCATAAATCATTCTAGGAGCCTTTTTTGTAAGAGTAGAGGGATAAATAAATAAATAAATAAATAAATAAATAAATAAATAAATAAATAGAATGACAAAGCACTGGAGACTTGTGATTTATATATGTGTAAATGCTGCCTAGATGCCATAAGCACATCCGATCTCACCTAATTTCGAAAGCTAAGCAGAGGTGGCCCTGGTTAGTACTTGGATGGGAGACCACCAGGGAATACCAGGTGCTGTAGGCGCCTGGAGTAGGAACTGACAAGCCACTCCAGTATTCCTGCCAAGAAAACTCAATGGAAATAGAGTCATGTCACATGGGATCGGTCACGACTGTAATGACACAACACAAACAAATTCTGGTAGCAGGTGGCATGTTTACTACTCAAATGTGTAACTAAGCAAAGTGGAGCTCAATAATGCCCCCATTTTAACAGCAACATCCAGCTGAAAAATGGCCCATTGCATGTGTCCACAGAGGCAAAATACTTCACTTAGACCCAACCCTTTCTGTTGAATGAAACCAATCAACAGACAGCATCTCCTGTATTAAGAAGCACTAAGCAAGTGTCAACCAATCATTCCTGACTATCGGGAAGCAACAGGCTTAACAAAAACAGAAACAAAAACAAAGCAAAGCAAAATACACCCAACTGTGGGAATACCCACAAATTCCATAGAGAAGTTGACTTGATCATGGGCAGAGTGCTACAGTTTAGTAGTGACTCTTTGCAAATCAAAGGAAATAGTACATGCTACTGTTTTGTACAGGACCCAACAATCCCGTACAAAACAGTATGTTGCCTTTTCCCTACAAAGAAGAGTCTTGTGGAACTTTAAAGATAATAAGATTAGTTTGACATAAGCCCCTGGGAATTTTAGCCCATTTTATCAGGAGCCTTTGGGCAGCATCAAGTGAAATAGGATGCAGCTTACACCAATAAAAACGTTCAAGGTGCTACAATGTTCTTTGAAGTTTTTTGCTGCATGAGACCTCTAGAGATTACAATCGTGAACTAGCATCCCACATACATCAAGAGTGACCTCCACCTAAGGAAAGCCTTCTGGGTGGCTCATGAAACAAATCCAGTTCCAGATGAAGTAAGGACAATGATCAAAACCAAAACACAATTAACACATAAAAAGACTGGGGTGGCAAGGGCAAAGGCACTGCAGGGTACTGGATGTATGGTCTGGTTTGCTGTTTACTCTTAGTTGACAGACTGAGTCCAGGATCCGTTGTGATTCTGCACCACAGAAAGTCCCACTAAGCCTAGCCAAACCCAGGTGGGGAGTGTTGTAAGTTCACGGAAACTTATGCCATCATAATACTGGTTTGACTTGAAGACGTCATGTCAGCTGCACATCATGCCATGTATACCCGGAGAGCCCAGTCTCGGGTTGTTGAAGTGGCTTCGCCGGCTTGCTAGAGCCTGGCGATTAGGGATTTTTTTAAAAGTAACTTTCGTACGCTTCAACAAAGGGAGGGGAGTTCAGAGTCACCCACACACCCTCCATCCCGTTGCGCCCAGTAGAGGGGGGGGCGACGCTTACCAGCCAAGCAGGCCGTGGTGTCGATCCATTTGAGGAGCTGGCCGGGGCTCAGCTCCCCGAGATGATTCGCGTGAGAGGGAAAGACGGGCTGGCACATGTGCACCTGCGCGCCCGCCATGGCCTTCGCGCTAGCTGCACAGTCGCCCTTCTGCCGCTGTCTGGCTCACACGCATTTGTTTACCGCGGCTCTCCTTCAGCAAGCGCCGGCCGGCGAGCCCGGGCGAGTCCCCTCCCGTCCCCTCGCAATTGCTGGGCGAAGGTGTAAGGTCTGTAAGGAGGTTCACTCGTCCCAGGGAACCGCCTCCTGCCTTCGCTCGCCCTCTCGGCCCCGACGGCGGACCAGGGCCCTTGGCGCCCCTTTTGGACGCCCGACGCGGACGGGCAGGGGACGTTTTTGTAAGCCCCCCCCCTCACTGGACAACCCAGTGAGCAACGGGTCAAGTTGGACCCTTGGCTTTCCTCAGTAATATGGGGTTCACACGCCTGGAAGGATAAGGCGCGAGAGAAAATAAAGTAATAGAAAGTAAATATAAAGAAATAAAAGCCTAGCCCGTTAAGTCAAAAAGCTTTGTCGCGGAAGATCAGCCCCTGGGAAAAGTTCACCGTTCCCTTCTATGTCCCACTTTCCTACACAGGACGGGACTGGGGGGATGGGAGTTTTAGTCATGAAAAAACGAATTTCCAGTGTTTGGGCTCCTGAGGTCAGTTGGCAAAGCCCAATCGGAAATGCCAAAATAACTGTGTAACAAGGTAAATGTCGCTTCGAAATGTTGGATTTGATGTTTTCAGTGTTAAACTGTAGGGATAGCGCGCGCGCGCGCACGCGCGCGCGCGCGCACACACACACACACACACACACACACACACACACACACACACACACACACACACACACACACACACACACACACACACACACACACACACACACACACAGAGCCAGACAGAGAGAACGAGAGGTGGTATTAAAGTTGAGACAGAAGCATAAGCAAAAAACCTGCCCGTTTCAGGGGGAAAAAGATAAATTGAGGCAGAGGAGATTCCCTCCAGAAAGCCCCTTGGCAACAGCAGTTGTTTGCTGGATAGTTTACATTTTATAAAAAAACACTTCGTTTATTAAAATATGATAGTTGTCAAATAAGTAACGATACAAAACAATGCTACCAGTTTGTGCATAGTAAATTGTAATGTAAATAAAGACTTTGAGGAGCATTCCAGATGGTGTGTCTGTCTCTGGAATAAAAGTATAAGATATATTGTAGTCAAACATACACAGAATTCAGCAATAAAACAGATTTACAAAGAGAGTACTGTAACATTAATTGTGAAATGGTCAATAGTTCAGTGTAGATGAGTAGAATGGTAGTATCCACCACTTGATGACTGTTTTCAAAGTAAAATAGTCCCATAAATGGAATAACTATATCATTCAAAATTATATAATACCTTAGAAAGGCAATAAAGTATTGCAATTTCCTTAAACTGGTACAGGCAATTAAGTTATATTCCTTAGTGTTTGTCTTATGTACTAAAATGCATTCCTCAGACAATATTATTCCTGTTCTTGGAATTTCATTCATACTGTTTATGCTCAGTACCTGGGTCATACTGGCCTCTCAACTTAGATTTCCATATGTGACAATCTCAGCTATAGCAAGTTGCTTATGGATATGTATGTGTCTATGTAAAAATATGTGGATTCACAGTGTGATATTGTGGACAGAGAGATGGACTAAAACTCTGGAGAATAGGTTTTGAAACCCCCCCCTCAGCTGTGAAAACTGACTAGTGGGAGTGGAACTGGTAAAACCACTCCTTAAATACCTCACTGACCTTGAAAGCCAGATGACAGTTGCTATAAGTCAGTTCTCACTTGACAGCACTACATAAATGTAATATATTAGTGGGTCTCAGCCTTTGGACTTCAACTCCCAGAGCTCCAGCTGGCAATACCTAAGGATTCTGCAAGCTGATACAATAGTGATACGATAGGTTTTCTCTCTCTCCAGCTTCTTGTTATACTAAGGCATCTACACGAGAGACTGGTGTATTTATTTAAAATATTTTTATCCTGGGTTTTTTTCTTAAAAACGTCTCAAGACAGCTTATACCATTAAAAGACAATATGTAAACCTAAAAATATGAAGTGTACAAATATTAAAACAGATCAAACACTACTCTTAGAAATGGTAAACAAAAGGAATATTTTAAAGGCAGTAACAATCCATTTAAGAACCCTACTCAGACAGTGACTTGATGAGGGAAACCTTGCGTAAAGAGAATGTTCTTGCCTTGGTTGCCAAAGGGCAACAAAGATGGCGCCAGCCTGGCCTCCTATGGAAAGAAGTTCCAAAGGCCCTCTCCCATCCCCCCCCATGTACCTGTGAAGGTGTTGGGATCAAGATATAGGCCTGTCCTAATTATCTTAAACTGATGGGCGATTATATGGATTTACTCTGAGTAAGCAAATAACTAAAAGTGGCAGGTGACTGCAATGTGGCCTTTTGAAAAGTGGTAGTTTTATTATGGCATATATTTTTGACCTACAGGCTTATGTTTTATCCTTCTCTGAAAAGAAAGGCAAAGAACGGAAAAAAGGATAGATGTGATGCCCTTTGAGTTCTGCTGCTAATTCAGTGGGATGCCAGTACCAGATCTCTGCTCAAGATAAAAGGAAGAGACATGTATATCAGAGAAACATTTTGAGTCAAACAATTTGAGATGAAGAAGCTGACCAGAGGCTCACAATATGACATCTGGTGGTAGTAGATGGAAAATGCAACCTTTTAAGTACAAGAGAGATAAATACAGTGATCCCCGCTTATCGCTGGGGTTAGGGACCTGACTTGACCCACGATAATTGAAAATGTGTGATATGCGGATGCAGGTTGTCAGTTAACTGGAAATCATTTCTGAGGCCTCCGACAGGCCTAAAAGGCTCTCAGAGGCCTCAGAAATGATTTTCAGTGATCCAGAAGTCACTTCCAGTTTGCAGGGAGACCCTTTTGAGGCCTCCAGAAGGCCCAGGAAGGCTCTCACAGGCCTCTTCAGGGCAGCTTCAGTTCTGTGGTAAGTATGGGAGGATTGAAACAGGACTTTCCCCCCTTATCTCAGGGGGACTTTTTCATATACTGCGGTCCCACAATATAGCGGGACCGCAATATATGAACCGCGAAAGGGT
Source organism: Phrynocephalus guinanensis (assembly GCA_037367245.1). Classification (NCBI taxonomy): domain Eukaryota; kingdom Metazoa; phylum Chordata; class Lepidosauria; order Squamata; family Agamidae; genus Phrynocephalus; species Phrynocephalus guinanensis. The sequence continues at coordinate 81,025,296 of CM074738.1, read as the reverse complement.
GGGGGACCACTGCACGTAGATGGGAAACTGGAAAATTATCCTTGTTGAGGTCTAGTGACTTTAGATTCCAAACAATCATGAATTTCCATGGCATATAGCACTGAACTGCACTGTTTTTTCTTCTTCGTCTACGTCCAAGGTGGGCAATTTATGGCCTACCAAAATGTTTGGTATGGGCCTAGTGCCCCCTCAGTTTCTGTATATAATCTCTAAACTCTCTTTAGTGTTCTGATCAATTTTGTAAACAGAATGTAACATTGTCTAAGGCAGTTACTTCACGTCCTTCTTTGTTCTGTGACTAGTTTTGTACTGTGACAACATTGGTTGCGGTCACATGGTTTTGTCCCTATTTCAGTGTTCCCATGGTCATGATAACTTGTCTTGTGACAAGAGTTACCTCACAGTCTTGTACCGTGACAAACAGTGAATTTGTCTAGTTTCCTTTTTCCTTTTTTTGGGGGGGGGGGGGCTTAAAATTATTTTTTGATATTTCGCTTCTGAAAAGTCAAAATATAAAAAACGGATAGTTTTCTGAGAGAAACGAATGTTTTGTTGCGTGACAGTCATTACTACACGGTGCCTTGTCTCAGAACAGAAAGCAGGAACAAAGAGTGACAAGGGAAAACCCTACCCCAGCACCAGGTACAGAATTGTAACGCTTAGTACCTGCTCCGGGGGCGTGGTTGAGACAAACTTCAGTAGTTGCGCGATGGACGTGAAGTAACATTTTTTGAACCTCTCCTAAGCGCAACACTAACAGAGACAAAACGGACATGAAGTAACCGCCTTAGAGACTTTTCCTGGATCTGTTTTTTTTTAACCCCACCCATCCCCCATTTTATGTCCCAGGTATGCTCTCTGTTCCTCAAGGCCATCCTTTCAGCTTTTTGTCTCACTTCCTTCTACTGCTCTTTCTTCCACAGCGATTCATTCATTAAACACCATATTGTTTTATAATCCCCTTCCTCAAAAACAATACAAAACAAAACATAGCAAACCTCACAGGTTTTTATGTGCTTAAATTCACCCTCCTGCTCTTCTCTGGATTCTTGATCTTTTACTATGTCTCTCCTTCATTTACTGTTTTCTTAGATTCCAGTTTCTCAGTCTCCCGCCTGAGTTGTGTGGTTCCCCCTAGCTTCATTTTCCTCTTAAGGCATCTTAATGTATAATTTCCCAGTCCTCCATTATTTATATCCCCACATAGTGTACAGTACTTATCAATGGCTAGTGTGATCCTCATCAAATTGACTTTCCAATATCTGAGTGTGTGAAGCATTGTGTTAATGCAGTGCTTCCCAACCCTCCTAATGCCGTGACCCTTTAATACAGTTCCTCATGTTGCATTGACCCCCTTGCCCTGCTCGGAAGAGGCCACAAGCCCCCTTTGGCAGGCAGGCCACCTCCGCAGGTGCCATAGAGAACTTCCCTCTACAGCCACCTTCAGCCAGCCACAGCCTCCGGTGCCATTGACTGACATCCTCTCCAACCTACAGTATCAAGCTATAACTCACTCTTTCCCCTCCTTCCTCAACCTCCTCCTCCAGACCCAAGCCATTTGTGCCCTTTTCTTCATTGGCTCATGGTGACCTCTGTGAAATGGTTGTTCGACCCCCAAAGGGGTCCAGACCCCCAGGTTGGGAACTGCTGTGTTAACCTTTTGATCCCTGAAGCAAGGAGAGCTGGCTTTTTGGTGAAAACTTTGGAATCTGTGTTTGGGAAAGCTGGCCTAAGTAGCTCTAGCAATTGCTGTATGTACATAAATTATGTGCAGTGGTAGTTATTTTTCCCTTGCTTTCTCTATGTTTTCTTTCATAGAAATGCTAATAATTCAGCAAGAAAATGCAAAACTCAAAAGCTGATACTGTAGATGTTAAACAAGTTATAATTAATCTTCAATCACTAAATTAGTATCCCAATATGGACATGTGTGTGAATTATGTAGCCTTTTAATTCACATATCCCTTATTATAAATTCCTCTTTCATGGTGAAATCTCCTTTAAGCTGAGTTTGACCCAGCATGAGCCTGTAGTGTATCTGTTGTTTTCTGCAAGATGAGGAACTATAAAGCTTTTTATATCCCAGAGCAATGCAAAAGTCTAAATCTACTCACGTATAAGGCTTCTTGAATTCCCTGGAGCAGTATGTGCTCAGCCTGCATAATGAGTTCTTTTAGGCAGCTGAGAAGGATTCTGAATTAGAGAGAGAGAGACAGCAAGAGCATAGCCTTTCTAGTTACTACTTCAGTTGCTATTTTAAACTTCTCGGCAATGCATAGTTTCCAGGAAGAAGAGAGTGCATTTGTATTGCAAGGGAAAACTGAGGGGCTATGTCAAGGTTATGGCTATAAATTGCAAGGTGCTTCTTGGTATATAGCTGCTGTATTGGTATATTGGTACAAATAACATATTAAGTATCAAGGGAAAGGCCATCTGACTGTGTATTTTTTTTTAAAAAGTTTTCCCCTACTATTAAAGCATTATTGTTACAAGGAACCTTCCTCTATTTGAAAGTGACAAAAATGTAAACACATAAATAGGTAGGTTTTGTATTTATAATCTATGTGTTCTTGAGTAGGGACTGAGAATACCCTCCTGGCCCACAACTCATACAAATTCTTTGTATTTGGTTGAGGGAGAGAGAAGAGCAAAATATCTGAGGGACTAATTCTCATCCCTGCTGTGAAGATTTCTGACCACACACTGAAAGAAAATATAGTTGTTGTTGTTGTTGTTGTTGTTGTTGTTGTTGTTGTTGTTGTTGTTGTTGTTGTTGTTGTTGTTGTTGTTGTTGTTGTTGTTGTTGTTGTTGTTGTTGTTGTTATTATTATTATTTATACAGCTTATATACCGCCCGTCTTCCTGGAAGGAACTCCGGGCGGTTTACAATGGGTGTACAAAACAACAGATTATAAAACAACAACTAAAATAAGTAATAACTAAACTAATAAACTAAAAGAAAAGAGAAAAAAATGCAGACAAAACAGCAGCAACAGATGGCGGGACTAGGGAAAAAAAATTGGGTCACCCAAACGCCTCCCGGAAGAGAAGGGTTTTCAGCGCCTTCCGGAAGGCAGGCAGGGACTCTGCTAGGCACACTTCTGCTGGTAGGTGGTTCCATAAAGTTGGGCCAGCCACAGAGAAGGCTCGGGCACGGGTGGAAGTTCTCCGAGCCTCCCTGGGCGTGGCCACACGCAGCATGTGCGCCCGCGACGACCTAGTCGGACGGGCCGAAGTTGATCGCTGGTCGATCCGCTCCGTCAGGTAGTCAGGTCCTAGGCCATGGAGGGTCTTGTAAACCAAAACCAAGACCTTGAATCTAATTCGGGCTGCAACGGGTAACCAATGCAGACGAGCCAAGACTGGGGTGATGTGCTCAAATCGACGCACACCCGCCACCAGTCTGGCCGCTGCATTTTGGACCCGCTGCAGACGCCGAATGAGAGTCAAGGGGAACCCCATGTAGAGCGCGTTGCAATAGTCCAGTCTAGAAATCACCAGCGCCTGGACCACTGTTCTGAGGGAGTCCCCATCCAGGTACGGACGAATCTGGGCGATTCACCAAAGGTGGAAGAAGGCATCCCTGGACACGGCGGACACCTGGGCTTCCAGGGTGAGCGCCGGGTCGAGGACTACACCCAGATTTCGGACACAGTCCGATGGCCTGAGGGAAACACCCTCCAAGGTGGGATACGGGCCACCGTAGCTGGATGAGGAAGCCCCAAAGAACATAACCTCGGTCTTATCGGGGTTGAGTTTGAGCCTGTTAGCCCGGTCCATTCCATGACCGTGCCCAGGCACTGATCGAGGGTCCGGACAGCCTCATCTGCAGCGGTAGAAAAGGAGACATAGCGTACTGATGACAGCAGACTCCATGTCCCCTAATGACCTCAACCAGCGGCCTGATGTAAATGTTGAACAGCATGGGAGAGAGAGACGACCCCTGTGGAACCCCACAAGGGAGTATCCAAGGGGCCGACAACTCGCCCCCATGCTGAACCTGCTGGGGACGGTCTCCGAGGAAGGACCGGAACCAACTGTGAACAGTGCCTCCGATCCCAACCCCAGAGAGCCGATCCAGCAGGATACCGTGGTCGACGGTATCAAAGGCTGCTGACAGATCCAGGAGGACCAACAGGGAGGAGCACCCCCCGTCGGCCCTCCGGAGGAGGTCATCTTGCAGAGCGACCAAGACTGTCTCGGTCCCCCGACCAGGCCTGAACCCAGACTGGAACGGATCCAGGGCATGCTCGGCCTCCAGATATGATTGAAGCCAGATCGCGGCCACCCTCTCGATCACCTTGCCCATAAAGGGCACGTCAGCGATCGGGCGATAGTTGGACAGATCGCCCATGCTAGGTTTGGTTTCTTCAGGATGGGCTTTACCACAGTCTCCTTCAGACGGGAAGGAAAAATCCCTTCCCTGAAGGAGGCCGTGGCGATGATCGATGCCCACTCTGAGATGTTCCCAGCCACTGCTTTCATAAGCCATGAAGGGCAAGGGTCGAAGGGGGTGGACGCGGGCCGGCAATGGGCAATAGCCCTGGAGGCCTCAAGTGAGGTGACAGGCCCAAACTCAACCATGCGAGGAGACCGAGGGGGCACAGCCGCCGGGGATGCCGAGAGTGGGCTATCGCAACAGGATTCGAAACCGGTAAGGATGGCCTCTATTTTCGATCGAAAAAAGGCTGCAAAGTTCTCGCTACTGAAATCAGTAGGAGGAGGCCTAGTCAGTCCAGGATTAGTGAGGTCGCGAACCACACGGAACAATTCCGCTTGGCGGTTCGAGGCCTCACTAATTCTCAGGGTGTTATAAGATTTTCTAGCCAACCTGATCGCATGAACATAGCGCCTGGACTGAGCGATAACTGCAGCCTTCTTAGTAACCGTCCGGCTCTTCCTCCAGCTGCGCTCCAGCCTCTTCCGTTCATGCTTCATCGCTCGAAGCTCTTCCATGAACCACGGTGAGGAACGAGCTCTGCAGCGGATGAGGCGCCTAGGGGCGATCTGGTCGACAGCTCGAGATGTTTCATCGAACCATTGATCTACCATAGAGTCTACCAGATCGTCAGCCAGTCCGCCAGGAGGCTCCCCGAGGACTTCTCGAAACCGATCAGGGTCGAGGAGTCTGCGGGTGCGAGCCCAAACAGTGGGCCGAGGGTCCCCGCGAGGTGGGGCGGCGATTGATACAGAGAAAGACAGCAGGTGATGGTCTGACCATGACACGGGGTGGGAACAAGGTCCCACACCCTCAGACACGAATCCTCAGACGCGGAGGAAAATACCAGATCCAGGGTGTGTCCAGATCTGTGTGTTGGGCATAAAACATGCTGGGACAGGTTCATGGAGGCCATGGACTGCATGAATTCCAGAGCAGCACCAGACAGGTCACCGCCAGCATGCACATTGAGGTCACCCACCACCAAAAGGCGGGGGGTTCTCAACAGAGCAGCGGCGATGAACTCGGTGAGCTCTGGTAGGGATTGTGCTGGGTTGCGGGGAGCACGGTAACCGAGCACAATGCCAAACCTGTCCCGCTGCCCAACCAAGAGGTGGACACATTCCAACCCTGGAATCACCAATGTTGAGGCCCTGCTGATATGAATGGTATCTCTGTACACAATGGCCACCCCATTCTTTCAATTTCATATAACAATAATAATTATCTGCTCTCAAGTCAACTCCCAAGTTATGGGAGTTGAGGAGGTTTCTGGGCAACCAAGTAAAGCAGAGGAAGCTCTTCCCCTGCTTTGCTCAGTCGGGAAAGGCTTCACCTACGAATGCCTTGGAAAACAATTACTTGAACTTTTATGTTAATAAAAAAATCAGCCTTTTTTCCATAATTTAAAATTACTCTGCATCGTCAATTTCCTTTCATAATTCAAGTTTTTCGTTTTTCAAAGCATTCTTAAATCAAGGCATCACTGTACTGATGTAATAATTCATCACATAGATATTAGAGGGGGGAACAGAATTTTCTAGTTAAAAACTAGCCTGTCTTCTTAGTGTGGAATTTAATCAAATACAAACAAAATTTAGCTATTTGTTTAGTAATAAAGGAGTTTTCATCATTTAAAAGTTTTCCCCAACCCACCTTGTTTAAATCTACTGTTAGTCTACCTAAACATGGGTTAATAAATCTCCCTCTATAAGGGTGATGAAGGGGACAGTGAAAAAACATATGTACCATCGATTCCACCTCCCTTTGGGAGCATGAGCATTTCTTATGTAAATAATGTTAAAGCTGTATATAGTGAACAAACAAATTGTCACAATTAATGCACTTATATGCATAATTTGCAAATAATGTGCTGATTTGGGAAACTGGAGCATAGTAACCCTATCTAGGCTAGGTCTTTGTATCCATGGGCAGAACATTTAAACTACTCATCCTGTAATAATGCTCTGTTACTATTAGGGCAGCTTCTGAACCATGTTAAAGATATAGCTTTTAAAGTACAACATATTTTTGTAAAATGAAACTTTATTCTAAAATGTATCCAAAATTGCAAGACACAACACCATTAAAACAGATAAATACATATTTATGTACAGAGAGCATCAAAACACAAAACAATTGTTAATATAATTTTATACCATTTTAATGAGTTTCCATCAACAAAATTTTACAATTTAAAGAAGACTTTTCAGCTGCAAAACAGTTTTAAAATCATATGTATAAATTATGTCGACTACAACTCCAATATAGGTAAAGTAAAATACAAAAATAACCAATACTGAAATTCAAATACAAAACCCCAAATAATGTTGCACAGGTACATTATGTACACTTGATGAATTCATGCAGTTAACACAGTGCAACAAAATTAACTGCTTTAGTTTCAACCTATCACAAAATGGAACAACCATATCTTCAAGCAGAAGAAAATATACTTTTGTAATAAATCATAGTGCATTTAGAAGTTAAACTTTATAAAATGATTGCTGAGTGATTTATTTCTAAAACTCCCCAGTTTGTTCAGACATTCCACTTAATTCTAAATTATACTTCCACTAAATGAAAATTTAGAATTCAGAAAGATTTGATGCCAAAACATCTCTGCCTGATCACTTTCTGGTCTTTAGTTTTGATATCAAACCTACTAGCAAGGTATTTTTTTAAATCACTCCCTTGTTTTCAAAGAAAATGTTTATGATATATTTGATTTTTAAAAAGAGTACAGTAGGTGGAATTCAAAGTTACCTCGCTTCAAAAAAAGGACACCAGACTTAGGTTTTTTATGTGCATGTGTGCTCCCACCTCCACCGGCACCCACTCACATAAACTGTATATTGAGAACCATCTTTACCCTTAAGGCCTCAAACCCAACTGCCTTGATTGCACAAATACAAGTTATCTGAAATAAATTTATGGCTTGAATGACATTTCAGACAATTAGGTGGGCAGGTGTAAAGTAGGTTTTTCGCTTGTTTGGTGGCTTTGCACAAAGTGCAGGACATACTGTAGAAAGTTAATGTTCAGGGAATTGTGCAGTAAAATATTCAGTATGTTCTAAAATTGTGAAACAGCCCTCTCTCAGTAAACCAGCAGTATGCAGTCTGCTGTTTGGTTCACTGCAATCCATCTGTGCAGGTTCCACTGGAATTCATGTTTCGTCAAACATCAGATCAGATTTTGATAAGTGGCATCTAACACAGTCTGAGATGTCTTTCTTGCAATTCTGTGGATGTGCCAAGCATACTCTCAGTGCAATCCTATATTGGTCTACCCAAAGAAAAATAAGCTTCATTTAGTACAGTAAGATTCACACCCAGGAAAGTGTGCACAGATTGGAGCCTTGATGTTTCCATTTATATACATACATAAGTAGGATATACTGATAAACTGTGACAAGGTAGGAACCTTCTTAGCAGTTGATATCAATGAATGAACCAGAGAAACAAAAGAGTGAGCCTGAGTATCTACAGATATATTTAACATATAATGAAATACACTGTGATCTAAGGAGTGTTTTGTATTGTTCTGTACAGGAGGTCACTTTGATGAAGATTACTGGGGAAAAGAGGACAATTTTTGTAAGTACATTTTAATCTTATGGCACTGATAAAAGGAACTTATATTCATGATGTGATGCAGAATGAGAAGCTAGCTATCCCCATATTCAATGAAGTATTTTTGACCAATCAAAGTAGAGAACTACTACAAAAGGGAGGATTTTTTTGCGCGGGCTATTGAACATCTATTGAGAGGAAGAGGGAAATAGGAATTATAGGTTAGCATAGTGAACGTTATAATTTTCACTCCATTTATAATAGAATTTGTCCCAAATTCTTTTAAACAAGCCATACATAATGTATAGCACAGAAACTTAACTATAAAAAACTCAATGACATTTTAATCTGGACTAAGGTAAATGGTGCAATTTTAAAATGCAATATATTGTCTCAAAGTAGAAAGCGCCATACACATTTCTTTTGCACCCTGAATCACTCAACTCAGTACACAAAAGTGATTTGTCAGTCTTGATTTCTAACTTGAAGCAGAAGCAGAAACTGCCCTGTTTGTATTAAGATTATCGATACAAATAACAGAATTTTGGCCACTGGGTGCTAAGTAATTTGCTCACATGCTTCATCTGTGGTATATTCACACAACAGGAACCCACAGAAATCTCATGTGCATTGTCTAGAACAGTGTTTGGCGAACCTTTGGTACAGGTGCCAGAGGTGGCACTCGGAACCCTTTCTGTGGGCACCTGACATCGCCTCTTCACAGCCACCTGTATTTAGGTTAAATTGCTGTATTGGCACTTTGTGAAAAATTAGTGCGTTTTGAATTGCAATTTGGGCCCTGAGTCTCTAAAAGGTTCGCCATGAGTGGTCCAGAACATCTAGTGCTTGTTTGGAGTTTGTACAAAAGATACTATGAGTATTATGTTCCAAAAGAATATTCTGGTATTAGAATGCTACATTTTCCACGTAGTAGTTAACAATTTTTGGAGAAATTATATCTATGGATACCAAATGAGTAAAAGCTACATCTCTCTGTTCAAAATTTAATGGAAATTAAAAATTGTTACTTAGGCCCCGGTCCCACGTCCCTTTAAAAGCAGTTTAAATTACCAGATAACCTGTGTCTAAAAATGCCGTCCCCTTTTTGAAAAAAGAAAAGAAAAAAGAAAACCTGGTAATGATCCCTTAAGCGAGGTTTCTGTGACTCACCCAAGAGGTAGGGAAATTTTTGCCTCGGTTTGAAAATCCAGCTTTTAAGGAGGCAGACGCTGTGAGACCACGCAGATGATCTGGGTTTCTTTTTCTTTCTTTTTCCATAGCTCCGACCGGCTGTTCCTGGGGCCGATGGGCTATGTTTTTTTTAAAATTGCTTTTCACCTTCGGAGAAACAGGAAGCTCTATCCGGTCCTACAAGTTTTAATTTCTCCCAGCCAAGTGGTCCGTTTTTTTTTCAAATGCTAGCGCCACCTGCTGGCCAAGGGGGCTGAACTGCACTTTAAAATAATAATAAAAAACAGCTTTTGATGTGGGAACTCTTGTCCCACATTTAAATCACGTGATGGGACGAAGAGGAAAAGCCGAACCTTCAGAAGATCAGGATCAAAACCCAGGTGTGACCACGGCCTTATTGGTGCAGATATGTTAAAGGTATGTGTAACAAGCATGCCATGACAAATCTGCATTTTTTTATGCCTTAAGTTCAGTAGTTACACTATTCTAGCAGGATAGGAGCCACATAAAAGGTTTTCCATGCTGCTGGTGTATCTGAAAGGTCCCACATTATATGAAAAATGAAACTCTTCATTGTTTTGAACTTCTTGCTTAACCTTAGGACATGAGAAGGACCATCGCCATTGCCCAAGTACTAAGCCCAAGGGAATTTCGTTATGACTAAAAGGCAGCTGTCTGAGTATATAATAAAGAGCAGGAGTGGAGAGAGATGCAATGTTTAAGATGCAGTTAGAAACAATCTGACAAAATGAGTTCTATCACCACAAATGCTTTTCAAAGATTTTATACTTTTTTAAAGAGCTGCCCTTGCTTCTGCTTGTCAGTGATAAAGACCATTTTGCTAAAGTTAGAATCTGCAAGCATCTGTATTTAGAAACAAATGCCACCAAAATCATGGGACTTGCTTTTAAATACAGGTTTATTTTAGGATGCATGTTGTTTATGTTCAGAGAATAAACATATACACTTGTTAGCAATGCATTTCCTAGAGAACATTATGAAAATCTTTTTATGGAGTTAGCTGATTAGCAAGGATCTAAGTTACTTTGAGAACAGACTGCAATATTTACTGTGTTATACTAATAGATGTCTACAATACAAAATGTTGAATGAACAGTAGAATTTCTAAGGATTTCATACCTACTTAGCCAAATTTTACTGAAATCTCATTTGTGGCATGAACACCTTTTGGACTATGGCCTGAGAGAATCTCAGTTACAGGCATGTCTTGGTGCAAATACAACACTCATCCAGCATATAAGGTACCTTATTTGAAAGAGGTTCTAAGTGACCCTGATTATGAACAACTCTCCAGAGCCCATTTGAGGTTAACCATCTGGTACAGTAGAGAAGCAAGTGTGTTCAATTGTGATTCAGGCCTGTTAGCCTGGGAGCATCGTAAGAGAGAGAGAGAGAGAGAGAGAGAGAGAGAGAGAGAGAGAGAGAGAGAGAGAGAGAGAGAGAGAGAGAGAGATTGTATATAAGAAATTGTTTTAAGTCATTTCACTGACTTTGTTATGGAAAGATTTCCACTGGAAGTGAGGCATACGATCTTGATAAGCATACACATAGCTGCTGGATTTCTGATCACAGCAGACTGCCTTGCTTTTGAAATTACTGAAGAGGTTAATCTAAAGCGATTCTCATAAACAATTAACCATAACAAAGGTCATGTCAAAACCTTATTTAAGTATGGTTTTGCAATCACAAATATTTAAGTGATTAATTTTAGGAGAGCTTTGTATTTTGAAATGGACAAGATTGGAATAAAATGCTCCTTTTCACCATAACAGAGTATCTGAAGTTATATATTGGGGGTAAGTGCTATTAATGACTTTGTTACCTTTTAGCATTCATTTTGTATCAGCTTACAGTGGTACTTAAGAGCAGCTCAACTTAAGAGCAATTCGACTTAAGAGTGGAAAACTGTTGGCGTTTTAACTGCCACCTTACAAATTTTAGATATGGTCTGCTCGACTTGCAAAAAGTTTTTTTCTTTTTTAACTTATTTTTTCAAATTTTTAGATAGGTACCCCAACTTAAGAGCATGCATTGGAACGGATTAAATTCATAAGTTGAGGTACCACTGTATTATGTTTACTATACTATTATCTGCTCCACTGTCACTTTTTGATATTTTGATGCTGAGTTTTTAATTTGCAGTGGAACCTTATATTTATTATCTGGTTGTTGTTGTTTTGACTCCAGTATCACTTTGTTTTAGCTAGATGTACATAGAATTGCAACCATAAACATTATAGTGTCCCTTAACTAAGGCAAATATGGTTTGACTTACTTTGTCTCACTTTGCAGACACCAGGAAACCAATTAATTGTTAGTATTGTGATCTGCTATATTATGATTTGCTCTATGGGACAATGTAAGTCAAAAGATAAACACTTTTCTTTTTAAAAAGTCATATGGAAGCAGCTTTCAAAAATAGAGGGCTTAGTTCTAACACCATTGTCAAAGTTCTGAAAGCACTGTTGTCTCAAAGGGGTTGTGTAGATTTCCCCCCCACTTGAAAAGTAATATTTGCCTAGGTGTGCTGTTTCTTAAATTTTACCAGTTAACTTTCCACTAGATTCACAAATAGCTAAAATAAACCTATTAAAAGTTCCTCCTGTTTAAGCTTATATAAGAATAAATCCCATTGAATGTGGGATTTACTTGGAAAGTCACTGGGTTATACTGTAATCAGCTGCAAAGCAGCTGAAGAATGTATCTTATTATTTCATGGGCAGAACAGGTGTATACTAGATTACATTAGAACCTGGTTTGCCAATGATTACTTAAAGGGAGACTAGAAAATAAACTTATGTGCATTCTTAAGTGTTTGACCATGAATCAAAACTACCCTTGTTTTGTAATAAAAATGACAGTAGTAATATGTGACAAAAATCTTCTTATGTAAAACCTAAAATAATATTACAGCATATTTGCAGTTATGGATTTTATTATGCTAGAGGTAAAACAAAAATAAATTTTCTTTGTAGAATATCTTCTGCAAATATTGAATTGATCATAATTTACTGATGCATTAGAAGCAGAACCTCATCAGATGTCACTATTTCCCCTCCCCTTAAGTATAAAGACATTCCAGGAAGAAAAGAACAATAGCATGAGACAAGTGTTTTCTTAACATTAGGCACTATTAAAAGAGGATGCCACAACAAATTATTTTAAAGGGAATATCTTCACAATTTCTTAAAAAAATAGTGATGAAACTATTGAACATTTTCTTCATTCTGTTTAAGAAAAGCTCTTTTGTGAAATAAAAATATTCAGAGAACAAAGCTTCATGCCTTACCAAATATATACCTGTATACCATTATTTAAGGAGATATTGTATTCTGCTTCTAATTCCTAATCTCCTGCTAAATATACTAATACACAATAAACTGGAAAGATAATTTTTATGAATAGCTTTTTGGGGGGAGAAAGATGTCACTTTTAGCTATTTAAAAATGTAACTGTAATTATAACTATTCTTGGATTTTTGTACACATTTTATATGTAATGCATTTTATGCATTTCCAAGTCAACCTGTAGTTCCAACTTTTTCCATGGCAATAAGCACAGGCAAGAAGTGTTCCACAATACACAGCAGATTCCTGGTCAATATTCCTCTCTGTATATTTACTGAATTCGGGAAATGAAGATTTTAGCAGCAGCCTGCCAAAATTGTGATTGGGGCAATCCATACATGAAAATTCTTTTCTATGTGGATAATCTTAATAAGTTCAGAGATGTGAGTAGAACTTGGGTAGGCAATATGCAGTAGTCCTATAATGCCTGGAGGCAATTCCATTAAGGCCAGCCAATGGTGATGCATGGTGGAAGTGACAGCTTAAAAATATCTGGAGAACTACAAGTTGCCCATCTCAGTCTTAAATCAAGAACAGTTAAATGTTGTACTCTTATATATATATATATTAGATATTAGATACCAACATAAAGTGTTATACAGATGATCAAGTGCATTATCTTGGTCATCAGCTTCTTGGTATCTCTTTCTGTGACAATCTACCTCCGTATCGACTCTGTTGATCTTCTCCATAAATCCTAAACATAGTTTAATTTCAGCATACTCCTAATTTTTATTTTTAACCCTCTTTGCTATACAAACCATCAAATTTTCAATCTGCTGTCTGTTTTGAAAGCACATTCAACTTGATAAGTGAATATAATTCAAGTCCAGACTTTTGATTGTTAACAGGTATGTGGGCTATACTGCACAATTAGTAGTGCTTCATTGGATTTTAGACCTTGTGCCATAGTCATGTTTCTTTTCAGTGTTAACTGCATTTTTCACTCATAAATTAATGGGCAATAGACCAAGATAAATTTCTTGCTGAGATAGCTAAATTACATCTCCGTTTTTAAAATGTCAAGCTAGCTGAATGCTGTGGGACAAGTGAGAAGAAAGTGCAACTCTAGCATAGGATTTAAACAAAAAAAAAAAACACCACTGAAATCCTAACAGAGAAGCTTACTCAAATGTTCAAATAATAAGAAAAGAAATAATTACTATACCATCTCACAAAACTGTTCTATCTCTATGAGTGACACCAGCATAATCTCCCCACAACAATTGTGAACTTTGTTATAAAAATCGTGCCTCTAAAACCTAGGTACTGCCAGCTTAAGGTAAGATGTGCAAAATGGAGTTTTAAATATTTAAAAGCATTGGTCTGAAAGCTTGGCGTATGAGGGAAAGGGTGCAAGAAGAAAATATGGTTGATAGGAAATGGAGAAAACAGAATGGAGGAAAAGATGAGGAAAGATGGCTGCGGTTGATGAGGGTTGGGAATGGCCTAGGAATGGAGTCATTTGAAGAGGGGAGCCCCCTGAAAAATCCATTTTACTAGTTGTTCTCTATATACAATAGTGTATACTGTCTAGTATTGACATTTTTTCACATTGAATAGATGTAGCAAAGATAATGTTTTCCACTCTATTTCTATTCAGAGACTGCATAGTACATATTGAGTTCACAAAAAGTGGTTGTATGTAGCTTGCATGCCTCTAAGCAATACAATAGCCCAAAGAAACTGTTATCAAAAACAGAATGCTGGAATACATGCATCTTTTCTTTCACATTTCTGGGCTTTTATGTTCTTAGGGTTGAAGATTATTACAGAATGACCTGCAGCATAACACATGTTTCTGGATATTTCCTGCCAGCTCTTACAAGCCTGGCCAATAATAAGGAGCTGCATATTAATAAACTATCTCAAACATACACATTGGGGTCCAAACTCCTTATGGGACAGCACACTAATACATATTAATACTGACTTACATGTTTGATATGAAGTGAGAGAATTTGTGAAAGTAATACCCAATTTAATAAACCATTTAGCAAGATTGGCCAAGCTAGTAAAGGCTGGCAGCACTTATCCAACAATTTCTTTCCACATTTAACTGATGGTTATGAAGTATCTGATGGTTATGAATTCAACTTTAAAAGCAAAACTTTTACTTTCTTGAAGATTTATTATTATTATTATTATTATTATTATTATTATTATTATTATTATTATTATTATTATTATTATTATTATTATTATTATTATTATTATTATAATAATAATAATAATAATAATAATAATAATAATAATAAATCTTCAAGAAAGTAAAAGTTTTGCTTTTAAAGTTGAATTCATAATAATAATAATAATAATAATAATAATAATAATAATAATAATAATAATAATAATAACAACAACATGTGGCCAGAAAATTTATCAGCTTTTGAAATATAATCTTAATATTTATAAAATGTATATTAAATTAATTATACATCTTTTCATTGTCTATGGCAAATTTTGTTATTATATGAGAAGATTTCTTACATGTAAATGATAAAACAAATGTACACAGTAATTGTTAAGCTTATTACTTATTTTGGTAATTAAAATGAATATAAGTTTAATTAAAAAGAATATAACTTATAGTGATATACTGATATATAGTACTCTTTTTAAAAAACACAGATGTCTTTAAAAGACTCCAAATGCCAATGCTGTAAGCAGTTATGTGCTTTCATGACAACCTGAGTTTTTTGTCTGATGTATGAAGAGATTGTGAATTAGCAAGCGTAGCCTAGAACTGAAGCATATTACCAGAAGCCCCTTAATCCCACTGGGAAACTGTGGTGGCACTAGTTCTTATGTGAACAAAGCTTGGCTAATATCCACAGAAAGACTCCAAGTGTTTCGTGTGTAGCTGCATGGAAGTGTCCCTTAGCAATGAAAAGACTGCAACAGCTTCTGTTTAAACTGAGCTCTATGTACACCTCTGTTATCAAGGTTTGCACATTTGCACCACCCTAAATGATGACATTGTTAATGCGACAAACTGGAAATTTATGCTCAAAACACCCATTTTCTGGTATTAAACAAAGGTAAACTACATTTTTTTGTAAAAAGGAGAGGTGCTAGTATACAAAGAATGCAATTCATTATTTAACAAGCTAACGAAATTCCAGTCAGATTAGTTTGAACAGAAGCAGAAATAATGTAATGGCTTTTAGTGAATTAATTCAAGACAGTACTCTATTCTGGAAGACTTTACAGCATTAATACCAGGATGGAGGAATTCTTCCTGTTGCAGTGCTGCATGCTAAACTCCACTGTAAAAACATTTAAACACTTCTTTAAAATAGTAAACAGGAAACAAATGTAAAGGATTTGGAAAAAATCAGTGCAATATTTATTGGCTACATGTGATAGCAAAATAAAAGGGGAAGAACCCAAAACAAAATACATAACTTAATAATTGGTCCCTCTTCAAATTCCCCATCCAATTCCTCACTACATCCAATGTACCAGGATATAAATATAATGGTGACAAACATATTAATTACTTTTATTCAAAATGGCTTTAACGAACCAAGGATTCTATGTTGTTATCCACAAGGACTCAAAAAGACCTAGTGTGATTATAGTATGATCTAGGAGATGAAGTCCTGGTTAAATTAAGACTGCTGAAATTGCAGCAGGACATAGAGCAATTACATGCAACATCAAGTCATGGATTGATGCTGGATGAACAAGCCCTGTAGCACTCAGCCACAACGCGGGAGCCTTGGGCTCACATCCCCGCTATAATAGTCATAGTATTTCAGCCTGCCTCACAGTGTTCTTGTGAGGATAAAGTGGTGATAGGAAAGCTATTTTTGTGATCTTGGGCTGACTGGAAGAAAAACTGGGATATAAATGGAACTGCCCCAATAAAACTTACAAAGGATTTCATTTAATGTTTTATGTGAGCCAATCCTCCATGACTATTGCAGCTGGAATGAAACACATTCAGTGGTACCTCAACTTACGAATTTAATTCATTCTGAATGCATACTCTTAAGTCGAACTACTCTTAAGTCAGGGTACCTATCTAAAAAATTGGAAAAAAAAAGTTTAAAAATGAGAAAAAAAATTAAGTCAAGCAGACCATATCTAAAATTTGCAAGGCGGCAGTTAAAACACCAACAGTTTTTTGCTCTTAACTCGAGCTGCTCTTAAGTCGGGGTTCCACTGTATATTAAATTAGTGTTACTTTAATTTCCTTTTAATAAATTTATGTAGGAGCCTCAAAGTGCAGTGCTTAAACTGCAGTACTGTACCCAAAACTCTGTTCATGGTCCAGGTTCAAATTCAGGTACCAGCTTGAGGTTCAGTCAGCCTTCCAAGTTTGGCAACTGAGTACCCAGATTGTGTTCATTATGAATATTTATAATAACAGAGTATCTTCAGTTTACTCAAGTTCATTTATTACTCCTTTCGCTGCGATCCAATGGACATATGCAGCGGTTCCCTACTGTGGGTTACCCAAGGTGTTCTTGGACTAAACATCTAGATACTCTTGCCAGTGCAGCTGGTGACAAAGTTTTCCAGGAAGTATAGTCCAAGAACACTCAGGTTACCCAAGGTTGAGAACCACTGATGTAAGGTAATTTTTAGTAAGCACAGGAGAGTGGATTTATCTGATAAAAGATGATCTGATAAGCATGTATGACGAAGGCAAAAACTAAAAGAAACCATGTAAAATGTCTGGTGTTATGCAGACTTCTCATGGCTGCGGCATATTACTTGGCAATCATCTTTTAGGAATACAAAAAATATTTCAAAAGGAAATTAAAAATAGTATTGAGTTCACAACTTTACACAACTCTCATTCAGATTACAAAGAAATGTTCTTCAATTCATTTCTGTAGTTTACACTGAGCACACAAAAAGAAATTCTTTCTTCTACCTCTTTCTTTTCTCTCTAAGTACCTCATTATGTACCAGGCAGCTAAAATAATCTTTAGGAAATCATGTTCCAGATTAGAAAATCTATATTATTTAAATATTTATTAATATCCTCAAAAGCTAGAATTCACCAAAATTCTAAGTAGCTCCCTTTTTGGAGGATTCCTACAGAGGCACAGGCATGGATTCAAGGATTAATTAGAAGGAAGATGCGATTCTAATCCCTAATCACCCTTTTTTTTTAAAAAAACACCCACAAGTTATTAGCTATTGTGTGAATAATTTCCATATGTCTACTTCTGCTGGAATAATTTATCAACATAGGAAGGAAAAAGAGTTACAACTTAATTGGCCATAAGCAGACATTTCTTTATCCAGGAACATTGGAGAGGACTTGGCATTAAGGCTTGTATAGGACTTTAAGACATCATGCTTACATGGCTGTTTTAGAAAGCTAGTAAGAAATAAGTCCTTGAAACTCAATATCCCGGTTTAATTTCAGTTTTGAAATTATCCCCCTCTACAAACAACATATGAGAATGAACATGACATCCTAAACAAATATGCAATTTAGACTCAGTACTGTCTTTCAGTGTTAGCCATGTGGCACTCTGTTACTCTATGTGGCATATTTAACAAGAAAAGTGGAAAAAATAGACACAAAGACATCTTCTTCACATCCATAAAATGAGTGATTTTTAAAAAAATGATTAACAAATTGTATTCAGTCCTATCTTATTTACGGAAGGCTCATTGATCCAGGAAGTGCTCCTGAGAACCAAAGGAGAAAAGAATAGTTTTTTTTTTACTCTAGCCTATTTCAACTCCTACACCAGTGTTGGCGAATCTATGGCACAGGTGCCAAAGTTGGTATTCAAAGCCCTTTCTGTGGGCACCCAACATCGCCCCTTCAGAGCCACCTGCATTCAGGTTAAATTGCTGCATTTGCACTTTGTGAAAAATTAGTGGGTTTTGAATTGCAGTTTGGGCACTCGGTCTCTAAAAGGTTCGCCATCACTGTCCTACACTGTCTCAGCACTCTGAGATAAATGTGTTGGGTTCACTGTATGGAGATCCAATGAGAAGGGAACTCAGAAGGAATATCCTAGTCTTCCATTCCATGCTGCCCTACCAAAAAGTCTTCAATAACTGCAAAAACAGTACTGGATACAACCAAGTATTACTCACCTTACTTTGGGCACTCAAATGGGAGAAGCAAAATATTTATATTTCTAAGAGTCAATGATCTAACTATGCAAAAATATAAACATATATGGTTTTGCATATTCTAGCTTCTTTACTCAGGACTGCACATGTAATATAATTTTAAAAGGTAGCACTTATAGTTAAATTTCTGCAAGGAGGATTTTTGCACTGACAGCACAATTCAATTCATTTTGTGTTAAAATGAGTGACAAAGAGTGGACCCCATCATGTACTGCTCCTTGTATTGAAACACACTTTTGGTGCTACTTCAGTCAAAAGCAAATTTGATAGATAACAACCAGATTTCTCAGTGACCTCAAGTAGAAACAGCTCTCTCATCCAGGGCAGCAGTTCAACTTAGACGTTCAAAATGAAATGTTAATGAAGGCCAATATTACTTGGAAAATAACAGGAAATATTTTGTTTTCAGAAGATACAATGAAGCAGGAGCCAATATTAAGTTGTTTACACTTTTCTTCATGAATTGTTACTTGCGACTAAAGGAGTTGCTATCATACTCTTTCACCATGAATAGCACCTTTAAATTCCACAGTTGTTTTTGACCACAAGGGATGTGATGCTGCAAGAAATTTAACTATCACTATATAATTTAAATGAATTTCTGGGGATAGCTGTCTCTCCTCCCCCCAACCCTGCCAGCTGCAATATATCTTAAAGACTGACACTTAGTATAGTGTAAGCATTCCTAGTCACAAACAGTATGCCACAACAGAATGTGTAGCTCATTAAGATATAAAATAGCGTGTTTAAATTTAAATGAAGCAATCCTGTTTAACAGAATTACAGATAAAGTGAAATTGCAGATTATGGGGGTTAAAAGGGGGAGTATTTATTTAGTAGGCCCAATGAAGGGAAACACTGTCAGTATTTAACTTTTCACAGATAGCTGGGGCTTAGGATGTTAATATATCTAAGAGACAAAGGTGGACTGTTAGGAAAAGCATGTCTGAGCAGTAGAATCTATAGCTTTTAATTAATTACTGGCTGAAATCCTGTATGTTCTGCTGTAACGTCAAGTCACATTAGGAAGTGTGCTGGGTGTTATCTCCAGGCAACCAGCATTGCACAATTAGACTGTGCAATCAATGGCATGGTTTCCATGGCAGCCATTATGCAGCATGCATGTGGAAATACTTTGTGAATAGCACTTCTGCTCTGCCGCGCTTTTCACTGATTCTGCCACAGCTTCATATTGTGCATGCAGAACTGTGAAACAGGATTTCAGCCACTATATTTATGGAAGATCATATTAAATAAAAATATTTTTCCCCAAAGGCAGAAAGACAAAACCTGCCAATTTTATTGCTGGATGCTACAGCAATCAAACCAGAGCTCAACACAGTAATGTATTTCTCTGCATAGATCAAAAAGTTAAGATGAACCCAGACTTCTCTTGATTTTTAAAAGAGATGTGCACCCCAATTCTCAAGACATTACTAGAAGTACATCTGAATTACAGCCAAACTTACCACCTTGCAAGTTTGTTTAGGACTGCAATATTAAACATTTATGAAGAAACAAGGTCAAGCAACTCCTCAAAGTTGTTTTCTCTCACTTTTTAAAAAGGCATAGGACAAGTTTAACTTGCTCAATAAAATTAATGCATTTCTTCTGTTTCTTGAGATAGTGTATTTCACAATTAACATAGTTACTGGTATTGAACATAACTTTATGAAAGCCCTCTTATAAGCCATTTTATTCCTATCCATTATGGCAGACAATGACAAAAAAACAGAATTTATCTGAGATCTTCTTAAAAAAATAACTTACAAAGCAGTGATATACACAGCACAAAACAGTTCAGATGGGGGAAGGAAAGCAGTTCTTTTATAGTTAAAATGTAAACGTGAAAAAAGATGGAATAGAAGTCCCTATTTCTTGTTTCTACTTAAGATGTCATGTGATAATATTTTACAATGTCCTGAAGGTCTATATATGTATGTGCGCATATCTATGTCTCCGTAACACACACATACATACACCTATCCCTACATATACATACACAGATAACTTTGCAGTTCAGACTTGGGCAGCTCTGATACGCCACATCATATAGATGCTGAGATCACAGGAGGACCCACTTTCTTCAAAAAACTGGAAAGACGGTTGAAAAAAAATGCTGGGTCCAGTTGTGGCAGAGATTCTTTTCTGTTAAACTGTACACAGGGATGAGTAAATTTTTCTTCTTCTTCTTTAGTAGCTCTCTGGAGAGGGCCACCTCAGTGCAGCCTTCATGAAGAGACTTGGTAAGGGATCACACACTCATTGTCATGCTGGGAGAGTACTGCAAAATAGGAATGGACATTATAAGAGCAATTTAATTTTGTTACACTGAGAACAATTGTAATGGCATGGTAGCACATACACAGTAAAGTTCTGAAGGCGATTCAGAAGAAAGCCTTTGAAAAAATTTACTTAATAAGGCTATCTTTCATCTTGGGATAACATTTTAACGCTCAGATTTGTAGAGGTGACAAAACTAGCTACACGATCAGTCTGTGGAATGAAATGACGTATTTGTTCAAACACAGTGTATACTTTATAGCTTAACTTGGAAGCTAACTCTTTTCCAGGAAAAGGATCCCTAAAATAAGTAGAAAAATCAGATGACAGCACTATCAAGACCAATAATCTAAATAACTTTTTCAATATGATTAATTTATCATGCAAAGTTACTACTTGTCACAAAATAATATTGCTCTATTCCATTTCTAAGCTCATCGTACTTAATTACAAGGTAAGAAGAGATTGCTCTTTTAAACATAAAGGATCCAATCTAAATTTTAAAATTCTGTCTAATTTTATCCATTTTTAAATTATCATACACTGCAGGTACATTTTGTGAGATAACCTCACTTTTAACTGATACAAAGTGTATGGTAACTGACTAGCATAATAAATATATACATTAGTTTTTTAAATATTTTGAATTTCTGGAAATGAAACTTCAGGGTTAAGCATTCATTAGGAAAAGCCCACGTCTCTGTTCAAAGTAGCAAGCAGGTCAAATTAATTTCTAGCTTAGTAGATTTCACTAGCTTTTGATTCAAGCCAGAGTAAAACAGTTGACAGAGCTGCTGATAGATCAGCATCTCTTTATTTAGAATATTAAATGGAAGTTGAAATCTCTAACTAATCAAGGAAAAGGATATTGAAGGATCATAAAACAGACCTTTTTGTTTCTACATAATATTTATTTCTGATGAGACATTGAAGATCCTCTTCGTTTACCAATGGCCTAAACTGACTTGATATGAAAAAATGTCTTCATGTCCTGGGAAGTACAGTACTTTCTTTCTATAGGTTTAGGTAGCCAATCACCTTAACATTCGTAAGCTAAATATTCTTCCCAAACTGTGGTTTATTGACATATTGCAAAAACAGCTTAAGCTCATTGGGATGATGATATTTATACTTTTGCTTTATTTGGGGTCAAGAGAATTGAAAATATCTGCTAGATTATACAATGCGATTACTATGTGATAATTCTCTACATTATAATCAGTATGAAAACATGTATGAAAATGTAAAAAAATCATTTTGCTCCTCGACACAACTTACAAATTGTATTTTTATGAATTTCCTTATTATGGCCATTGACACATGTATATAATGGGCCATTTGTTGTATCTCTCAGCAGGCAAGGAAGCCTCATCTCTACAAAAGCAATGTTTCCAGGGCAAAACATAACCCATCCTATTACATATCATTATCAGCATGCATCATTTTTCATACCCCATTTTTAAGTAACAGAAAGTTGCTAGAGAGTAATGGCTATTTAAAAATTACTTCAAATGTTTTGATGAGAAAATGGCACTGGGAACAATGATATAACACACACATTGCTGGCATCTACAAAACCAGCAGATACAATAGGGTTATAGTTCATGTTGTAGTGTCTCAAAGGAATTTTATTTTAATTTGCAACCAAAGAAGAACAGGAAGAAACATGAAAAAGCTAATTATCCCAGAAAATTATCATAGCATCCTATCAATCTATAACTGTTAAATATGTAAGACTAAAGGAAACACACACATGCACATTTTATTTAGACCATTTTAATATACTAAACTGCTCTGGGAGAGAGATTTGTTGAAAACTGCAATAAAAGTGAAGAAATAAAATTAACGCATTTATTATAGTTAAATTCTATTTTAAACTACATTTATATATATTGGGTTTTCCCCATGGAACTCAAAAGGTTCATAACATTAATTATGTGAAATCAGGTGAGTTCTGATGTATAGCAAACCTTCTAAGTTTTCCAAGTATAATATGCTCAGAAGCGGTGTAACACATGCCCCTCCTGGTGGCATTCTGGGAATGTGCAGCTTGCTGAACAATAAACAGGTGGCAGGGCACATACCATAATCCCTCAACCATAAACACACCGAGTTATCTTGGCTGACCCCCTCATAGGCCCACATCCAATGTTAGCTTCCTTTAGTGCCGTTGGCCTAGATTAGCACATTGCATATCCATTGACTGATTAACTCACATATACACTTGGCACAATAAAATTGGTATCAGATTTTATGGTGCCAAATTGTACTATGATTTGGAGGGACAATCTTTATGCTAGCCCAATGACATCACTAGATGCACACTGCAAGGATCCCAGATAACTTCTCATGCACTAGGTAAAAAATTATACAGAGAAGATCTCATTTTGAGGAGAAAAGTGTGCTACCCCCCCAAGTGTCTCTCACAGAGACAGCAGCTGTGATTTCAATCCCTGGTGCAGACCATCCCAACAGCAACTGGCACTATCTCCTTAGGAAGCCAAAATGATGAGAGTGATGACTGGCACTCACAAATCCAGTTTGTCCAAACATAAAAACTGGTTGTTTCTGGCAATATGCAGTGTGTGAATTACTTATCTTTCCCCTTACTAAGTTTTCATTTACAACACCATAATAGTCCAGCAATTAGTGATATACTGTCTAAAAGTTTCAAATGTTCTTCCTTCCAACACAGTAAATGATATCGTCCTAATGTCCTGTCATAGCATATGTTGAAGTTAGACTTCAGCTGATCTGGAAGCGAAGATGGCAGATATGGCCACAACAGATCTATTGGGACTCTGTGTGACTGTTCTCACTGAAAGTCTGACATGCTCCTGGTGATTAGAGGGAAGGACAGACAGATGAAAAGGCTCTAGATGTAGCACTGTTGGTGCAAGACACCCCTTTGAAAATCTTGGCCTATCCACACTTTGCTGCAGTAGAACATTTGTTGGATCTGGAAGTACATTTGTTGGCTTGTGGATTTCCCCAAACTTGGAACAGTCTCTCAAGAAGATAAGCATGCAGTCTTCGCTCAATAATGTCTCTGTAATTTCTGCTCAAAATGTCAGCAAAGTCATATGTGCTGGGACATGCACTACACTAAGGAAGATGGTATGGCAAATGAATCATGCTGAATTTTCTAGGATCTTATCCCACCATGTTTGTTTATATATTATATCATGATGAAACTGTCAGTGGCGACCTGCACAACGCTGCTGGTGAGTAATGGCTTAAAACCTTGGAATACTGCTAGTAGTTTTGAAAACTTTCCTGCCTGTCCAGTGGCCTCAGGGCAAATGCTGAAGATTGTGGCATTCCCAACCCTTGCTGGATGCTCTGGTTTGTCACAACCAAGTTAGATTTTAGTAGAATAAAAACATGTCTTAGAGCAAGCTTTCTAGTTTGTTCCACCAACATAGAACAAGGAACATTTTCAGAGGTATTATTATAACTCACACTCATTTAATGTTAAATGAAGTCACGCAGAAACCAAAACTAAAATGGTCTGTGTGCAGTTTAGTGAAAAGAAGAATGGATACTGTAGAAGCCATAAATTCCAATGGTCTGAAGATCCTGAGGGCAGTACTGTTGAATATTTATTTAGTAAGCACTGTTATGGCCTGGTTCTTTGAACACACCTGGAATCAAGCATCAATTATCCATATTGATGCATAGCCCAAGCTCTTGTAGGAGAGGTAAGATTTATGTATGTATGTGCGTATGTATGTATGTATGTATGTATGTATGTATGTATGTATGTATGTATGTATGTATGTATGTATGTATGTATGTATGTATCTATTTACCACCACTCCATGAGTGTTGCCACTCTCTGGGAAGTTTACAATACACAATAAAACATAACACTCACTATATAATAAATACCAACAGTGCAAAATACAATTAACTCTGTCACTAGCTGACCCATTTGAACATCTCAGGACACATTTATAGTAATAGAAAGAAGTTAGGATGATAATGAGATGGTTATAAAAATGTAATGAGAAAGTCTACTGTAGTGGATACTGCTGAATTAGAACTAAGGAGACCTGGGTTCAAATTCCTGCTCACTCATGGAACCTTACTGGGGTACTGGTAAAACCACTCTTTAAATATCTGGAAGTTGAGTCATGGCAACCGGACTTCTTTTTCTTGAGAAATTGAAACGTTTCGCTGCTCATCCAAACAGCTTTGTCAGTTTGAAGAAAGCTAGCTGCAAGTCCTCCATTTTATAGTTCACTTCAGCCTTATGTCACCCTGGTCTGAAATAGGCTCATAAGATGAACAATTGCCCAAATAGGCTTGTTAGGTAGACAACAGTCTCAAGAGCCTTAAGGTGAACAATGGCCTAAGGTGCTGAAACCCATAAAGTATGGGTCATTAGCTATTGCCTTGGTGTTGAAGGCATGAAGTATTTTTGATTTGTCTGGCTATTGTTGAAATATCTGACCCATCTCTCAAACCACCTCTCTTCTCTGTCTAATATGTGTACATCCTCATCTTTGAATGAGTGCCCATTGTCCTTCAAGTGGAGGTGTACTGCTGATTCTGGTCATGAGGGGTTACCCCTCCTATGCTGGGCCATCCTGTTTAATGGCTGTTTAGTTTCTCCAATGTAGAGGTCTGCACACTCATCACTGCATTGGACCACATATACTATATTGCTCCTTTTGTGTTTTGGTGTTGAGTCCTTTGGGTGGACAAGTCTCTGCCTTAGTGTGTTTGTGGGTTTGAAATAAACAGGGATGTGGTGATTGCCAAGAATCCTTTTAAGCTCTTCAGACAGTCTAGCCATATAGGGAATGACCAGGTTCTTCCATTGGGTCTGGATCTCAGACTGATCCATTGTTCTTCTGGGTCGGCATGCTGCTTTGTTGAAGGCCCACTTTGGATATCCACAAGCCTTAAGTGCTGTCTTCAGGTGCCTTCTTCTTGGTTTCTGTGGAGTTGGGGATGCTCTCCACTCTGTGGTTTAGGGTCCTGATGACGCCTAATTTGTGTTGTAATGGATGATGGGAGTCAAACAGTAAGTACTGATCAACCTGATCAGCAAAGCATTTCAATCTCTCAAGAAAAAGAAGTCCAGTTGCCATGACTCAACTTCCAGAAAACTCACCTGAATGACTGAGAATCTTCACAGACACTCTTTAAATACCTTACACCTCTTGGAAACCCCAGTAGAGTTGGCAAACGTTAGAACCAATGTGATGGCAGAAAATATACACATGACTCACAGGGGCAGCTACAAGCCAATCATAAATGCAGGGGGGAAGGGACTATATTTTGTTACTTATACTGCAGTCAATGCCACTGCCATTTTGAAAACTCTTGATGCTATGGATAGGTCAGGTGAGCAATGAAGCAAGCAGGCAGGCAGGCATGCAAGCGCAGTGGCTGCGGAGCCCTCCTCCTTCTCCTCCAACTCTTCCTCGCCTTGCTCTGGACCACCGCAGTAGACGTAAGGCGCGTGTGTGCTACCGTGCGCACACACACACACAAATGTCCACCCGCGTGCCCACCTGGCGCATGGCCTCAGGATTGCCCCCCTTGCTGGGTGGATTCGATGAGGTTGGGGAGGACTGGAGGGGCACAAAAACAACTTTGTCCCCAGCCCCCCCCCCCCCCAAAAAATCTTGCTACGCCACTGGAAATCAGAAGCTGATGATCTGAGTCACAGCCAGCACCAGGTCTCGTTTTTGCTAACGGTATATTGTCTGATGAGAAGACATACAGACAATACTCAGAAAAATGATAAATTAGTTTTAGCAGTTACAAATACAAAGACAGAAATGCATTTGGAAAATTGCAAGTAGAAAACCTTTCTGGGAAAGAAGATTCATAGCTGGTGTATTATTGTTGAGGAAAAGGTTCCCTGTCCTCCCATTTCAGTTTGTAGAAGACAGTCTTAAAAAACCATAATCTCATTATTTTTATACAAGTCGACAAGTAATAATTAGTTTGATCTGTAAGCACAAATCCTAATTAAGCATGAAGAAAATCATGGACTATGAACTCTCAAAGGGAAGTGCCTAGCTCACCCCTACTGTCATTGCTTCCCACAGGGACTCACCAGAAGGTCTGGGTCATGAGGAGCTACTCCATGTGAGCAAAAGCCCTGGAAATCAGGGTTCTTGCTCGGTTGGAGAATCTCCACATCAATAGGATTAACCACATTTGTAAATGCATGTGTCAAGTGATGACTTTTTTGTACAAAGGAATACTTCAGTACAATCATATGCCTGATTCTTTAGAAGCAATTCCGCTGTTTAATGATACTAACATAAGCAAACACATATGATGCATTTTCCATAATTACAAATACAAATAATATTCTGAAGCATACAGAAGTGCTGCAAAGATGGCAACTTTGAATAATAATGGGAAAATCCAGAGGAGTTAAAAAACTACCCAAGAGAATGTATATATCTTATATGAACCTATTCAGGCCACTATCCACCAATCAGCCCATTCAGACCAGGATGCTATGAAACCACGGTGAACAACAAATGGGAAGCCTCCCACCAACTTTCCTCCAACTGACAAAGTTACTTGGATGAGTAGAGAAATATTTTGATCTCAAAAGAAAAGAAGTCCATTTGCCATGACTCAACTTCCGGATAACCTCACCTGGATGACTGAGAATCCTCACAGATATATTATGTAGATAGAATTCAACAATAATGTATAATGTATGTGATATAGCATTAGGTTTGGAATTGTAATTTTGAATTATAATTTTATATCCTGCATAAACAAAAAAACAAGCTAACAAATAAAAATATTGTACTTACACTTTCACTCTGAAAAGGATTTAGAAAGTTTCCCCCCATTTCACCATCATCTCGAGGGGTCCCCGGTTGATTACTCATGCTCATATTACTGGGAGAATTCTATTTGAAGAGAACAGGAGAGTCACCACTATGTACTTACATTAATTTGTAAATGTTTCAGAATAACCTCTAGCTTGTAAATTGGAAATGATGGTATGCTATGCAGCATTGCCTGAACAATTCACTGGGATGATCTAACTACACATCTATATCCCAATTACTACACATGAAGAATTATAACCTTGAAGTGGAGGCTTCTTTTCCCTGCTAAAATTGAAAATAATTGAGAAAGTAACTAGGAGCCAGAAATTGTTCCCAGTACAATGCAAATCATGAAGTGCTTATTAGCATCTTTCAGTTTATCTGCATGGCCTGCTGTATAATCTGTCTTCCTAGACTCCTCATGCATGAGAAAAGAGGCTGACCAAAGCAGCATTTAATCTGATATGCGGTTCTTCCTGCAGAGTTGACACTGCAAACTCTAGCAACCCATTGAACAAATTGCTTCTATAATTGGGAGAAATTCAGTAACTGAACTGAAATTTACCCCCTTTGGCTCCAAATTTTGGGACTATGGTCCCCAAGCTTTTGGCAAATCTGAAAATGCCCCTTGGTTTCACTGAGATGACATCCCTCTGTTGTAACAATGTGATGACTTGCTTGCACAAGGCTCTTGAGGTGTTACTACCAGACTATAAACAATGACTGATTATTTATAATGATTTAAAAAAACCTTATCAAACATAATAAATTTGCTTAAAGAAAAAACAATGAGCTTGAAATCTAATGCATACTTACTTTGGAGATACTATCCATGTCTCCTGAGCCTTAAATTTAAATGAATACTTAGGTTAATTTTTAATTATCTTTGTTTGAGATCAACATTTTTCAAAGGCCTAAAACAAGAACAATTGTCTTAGCTTTACAGGGTTATACTTGATTACGTTACTGTTTTCAATTATATCCAATGTATATTTTGACTGCTACCTGGAAAAAATGCGATCTAAAACAGATGTTATTCATGATTAAGGATAAAGTAAAATAAACCAACATGCCTATGCCAGTCCAGAAAAATGACTGGATCTACTGGAATTGAATAGAATATCCCAACTAAATGTGGATACTTCAATTTCTTCAGATTCTTATGTCACAATAAAGCTTACTACTTCCTTTACAGGCATACATGTTGACAAATGCCTCCATTAACACAATTTTCGGTTCACAAAAGGAAATCCATTGGAAATAATGCCTCTATTTATGATTTTACCTCTGTAATACCTCAGTTTATGTAAGGCATTGCAAAAAAAAAGGTATCAAGGATGCATTGCACCCCTGTGCATTTCCAGTTTATGAATTTTCCAGAATATGAAATGTTCCGGAGAATGGTTTAAGTTCGTCAACCGAGGTACACCTGTATTTGAAAAATCTGTATTCGTGCTTCTACTTCCAACTCTGCTATTTGTGTTCATATTTTACTGCTATTTGTGTTCATTTACTCTATAAACCAAAATGATTTGAACCTTGATTCATTTCGGATTTTTGTTGGAACTGAGTCTTCTATGCTTCACCTAGTTCTTAAATTTTTGGCTTTTGAATGCAATAATCCACTGGTATTAAGAGTAAAAAAATTTTTGTTCTGTTATCAGAACAAAAAGTGTCTTCTTTGTTTTTCGTTCTGTTGACTTGTCAATAGTCATGACTCCACAGACTCCTGTAATTATTCTGCTGGTGGTGCTTCTTTATAAAATTTAATTCAAGACAAAAACACTTGTTACTTTGTAACAAAAATAATTTTACAGGGTTTTTTCCATTTAGTTTTTGGTTTGATATGCTTTTCTCTGTGGCAAATCAGTCATAGACTTTATAGCTGAAAATGGAAGATGTGTCCACCACAAATGAAAAATTCACATGGACTCTAATGGCAAAATTACAACCCTATCAGTTTTCAGGGTTCTTTTTTTCCCTTTTATCTCTGTCCTCCAGCTTTCTACAGTGAATAAACCATGCTCGATTCTTCTAAAATTACTCATAAATCC
Source organism: Phrynocephalus guinanensis (assembly GCA_037367245.1). NCBI lineage: Eukaryota > Metazoa > Chordata > Lepidosauria > Squamata > Agamidae > Phrynocephalus > Phrynocephalus guinanensis. The sequence continues at coordinate 80,995,455 of CM074738.1, read as the reverse complement.
CAGAGCCAGGTGAAGTCAAATATTCATTACTCCAAAGAGAGAGGCACTTTAGTTTCTACAAACCTTCAAAGTACAGATCTCTTCCTTGTGAAGATTCCTACTCCACAGAACCCTGGCATGTTCTGTACCCCGACCACATCCCACTCACTCCACCGAATCTTATTCTTTCTTACAAAGCAAATGAAAATTCATGGCAGAAATCTTATTGCTTATTGAAATAAATCGCATTAGAGGAGGACTACTGAATCAATGGACATTATGGAGGAGTTGAGTCATCACATCCCCGTTGATTCAATGTGTAATTTAATACAATAAACAATGGGATTTTAGCCTTTATATAAAATAGTTATCTGATTAAACAAAATATATTCTTCTTACATCCTTCAGAATTTCATTAGCAAACCAAGAACCTCAGTTTGGATTTAACTCTTCAGACTGCCAGGTAAAATTTGGAAATGCACTGGTAACAATTCAAATTAGGTTTTCTGAACTGCACAAACTTCTCAGTTCATGGTTAAACAAATGACATAGCATAGTATCCTTACCTAATGATCCATTCATATGATGTGAATCCATTCCACCCAATCCACTCATAGGGCCATCAGACCCTGGTCCCATTGGAAACTGCAAGAAGTGAAAATGCATAATACACATTAAGAAATGTGAGAAAGAACCAGAAATTTGCCTAAATACCTGCATATAATCACAAGTGCAATATTTTTGTTATAATCATTGTATCAGAAGATAGCCACTGTGAACTATGCTAGTAAAAATTTGGGGACATAATCATTTATGTTGCATTAGATATAAAAAAACTTGTTCTTCTATATGAAGAAAGGTGAAAGAGCAGAATTTGAAACAATATTTTTTTAAAAAGTTATATACTGCTTGTAGCTTTCACCTCCCTTGGAAAAAGAGTAACTTGTTAATATTTACTTTATTACTTTTTACATATGCCCCAATTCTGCAAAATGACTTGCCAAAAGGGATTTTTTGGGGAGTGAATATATAAATAATACCAGCAGTTACCTATATTACCAATATCATAACTTCTTTATCACAAAACAATGTGTTAAGGTACATAACAAAATGTGTTAAGATACATAATGTCAGGGAGGGATACAGACTAGAAAAGAATGATGTCTTAGTGATTAGGTACAAGCCACACAGTTTAAATATACATTACTTATATAAGATACTTACATTAGGTCTGTTGGGTCCAGGAGGTACTGCATTCATTAATGTGTACATGTTGTCTCCAGAGTTGGTTGAATCTGAAACAAGTGTTTTTTGAAGATCAAGTACAAACAAGTGACAAACAAAAACCAATGATTACACTGAAATTTTATTCAAAGACACTTTCAGACATTGCCAATAAAAAAATAGAAGAACTAATTTTAGAACTGCTTTCAGAAAAGACTTGTGTATTATTGTTGACATCCAGTAAATCAATCAAAAGTGGTTTTGTTTATAATCAGCTCTTGGACATGAATAACAACCAGAATTTATTTGAGGATTTGATGCTGCAGTTAAATGGAAAACAGTAGAAATACTTCCCAGGCACCAGAAACATTTTAACATAGAAGGTAACTGAACATAAAGTGGAATTTAGATTTCTCAATACCAAAAATTACTAACAACTGCTAGACCACACTGACTTCATAAATGGTCATGGTTAAGCTCTTCCCTAACTTTTAGGCAAGAAGTAAAAATAACATGATGAAAAATGATATTTACTTTAGGCCTGTTGGGTCCAGGAGCTACTGCATTCATTAATGTGTACATGTGTATATTATTTTGTACAGAATGAATAAGATGAATATTTTTTCTTCAAAGCCGAAAAATCAAACAGGTTTTACTGGTTAAACAAATTCTAGTGTGCTCAATATCTGTACCTCTTGCTCTCTTTTAGTAGAGGTTTTAGAACTTTTGAGTGTATGTACAATGAGAAAAGCCTTAGGGTGTGATCAGATGGCTTCAAAGGTGTGCACCTGACTGCAGAAAACTCCAACTGCACGCATTTTTGTATGCCATTTACATCACTATACACATTCCTTTTTTCGCAAGCAATATTTCCATAATTTATGCTATTCCACATGCATCTTTCTTTGTTTACATTTAAGAATCTGGAGAAGCATAAAAATGGCAACTGCATTCTGGTTCATGTATTTATTCTGGAAGTATAAAATCAGGTTAATTCATATTTAAAAAGTAAATTAAATTATGCTGGCTGTTACCTACTACTAACTAAAGATTGCAAATTGTAAATTCTAACCTCCTTTATCTTCAAATACTTAGTGGGAAAACACTGGATCAACTTCTGCCTTGCCAAGTTGTTGAGATTTTATTTGATAATTTCCAATACAGTTTGTGCATTTTCTTCCTGACATATATTAAATATTCTATGGCAGTAAAGTGGCAGCCCAAGTAACTTTTGTGAAATTATGGCAAAACTGATACTCAGATTGAGAGAATAGTTGATAAAACTGTAACATGCCATCATAATTAACAAAAATACATGCAATATCCAAGTAAAGGAAGGATATCCAAAAGTCAATTTCTGAGATAAAAAGTGGAAATTATTCAAAACACTGAGGTGAATGTTAGAAGAATAACTAAATCACATTGTTCCTATTGCATTTTCATTTTGATTGTGTAATTATGTTTAATGAAGTCAGGTGTTTTAGCATTACTATTTCATATTGCCTTTTTATCTCTAGTTAAAATTTAACTACCTGCTGGACTAGGCATGATGGGTGTTCCTGGTGGCCCCCCACCTCCCGGTGGACCCTAAAAAAAAAAAAAAAACAGAACCAATCATTCATACATACAAATCTGCAGAAGGCAGAATAAAGAATTAAAATGACAGAAGTATACAAAACAGTTTGCTCCTTGTAACATCTATTTTTGTGCGGTCTTCTATGTGTCCATGTTGATGGATATATCCCTTTTAGATAATTGAAACTAAGAGATTTTAACTGCTAGATCTCTCTCCCCTCTACAGTGCACCCCCCAGTGCCTCTTCCCTCGGTTTATAAATGTCACTATCATTTCATCACAGGTACCAAAGAGGAGGGGAGGCTGGGTCATGTGAATGCATTGAAGACCAGCCAAACAACAAATATTACAAGAAGAACCCTGTTTTTGTTTGCCACAGTCTCTATACATCCACACTGATAGATGAAGGCTAATGGAACAAAGTAAACCTATCAGGTGGGTAGGTACTTGCCACTACTGTATCATGGTGGACAGGACAGCCTTGCTAAAGGAAGGAAGTGTTCTTCTGGACTCTAGTGTCCAAACCTTAGCACTGTATAAAGGTTGATGAAAATAACCTTGTGGTAGCTCTGCATAATTCTGCTTAGGAAAGCCTTTGAAAAAATTGCACTGAAGAGCTTTTAAGATTTTCAAGAAGTTTTGTGACCAGCTGATAAGGCATTGTAGCTGCATAATAAAACCATTCTTCTGGACTGAAATAGTGTGCCTCTTTCTACATCCATGGTAAGGTGGACCTTCGTATAACAAGCGGTTTGTGTAACAGAAAATCCGCTTAAAGGAAAAAATTTCCAGAGATAGGGGAAAATCACTCAACAGAATTGCCTATGGAGTGAATCCACACAACAGAAAAACTGTTGCTATTAGATATTATCTGTTTTCAATGCATTCCTATAATTTTCTTAACAGAATTTCATTTGGAATGAATTAATTCCTTTATATAAGGTACCACTGTATTTCAGAAAACTCAGATGACCTTTGCATGCAAAAGATTAATGTCCTTTGTACACTGTCTATGCCAGGCATGTCCAAAGTCAGGCCCGGGGGCCAAATGCGGCCCGTTTTCAAATGTTGAGTGGCCCACGGCCTCTTCTCCCCACTGGCTCAGCCTGTCACGCATCCCTACCAGCTGGCCCCTACCCATACCGGATGGAGGCGTGAGCTTGCAATTTTGCGGCTTGCCTGCACTCCCTGCCTCTGTCCATCTCCCCATACATCTGCCCAGCCTACCAACCCCTGTTCCGTTGCTGCGGCGTCCTCCCCGCCTCCTTGCATGTTATAGAGACTTGTTCAAAGCCAAATGGAGCTGAGTGTTTGGCCACCACACATTTTCACCTCACCAACACTGGCCCTCCTTGCAAAAAGTTTGGACACCCCTGGTCTATGCCAAGAGTCTTCTCCAATGGTATCAAAGGACATAAAAACTGCCACAGGCAGCAAACCCTGATGTTGGATACAGACAAGTTATGACTTAGATCTTTGGGTAAATATCTCTCTTGCACTATAGGCAGAAGAAACATCTGTTAGAAAAGGCTGCCTTAGCTGATGGCAGTTCCAGGCATGCAGCAGCCATGAGGAGGTTTCCTGCATAATAGGCATGGAAAAGCTCCAAGACCGCAATTGTGACTAGGAGGCTGTATACTCCTGTAAGAAACTTTTATATCTTGGGTATCATGAAGAATAAAAAATGAAGAATGATGTATGGATTTGGTCTGTGGTTACCAAGTAGACTGATGGACTGGAAAAATAAAATAAATAAAAAGCCAGTCGCTCATCAAACAACATTAGTAAGAACTGCAACACCTGATATACTGAACAGGTGTTAAGTGTCAAACACACTGTTGCTTGCAAATATGCATAATGTCTTCCATTAGCCATTGTCAGACTTCAAGAGAGTAGTACTGTATTCCTAGAGCACCTCTTGATGTTTACATTCCTGTTCTGGACTGAATTCTTCATGTCATGAGATAAGAGGCCCTGACTCTCTGGAGATGGCATCTGACTAAGGAGGAAGCTTGTAGAGGACCTTTTAGCTATATTGATAACAGCAGAGGTACCCAAAGCTGGGAGGGCCACCACAGTGTAATCAGGATACCACGTGGTCGTCTCTCCCTCCAGATTTCACCACCACTTTGATTTGTGACATAAATACTAGGAATTCATGGATGCTCTTATTCTTCTAAGATTACATCAAGACATCTTCTTCCTAATACAGTGGTACCTTGTATAAAGGAATTAATTTGTTCCAAATGAAATTATGTTAAGCAAATTTTCCTTTATACAAATTTCTCATAGGAATGCATTGAAAATAGAGTAATCACTAATCACGACAAATTTTATGTTGTACATAGTTTATGTCATACAAACAGTTTGTTATACAAGGGTCCATTGTACTGTACTGCTCTGCTGTAGCACCGTATGGGATTCTTGCTGATCCTAGAACCGAATGCAATTATGCTTAATTAACCCCACATTCAATATATCCTGTTAAAAAAGATGGGGGTGGAGTCCCATTCATGCACTGTATATTTTATCAACTGCACTCAGCAGGTCCACTAATTGGTTCAATTCTAGCACTGCAAGAAGAAAGAAGTTGTAGTACATGCACTAGTACCAAAGATGTAAAATCAGATCTACTACATTTCTGGATATGCTGTCCCCTTGTTTGTTTATATAACACACATGGTGAAACTGTTGGAGGTGACTTGTATTATGGAACTAGTAAATATTGTGTGAAATGCTTTGCAAGTCTTGAAAACTGTCATTAGTTCTAGAAAGTTCATGTGGTATTTGCCTTTCTCTAAGCCCTGGATTTAGTGTTGCAAACACTGGCCTCCTCAGACTTCCTTGTTAGTGATGACCAAAGAAGCAAGAACTTATATGTCCTAAAGCAAGGTCTGTGTTACATGAGAAGAGCCATGTTGGATCAGGCCAAAGACCCATCTAGTCCAGCTTCCTGTATCTCACAGTGCCCACCCCAGATGCGTCTGGGAGTGCACGAGACTAGATATCTGTCTCCTGATACCACTCCCCTGCATCTGGCCCTTGAAGTACCCCGGTTTTAAGCCTGGAGATTATACATCTCCATCGTGGTTTGTAACCTGTGATGGACTTTTCCTCTAGGAATCTGTCCAACCCCCTTCTGAAGGCATCCAAGCCAGATGCCATCACCACATCCTGTGGCAGGGAGTTCCACAGACTATCAACGCGCTGGGTGAAAAAATATTTTCTTTTGTCAGTTCTCACTCTCCCAACCCACAGTTTGTGTGGATGTCCCCTAGTTTTAGTATTTTGTGAGAGGGAGAAGAGTGTCCCTCTATCCACTTGACTCATGTCCTGCATTATTTTGTACGTCTCAATTAACCCCCCCCGGCACCTTTTTTCCAGACTAAAGAGCCCCAAATGCTGTACCCATTTCCTCATAAGGGAGGTCCTCCAGCCCAATAATTATTTTAGTCGCTCTCTTCTGCACCTTTTCTAGTTCCGCTATGTCTTTTTTGAGATGCGGTGACCAGAACTGTACGAAATACTCTATTATAATGGCATTATAATGTTGGCTGTTTTATTTTCAATCACCTTTCTGATGATCCCTAGCATGGAATTGGTCTTCTTTACCACTGCCACACACTGGGTAGACACCTTCATTGAGCTGTTCACCAGCACACCAAGGTCTCTTTCCTGATCCGTCACAGATAGCTCACAGCCCATGAGCTGATAGATAAAAGTTTTGATTTTTTTGCCTCAATGGCCATCAACACAGCAGGACCTCTAAGAGTACCATAATTAGTGTTCATTTAGAACTGAAGGTCAGGCTGTGACTGTGGAGGTCTTACAAGGAATCTGGCAAAGCAAAACACCAATATCATGGATGCTATGAGACTGGGTAATTATAGAATATGAAGCACTTTCCCCAAAGCATGCTCTGTAACATCCTTCAGTAAGCTACCATAATTTGAGTTTGGCTGATACTGTGGTAAGCAACTGCAGCTTTCTTCCTATGAAAGTCCACAGTAGTGCATAGATGTGGTTTTTCCTGAGGGCCACATCATTGAGGTATGGGCCACAATCAGACAATCTTCTATATAACGAAAATTAACTATTGTCTTCTCAGAAATGTCACTGACATTATGGTCTTGATAAAGACCCTCATGGCTGCTGAGAGGCATATGGTATTGAAAACAGTCCTCTGCTGGACAAAATCTAAGGTATTTCTCATGGGATGAAAGTATGGAAATGTGAAACTAGATATTTTTTAAGTCTGTTGGCACTAACCAATCATCTTTCCTCAGGAGGGGAAGAAGATCAGTCATAGTTAGTGGCGTAAAGATTGGCAGTAAAGCAGCAGAAGACAAAACCAAAGGTAATATTGACAGTTGGTAACCTGGAGACCCTATGCGGCACATGTAGATTCAACTATATGAAAAACTGCAGCAAATGATACTGATACTATGATGTATGATGTGAACACCAAGGACATCAAGTCAGCAGCAGGCAAAGCAGACTTGGAACTGAGGTAATTTTGCTGAGGCATGCCTAGGCATGTACAGTGGAGGTACAGGGTTTCACCAAAACTTCTCACCCTAGAATGCTCCAAAGTGCTCTGCATAGGTGCAAAACCTTTATGTGTTACCCACCAGGACCACAAAATACAAGATCATTCCACTGAATGCAAAGAGGATTCCCACACCAATCTGCTCTGAGATCAGACTTTTTTGTCTAATTCATTTTAAGTGGGGAAAATAAAGAGTTGTTAAAGCAAAAAAGGGAAAATGTGGCAAAGAGGTAATTAACATCAAAGTAAAATATTCAACAGCACTGTATTTGCATCTGTGCTGTTACATGCTTTTTGGGCCTTTTTGTGCAGTTTCTAAAATTCAAGGTAATTATTTTCCCCCTTGAAACAGCTGATTTTGCTTCTTTATTATTGAGAACTATGCATTGTATCAATTAGACAGCATATGCTGAAATAAAATCCAGCATTCTGGGCAATTTTGGCCAGACTGTTAAGTATTCTACTAATGAACATCAACATACGTACTACAACTATATGGTAGGCACAAAACAGATCAAATGTTCAGTTTTCAATTAATACACATGGGTTTTCCTCAACATCTGGACAACTATTTCTTCACCTAAATAAAATCCAACATTTGTGTTAATGACTGAGTTTCTATACACATATCTGCATATACACACTAGCATACTCACAACATAATTTCCAGGTGACGCTGAAGAATATGGTATCTAAAGGAAAAAACAAAACAACATCTTGATTTTTAAGTTTAAAACCACTTTGTAAAAAGAAGAAACCAATGAAATTAATGAACCATGAAGTCAATGGCTTGAAATCCATTAGAGCACACCCACTGAATTAGTAGGAAGCTGGTGAGTAAACAGCTGTGCAAGTTACACTCGTTCAAAAAAAAAAAGCAAAAATTGTTCTGCTTATATACTGCCCCATACCACTTCAAGGGCAAAAGGAAAAGAGGGACAGCAGAGAATGAGATGGTTAGACGGTGTCATCAATGCAACCAATATGGATCTGACAAAACTCTGTGAGGCAGTGGAAGATAGGAAGGCTTGGCGAGCTCTGGTCCATGGGGTCACAAAGAGTCGGACACAACTGAACAACGATCACTTCAAGCAGTCTCTGGGCGGTTTACATTTTTTAATTACAGTATTCAGGTTACACATTGCCCCTTTGTCCAATATACCTACTCTGATCACAGCTTACTACTGGATTCCACCCAATAAATGCAATTTAACTGTGTTCACAATAAGACAAAAAGGATTTTAGTCCACATTTAGAAATAAAACAGCACATGCAGAACGCTGAACCAAGAAGAACCCAAAAACTAGGCATCAATAAATTTAATACAATGGACAATGCAGCTCAACAATTGGAAGAAAGGTGACCATTATTAGATAATTTCAACTAAAAGACAAAAGGCAATTATATTAGTGCCAACCCCTCTTTGCAACATGAAGGACCTTACTCTCTGATGCATGTCCAAGGGCAAGGAAGTTTTTTTTTCTTCCAAAGAGGACCTCTTAGTTTTTGTAATGAGAGCAACACAGAGATGGGGGCATCCTCTGAAAAGGTTCAAGATTCTAACCACCTTCCAGCAATTCAGAGGGCAGGGAACACACTTTCCTAAACCAGAAGTGAGGAATGCATGATGTGCTTTTATTATTCTTGTTTCACAGTATAAGGTATACTCACAGAGTTGGCATTTGTTGGGTTCGGCCAAGGTCTACCTCCTCCTGGGCCCCTAAAACACAGATTACACAATAACTGAGTTTGAGTTTGAGCTTTGACTTCATATTCTTTTCTCTCCAATTAAGATGAGAAAAGTACTTGCTTTAATGTAAATATTTTATTTTCAAACTGCAACTGGTAATATCATTTATTAAGCAAATTATATAAAATATTGCAGATATGCTAAAGGAATCATCTACATTTTTAAAAAAAATATCATTATCATTGACACAGAGACCAGTAACACATCCTTGAAGATGGAAGCATCCTAAACAATCTAACTTTCAGACAAGATTAAAAAATCAATTGGGAGTGGATGAAAAGGAAAGACTGAATGTTTAATCATAGCCAGAACTACTTCCTGGGCACATTTATATGAACGAATGGTTCTCAGCAAGTTATAGGATCTTTAAACAATTTAAGCTACTTCATACATGGAATATCACAGGCACTACAGATTAGCAGACAGGCATATAAATGGGTACTACATCAAGTCAAACCTATACAGTACTTTAAATGGAAAAAAGACTGAGCTGAGGCTATTGTATTTTGGCCACATCATGAAAATACAAAACTCATTAGAGTAGAAATAAATAAAAAAGGCAGGATAAAGTTGAGGGCAGAATGAAAAAAAAGAAAGACTAAGCAGACTGACATAGACTGACCTAGCAAAGAAAGCCATGGCCTTGACTCTGCAAGAGCTGAGCTGGGTTGTTAAGTAATATGATGTTCTGGAGTTCACAAACCATAAGTGGGAAGTGGTGTGATGGCATGTATTAATAATGATAACAAATACATTGCAGTGTTGTATTTATCCTTCTCCATGATAAACCATATGTTTATCAAACATGATAAACCTCGTGTCGAGGCTGGATTACTGCAACGCTCTCTACATGGGGCTCCCCTTGATCTTTCTCCATGATAAACCATATGGATCCAAATGGAATTTACAGCCAATCACAACCAACTACATTTTACATGTTCCTGAATGAGTACACTCATTGAAAACATTTATTTGAAATCAGCACCACTTCCAACATTATGCTTCTAACACCATGTACACTTTGCATCTTTATGAACAGCAACATTGATTTCAAGCTTTACATGGGCTACTGGATTTCAGCAAATAATTTATGTTTGAAAATGTATTTTGTGTTTTCCCCCTTCTAGATTCCCTTTGTGTACACTGATGATCATTAGGACTACCGACCGTCCCCCATTACATAGATCTCTCTCTTTCTCTCTATTGCCATATAATTGAACAGCTGTGCAATATATAAGCCAAATTATTAGCACAGAAGTTCTAGTCTGTTCCAGTATCTGAAATTTTCTTGGTGATTTTGGTGAAAATGCTCTTGCAAAATGGGACTGATACCATCACCAGTGGCAGATTGCCACTCATTACAGACTCCTTTTTTCTGTTTCAGGGTGTGATAGCTGAAGCTCAGTAAGATGAAGCTGTGTGAACCTTGGAAGTCTTTAAGCAGCTGCAATCCTTCTCAAATAATAACATCATTCCTGTTGGGTAGGCAGAATTGCCCAAAAGGATTTTAGCTCATATCATACTGCACCTGATGAAAAAGACTCAAATATCTAAAAGCTCCCACCACAACAAGCTTGTTAGTTGCTAATATATCACAGGTCCATGGCATCTTGCTACTGTATGCTGGATGTCATTCCTAACCTTTGTCAGCATAACTGGCTAGAATCATAGAATCGTAGGTAGAGCCGGAAGGGAGGATCATGGGTACAAGTACTTAACAAAGCCATAGATCCATACCTAAAGCATCTCTGACAGATAGCTATTAGGCGTCTCTTTAAAAATTTCCAATTAAGCTAAACCTCCATCTTCCAAGGTAGTTTATTCCACTGTCATATAGTTCTTATTGCCTGGAAGTATTTTTTCTACATTTAGTCCAAATCTCTTTTCTTGTAATATGAATCCATTGTTTCCAGTCTTGCCTTTTAAAGCTGCAGAATATAAGTTTGCTGCACCTTTCACATAGCCCTTCAAATATTAAAAGATGGCTGTTGTATCAACTCTTCACATTTTCTTTTCCAAACTAATAAGGCTCTCAAATATTCTTCATAGGGCTTGGTTTCCAAATCCTACTGTCTTGGTTACTCTGCTTTGGACAAACTGTCACTGATACTCTACTTAAACTATAGTGGCCAGGTTTTACAAAGTGAAAGGAACAGGAAAATAATTTATTTTAGTTTCTAATTAGGAAGCAACCGATAAACTTGGATGACTAAATTACTCAGATTCTTTCATTGGTGTCCCATTCAGAGATATCTGACTTCACAAGAAATCTTTTAAGAATTGAAATCAACTCACAGAGTTGTGAAATATATATCTTTCTATGCCATAAGCTAATGAAGCTACATGGAGGAAGGGAGGGAGACCGTGGCTCCTGACAGCACTGTCTTTTTTAAAAAAACAACAACTGAAATTCTAATAGTGAGCCTGTTGAAAAACAGTGTGTGTTTTGTGTGTGTGCGTGTTGTGTCATTACAGTCATGACTGACTCTTCATGACCCCGTGTCCATGGAGTTTTCTTGGCAGGAATACTGAAGTGGTTTGCCAATTCCTACTCCAGGCGCCTATAGCACCTGGTATTCCCTGGTGGTCTCCCATCCAAGTACTAACCTGGGCAGACCCTGCTTAGCTTCCGAAATCAGGTGAGATTGGATGTGCTTAGGGCACCTCAGCAATTAGATAATAGAAAATCAAGAAAGAAGAAGTTCTAAGAGGGAAGGAGTAAAACACTTTAATATCTGTGCAGCGAAAGAAATGGCAGCATTCTCAGTGGTTTTTTTTATATTTATATTTTATATATTTTATATATTTTTCAACTTATATACCGCCCACTACCCAAAGGTCTCTGGGCGGTTTACAGAGTATTAGAGAGTGTTGCTACAACACTCTCAAATACTCTGCCTGCGAAGGTGCACCAGGCCCTCTCCTTTTTAATTTTCAGAAAGCAAGTCAAATAGAGCTCTATAAATGCACATTTAAGAACATCTTTCTTTCTAGTCAATTTTTTCCGGCCCAAATTGTGTTTAGATTTGAAATTCTGCTCAGCTGTCACCTTATGGGTTTTTGTATGTATTTAATTGTTGTTTGGTGTACATTTTCTGCCTGGATGTGAACCACACAAAGTAGTGGTGTTCCATTAGATGAGCAGCATAGAAATGTAATAAATAAATAAATAAATAAATAAATAAATAAATAAATATTTACCAATTAATTAAAGGACATCTACTCCATATGTACACATTGGTATGTCTTACTACAATTACGTTTTAACAAAGAAATGATAACTGTCCTCACTGCAAATCTTTTTAAGGAATACCAGATTACTTACATATTCATTCCAGGCATTCCGGGACCACCTAAAGCATTCAGTGGCGGCCTCATTGCACCTCCATAGTTCTGCAATGATAACCAAGGGTCAGACTACCACAAAACAAAAAAACAAAACCAAAGAGGGTGGGGGGAAAGAAAGGACAGCAGGTTAATGACTTCCCTACACATCCACTGATTGGATAGGCCAGTGCTATATACCTTCAGGATTTCTGGGGCTTTGATGTGGAAAAAAGAAATACTATTCCTATGCTATCACTAATCTAAAAAAAAAAAGGAACTATTTAGCATTTCCTAATAGTGGTATCATTTTATGATATAGAGGTATAGTAAGCATTCTTAACATTTATGTTAGTACAATTCTTGGGTGGGACCAGACTTAACACCCATCTTATGAGAGCTGATTTAATATTCTAAATATATTTAAAGAACTTTTGTGAATTTTTAAAAAAAGTCTCTCTAAACATAAAGTTTTAGTAACCTTAACATTTACGGCATGTGGTTATAATGACTGTTTATTTAATAAGAAGATTGCAGAAATGAACAAGAAAAATATTCAGGGGAAAGGAAAGAGAGGAAAACCAATTTTAAAAAAGATGTCCCCCAACTGAATACACTCAACCAACCAACATTCTAGAGTTCATGCTCCAGTTATACAAGCACGCAATTTGATAGCAAATTGGACTCTGTTATATAATATTGAAGCCCGCGAGAAATATATAAGCAGAGGTTGTTAACACAGAAAAATTAATCTGGTTCTTTAATTTAACTGATGTTAAGTTTTACTTTTAACAATGTATGAAACATTTTAAAATACTATCTGTTTAGCAATATTGTTACAGAGATCCTCTGTCTCTAAGGGTCTTGTATTCTGAGGGTCCCACACAGGTTCCTTTAATTTGAATTTATGATTATTCAGCAATGGAGCTTCATAGATTGTTTTCTCAATGTATAAAATTCTTGACTACATTTCATTCTTGCTAATGTTAACCTAGTAACTGTCCATTACTACTACTACTACTACTGGTCAGGAGGGATAGCTTTGTCTTGGGCTGCCCTCTGGATTCTGTGGAGGAGATGGTTAAGAGGAGGATGTTGGCCATTCTGACATTCATTATGAACAATACCTCTCACCCACTGCACCAGACAGTGGAGGCTCTGTGTAGCTCCTTAGGTGGCAGACTCAGACATCCCCGGTGTGGGAAGGAGCGCTACCTCAGGTCCTTTATTCCCACTGCTGTGAGACTCTTCAACTCTAGAGTTTAACATATTCAGCTTCTCTTTATATATATTTATTTTTATATGCAGATTTTTATAGTGTAATATTGGGTTTTTTATTTTATTTAATCTCTATTAGCTATTTATCTCTCTCTCACACCTTACACTTTTTTGTGCACCTATCCATCTTTACTTGTTTTTTATATTGGGAGCTGTGTAACAAGTAAATTTCCCCAGATGTGGGATCAACAAAGATTTATCTTATCTTATCTTATTTATAAATAGCAGTTAAATAGCATATGAGAGACAGCAATTTTGTCAAGATATGTTTCCAATATAATTTGTATTTGAGTGTTAAAATTTAATAGTGTATGTAAGTTTTATAGCTATTTATTTATTTATTTATTTATTTATTTATTTATTTATTTATTTATTTATTTGTATACCATCCATCTTCCCAAAAGAATGCTGGGTGGTTAATAACAGTAAATAAAAACAGATATCAAACACACAGTACTACAAATAGCGGGGTGGGGGGGAGAAAAATACTCGGCAAAATGGCAGAACAGTATTAAAAAAACAAAAAACTAAAGGTTGCCAAATGTCTCTTGAAAAAGCAGAGTCTTGAGTGCTTTTCTGAAGGCAGGCAAGGACTGTGCTAGGCGCAACTCACTTGGCAGTTGGTTCCAAAGCGAGGGGCCAGCCACAGAGAAGGCTCAGTTTCAGATTACCGATTTCCTAGCCTCCCTGGGTGTGGCCACCCAAAGTGAGAGTGCCTGTGACATTCTGGTGGGTCAGGTCTCAGTTGACCTCTGGAAGATCCGCTCCACCAGGTATTCAGGTCCCAAGCCATGGAGGGTTGTGTAAATCAGTGCAGGTGGGCCAGAACTGGGGTGATGCAGTCATATCTGCCCTGTCCCACCACCAGTCTGGCCGCTGCATTTTGTACCCTCTGAAGTCTCTGAACAAAGGTCAAGGGCAGCCCCACATAGAAAGAATTGCAATAATCTATCCTCAAGATCACGAGCGCCTGCACAACTGTTCTCAGGGAAACCTCGTCCAGGTACGGGCGAATCTGCCAAAGATGGGAAAAGGCAGTCGTGGAAAGGGCTGCCACCTGGGCATCCAAGGATAGAACCGGATCCAAGACCACGCCCAGGTTCCTAACTCTATCCGCCAGCTGGAGGATAGTACCCTCCGTACTGGGGAGAGGGCCAATGTACCCGGTAGAGGGCACCCTGAAAAATAGAACCTCGGTCTTCTCCGGGTTGAGTCTAAACCTGTTAACCCTGGTGCATTCCATGACCGCTTCCAAGCACAAGTCAAGGGTCCACACCACCTCCACTGCAGAAGTGGAAAAGGAGAGATAGAGCTGCATGTCATCAGCATACTGATGACAGCAGACTCTAAATCCCCTAATGACCTCAGCCAGAGGTCTCATATAGGTGTTGAACAGCATGGGGAAGATTGCCAACCCCTGGAGCACCCCACAAGGGAGTGTCCAAGGGGCCGACAACTCTTCCCCCAGCTGCACACGTTGGAGACAGCCACCAAGGAAGGATCGAAGCCAGCTAAACGCTGTGCCTTCAATACCCACATGAGAAAGCTGACCCAGCAAGATACTGTGGTCGATGGTATCAAAGGCCACTGACAAATCCAGGAGGACCAACAAGGTACAGCAACCCCTTTCAGCCCCCCTGAGGAGGTCATCTTACAAACTTCACAGATTATGTCTGTGAAGAGTTGCAATGTAAAGATCAAGATATAATTCAGCTGAGATAAAAGTAATTAGCTAATGAAGAGGTGCAACTTGATTAGTTGAAAGTCAGTATATCAAGAAGTAGCTGAGAGCAAGACTTTGCCTAATGTAGGTCACTTAACTCTGATACTATGTCAGGTCACTCTGCTCACTTTGCTTACCCTGTTACTCTGCTAGACCTATTGTAAGTCAGGTTATGCCTCTATGTATGTTCTGTGTTTTTTCTCTGTATGTTATGTGATTCTCTGTGTTTATGTTGTTTGCCAATGAGTGCCTATTTTCTTTAATACATTAAGTTAAATTTTTTACTTATAACTTGGCTGTGTTGAGTCGTTGTGTTTCTCTGGGGTTTTCAACTGGAACTCTACATAAGGCCATTTTATTATCCACCTCTTTACTATGGTTTAAAACAATTTCAAAAACAAGAGGTTAAATCTAGTATGAGTCCCAAACAAGATACATTAAAATCAGTTTCTTCTTTGCTGAAAGTGAAAGGAGAGGATTTTGATTCCTTCACATATACTGGTACTTAATAATAAAGTCCAATGTGTAAAAGATTAAAAAGGCAAACTTAAAAAGTTTATTGCTAAATGATTCAGGACAAGAAGGCAGCTAAAAACATATTAATCTGAATAGGCCCTGAAATGTGTTGAACAGTTAGATGCTGTTCAACTGTTGGTTTTTCTAATAGTTTTTTCTTTTCTTTCTGAAATCTATTTTGCATTTGCCTCAGAAATGATTAATGCAGCTCAGCTCAATATTACGTGAAAAAGAAATACAGTAGTACCACTACTTGCAAGAGGTTCTACTTATGAACAATTAAACTTAAGAGCGGAAAATCGTTGGCATTTTAACTGCTGCCTTACACATTTTAGATGCGCTCTGCTCTACTTACAATGTTATTTATTTATTTGTTTATAATTTTTTTACATATGGCTGCTTTACTTATGTGTTGTTCGACTTATGAGCAGGCATTCAGAACGGATTAAATTCATAAGTAGAGGTACCACTGTACTGTTCAGTTAACTTATGAGGGAAAATCCAAAGACCCACCAAAACAAAAAAGACAAAAACATGTGGCACTATGAAGGCTATTACATTTTACTGTGAGCATTTGTGGATCAAGTCCACTTCTCCAGACACATGGAATAAAATGAAATGAAATACAGAATTCACAAGTAAAATATTCAAAACATTCATTGGTTTTAAGAGACTTGGGTGTCTGATTACATCTCACACACAATAATTTATGGTCTATGTTTGGAGTTAATGTCTACTCTGTAATGTGCAACTTTACTTGACATTTCAGATTTTTTTTGTTTATTTTACAAAGAAACAATGTTTTATCTCATTGTTTCTTAAACTATGTTCTATAAACACTTTAGCTTCTCCCAAGCTTTTTGTACTTAGAAATACTGGTTCTTAAAAACATGGCACTCAGCGTTGTCAGTCACAGCTAGAGTATGTCCCCGTGAGGCAATAGTGATTTAGTGAGTAAATGCCTTCTTTACTTCAAATGATTCATTGGGTCTACTCAAGTTGCAACTTTTTATACAATGCAACAGGATTTCAACCATTATGGTATTGAAGATTCATGTACAGAAGTAGTATTACTTCCAAGTACCAGATGTGGGCAACAAATTATAAAGAAGATCTTCATATCCTATTTGCAATCATCCAGAGGCATCTTTCTGTCCACTGCTGAAAACAGAATAATGAACAATATAAATCTTCATCTAATTAACCAAACAGTTCTTCCAGGGCATGGCAAGTTTATTCTGTGTCAAGTAATACATTTGCATGCAATGATTGCATGCAATTGTGGCATAACTTGCTGTATTCTTCTAACTGTGAACATGTGAAGAGCAAAACAAGCAATATACCTGTGGTCCTAATGGAACCATTCCTCTGGGCGGAGTCATTCTCTGCATTGGCCCACCCATATTTGGATGACCTGAAAGAATATAAAGCATTTTAGGGTCACAACTTTGAATCAAATGATCAGATGAACTTCTTGAAATGTGTTTATGAGAAGAGTGATAATTTTAATCAGACAGGAAACTGTCCACAGGTTAAAATTTTTAATCAATGTCTAAAAAGAAATATGTGGCAGGTGGTATTAGAGATGAGTGATTCCTTCATTCTGACACAGACAGAAAGACTTCTAAGATTGTGTTTGCTCCAAAAAAACACACACCATTGCAGGTATTACTGAAAAATTAAGCATGCCTCTTCTTCAGAACTACAGCTTCATAAATATGTAAAAGGTTAATTAATTAATTAATTAATTAATTAATTAATTAATTAATTAATTAATTAATTAATTATTAATACAATTCACCCTGAAGAACACAAGTCAGGAACTGTACTCAACTTTTTGCATCTGAGTAAGCAATTAAGTAAGATTTTAACCCCCTTCCTTTGGGCATTAACAGTGCTTTAACTTGGTGACAGTGCTATATAATGTACATGAGCATAGGATATAAGAAATTTTATTCAGAACAATTGCAGAAACACAGCTAATAAACTCTGATGACTGCTAAACATATTGTACCACTGCATACTGGGTATGTTATGGTTCTCAAGATGTACCTCAAGCAATACTAACTTACAAAAGGAACATGCTGTGAAGTATGTAAGGAATCTGAAACACTAAGACCTTTCAAACAAAGGCCAATACCCAATTACAGGAATGTGGAGGAGATGGGTAACCATGCAATTCTCCACCAACACAACCCCCACCCCAAGTTCTGTCAGCTCCCCATTGTGAGATCAACTGCATGGACAATCTCCCAGCCAGTGCAAGAAAAGCCACCCAAAAGGGAACTTAATGGAGGAGGAGGCGGGGAGCTGTGACTTTCTACTAGAATTTTTTTTAATTCCCCTTGACTTTGATGACACATAGCCTTCCGTAACTAAAATCTGTCATGATCCAATTTATAGAACAAACCAAATTATCAAAAATTCAAGAGTAAGGCATAGTAGTTACCTATTTTTAATTGACATGTAATTGAATTAAATAGTTTCTCCCTTTTATCAACTGTTCACAAGATGCAGAAGAAAAATTATAGAGACATCCCACCACAGTGGCACCCATTGTTCCCAGTCACCCCAAGAAGTTACTGCACTGACAAGTCATAGCATTATGAAAAAAATCCAAAGGGATATATTTTATCTACTGGTAATACTGTTACCTTGCTGTCGGGTTGGGTCCATTCCACTAGGCAATAATGGCTGACTTCCTGGGACACCTCCAAGTGCCTATAAAGAACAACACCAACAGAAATGTGACAGAAAAAGTCATTTTTGTTAAGAATGCCATAGACATTTTAACAGAGTGGAAAAGGGCCTGTCCAGTATTTTACAATATATGCTATCAGATGTAAAATAAAAACAAATGCGCCCCCATTATAAGTTTCAAAGTGAAAATTCATCAAGTGAAGTTAAGTGGATATATAGAAGTGCTGAACAGATTGGTGGTTTAGGTATCTGGCTGCATAGCCAGGGGAGTAATAGGTTTTTAATGCATTCCTATGGGAAGGCTGTCCCAAACCCTACTCAACCAAGGGCAGCCAAAGGCTGCTTTCCCCAGCCCCAACAGACAGTGGACTTTGACAAGTTGGACCTGTCAAAATTAGCTGGGGGGGGGTTGTGGCAGTTATGAGCGTTGCTCTCCATTCCGCACTACAGCTGACTTTGACATGTCGGACATGTTGTGTGAAGTGAGGAGCAGTGTTCATTGTCCATCGTCACCACCTCCTTCTTGGTTGCTGCGATTTCTGCAAAAGAGCTTGAAGCAATCAAGGAAGAGGAGGAGGTGGCCATCTCGCCTCTCTTCAAACGTGCCCGGGCTGCGTGGGCACATGTTCGCACAGCTCCGGCAGGTTGGAAGGGAGGTGCTGGGATGTGTGCATTTTCGGGCATCTTAGATGGGTTGGGGGTGAGGTGCGCCTCTCTCGCAACCTGCCCGAGCCATGCGAACATGCACTGATCCTAGGGATGTGTGCATGTTCGGTTGTCTTGGGTGGGTTGTAAGAGAGGTGCACCTCTCTTACAACCCACTCGGGCCGCATGAACATGCACCTGTCCCGTCCTCCTCCTCTTCACCGGAGTCTCAGCACTGAAACTCGGGTGAAGAGGTGGTGGTGGTGGAGGAGGGCTGGATCCTTTTAATTTCCTGCCGCATGAGCAACCTTGCTGGTGCAGCGGGAAATTTAAAAGCATCCAGGCCTCCAACAATTTTCTTCTCAGCCAGGCAAGTGTTGGGTGGTTGTCCGACGCTTGCCTGGCCCCGATCTGTCAACAAACCCCAGCTGGGAGATGGGGGAGGGGGCAAAGGCAGAAGGGAGCAGGCAGCAGGGGGGGAAACTACTCTCTGCCTTTTGACACTCCCCCACCTATATTTTATAAAAATATAAAATTGCATACACAGAAAAATACAGTGTGTGTGTGTGTGTGTGTGTGTGTGTGTGTGTGTGTGTTGTATACTGTATACACACACACCGTATTGGGGGCAGCTGACTCTCTCTCTCTCTCTCTCTCTCTCTCTCTCTGTCTCTCTCTGTGTGTGTGTGTGTGTAAAAATCATGGCACTAAAGATTAAAGGGGGTCGTATACATGGAAGTAAGCCGTTCTCGAGGGATTGGGGTGGGGTGGAAGAGAACCCAAACTGACCTTGCTGTTTCCCTTCCTTTCCAGCAACCTTTGTTTACTCTCCATGTCCCGAAGATTTATCTGCACTTGTTTTTTTGCAGAATTGGCATCTTCTTTTCAGCGGGGAAAGGCTTGAGGGTTGAGCAGCCCATTAAGAAATGCCTTTCCATGCTGAAAAGCACGTTGCAAAAGCAAGCACTGTTGGAGAGAAAGTGAAACAGCAAGGTCAATTTGAGTTCTTCTCCACCCCTTCCCCTGCTGTTTCTTCCTTTTCCTTTTTTTGCTTGATTGCCGTCCTTTCTGCTTTGCTTTGCTTTATCAATTGGAGGAGTCTTCAGAATGTGTAAAGGAAAGGAAATGGGGGGTGTGGGTGGGTGGAGTGGAGGTGACCTCAAGGAGGATTTATTAATTTTATTAATTTGGGGTCTTAAAATTTTGTGGGGGGTCTAATATATGGCAGGGTCTTATAGATGAAAAAATACACTAGATTAATCAGTTATTTTAAAATTACCAATTTTTTTTAGTTTTTAAAATGCCATGCACCACTTCTGACAAATATTTAATACATCTGCTTCATGACAAGACAAAACAAGTGTCAGGGAACATTATATGAGTTTATCACGGGCCAAGGTGCTAACATTTGTACAGCTTTCCCAATGCAGCAGTTGACAGCAACACTTAGGAAGGGTCAATATTTTTGGTTCTTGCAAACAGATAAAACATAAGACAGGGATGCTCTATGACCCTGATCTAGTATATAAATTATTGCAGCCAAAATAAACCTCAGAGTTTGTTTTTCAGTGTTAAGTGTTCTCTTGCTTGCTGTTTATCTGCATTTCATTAGGGAAAGCATTGTTACCTGGTTGGGTATCCTTAAAGGTGGTCGTGGGCCTCCAGGATATCGCGGGGACATGAAAGGCTAAGAAAAGAGATAACCACATTAAAAATATGGATACAAGCATTTTTCATCAACTGTATGTACAACTTTTATATCAACACGTAGGGTTAAAAGAAAAATAGCACATTGTTTGAGCTACACCAAATGTGTAGCTCTGCTTCTTAAGTTTAAAAAGGTGGTTATTATTGAAAAAACTAGAGACATTCTGAGTTGAGTAAGTTTCCTTCCCTAGAACATTCAATAAGTTTCCTTCCCTAGAAGATTACCTTTTCAATTCAATAAAGTGTAACTAGCTCCCAACCAAAATCAGAAATCAAATAATGGCCACTCACCCTAGCTTAATAAAACACAAGTGTGCTAGGCTATCAGCTGGAGAAGAAACTTTGGGCATGTGCTCACAGGAATTGGGAACAAGCTTACAATTGGAGTTGCAATATATAATGGGGTGATGGTTGGTGCAAGTCCTCAAGGCACTAAGCATTGTGGCTGGGGTAAAATCTCGGGGAGAAAGCAGTACAAAGTAGTGAAAAATTGTTCTATTTTGGAAGCTTCACTCGTTATAAGTGAATCGCATATGCAAACAGCCTTACTGTTATATTTGATTCACAGCATGAATAATACTACAATAAATATAATTTCTCATACAGAACACAGAAATTTGAATTCTTTACACTGTGTTCAAGACTCAAGCTAAATCTGTTGAACAATAACATTGATTTGGTGCCAACTGTAGCTAGTTAATGAGCTGATAATTGCACCAACTCGTGATTGGTACATGATGGATTTCATTGGCAACTTTTTAACTATAGGCAATTTACTGCAATTAATATCATTAGATTAACTGACAGAAACCTGCCTAGTGTATGAAAACATTCTGAATGATTTACCAAGTACAGTACAGTGGTACCTCAGTTTAAGAATGCCTTGGTTACTTTTATATATATTACCATACATGATTGCATTGACTGATTTCATAAGAACACCAGTGTTTTCCATGTTACTTTCCACCCCTCATAATGAATTTTTTTTCTTTTTGTGTGCTCTTTGCAGCTTTAATGTTACGTTTTAATGATCTAAGATGCCTCGTCTAAGTCCCTGTTCTTAACTTGAATATGTTTTAAATGTTCTGGGTTGTATATTGTCCCTCATTATTCTAAGTCACCTTGGATCCTTTTCCAAGGAGAAAGGTGGGATAAAAATATTCAAAATAAATAAATAAATAAATAAAAACAAATAAAAACTTGGTTTAAGAAAAGAAACTATTAGAAATGGGGATGCCTTGGTTTAAGAATTTTTTTCAATGGAATCCCCCAGTTTAAAAATTTTCCCCCATAAGGCATTAAAAGTTGGTGTGTGATGTTCAGATGGCGAAAAGAATGGGGGATGCCCCGGTTTAAGAAAAATTTAAAAGGAATGTCCCGGTTTTCCTGACCTCTGGAACGGAGTAATTGGTTTTTAATACATTCCTATGAGAAACCGCTTTTCTGTTTAAGAAGTTTTTGCAATACAAAACGCCCTGGAGAATGAAATAATAACTTAAACCGAGGTACCTCTGCCACGTGATGCCCACATATGGATAAAGTTAACAACGTACAGCAACTAACCAGCATCTCTTTCCAAACTACAGCCAAGTTTTTGGCAACTCAATCATGGTTGAAATTATTTTAAAATAATGCTTTATTCACAAAATTGACACAGCTAGGCAAGGTAAAAAATGGATGTATAAAAATGACTGTTCTTCTACTAATAATATGTGTATTCACATGTATTGATCTGGACAGGACAGAGATGGACAGGAAATGGGAAAATGGTGATTCATAATGGTCTGTGGTTAACAGAAAAACTGGTTCATGGTTTGTTTTTCTGATTTGTGTCTGGGGAGGGAGGAGAGGAACTTGCCTGTTCCGTCTGTCTCCTCCTCTTCCTCTGCCACTGCTGCCACCATGCCCACACACCTCATTTCATTTATTCTTGCCACCTCCCAACCTCCACCATGGCTACTGCCATCCTCAAACACAGCTAGCCCAGCTGCTAGCAAGGAAACTCGGCCTTTGCTCAGCTGATAGGTGGGTGCATGCAAAGAAGGCATCTGATCCAGCTCCAGGAAGCTGGTCCACTGCTTCTTTGCATACACCTGCCTATTGTCTCTTCTCATGAGAAGGCTTCATTGAGTAAGCAAAAGAGTAATAGACAACTTCATGCACTAAAGAAGGAAGGGAAGATTATACTGATGAAGAGATGAATATCTGGAAAATTACACCTAAGGAACCTGTTTTTCTTTGTCAAAGTCTCAATGAATCACGCAAATGGGAAAAGGCTAATGAGTTTACCTTGAAAAAATAGTGACAGAAGGGTAGCCATATATGATAATAAACATAAAAGACAACTATTCCCCATCCAATCCATAAATAATATAATAATATAAAAGACAACAACCTAAAAAAATCCAAGATTGTGGCAACAGACAAACTACAAACTACAAAATATAATAGGCATAAATAAGATGAAATCACAAACAGGGAGGATATCCTGGAATGCCTTCCTGAAAGAAAATGTTTTAACTTGCGTTCTGAATATTAGGAGGAAAGGAGCCTGGTGTACAAAGAGGTGGCCACCACAAAGCCCAGCTCCTAGTCATGGACTTCCTGAGCCTCCCTTGGATTGCTGCCCACAGCACCCAAGCTTCAGAGGTGCCAGTAACAGGGTTAGTTGATCTCAGGGAGAGGAACTTTGAAACAGCACAAGAAAGGGCAAAGGCAGTTTCTAACTGGAGCTGTATGATAATTTACACCTTGAATTATCTGAAGGCAGTAAAGGGCAATGTGAAAATGGGTGGGAAGG
This sequence comes from Phrynocephalus guinanensis, assembly GCA_037367245.1. Classification (NCBI taxonomy): domain Eukaryota; kingdom Metazoa; phylum Chordata; class Lepidosauria; order Squamata; family Agamidae; genus Phrynocephalus; species Phrynocephalus guinanensis. The sequence continues at coordinate 80,971,685 of CM074738.1, read as the reverse complement.
GTATCTGGAAATAAATGAGAGATGAATACAGACTTTAGTAAAAAGTGATTTATCAGGATAAATAGAACTTATTAAGTGAAACTGATCCGCACGTGGCACATATTATTTTCACACATTCCTAACTTAAGTAATACCATATTTCGCTCTATAAGATGCACTTCTCCCCTCAAAAGTAAGGGGAAATGTCTGTGCATTTTATAGAGCAAATATGGTACTCCCCGCTACAGATATATCACAAATTTTCATTTAGAGAAAAGTTGCCTGCACAGAGCCTCTCCTGTCCCCTGCTGCAGCTGGTATTCCTCAGTTCCAATCACCTCGTTTACCAAGAGGCTTCCTCTGGGGAGCCTCTCCCCACCCCTCCCCTTCTGCAGTTTAGATCCACAGTCCCAATCACCTTGCTTGCAAGCCTCCCCTTTTGCCACTTGGATTCCACAGTCCTAATCACTTCATTTGCAAGCCTCCCCTTTTGCAGCTTGGATTCAACAGTTCCAATCACCACATTTGCAAGCCTCAACTTTTGCAAGCCTGGACTCCCGAGTCAAAAATCTCCCTGTTTGCAAGGTGGTCCCCTCTATGGAGCCTCTGCCCTCCCCTATTGCCCAGGATCCCCCCACCATGAAACCTTAGTCTAAACAGTTTTTCTTGTTTTCCTCCTGCAAAAACTAGGTGCATCTTATGGTCAGGTGTGTCTTATAGAGCGAAAAATATGGTAGTTAGCAAAAAAAGCCACTTTACAAGTGAACAAGTTTAAAGAGGTCACTGTTTGATGAGGCTTCATTAATTGAGGGAACAACTTCTTTGGGATATATCTAACTAGTTCAACAGATCAATTCTGTTGAATCTACCTTGAGACTTCCTGAACATTAGAGTTATGGAAATTTAGACTACCCTGTATTTTGGCATAGCATTCAAAACTTCTTAGGATTCCTTTGCCTCATTTCTCTATATTATTCAGCCAAGCCACCAGAGATTTGAGATCATAAATATCCCATTCTCTTATCATCATCCACCCTCATGTCATCACATGCTGCCTCAAAAAGTGTGAACATTAAAACGAAACAGAACAAAACAAAAACAAACCAACAGGATCCAATGTAGTCTGTCTGTAGTATTTTGGGAACCTCTTTGTACCTATGAAAGAACCATCTCTTCTAAATCAGAATCAGAATCAGAATCCTTTTATTGGCCAAGTGTGGGTTGGACACACCAGGAATTTGTTTTGGTAAAGATATCTTTTAACTATACTCCTCAGTAAATTGTTCATCTGAACATTTGCATAAGAAATTATTGAAATCAATCTTTGTTTATTTTTTTATCATGACACCCTCTTCTAGCTATGTACCTTCCATCTTCCAAATACCAGCACATCCCCTCCCCTCACAAAACAGGTCCAAGATAAAAAAAAAACCATCTTATTTTGGACATCTATTGTACCTAATACTGTCAAGCCCAACTAACTCTCTGGTGGCCATCTTCTTGTTTTTCCTGGGCTTGTACCTCCAAATTCATTCCCTATTACTAACCCACAACATGACTTTCAACTAGGAAACTAATTACACCAAATAGGCTGATACTTCATGTCCCCCTCGCTGCAGTTCCCAGCCCTGCTGGAGACCGATTCGAAGGAACGTAACCTCACGTCCCTGTGGGGTCAATCCGAGTTCACCCCGACCACGCCCCCTGAACTGCGCTCCAAGCGGGGTGAGAGATTCCCGTCCTGGAGCTCGGGAATCTTTTCAATCCACTTCTTGTTCCGTGTTGAAAACTGATTTCAACACGGAGGCAAGTTCACCTCGGCTTGAGGAAGGACGTGAAGTAACCACCTAGGTTGCATGTCTCTAGAGGTTTATGGTAGTGTTACAGCAATACTCAAATCCACAAAACAACTTTTTGTTCACAAGTATGAAACAAAGCGATAAACCATTATGAAGTTCAACTATCAGTACAAGCTGCAAGAGCTGTTACAGCTGCATCCAATTATGCACCTACCTTGAACTTTGACATAGTTTTATTTACAATGACACCAGACACCAAATTAAGCTTACTTTCACATAAAACATCTAAATGTACTTGTACATTTCTATTTTACTCCACTCACATCTACTCTCTTTCATGGCTTCATTCAAAATCTATCTAATATTCAACCTCCAACTCACAACAACCTCTCACAGACTTCCCAAGATTGTGATTAGCTGGCTCAGAGAGCCAATGGGAAGATGGCCACTAATGATGTCTGCCACTCCATCGAAGGATAAATTCCCCATCTTGGTGAGAATATCTTGAGAGAAACCCATTCAGCAAAGTCAGAAATGTTTGAGCAGCATGATTGTACCTATCACACATTTAGAGCTGTATTCTGCAATGTGATTCACAGAGCTACTCTATTCCCTGGAGAACAGAGACTTGACTTCCTGGAAACACAAATGAACAAGTTCCTTTTCATCATCTGGCAGATGATAAAGCTGAACATTTAGTTTGTTCTCCAACTAAGTGTCTGGAGGTTGAAATATTTGGATTTTAAAAACTCTATCATCTGTGACTGAATCTTCCAGGTCAGTCAGAAGGTTGATTCTCAGAAGCCAACAGATCCAAATAATCGTCTTGTCCTGTTCCACAATTAATACTTTACAGAAGCATCATAGCAAGTACAGTCACTCGAGCTGTTCTCACCATGCAATTCCATAAAGCTAATTACAATATTGTATACATTCCTATATAAATAGATACAGTACTAGCAACAGAATGGGGTCAGGTTCCAAGCTGATCCTGAAGCTAAAGGATAATCTTTATTTACGGTATTTGACCAAAGCTAAAGTACTGTAAAAATGTGGATGGTATTGCAAAGGTAGGCAAATGTTACAACAGAAATTGATGCCTGTAGGGTAGTACTGTAGGCAGAGGAGCCAGCAACATGTACATAGCATAAAGGAGTTCACCTGTGAAATGAGAAAAGTTGTATTATGTAAGTGAAGATTAAGACTAGCACAACAATGGGTTGAATGTGAGACTGATGTGAGTTCCTAGAAGGTGAGTCATAAAACTTCACTGATAATGGTGAAGATTCCAGAATACCGTTAGCAGATAAATCACTTAAAACACTCTCTGGGTGGTTTGCAATTTAATTATGCAAGCTACACATTGCACTCCCCCCACCCACTCCAAGCAGTTTAATCGCTGTGCCATGAGGCTTCTTGTGCATGTACAGTGGAGGGTGAGGCAGGAAAACAGGATTAGGTTACTAAATTCTGGAACATTCCAGATCATTTCTGAACTGGTGGAAGAGCCCATCTGAGTGAGGCACAGAGACTACAAAGAATGAACTAACTATGTAATAATGGTAATTGCAAGTCAAGTGCTGAGATGAATGCTTTCGTACACCCTTCTACCTGACCATGAGGTCTCATTGCTAGGATTGTGTGTGTGTGTGTGTGTGTGTGTGTGTGTGTGTGTGTGTGTGTGTGTGTGTGTGTGTGTGTGTGTGTGTGTGTGTGTGTGCACCTACAGTGAAAGCTGGCTGTGAACCTGTGAACCATATGGATTAATGAAACTGGGGAACAGATTGGAAACATTCTTTTGGGTTATTTTCCTCATTTTGTTGTAATACCCCCATACTTTGTATGATAAACATAATCTAGAATGTAAAACATTAAGTTGTGGGGGGCAGTCTCCACACTGCCTGCTTCAAAGCAGAACAGCAGTATTATTTTAAATACTTCACAAAATCAGATAATGTAAACTATATCAAAATTATGTACTGGCATGAGTCTTGGATGCTAAACGCCATTACATAAGATTTGTCTGGTAGAATTTACCTACATATTTGTCTAAAAGAATTGGTTAAAAACATTCAATTTGTTAGTTCCAAACAGAGTAAAATCCATTAAATTAATAGTAATTATGTCAACACTTATATAAGCCCTTTTGCTTCAATGGGTCTGCTCCCACTGGGACTCACAATTGGACTGAGTCCTATATCTAGAATATGAACTATATTAGATATAAGCCAGAGGTGCAATGGGAAGGCATTTAAAATTAAAGAAATCTGAACCTGTTTTGTTCATCATCTGAAAATTAGCTGTTAACCACACAAAAGCAACTTCATATGCTGACAGAGAAAAATGTTTCCATGTGTGTAAAATTTATATTTTATACTGTGTATGGATGTATATTCCTATAAAAATCACAAACTATTCTTTTTTGTATACTTATCTGAGTTGTTATTAGTTTCCCTTTAGTGCCCATTTTAGACAAAAATGAGATGCACAAAGAATAATAAGCTGATTGTATGTTCTTTTGCCCTCTTTCCATTCCAGTTAACATCAAAGCAGGGGAGAGGTTATCAATCTCACATTTTGCTTAAATGTCTCAAGGGGAGAATACCCATATTATACATAATCATAAAACAAGATGTTATGGTACTATTGTTTTGGATGCAGCAACATAAAACATTTTGGATCACAGTCTATACACAAATGTTAAACAATTATTTATTTAAAAGAAACAAATTACCAGGTTCTTTTTGGGGACAAGAAGCACTGCAGTTTGTGCAGGCATACACGCATTCCCCTAAGAACATTAGTAAAAATCCTTTGATTAGTAAAATAATGACAAGACAGCAGGAAGTGAGAAATGATATGAGGGCAATCAAGCAGCATAGAACAACGGGACTCTGAAAATTGTAAGCCATGAAAGAAAGAAATTACTCCACAGACCCGTAAGAAATGTGTCTCTTTTCTTATGGGTTAAACCATAACTGCTGGAAGTGTGGCTTTCCATATGGCGTTGGTCTGCAGCTCCCACCAGTCCTAGAAAGAAAACCAATGGCAAATGCTAACAGGAGTTTGACTTCCGGCAACAGTGGTGCCCCCCACAACCCACTCAAGCCGCCTGAACATGCACACATCCCAGGAATCGGAAGGATCCGAGCAGAGCACAGACCGATGGCTCTTCTCCCAGCCCGGGGGGGCTGCAAGGCAAGCAGTGGTGGCAGATCACCATCCCTGCTCCCCTTCCAAGCCATACAGGCAGGGCAAAGATCAATGGGACCCTGCTTTGCCTACCAATTTGGTGGACAAAGCAGGGATTCTGGGATCCTCACCTAGCCTGGTCTGTTCCCTGGCAAACAGCCCAGGCTGGGCGAGGAGCAATGGTGCCTTAAAAGATGAATGTAAATGGGAAGGAAAATTTTGTCTTATGAGTTTTTCCTATCCCTGGAAATTACAATCATCTTACAAGTTTTTCATCTTAAGTGCCATTCGTCTTACAAGGTATTACTGTATTCAGCTTAAATCTGGCTTCCTGTAGCTTGAGCTTCTTCTTATGTGTCCCAAGAGTGCACATGATAAGAAGCTCAAGTTATATGAAGCCAGATTTAGGCTGAAAATCAGGAAAAACGTCTTAACTGTTAGAGCAGTATGACAATGGAACAGACTACCTTGGGAGGTGATGAGCACTCAAATGCTGGAGGTATTCAAGAAAGAATTTGGCATCTAACAGATCTGCTTTGACTGGATTAGAGCATTGGGTAACTGATTGATTGATTTATTTGATTTATATACCGCAACCATCTAGCAAAAAAGCTACTCTGGGCGGTTTACAAACATATACAAAATATAAAACCAGATTAAACAACTTAAAATAAAAAATAAAAAATAATCAATCAAACCAAATAATCAGATCATAACAATAAAACACTGTGGGTAAGGAGTTGCTCAATGGCCTTATAGGTCCAACTCACTTACTCAATGATTCTATTACTCTAATAGTCATATTAATAGACAGAGATGTTCTAAAACTTTATGCTAAATTTGATAAAATGGCACTTAGCGAAGTTTGTACTGTTTTTCTCTGATAGTAGAAAGTTGTTGATTTAGACAAGACAAGACAAAACCTGGAGTTAGAAAAACAGTTTTCTTTAACAATTCCTCATAGAAGCTCTCACTTTGAAACTGACAATGCAAAAATGTCACCTGTACTGTAATAGGTTTTATTATAATCAGGAAACATAAATGGCTTGCAAGCTAACAGCTGTAGTTCCTATATTGAGTCAACTCATCTCATGTTACATCTTCCTCTTTTCCTACTGCTCCACCCCACTTTTTCCAGCAATATGACCTATTCTGGTCACTTCTGTATTTCCATTATATATCTGCATGGTAGGAAAGGCTCATGCTAACTCATTTTTACTCTAGTTAGTTCAGGCTTCAGCACCTACTTTTTCAGACATCTTTTATATCAATTACTTCACCCTTTCATGAAGTCCAGAACAGCCCTTCAAAATACTTTGGCATGGAGAGATTGTCAAATCCAAGCTGCTCTCACCTCTGTCTTCTCCTAGTAAACATACTACAGATCATGTACTGTACCCATGTATCCCAAAAACAAGAAATTGCCCAATATTGCTGCACAATATCATGCCTGCATTGCCAGAAGGAAGTGGGATGTCAAGATGCCAAGATTTAAATAGCAAAGGGCACTCTGTATGTTGACAACACCAATGGCAGCAGTCTTGATGTTCTATAGCAGTGGTGGCGAACCTTTGGCTCTCCAGATGTTTTGGACCACAACTCTCAGAATTCTAAGCCCAGATTGCCAGTGACAAAGCACTGTGGGAATTGTGGTCCAAAACATCTGGAGTGCCGAAGGTTCGCCACCACTGTTCTATAGGATACTCTACTGTATTCTGCTCACTTTCATTCACACTTGTTGAAATGCAATCCTGAACACTGCTTTGTGTTTGGGTGAGAAGTCGGTAACTGATGAAGAAAGGTGTCCCATTCTGGGATTTCCCCTTGTGTATTGTCACTAGGAGAATGAGTATGAGCAGAAGAGTTTTTTTTAAGGATTGAATGAGCAAAGAATTTGAAGATGTAGTTTCAAGAGATGCTAGCTAGAAGATAGCTGAGTTCATGATGAACATATTTCACCTTACAGTTAATTTTCCCCCAGCTGCAGTTTGCTTTTTTGGTGGCTCAACATACAATTCAAATTACCTAGAATTATCTCATATCATCTTTCTACACAGCTTGTTTAAATGTCTTTAATTACAAAAGACTGGAACATTTTCATACAGCAGTAATACTCTACATTACTTCTTCGAAAGTACTTTGGAGCATTGTTTTTATTTCCATCAGATCATCTCAAGCTATACTTACTACCAAACCACAGAACAAACAAATGGAAATCTATTAGTCTTCAGATACAAACTTGTGAAACTCATTAATTTTAATTTAATTTTATTAACAATACTACAAGATTCAAATGTAACATAGGAAAAAACCAAGAAAACAGACATATAAAGTATTAATACAATTCAAAATAACATATAAAATTAGTGCACCCATCATCAGGGCCAGTAGAGACATATTTTGTCCAACGTGTTGATTATAATGTCCCACAACCCTTCCAAAATAACATTATCTCTTTACCTTTCAATAACAAAAGTCCAAAATATTTTGCCCTACTTCAACAAACCTGTTCTCTTTTAATAATCCCTTTTAAAATGTTATATTCCCATGTCAACTTATCATTAACTACTATTTCCCAAATTTCATTCAGTTAATTGAAACATATATGATAACTTTATTGTCATTGTACATTGTACAACAAAATTGATCCCAGATACAAACATAACCAGAGAAGAATCCAAACACATGTACGCATCCATCACAAGTCCCTCAGATCACACCATTCACTAAGCCCTCAAATTTTAGCAGCATTCAAGTTTGTGAATCATATTACTAAGTATCTACCGTATATACTGCACCTGTCTTCATAAAATGCAAGACAAAATACCTATGTTTGTAATGTTTTAGCCTTTTCCACACACATACAAGATTCTAGCTACTTCCTATAAAAACTAGTTCTCTATATCATTTCCTTTCTTATGACTAAAATAAAACCCTTCTTTCCCCCTTCTCCTTCTTCAACGGGATAGAATCTGAAGTCTGGGCTTTACTCCACTCATGATAATCCCCCGCATCAACAGAGATAAGAAAAGCAAATCAGGATTGGATTATCAGAAAGACATACTCTTAAGTACTATGAAAAATACATAGTGCATTTCTAGAAGATTAACAAAAATGTCCTTAGAGTTATACAGTATCCTGCTAGCCACAATCCAATATCAGGTTAGTGATATCCTGTCTGTGCAATCACAGTGTCTGTTTGCATGACAATTATTCAATAAACCACAGCAAACAGGAACAACATTTGGAAACTGTTTAATGTTTTCTTCAATCGTTGGGTTCCATAATAATAGGATATTTCCTTCTATTAGCAAAATTTCTTTAGTCACAAAGCATAGCGGTTATTTTATAATTCTCTGTTGTTGTTTTCTCAGTTTTCTGAGTGTGGCATTACAAGAAAGCCTTCTGATCAAGAAAGGTGAGTTAGGGTGACTGAGTATGTACACGAGAGGGAAAATAAAAGATAATGACCCAATCAAACACATGCATCTCTTGTAAAATGCCTCCATCCTGTAAGAAACACCAGCCTAAGGTATTCCTGGCAAGAAAACTCCATGGCCATGAAGTCACAAAGAGGCGGTAATGACTGTAACAACACAACACACACACAAGGTAAATTAAGATTAAGGGGGGGAGTTATACTAAAGATGTTTTTAATGTATTCCCATTGAAACCAGTGACAAAATTATTAATATATATTCTTGCATCCTGCCTTTTCATCACAAAACAATTCTACAACTGTACTGTAAGTTATCAATCTACAGTAGTAACAATAATACTGCAATTTTTTAAAATGTTCCATATGCTTCAGGTAGAAAAAAAGAAAAGAAAAAATAAAGGCACTTATGGTGCCTTTATTTTATACTAACATGTAATGAATAGACGGTATGTGGTGCCAGAGTGATTGAGAGGTCTTCCTTTAATGAATTTACAAAACATTAAGAGCAATCCTGTAAGTTCAGCAAGATCAATTGCAATGTAACCATGTCAAATAACTGATTGAGAGAACATCAAGAGAATTCTGTGACCACTAGATGGCATAATAATCTTAACATACTTCATGTATCTAGTCATATGAGCCTTTTAAGAATAGGATATCAAATCTGACTTTGAAAGTAACTTTCAACACATCTTCTTTTATCAGTATACTACTATAAATAACAGTCACTACAGAAAGTAAACATATCACAATAACTAATGCTGGTAACTATCACATATAATTTGTCATTTTGTAATGTTTAAATAAGCATTCTCAGCAATGCATCAAGACACCAGTAAGCAAAACAGACAAGCAAACACTGATACATTTTAATCACCACTCCCACCCCCAGATTAATGCTCACTGATCACAAGCATCTGCTTAGTCAGTAAATAGTTATGCTTACAGATGAACTTCCATTTAATAGAACATAAAACAATTTTGCAGCAGGCGAGAAAGAGAGAGAACATCTATCTATGAACTGGATCTCAAGTGTTCTGCACAGAGGCTTTCCGGCTTCTTCTTCTACTAGCAGGCTCATTACTCCATTTCATTGCCCTCTAGGATATCACCACAAAAGGTACAGTACATGGATGGTCATTGTTAGTAAATACCATATCCTCTCCCCTATGTGTGTATTTGCATACATAGGCACAAGCATGCATGCATCCTAGCAAATGAAATGAGCAATGACTTTAGAGACTCCAATACTAATAAAGATAAAAAGCAACTTTCAACAAACAAGTATACAGTAGAACCTTGACTTACGTCATTAATCCGTTCTGGAAGTCTAGACTTAAGTCAAACATGACTTAAGTCAAACGAACTTTTCCCATAGAAAGTAATGGGAAAGCGGATTAATCCGTTCCAGACGATGAAAAAGACCCCCCAAAACAGCAATTTAACACAAATTTGACTGTCTAACCAGACAGAAATAATCCATGCTGTACTATAAAAGAAATAAGACAGCATTGTAGATGAAATATATTAACTTTTATTACATTAACAAATTTTAAAACTTTTAAAACAAGTCACAACTGGGTTCAACAAAAACAAGTGACAAAAACAAAGTCACAGGTCAGTCCCAAAAAATGAAGACCAAGTCATGGTCCAAAAAATGAAAAAGCCACACAAACCAACATGCCAAAAAACAACATCAAAAAACCTCCACTGTATCACCTCTGTGTTGCATCTCAACATTGTCTCATCAGCTGCCAGACTCAACAGGAATCCTCTGATCAACAGCCAGCGGGGACCAAGGAACCAGGCGGTGAAAAGGGAGCCCTAAAACAGAAATTTTGCATTTGTAAAATGAAATCAATAAAACACTGATGATTTTTTTAATGTGAAAACGTTTCTGTAATTTTTTTTCTTACCTGCACTGATGGTAGTCATTGTTTGGATGCAGAGCCGGGGTCCTCTTCCATAATCTCAATCGCTGCCTCCTCTCCTGCCATTCCTTCCCTCGCACGTTTTACACTGCTGTCACTTCGTTCAGTGTCGCTAGTCCTTTTTCGTACAAAAAATGAATCAATGGAGACCTGCTTTAGCCGGTGTCTTAGCAGTTTTCTAAAGTGAGGCAAAGCAATATTATTGACAGTGCTTGTGACATGTTTAATAGCATCTCTGTCGGGGTGATATGTTTCAAAAACAGTTTGCACAGCATCCCATTTTGCTAATGTTTCTTTGATTAGAGCTGTAGATATGCTTGGTCTGCTCTCATCCTGCTCCTGCTCCTCCTCTTCCTCAGAGACATTTTCTTCAGCAGCTGCCCTCTCCTGCTCATTCATAATGCTTTGCAATTCCTCTGTTGTCAGTTCTGTTCTGTGGCCCTCCAATAACTCTTCCACATCCGCGTTGCTCACGTCCAAGCCCAAGGAATCTCCCAGATTCACAATTTCCTCCACAATAGAAGCATCCTCTAGAACAGCTTCAGTTACAGCATCAGGCCACAATTTTTTCCATGCTGCCTTAAGAGTTCTCTCAGTCACATCTTTCCATGATTTGACTATCATTTGTAAGGAATGAAAGATATTAAAATGGTTCTTCCAAAAGTCTCTTAGGGTTAGCTCTGTTTCTGAAGTCACATCAAAGCACCTTTGGAACAGTGCTTTCGTGTAAAGTTTCTTAAAATTAGATATGACCTGTTGGTCCATGGGTTGGATGAGAGAAGTTGTGTTGGGGGGCAAAAACTTGACCTTAATGAATGAAAATTCTTCCGCCAAGTCACACTCCAAGCCTGGAGGGTGGCCTGGAGCATTGTCCAGAAGAAGCAGGCACCTCATTGGAAGATTTTTATCCTGGAGGTATTTTTTCACGCTTGGTCCAAACACTTCATGGACCCACTCCATAAAAATTGACCTTGTTACCCAGGCTCTGCTGTTTGATCTCCACATCACTTTCAGTTGGCTTTTGACAACATTGTTTTTCTTAAAAACCCTGGGGTTCTCGGAATGGTAGACTAACAAAGGCTTCAGCTTTAAATCCCCACTTGCATTGGCGCAAAATAGGAGGGTGAGCCTGTCTTTCATGGGCTTATGACCTGGGAGTGCCTTCTCTTCTCTTGTGATGTAAGTTCTTTTGGGCATTTTTTTCCAAAAGAGCCCAGTCTCATCACAATTGAAAACCTGCTGGGGGACAAAGTCCTGCACCGTAACATAATCTTTAAATTCCAAAACAAATTGGTCAGCATCTATTGTATTGGCGCTGGCAGCTTCACCGTGTCTCACAACACTGTGGATGCCAGTTCTCTTTTTAAAATTGTCAAACCACCCATGGCTTGCCTTGAAACTCTCAACCTCAGCACCATCACTTGCTCCTGGGCTCCTTGCGATAATGTCAGCATGCAAACGTAACGCTTTCTCACAAATTAAGCTTTCAGAAATGCTGTCACCGGCCACCTGTTTTTCATTAATCCATATTAAAAGCAATTTTTCCATCTCTTCAACTGACTGGGGTCGACTCTTTGTGAGTATGCTGACACCTTTAGCAACATCTGCTTCTTTAATCATGTCTTTATTTTTAATGATGGTAGCAATTGTGGTTCTGGGCATGTCATACTGCTTTGAGAGATCCATTAAACGGGCCCCATTTTCATACCAGGAAATTATTTCTTTCTTTAATTCCAGACTTATGATTCTTCTTTTACTTTTGCTTTTGGTCCCTGATTTCTCCATGTCTTTAGCAGTCAGCCAAGAGGGACAGAACAGCAGCAACAAAATTCCCACAGACCACTCTCAGAATGTGGGTGGATTTATCAGAATTGAAGCTCCCAGAGAGGCCAGCCCCCACTCTTTCCCGCCAACCCAAGCCTGCACAGAGGAGGAGGAGGGGGAGGGGGAGGAGGGGGAGGAGGAAGGAAAAGGAGAAGAGCCCGCTCACCTCGGTCTGTCACCGCCGCCACCCCACCACTTCCCCAAAACACACACACACACACACACACACACACACACACACACACACACACACACACACAGAGAGAGAGCTGCCTTCCTTTCCCAAAGCCCCTGAAGAGCCTGCAACACCCCTCACTGGGTACCTGTCAACTTCAGCCGCCGCCTGTGAAAGTGCCTTCGGGGGGGGATTTCCCCCCACCTCGCATACCGGCAGGGCATCTGCTGGGTCCCTGCCTCCTGAGCACCGTCAGCCTCGGCTGTCTGCCGAGCTGAGAGGAGCGGCCAGCAGTGGGAGCGACCATCACAGGGAGGGAGGAGGTGGGTGGGGAGTGCCGAGGACCTGGAGGAACGGAGCACGGCGGCGGCGACGAACAGGAAGCTCCAAGTGGAGGCTTCCTCCTCCCACTCCACCCTCCGCCTTCCCCCTGCTTCTACCGCCCGGCACGCCATGCCGAAGTGAGCGCCGTGGGGATGTGTGAGTGGGACAGGCTGTTTTGGGGGTTGGCTCTTCAAAGTTTTTTCCTTCGGTGAGGTGGGGGGGGGAGGAAAGGCGCCCTTGCTGGGGGCAGGGGGTGGGCGGTGGAGTGAGGGGGATCGCTCGGAGTCACAAGAGGCCGGGCCCGGCAGAGGGCCACTCGGCAGGAGCCCAGAGAAGACGGGCGCCCAGGGAGAAGGAGCTGGCGGCGGCGGCGGCGGCTGCTGCCCGCCAGGGAGAGGTGGAAGAAGGTGGTGGGGAGAAGCGAGCCTAGCCGGGGCAGAGCTGGGTGCTTGCTTGAGCAGAGCTCAGCCTGGTCGGGAGGAGGAGGAGGCAAGGCCAGCCCCCGGCGAGGGGCCCTGCGCCGGGGCTCCAAGACGTAAGTCGGAGCCTACGACGCAGGTCAAACAGACCCCTTCTTGACGTAAGTCAAATATGACGCAAGTCAAGCAGTACGTAAGTCAAGGTTCTACTGTATACTTCATATATTTACATATTTAGCTGTTGCTCACCCATTAAAAGTACAGTTGCCCCCCACCCTTTAGCGGTTCATATGCTGCGGTCCCAGTATATTGCGGGTCCGCAGTATATGAAAAAAAGCCCCCCTAGGGTAAGGAGGAAAGTCCTCCCCAGGCCCATCGGAGGCCCCAAAAGTGCTTCCCCGCAAACCGGAAGTGACTTCGAGTAAACCAGAAGTGACCTCCATATCACTAGAAAGCACTTTTTGGGGCCTCTGGGGGACTGGAAAGCCCCTTGCTGGCCCGTTCGGAGCAGCACCAGGCTTGGGGTAAGTACAAGAGCCCCCAGAGAGCCCCCCCCACTCTTGACGCGACCCAGCATCCGCATATTGTGGATTTTCAATTATCGCGGGTCGGGTCCCTAACCCCTGCAGTAGGCGGGGGTTTACTGTAGTACTGTATTTGGAAGACAGGCATTGCCCAGCAATATGCAAACAGAGGGGCAAATGAAATCTACTGAGATTTAATATTAATCGTGAGCAGACGTTTCTCAGTAAGCAAAACTAATTGCTCTTTCTGCATTCTTATCAATGATTGATTCATTTTAAACACAGCCAAAATTTACATTTCTTTAAACACAGAAGGAATGAACTTTACAAGGCAGAGAAGTGTTACTCAGAAGCATTTTCTAATCAGTATTGATTTGGTTATGTCCCATTTCTAAAATAACTATTTCCAGGTGCTGCAAAGAATTTGGTAATTTCTTCACCAACACTGCAGTATCGTAGGTTTTTGCAAGAATGATCTTTTAAAATGTCTTCTGTTCAAGGGAAATTCCATTTTCAGCAGTTCCTCATTGCAAGATATTAATAATTCACCCGGGCAACAAGAAATTGCTACTTCCAAAGTCTCTACTCCTGGGAATGACTTCTGTTAATATGGGCCTGTGCTACTGTGTAGTAGGCTGCCAATAAGGTTCCATACTAGAAGTCCTGAAAGAGTCTCCGAGACAGCCAATCCAGTTATACCTCTAACGTGCAATAGACAAAGGCACATGTACCCTGATAAGAGGGGACAGTGCATGTATTAGGCCAGTGGTTCTGAAACTTGATCCCCAGAAGTTCTTGGACTACATATTCCAGAAATCCTGGCTGCTGTGGCTAGTGGTGAAGGCTTCTTGGATTGTTAGTCCAAGAACATCTGGAGACCCCAAGTTCCAGAACCACTGTAGTAGGCGAATAAGGTGAGTGGTGATTCATGCAACATTTCACTCCTGGACAGAAATGGAGAGAGGGCTCTTCCAAGTGAGATGTTTCTGTACAATTTTTTTTGCAAGAGATCTTTGAGAAAGTATCAAGGGATTTCTTGAATGTTTTGTAGGCATTTCTCTCTCTCCAAGAAATACCAAGATGCATGGGTTTATTACAGTTCCTGCCCAGAACAGCATCTCTTCTGTGCAAGATTTCCTGGAAATGATAGAAGAAATACTAAAATATGTGGGACTGTCACTATTCCTGTGCAGAATGGCATTTTTCTTGTTCAGGGTTCACCAGGAAGGGGAGAAGACATGTCAATGTTTGTAGGAATGTTGCAATACTCCCAAAATGGCATCTCACCTGCATAAGATTTAACTGGAAAGGATGGAGGAAACACAATTCTGTACAGGATTCTTATAATTCGTGTAAAGAATGACATCTTTGCTGTTCTATGGTCCCTGGAAAGGGCATTATGCTGCACAGAATTTAGCAATTTCCTGTACAAAACAACGGGTAGGGGCAAGAGTAAAAAAAAAAAAAAAGCAAAAAAGACTGGGATCTTGTTTATCTTGGAATCCAGAAAAATCTTAATCAGAGTTCCCATTGGGGGTCCTTGGCATGGTGGGACTTGGAAAATTATGGAAAATGAGACATGTTGTGAATACGCCTCATTTGTGAATCTCCCAAAGATCAACTGAGGCCCGACCTACCAGAATGTCACGGGTGCTCTCACTTCGGGTGGCCACGGCCAGAGAGGCTCGGAAAACCGTAACAAGCAACCGAGCCTTCGCTGTGGCTGGCCCTGTGCTTTGGAACCATCTCCCGAGTGAGCTGCGCCTTGCATAGTCCCTGCATAGATCTGGCTTTTTTTGTGAGGCGTTTGGTGACAGTTAAGTGTTTTTTTTTTGTCCCGCCATCACACTAATGACTCTTTCCTGTAGTTTTATTAT
Source organism: Phrynocephalus guinanensis (assembly GCA_037367245.1). Classification (NCBI taxonomy): domain Eukaryota; kingdom Metazoa; phylum Chordata; class Lepidosauria; order Squamata; family Agamidae; genus Phrynocephalus; species Phrynocephalus guinanensis. Next base: position 80,956,202 of record CM074738.1, on the reverse strand, counting down.
GGTGTCTTAATTAGTTTATTATTATTATTGTCATTGTTTTTACTGTTTCTATTGTTTGCATACTGTTGTAAACCGCCCAGAGTTCCTCTGGAAGATGGGCGGTATATAAGTATTAAAATAAATAAATAAATAAAGCTACCACTAAGTACTTATAACCAAATGTTCACATTTCACTGCAAAGTCCCACAACAACAATGAACACTAACCAATGTACACTTTTCAAGACAGAGACTCATAAAAACTAAATGAGTTTACTGTATTTTGCATTTGAGGAAAAACAAACAAAAATACTTAAGCAGTTTACACTAATTCAGCCTTCGGCCAGTGACCTCTGTCTTATTTCTCCATGCCGTCGCCTGTTTTTAATGAATGTACATTTGAATTTTATTCATTGATTTAATTTAATTTATTTTAGCTGTATTTTTATTTTGTCCATTTTATTTTAATATGTTGGTTGTTTAGGATTACATGTTTAAAAACCCAACTATTTTAGGAAAACTCTGGTTATGTCTATGATTTTTATATTATAACTATACAAACTGATGGATGAACACATAATTATTAACCTTTCCAAATAAACTGATTTGCATTTGTATAACTTCATATAAATGTGGAAAATACCAATACTCCCTGCTAGCTGCACCCCCACCCCCCACAAACACAAGTTTCCAAACCCCAGTGCAGTGTCAGATCCAGGCCCATGTAGGCAGTGCAGCCATTTGACAAAATCATATACTGGTTAGACTGGTTCAACGCATTACTTACTGAGAACCTCTGTAAAACCCTCTTTTGTTATAGTTATCTCTGTTGCAGGGGTTAACTAGAGTGGATCTGCTGGCATAACGTCCACTTATTCTGAGTGGTAGGAACAGTCAATGGATGAGGTAAATAAATAAATAAATAAATAAATAAATAAATAAATAAATAAATAAATAAATGTGGAAACCAGTTCAGCTTTTTCTGAATGAATCCCCCAGTTCATATACATATACAGCACTGCACTCTCAAATCTAGCAGCTCATGTTAAAAATAACACACATATCAAGTCCATAATTTTGGAAAACACATTCATATACTAGCTACCATTATTCTTATTGCTTCATATACAATGCTTTTTATTGTATTAATATCAGAATATTGGCAACAACTACTTATTTTAATGTGCACCTCTGAAAACAATGGCCGGGATTTAATTATTCCCCAGTACTTGTACACCTCACAATTGCACAAGCAGTTGTACATTCTTCTCCTCTCTGCTATTGTTCTACAAATGGTTTCCAGCTATTTTCATACAGCCATGCTGTGCAATGGGGATGACTGATGTGGTAGTTGAGCAATGACAGGGTGCCTGAGCACAGCTCCAACTCTCCCCACCTTCGCAAGTCAACATTGATCCTGACCCCGACCGGATCCTTCTCTCCCCGCAAGGTTCTATGATGCTCTTTCCCACCAGTTTCTGCTAAGTGTTTGTGCAAGCATTATTTGGCAAAAACTCCTTTTTGTTTATTGTCTGAAACCATTTCTTCAAATAGTATGAATGGATAGTTTTATGGCCTAACTGGCATCCAGATCAATATAATGAAAGAAGTAGAAGGGAACATATTTAGGTAATAGATCCTTGCATATTACAAGATTACAAGTTTCCACTAGATTCATTTCCAGGAACAGTCAGTGTCTTGCAATATGTAATCAGCTCGGGAAAAAAGGTTGAAATTGAGCTTGGGAACTGAATTAAACCGAGTTTGGGGGAAAGGCCAGTCTTTTAGAGAATTTTTGGAAACAAGAATTTTCTAAAATAGGGAGGATTCATTAATGACAGCAGTGGTGTAAAATGAATTCTCTTCTTACATCTTACTAATTTTGAGTTAAGGAAGTTTATGAAAATATTACAATAAGCCTAAACCAATATGGTGAGTTAGGAGCAAAGACATTATTTTCAAGTAAACTTCCCTGATATTTGGGGACAAGAGGTAACTTTTAGTGGCTCCAACAGCATGATACCTTTTCTTTTGGTCTACTAATTTGTTTTTGATAAACAGTGCACCTTATCAAAATATAAGAAATGTGAAACAATATGGCAAGTTTGTAATGAAACAAGTCTGTTTAGGAAGAGACTTAAAATTGTATTTTTACACAAAAATTGTTTAAACAGCAGGAATCAAATTAGACACCAAAACAAATATGGCACTAATAGCTGCAAAGAGTAGAGGGAGAAGACGAAACTTCTAATCACAAACAGATCTCAGAAGCAGCTTACTTCTACAAGATGTTCTCCAAAATTTAAGAAATGAGCCACAGAGGGATTGGGAAACAAGCACTAAAACCAACAGACATAAAATTAACCAAATTATCAACATCAATGACTCAAGTGGAAAGGATAGCAAATAAAGGAACTCAAATGGGCTTAAAACGTCAAATGGAAATGCATCCACTATGTTAAATAGCAATATATTTTCTAAATAAGATGAAGGCAGAGAAGAACAGAAAAAGAATACAGAACATAATATTTCACAGGATCCTAGAAAAAGAGGCATGATTGAATATCTCTGTTTTCCTAGTACAATAGATAAATTACTGCCCATACTTGATAATTCAAGGAGGGGAGACAAATGCAATGTTTGCTAGAAATAAAGATAAAAACTTAAATTCTTCCAAACCCCACTAGAAATGGCTAAGCTAAAATAATTGCTCATAAACATGCTTTCATAAATGTATGCCACCACCAATATCCAACATAAGAAGATTTTACATTCTTTTCACAATGGCATACAGCATATTCTATTCTAACTCATTCAAATATCCAGAATCCACTAATTAACAGAGAAATCAGATACTGCTCAGTTTTAATCCACATTCGAATTTGTATGCAATGGTCCTTAAGACCACCATCACTGAGACCATTTATATTGAGGCTTAATTCACCTATGTTGTCTGGAAAAGAATTCAAGGCAAGTATCAAAACCACAATTCAAAATGCAGTTGCCACCACCACATTAGCTTTGCTATGGGATACATTAAAAACTATCTTTAGAAACCATGTCTTCAGGAATGATGACTGGAAAAAAATTAAAAAATCAATGCAGTAATGTTCTATTAGAGAACAGTGCACTGCTGCCAGCACAGCAGAAACAAAAAGGAAAACTGAAGGTGTGGGAACCAGGCCAGAAAAAAAACTTATATTGGAGTGTTAGAAATGGATAAGATGCAACAAGCCATAGATTATTTTACAAGAAAGTATTATCAATATGGCAACAAAAAATATTCCACATTACTAGTCACAGCCCTATAAAAAAACAAAGCAAAAAGCGTAATATCTGTAATAATCATCAAAGAAGGCAAATACACACAGAGATACATTGTCTAAAGAGATAAGCATGGGATTTCATAACTTCTATATTATGTATTTCAGGCATCAATGCCAATGGTGATGTTGTGCAGTTTATTAATTCCCTGCCAAGTCAACACATTAAAAAGGGTCATAAGGCAGTCTTAGAAGCTCCAGTAATACAGAAGGAAATCAAACTGGCCATAAAAACCAGTAAGGAAAACAAGTAGTCTATGATGGTGTCCCAGGATAATTTTATAAGAAATTACAAGAATCTGTAATATCTTACCTGATCAACCTCTTCAACACATTATTAGGAGGAGATATTCCAGATAGTTGACAGCAAACAAGAATAATAGCAATGCCTCAACTGGGGAGGTAGCTGCATAAAAGTGGAATACTGCCCAGTTGCCCTCTTTAACTAGGACATGAAACTATTTGTCACGGAGTCAAGAATAAATTAATACATCAATACATCAATGGAAATCAAGCAGGCTTTATACTAGTAAGAAATACAGTATACTCTACTAGGCATATACTGAAAGTATTATACTGAAAGGTAAGTGGCAAGCAAAAGAGAATATACTTTGTTTGCAGATTCGCCAAACTGAAATGACCACATTTGTTCCAGTTAATAACAAAGAAAGCAAGAAAAAAGATGTGGCCTGATATTCTGAGGAAAAACCTATATACAAATTCACAGCACACTCACAACTGGCCCAAGTCTTGATCTTCACCTACTTGCTACTTCCTCTATTACCTGGCATTTGTTTGCAGAGATAAATTTAACATGCAGGGCTCTGAGTCAACAGATCATGGATCCTGATTACATCATTGTAGGGAATTATGTAAGCTATAGGGATACTGACTGGGCTTGTGTTCTGAAGTTTACTTGTTCCTTTTCCTCTCCTTTTATAAACCTGGCAACATTGCTGGGAGGCTTATGTTTACTGTATTGCTGAAAGACTGGTCTTATGTATAGATTTTTAGTGGTTCTCTTTCTTCTGTCCACTGTGGCTTCTTTCTTTTTCTTTTTCTTGTTTGGTGCAGTACTATCACTGTTCAAGTTCATAAAAAGCTACTCTTTCTCTTGCATACTCTGAGCTGGAAGTGGATCAGTTATTGTGACACACACACACACACACTACAGGAACAGTTTTTCTTATTTTATTAATATATACCCTCATTAGGGCAAAAGCACTACTCTGGGTGGTTAACACGCTGCTAAAACCACTATAGCAGTGTGGGAGAGAACACTTAGTGAGTATCCCTACAAAACTTACTGTTTCAGCATTTTAAGTATTTATCATGCATTCGATTATTAGTGCTTCTGTTTGTTGTTCAATTTCTCTCACTCTATGTCTTTTAAATGTCACCTTTTTATAAATAAGTCCCTGAAGAAGGCCATTTGGGCCGAAACGCGTTGGGCTATTTTAATAAGGACTATTTTAATAAACTTTTATTACCAGCACCTGAGAGTGTTCTCTCCCACACTGCTATTGCATGCTCCAACCTTAAACCACTATACCAGCTTCGTAAATTAAATTAAAATATGTATAATAAATAGCATTAAACCAAATGGCATCAAAAACAACTTTTTCCCGTAACAGTAGGACAGGAGGCAGGATATTCATCCAGGATCAGCTGGATGTTTTCAATAGCTTCCTAAATGAAAGCAAGGAGGGACCTAGGCATATCTTCTCCAGGAACTGATTCCATATTGTTGGTGTCACCATAAAGAAGGCCCTGTCTCATGTAGATGACAAACAGTCCTCCCTTGGGATGGCTACCCAAAAGAGTCTAGCCTGGGATGACCTGGTGGGTCAGGCAGATGACATTAGGGAAAGACACTCCTACAGGTTGCATGGTCCCAAACCATGGAGGGCTTTGTACGTGAGTGGTAAAATTTGAATCTGATCCCAGACACAACAGGTAACTAATGGAGAGTAGCAAGTACTGGGGTGGTGTGTTCATACCAACCAACAATCTGGCTTCCACATTTGGACCCACTGTAACATTCAGATCAGCTTCAAGCGTGGTCACACATAGAAAGTACTGAAGTAGTCAACCTGGGAGATAACCACCAATGTCATATATTTGTTGTTTGCACCAACATCCTGAGGAATCCCTCTTCTAGGTAGGGGCAGAGTTGGGAGATAAGCCGAAGCTAATTAAAGGCTGATCTGGACATGTCTGCAATCTCGGAATCCCAAGAAAGAGCTAGGTCCAGAAGAATGCCCAGATTACAAATTTGGTTTCTAAATGGGAGGGAAATATCATCCAGCCCAGGATTAGCCCTCACAAACAATTGGAGCCCCCTGCCCCCAGGAACAAAATCTCTGTATTGTCCACCTTGTTTATTTACATATATAATGTACACCCTACTTTCCCCCCAACACGAAGTTCTGTACAGCAGGAAAACTTTTACAAAAGAATGCTACAAATGATATGTACAGAGGATGGATCTAAATTTCTCAAGTTTTTTTTTAAATTACTTAATCGCTTGTATGAATCTACAGATTTATCATACATATTTTTTAAAAAATATTTTTTATTTGAAGCATATTTATCACTGTATTTGTGCAAATAGATGTATTCAACTAACAATATTGCTGTGTCAATGCCTGCTTGACATAGTAAATCATGTATGTTTAGTGAAATTTGTCGGGAGGGGGATTGCTATTCTGATTTCAAAAAACAATGCAATGAAATCTGAAACAAGTCCAGAGTATTCAGATTTATATAGATAGAAAGATATAATCCATTTCTAACTATGCTGGAAAAAGCATATAATACTAATTCCACAGGTTTATAATCATTTGCTCAAACAATAGCAACAACATAAACCATAAGAGTAATTCTCCCTTCTGTCCATCAAGATGAGGCATTTAACAAAATATGTCCTTTACCCTGTATGTATTTAGAACATGCCAGTATCTTTACCCAGAAAAGGTAACACATATAAAAGTATATCTAATAGCTCAATCCCAGTTTATTGATTTTAACTACACAGAATTAGAATTTCACCTTATCCTTTCAATAAGGGACAGAAGCCCTTGCGCAAAGGAATACTGCTTCTACAACTGATTTTATGCTTATATTTTACAACTGTCAGAAAAACAGAGATGAACAATCAAATTCACATGGCTTTCTTCTTAAGCATCCTGAAATGGCCGGTTTGCTCCTACATGATACATTTATTCTACTGGTTTTCCACAACTCTGCTAATCCATGAGATACCAGAATAATATAGTATCAGGAAGATCAAATACCATACATTGAGAAGTCAAAACAAACTACCAACTTCCAGCATTACAGCAGAAAATATAGCCTTAGTGATGACACGGCTGGCTGCATCGCAGTCTGCAGTGAGGCACATCTAAGATTCTGTGGTAGATTATTTCAAACATGCACTGATTCACAAATTTCAACTGCTGACACAAAACAGCATTGGCTTGCTTTTTTACTTACCAAAAAAAAAATCACCTAATCTACTTTCCCACACCCATCATATTTAAACACTAGGAATTCTATACAACATAGTATTTGAAGTGGTAGCCTTCTGTGGCACTGCCAAATAATGTGACTGACCCATTTCTATGTCCTAAAATTCCTACAATCATAATTTTTCTGAATACCTGAAAAAAACCCGGTGGTACAGGACCTACTGGCATGCCATCTCCTGGGGGAATGTTTCCTAGCACTGGACTGGGAGCTGCTGCAGCGCTCTGAAAAGAACAAAGGAAAAATAAACCTTTGTCATTGCACAATAGGCATAAAACTGAATACTACTTTGACCACAGTGTGGAATGGCAGAAAGTAACACTCTCTCCATTACATGTTTCATAATTTCCTCCATTTTAAACCGTCAGTGCTCATTTAAAAAAAAACTTGAATTCACACACACACATACACACATTAGTGAAATAGCTAAATTAAGCACGACTTGGCTGTGTTAGAATGACACACGGAAAGCAAAAGTATGGATCAAGAATCTTAATAATCATTTAAAGGAAGACAACTTCAGTTATAGTTTAGAGATGGTTCTATAACAGCTAAGGCTAAAATGTAACTTATGCTCATGAAAAGAACATGAGTCAGTCAAAGCAGCAAATAATTAAGGAGGAACATTATGGGAAAGAATCATATTAGGTCCACTTAAAGACTAAGCTAGATGTGATGTGCAAGGTCCATTGTTGGATCTCTTACCTCTCTATCTATCTTTAAAATAGTTGCCTTGTGGGACTAATGCCCACGCAATGCCTTTCTCCTGTTCTGTGACCAATGATAGCTTTGGGTATGGGGAGGATAAACACATCCTCCCAACACTCTATTATTCGATCTCTACTCCATCTCAGGATTCAATAGGCTAGTTTTAGATAAGAGGAGAGGGAAGAGACACTCTAGGTGATTCACTGCTTAATCTTTCACACATCATATCTAGTTTGACTGAAAATCCTTCAGACACAGACGCAAGCAAGGAGATAAAATGATCCTTCTAAACTACTGTCATGCTGAATGCATGTAAAACAGAGACTGGGGAGAGATTAGTATAATATTCTGCAAGGGTGTCCAGTTAGGAAGGGAAAACCGACTCCCTTACATTTTAAGCATGTCTTATTATGTCATAAAATAAGAACACTGTGCTTCCCATACCGAGTAAACACACCCCTTTTATTAGTAGTGTAACAATATATACAGTGTACAATATATATGCTTCTGCTCACCATCACCAAAAGTTTTAAAACAAGACTTTTTACAAACTAATGTTACAGACTTGCATTTCTCTCACGCCCGGGGGTGGGTGGGATTTTGAACCGCCCCACCCCCAGAATTAGATTTCCTAGACAAAATAGACCATGAAATTAAAAACCTTTTCAACATCCTTCTATCTCAATAAGCAACAGTTATAACTCCTGAGGATATAGAAGTAAACATCCACTGAAAAATTAAACCCAAACAACTGATGCTTCTAAGCAATAGAACTTGCTCTAAAATTACATTTTGAAAAGAGCATTTTGTCATTCTGTGCGATTGAAGCAAGGCAAATAATCCTCATACCACAATCCTATGAACGTAAAATTTATGAAGATTTACTCTCATTTTATTAATCAGTTGCTGATATCTGCCCTACAGAATACAATATGTGTTAATTAGTAGATCTGGCCACTGGATGTCACTTTTGCACCCAGTATAATGCATTGCCAATTAAATGTTAATGCTTCTGGTACAAAGATCAGGTTAAGGATGTATACAGTCTAATTCTCAGAACTTAAGGAGATCAAGATTTGATTAGGCTGTTGATGCTTTTATTCTTCACAAAGCTGAAGATAAAACAAAAAACTCAACAACAAAATCATTTAGTATAAGAATTTCTTAAGCACTATTCCAGATGAGGACAGGTACTTACTGGTCAATTATTTAATGACTAAACTATACATTGTCAACCAATTAAAGCTCTGAAGTGCTGTGAGTTTGCTACAATACCATGTCAGGCAATGAAAGACGTGCAAAGTGAGTAGAGGGCTGTTATCCTTAACGTATTTTCTAAATGCATCTTGATGAATGCATTGTTGTTCACTGGTCTAAAAACAAAATGCAACCCCCCACACAACTCTAAACTTTGTAAAACAGACAGTAATAGGAACAGGAATACCCCTTAAATCTGAAGAACCATGTTGCAGTACCATGAAATTAAATACGTTTTACTCAGATTTTAGGTGTGTCACCCAATGCCTGTTTAGACTATCAGTTAGTCTTGAGGTTTTCTTTCTTTTAGTAGGTCTCTAACACTTACAGAACCAGATATATGTCATAACTGTTTTGCAAGAAATGAACCTTCAACATAATTAGCCAATGAACATTCATGCCACCTTGAATCCATTCACTGGGAGAAAGGAAGGGTATAAGTAAGGTTAATAAAATGAAAACAGATCTACATGTTGACAGGTTTAAACATATTTACACACTCATCTCCTCTCAGTTAATGGATTCATGTTGCAGTTGTGGGAAAGCTTGGCTGTTCTTTTGCAGGCAGCTGAAACTAGTTACAGAGCTTCCTACAAACATAACTTTTACATAGAACGCTATGAAGCCACAGGAATGAATGCTAGTTGGGAGAACATGGGGGCTGGAATACAAAAAAGGGACCTCTTCCAGCTCTAATACTACGAACAGACATCTAAAAGAATGACATTACATTTCATTGTCCAGAATCAAGGTGCTACTCTGCAAATGACACAGTAGAGAAAAGCAGAATAAAATGCAAGGGGGAGGAATAATTTTTCAAGAAGCTTCTGCCTTTTGCATTCACCAACACCATCGATATTAAACTTAGTGAGTTTATGACTGCTTATAATTTTAGATTTCTGGGAAACAGTTTTTAAAAATGACGAGGAAATGTTCATTCTGAAGAGATAAATCTGCATATCTTTCTCTTCAGAATATGGCATGGCTCTTTAAACAGGACATATATTCTACTAAGTTATTTAAAATACCATATTTCCCCATACATTCTCCTCCCCACTCTCTGAGATCTTCAGGGAAAGGCCTTATATTTGGCCCACCACTATTGCAGAGATCTCTGGTGAAGACTTGAGAGGGTGCATTTTCAGTGATTCTTTTCTGCCTCATGAGACTAGGCCTGCTCCTTACAGTACTTCTGCTAGCAGGTGAAAACCCTTCTTTTCAAAATGGTTTTTAACCTCTGAATTCACTTACAGGATTGCAATTTTTATCTGATGCAGCACAATATCAGGGGTTTAAAATTTATTTTAAAGTTTGCTTTAGCTAATGATGTTTTTACCACTGTGTATATTTAATTATATTTTAATGTAGGTCTGTTAATTTATTGTGCTCTAAAACATGTATTTCTTTAGCAGTTGTATGCTGACTTGAGTCTCTTCTCTGAAAGAAAGATGGAGTATAAATTAAGTTAACAAATAAACAGAGAAGTTAAGTGGGGAGTACGTTTAAGGCCAAAGGTCACTTATATTTCTGTATTCATTAGGAAGCAGCGATTAGCAAAATTATTTTCTTATCTATAACTACCAGAATTCTGCAGCCTATAGTGATTTTTCTGGTTGATGAATTTTGGATGGTATTATCCTAAAAATAAATTTTCCATGCTCTTCTATGAATCTCATCTCTGTTACAATATAATTTAGGAGTGGGTGAAAAACAGCATATAGTACAGATGTGGATTTGTTAAGGGACTAGTCTGGTGACTATTAATCCCCTCCCTGCCTCAGAGTTTGAAGGCAATCATTCCTCTCTATTCAAGAATCCTTTTCCTGCTCTTTTTTCCAGTCTCCTAGTCAGTATGCAGTTAGAGTCTACTATGTAGTCAGTAGTAAGTCAGTCAAGTAGTTATTCATGTTGCAGGAAATCAGTTAAGTTCTGCTAGTGCAACCAGTAATTATTTTTTGACATGCTGGTTTTTGGTCCATTCAGAACTGAGTAAATAGAACCTTTTATTCTTTCTTAGCAGTGTTTCTGAGTGAGGTATTAAGACAGTAAGTGCCAGCTGATAAGAGCAAACAATTCTGCTCAGTAGGTCCCTGGACTTTTTCAGCTGTGTGGAGGGTTTTAAAAGCCTAACATTTCAAATTCTATAATTCCACACATAATCAGTGGAAAAAGAAATTCATTTCTCTCTTCTGAAAAACCCTTTTTAAAAGAACAATATTTCAGCCTGTACAGCTTGGGTTTTTTCTAAATAAAAAGTAGGTGGAGCCACCCATTCTCTTTCAAAATAAACAAGATTGCTGTTTCCAACTTGCATGAACTATTTTAAATCCAAGAATGTTTATGGCCACCTATTTCTGAGTAGGAGTGGTAAACCAATTTGACATTTAAAAACTCATAACCTTTAAAAACCTTTTGCCCAAAATCCCACAAATCTGCCCATGTTGTATACTCATTTGTTAAAGTTGAGGATTATACTTTAATAGTAGTATACATTTAAAGTTTAAGTTATAGTTTTGGATTCTTTCATTGTGTTGTGAAACGGATAGCTGAGTATAAGCACGTCTAGAACTGTCTTAAGTTGTTTACATAGAGCTGAGTATCAAGCATTGTATTTTTGTGTTTAATGTATGTATCTTTGTCAAACAATACATATATTCTATTTTTTCTACATAATTGAGTGGGTCTATGTTTTTTTCTTTATATTAGTTTTCTTTACATTGTTTATCTTTCCTTATGGGAGAAGGTCATTCACTGTAAACTCTGTTAAGGTTGATGTTTTCCCCCCTTAATCATTAACTTCAACCCATACTTACTGACATACACTCCAACTGTTCTGATTTGATGCTGATCTGAAGCCGGGTTTCAAAGTTATATTTTTTGTTTGGGCTGCTCCCTGTTTTAGAATAGCCTTCTAGAATGTTATCTGGACATTGGGTCATGGCAACTGGACTTCTTTTCTTGAGAGACTGAAATGTTTCGCTGCTCAACCAAGCCGCTTCATCAGTCAGTTGAAGCTGTATGGATGAGCAGTGAAACATTTTGCTCTCTCAAGAAAAGAAGTCCAGTTGCCATGACTCAAATTCCACAGACATACTTCTAGAATGTTGTTTTGCTGTGCCAGTACAACAGCAGTAGCATACCTTTGTCCAGAAGTAACGGACCATGCTTGTTTTGTGGCTGCCACCAAAATTTAGGGCAAATTCTGAGACTGGAAGTACTAAAAAGTGAAAAGCCCCATCATTATTCCCAATCCCTTTATTGCCATTACCATGTGGATGAAGTCAGGTGTGCTGTCTGCCAAGGCCAGTGGACAGTTTGGAAGCTTTCATCTATATTTTAGACCAGTGGTTCACAATCTTGGATCCCCAAATGTTCTTTGACTACAACTCCCAGAAATCCTGGCCAACACAGGTGAATGCTTCTGTGGGTTTTAGTTCAATATCTGAGAATCACTGTTTTAGACTATGTGTGGCAAACTGCAGTGAATCTTAAGTACACTTGGAATGGGTTAAACTGAAGTCATAGTGTAAAGGTGGAACTCATTTCTAGAATGCCTAACTATGGTGACAACAAAATATTTTTAGATTGAAAATTTGAATTAAATTCTGATTAGAATTACAGTTCTAGAAAAGTTATGTTATTACTATTTCCCAAGATGAGATATTTGCTTGACTAGGTCTTCAACAAACGCATAATTCTTCAACAAATGATCAGGATACAACAATTATTTTCTGTTCACTTTATCAAGTCATTAGCTTTTCGCTCAGATCAGAAAAAAACTTACAGCACAAACAGGAAGCCCAGTAAAACAGGAAACATAGTTTTACTCTCTACAATGCAAAATATTATGAGCATGGTTTGTACAGTACAGTGACCCCCCGCCATTTCGCGGTTCAGGTATTGCGGTCCCACTACATCGGGGACCGCAGTACCTGCACCGTGGGGGTGGTGGCGGGGGGCAGCAGGGTTGCTCCGTGCCGCCCCCCCCGCACCTCCGAGAAGCCTCGGGGCCGCATGGGCGGGCAGCGGCGGGCGGTCCGTTCACTCCGTGCGGCCCTCCCACGCACCCCGGAGAAGCCTCGGGCCATGCGGGCGGGTGGCGGCGGGCGATCCGGTCGCTCCACGCGGCCCTCCCACGTACCCCGGAGAAGCCTTGGGGCCACGCGGGTGGGTGGCGGCGGGAGGTAAGATTCCACACAGTCGCCCCCCGCCCCTGCCGCCCACCTGCTTCCACATATCGCAGATTTTCGTGCATCACGGGTGGGGTGGGTCCCTAACCCCCGCGATCGGCGGGGGGTTACTGTACTTTAAAATAAGAAACAGGAGCATAATAATGCTTAAGCACCTTCAATAATGGGGCACCAATTTAACCTGTTCCGTTCATCAGATGAACCAGACAGATGAACAGCATCTATGTATGACAGCAGAACAGCAAATCCTAATGCACTTAGTTCTTTTATTGTGAACTGCCACATTCTCTATATCATGAAATAATGGAAAACCAAAGGAGATTTCTACATAATAACTATATAAATAAAAACTCGTGCAGAAGCAAGAACCAAACAAACCCCCCAAATTATATCTAGTATTGAACCTAACGGCATTAAGAATTTAACCTATCATTTAGCAGAAAATCAATTATTTGCTTCATGCTGTTTAACATAAGCTTAATTACTTCAATTAACAAATGTAATTAAGTTAATTAATATCAAAATGACTATAATCCATGATTTCATGATGTACCAAGATCTGTTGGTTTTAGAAGACCTACAGTGCTTTAATATCTTGTTACCTAAGGGCATTCCCTTTCTGTCCACAGTGACCACTTCAGTTTAAGTGCAGTAACTGGCAAAGTACAAATGGCACAGCATCTAAATGCTTCAGGTCAGACTGTGTGCTTCTTTTCATTCTAAGAAATGAGCTGTTTAGATTATATGAGAAAGAAGCAGGATAGTACTAGAAGGTTAAAGACTTTACTTTTGCACTTAACTCAGGTTTAGGCACAATCAATTTGAAATCATTCAATAGTATCTCAGTTTGTAATAGGCAAATAGTCAGGGTTCCTTTAATCTTTGCCTTTAAAAGAACAAGAGTTTTATTTGAAAGATCTTCCATATAGTGGAAAGGTCATTCACATTTGATTTGGAAACTCTCAACTATGATGAATTTACTCTCCTTTACATAAATTCCTGATGCTATTAGTTGGTAGTGGGAATCATAGAATTCCTGAAGTCGGAAAGGGTCTACAAGGCCATCAAGTCCAACCCCCTACTGCCTAGAGGAATACAAATCAAAGTGTATCTACCAGGTGGTTGTCCAGATTTCTCTTGAATGCCTCCAGTGTTGGAGCACTCACCACCTATTGAGGTAATTGGTTCCATTGCTATATTGCTGTAACAGTTAAGACATTTTTTCCTGATATTCAGCCGAAAGCTGGGTTCTCTAACTTGAACCCATTGTTGCGTGTTCTATACTCTGGGATGATCAAGAACAGATCCTGCCCCTCCTCTCTATGACTGCCCTCAAATATTTGGGAAGGGAACTCAAAGTTTTTTGCTCTAGAAGACTGGCTCATTATAACATAACCATATTTAGTTAGTACTTGTTATAGCTTTAACTCTTATTTAAAGGACAAGGACAGGTACAGAACACAGCCAAAACAAAGCAAAACAAAACAAAAGCTTGATAACCTTAACATTCAAAAGAGGACAAACAAGAGAATCTCAGTCACTTTATAACTTAGAGCACAGAGAGAACTCCTAGTTCCCTCAGCTCCTTGCCCTCTGAAGATGCCAGTCACAGTCTGGTGAAACGTCAGGAAGAAAAACTTCCAGAATACGGCCAAACAGCCCGAAACTTACACCAACTCAGATCCCGGCCATGAAAGCCTTCGAGAATACAAGAGAATTGAATGCATGACTAGACTATGGATGATACCTTCATAGGCTGCTTGAAAAATAACAAAAAAGTTGCTGAGCTTTTGAGGGCAAGCCCTCTTTTTCAAAAGTCCAGAGAGTTCTTAAAAGTTCACTTGGCAAGATGGACACCAGGCATTCTTCTTGGAAGGCATGAAGCACAATGGTCCATTGGGGCTGATCTTCACAGGCCAGTTCAAACAAAGGGGGGCATGGTTTGGGCACCTCCCTCTGCTTACACCCATCATCTATATTGGTTCAAGGCACAGAGCCCCTGATTGACCAGAGCTGGAGAACAAGCAAAAGGGTACTGAAAGGCAGCCCACCTAATCATTATGTAGAAAACCAATTTAACTTATATATGTAACTCTGCTCAAACTATAACACTGCAAATACAAGCAGCACTACCATTTGATTTTGTATGATTTTTAGAAAAACTGCTTATGAAAAGTACTCTTTTATAATATAGTAAGCTGCATTAGAGCAGGCTAACCAATTAGCAGTAATTTGGAGAGTCCACTGTTCCATAAGTCCCTCTGATTCAAATATCCCTACTCTAGCTGCAACTTTAGTGTAGTCATATCTAAACAAGACCCATTTGAATCAATAGGACTTACACAAGGTAACTTGACTCAACAAATCCCCACTAATTCAATGGGCCTACTCAAGTGAAAGCAACAAGATTTCAGTAATTATGTATGTAGATAGATTGCTTAGTCTTGGTGACCAAAACCACTCATTCAAAACCTCAACTACGAATGGCCAATACATATTAATTATATTAGCATATTTATGCATTTAAAAGCAAATCTTTTGCACTTAATTTGGACCTTAGGTGGCTTGCAAATGAGGAACAATATACAGTCCAGAACATTTAAGACATGTTCAAGTTAAGAACAGGGAATTTGAAGAGGCATCTTAGAACATTAAAAAGGTAACATTAAAAAGTAACATTAAAGCTACAAAGAGTACACATTTCACTTACCGCTTCTTTTTCTTAGCGTTTGTCCCACTTGGTGGTGGGGTCCACTATAACATTTCACTTTCTTCATTACAGTAAATACAGTATCCTATTCATACTATTCCTGTTATCCCAAGTTTCCCTTGCAAAAATTTGTCTCTGGGAAACAATATTGAATAAATGTGTATTTTTCAGAATTCTTCTAGATTTCCCCCCTGGTCCTTCATATTTCTTCAACCAACATAATCACGGATGTGCTGCTACTGCCTTCTCCAACATTTACTACAAGAGATGACAATGTTCCTGAATTTTCTCTATTAAACAATTGATTTCTTAGGGTTTTAAAACATGTAAGAATAAGATGTTTTCACTAATTTTTCTTACAGTAGCTAAAGCGTTTTATAGAAAAAGGGTGGCAGTCTTTTAATAATTCTCAGGGCAATGCAATGAGCAGAGACAAAGCATGCAACTTTCACTGAATTATCACCCAATCAAATTCATATAGCAAAAATTATTTTGTTATTAACTTGGTGTAAAAAAGTGACCACAGCTTCAAAGTATTATACTTTCAGTTTTCACAATACAGTACTGATATGTTATAGACACCAGTGTTAAAGTTTTAAAATGAGATATACAGTACATACATCCAAGAAGAATAATTAAACCTGTGACCTTTTAATTCTTTTGAGACAAAGGTGGTTTCTATCTATCAAATATACTCACTGTACCATTCTCCTCCAAGCTGCATCTTTACATAATATTTGCTACAAAAACCTGAATGTAATTAACAATAGTCTTATGGAAGTCACTGCAAGAACATCCTTTGCAGGATAGCCACTAAAATTTTATAGTTCATTTCCCTAGCTTTCCCTGACCAACACCTGTCACTTTCCCTGACCAATATTCAAATATAACTACAAGTTAAAATATGAATAGGTCATGTTGCATAAATGCAAGGCTTAATGAAATGTTCTACTCTATACCTACACAAGTCTCAACTGAAAAAATAAAAGATTTAATATCCGCTTCTTTCAACATTAACTGCAGCAACATATATTTTGAAATTGCACCAAAATGATACTAAGATACAAACTTCAATTCAAGTAAACACATAGCATTTTTGTTACTGTTTTAAAGGTACATTAAAATTATATAAATATTCTATTTAAAATGGTTTCTTTGAAGCTACCTCACAAAACTTAGTTTTGAAATTGCAGTAATAATCAAGTTAGAAATTATATATTTTAATCACAATTTTCCTGACTTTCCCTGACTTCAGACCAACTTTCCTGACTTTCCCTGATCAATTCCCATTTCCATGACTTTTTAGAAAGTGGCAACCCTGCTTTGACTCTTTATGAAACTAGATGACAACGAATAGCTATTTATCAGAACAAGCTATTCTATTTGACAGATTTTGGTAGAAATCCTCTCAATGTATGGTTAATAACTTCTGCTAAGCAATTAAACTGTATTTAGACTTACATCTTACATTATTCATGGGGAGCATTACATATTTATAAACAAACGTACAGTCTTCAGAAGTGGGAAGGAAAGTTATTTTTACTGCAAGGAGGCAAGCAAACACTACCCCTATTTTCAAAAGGGTTGGAGGGAGAAGAGTTAGGCAACTACAGTGGTACCCCTACTTAAGAGTGGCTCGACTTAAGAGCAATTTGACTTAGTAGATCACAAACTGTACATCAGTCAATAGTGTAATGCAGCGTTTTTCAACCACTGTTCCGTGGCACACTAGTGTGCCGCGAGATGTTGCCTGGTGTGCCGTGGGAAAAATTGAAAAATTCTAAAGAAATTCAACCCAGGGCCGGCAGGCGGCCTACAGCTGGGAGGCACTATAAATAGCGTCCAAGGGCCAGCTTGGCTCCTCTCCCCCAAGGCCCGCGGCACTGGCGTCACTTCCTGGCCCCGCTCATTCTCTTTAGTGTTTGCCCTGTGCCTGCCGCCGCTGCCGCGACTCGCTCGCTTCCCTCTCCCCCCCTCCTTTTTTTACCCTGGACCACCACCACCCCTTTCCTGGGAGCTACCAATGGACTGAGCTGCCCGACAGCCCGCCCGCCAACTCGAGCCAGCCCGGGAGCCCCAGCCCAGAACAAACCACCAGGTGAGGGGAAGGGGAGGAGGGGCGCCCGGCTGCCCCACAAGCACCGTGGCAGGGCTGCGAGGAGGAGGGGATGGAGGAGGCCTCCGCCAGGCCTGGGCTGAGGAGGCGGGCAGGCAGGGGGGGCTACTGGCACGGCTGGACGGCCGGACAGACGGCCTTTAGGGTCCGGGAGGGGAAGAGCCGTCTCTGAGTGGCCCCGCGATGGGTTCCTCATCGGTGTGGGGCCAGCACTGACAAGCTCTCCTCTTCCTCCTCATAGATTGGGGGGGGGGAGAACGGTTGCTTGGGGTCCTCCTTGAAGTCTTGCCCCTTTCTTTCTGCCTTGGGTCGCCCTCTTCTCTCTCTCTGTCTTTTCTTTCTTTTTCCCCCCACCTCTCTCTTTCCATTCGTACTCTTTCCCCTCTTCATAGAAACGTGCTCATTTCTAGCCTGCATATGTGTATCTGTAATTAAAACTGTAAACCACCCAGAGACTCCTTGAAGTAGTATGGGGCGGTATACAAGCAGAACACTTTCTGCCTTCTTTCCTTCCTGCCTTCCTTCATCCTCCTCCCCTCCTGTCGCTGGACTTGCTGAAGGCATCTGCACTTTCGTAAAGTGGCAATACAGCAATTTAACCTGAATACAGGTGGCTGTGAAGGGATGATATTGGGTGCCCACAGAAAGGGCTCCGAGTGCCACCTTCAGCACCCATGCTATAGGTTCGCCTACAGTGCCCTACTAGTGCTATCCAGTGTACACTGACGGACGGAGACATTTTCTAATGGTGCTGTGCCTCATGATTTTTTTCATGAAACAAGTGTGCCTTTGCCCAAAAAAGGTTGAAAAACACTGGTGTAATGTGCCAGCAAAATTTAATCAATGTGATATTAGGCTGTATCAACCTAAGTACAGGATCTATATACTGTAAAGGTAAGTTATAGTGCTACTCTATTTTTCTTTGGCCAGAACTCACCTGCAATAGTGAGTCCAGTTCTGGATACTAGAGTTTAAGGATATTAAGAAATGGGAAAATGTCCACACCAGGATGACAAATGTTCTCGAAACTAATCCCTCAAAATTATGACTATTCTGTTCACAAGCATTACAATCATTTGTAAGGTAAGGTAAGACTTGGTAATTATTATCTGTATAAAATACAAATTATAATATATGTATGTACAGTCGCCCCCCACCATTTTGCGGTTCATATACTGCGGTCCCACAGTATATGAAAGGCAAGCCCCTCTGGGGTAAGCTGCTTGGGCTTGTGAACCGGAAACCACCCCTGGGGCCTTTGACAGGCCTGTTAGGGGCAGTGCCAGGCCTCAGGTAAGTGTAGGAGCCTCCAGATAGCCCCCCCAGACCCACTCCAACCCAGCATCTGCGTATCACAGATTTTCCATTATCGTGAGTTACTGTATGTATGTATGTATGTATGTATGTATGTATGTATGTATGTATGTATGTATGTATGTATGTATGTATGTATGTATGTATGTTTATATACCGCCTGCTTCCCAAAGGGAACTCAAGGTAATGTGCATAATAAATAAAACAAAACAAAACAACTGATCTCTAAGTTTAACATTAACCAGAAACCAGACAGCTTTCAGCTTCACACTGTGAAAATGCAAAGTTCAAAGCAACATGAATATACAGTAATTAAGGATGGGATCTCGTACTTTTCCATTTGGGGAATTCTACCTGGAAGAAACAATACAGACACCTATATGTGGCTCACTTGGGAGAAAAGCTCAAACGGAAAGCTCTAGAGCAGTGGTTCTCAACTGTGGGTCCCCAGATGTTCCTGGACTGCAACTCCTAGAAGCCTCCACCACTCACTGTGCTGGAAGGGTTTTCTGGGAGTTGCAGTCCAGGAGCACCTGGGGACCTACAGGTTGAGAACCACTGCTCTAGAGCCTAGCTCTGTTCAAGCTTTCTGTTCTCCCCCCATTGCTACCTGGGAGGTTCTTTCAGAAATGGAAGCTAGGCAGAGCTTGGCCTTGCTAGGCTTTAAAGCCTTCTAGTTGAGGTCTTCCCCTCCCAGGCAAGCCACATTTAAGTGTCTGTAAGGTTTCTGTCTGTCACATACAGCAGCCAGATTAGAAAACTGGGATTTATAGTCCAAACAATCCAAAATTCCATCTGTAAATATTATTATAAACCTTTATTTTTCTTCATGTAAGGCATACAGTTCATTCTTAGTGAACACATACAAATATGTCATGAGACTCATTAAAAGGTATTATTATTAGAATTCCTCCCTTCCAGAGCATCTCCTATAGCTAAAGAATATTGAATCTGCAGTTGATTCTCAGCTATCAATATAACTAATGAGAACACTTCATATGCCTATCAATTATTATCATCTACAAAAATATGTGAAAACAGATAAGCTATCTAAATATTCTATTTGATATTTTCAAAAAAATTATTTTTAATAACAAATTTCTAAATCTGGAAGGATTTGTATTAGCTTCTCTATGATTCTGAAACCTCCCAAACAAATTATAATGAACACATGTTCAATGGATGAATTAGAGATATCAGATTTTTTTAAAAAAATATTCTGATGACCAACAACATGAAAATAGTTTTTTCAGGCTTGTCCTCAGAAATAGAATTTTTTAGAAAAGGAACAGAAAACAATGTAACACGTATTTCTGCAGTTCTCTTTAGAAATACTATATGGATGTTTTTCTAGTGCTTTTTTCAGAAACAGAGTTTAGTATGCAAAAGTTAGTTAATAAAACTTTATTATGCTTCATGTGCCTAGATATAATTATAGTTTATGCAAACAACTTCAAATTTACAAATTGAATTTAAAAGTGAAAACAGAAGAATCCAGTATTACAGTATTAAAATACAGTGGAACCTTGACTTACATGCTGCTTGACTTGCAGCATATTTGACTTGCAGCAAGAAGGGGCCTGTTTGACTTGAGTCGCAGGCTTTGACTTACAGCTCGGAGCCCCGGCACAAGGCACCGGAATCGGGCGGCAGCCACGACCCAGCATCGCGGCTGCTGCCTCCAAACTGCTCCTGCTTTCTTCCTCTCCTCCGGCAGCGGCAGCTTCGGCGAGGCCAGCTCCGAGCACCTGGAGCTGGTCCTCAGCCTCACCGAAGCCGCTGCTGCTGCCGGAGGAGAAGAAGGGCCGGGAGCTCGGGGCTGGCCTCACTGGTTAGACAGTCGGCTCAGTCTTGTAAAAAATCTGGCTGCAAAATTCTGGTCCACAATGGAAGCATTTTAGCTGGGGAGCTGTACAGTTTTGGGACTCTAATCGTAAGCATAGAATTGTTCAGAACTTGGAACGTCAGGTTAAAAATCAGTAAAACCTAAATGTTAGGCATTGTTGCTATGAACATTAAAAAGTGGAGGCGTATAACTTGTGGCCTATAACTCCACTGCCTCCTCCTCTCTTTGAAGAGACATTTCATTTACATCCCCAGAAGAAATCTCCTATCCCAGTCAAATTTGTGTTAAATTGCTGTTTTTGTGGGTCTTTTTCATCATCTGGAACGGATTGATCCACTTTCCCAATACTTGACTTAAGTCATGTTTGACTTATGTCTAGACCTCTGGAACGGATTAATGACATAAGTCAAGGTTCCACTGTAAATGCATTCTTGAAGGCTTTCACATTTGGTTTTTCAGGGTGTTTTGCCATGTTCTGGAAGTTTTTCTTCCTGACATTTCACCAGATTCTGTGGCCGGCATCTTCAGAGGGCAAGGAGCCCAGGGAACTAGGAGTTCTCTCTGTGCTCTGGGGTATAGAGTGAGTGAGACTGTGTGGTTTTAAAGTCTGCATAGGACAAGTTTCCTCTTTCCCACAACTTTAAAACCACACAGTCTTACTCACTCTATACCCCAGAGCTCAGAAAGAACTCCTAGTTCCCTGAGCTCCTTGCCCTCTGAAGATGCCAGCCACAGAGTGTGGCGAAATGTCAGGCAGAAAAACTTCCAGAACACTGCCAAACAGCCCAAAACACTCACAACAGCTATTAAAATAAAGTCAGAAAGCATTCTGAACTTATTTTCCTTTTCAATATTAACCAGATGTAGAAAAGCACTCATTTTCAGTTTTTAAAAAAGCTGAAAAACAGTAGGGAATCAAAGTTCACTGAACTCATTTGTATTCATTGGAATTCTATTCAATGGCTCTCATTTTCTGAGTTATCATTCATTTTTATAATTGCCATGGATGTCTAAGAACTGACGATTTGTCCAGACTGAGACAAGCTTCCTTACCTTCTCCCACTTCAGTTTATCTCTAGTTTGATTTTTTCAAACATGGACCAGTTTATGTCACATGCCAGGACCATGGAGGTATCTGAGCCAGATGAGAAACATGAACATTCAGAAGCCATGCTATGCAAAGACCTTGCCTTGCGTCACTGTTGCTGAGAGGGATATGCTTGGCAGAATCCCAGAATACATTCATGGAACAAATGCAAGATGTTGTTCTGTATTCTGCTACAATAGTTCATTTCCAAAGTCCAATTGGCAGGAATGATAGTGAAGTATTCATCACCAGTTGATGAGAACATGCTTTGCATGCAGTAGATCCCAGTTCAGTCCCTCATATTTAAATGCAGGGATGGAAACATTCCTGGTTAAGATCATGGAGAGTCATTGATAGCCAGTATTGACAATACTATGCTAACTGAATGAATTGAAGGTGTAAGCATGTATAAGGCAACATTATATGTTCTAAAATGGAATACTGTGTAAGATTTTAGAATCCAAAGTTTTCAGTGTGTTTACCTCTATAACATAGTTGGAAAACTCCTTTTCTTACTATTTCATTCTTCTTAATCAACAGTGTTTACTTTTTGCTTTGTTTTCTAGCTTTAAATTAAAGAAAATTTGTCCGCCCTGTTAGCACTTTCATCAACACAGGCCTAACTCATTTTAGTTTTCTCTTCCCTCCTCCACAACCCACTATTCTCTATACAACATTCATGTTAAATTTTTAGAACAAAGGTTTAAATTGCAAGTCAATAAGCAATGTTGTTTGTTTTTTCATAATGAAAATAACAGCAAATACAATATGAATGCATACATTCTACAGTTTCAGACAAATAATGCAATTTTATGCTAATTTATATGAAAAAAAATTAATAAATAGTGCCATTGTTTTGAAACATGTCAGTTTACTACAGTAGTTAAAGTGCTGGAGGAGAAGCCAAGATACATGGGATCAAATCTTCACTAAATCATAAAACACAATGAGTGCCTTGGGCTGGTCATACTCTCTCATCATTTGGGGGATAAAATGGAGAGCAGGAGGAACAAAGTATGATTTCTTCAGCTTGTTAGCAAATAAATACAAGCAACAAATAATAAAAACATCCAAGGATAAACACATATGAAGCACTAACACACTCTCTTTAGTCATATATGCCACCTCAAAGCAACACCCACTCCCACACTGCTGCACAAAGTTTGGAGATGCTGTTTAATTGGGTAAACAATAATTCCTTCTCTTGGATTATACTTATCCTCAACTCAGGCAAACAGCCAGTGTTCACATTTTTGAGCCACATCACACTATTGGTTCATATTCTACTTCTGACCAAAATAATTTCAAGATCCTTCTTGTCACCATGCATTTGATTTTGGTCCGTAGGTCCAGAACTTTGCATTTATTTCTTTTATCTTTCATTATGTTGTTTTCAGCCCAGTACAGAAGACTTTCCAGATCTTTTTGAATTTTATTCTTGTCTTCTAATGTATTAGCTATTCCACCCAATTTTGTATCATCTGAAAATCTGATAAGTATTCCTTCTGCTCCCTCATCGAAGTCATTAGCAAAAATGTGCCCAGGACTCCTAGTTTGAGAGGCAGCCATTAGAAATCACCCAATGAGTATGATTCTGTAATCAACCGTGTAGCCACCTGAACTTGTTCTCTCCAGTTCACACCTGGTAAGCTTGTTAATCAGAATATTATGGACCACTTTGTCAAAGGCTTTAATGAAGTCAAGATATATTACATCTATAGCATTTCCAACATCTACCAGGGAGGATACTCAGTCAAAAAATTAGGTAAGATTAATTTGGCAGATGTTGGCTTTTAGTAGTTACTACTGGACATAAGTACAACATGGTTTTCATTTAATTTGCATTCAATCTAATCACAGTGGTCTGAATCCAACTGGTAATCCAAACCAGAACAGATCTGAGAAATTAATGGGATTTGTGTAAGTATAAACTCAGGATTCAGGGACTAAGTCAATGTGTCTGCTCTACTTAGGTCTAGTAATTGGATTTACACTGGTTTTGGCATCCAAATGCTTTGAACTTTTAATGTGATAAAGAACTAATAATTCATGTACAAATAGTTGAAGTAGTCAAATAACTATTATAAAAATTGACAATTTCTAAACGGGGGGATACACTATCCAGTAATTCACATTGCTTTAGCTTGTGAAATCCATTGCTCTTAATAATTTTCAAGATTAGTGAGGCTTGATTTTCAGAAAAGCTTGCTAAATTTCAAACACAATTTAGCCTTGTTCTGAAAAAACAGTTTTAACATTTTTATGAGCTAGGTAAATTGTCAAATTACCACATAACCTAATCTGTTAAAAAACATTTTTAACAATATGATGGAGCTATAAGCAATTTTCTAAACTTACACTCTGTTTTTCCTTATTTACAACATTTGTTTTTGCCTTCACATCGAGTAAAGAGATCTCTTAAGGTACTGACTGTAACAGTTCCTTTGTCAAGCTAAAGTACTTTGGCCTGATGACTGGAAAAAATTCCTCCCACCTTCTCTTTTAATCTTGGCTGACAGCCTAACATAACAAGCCAGGTTCCGAGGTCAACCAAGGAAAATTAAAATGTTGGCCTTGAAGTGGTACTTCCCTTATTGATGGGAAAGGGTGATAAAAATAAGGCACAATATCGAATTACCCTACACTGTAGAAAGTTCAACAGGAAGATACAAATATGAACAAAAAAATTGAACCTTAAAGGTACGAATATGTAGATTTTTTTAAAAGTATGATTTCACAATGTGTTTTACAAATTATATATGTGATTGAACAGGCAAATGTTCTGCACATGCTGCTGTTTTCTGTTCTAATTGTTGGCTTTGGCTAAGGCTACAGTTATAACAGGAAATAAAAATTGCATTAGTCAGGAAGGAAGCTAATGAGATTTCCCTCCCTCAAATACCATTAGACACTTCCTGAAGAAAGGGGAAGCACATTAGTATAGGGATGAAGATGGGACATGAAAAAAGAAGATAATCCTGCCATTTGAATAAAACCATAAAAACTTCAATGATGGCAGCTATGATTACATGGTTCCTTTCACCCACTCAGCTACTATGTTTTATATATTATTATCATCTAGTAATATAGCCTATAGAACGGTACTACAAAGTAGAATGTTGTTTAATCTTCTATATTATTTTAAACATACTTCCAAAAACCATAATTTTCTTAATTGAAAGTGGGCTTTCAAAGACTGTGAAAGTGAAGAACTTAACTGCTATTAAGAGTTTGTACTATAAACATAAAAATGAGTAAGCTAACTGATTTATCTATATTGCAAGTTGTGTCCTCTCACTATACCTTACTATCATCGCTCATATCATCCACTCCTAAGTCTCAAATGATTTTCAGATATAATTGCTTCCTGGCAAGAATTACTGCATCATAACACAATGAAATTGTTATAAGATCACTTTTCAAAAGAGATGCTTTAATAAAGCATTGTGGGACTAATCTCAGGCTGCAAATTCTAAATATCTTGTTTGTTACTTTAATATAATGATCAGTTCCTGCAAAGTGCATGCTTACAACAATTATATATGTAAGTAGTCTACTTAGGCAAAGATCCCACTAATGGAATGAAAAACTGCTAGCACAGTCACATTGGATTCATTCATTTATTATTTATAGAAATAGGAGAATTATTTCTTTGGTGCAAATGAAATTATGTGAAAAGGAGATTATAAAACATTCCAGAGATATTTGATTTTTGCTACTTCTCAAAAATTGAAGGTAATCTTTAATAAATATGGGATGCAGAAATCACCTTGCCACGAGGGTAAACTGAAAGGTGTCTAAAGGGATGAGACTTTTTTCAGTGCAGAGAAAGAAATGAATGAGAAGATGAAAAAGTAAAGCATTAGACAGAAAAGCTGTATACAGACCGAGGGAGTCAATGGAGCTGCCATAAGAAGTGATGAACTGATCTTGACACAAAATCATTTTGTTTCACCTCTAGGAGTTAACTGGAACAATCTGCTGCTGAGCCACATAACCATACCACTGCCATAGATAGCCTGTTTCCTTGTCTGAGATGACATTCCTACTGTTTCAAACTAAAGGAAGAACTAGGCAACTTGCAGGCCACTTACCTGATGCATCTGCACCCAGAACTGCCCTCTGAGAAGGCCCAGATGAGAACCCAAACTATGGAACATTTTTTTTAAATGGAGAGATCAATATCAGCAAGCAGGTTCAAATTAATACAGTATTGCCAACTTGCAGATATTGTACATGCACAAACGGTACTTGTTTATATAATGGATTAATGAAATAATCTGTCTTATTTTATTTAATATTTTTGAATAGGTATCACCATCATAAGTACAGCTAAATAGTAAAAATGATTCAGGAGTATCAGTAGTTGCCATTATGAATAAAATATTACAAATTTGATGAGTATATCAAATTAAGATACTATAAAAAGGAAAAGAAAAAATGTGTATAAGATTTCTTAACATACATACAAACACTATTATGCACAGTATTATAATGGAAAAAATTAAGTGTCATCTACAGATCCCCAATCTTAAAGTCACTCCACACCTGCATCTGTAAATGATACACTGTATCCTAAATGGTGCAATTTGTTAATTCCAGATGATTTTTGATATTCAATAAGATACCACCCTATGTTATTCTTATTCCTCGGAGCACCAAACAGCACCAACCTATCCTAATTTTTAGGGATTTACAGGAACAGCAGAGAATGCCCTCTTTACTCTTATACACTAAACGAGTTACTAAGATAGAAGCATCCATTCAAAGAAAGAAAGAAAATCAGCTGCTCAATCTGGTCTTTATTTTTGTAAAATAAATTTTGTAATATGTGATGTCTTGTTCATCTGAGGACAGATTCGACTAATTTTCATACTTGCTAAGGACCAGATGATTTTTATTATGTCCTGATATGTAAAACCATTGAATTCAAAGAGGTGTATTTTCTTTTCACGTGACTGTATAAGCAATAGACCCAATAAATATTTCTGCATTACCTCTGGCTTCAGTGGATAGTCAGTTTTTGTTAGATCTGGGATCAATGTTATAACAGTCGCATCAATAGAAACAAATAACGTTGAAATCCTCGCATGTGAACGGCACAAATTTATATGACATCAGTGTATGAGCCACCAAAAGTATATTTCAGTTTTAATGACCCCGATAATTTTAAATATGATCAAATACATTCTATTATTGGGGATTTTAATTGTCACAGTGAAGCCTGGGGATGTAACCAGACCAATGATGATGGAGTACAACTCATAATGTGGGCAGGCATTAACAGTTTACAGCTTGTCCATTACCCAAACCAGCCAGCATCTTTTAACAGTAGGAGGGGATATAACATACAGTAGATAACATCTTTGATAATCAGAAGATTGTAGCTCAGTACAATTCAGGATCTAATTACACGCACTCAATATAGACCTATTGTGTGCATAGTAGGAACTGCAGTTATACCTCAGGATGTATCTTTCCATAGGAGACTACGAAGAAACCTTTGCAAGAAGATGGCAAGGTGTGGCAGCTGCACTTGAAAATTGTTAAGCTAGTTATTATTCAATGATATATGGTATTAGCTGTATTTAATGGTATTTAGTCTTTGTTTTGGATCTGTACTCAATGTATCCTTTCCCCCCTCCATTTCCCTCCCCCATTTCCCCCCTTTTCCATTTCCCTCCTTTTCTTATTTTTTTAAACCAATAAAACCTTTTAAAAAAGATGTATCTTTCCAAAAGTGGCTTAACTTTAAGAAGGCCAAATGGGGAAACCTCCAAGAACAACTGGATAGGTAGAGAAGAGGTAGAGAAGATTCCCTTGCATCCATATAAATGTGATGAATTTATACATTGTGTGAAAGTAACATCACAGAAATATATCCAAGAGGTTGTCGCACCCGGTATGTCTAAAGCTTGACAATCATTGTTAGATAGATATCAGGTGTTATATAATTAGGACCCTTTTGGGAAAATGCAGTTGAAGCTGGAGAATTGCTACAAGCATTAACCAAAAGTCAGAAAGCATGATGTTGCTCATTAGTTAAGAACCTAGATCTGAAGCACAATAGCACAAGAGTTTTCAAGACTCCTTGAAAACTCTAGGTGGAGAGCCAACTCAACAAAAACAGAATTACACTAGTGTAAGAACAGATCAAGTAGCTAGCCAGTTGCTGATGAACAGGAAAATGCAAGATAAAAATATGCGGGAACAGGCCATTCGGAGAGAGGAACAAGAGGAAGGACTACTGAAGACCCCCTTTATGGTAGCTGAATTGGAAGAAGCTATAAAGGAACTGAAAGGAAATAAAGCAGCAGGCTTTGATGATATAAGGACAAAGCATATTAAACAGTTTTGCCCGCGTACATTAGAGTGGCTATTGCAAGCTGAATAATTGTATAGCAGAGCTTAGGATCTTGAAATTGTGGAGGCAGGCTACAGTAGCTGCTTTACTGAAACCCAGCAAAGATGCAGATGATCCAAAAGAACTATCACCCAATGTCACTCCTCTGCCACCTCTATAAGGCACTGGAACAAATGAACATAAGAACATAAGAAAAGCCATGCTGGATCAGGCCAAAGGCCCATCTAGTCCAACTTTCCGTATCTCATAGTGGCCCCACCAGATGCGTCTGGACACACAAGAGACTCCATATCTGTCTCCTGATACCACTCCCCTGCATCTGGCCCTTGACGTACCCTGGTTTTAAGCCTGGAAATTACACGTGTCCATTATGGTTTGTAACGTGTGATGGACTTTTCCTCCAGGAATCTGTCCAATCCCCTTTTGAAGGCATCCTGGCCTGATGCCATCACCACATCCTGTGGCAGGGAGTTCCACAGACTAACAGTGTGCTAGGTAAAGAAGTATTTTCTTTTGTCTGTTTTCACTCTCCCAACCCTCAATTTGAGCGGATGTCCCATAGTTCTGGTATTTTGTGAGAGGGAGAAGAACATCCCTCTATCCACTTTTTCTCATGCCCTGCATTATTTTGTATGTCTCAATCATATTCCTCAGGTGCCTTTTTTTCAGACTAAAGAGATCCAAATGTTTTAGCCTTTCCTCATAAGGGAGGTCCCCCAGCCCAGTAATCAATTTAGTCACTCTCTTCTGCATCTTTTCCAGTTCCACCATCTCTTTTTTGAGATGCACTGACCAGAATTTTACACAATACTCCAGGTGGGGCCTTACTATCGTTTTGTATAATGGCATTATAATGTTGGCTGTTTTATTTTCAATCTCCTTTTTGATAATCCCAAGCATGGAATTGGCTTCTTCATTGCTGCCAGACATCACAGATAGCTCAGAGCCCGTGAGTTGATAGATAAAGTTTTGATTTTTTGCACCAATATGCATTACTTTACATTTTCCTACATTGAAACACATTTGCCATTTGGCATCCCATTCCCCCAGTTTGGAGAGATCCTTCTGGAGCTCTTCACAATCTTCTTTGGTTTTTACCACACGGAAAAAGTTTTGTGTCATCCGCAAACTTGGCCACCTCACTGCTTATCCCTGTCTCCAGGTCATTTATGAACACCGTCAGTCTGAAGAAAGCTAGTTGTGAGTCCTCGCAACTAACTTTCTTCAGACTGATGAAGCTGTCTGGATGAGTAGTGAAACGTTCAATTTCTCAAGAAAAATAAGTCCAGTTGCCATGACGCAACTTCCAGATAATCAAAGAAATGTCATATTATGAGGTATGTGGAATTACAGTAGAAGAAATCAACAGGATTGTCCTGCACAAGGTACACTTCATTTTTCACAAAGTGGCTCTGAGCCCAAATTATCATACCCCTCTGACACTGTTTCCATTAATAGGCTTTGGTTTGAAAACATCCCCCCCCCCGAAAAATAAATCCTACTAGTAGGTACACAGAAATTTCAATTCAGTTCAGTATATTCCCTCTCATTCTTTTTATTTTAAAGTTAAAAATGACTATGCTTTACATAATTCATTTTTATTAAGTTGAGGCTCATCACTTGACGTGTTTCCTGACAATGCATTTGATTCCTGACTGACATCCATCCGCGGGATCACAGTCTTGCAAGACAAGACTGTGAAACAGCTACGGAATGAAAGCCAACTCATGTCAATTCTAAACATCAAAATCCTTTTTCCTTCTTGGGAGAGAATATAGTAGTAGGAACAGATTTCACTGATCAGAGAACCTGTCCTTCTTGAGTTCTTTTACCACTAGAAAACATGGATTTGCTTCTGGGAAAGAAAAAGAGAAAAATAAGCAGGAACTTGTTTATACTGAGCTGCAAATTGACCTGGGCAGAAACATTGCCTCAGCATATCTATGTTCACGTCTGGCAAAAAAAAAAAACCCACTATGATAATTACTTCCATTTCTGAAGCTCCATACTAATTAGGAAATAAAATGATTTTAAGACTATGTATATTAGTTTCGCCGAAGAAAAGAGTCAAGCTTTAAAAAGCAGCTTCATTGAAGATGAGATTACAGTATATTAAATTTCAATAAGCAGCAGCATGTTACTTTGTTGGAATGGAATGAAGTACTACTCTTGCAAAGAAATAGTCAAGTCAAAATGTTGTTGTTTATAGCAATAGGCCTTTATAACATACATTGTATGAGATAAAAGAAATTCCAACTTTAAAAAGTGTTATTTATTTATTTATTTATTTATTTATTTATTTATTTATTTATTTATTTATTTATTGCATTTTTATACAGCACGTGCCATACTTTAGAGCAGCTCCAACCAGTCTAAGGACCTTTACATTGGATAGCATTTGGGTTCTTGAGAATACCAGAACGCAGCTTCTTCTCTGCCAGTTCAATTAGTGCTACAGCACTAACAACTGATAGTCAGTAAGCATGTTTAATCCTATTTCCTTGGGGGTGCAATTGGGATACAATTGATGAGTAACAAAAACCTTTCTCTGGGATCCTTGCAAAGGGTGCACTTGGGCTTTATAAATCTTTTTTTCCTTTCCCCAAGCCCCAGGCTCCAGCTGATTGGCGCTGGGGTGGGAGAGAAAAACATTTTGTTTCTCCACACCAGCGCCAATCAGCTGGAGCCCGGGGCTTGGGGAAGGTGGGAAAGGTTTAAAAAGCCCAGGCTTTTAAAACCTTTTCCCCCTCCCTCAAGTCCTTTTGGTGTGCCACTGTACTGTGGTCCCGGCGATATAGCAGGAGGACCGCAGTATATGAACTGCGAAAGGGCAGGGAACCACTGTAGTACAGTGGGAAAACTTATGTGTCAGTGACTCTAAAGCCCCAGAGTTACAGGGGCAGAGCCGTGCTTCCAATGGTTGGGAGCTAAATCTGCCATACAACATATTTGATGGGAGTTATGTTACATCTTGCTAAGGTAAAGGCACGCCGTTCTTGGGGATTATCTAAAAATGCAAATAGCTGGCCAGCTTGTCAATGTGCAAGGGAAGTTGGATGTTCAAAGGTGAGCATACTTTGTGGGCTGATGCAAAGAGATCTTGCTTTTCGGTGTTCAGGAGTCTGCCTGGTAGCAGCTTATATGTCTGCATAAATGGTAGGGCCCACAAATGATCAGGTGAGATACCCATGGTTTGAATATTTTGAGAGAACAATTTAAGGCCAGCAGAGAGAAAGGAGCCAGAGAGAATTCCTGCTATTTGAGGGTCTTTATGGGACATGGAACAGATTACAGTATCAGCCAGCACTTAAATGCCTCAGGTGTGTTTGCGCCAGCCTCCAGGCACAAAGCTGCATATGGCACACAGTGAGGCACAGCATATATTTTATAAAGGAAGGAAGCCTGAAGTGTTTCCACTGTTGAGTTAAAGGTTTCCAACAAGTTTGGCATCCCATACATCAGCTGGGAGATTACTTTGGCTTTAAAAACCTGTAGGGCAATGGGAATATGTGTGTTGCCCCGTACATAGAGAAAATGAAGAATAGCTTGTATAGTCAATTTTACCAAAGTGGTGATAATATAGTGGTGTCTAACCCATGAATTATGGTAATTAAAATTTAGACCAGGCATGTCCAAACTTCAGCCCTCCAGATGTTTTGGACCACAACTCCCACAGTCCTTTGCCACTGGCAATCTAAGCTTAGAATTCTGGGAGCTGTGGTCCAAAACATGAGGAGGGCCAAAGTTTGGACATGCCTGATTTAGACCTAAATACTTGAATTGTTTGACCTGTTGGATTGCTTTCCCATTGATTATCCAGGATTGGGGTTTCCAGATCTTACTGAATACCACTATTTTAGATTTACTATAGTTAAGGGTCATTTTATTGGTGTTTAGATGCATTTTGCAATGAGCTGTCTCAGGCCTATCTTAGTGCATGAAACTAGCACCATATCATCTGTGTAGAGAAGAATGAGAAATGTCAAATGACCTACTCTAGGACTGTGGCTGTTTGTTTCTAACAGGATAGGAGTGAGATCATTGATATATAGATTAAATAAAGTTGGGGCAAGGGCACAGCCCTGTTTAACGCCTCTGTTAATAGGAACCTCACTGGACAAGTCGCCATGGCAAGATAGTCGGATGTGACAAGTATTGTTTATATGTAATTTTTGTAAGCAATTTCCTATCTAGGCCAGCCTCACTTAACTTTACCTACAGCAGCTCTCAATCCACCAAATCAAAGGCAGCTTTTAGATCTAGGAATGCAGCATATAGATGTGTCTTGGTGTACACCATCTGCTTAGCTATAGGGTGCGCTAGTACCAGGCAGTGATCCACCATGGACTTGCCCTCCTGGAAGCCTGCTTGCTCAGGCCCTAGTATATTATTATCATTTATTCAAGAGGTGGGTTGATTCAGAAGGTGATTAGAATAAACTTTCCCCACAAATGAGAGCAGGCTAATTGGTCTGTAGTTACCTGGCAATTTCCTGTCGCCCTTTTTAAAGATGGGATGCATTATGGACTGAGTCCAGGTCTTGGGAATCATCCCCGACCTGTCCATGATTGTAAAGAGCTTTGCCAGGGTGGGTGCCCACCAATCGACATTTGCTTTAAATAAACCAGGGGGCAGCAGATCAGGACCAGGTGCCTTCCCTGATTTCAACCTGCCTAGTAGCTGCTAAATCTCAGTTTCAGAGACCGGGGGCCACTCTGGCAATCCGTTGAATTTGTTCTCATCACAGAATGAACAGGTCTTACAATCATCAAAGAAAAGTGACAAAAATGCTGTTCCCAGGTGAGAGAGGGAATTACAGAAATTGGATGAGGTTTTTTGGTGGAAGAAACCCAAAACCACTTCCCAAAAACATTTTGGATTCCTGCTTTTAATGGCTTTGGCTAGCCTGCCCCAGCTAACTGTTGAACAATCTTGATGGTAGCCTCTGCAAGTTGATACCTAACATAAAGTATCTGAGTGGCAGAGTAGAGCAATAAGATTTTCGAAAAATGCTATAGATTTGACGCAGCTCTCACATCAAGAATACAGATACAATAAATTACAGTTCTCCAGCTAGGGGAAAATGTTAAAGTTAAATGAAAGCTAAATTGCAAGAGGACAACATTCACCCATGGACAACCATCTCAAAACTATCAAGAAGATCGACTTTTGAGACATGATCCTCGCAAATTCCATCTTCTATTATTCTGAGATATTAAGTGAATCATTTTCTTTCTGGAGCATTTTTGCTATCCTGGCACATCTCTAACATAAAGTTTTTGCAGCATAGTCATCTTCTTCTTTACTGTCTACTTGGCCGCATGCTGGGATGAGAGATTATATCACTTTTTTTAAAAAAAAAATATACTTAGGAAGGCTCAAATTAGTTGCCTTATGACTTGAGGAGGCTATTGCTGTGACATGAGGTTTCAGAACCCCAGGGAAAAAAGACTTTATACAGAGATATAATTAAAGCAGGAGGAGGCTGAGTAGGAGTTGGAATACATGTGTAACAATTGACCAGAAACATGTAGCAGGAACTTTAGAATCTTTCATTTTCCCTGTGTTGGCTAAGAAATACTGGTGGAGTCCAAGTGATTTTAAACACAAGGAAAATACCTTCACAGAGCCCTAATGGGCTGCAGCAACTATAATTTAGTGGAGCCCTCTAACTATTTTTCTCCTAGACTGATTTTATATTAAACTTTATGCTAGTTCAGAGTAATTTAGTGCTATGCCTTTTTTCTTGTTTCTCATTAATTAATTTTGTTTGTACTATTACTAATCCTGACACGTGTTTTGAGGTTATTGCTACATTTGTATTTTGCTAATGCATAACTTTAACCCAGTCAAAGACCTTTATCAATATGCACATTATAATAAATTATTTTAAGTTACCTAACCAATAAAAGTTATATTTGAACTAGAAATGCTTAAAGTGGATTTGATAAGACGAGAAAGAAAAAAGCATGGTGTCAAACAGCAACCATAAAACTGTACCATTCATATAGGGAAAGAGAGGAGCCAAGAGGCAGATGTCATTCTAGGAATGTGTCTTTTTGGCAGGCAGCGGACTCTTAACCCCAACATTCTCCAAGAACTTCCCAAACAGAATCCTGGGGTTTGTGCCAACAAAACAGCCCCTACTCACATTTTACTGATCTGGGGAAGAGCCTGCTTGGCCTCCTTCAGCATGTATTTCCTGTTGTATCATGATGCTTCCTGGGGAGAACTCACTATGGGGACTAAAGTTGATGAGATCACTCTCCAAGGAAGCATCTTAGCAGCTTTTGTTAAAAACTTCAACAATGGAAGTATAGGCCAGAGGCAAGCTTTCCCTGAGTGACGGGCTATCTCGGTGAGGTTTTTAAATTGATTGCTGCACCTCACTGCTTTGCATGTGTTTTGATCTTGCTTATAGTTATTAATATCATTTGTTTGATCCTTTTTAGTATTTTTATATTCACTGTAGTTATCTTTAATATTGTCTTTTAATAATGTAAGCTGCCTTGGGTCATTTTTAATGAGAGAAGTAGGGTAAAAATATTTTAAATAAACAAATGCAGCTTTGGAATAGGTCCTCATCCAGGTGAGAAAAATTTAGGTCCTGTAGATGTGGGACTGTGGACTGGAACTCAAAAAATTCTGCCTGGAAGTTTTTTCTTTTTTTCTTTCTTTCTTTCTTTCTTTCTTTCTTTCTTTCTTTCTTTCTTTCTTTCTTTCTTTCTTTCTTTCTTTCTTTCTTTCTTTCTTTCTTTTTCTTTCTTTCTTTCTTTCTTTCTTTCTTTCTTTCTTGAGAATTTTTCTTGAGAATTCTGGGATTTGGAGTTATTCACTGCCCCCTGTGTCTGCCAAAAGTAAAAAAAAAGTGCACTGCAGGCAAGATTGTAGCATCAACTGGCCAATCATTGCTGTCTTCTCCTTTCTAATTGCAGTGCCAGCATAGATAGCTTCAGTATCAGAGATTATTTAGGAGTATTTGTGGGCAATAAACCTCAGCTTGACATACTCAATTAGGCTCCTGTCCGCATCATGGTGTAGGAAAAATATTTCTTTAATCCCCCCAAATATTATTTGGTTCCCCCAGAAGATCCAACATTTTACATATTTATTTATTTATTTATTTAATAATTTGTACCCCGCCCATTTCCCACGGGACTTTCTTACAGAGCTGAAACAGGTCAGCAAATACACAACTATCAAAATGTAAGACAGACAACAAGAAATCATAAACATATAAAAAAACAATAGAGTTAGGCGCCCTTGTTTTGTCTAAACCTCGCTGTAAACCGTGGCAAATAATCTGTAAGTGTGCATAGCAGAAAGAACATTATAAAAACAATATAATGTAAACTCTTAAACCGTGTGTGTGTGTGCGCGTGCACGCACGCACGCACACACATGTATGGTATGCACACACCTTCAGAGTAGCATTGGGGAAAGAACATATATTTGTGTGTTTGCTTGTTTGTTAGATTTTTATACTGCGCTTCTGGCAGCAATGGCCAGTCATGAGTTTATGAGTTA
Organism: Phrynocephalus guinanensis; assembly: GCA_037367245.1. Lineage (NCBI taxonomy): Eukaryota > Metazoa > Chordata > Lepidosauria > Squamata > Agamidae > Phrynocephalus > Phrynocephalus guinanensis. The sequence goes on along the minus strand of CM074738.1, from coordinate 80,920,254 downwards.
ACATAATACAAAACATAATCACACAAGTCCAGTAAAAGGAAATAACAATAAAAGTAAAAGTAAAATAATATTAGCAGATAAATTATTGTCACAGAGACTTTTAAACAAGTATAAAAAAGAAAACAGCTATTCTCAGGTACTGTATTAACCATTGTCACATTTTTGAATTGCTGAGGTTTGCAATCCTAAACACAGCTGCATGGAGATCACATGTGGATTAGATCTGTGTATCCACAGAGTTATAACAAGTATAGGTTTCATAAAGGGAAATACAGGCTGACTGATTGCAGACCTTTGGCCTTGCCTCCCAGATAACTGGAACTGAACCAGCTGGATGTCATCCATGTGCAACTCCTCATGCCCTCCTACATTTATTGACTGGTGGATTTGATAAATACCCCCATCTCCCAACAAAGAGATCCAAATTTAAAAACAAATTTTAAGATAAAGAAACATCTAACAATAAAATAAATTATGATAGTAAACAAACAAAACATTACTCCTGAATTAAAAACCAATTAAAACAACTTGGTTTGGGAAGATTTTGAAAAAAAAATGCAAAATGTATTGCAAAATTTTACCTTCTATACAAACTGCCATCATGGACACATGAAGATTGAATGGCGTGGCAGCATGAGAGGACAACACCAGGATCCACTGATACTGAGTTGCAAGAGTAACATGTTTGATTACTCCCACTTGGCAGCAGCTAAACATATCACAGACCTTTGTACATGGTTGATCATCTCATGTGAATCCTGTGCAGCTGGCACTCTGATTTATGACTCCTTCATCAAATCAGAACTACATCAAACATTAACAACCCATGGATTCCGTCCAAATTAAAAGAGTGATAGCTCCACTTGGTTTCTCAGGATACAATAAAACTACAGAGGAAAGATTTAACTAGAATGATCAAGCAGCATACATTAGTGAACTGCCCACCCATGGTAAGTCTTATTTCCCATGATCCTCTGTTTACTGTCCCACGTTAACTTACTTACTTACTTACTTACTTACTTACTTACTTACTTACTTACTTACTTAATTTATTTATTTATTTATTTATTTATTTATTTATTTATTTATTTATTGCACTTATTGTTTGCCCATTTTCCCACAGGGAACTCTGGGCGGTGTATAACACGTCACCAAATAGCAACTGCCCAACTACAACCCCAGTACATGCCCAAATACAAGAAAATAATAAAAGGAAAACATAATGAAGTACAAATCAATATGCAAATATAATATAAAAATATAATACAATATAAAAATACAATATAAAAAGGTCAGCTCCAGCAAGAGAGACTGGTGCCAGCAGTTTAAAAAAACCCACAAGAACAGACAAATCCCAATCACAATAATAATAACAATGTGCTTAGCGGTCCCCAAAGCATTGCCTGAAGAGCCAGGTATTTAAGGCCCTTCTGAAAGCTGACAGCGAATCTGCCTGCCTAATCTCCAAGGCAATTTGTTCCAAAGTGCCGGGCCCACCACCGAAAGGCCCGATTCCAGGTCGAAGCCTACGGGCCTCTCTCAGTCTAGCCACTCGGAGGGAAAGAGAGAACGAAGCTCTGATTGGTCAGGATGAGGTTGATCTCTGGGAGATCCGCTCCACCAGATAGACAGGTCCCAAACCATGGAGGGTTTTGTAAACCAAAACCATTACCTTGAACCTTATCCGGGAAGCAACGGGCAACCAATGCAGGCGAGCCAGGATGGGGGTGATACACGCATACCTGCTCACACCTACCACCAGCCTGGCCGCCGCATTCTGCACCTGCTGCAAACGCCAGATAAGGGTCAAGGGCAACCCCATGTAGAGAGCATTACAGTAATCGATTTGCAACCACCGGCACCTGCACAACCGTCCGAAGGGAGTCCACATCTAGGTATGGGTGAATGTGGACAATTAGCCTAAGCTGATAAAAGGCTGCCCTAGACACAGCCGCCACCTGGGCTTCCAGGGACAAAGCTGGACCCAGGACAACGCCCAGACTCCTCACTCAATCCACCAATTGAAGGGTCAATCCCTCCAGACTGCGGAGAGGGCCTGCTATACCCATCCGGGCACCCTCCAAGGAAAAGGACCTCCATCTTCCCAGGGTTGATCCTGAGCCTGTTAGTCCTGGTCCACTCCACGACTGCGTCCAGGCAGCGGTTCAGGGTGTCCACAGCCTCCGTTGCAGAGGTGGAAAAGGAGAGATAGAGCTGCATGTCCTCAGTGTACTGATGGCAGCAGACTCCAAAACTCCAAATGACCTCAGCCAGCGGCCTCATATAGATGTTAAAGAGTATTGGGGATATCGCCGACCCCTGGGGCACCCCACAAGAGAGTGTCCATGGGGCCAACAGAACACCCCCACCTCTACTCTCTGGGCTTGGCTGCTGAGGAAAGACCGGATCCAGCACAAGGCGGGACCCTCAATACCCACGTTGGACAAACTTCCCAGGAGGATACCGTGGTTGACAGTATCAAAGGCCACTGACAGATCAAGGAGGACCAGCAGGGTAGATCAAGCCCTGTCGGCCCCCCTCAATAGGTCATCTTGCAACGCGACCAGGGCTGTTTCAGTCCCATGCCGGGGCCTAAACCCAGATTGGAACGGGTCCAGGACGCGATCTTCCTCCAGGAATGACTGGAGCATAATCACGGCAACCCGCTCGATCACCTTGCCCATAAAGGGAACATTGGCCACCAGACGATAGTTGGATAAATTGTCAGCAGCCAGACCAGGTTTTTAAAGAATAGGCCGGATCACGGTGTCCTTCAGGCGATCAGGCAGAGTCCTGTCCCTGAAGGAAGCAGACACAATAACTGCGGCCCATTCCAGCATGCTCCCACCGGTGGTCTTAATTAGCCAGGATGGACAAGGGTCGAACAGAGAAGCCGCTGGTCAGCAATGAGCTGCGCCCTGGAGGCCTCAGCTGGAGTCACAGGCCCAAACTCAACGAATCGGGGAGACTGGAGGGGTGTGGCGTGGGTGATACTCGGGAACAGACTGCTGGAACCGGAGTCCAGATCGACCCGGATGGCCTCTATTTTAGATTTAAAGTAGGCTGCAAAGGACTCGCTAGTGAAATCACTAGGATCACTAAGTCTACAAGCAACTTCAAAACTTTAGGACACACCCATTGAATCCTGTTAATTCTGGTAGGAAAAAGATTTAACCACATATGTAACTCACTAGCACAGATGTATTTAAATTCTTTGTTTACATTGACAATATTCCATAGGTTTTCCAAAAGCAATTCAAGCCTTTTTTCACATAAATTCACTAAGAAATATTGTGAACAAATATTTAATTAAATTTTTATTACTGAATCTGAAATACCGGTAAGTATAGTTTGCCAGTTTTTCTATGCTGTGTTATCCCATTTAATTTTTTTTAAGAACTGAAGATGTTCACCTTCCTCATATAAGAAGTCTGAGGGTGTTATGAAAACCAATAGAAAAACAGATAGATAGTTTTATTTCTTATTTTGTTTTTTTATTATTGGATTGTTTGTTTATTGTTTATCTTGATTGATATTTGTACAACTTTGTAAACCACCCAGAGTAGCCACACAGCTAGATGAAATAATAATAATAATAATAATAATAATAATAATAATAATAATAATAATAATAATAATAATAATAATAATAATAATAATAATAATTTATTGTCATTGTGTGTATATACACAGTATACACATACAACAAAAATCAGACACCCAGAGACCAGATTCCACCCCCACCCCCACACCCACACCCACAAATCCCCAGACACTCTCACACACAATAAAAAACCCTTCAACACACATAAATAAAAAACCCTTCAACACACATACATACTGAAGCAGTATATAAATAAATAAATAATAAATAAAGTTAAATAAAGAGGCATAAACTTAAATATTTTGAGATACAATATTAGATATGTTCTATATTTAGAAACAGCTGTATCCTTTGGACAATTATATTTCTTCTGCATCTCTACCAATTCTGGGATTCTAAGGAGTCGGGGGGAAAAATACATTTCCCATATATTTATACTTTATCAAACTGTAACTTGTAAACAGATCGTAAATTAGAACATGGTAATCTACTATTCTTTTAAACAAAATCCACCTTGTAAAGCTTTCTTGAACTCCACACTGCTGGAGACGGCACAACAGAAATTAGACATTCTCATCAATATGCAAAAGGTAACCTTCTAAAATTTCCTGCCACTCAAAAAATCTGTTAAACATTAATTCTTTGCCTGGAATAGGCATCCTCATAACAATTTATAATTTAAAGAGTTCTTAGATATTTTTCTGCACCAGAGGAAGAGCCCAGATTAGGGCACTCTTATTCTATAATATGTTAACAGACAACATATGTGGCTTTTGCTTTTCTTATGACTTCTTCCTTCCAAGATAGCCCAGTATGCTGCATTTCTGACAACAATACATTTGCAACACATGTGTACTACCTGATTAGAAGTCAGACCGTAAAGCCATCTGGTTATCCCCAAACCCAGAATGTTAATAAACAGAGATGCCCATGCAGCCATCAAAGAGACCATTTCAGATGTTTTAAATTCCATTGTTCCCAACTGTTAAATTCTGAAAGCATTTTTCATGCTAACACAAGACCAAAAATGCCAAAAATAGAATATCTTTTAAAAGTGCTTATGTTTGGCTACATCATGCCCATTATCTTCTTCCAAATTAGAAACAAATAAGTATAAAATTTGGTTAATAGAATAGAGCATACCATAGGACTGACAAACTATAATGATCAAGCCCAATAGCTTTAAATTTTCTGGCTTGTATTTAAAAATAAAACTAAAAGGACGCATAGTTCATAATAAGCATCCAACAATACTCACAACCCATGTACATCAGTCCTCTGTTTATTGTGGGAGCTATGTCTCCCAACCACACGCGATAAATGAAAATTCATAATATGAGGACACTGTTGCCCCACCACTGCTGCCATCATCGCTCCTCCTCTCCAAAGCCACTTTGGAGGGTGACAGCGATGGTGGTGAGGGGGCAAGGGTGGTAACAGTGGTGGTGGTGGTGGCAGGAATGAAAGTGACAGCGGTGGGGCGACATGAGCATGGCAAAAGTGGGGATAACGGCAAGGGTGTTGGGGATGAAAGTGACAGTGGTGGCAAGGGTGGTGGGGTGCCAGGGACAAAAGTGGGGGCGGAGTGGGGTGGCAGCGGCAGCTGGGATGGTGGATCCCACAATATGGTAATGGAAATAAAGTTCCTTAGAACCAAAATGTCACTAATGGAGAAAACTGCCTTCTGGAAGAGCATAGACACTTGATTACACATATCCTGAGAACTCTGTTTTAGTTGCAAAGAGCCAATTACATTATAGACATCTTCAAAAGATAGCATTATGAAGCTAGCATGGCTGGGGGAAGAAAATCACAGGGAACAGAAGTCAAAGAAAAAATTGTCCTGTGAATTGTTTTTAATGTATATACTCTATCAGCCCATTTATAGAACAGATCAGCCAAGTTGTAAATGCATAACCAACACCTGAAGATTATGAAATAACACCAGCACTTTGATTTTTTAAAAAGTCATTGTTGACATCACTTCATTACATTGCAGTGCTGTGTTCACATACTTGCTTACAACCATGCACAGCAAACACACAATTGATACCTTTTTCTTTAAACAATCATGAACTTTGAGAGAGAGAGAGAGAGAGAGAGAGAGAGAGAGAGAGAGAGAGAGAGAGAGAGAGAGAGAGAGAGAGAAGAGAGAGGAGAAAAAAAGAAAAAGAAAAAGGGAAAACCAGCTCCTACAAGTCAGAAAGCCACCTCATTTACTGAGAATTTCTTATCAATAGTATACAAGAGATTTACACAAGGGTGGTTTTCCCTGCTTCAAAACAACTGGTGTTCATGTTCCTGGGTAGCAATGCCAGTCTATTTCTGAACACTTGTACAGGGAATGTATGGACATGCTTATAGATGTTTTCTCTACTTTATACTGCCCTTTGACTTGTTTTTCCCCAAACTATATTCAGTAGCACTAAAACAGAACATTTCATATTCTTAGATAGATTTGCCCCTCCCTATATATCCTGTTTTACTTATAATTTCTCCTCCCCTTCTCTTCCAAATCCACATATATTCAGTTGAGAAAGATATGACCTCTTTGGACTTATCCAGGACCCTGTTGTCTTGAAGTCTCTTAAGGATGAACCCTTACTAACATACATAAAGCAAACTCTTTCACCACATATAAGGTTAATCTTCATTCCCTCGGTTCTGTTTATCACAAGAACATACAACACTTGGTAGAAGGAATCTCTCATAAACACTGGAAAAGTACTGAATTGTAACGGACCTGTGAGCAAAATGTGCAGACAAGATTTCGTCAATAAGCATAAAACTTACATAGTCGTGAAAGGCTTTAGCTTCACTCGAATGTTCACATGTTTCACGTCTTTCTGGAGCTGCACAGTAGAGATCCCAAAAGACACTAAGAACAAAAAAGTACATTGCAACCTGTATTTTAGATGAATCTCTGTACGATCCAAAACATACTCACAAAACATAATGGATTATTACTACTGCAGTATTAAGCACCATTTACATTGAGATAGACTAGTGGTTCTCAACTTTCCTAATGCTGTGACCCTTTAATATAGTTCCTCATGTTGTGGTGACCCCTTGCCCTGCTTGGAAGAGACCACAAGCCCCCTTTGGCAGGCCACTGCCGCAGCTGCCATAGAGAACTTCCCTCTATAGGCACCCTCAGCCAATCGCAGCACCCAGTGCCATGGACTGACATCCCCTCCAACCTATAGCTCACTCTTGCCCCCTTCGTCCCTCTCCTCCTCCAGATCCAAGCTGTTTGTGCCTTTTTCTTCACTGACTCATGGTGACCCGTGAAATGGTCGTTCAACCCCCAAAGGGGTCTCGACCTCCAGATTGAGAACCACTGCATTAGACTAAGCTTTGTGCAATCAGCAGTCCTGTGTAACTACTGATAACTGCTGTTCTGTATATTTCCTATGCACAAGAACAATATGCTGTATAAATGCAGTGAAAATAACTAAACTTATTGCTCTACATTGAATCACAAGCCGGAAATAAGATATGCAGATGATACTACTCTAATAGGAGAAAGTGAGGAGGAATTAAAGAGCCTATTAATGAGGGTGAAAGAGGAGAGTGAAAAAAATGGGCTGAGGCTCAACATCAAAAAATTGAGGCAATGACAGAGTTTATTTTCTTGGGCTCCTTGATCACTGCAGATGGTGACTGCAGCAATGAAATTAAAAGACACCTGCTTGGGAGGAAAGCGATAACAAACCTAGGCAGCATCTTAAAGAGCAGACACATCTCTTTGCTGACAAATGTCCGGATAGTCAAAGCTATGGTTTTTCCAGTAGTGATGTATGGAAGTGAGAGCTGGACTATAAAGAAGGCGGATCGCTGCAGAATCGATGCTTTTGAGCTGTGGTGCTAGAGGAGAGTCTTGAGAGTCCCCTGGACTGCAAGGAGATCAAACCTATCCATCCTGAAAGAAATCAACCCTGAATGTTCACTGGAAGGACAGATTTTGAAGCTGAGGCTCCAGTACTCTGGCCACCTCATGAGGAGAGAGGACTCCTTGGAAAAGTCCCTGATGCTGGGAAAGATTGAAGGCAAAAGGAAAAGCAGATGACAGTGAATGAAATGGTCAGATGGTGTTATTGATAAAGGCAATATGGATTTGACCAAACTCCAGGAGGCAGCAGAAGACAGCAAGGAAGGCCTGGCGAGCAATGGTCCATGGGGTCACGAAGAGTCGGACACGACTGAACGACTGAACAATTGCTCTACAAATTAGACTGAAGTCCACTTACTTTAACTTATTATAATATTATTAGCACTATATGAATATTTAGAGATGCTTTGTTATGATTTTAACACAACACCAAATAACATGCTGGTATTTAAATTAAATTAATTTAAAGCAGTCAATAAGCAAACCATAACTGTTTAACACAGTTGATATGCGTAGTGCCTGCTGTCTAAACTCAGAACTAGAACTGGCTTAGCATGTTTTATGAACCTCTTGAACAATTTCACAGTCTGAAACTCCAGAATACAACTATTCTCCATGTCTCACATAAGACCAACGTATACCTGCTAGGCAGGTTCAGACTTCAGACAGTTAAGAACATCTGCCATGAAGCATGACATTAACATTTCTCTTTGTGCTGCCTTGCTCTCTCTCCTTTTCTCATAACCACTTCATGCCAACAGATATAATGTTTCTACCTTCCTAATATGTTAGAAGGGGGAAAAACCTGTTACTCAATCCCATTTTAAAAAAAAACAGATCATCTTTCCGTATACAGTTCCATTCAAGTTTGCTTAAATCTCAGCATCATTATGACAACATGAAAAAACTTTGTTTCTGCAAACCTAATGACTGAACCAGGGTCTTGGAAATGACTGCCATTTTGGTGTAGAGAATAATTACTCTGAAAGTAATAACAAAGGAATGGAAATAGTAGCCATATGCAGGCTCATCTAGCCATCCTTGAACCACAACATTCAAAAAGGATAAGAAGAAAGGATGCTGCTATAGGAGTTAGAAAATCTGCATTAGAAAATTTGTGCTGAAAACTTATTTCTGCCCCATCGCCTGCCCTTCTTTTGGTGACCGGAGGTGGAGGGGTTTTGCTGTGGTGTCTTGGACCCTGGTTCAAAGGTTCAGCCCCAGCTGCTCCTCAGTTTAAAAGACAGAATGAAAGAAGAGAATGTTTGTGGAACAGGATAGGGAGGATCATACAGTAAATGAATGTCTTGTGCTTTTTTTCTGTTTTAGTTATGTGATATATTAAGAAAAACGGAAATAGGTCATAGGATCGCCACTATTTCTCAAGACGATCGAGCGCCAATGTTCCTGAGGCAACAACTTTCAATCGCTGTCCAAAGAGGGAACGCCTGTTGTGTGTGCTCGGCACTCTTGGCCAGCCGACCAAACAATGACGTTTGTCAACAAAGTGATTTTAGTCAGTAAAAAGTGATTCTAGTGGGCAAAACAAGAACAGATCGTTATGTAAAATGTTTGTCAACTGTGCTTTTAATAAATAAAAAAAATTTATTTATTCTGTATTCTCTCTTATTGATTTTTTTTTGGCAAAGGTAGCACAATAGATTATGAACAATATATATTTTCAGTCTAATTGGAGAAATCCACTTTCGCATTATGATCAGCACCTTGTGAGAAGGTAGTTTCATCAGGATTGGAGCGTGCCCTCAAGTTATAAAAAGAAGAGTCTACAGTTGCAATCGGAGATGCTCTGATGCACGCTCTTTGCTCCCGCACACAGCTTCCTCATTCATGTCAACAGCAGCTGTCCCACAGCAGGATGTGCTTACACAGTTATTCCCCCATTTTTCCCTTCTTAAATATTTATGCTTCTGTGGACACATGAAGCATCCATGCACATGAACAGCTACCCAAGTGGGCTGCTTGTTTTGTGTGTGTTTAATGTGAAATAAAAGAAATGTCAAACCTGGTTACTGTAAGGTCTCAAGGCGTTCCTGAAGACCTTACAGTGAACAACCAGTCATCAGATGAATATTCATTTCAATGTACTGTACGTGTCTAGTCCTATAGGTGGGGGTGCAGTAAGAGAAAAAGCCAAAGAGAAGAATTTGAAAATCTGAGTAAACTATGGAAAACCAACTAAAGCAGTAAATATGCAACTCAATCATTAGTAGGAAGGCTGCTGTCAGTCAGTCTTTGGATATTGCCCATATCCATATCCCCACTACATACTGATTTACAACAGCTTCTGGTTGATTCTGACAAACATCAGATGTTCCAACAGCCCTAATATTATAATCAAAAATAAAAAATGCACAGTATTATATCTGTAATCAGGGAAAACTTACCACCACCAAGAGTGTAAAAATCCAGGGGGTTCACCCAATGTGATGTTTTTTTCCCATCTTATCTAAAATAAGCATAAACAGGCATTAAGGCATTCTATTCATTTAGGTAAACTATATTAACATCTGCAGAAATTTCACAATAATCTACCATAATAAGTTACTTTTCTCTCCATAATTTATTCCTGTTGTACTACCAGGGGGTGTCAATTACTCCAAATCATAAGAACAAGAAACAAGCTCTATGGAATTTGATCAAAAGATTAATCGAACTCTGTTTCAAGAGTGCTGTTATTGGCATCTCCTGGATTACACTTTCACAACCTATTTATTGCTAGTGTCAAATAGTCAGAGAGTTACTGCCCCCAAACACAGAAACCCTACATAGCCATGATAGCTGACCTCTGTGTAACCAAACTACAGATTTACAGCTATCAACATAGCTGTTCAACTATCTTGAGCAACACTGATTTCTAGTATTAGGATATCTTCATAGAAGTCTATATACAACAGATCAATTCAACTACATTTTTATCCCACCTTTTCTCCTATTAGGATACAGCAGCACACCTTTAATTTAATCCAAACACATTTTGGTTAAACTAAAATACAGTGTACCCTTGTATAACAAACAGTTTGTATAACATAAAATTTGTACAACATAAAAAATTCTGGAGATAGGGAAAATTTGCATAACATAATCGCCAATGGGGCAAATCCGTACAACATAAAAATGGGATTACTCTGCTTTCAATGCATTCTTATGGGAAATTTGTAGAAAGGAAAATTTGCTTAACATAATTTCATTTTGAACAAATTAATTCCTTTATACAAGGTACCACTGTAGTGGTTCTTGCCTAGTTGAAAGTGAAAACAGGTCTCATTATTAAAATAAAATATCTATACACAAAAGGTCACATTACCTACCTGAAACCAAAGCTAAAATCAACCCCAGGTATAACTCAAGTTATTTTGTCACTTGAGGCCAAAAACATGATAATGTCTCACCATTACCATTTCATGTAGATAAAACTCTATCCTTCAAAAAGCAAAGCAAAGTGTTCCACATATACCGCCCCATAGTGCTTATAGCACTCTCTGGGCGGTTTACAATTTATTTATGTAGGTTACACACACACACACACCCGTAAACTAGGTACTCAACATCCCTGGGGGCATCTACTGCCTAAAGCAGCTGCCTTGTCCTGCCTTTTGACAGGGCCTGATCTGCATCATCTCTTTTTTATTTATTTGAAGTATTTTGCCTTGCCTTTTTCCTAAAAGAGGACTCAAGGCAGCTTACATCATTAAAAACCAATATTAAAATCTAAAAACACTAATTATTCAAATATTGAAGAAGAATAAATAACATTACAGTAGTACCTTGTATAAAGGAATTAATTCGTTCCAAATGAAATTTTGTTAAGCAAATTTTCCTTTATACAAATGTCCCATAGGAATGCATTGAAAACGGAGTAATCCCATTTTTATGTTGTACGGATTTGCCTCATAGGCAATTCTGTTAAGCAAATTTCCCCTATCTCCGGATTTTATGTTATACAAACTGTTTGTTATACGAGGGTCCACTGTACATTAAAAATATAAGGCAAACACATTCAATCATTATCTCAGAACTGCAGAGCTGTAAGGGATGCTACGGATCATCAACTCCAAGGAGTCATGGTGGGGAATCGAACTCTTAGATTGATGTCTAAGCCACTGAACTGCCCAGCAGTTCATATTAGAACAGAATCACTTCACTAAGGGAGGAGCAATGAATCAATTAATGAATCAAACAAAGAATAATGGTCTCTAAAAACAAAATATAAATCGCCCTCTTTATGGTCTCCTAGGCAGTTGGTCACTAAGAAAAAGCAAAAGAAAGGTCTTTGTTTGTTTGGAGAAGTACTGCAAAGAGGGAGTAAGCCTGGCCTCCTGTGGGAGGGAGTTCCAGAACCTGGGAACAGGACAATTACAATCGAAAAAACAAACAATGTGGTATGGTCTATATACAATACAAAAACAAGGGGAGGTGATATATTGATTATACAGTGGTACCTTGTATAAAGGAATTAATTCGTTCCAAATGAAATTATGTTAAGCAATTTTTCCTTTATACAAATTTCCCATAGGAATGCATTGAAAATAGAGTAATCCCTAATCACAACCATTTTTATGTTGTATGGATTTGCCCCATAGGAGATTATGTTAAGCCAATTTCCCCTATCTCTGGAATTGTTTATGTTGTACAGATTTTATGTAATACAAACCATTTGTTATACAAGGGTCACAGTATATCTAAGAAGAATACAAGGGCTAAAGATGGTGCTAAAAGTGAAAAATAACAATTACTAATTTTCAACTGTATGCGTTGAAGGCTACCATTTTTAAAAAGTCGTCTAATAAAAATGTCAAATCACTATAAAAACTAGCTCTCAACATGGTCTAATAAAGATATCAGCTAACTGGATGGCTCAGTAAGTTAGGTATCAGACTGCAAAACCTGTGGGTGGGAATTCAGTTCCCCATTCTGTATCCCAGAAGAATCAGGAACTGTACCTAAAAGAAGGAAATAGTAAAGCATTCCTGGGTACTTACCACCTAGAAAACCCCAAAAGGGGTCACTATAAGTCAGATTTGACTTGATGGTACACTATTTTTAATAAAGATATCACCTGCCCTTGCCTTTGTATGAATTAGAATGGTTGCTTCTCTGGCATTGTTATGAAATAAATCTGTGTTCTACCTCAAATAACATTATTTTTAAAAAGAAAAAATTCTATATATGTCTTCTCCTTGCAAAAAACATTTTCCCCATTTCATCCTTATTCTCAAGAGCCTGTATATATCTAACCATGTGAAGATCCTTCTATCATACTGAAAACTCAAACCTACAAAAGTTCTACCACTCCCCAAAGTTAGTAACGTTAGTAACGCCTGTTCTGAGAGTGGGGAGATTTGATGAAATCAGATAATACTGGAGAGCTACTAAAAAGAGTTGGTTATTCTGAATAGTGGATATTGTATGAACTGGAGGAGGGCTTTTTGAAAAGCAAAAGTGAATGTCTAAATAGGTTATTAGTTGGAGATGTAAGGAAATGGCCAGTCACCCCATCACCAGACAGTGCAGTTGTTCATTGGAGAGAGAGAGAGAAAAGGTGGTGGAATACAGGCATTAGTCCCTGAGAAGTTGCCCACCTCGATACAGTAAAATGAGGAGAGACAACATAGTTCATAAATTTATCTTCTTAAATTTCGCTTTCTAGTTAATCTACTAATTTTATTATAGTAAATAGTTTATTCATTTCTAAATGTAAGTCCATTGTGTTAGGGTTATTTTTACATCACTACATGTAAAAAAATATAGCTGCCTAGATGCCCTAAGCACATCCGATCTCGCCCAATTTCGGAAGCTAAGCAGGGTCAGCCCTGGTTAGTACTTGGATAGGCCAGCGTTTTTCAACCACTGTTCCGCGGTACACTAGTGTGCCGCGAGATGTTGCCTGGTGTGCCATGGGAAAAATTGAAAAATTCTAAAGAAATTCAACCCAAGGCCGGCGGGCGGCCCACAGCTGGGAGGCGCTATAAATAGCGTCCAAGGGCCAGCTTGGCTCCTCCCCCGTGCCTGCCGCCGCCGCCGTGACTCGCTCGCTTCCCTCTCCCCCCTCCTTTTTTTACCCTGGACCACCACCACCCCTTTCCTGGGAGCTACCAATGGACTGAGCTGCCCAACAGCCCGCCCGCCAACACGAGCCGGCCCGGGAGCCCCAGCCCAGAACAAACTACCAGGTGAGGGGAAGGGGAGGAGGGGCGCCCGGCTGCCCCACGAGCACCGCGGCAGGGCTGCGAGGAGGAGGGGATGGAGGAGGCCTCCTCCGGGCCTGGGCTGAGGAGGTAGGCGGGCGGGGGGGGGGCTACTGGCACGGCTGGATGGCCGGACGGACAGCCTTTAGGGTCCAGGAGGGGAAGAGCCGTCTCTGAGGGCCCCCGCGATGGGTTCCTGGAAGTCTTGCCCCTTTCTTTCTGTCTTGGGTCGCCCTCTTCTCTCTCTCTGTCTTTTCTTTCTTTTTTCCCCCATCTCTCTCTTTCCATTCGTACCCTTTCCCCTCTTCATAGAAACGTGCTCATTTCTAGCCTGCATATGTGTATGTCTAGCAGCCTTCCTACTGTAATTAAAACTGTAAACCGCCCAGAGACTCCTTGAAGTGGTATGGGGCAGTATACAAGCAGAACACTTTCTGCCTTCTTTCCTTCCTGCCTTCCTTCATCCTCCTCCCCTCCTGTCGCTGGACTTGCTGAAGGCATCTGCCTTGGCCACAGTGTGGAGAGCAAGATGGGCTTTTGGGTCTTATTTGTGTTCCTGGAGAGTCAGTGCCCCTTCTCAGGTCTCCACTGGACACAGAAGTCCATGCAGGGCAAAATGTCTTTAAATAAAAAAAAAACAACACAGGTAAGTGGGAACTGGGTGCTAGAGAGCGGGCTGCCTCAATCTTTGGCCCCTCTGTCCTGCTTCTCCCTACACCAGCAATGGTGAACCTTTTAGAGACTGATATAGGCACAGAGTTAAATTTTTTAACATTTTCTAATGGTGGTGTGCCTCGTGATTTTTTTCATGAAACAAGTGTGCCTTTGCCCAAAAAAGGTTGAAAAACACTGGGATAGGCGACCACCAGGGAATACCAGGTGCTGTAAGCGCCTGGAGTAGGAACTGGCAAACCACTCCAGTATTCCTGCCAAGAAAACTCCATGGTCATGGGGTCATGGGGTCACGACTGTAACGACACAACACACACACAAACACATGTAAAAATATCAGTAGACTCTACAAAATGAGACGTAGCCCACAGAAGGAAGCATAAACTAGCAACTATAATGGAAAGTTGTAGGAAAACATTGTGACTAACATAATATGTAGTTTCTTCTATCTACCCGTCAGTTAAAAACAGTGACATGACATCAAGTCATTTCTGCCAACCTATCATGGTTTCTTAGGTATATGAGATATTGAAGGAATGGTTTGCCAATGCTCCCCTACCCAGTGAGATTCCATGATTGAGTGGGGATTTGAGCTCAGGTCTTCTAAGACTCAGTCCAACATTCTATCCACCACACCTTGACAGCATACATGGGATAAGGATATAACAATTTCATTACATGGAAGAGGTAATGGTTGGTAATAACCATCATTACTGTTTAAAAGATAAACTTAACTCCTCTTAAACATGAATAAAAATGGGTATCCACAATGATGAAATACATACAAAATAATAGGAAACATACCTCTGATAAAAATGTCTGCGCAGATTTCTGTGCTCCTACATGAAGCAGATATTCATATACATATAGTGCTAACCTGGAAAAACAAACAAAATAACTAGTGAAACAAAAGCAATTACTGATTAATAATTATATGATGTGCAGACTGAAGTATCAAATCACAGAAGAAAATATTCTGAAATCAAGTACGTACATTCTATTTCATCCATATCCCCCAAAATTGTACTGTACATATGTGAATAAAAATCACATCAATGTTAAAAATGCTATGCTGCATAACTGGAGTCCATCAATATTTTAGTATCTTGGACTTGGGCCCAGCTGGATACCAATTTAGTTATATTAATCTATATTTAGCCACAAAAGCTATGCTTACAGTAAACAATACATGTCTATAATTACAGCACTACAGAACATTGCTGGACAGCACCCCCTGACCATGGACACCCCTGCATCCCTAGCACTCTTCATTCTGTGACTTTACTTCTAACACTGACAATCTAGAGTTACCAAGTGCAAACGAACCTTTGCAGTGGGTAGTGAGACTAAATCTAGCCAAACTAGGTCTGTGAAATTATAGAAGCATGACAGCACAAAGATCACAATACTATGTGGGCAAAATTCATTCGCACAACCGAATTAGGTATCCTTTTCTATTTCTCTATGCCTCTCTTGTAACACTATCAGGCCAGTCTGACCAAATGTATGACTAAGAAGCTAATTTCCAACACAACAGCAAACGTGGCTTGATGTAACAAGGACAAACTGTTACAAGCCTCAAACTCACTGGTGAAGAAAGGTTGCTTTAAGGGAGATCGCTTCCAGCAAATCAACCATTTCCAACATGACTGGGAATGTGCTTTTCCCACTGTCTAATAGCACCCTAAGGTTCATGTCAATGTAGCCTGTAACAACAACCTATAATTTATTGCTACATCCGAACCACATCAGTATAGTATTCAGTTGTTGAAAATATGATTTCTCCATGTGTTCTCATATTTTTAGTTATCCTACTGATGTTCTACTAGCCTGGTTCTAGTTTATGTAACAATAAATCATGGTTTGCTGTTACAGGGTGAAGGTGGCATGAGCCTTAAGGAATACAATTTCTCTATATGTTCTTTAGCAGGCTGGATAGCTCTGTGGTTTAGGTATCTGAAGCCAGAAATTAGGGGTTTAATTCCCCCACTATGCCTCCTAAGAGAAAAGCCAGCCTGTGTAGGTACCTCGAATTACAAACTACTCAAATTACAAAAATTTGAGTTACGAATAGAAATCAACAGATGTAGGGAAAATTCAAGTTACGAAAAAAGCCTTTTTTGAGTTACAAAAGGGAAAAAGGAAAGATTTATTTTCAAAATGGCTCCTGCTTGTTTGCAATACTGCCATCTTGTGACCAGGCCACTATAGTGCTGCAATTTTGAAAAAGGAAAGCTGAGAAGCCAGGCCTATTTTTTTTTCCCAAAGGCTTTTTCAAACTGCCCATTTTGGAAATATTTGGCACCATTTTGGGGATTTCTTTGGTGGATTTCTTAAGTGGTTATAGGGTAGGTTGCTCATCTTCTTTTGTTTGCTTTCCTGTTACTGTGCTTTTTGCTTTCTGGGTGTGTGTGATTTCCCACTTGGAACATGTTAATCTGTTTCCAATGCATTTCTATGGGAAACTGTTTCGATTTATGAAAATTTTGAGTTACGAAAATGCATTTGGAATGGATTAATTTTGTAATTAGAGGTACCACTGTAGTGTGTTCTGAGTGTTCTTTACTAAGAAAATCTTCTGCATGTTCTTTATCTAGAAAATCTTGGAAAGGATTCTATAAATTAGAACTGACATGACAGCATGAAATTATTATTATGTTATATGTCCTCTACACAGAATTTAAGTTCAATTTGTATCTAAGTATGCACACAATTAAAAATATAATGCTTTGTAAGTATTTGTGTCTAAATGGTAATGAGATGTCTTCTGGATCTAGCTACAGGCATAGATTTGTCACATACATGGAAAGGTGCACTATGTTTTTCCCTTAAGCATTTCATGTTCTTCTAACAGCTGCATGAGATGAATAAGTCAAGTTCTTCCCCATCTGGAGACAAGAAATGCTACAACTGTTGCATTTATAGTTGGCATATAATTGTCTGAAACATAAATGTGTGACATAAAGCAATCTATAAATTCTTACATTTCTATGAAAAAACAGACATGAAATTTAAGATCTAGGTGGTGAAATTGAATTTTATGCTAATGCAGCATCAAGAACAGTAACATTTAATACAGGATCCAATTCAGACATGTACATATTGTGAACACTGGTAAGCCAATAAATCAAAACTATATATATGTTTTTTTTAAAAAATAGCATGCCTTAATAGCTTGTATAGAGACATTCACCCGTGATTTCATGTTTTCAGAGTTTCAATCCCAAAAACTATGCACAGCTCCTCTCATTCTAATCCTCTCCCCATTCATGGCAAATGGGAACTGGGGCTAATATTTATAATAATCTTCTGAACAGTCATTTGTTTGCATGCTATATGATAAAACATATTGTTCATAATATGTTATAAAACATAGTAGAAAAGAACTAGAGAGTTCTTGGTACAGATACCAAGAAAGAGCCACTCCACGTACCAAGAAGAAGGCACATGGACTCTCAACACCAGCAGGGCAAGACTGCAACAACTAGGTAACATCCCTTTTCTTTAATCTGGCCCCTATTGGCTATACCTAGTGGGTTTACTAAATTTTACCCCAATCCCCAAACAAAGCACATGGCTTTTCTGCATCAACCCTCCCCTGCCTCTAGCCAAAAAGGAACTTGTAGTTCTCAAAGAGCCAAATGGAGATGAGGTGTGGGTCGGTGTGCATGACCTTTGTCACTTTGTTTGAAGGGGTAGGGTGCAAAACCCAATCCTTGACTTCAGATGCAGCTTTACAACAGCCGTGCTACTTCCTGTCTCATCTAAGACAGACATGGCTGGTGAAAATCATCTTGAGAAGAACTTAACATCTGAGAAGAATCTCCTGGCAAATCACATATTTTGCCATATTTGGACTTTTGGTGCATGCTTTAGAAAAACTTACTATCTCCACCCTTTGTACTAGATGAAAACAGATATAAATGTATGCCTATTATATACTGAGCTAGACAAATAGATTTTAAGGTGCTTAGTAAAATGAAGAATTAAGATTAAATAGGCTATCTTAATACTGTACTTTATTTTTACCTTTTGCACTAGATGAAGATGGAGATAAGTAACGATGAATAAAATGATGGAAAAGAAACATGTAAATTTGGAATATTCCAAACAGGCTGAAATATTGGGAAATATTTGTATTTGAACTATGTAACATGGTAACATACAAGCAATGCATTTGTTTTAACTTGCTATGTTTAGAAAATTCAATAAAATGTTTTTTTAAAAAGTGGATATTACCCCCCAAATTCTGCAATGTTTTTTTTTTTTTGCTTTTATTAGTGGCCTGTAAAAGTATCACCTTATCACCTATAGCCTAGTTTTGCATTTGTACTTGCATTAGTAATTTGGGATAGAATGTACTTGAGTATCATTGCTGATGTCCAGGCAACCAGCAAGAGGCACAAGTTACTATTGATGTCAAATAAAATGATACTGCCTGAGATCCTGTTTGCATAAGTTATGCCATGTATGGCTGACATCATCAGCTGATACTTTTTTTAAATTAAGCCATTTCCTAAAATTGCTGTCATCAATAAAGTAATTAGTAAGTTCTTCCTCTGATGGGCTCCCAGGGTTCCCAACAATGAAAGTGATCATACAAGAGTAAGACATGTTTAATTTCAGTAAAGTCATCATGGCTAATGATGTCATCAGCTTGATGCAACATAACTTACACAAACAGGATTTTGACCACCAAGAGTAGAAAAATTAAGCCTTTTTTCAACTGCTCTTTATAGCGGTGACATGAAACTGGCCGAAAATATGCCTGCAGGAGAGAAGACAAGAAATTTCTAGCCTAGAAAAAATTAAGGAGAGTCTCCTTACTGTCTAGAAGGTTTAAAGTCTCCATGTTGCAACCAACATAGTTTCACACCACACTAAACATAAGTATTGAAAGAACTAAAACTAGTAAATATAAAAAGACAGATAAATATGCAGACCTGTAAATGTAATGAGAACCATTCATGAGAGAAACTTCACAGACAAATCAAATATATAAGCAGAATGAATAAATGAAGTTATTAAATGTATGCAAAAGTAACTTTTTCTAGTACATTCGACTAAAATAATTGGAATCAACTCCCTCTTATTATCTGTCTGGCCCATTTGTTGCTGAGTTTTAAGAAGCTATTAAAACTTGTCTATTTCAAGAAGCCTTTTATTCTGATCCATCAACAGAACCCAGTAAAAAAACTAGATATATTTTATATATTAATACTGATGCTTTGGTTTACTGTGTAAGGTTTATCATTTTGCTAATTGTTTACAATCATATGATGTGAACAACCCAGATTGGCAACTGGATTTCTTTTCTTATTAGGTTAAAATATTTCACTACTCATTCAAGTAGCTTTTTCAGCCTGAGGAAGGAAGGTAGGAGACCTCCAATTTATACCCCACCTTGGTTTCAGTTCATACCAATCAGAATACAGTAAGTTCATTAGCTGGACAATGCCAATGGCCGTGTGTGTATGAATGTCACACCTCTGCACCCCATTCCAACTCCCATTATCCATGGATTTTTAGCAGTGGCCTTCCTGGTGGATGTGTAAAGTAGTCCTGATTTCTCTATGGATAGATGAAATGGCAGCATAATAAATATGAGACAGATTTTCTCCTATTTTGTCCTGAATGTTCAGTATTTATTTGTGCTTTGATAAAAACCAACATTAGATTATTTCATATTTATATTTATTTATGAAATTGGTGGTGTTTTTAATGAAAGAGAAAGTATTGAGAGTTGATTTTATATTTCCAAAATTGAGATTGTTGCCCTTGCTTGTATTTTTCATAAAATAAAGTGAAACAGATAAATTAATTGAGGGGATAACCAATGAACCAAATATTTAAATAAATGTGTCATCCATTTTAAGGCCTTTGCAACTATGCCTCCAAAGGCAAGAACTGCCACTAACACAAATATGCATCAGTTCCACCTGTCTCCTAGCGTAATACACACCTGATGTTCTAACAAGCTAGAATTCTAGTGTGGAAGTACTTACCAGAATCTGGCTTCCTTAAAAAATATAGATCATTATTAATATTATTCCATTCTTTATAAAAAGTCACCTCTGGTTTAAGAATGTGTTGACAACAGTCATTATAGTCCACAGGATAGCCTCTTATGGTCACTACTATTCATGAAGTGACAGCAAACAAGATAAAATTCCTGTAGCTGACTCTTGTTTTCGTCTGTTACCCGTCCCTCACAGAAATACAAAGCAATTGTCAGGGCTGTTTTTTAACAAGCTTGGATGGTAGTGAGCACGTGAAGGTATCCTGTAGTGGTTCTCAACTTTCCTAATGCTGTGACCCTTTAATACAGTTCCTCATGTTGTGGCTTGCCCTGCTTGGAAGAGGCCACAAGCCCCCTTTGGCAGG
The DNA here is from genome assembly GCA_037367245.1 of Phrynocephalus guinanensis. NCBI lineage: Eukaryota > Metazoa > Chordata > Lepidosauria > Squamata > Agamidae > Phrynocephalus > Phrynocephalus guinanensis. The sequence goes on along the minus strand of CM074738.1, from coordinate 80,899,496 downwards.
CCACTGCCACAGCTGCCATAGAGAACTTCCCTAGTCTACAGGCACCCTCAGCCAATCGCAGCACCCAGTGCCATGGACTGACATCCCCTCCAACCTATAGCTCACTCCTGCCCCCTTCGTCCCTCTCCTCCTCCAGATCCAAGCCGTTTGTGCCTTTTTCTTCACTGACTCATGGTGACCCCTGTGAAATGGTTGTTCGACCCCCAAAGGGGTCCCGACCTTCAGGTTGAGAACCACTGCATTAGACTAAGCTTTGTGCAATCAGCAATCTTGTGTAACTACTGATAACTGCTGGAGTTCTGTATATTTCCTATGCACAAGAACAATATGCTGTATAAATGCAGTGAAAATAACTAAACTTATTGCTCTACATTGAATCACAAGCTGGACATCCCCTCCAACCTATTAAGCTGTAACTCACTCTTTCATCCCTTCCTCTCCCCCACCCCCAAGACCCAAGCCTTGTGCCTTTTTCTTCACTGGCTCATGGCGACCCCTGTGAAATGGCCGTTCGACCCCCCAAAGGGGTCCCGACCCCCAGGTTGGGAACCACTGCTATAGAACATCTTGACTGCGGCTATTGATAATTTGTACATTCAGACTACCCTCTGCTATTTAAACTTTGCCATATTTTTCCTTGTTGACAATGCAGGCACAATATTGTGCAGCAACATCAGCCCATTTTCTGGTAGTTTGAATAACAGACACAGAAGCACAATATTTTATATTCATAAACTGGAACTTTTTGAAGAACAGTAGCAAGAACAGCCGGGACTTGACTGCAGTCTGTCTATGCCAAAATATTGCCAAAATTGGCACAGAGAAAGAACAGACTGTCTGCTACACCTGTGCCAAATTTGTTAATGATCTAAAGTCCAGTTTCTAAGTTATAATATTTTTGTTTGGACTGCACCCATTTGTAGAATTGTATTGCAGAATGTTAATTTTCTCTGCTGAGAAAAAGAAATAAAAACTTGCAGATTTATGTCATTTCATAATATTCTGGATCACTATTCTACACACAGATGGAAGCAAACACGATATAGTACGCAAATCTACTACTCTGCTTCAGATCTCCAAATATGTCCCATCTCAAAATTAAATGCAATTTTTCATTTATTCCATTTACAGACATGCCACAGCTAACATTCCCTTCCATTCAAGCCAGAAATAGCAGGATCCTGGCTTAGTATCTCCAGCTTCTTCTACTTACTGCATTTATCTACAATTTCATTTAAAAAATGTTAGGCCACTTACTAAAAATAGCTTCATGATATTCAAGACACCTTTCCTGCCCAAACTCCAAAGTAAATAATATTGATTGAAACCCCGTATATCATATTTTCCCATCTATAAGAACCTTCTATATATCAGATGCCCCCCACTTTTAAGATCCCAAATTAAGAAAATTGATAAATCCTCCTTGAGTTCTCTCTACCACATACTGTTTCCTTTCCTTTCTGTGTTCTGAAAACTCCTCTCTGCTTTGTTTTTGCAGAAACGGGCCCTTCTTTTCAGCGCAGAAACCCATTAAGTGCCTGTCCAAGCTAAAAAGAAGGGCCCAATCATGCAAGAACAAAGCAGAGAGGAGGACAACCAAGTGCTCCCAGAAAGAAAACAGCGGGGGTGGGGGTGGAGGAGAATCCAAATCCACTCCAGCAGCACTTAATTGTCCTCCTCTCTGCTTTATTCTTGCAGGAATGGACCTTTCTTTTTAGTGTGAAAAGGAATTTCTTAATGGGTTGCTCCACCCTCAAACTTTCCCCACTGAAAAGAAGGCTCTGGTCCTTGCAAAAACAAAGCACAGAGGAGTCTTCGGGACACAAGGAAACAGCAAAGTCAGTTTGGGTTCTCTTCCACCCCAATCCCACCCCTCAGGAAAGACTTACTTCTGTGTATACAATGCCCTTTAATTTTTAGTGCCACGATTTTAGGAGAAAAGTAGTGTTGTATACACAGAAAAATATGGTAATCTGAGCATTATCACTTTTTAATTCTTATTACCATACATACTTTCATTGGTCAGTATTTTCACTTTCAATCAAGAGTACATCTACTGAATCAATTCCTGAGTCGTAAAACAACACTAATGTAAATCATGCTAAGGGTCTACTTCAGTTATGGCCAGCAGTAGGATGCCAATCATTGTAACGTTTGCACACTGACTTTTGAAAAATATCAGTCTTCAAATGCAGCCCTCGATTTTCTGGACTCACTTCCCAGGATATTTGAGAAGATTAGGAGTGTCCATGCTTAGGGTGCCGTATCCAGCACCCTAAGTAACTGAGACTAGAATTATGTCTTGCTGTGCCTGCAGTAGGAGGGCAGAGAGAAACTTCACAAAGGCCAGAATTCCACTGGTTAATGCCCAAGATTTACATAACTGGCCACAACAAATTCATCCTAATTGATGAGGACAACCTCATCAATTAGGAACCTCATCAAACAGCTGCAAATCACAACTGCTAGTTATGCAAACATTAGCCAAGCACCAACAGGACTCAAGCTGATGTGAAAAAAATAAGGATATGTCTCTTGGGACCTTTGGGGAAATTGTCTATATTTACCAAGTAGGGATGGGTTATCTATATTTACCAAGTAAGGGATGGGCAATTCGTTTCAGAAATAGTAGGTTCCGAAATGACCAACACAAGCTCAGGTGGTGTGGGTCATTTCGGAACCTACGGAACCTACAGAAGCCTCTGACAGACATGTCTTACCTTTATCTCTGCCAGCATGGAGCTGATCTCCAACAAGGAAGCAGGCTGCGATGTCATCTTTGCTGCTCCGTGGTGCTGGCCAATCAGACAGGGAGGCAGGATGACGCCTGTTCATGCACAGCTCCTGGTTGATCAGCACCACAAACCAGCAAAGATGACATCACAGCCTGCTTCCTGGTTGGAGTTTAATCCCACCCTAGCCCAGAGAAAGGTAAGACATTGGTTGCATGTGTGTTAGAGGCTTCTGAACAACACTGGGCTTGTGCAGGTCGTTTCAGAACCAGTAGAAGTCATCAATGACTGAAACAAAGATGTCCCATACTCCCCACTTTCCTTTGCCACAATATCTAACAACTCCAACGTGTACACTGACCTTTACCATTTGCAGTCCTAGCATTGTCAGTGGGACTACAAAAAGTGACCTGTATCATGTTTGGAGCAGGTAGATTATTAAATGCTGCCGCACAATCTCCAGTTTGCCATAACACAAGCAGAGATCACCCCATTAAATCAAGGGATAAAGATGCTTGTGTTGAGTGGGTACAAAAGATCCTCTGTTGTATGAGCAATAGGAATGAAGAGAACACGTTAATATATTTAATTATGAGCTACTTGAAGAAAGCAGGGTAGCCAGTCTTTCCTGGGCAACTGCAAAGACCCTACAAAGAATCTTTTTTACTTTGGGACTTTTTTATCTTTTAACAAATATGTCTTCCTCACTGAAGTAATTTTCAAAGCAGTAGCTATGTCAGTTTCTTTCACCATATGTAACATAAACAAAGTACAGTGACAAGTTAAGACCAAGTAATTTATTGTAGTGTGAGCTTTCATGGATTACAATCCACTTCCTTTTGTTTCAGTAGCTGCAGCATATATTCATTAGCCCGGACAAAACTGGCAGTTCTCCAGTTGCCAACTCAATCACTGAAACTGATCAGAGCAACTGAAGGGAGAGTTGGCTGGCAGTGTGAATGAAAGAGACAAGATGGATATTGCTACAACTCCAGTCTATTTGTTTAATCCTATTTAGGAAATGGTTTAATGAGACAAGGGAATGAGAAGCAGACATTGAGCAGAGAATGCAGTGCTTTTCAACACACATTATTTTCCTCCTCTACATATATAAAAGCTGCCTAGATGCCCTAAGCACATCCGATCTTGCCTGATTTCGGAAGCTAAGCAGGGTTAGCCCTGGTTAGTACTTGGATGGGAGACCACCAGGGAATACCAGGTGCTGTAGGCACCTGGAGAAGGAACTGGCAAACCACTCCAGTATTCCTGCCAAGAAAACTCCATGGACATGGAGTCACAAAGAGTCGGTCACGACTGTAAGACACAACACACACACACACACACACACACACACACACACACACACACACACACACACACACACACACACACACACACACACACACACATACACACATACACACAGCTTTGAGAAGAACAATATAACTCTTGAAGACGCAGGGAAGATCTTTGGCTTACTCGCACCTCTCTCCCATCCAGTTCCTCTTAAATTACTTTATGTAGCACCACAAAGACAGCAGGTCATCCTATCATACCATTCTAATCCACACAGCCCATCTGATTCCCCATCTGTCCTTCTCCCGCCATCCCGCCAACAGGCTGACATATAAGGTATAGAGTGCTAGGGGGAAGAAGTAGTGTCATTGTGGATTTTTTTTCCTTATATTGCAGACTTTATAACCTACAATTCTTCCAATGAATTCAAAGAGTGATGTAGATGGATCTTCTTCTCCCCACTTTTTCCCCAAAAGAAATCTGCATGGTTAGTTAGACTAAGAGATCATATCTGTCCCATGACTAACCAGCAAACTCCATCACTCAGTGGGAGCAGAAGCCAAGCCAAGTACTCTAAACCACTATGCCAGTGGTTCCCAACCTTAGTTAACTCAGGTATTCTTGGGACTGCAATTTCCAGAAACCTTCATCACCAGCTGTGCTGGCTAGGGTTTCTGGGAGTTGCAGTCCAAGAGCACCTGTATTATACTATACTGTATTATACTTCACACATTCTTGTGTGAAGAATGCTGTCTTTGCTCACGCATTTGACTATCTGCTGCACAACAAGACTGGTGGATTCCACCTTCATAATCTGACATGGATGAGATTATTAGGTACTGTATCTGATATCTGATGGCCTAACAAACCTTACACTGTAGAGAAAAGAGTAGTGTTGACAAAACACAGAGAGGAGAGTCCCAATTTCCTAATGGAAAGAAGTCTTTTGCTGGGGGACCTTTTAGGTTGCTTGTGACAGAAGTGTACCGCCAGTGATTTACAGGAGAACTTGGGTGACCTTTTTGTTTTGGCATTACTGCTTTGACTTTTAAAAATGCACATACACTGTAAAAAAAAGTCTATGTCTATAACTATTTTTTTCTTGTCCTCAAAGAAAAATGGGAAAAGAACTCACGGGATGGGGGGGGGGGGGGAGAGAGAGAAACTGTCACACTTCATTAAAAAGACTGCCAACCACTACAAGATTATTTTGAAAGCAAAAAATTGCAGCTTTTTAATGAACACCTTTAGCGAAGAAGAAGAAGAAGAAGAAGAAGAAGAAGAAGAAGAAGAAGAAGAAGAAGAAGAAGAAGAAGAAGAAGAAGAAGAAGAAGAAGAAGAAGAAGAAGAAGAAGAAGAAGAAGAAGAAGAGGTAGTTTAATTTAAATACTTTAAATTACTTTAGAGAAATAAAAAAGTGGAGAAAGGTGGGATTAAAATATTAAAAATAAATAAATAAATAAATAAATAAATCTCCATGTAAGATATAAAAAAGATATAAAGAAGGATAGATAAAGAAGAGTAAGCCCAAGGAAACTTCTGATGGCAGGAGCAGAAAAGAAACCTGTATGGGGATTTTAAGGAGTGGTGCCACATGATCAGAAGTCTGGCAGCAAAATATGGGATCAAGATGAAGGGATCAAGGCAACATAAGTGAAGAGCCACCTTCAAGAAATATAGAGGGAATGGAAAATATGACCACTAGAAGGAATCTCAGATATACATCCACATAAGCATCATTCTCCTGATCTTTTTTTCCTGAGATTATTTTTGAATGCTGTGGAAACTGTTCCCAGTTTAAAGAAAAACTTTCACTTGCTAGAAATAATTTGATCAAGAAATACAAGACTTAAAGTTCCTATCTTATTTCCTTATCCCTTTTTAATTATAAAAAACATGAAGAGAATCAGCAAGTATCCCCACTCCTGCTCTAAGTATATGTTTACAGGATAGTGTCTTCCTGATTTCATATCCTTCTCTGGGTGGCAAATTTCCTTTGCACATCTTGTATAGTGTGCACATCTTGTATATTGTGCCATGTATATATTTAAAATAATTTAAGCAAATGACTTATTAAACTTCTATCAGTCAGCCACTGCAATCTTTTGTATTTCCCTTTTGTTTGATAATATAGTACAGGTCAATCTCAACCAAATTTCTGGTCAATCTCAACCAAATTTCTGGAGTAATCCTTTTTCTGTACATTTGGTTGAAAAGATTCACTAAAATATCTAAAGAAGTAGCTATGTTAGACTACTTAGCTGCTTGTCTGTCAGGCTTATCACTCAGACAAAAACCTGCTGATTAACAACTTGCTAACCATTCCTGTGTTAACAAACCATTGTTACTTTGTTATCGTAAGCCGTGCTAGACATGCATTTATACACTGTATAAAAAGTATAGGAGACTAAGATTTGTATTTTGTGTCTGAAGAAATGGATTTTGATCCATGAAAGCTCACTGAAATTCATTTGTTAATCTCCAAGGTGCTACAGTATTTTGCTTTTTCCCCTTTTCCTTTTTCTCCTTGACTTCTCACAACACTGTAAAGCACTTAATTTTGTTTTGTTTTGTTCTGTTTCATTTTGTTCCACCATCTTGCAGAGTATTACTATTATTGTTTCTTTTGTTTTGTTATTTTTGTTATTATTTTTAATTGGTTGCCATGTTTTTCATTTTTTTAAATTGTTATATGCAATTGTTGTACACCGCCCGGAGTTCCTTTGGGAAGACAAGCGGTACAGAAATATATAAATACATATAAATAAATAAATATAACTTCTGTTTGCTTTAATACATTTGCAAAAAGTCCAGGATCATATATATTTTTGTTAGTTTTCTTGTTTTTTGGAATTGGATCTCTATATTTCTAGTTCAGTATCAATATTTTGTTGGTCTGCTCTCTTTAAACAGTGTCTCCTGTGTTCATTTAATGCTTTGATTTTACCCTTGACATTAAGCCAAATGATTATTAGTCATTAGTAGGAGCTACTGTCATTTCTTGACTATGCTTGTGATAACATTGATCTTTTGTCACATCTACAAGAAGCAGAATAGCAATGCCAGAGCAATCCAATAATTAAACACTGTGATATTAGAACAAAGCACATTCACATTCAAATCACTGATCAATGTCCTAACCAAAATTCTGTTGTCTAGGACTGTAAATCACACTAGAGTAGGCCCAATGAATCAATGGCAATTTGGAATGTCAACTGTTCTGTAAGCTCCATTGATTCAAATGGGTCTACTGTAATTGGAACTTACTATAACATATGTTACAATTAGAGTAGAGCTATTAGTATCAGTACAACTCGGAGGCAAGCTGACTCACCAAATCTGCCTTGGGTCCGTTCAGGGAGAAAGACGGGATATACATATTTTAAATAAATAAAATAAATCCCCACTGATTCAAAGGTAAATCTAGTATGATTTACTATGCCAAGCAACAGGATTTTGGCTACTAAGTACACATGGCAAGTCTCTCTTTATAAACCTAAGCCTTCCATGCTAGACCAGCAGCATCATTAGTAGGCAGCCAGTGTGACATTATTTTGCTTTAATGTTGATTGCCTAGCATCCATATTGAAATCTGATGCAAATAAATATTTAATCCTTACTTTAGAAAAAATGCAAGTTTTACCTTTATGAGAAGCTTAGATGAATGCACAGTGACAAAATTTATGTTTAGTGTGCCACTTGCCGAATCACCCTACCTTTGTCAAAGTGCTCTGAATATAAAACGTAGGTTGTTACATTCCTGAAGGCAAACCATGTAGCTGTTTGGAGTTTTAAAAAAAGAAGCAATGGGATCTTGTGGTATTTCAAAGGATTAATACAGCACACTTTACTTTAGCACTGTTTTGCCATACTGTACACATTTTCCCCTTTCATGCCTTATCTGATATTCCTTCTTTGTTTCCTTCTCTGAAACATACTCTTGTGCCATCTCAATCACTAACAAATTTTATCTTATCTTTTAGCTTTGTGGTTCACAGACCACATGCCAAATGAAACTTGTTCAGTTTTCTAGGACCACAGCATTCTTTGTTGGGTTTGCTGCAACAGGCTGACATGAGTAATCCCTCTGAAAATTTCATTTTATATAGTCTCTAAAACAGACTAAAATACACTCAAAAGACTCATGCCTGACAATAACAAAAATGGGTATTTAGTGGGCAGTTCCCACTTTCATACATATTACTCAGTATCTCACCTTTGTGAACAAATTGACTTGAAGTGTTGAATTTGAAGGGATACCAGAGGTATCATTAATCACTCAAATCCTTGGCAATCTTTTTGATAATTAATAATATTTCTTATATACCACTACATGATTATCAGATTCAATTGAGTATTATGCTATTATATATTAGGCTTAACACACACATCAGAATGAGACATGTCTCTCTGCATATCTGAAAGGCTGTGCTTATCACCCTGCTTATCTGAGGAACTCAATGACCTACTTAGCCAAAACTGCACTTCAGGCACACAAAGTAAACATCAACTAATAATTTCTTATTCCAGAAGCTAAATATCTTTAAGTTTTCCATTTGACTTAACTGTAAGACTTCATTGTCAATAGAAACTATGGGTCATACTAAATGTTCCAATAGATGTTGCTCCAGTCAATGCATTTTAAAAAAAATACAAGAGCTGAGAGACCTTGATAAACACTGCATCAATTAATTAATAACCGATGAAGCTGTTTGGATGAACAGTGAAACGTTTCTATCTCTCAAAAAGAAGTCCAGTAGCCATGACTCAACTTCCAGAATTAATAGTACCTTCCCTCCTGGGATAAACAGCTATCAAGAATTAACATAGGTCCATAATACCACAGTAGATATTATATTTAGAACCTTAGAACTGCAGAGCTCTTAAGGGACCCTATGGGTTATCAAATAGGCCCCTGTCAAACACACACAGTGGGGAATCAAACTCTCTACCTCTGGTTCCGCAGCAAGACGCCTAAACTGTTGAGCTATTTGATTCTCTCATGACAGCAACTCTAAAGACAAATGAGCATATTAAATGCAATCACACTTTTAACCTAACGTACTGTTAGATGGCTCTGATCAAGTGAAAAAAACTGCCTTTGGACTATAGTTTCTACAGTTCCCTAACAAGAATGGTCAGCCAATTTTACTAAATGGAGTCCAAAAAAAAAAAAAAAAAACTTGGAAAAGTTCTGCTGAGATGAGTGCACAATACTGTATATGCACATTATTTCTATTATTCTTGCCTCATACATTGTTGACACACTTCTTCTTGATGTCATTTTTGTTTGTGAAATGTAGATAGTATGCTACTCAGATCATCTGCTGTCCCACTCAAGTGTAAATCAGGGATTGTTTGTATGTGGCCTACAAGGTTGTATGTGGCCTACAAGGGGCCCAAATGTGCCATTCCTGGTTCCTACAGCATGCAGTTTTGAAAAAAATGGGGAAAGAAAGACTCCAAAAGTCCTCTTGTATCCTTTAAGGAATTTTGTAGAAGTGGCAACAAGGCTTTTTCAGTTAAAATATAAATTTGCAATACTCTCCCTTCTAGGGTGTGGTTACAAAAATGGGTACAGTCACCCAAGGTTATGTGTGTGCTGCCCAAAACCACATCTGTAAATACTGCTGTATTGGACTTGCATTTATCCACTGTCCTGGTCATCAGACATGACTAGATTTCCATGCGTGCGGGTCAGTAGGAGGGCATGGAAACTGCAAACAACTTGTTCCTCCTGTATGCCCCTGATTGGAAGAAAATAGGGCTTTTTAATTAGCCAGCTGACAACCTAATACAGTACAATGTTTTCTGTGGGATACAAAGTGCAGAACAGTACATGTGTAGCCTGTATACTGTAATTAAACTATAGACCGCCCAGAGACTATTTGAAGTGATATAGGGCAGTATATAAGCAGAACACTTTGCTTTTAGCCTGAGCAAAGGTCACTGACCACTTAGGAAGATAGTCTGCAACTAGCTCTGACCAGTGGTGGTTGGGGAACTTATTTGTAAGGCTGCACAACAGAAACAATTCCTGTACTCCAATTACTGTTGGAAACATCAAATGAGAACAATAAATTTCCAAGCAGTTTGAATTATTCCCTGCTATTCTGTTTCATGATACAATGCATACTAAAACTATCATGACTTTCCTATACTGTATTAAGGTCATATTCATAGTCAAACCGTGTTTTTTTTTCCTGGTGGCCTACTGATACTCTTGGTTCTACTGTAAGGAGGTTATATTTCATTGCTGCTCCAGTTATTTCTTTCCCTAGGGCTTCCAGGGATACAACAAATAATATCACAAGGGCTGCTCTTGTCAGATCTCATAAGCAAAGCAAAGCAAAAGTTGGTCAGGTCAATACCTATGTAAAAGACTTCTAAAAGATTTTAGAAAAAAATGTGGGTTATTGTGTACACACAACTAAACCACATCAAAATGAACAGCTCGTTCCATTCACCTTTTGATTTTGTTGTCTTTAATGCCCAAAACTGTTCACATCTGATGTGAATCAATAATTCACCATATAATACTTTCTCTGTTCATATACCACACCCTTCTCAAATTCAGTTGCTCATCACCAACAGTAATACTTGGTAGCAAACGCAGTACAACAGCAAACAAGAATAGTAGCAATACTGTAATAGCAATGTATTTAAGTCAATTTCCTTTTAAAAATTATTTGCCTCCTTAGCTTAGTGATACTGTTATATATCTAGTCTTACTGTATTCACTTTTCATTTGTTTTGTTCTTTCCTGTTTACAGTAGGACCTCCATATCTGCAGATTCAGTGTTCAGTTTCATTTATCCATGGTCTAAAAATATTCTACATAGCATGGTATCTGGCACGCTCTATTAGTGAGTTCTGGTAATGGATGTTAAAATATTTTTTCTGGTTCCTTCCTCCCATTTACTATACTATATATTTAAAATTCACAGTTATTCACAGATTTCAGGTATCTGCTGGGGAAAGGCAAAAAAAGTCTTCCACAGACAAAGGGGTCACACAAACATACACACACACAGACACAAATGTACTTAGTTAAAATTTGTGAGTTTGAAAAATGCAAATTCAAATGCAATAATCAACAGAGACTGTGCATTCATAAAGCACAATGCATCTAGAAGTCATTCAGTAGGAAAATGTCACACTATAATTTGCAAACACAATATGAAAGAATATTCCCAATGGATATGAAACTTGGACAATATAAGAACACAAGAGGTATTTTAAGAAATTAATGTGAAACTGTCTGGTTTTCATATATTTTCTCATAATGCATAATTAGATGGCTTTGAAGCTTAGCTAAGCCAAATTCTACCCACATATTTTACTCAGAAAGCTCCCAGCTAGCACACTGGTGGCGGGTGGGAGGGAAAAGGAAATCTCCAGAGGTTGGGCAAGTTAATACTTAAAGAGATTAGATGGCCACCTGTCAAGGATATGGGTTTCCTATTTTGGCAGTGGATAGGGCTTGGTTATTCTAGCTTTACAGTTCTATGATTCATGTATTCATTGAATAACTGAAGTGGAAGGGGCCTATAAGGCCAAATAGTCCAGCTAAAATGGAGTAATCCAACTCAAAGCATATCTAACAGATGGTTGTCTAATTCTTTCTTGAATGCCTCAAGTACTGGAGCGCTCACCAACGGCCAAGGTAACTGATTCCATTGTTATACTGCTCTAACAATTAAGACATTTTTCCTGATATTCAACCTAAATCTGGTTTGTGTAGCTTGCACCTATTATTACATGGGATGATTGAGAACAGATTATTAGTAAATGAGCTTCCCTAGGCATTAATAGAGCCCACAAATTATTTTATTCACATAGGATCATCATAAATCCCAAAAGTTTTAACAGGCAGTCATCCCCTACATCAGTGGTGGTAAACTTTGAGCACTCCAGATGTTTTAGACCACAACTCCCATAGTCCTTAGTCATTGGCAATACAGGCTTGGAATTCTGGGAGTTGTGGTTCAAAACATCTGGAGTGCTGAAGGTTCACCACCACTGCCCTACATCAACTCAGATAAGCAGGCCAATTAAGGAAATTATGGACAACACTAAATGTGAAATTAAAAGTGACTCTGTACCAAATCCTCAGTCCTTTTTTTACATATACAGTAGGACCCCTGTATCCACTGATTCATTATCCACTGATTCAGTTATCCACGGTTGGCAGAGGAAAAATAAATAAATAATTCAGCAGCTGCAAAGCAAGCTACTGTTCCAAAGAGCAGCTGTAAAGCAAGCTACTATCATAAAACAGCAGCTGTAAAACAAGCCATCGTCACAACAGAAGACTAAGTTGCTAAGTTTAAAAAACTACTGAAAACATGGTTTTACAGAATGACCTTCCATGACTTCTTAAACATCTAGCAAGATGCTATCCTTCTTTTATTGCTTATCTCTAATTTTTGTTGTTATTTGATTAATCACTTGGTTTTCCTACTGTTCACAACAGAAGACTAAGTTTAAGTTTATACTGTTTTTACAGAATGACCTTTATTTTCTTTTATTGTTATTTTGTTATGTTGCTTGTGTTTTCATTATTTAACTCTGTTATTGTTGAGATTTTATGATGTAAACCGTCTAGAGTATCCCTAGGGCTAGATGGGGGGGGTATAAAAGTCAATAAAATAAATAAACAAACAATGTATTTTTATAGAGAGCTGGGTGGTTGCCCTGCTTTAACCTCTAAAAGACACCCAGTATACTGCTTGTGAAACCTCACGGATTGTGCACAATTCATATTTTCAGGTTACAATCTCGATATAGCCTCTTATTATTTCAACTTATTCTACAAAGTACCCAAATTTGACACAGTTGTCAAATGTCTTCCATGTATTTTGTAAGAAACCCGAATCCCTTAATTGAGAGAGAATGGCAGAGTATGAATAAAATGAAGGAAAGAAAGGAAAAGAGATGGAAAACAAGCTGAAGATGGCAAGCTCTGGCAACTCCAAATAATAATTTTGCTAGACTTGCATTGACCTCTTGGACTTTAGTAACTTTGTGTGTTTTCTTTCTTTAATGCTTCAATTTCAAGTTTTTCTTTTTTTTTCAAAGATGTGAGCAAGGAGGCTGTTTGCCTGCGGCACAGATTGACCATGGCAAATTCCACAACCTCTTTGAGTGCTAGTCTCTGAGAGGGTTATATGTCGCATCCTTCTCCAGGGCAGGATGCGAAAGGAGACAAGCCCTCAGTGGGGACTTTTTCTGAGGCTTAGCAGAACTGAGGAGTTCCTGGAGGAGGAAAAGTAAGGGAACCTCTGAGGAAGGGACAGCATAAAGGAGGAAGAGGAAACTGCTAAGGGAGAAGAGAGCAAAGAAGGGGGAGAAACACTCAGAAGTCTTCTCTTATTATAGGAATACGTGCTTTTCCACAGAACACTCTTCCACCAGTTCTAGTACCTAGTGGAGTACAGTGGAGTAGACCTCACCTATGGTGACCTCAACTCCACCCCAACTAAGATCTTGGAGGAGAAAATATCAACTCAAGAGGCTGTAGCAACCCAAACAAAACATCTGTGATTTTTAAAAATATGCAAGAGGAAATGAGGAAACAATGACCCTTGATAACTAGGAGTGAAAGAACTACCCAGAGGAATTTAAGAGATGTAACAAGGCCATTCTGCCTGAGAAATTGAAAATGTTGGAAGCTGGGGGTCTGGAAGAAAAAGAGACAGTGAAGCTAACTGATCTGCTCTATACAGTTCTGGAACAAAGTTCTGAGTTTATCACACAAACTATGAGGAGTTGAGAAGATCACTTCAATTCTCTGTTTTGACTTCAGAAGAAATTCTGGTCTGGTCAATATGTCACTCTGGTCAGGCTGCTAAATCACCAAATATGTTTTGGCTTATGTGATTTGTGGTTGTGACTATGTCCAAAGGCTGTTCTCATGTGTTCACAAAACAAATTAAGGCAATTTATTGGATGTTGCCAAATTTAACTCAATGCAATTTAATAAACTGTTATTCAGAGACTCCATTCACATTGATCTCACGGCCAACGGCAACAACAGCTAGCAACCAACTATCTATTTCAGAAATAACCTATAACATACATAGGTAAAGCAAAATAGATCATTAATTAATTGTCTTATTATCAATAACAAGATCTTCAACTGGATGCTATTAAACTTGTATACAGTGGACCCTTGTATAACAAATGGTTTGTATAACATAAAATTTGTACAACATACATTTGTACATCCGGAAATAGGGAAAATTTGCTTAACATAATCGCCTATGGGCTAATCCGTACAACATAAAAATGGGATCACTCTGTTTTCAATGCATTCCTATGGGAAATTTGTATAAAGGAAAATTTGCTTAACATAATTTCATTTGGAACAAATTAATTTCCTTTATACAAGGTACCACTGTATAAGTTTAATAGCTTCCAGTTGAGGATCTTGTCATTGATAATAAGGTAACACTGCATTCTCTCTCTCTCTCTCTCTCTCTCTCTCTCTCTCTCTCTCTCTCTCTCTCACACACACACACACACACACACACACACGTGTGTGTGTGCATGTTTGTAAAATATAAAATTGCAATAATACTTAAATATAAGAACAGTTTGATGTACAAGATTAATGTGTATTGAGTTCTCAAAGCTGCCTCGACCGCTCAGTGAGTTGGGTATTCAGCTTCTGAGCCAGAGGTCAAGAGATTAACTTCCTATTGTGCTTCTTTGGAAAAATGCCAGCCTTGAACAAGCTGCTCAGGTACCAAAAACCCTGGGCCAAAAGAACTTGGAAACTACTTCTTAAAGTACTCTATACCTGGAAAACCTTAAAAGTAGGAATTGATATACTGTACTACTATTATATCATCATCATCAGTTCTCCAAGGACACAGCTGCAGTAGCATCCTCTGTTGAACAGAAGTGGTTAATCTGCCAAATCCTGAAGTGACTTGCTTATTAAGCCACATCATAATACTGGCAAATTGAAAGAAGAAAGCTTGTTTTGGATAGGTTCCAGAGATCACATGCACGGGTACCAATCCAAACTACTGCAAATTCTGCTGGACCGTAAAAGTAGAAGTCCTTTGACAGGGGTCAGAAAAATGCAGGAAGGAACATTGTGGGGAAGGGGGACTGGTGAGCTCTACAAAGACCATCTGATCACTATCTTTAAGAGTGCACCAGGCCAATCATGCAGTGCTCCAAACAGCCCATGCAGTCAGCCTCAAACTCTATTTTTTTCTTTTTTTTCTTTGCACCATCTTATATATATCAATGAGGATGGAGTACAAATGCTCATAAAGAAATGCTTGCTTCTGTAGTAAACCAAACCAAACAAAATGACACCATTCTTGATTCTATTCCCCACAAAAGAAATGTTTTGAATACCCACCACAAATTAATACACTCCAGGTGGGGTTGGGCTGCTTCTTACTTCAGTTACAACAAGGTGGCTGCTAGTGGTTTTGTCTTTAAAAACCCCCCTATTAAATACAAGTTCCAAAGGACCACTTAAAGTACTGTATGATCACACATGATTTTTTTTCAGATCAAGGAACAGGAACAGGAACACAGGAACACACACTTTATTGTCATTGTGCAAGTACAACAAAATTTAAAAACTGCCATCCAGTCAGCACAACATTCATTCCCAATATAAAAATTCCAAAACATAAAAACCTACCACTTAAAACAAACATCCATACACATGCTCCCATTCTCTCTCCCATTCTCTCATCACTTGTACCCATTTAAAACTCTAAAACATCAACCATACACACAGGGCCGGCGCGTCCATTAAGGTGAACTAGGCAGTTGCCTAGGGCGCCAAAATGGACAGGGGGCGCTGCCCAGCCTGCTGCCCCCCCGACCGCCTGCTGCCCATCGCCTCCACCCACCCCCCTGCCGCCGGACCCCTACCCGCCGCTGCTGCCACCCCCGCCTCCCCCCGCCCCCGGACCCCCGCCCCCCACCGCCTGACCCCCCTGCTGCCACCCAACTCCCCCCACCGCCGCCCACCGCCCCTGGACCCCCGCCCACCCCCACCTGACCCCCGCTGCCGCTGCCCACCCCCCACCCCTCGCCTAGGGCGCAAAAAACCCCACACGCTAACCCTATCACCCCATCACCTGACAACATTCCCACCCAATACATAAAAACTACAGATTAAGAACAAAACATGCCCCCACAGCTCTGTTTCCTTTTTCACTCAACAATTACACAATCCCCATACAATATACGTTACACATTTAACATTGGTATTTCCTATTCGCTTAAGTTTCAGCTAAATTTAACATGGTTACTGCTATTGGATAAAAAACTATTTCTAAATCTATTTGTCCTTTTTCTAGTAGATATGTACAGTCTGCCTGATGGCAACAGTACAGAGAATGTCCAGGATGAGAAGTATCTCCTATAATGTTCTGTACTTTCTTAAGACGATGGGAGCTGTATAATTCCTCCAGCGTGGGGAGTGGGCCTCCAATGATCTTCTGTGCCATGTTGATAATGCTCTGGAGCGATTTGCTCTGCAGCTGGCGTACCACACACATATGCAGTCCGTCAGTATGCTTTCTACTGTACATCGATAAAAGGACACCAGTATTCTCTTAAAGATGTTATTCTTTCTGAGCACCTTCAGAAAGTACAATCTACCTATACACAAAATAGGTAGATTTTGTATAGGTAGTGCAGCATGGTATAGTAGCAGAAAATTATTTAAAAAAATTAAAATTAGACCAAAATTCCACAGTACTGCACAAAACAAACTTTTGATGCCTTGTTGGCACAAGAAGTTAACGTATTTTGCCATCTATATAAGACACCCCCACCCCACTTTTCCAACCCAAAAATACAGTTTTGCAACCACACGGTTCTCTTTTCTGATTTCTTCCATGTATAAGATGACCCTCAATTTTTGGTGTAACAATTTGAGACAAAAACATAGTCTTATACAGGGGAAAATACTGTAATTGTTTAGGGTAGTGTTACTTATAGCAGGATGCTACAAGTTCTACTGAAGCTTCAGAGGGAAAAGTACAGTATAAGGACTTTCTAATATATTATGAGAGAGAACATAAGGATAAGCACTTAAAGCTAGATCATAATGATGTGGTGCATCAGAGAATGTATGTTACATAGATACATTCCTAAATACCTGCAATGCCACACTAGTCTGCAGTCTTATCAAAACACTTTTGTAGTTTCAGTAAATCTGTGATGTCAAACTGTTGCACTCACTCTCCTAAGCATGCATTTAGAATTCATAGAAGCATAAACCCACAAAGTAGCCAAGAATTTGAATAGAAGACTAATGAGTCTAACTAACCAAAAAAGCCCATGATAACAAGGCAACCCACTGAACTGGATGCATGAACATACAGACTCTGTTGTGTTCACAGTACTGCCAAACCTACATTGCCACTTGTCTTAAAAACAGTATGAGACACCTATATGGTCTTAAATATAAAAGTATATGAATATTTTCATACAGGAAGCCTAGTTTCAAATCCATGCACACTCAAAGTAATCAAAACGCTGCCTTGAACACATATATTTCTCTCATACTAACATCTTGCATGGTTGTTTTGAGACCGAACTGCTATTTGAAGGAGCTTATTTGAAGGAGGACAGGACAGTAACATTTGAAATCTGCTGTTTTGAAAGGTCAAGAAAAAGAGCTCACCTTGTTCCTGTAAACCTCTGTCCTGTATTAAATGCAGTCCTACCCATCTCCACAGCTCTTTTAATATAAATGTTATACCTCTGTGGAATAAGCTTTCCCATAAATGTGTTATTTCACTCTAAAAACAATTACTACTCATTGAAAATAACACAAATTTAAAATTAAACACTAAATCCACTCGTTGATTCCAACTACAGTCGATCCATTTGTAAGCAAACTGAATTTAATATTTATGTAGATATCATGGATTCAGTTTGTCTTGAAGGGGAAAGAATACTCTATAAATTCCTTTTGTGTGTGTGTGTGTGTGTGTGTGTGTGTGTGTGTGTGTGTGTGTGTGTGTGTGTGTGTGTGTGTGTAAAAATTATGCAAAATGTCTTTTAGTGCCTTATTCAGAAGCCAAGCACAAAGACAGGAAGCATGGGCTAATTTTTATAAAAATAGCTATTAAACCCATCCAGTGTTTCAATTCCCCCCTCCAAAAGCAAGTTGCCTCAGTTTCCATAGTTCATGTAATAATGTTGTTGCACCATCCTGTGGAAAATGGGACTATTTTGCACAAAAAAGATAAATGTAAACAAAACATTTTCACCAGCGCAAGAACTTGTTTAGCCTATTGTGTCCAGTTAATCAATTTAAAAAATCTATAATGACTTCATGTTCACCCTTTGCCATAATCAAGTATTTATAATCTTATCTAAATCTGTTAATATGTTTCCAATATCCTGTAAGATATTTAAAACCACACAGATTCATGGAAGGATAAAAATAGAACCTGTGAACTTTAATGAAATATAATGCAGGTCTAAAGTCAGCAATCAGTTATACAGTTTTATGAATCAATTTTAATTATTCATTTTGTTTGACTGAGTGGCTTGAAGTTCAGCAAATTGCTTTTTATTTCAATGGTAAATGGGAAAACAGATACCCAATGCTTCTGTCACTTTCCATTTTAGCTATACTTTGCTATACAGTATTCAAACCAATATCAAGACCTTTCATATAAGAACTGTTCTGAAATTCACACAAAATACTTTCCTGCCATGGGGAAATTGTGAAATGACTACCCACTTTTCTATTTCTCCCAAGAGCAAGAGGCTATGTATAATCTTCCTTGCATATATCCAGAGAACAAACTGGTCCTTGTCCTTTGGGGTGGTGGCAAGCAAACAGATGGATGGGAAAGAAAATGTATACAGTGTACTATCATGCAACAAACACTGCTATATAAGTGGTTTTTCAACAAACATAATTATTTGAAACAATTTGATCTTCCACCCTCCATAATCAGCCTGCAACACGCATTCAAAAGAAAGGGGAAACAGTTGAAATAAGACAAAATACTATGCAGAAAATGACTAAGGCATGAGTAATAAGCACAACAAACCAAAACTTGCTAGGTTCTCTGAATGGGCTATAAAATGAATATAATGTTTTAAAAATTATGCATCATTCATTTTTCTGCATCTAATTTGCTACAACATGAAATAAGCTATACACTAGATTACACAAGAGTCCAGTGCAACAATTCATCAAGTGGTAAAGCCATAGGAAAAGGGGGAAATGAACAATTTATTGTTTTTAAATGAAAAATGGGGGAAAGACTGAAATGCTTGTATTTTCAAAATATTATTTATTTATTTATTTATTTATTTATATACCACCTGTCTTCCAACAGAACTCCGGGCAGTATATAAATATATAAATAAAGTAAAATAAATATTATTTATTGCCATTTTTGTCAAATAATGCCATTTTGACAAAATGTCTGTAACATGGTATTTAACAGATTCATAAAAGGGTTTCTGTGTAAAATGTATAGTCATTTGCTAGACACAGGCGTATGAAATAATCACATGAAAATGTCAGAATGATTATGTCCAGGTGCCATGGATAATCACCTAACACTCATGTGATTGGTCTACACTATGTTGCCAATGTGTATAAAAGGCAGTATTGGAATCCATTTTCTTTGGGACTGCTTTTTGTGAGATAGCAGTTTCCCACTACTCTATATATATGCTGTGGGTCTTATCTTGATGTATATTGTGTAAATATGTAACAAAAACTTTTGTGCAAAGTTCCTTTGTCTCCCAGCTCCAATCTGTATCTTGCAATTATCTTTCCACACCACTGTGCAACTCTGCAAGTTTTCTAAACCACATTTAAACCCCATTCATTTATTGTAACACTTTTAAAGTTATATTTTATGTTCTATGTTGCATGTGTGTGAGAGAGAAAGACAATTTAAAAATACAAATATATTATGCTGAAATCTTCTATAGGCATCAGTAAACTCAAGGAAACATACATATTAGTAAAATGCAAAAACTGTGCTGTTAACTTCACTCAAACAAGTGACAAATACATCATGTTTTATATTAGAGCCACAACTGTCCAGGGCTGAATCCTATCACACCTATATACATATTTGTCTACTCCTGCCTCATAAGTCAAAATACTAAAACTTGAACAGCTGATCTGATGTTCGTTTTGGGGAAAGTGGAACATTATTACTGCTCTTGCCAAGGAAACAGACAAACAATCAAGAACAGCAAACACGGGCAAAGCACTTTTAAATATCTTGACAAGATGAGCCAAATGAACATAAAGAGTATTGCTTGTTTAGCATTTGTTGAGTATCTCAATGTGTTAGATATGAGCAATGGACAGTAACTGAACTAGCAGTGTAACAGTATTATTGGAAATATTTTGCTGGAGAAGGTATCTTTCCAAAGATATAGCTGGAATGTACCACATCCAGGAATGTTAGCAAGCTTCAGGGAGAGCACTTCACAATGCCAAAGAAACTGTGCTCAAATAATCTTGGTTTTAATAAAGCATGTAGTGCAGGGGTGTCCAAACTTTTCGCAAGGAGGGCCGGATTGGGTGAGGTGAAGTGTGGGGGCCAACCATTCAGCCACATTTGGCCCCCAGGGTGGACTTTGGACAGGTCTCTATAACATGCAAGGAGGCAGGGAGGCCGCTGCAGCAACAGAGGCAGGGGCAGGTTGGCTGGGCAGGTGACTGGGGTGGTGGTGGACAGAGGCAGGGAGGGCAGGCAAAACATACAAGCTGATGCCTCCATCCGGTATGGGGAGGGGCGTGACAGGCTAAGCCGGTGGGAAGAGGCTGCGGGCCGCTCAAAATTTGAAAACGGGCCGCATTTGGCCCCCGGGCCTGACTTTGGACATGCCTGATGTAGAGCTTTATAAACTTAGTAGAACTAAAAACTAAAGTCTGAAAGTTCAAAATAAAATTTTAAGTAATATCTATAGATTAGTTATTATAGGTTCATAATCTATGTGTGTGTGTGTGTTGTGTCGTTATAGTCGTGACCGACCCTTCGTGACCCCATGTCCATGGAGTTTTCTTGGCAGGAATACTGGAGTGGCTTGCCAGTTCCTACTCCAGGCGCCTACAGCACCTGGTATTTCTTGGAGGTCTCCCATCCAAGTACTAACCAGGGCCGACCCTGCTTAGCTTCCGAAATCAGGCGAGATCGGATGTGCTTAGGGCATCTATAGTTATTACTTAACTATTATTTTTGAATAAGGCTTCAAAAAAGCCTTATTTTTGAAGGCTTTAAAATAAACTCTAATATTATAACCAACACAATTAAGTGCAGATACTTCCTTCCTCCTTTTCTGGGTTTCTATCAGTTTAGTAGTCCATTTAAATCTCACTCTGAATTCCAACTGTGACATTATTTCTTCTAAAATGACAAACTGTATCATTTACAGTATTTTAATATTTTCATCTTCTAAAATTTCAAATAAAGTTAGGCTGAAAAAGAAAGAGGACAGTTTTGATTACAGTAACAGGAACTTACAGAGTCAACCCTTCCATCATTCTGCAGTTTTTGAGTATAGAGTTCTGACCTAACTTCACTTCAAGAATAGTTTTTGCACCTTCAGTATCATTCTCCTTTTTCTATTCTAATTTGCTAACCATTGTTAATGCTGCTTCATTTTTTATGTTTTGCACAATCTTACTTTTTTCACGTTTACCAATGGCATGATAGTAAAACACCTTTGTCTCTCCTTTGTGCAGTATGGCACTTGCTGCATGGAAAAGACATTTGCCTAGCATTCAAAACTAAAAGGAGCCATCACGGCAGCAGATTCGTCCATCTTCTTCTGCAGCAATATATGTTAAAAGACTTGATGTTCACTCTACAAGCTTGCAACACAGATGCTTAGAAAGGTTGGAAAGGATTAACTCCCTGACAAGATAGTCTGCGATGATACTGATGATATTACTGAGGAACCACAAGTATCACCTTATGCCCCATACATATCAGGTTCATGAAAGGCTCTTTAAATTACCAGCAAGGGATCCCTGTTTATTTTACTCTTTTTTCCTCCTCTCTTCAGCTGGCCTCATGGGAGAGCTGATCCCAAGACAAGGGAGGATGAGAACCAACTAGAAAGCTGTGAGTAGAATCAGGGCTGCAATGAACATGCTTGTGTCAAGAATTATGATTCTGTTTGGCTATGATGAATATCAAGAAAAGACTGGTGTGTTTTCCTGTTCCTCTTACTGTTCTTAAGTATTCTGCCCAAAGACCTCTCTATGTCATTTTTCTACCTTTACAGAAGAAAGTTATAACATATTCTGAACAAATGGCAAATGCAAGGTTCTGTTCCAACATATTATAGCCTGTCAATTTGCTTATCTCCTTGGTTCACATATCAAAGAATTCACAATGAAGAAAGAAGTCCAAAGGCTTGGAGTTCTTTCTTATTGCACTTCCCAAATCCAGGAAAAGGGCATAACCCATGAAAGAAATCCTACCCACCCCATCTTTTGGATAAGCAGGCGCTTTCATTTTGGGATGACAAGAGTCAGAGAGTTGGTGGCAGTTATTAACAGAAGAATGACCCCTTTCTCAGTTGGCTTTTCATAGACCTTGGCCACAAGAACCTCAACCAGCAACCTTCTATCTCCTACCAAATAATGTGAAGTGTAAGCCCTGACTGTGACAGCCCTTGCAACGGTATACCCAAGGAGAAGCCAATCTCCTTGGGGTTTTTTTAAAAAGATATACTAAATGCAACTACGCTCTAACATAAAACAGATATCTGAAACAAAGTTCACAGGGCATGACTGCAATCCAGAGTATGAACAGTTACTTTTAAGAATAAATATGATGACATAAAGAAGCTATCTGCAACTAAGCAGTGATAGCAATATGTTCTAAAACCAAACACACAATCCTATTTGTCGTGGATCACTTGCATATGTCATTATACCCATTCTTCAGAAAAGTCTGCTTCTGGCTCTGTTCAACTCTCCTGAAACAAATATTTTCTTCCTGGCTGTGTGTGTGTGTGTTGTGTCGTTACAGCCGTGACTGACTCTTCGTGACTCTATGTCCATGGAGTTTTCTTGGCAGGAATACTGGAGTGGTTTGCCAGTTCCTGGCTATATATGATCAATTTCTGAAACATACTGAGTTATAACTCAAGACAGGTACTCCTTTACTTCAGTCAATAGCCACATTTCCTAGGGAGGAATCTGTTTGGGACTGTACATCAGCAGAGAACAGGAGATTAAATTGGTAACAAAAAAGGGACAAGTTGCTTATTTTCTGTCTTTTCTTTCTGACACACAATTATCCTGCCTATTAATCAGTAGGCTACTGACAGGTGGGAGGAAAGACAGAGAAATTGTTTGCAGAGGTCTGCATTCCTTATTTGTAGGAGGCCACATTAAATTAGAACACACATCCCTCTCTGCATAAGGGTACAAACTGCCCAACCCTACTTTAATAAATTGTAATTCACTAGTGGAAATGCAAGTCTTTGGCTTTTAATTTGAAATGCAAGGACTCTTGCCCAGAAGCGCAGCCATTGAAACTGTCAGCATGGCATAGGAATGCCATCAAAGAAAAAATAAATATTCAACTTTAGATTCATTATTTTCTGTCTTACTTCCTCTATGATTTGGGACAAATTAACAGTGAAGTGTGCGAGCCTCATCACTACTTCCTTCACTTGCCCTATAAATTACGCTGGTGTTGACATTTGTTGTCATCACTGCATCTCTGCAAAGAAGTTTCAGAGTTGCATTATGTGCTCACACTACTGCACTGCTTAGTATAAGTTACTGAACAGCAATTAATCAATTCTAGAACACTTACAAAAAAACAGTGATACCCATGTGTTTTATCTCAAAGCATATGAATGTTCAACATGTATTCAGTTTGTTTCAACAGGCAATGAGAAAAGCAGAGTTTCAACTAGTTTTTTTTCTGGTGATTTCATTACATTCATGTGAGAGCCTCTCTCATATTACTACAGGGGCATTTCAACTGGCAATTTACTGCTGGTTCACTGCTGGATGCACTCTTTCAGCTGTATACTTCACACTTGAGCAGCAGTAGGTTGGCATTAAACTGCTGCTGAATGATCAAGCCTTACTTTACTATTTCCCTTAGTGAGTTTGAAAAACTGTGGCCAAGATCCAAAGAAATACTTTGTCTTATATAAGAAGCTTATGCTAAGAGTAACTGCAAGTTGTTCTTTTTCTTTGGATAACAGCAGCTCTCTCTCTAGAACCTGGTGTATTATAAACTGAATCTAATTAGCTCCAAAACTTGGATGTGGAATTTAGAACTGTAGCCCTTTGGATTTAGATATCCAGAACTGTGTTAAAATCAATATGAAACTACTGTATATAGTCATTCTTTTCTCCTCTGAAAATACAAACAGGCAAAACATTTTAAAGGATTTCCCCGTGTCCCCTTGCTACCTTCAATGATACTGACAAACAAAAATTACCATTGCTTGACTGCAATGGGTACAGATTAAACCCTGAGCAATGGAAATGCCAGCAGCATTGGGGAAGCCAAAGACAGGCTGCACTAGGGTGGAAGCAACTACCCTGGACAGTACTAGCAAGCAGAGTGGACCAATCTCTGGTGAGCAGGAACTGTGCCAACAGCATGGGGCACAGCACAGTTGAATGAGTCAGGACAACCTTGGAGTAGCAGTTGGAAGAATGAAATAGGCAGAATGGGCAGCAGACAGGAGAACTGACATACCTAATACTGTGAGCTAAGTGCATTGTTTTCCCCTACTTAAAGGGGCATCCAGGGGAGCCTATCAATGGCAGATGGACCTTAAGGAAAATAAGTTTTTCTGCAGATCCAGGTTCCAAGTCTTGCTGCCACCTGGGCCAGGCCTTCCAAAACAGACTGCTTCTCAGTCCAGTAAGGCAAAGGTTTGGACTCTTTTGATTTGGAAGGCAATTCCATGTTCCCCTCTGCCAAGTGCTCTCTCTAAGGTGGTGTGTCTTTGGAGGACAGGCCTTTGCCATGCTTGTCAAAAGAGTGTTCCACAAAGCTTGCCCTATTGTTGCAAAGATCAGGGACTTGGACTCCAGAATAAAACTACTTGTCTGAAGTGCTATGAACATTGCTAGTTTCTTCATCCTCTGTATGATTCTTCAGTTCTAACTGGGCCTTCTTCACTAACTGCGGCAGCATGTTATGGAAATTTGACCAGCATTACTATAATCTCCCCCAAGCAATGAGTAATCCTGGCATTTTTACAATTCAAGAAGGCTCTTTCCTGCATGCTTCCAAGATCTTCTGGAGAACGTCCCTGCTGGTGCTTAATATCCATTGAATTTTGATTCAGGGGTTCAAAAGTGTTGCTAGAACATAATTCTCCTCTTTCACAAGGTGGCAAACTTGTAGTGCACCATGTCCTTTAGCCTGCTGGGCACAGGCACCACTTCAAGGCAGGAAAAATGCTTTTCTCCTTCTATGGAGTACCCCATTCACCTAGACTAAGCACTCCATATCAAGCCCAAAAACACTGGGATCACCTGTTAAGAATGTTTGTTTCCCCACTAAGGACCTCTGTTGTAAATCTTTGGAAAACACAGACTATTTGATCCCTAACATTCCACTATTTTCTGTGCAGACGAGCAGACACACCAGTGGAAATCTCCAGTATCAAATCATGAAGAGGTGGTTTGCTACTCCAGTACTCGTTTAAGACAAAAAGTGCAGTTCCATCAAGTTACCACATCCTGGATTAGGTGGTGCAGTAGCAATTCCATTTTTTCTTGTTCCTGCTGCAACAGTTCACTGTCCTGGACACCATGGTGGAAATGGCCCCCACCTCCTTTCTGGCCCACTCAATTATATTTGGTATGCCTATATCTTTCATAACCTACAAAGCACCATGAACTACTTACTGGTCTGGGCCAGATGGCTTTAATCTTCTGCAGTGCTGCCACCACGTGTGCCCCCCATTACTTAATCACTGTTATGGTCTACACTACAGGGTAACAATAACTTCTCTGAGAATTCATTTATTGTCCAAAGAAGTGGCAGCACTGGTGTTGGCAGCAGTAGTAACAATAGCTGCAGTTAATCATGTTCACCCTAACCATCCTAAATCCATTATATCGCCTCGCCTTATCACAACGGTAGTGATTTAGGATTATAATAGTACTAGTGACAGAAAGCCATTGACTATTACCAGAAGACTACAAAATTATGGAAGACTCTAGCAACTACAGAATAAAAGATTCAATCACAAGTCACAAAAAGGGTTGAAAGAATAAAAACAAAAAGAACAGGTATCCACTTTTTGATATATTTTTTCTCTAGGATACTTTTCACAATAGAATATATACTATGCTATTATCCCATATACTGTAAGTCACCTTGAATCCATTAGGGAAAAGGAGACACAGACTATTTTAAATAAATGAATACACAGCCACCTATAATGACTTACATACCTTAAAATTCTCTCTCTCTCTCTCTCTCTCTCTCTCTCTCTCTCTCTCTCTGTGTGTGTGTGTGTGTGTGTGTGTGTGTGTGTGTAAAAAATGAACCAATAGTTTTTAAAAATCTAATTCCAGTCCCATGCAACATTACCTTTGCACAGAAACTATACAGGTCAAAGGAACTCATGCTCCACTGCAGCCAAGTGGAAGTGAAATTACATTTATGTGCAAATTTCTACTCAGTCCTTTTTCTACAAACAATATATAATATCCAGTATTCTTAAAGTAGAGGAACAAGTTAACAGTGTAACATGCTGTTTGTTCTATACACACAGAGAGAGAGAGAGTTAAGAGCACCTTGACTTAAGAGCATTTCAACTTAAGAGCAGAAAACAGTGTTTTAACTGCTGCCTTACAAATTTTAGATGCGCTCTGCTTCCCTTACATTTTTTTATGTTTTTATTTATTTTTCAGACAGGGCTTCTCTACTTAAGAGTTGTTCGACTTAAGAGCATGCATTCGGAACGGATTAAATTCATAAGTAGAGGTACCACTGTGTGTGCGCGCGTGTATATAGATAGATAGATAGATAGATAGATAGAGATAGATAGATAGATATAGACACACACACATACATACTGTGGTTTAAAACATTGACTTTTTGCTAGAAAACTGATGGGGAATTTAGTAAGCAGCAAAGATTTTCCCCCAGAGGGACACGGACAGTGAACACATTAACAGTAACTTTAAACCAGGGGTGCCCAAACTTTTTGTAAGGAGGGCCAGATTTGGTGGCTGAGAATGTGTCAGGGGCCGGTTGCTCCCTGACCCTGCCACCCCACTGCAAGCCCCACCCACTGACCCATAAGCCCCACTCACTGACCCCTTGCAACCCCACCTGCAGGAAGGAAGGCGGGGACCGAGGGAGGAAGAAAGGAAGGAAAGTGGGGACCAAGGGAGGGAGGAAAGAAGGAAGGTGGGGACCAAAGGAAGCATAGGGAGCCGTGGCCACAGGTCACCCCTTGGAAGAGGTGATCTATGTGACCTTGCACCACCACCCCCAAGCTCCCCAGCGGTGGTGACAGCTCGCCAGCCAGCCCACCCCAAAGCTCCTTGGAGGTGGCAGAGGCCCGCTGGCCTGCCCACCCCCACACATTCCCCTGCGGTGCCGGTGGCGGCAGACCGCCCTGCCACCCAAGCTTCCCAGCGGTGTCAGTGTTGGCGGAAGATTTAAAAAAAAATGGGGCAAAGGAGGGGGAGGGAGGGGTGGGCCAGCCAGCCGCGGGCCACTCAGAATGGCCTGACGGGTCGGATTTGGCCCCTGGGCTGGACTTTGGGCAGGCCTCCTTTAAACCCTAGAGCAGGACCACAGTCCCAAAAAAAAAAAAAAAAAAGGCCAACATGGAAAAAAAGGGGGAGGGAGGGGCAAGTGGGCAAAGCCACGCACGATTGGCCCATGATCACTGTGTCTCCAGGGCCCCAGCAATGCCTCCTGCTCCAGATCACCACCCTGAGGTGCCACCGCTGGGATCCCTTTACTGTACCTCTTCTTCTTCTTCCTCCTCCTCCTCCTCCTCCTCTCCTCCTCCTCCTCCTCCTCCTCCAGTGGCAGCGGCTGGAGCAGCTCTCCTTCCTTCCTTCATTGCGTCGGGGAGGAGGTGGCAGGCCAGGCAAACTCAGGCCCCTCATCACCTTCTGGGCGGCCACTCAGGATGAGGAGCAGCAACCGCAGCAAGGGCAGCAAGGCTGGTGCCACTGCGTGCAGATCCAGCCGTGTGCTCTGGCCATCATGTCCTCACTGTGCCCTGGAGGGAAAGCTGCTTCCTCTCTTGGGTTGGCCCGGCCTGGCCCAACTTGGTGCACTGCAAGTGAGGGAGGGAGGGAGCAAGGGCTGGGAAGGAGGGAGGGGAGGCAGGAAGGCTTGTCCAAAGCCACCTACAGCCCACTCACTGGCCTAGCCCAGCCAGGCTGTGGTGCCGTCTTGGCTCACCAGCCCGCCCATCACCAACCAGGGACAAATGCAGCCCCACCAGGAACCAGGCCCAGACCACCGTTGGCCTTCTCTTCCCTTTTCTTTTTTCTCCACCACCTCCTCCTCACTGGTCTCTAACCCGTTGATGGTGGTGGCAGCTTCAGCCTCCGGCAATGGCTGTGCTCCCTCCTCCCCTCCCTCACTCCACAGAGCAAAACAGCAGCTCGGAGGGGGCTAGGTGGGTGGGAAGTAGCTCCATTTCCCCCTCGGTCACCTGCCATCCATCCCTCGAGCGGTCCACTGCCATGGCTGCTCTGGCTTGGAAGGCTAGCTGACGTTGCCTCCGCCTGCCCCCTTCATTCCTCACAACTACAACTACACAAGCGGCAACCACACAAGGAAGGTAGGTGGGCAGGGTAGAGGAGGAGCAGGGGTGGGGCCTCAGGGCCATGGAGGGAGTGGGAGACCTTGCTGCAGCCCTCCTGTTTTAAATTGCCCTGCTCGGCTGCACGCAGGCCCCCGACCATCTGGGTGGTGGGTGGGGGGAGTGGAGGCCTTGCCGTAGCCCTCCCACTTTGAATGCCCCACTAGCCAGCATGCTGATCATCTGAGCGGTAGTTGGGGGGAGTGGGAGAAGCGACATAGCCCACTGCTTTGAACTGCCTCAGCAATAGAAGCTGCTGCAGAGGCTGGCTTGTTTGCAATGCATGGGGTAGGTGGGGGGGAGTAGTAGTTGGTCCCAGGGGACAGATTCAAGCCCTGGGGCCTTAGGCTGAGGACCCCTGCCCTAGAGTATTGTATATTCAGACCTCTTTTCCTATTCCAATTAATTTATTCTACTTCAGTGAAATTAATTCCTCATTTAAATCAGTTCTTTCGGGTGAGGAGATGGGTGAGCTTTATGGAAGAACCAGAGTCACAGTGACAAGGTTCCATGTTACTAGAATAACATGCTTTAACACAAACCTTCAGGCCTGACCAACATGATACATCTACCTGTACAAGGGACAGAGGAAATAGTTTTTTGAATCTTACATTGATTTTAATACTCTGCAGCCAGAGAACATAGTTGTATAATATACACTTTAAACTAGTTACAGTCACCCCCCGCCCATCGGGGGGGTTAGGGACCCACCCCACCCGCAATGCATGAAAATCCGCAATATGCAGAAGCGGGTGGGTGGGGACAGGGGACGGGGGGGTCAATCACACGCCTCTCCGAGAAGTCTTGGGGCAACGTGCACCGGCAGCGGCAGGGGGATCTGACCTCCTGCCGCCGCCCACCCCCGCTGCCCGAGACTTCTTGTCCAGGGCCATCTCCATTGAAATGCATTGGCTCAATGCATTTCAATGGAGATTGCCGCCCACCTCCGCACGGCCCTGAGGCTTCTCGGAGGAGCACGGGGGCGGCACGGAGCGTCCCGATTGCCCCCCTCCACCCCACCACACGGCTCCGAGACTTTCCGGACGGGCAGCGTGGAGCAACCCGCCGCCCCCCCACACGGCTCCGAGGCTTTGCAGAGGAGTGCGGAGGGGTGGCGCGGACCAACCCGATCATTGCCCCCCACCGCGCGGCTCCAAAGCTTTGCAGAGGAGCGGTGCGGAGCGACCTGATCGCCCCCCCCCCGAGGCTTTGCGGAGGGGCGGCACGGAGCAACCCGATTGCCCCTACGCGGCTCCGAGGCTTTGCGGAGGGGTGGCACAGAGCGACCCGATCGCCTCCCTGCATGGCTCCGAGGCTTTGCGGAGGGGCGGTGCGGAGCGACCCGATCACACACCCCCCCGGTGGTGCAGGTACTGCAATCCCGCAATGCAGTGGGACCGTGGGACCTGAACCGCGAAATGGCGGGGGTGACTGTATATCAAAAGCAATGGTTTTCAATCAGGAGACAGAACTTCCCCTCAAGAAGCAGTGAGCGCAGGGAGAATTTCATCCATAATTATTTCCGCTTATTAATTTGAATAGAGTCACAATTTAATTTGCCTGTGAAATTCTACCATTTGACAACTAACAAAATCCGCCTGCCAAACATACAGTAGTACCTCTTAAAACAAATTTAATTCATTATACAGGTCAATTTGTTTATGAAAATTATGAAAGATTATGAAATTATGAAGATTATGAAAAAGCTTTTGAAATATCAACAATAAAATTATTGACACACAATAGACAGATCTAAGAACTCAGAGTGGGAGTTAAACAATTATAGAATGGATACCTAATTTGCTACTAATTTATTAAGTGTAAACTAGGTTTTATTACAAAAAACAAGCACTCTCTCTCTCTCTCTCTCACACACACACACACACACGGAGAGAGAGAGAGAGAGAGAGAGAGAGAGAGAGAGATGAGAATTTTTATCTCACGTTTCTCCTTGGAGAGGGACCCAAGGTGGCTTACAGTAATGAGGGACAATATACAGCCCAGTATATTTAAGACATACATGTTTGAGAACAGGGAATTGAAGGGCATTTTACAGCAATAAAAGGCAAAATTAAGTTCAAGAAAAGAGTAAATATTCCATTATGAGGGATGGCGCTAACATTGAAAATGTGTGTATTTATGAAGTCAGTCAATGTAATCAAGTATGGTGGACCATCTAAAAGTTATGAGTGATGGAAACTAACATTGAAAACACAATGTCAATGCAATCACACAAGGAGACATATAAACACAAAGTTATAAGTGGTTAGAAACACAAAGTCTGTGTAGCCATGTATGGTAGTTTGTATAAAGACACATAATAGGAAGCCCGTAATTCAGGGAAAGCTTGTCTGAAGAGAAAGGTCTTTGCCTGTGATAGGAACGGGTTAACATGTCTCAAAACCAAAATATATTATAAACAGACCCAAATGTGTCGACAGGATACAGGGTCAGGTTGACCCAGCAAACTTGGCATCACAGCTGGGAACTTGGCACAATATCTCACACCCGTGGGCGCCAATCTCTTACAGTACGTAAGACACCAGAGTACAGGAGACAAGATGGCCCATCATCTGGGATTGTTGACATTATCTCATAGCACCAAAAGAGTCAGTTAGCTAAGAATAACATATGGCAGTTAGCCAGTAATAAGGAACCAACTTGAAATCAAACAAAATAGGGTTAAGTCATTCTAGTGTTTGTAGCCAGATGGCCATAGACCAAGAACATGATGCGTACTAAATACGTCAGTACACCATGCAAAAGAGTATAAAAACCATGGAGAAGCCATTACTCCTTTGTCCAGGACAGCAGGGCCCTCTGGCCTATGCTGTGCCTTGGATCCTTTGTTCCTTAAGCTAACCTATTCTCTGTACTCTATGTGTTTTGTGCTTTATTTCTATCTGTCTTTAATAAACCTTTTGCTATATAACTAACTCAGCGTGGCAATTTTGATGAACCACCAATGGTGCATTGACAATTCATATTGGTGCATTGGCAACTTATAAAGAAAACCACCAATACCAATTTTTAGATTAAATTTATTCTTATCAGATGGCGCAGTTGGCCGGGAACCTAAGCTACGCTGGAGAGTCTTCTGCCAGCGGCGAGGGTGAACGGGTCTCAGCTTGCCACCCACGTAAGAGTTTTTTTCCTTGGACTGTCCTTGTTTCCAGCTATTGGCAATCTCTAACCTCTGCCCTCACCTTCCCCCTTTCCCTTCTCCTTGGACTGTCTCGGTTCCAGCTATGGTAAGTCAAAAAAAATTCTTGCTTGGTTAATAGGGGAGAAATATTTTTTTTTTTTTTTGGCTGCAGAATTTGGCTCCCTGACTTGTTTTTCTTCTTGCCCAGAAATAAATTATGGCCATTTAAAGTATCCCTGTTTTTATATTAATTGGCTCAAAAGTCCCAAGTAACGGCCGTATTGCCTTGTGTGGCAGAATCAGTTAACAAATCAAGTGTCTGCCTTATTCTGCACTGCTAAACGCTCATTTTTAAAAAGAGAAGGCCCCCATCTTTTTTTTCCTCTGAAAGCCGAACTCTTTCCTCTAAGAAAGTAAACTTGACAGTGAAAGTCCTTTCTTATCAGCCAGCAATTCTTCAAGGACTTATTGCGGCGTATTGTTTTAATTGGAGTAAAGCTTGTATTTTGCCATTCCTCTGTTGCATATTGTTTAGTTAAAAGCCCAAACCGCAGGCTGGATTTTTACAAGACAGAAGCAATTCTTGTCAGTTCATGATTTGTCAGACATGGCTCAAAATCCTTATGAAACACTAATTGATGCCATGCAGAATCTGTCTGTAGCCCTCCGAGACTTTTTAAAGGTGATAGATGATATTACATCATCACCAGAGCTCCAGCTTTCGTTTCCTTCACAACAGCCTTCCACATCTCATTCTTCCATGTCTAAACCATCAAGATCAAAGAGATCCCCACGTAGATTGTGCTACTCCTGCCGAAGCCCCCAACATAAAGCCCAAGAATGCTCCTTTAATCTGCATAATGATTGCGGCCCAACTTGGCCATCTCCTCATGAATTTTGAACTCACAATAGCAGGGGCATTCCTTTTCTACAGCAGAATGTGTTTTTCTTTTTAGATGTTTAAAATATAAGCTGAGAATAGACCCTGAGTGCGTTCCACGCTCCCCTCCCTTGTATGCGTGTGCAAAAATAAAGGTCTGGAAATGGGTTTGTGTAGCCGGGAGAAGAACTTGGCTTGTGTAGCCTGGAATAAATGTTTGTATAATTCAGTTGTCCAAATATGAGTTTTTTAGTTCTGAGATTTTATGGGGAAAAGTTCAGGGACATTTTTATAGAACTGTTAGAGAATTTGCTTTGTTTTGGAGTTAATTGATGAGAATTTTGTTTTAAGATTTTATGGGGAAAGAGTTTAGGGACTTTTTTAATAGAATTTTTAGGGAATTTTGCTTTGTTTTGGGTTTAATTGAAGTATTGTAATAGAGAAGTCTCTGTGACATTTTATTAGGTAATTAAGGACAGAAACTTTGTTCCTGTTCCTGCATAGAGTTTCATAATTCTGCTGTGGAAACTGGATATTTCTACTTGGCTGATTTTTTTACAGCACCAAACCAATATAATGTGATTTTTCAGGTTAGCAGTGACTATCTTACTCCAAATTGACCATTTTACTCCAAAGTTTGATCTATGGAATTCTTCCCTTCTAACAACTTAAACTTAGAACTATTTTTCTTCTGCATCTTATTCTAAACTCTCTCTCTCATTCCTTCTGCACACGTACATTTTTCCTCAATCTCTGCTGTGTGTTGTCTAAGGCTGTCATTCATGTCGTGTCTAAATGTCCTGTGTGTCTTTTCCAAATATCTGTCATTGTATTGTCTGACATTTGTGTTGCCTCTTGTTTTAATTATTTGGCCATGAGTGGGATAAATAAAATTGGATGTCACTGAAATTTAAACCCATGACAATTTAACTCTTGAATGAACACTGATCCATGATATATAAATATTGTATTGTAATGACTTAGATCTTGATATTTAACAATGATGCTATGTTGCTAATTTGAATTTAGACTGTGAAAAGCCTATGTGAAGGAGAAAAAGTGGTTACTATGAATTAAGGAAAAATGGAAAGAGATAAAATATATTTCATGGAAAATATATGAAGGGAGGTTGTATAAAGAAAAGTGTTTATTGTTACTTTAAAAAAAAGCATGATGGATTTATAGGAAGAAAAACAATATAGGGCATATGTAAAGTTGCAGTAGGTCTGCGTAAGTGAAAATGATTGTGTTCTGAAATGTTGTGTTTTTTGATAAACTTTTAAGTAGGAAGACAGGTTGGCAAGATACCATGAATTGTTAAAAATATATATAGCCCAAACCAGCTTTCAATTTGCTTAAAGTGATCAAAAAAATGTTTAAGGGAAAACAGCATTGCTTGATTGGCACAGCAACAAGTAATCAGCCTTTTCTATTAGATATGGGAACTTATTTTATTCTGCATTTGCCTATAAAACATTCTGCTTCCTTGTGTTTTGTGTTCATGTTTAGCCATCATAACTGTTAATTCACTTAGAAAATGTGTTAAGTCAAAATACTATTTAGAAAATTTAATATTTAGTGCTCTTTCATCTTGTCTGCTGTTTGTTTCTCTGTTCTGTTCTTTGAATCTGCCTAGCTGGCTCACTGTAATTTTAATCAATTGCCCTATGCTCATCAATTAGTGTTGTTCTATCAAAAATATATTTGATGTGTGAATTTGTGTACTCAAATTTGGACTACAGTTAAGAAAATTTGCTTAACATAATTCCATTTGGAACAAATTGATTCCTTTGTGCAAGGTACCACTGTATTTTTAAAAGTGTCACCCTTTGTTATATTCTGAGACAAACTTCCTCTGACTGCTAAAGGAAATGGTTGTGTAAAAAAATGGTTTTGATAAATGAGTCAAGTAAATTTAATTTGTATAAGGCTTCAGTTGTGAGATGCCCTGGAAATGGAAGAAATTCATTTGAGTATTGACTTTTAGTAGAAACCTTTGTTAGGATGCCATCCTGAAGATTTAAAACTTAGTGTTCTATTATTAATAACAATATGAAAATCACCTACTGACATCTTGAGGAAAAATGAGGAATAGCTATGTTAATGTCCTGTCTTTGTGTTTTAAATAAGGTTTCAGAAATTATGTTTCAGAGAATTTTAAAGTGTAAATCTTGCTTTGACCCCCACTGTGCACTGCCTCATCCACGGTGGAAAGATCTGTTTAAGATACAGCTGTCTCTGTGCTAGCTATCTTTCCTAGGTCCACGCCTCCTAGTGCAAAGGCTGTACCTGCAGAAACACCTTTGGTTTTTGGCTGCTCCAAATTCTAAGACTCTGCCTACTCCTATCCTGAGATCTCGATGAGTCATGCCTGAGTGCAACTGCTGATCCAGCTAATCCTGCCATCCTGCCTCTGTGCCGCTTCCTAATCCACCTTTCAAGGAACATCAAGACTGGTCTGCTGCTTCGTGTGGGTTCTCCTCATCTCGACAGCCCCTGGTCTCACCGTTCCTGCCTGTTATTAGCTTTACCTTCAAGTGAAGTGATACTGAAGCA
This sequence comes from Phrynocephalus guinanensis, assembly GCA_037367245.1. NCBI lineage: Eukaryota > Metazoa > Chordata > Lepidosauria > Squamata > Agamidae > Phrynocephalus > Phrynocephalus guinanensis. Next base: position 80,864,068 of record CM074738.1, on the reverse strand, counting down.
AAACAATGAACTGGAAGCAACAAGGCACTTTAAAGAGACTGTCTTAATCTGCAATTGTTTTGTCCCAATTACGGCAGTGTTTCTCCTTTTAAGACTCATCCTGAACTGTTATAATGGCACCAAACTTCACCACCACTACCACAGATTACCAGTGTGCCTTTTGCATGTCTTTTTAGCACATCTATCTGTTTATTTTGCAGCCAACACAGCTCAACACCTTTGCAGTCATTTACAGCTGATGTTTAGAAGTAATTACTATTTTGCAGCATACTGTATGTTCTGTAATTCTAGTAGCCTTACTGAATTCTGTTATGTGCTACCTTTGCTATCATATCCCTTACCTTACCTTTGTATTGTATGAAATACTTTCCATGTGTTAACTGAACTTCTGTCATTCACAAGAAGGGTATCCACATTTGTTCATTTTGTTTAGCAGTAAAAGGAACAGAAAGCACTTGTTTTTTCCAATTGTTTTTTCCAAACCCAATGAACCCTATAACCCAGTACATCATCAATGGTGTCAATCAACACATTTTACAGAATAGTTGTCCTCCAAATTCATTTTATCAAAGCTTCATTTTAACTGATGCCTATAGCCCTCCTATTCAGCCTTATGGTATATATGTATTGTCCATGCCCTCCTGATTCCCTTATGCCAATCTATTATACAGTTTAAAATGGTTTGCAGAAATAAGCCACTCCAGTTATTGAATACACAATAGTTTGATTTATGCCCCTGGTTTGATCCCAATACAGAATACCCTTGATACTATCCTGGGTCTCTGCTTCACCTTACAATTCAAACAGCAGAGCACCCCACTGTCAATCAAATGCCACCCTCTAAGGAGACTTTAAATGTATTTTGTGTTATGAATTTTAATGTATGCTGTGAAGAAGAAAAAAATGGGGGAAGTTGTGATTATACAAATTGCAACTTCACAGAATCTTAGGTCCTAAGCAAATAAGACCTCCTTACTGTTAACAAAAAGCATTATGTCACCTCTAGTAAATCAGCTATTAGATTACACCTACCCACAAAGAAAATAGATACACCTAGATACATGTCAGAATAGTAAGGTCCCTTCATTTACTCATTCATTTACTCATTCATGAATGTAGACAATACCTATACTGTTATAACTATACAGGAGACATACAATCAATCAGGTCCATGACAAATAAAACATAATAGAGCAACGCAGTTAAAGTAAATGGCCGCTGGAAGGTCTTAAATCATCCAGCAGACAAAAGGCTTAAGCTATTGAATATTATACTTCTTAGCATTAGTTTCAAAAATAGTTTTTATTCAATTTTTCAACTTTCGCGAAGAGAAAAAGCAAGGACTGATAGGAACGGGTTAACATGTCTCAAAACCAAAATATATTATAAACAGACCCAAATGTGTCGACAGGATACAGGGTCAGGTTGACCCAGCAAACTTGGCATCACAGCTGGGAACTTGGCACAATATCTCACACCCGTGGGCGCCAATCTCTTACAGTACGTAAGACACCAGAGTACAGGAGACAAGATGGCCCATCATCTGGGATTGTTGACATTATCTCATGGCACCAAAAGAGTCAGTTAGCTAAGAATAACATATGGCAGTTAGCCAGTAATAAGGAACCAACTTGAAATCAAACAAAATAGAGTTAAGTCATTCTAGTGTTTGTAGCCAGATGGCCATAGACCAAGAACATGATGCGTACTAAATACGTCAGTACACCATGCAAAAGAGTATAAAAACCATGGAGAAGCCATTACTCCTTTGTCCAGGACAGCAGGGCCCTCTGGCCTATGCTGTGCCTTGGATCCTTTGTTCCTTAAGCTAACCTATTCTCTGTACTGTATGTGTTTTGTGCTTTATTTCTATCTGTCTTTAATAAACCTTTTGCTATATAACTAACTCAGCGTGGCAATTTTGATGAACCACCAATGGTGCATTGACAATTCATATTGGTGCATTGGCAACTTATAAAGAAAACCACCAATACCAATTTTTAGATTAAATTTATTTAAGAGAGATGCATTTCAATGGAGATTGCCGCCCACCTCCACACGGCCCCGAGGCTTCTCGGAGGAGCACGGGGGCGGCACGGAGCGTCCCGATTGCCCCCCTCCACCCCACCACATGGCTCCAGAGACTTTCCGGACGGGCGGCGTGGAGAAACCCGCCGCCCCCCGCACGGCTCCGAGGCTTTGCAGAGGAGTGCGGAGGGGAGGGGCGGCGCGGAGCAACCCGATCGCCCCCCCCGCGCGGCTCCCAAGCTTTGCAGAGGAGCGGTGCGGAGCGACCCGATCGCCCCCCACCGCGTGGCTCCGAGGCTTTGCGAAGGGGCGGCGCGGAGTGACCTGATCGCCCCCCCCCCCCCGAGGCTTTGCGGAGGGGCGGCACGGAGCAACCCGATTGCCCCTACGTGGCTCCGAGGCTTTGCGGAGGGGTGGCACAGAGCGACCCGATCGCCTCCCTGCATGGCTCCGAGGCTTTGCGGAGGGGCGGTGCGGAGCGACCCGATCACCCCCCCCCCCCCCGTGGTGCAGGTACTGCAATCCCGCAATGCAGTGGGACCGTGGGACCTGAACCGCGAAATGGCGGGGGTGACTGTATATCAAAAGCAATGGTTTTCAATCAGGAGACAGAACTTCCCTCAAGAAGCAGTGAGCGCAGGGAGAATTTCATCCATAATTATTTCCGCTTATTAATTTGAATAGAGTCACAATTTAATTTGCCTGTGAAATTCTACCATTTGACAACTAACAAAATCCGCCTGCCAAACATACAGTAGTACCTCTTAAAACAAATTTAATTCATTATACAGGTCAATTTGTTTATGAAAATTATGAAAGATTATGAAATTATGAAGATTATGAAAAAGCTTTTGAAATATCAACAATAAGAATTATTGACACACAATAGACAGATCTAAGAACTCAGAGTGGGAGTTAAACAATTATAGAATGGATACCTAATTTGCTACTAATTTATTAAGTGTAAACTAGGTTTTATTACAAAAAACAAGCACTCTCTCTCTCTCTCTCTCTCGCACACACACACACACACACACACACACACGAGAGAGAGAGAGAGAGAGAGATGAGAATTTTTATCTCACGTTTCTCCTTGGAGAGGGACCCAAGGTGGCTTACAGTAATGAGGGACAATATACAGCCCAGTATATTTAAGACATACATGTTTGAGAACAGGGAATTGAAGGGCATTTTACAGCAATAAAAGGCAAAATTAAGTTCAAGAAAAGAGTAAATATTCCATTATGAGGGATGGCGCTAACATTGAAAATGTGTGTATTTATGAAGTCAGTCAATGTAATCAAGTATGGTGGACCATCTAAAAGTTATGAGTGATGGAAACTAACATTGAAAACACAATGTCAATGCAATCACACAAGGAGACATATAAACACAAAGTTATAAGTGGTTAGAAACACAAAGTCTGTGTAGCCATGTATGGTAGTTTGTATAAAGACACATAATAGGAAGCCCGTAATTCAGGGAAAGCTTGTCTGAAGAGAAAGGTCTTTGTCTGTTTCCAGCAGATAGCAGATATGGGGCAATCCCAGTGTCCAGTCTGGAGGAAGTTCCAGATTCTGGGCGCAGCAAGTGAGAAGGCCCTTTCATGTGTCCCCATGAGATGTACCTCTGTGAGGGTGGCGGGATGGATAGAAAGTCCTCTCCTGATGATCTTAGCACCCAAGGCATTTTGTACTGTACGATTCAATCTTTAAGGTAGCTTGGACACAGATTGCATAGTGCTTTGTAGGTTAAGATCAGCACTTTGAATTGTGCCTGATAGCTGATTGGCAGCCAGTGGAGCTGCTTTAATGGGGGTGTAATGTGATCTCTGTACCCCACCCCAATCAACAATCTGGCTGCTGCATTTTGGACCCATTGAAGTTTCCTGAGACTTTTCATTGGTAGTCCCACATACAGCGTGTTACAGTAGTCTAGCCAGGACATCACTACAGCATGTATCACCGTGGCCACAGCTGGTTTCTCAAGAAATGGGCATAACTGGCCTACTAGCTTTAATTGTGCAAATGTGCTCCTAACCACCACTGTGACCTGGGCATCTAGGCTCAAGGAAGAGTCCAGGAGCACCCCCAAGCTGTGTACCTCTTTTTTTTTTCAATTGGAGGGTGATCCCGTCCAGTATGGATTGCATCTCTATCCCTTGTTCTCCCTTTTGATTGACCAGAAGCACCTCTGTCTTGTCTTGGTTTAGTTTCAATTTATACATCCTCACCCAGTTCATAATTGCAGCTAAACACTCATGTAGAGTCAAATTAGCAGCTCCCTTAGAAAGTGTTGGGTGTCATCAGCATACTGGTGGCACTTAACCCCAAAATTCCTGATAATCTACACTTTCTATTTGTCCCTTTAGAAATTGTGCACAAGTAAATATTTTTGGTCATCGCTCCCCTTTTTTGTTGTTGGTCTTGTCAATTCCTCCTCAACACTTGGCTAAACTTATGTGCAGTAACATTCCCAATCACCCAACCAACAGGCAAAATTTTTAGCACATTTTGGTCATACCAATATTACTTTTGTATAATGTAGAAATTCTGACTTGACCATTTTCTACTCAACTTAAATAAAACTACAAGTATATATGTATGCATCCCTCAACTTTTAAAGCATTAAACTTCTTTTGGGGATAATGAGGAAGGTGTTCAGCTTAATTCTGCCTAGGGACCCAGGCAAGATTACCAGTGTTCATTGTTTCTGGTTCTAAAAACTTTAGAAGAGATAAATAACAGTACAAGTAGACCCTTGTATAACAAGCGATTTGTTTAACAGAAAATCTGCTTAAAGGAAAAAAATTCTTGCAGATAGAGGGAAATCGCTTAACACAATCGCCTATGGGGAGAATCCGTACAACAGAAAAATGGTCGTGATCAGGGATCAATCCGTTTTCAGTGCATTCCTATGAAAAAATTGTACAAAGGAAAATTTGCTTAACAGAATTTCATTTGGAATGAATTAACTCCTTTATACAAGGTACCGCTGTAACTACATTTCCTACAGCAGAATTAGAATGGATAACTTTTATCAACACTGAAAGTATAGCTATACTGTTCTTCAGATCAAGTTCTGCACATAGTTAAGCCTCTTGCCCCCATCTTCCATTTCCGGACAGCTTTTTTAAGGAGAATGAGTATGGAATAAGCTGAAATTGTATGCTTTATGAGTTTAGACAGGGAAGAATGCCCATGGGGATTTGCATCAACATGTAACCTAACTTGTGAAGCAATTTCCATCACATAAAAAGAAACACTCATGTATTTTCCATCAGAATGCTGTGGTATGAACAAATGTTTAAATATGTTAACACATAGGACCACTCAAGTATATCCTACCTAAATAGAAAACAATTTGGGGAGGAGGAGAAACAATGTTAGCAACAGAGACCGATATGCAGCTAAGCGAATTCTATAAACCGAGATCAGAGAGGAGGTAGAAAAGAACATAGAGCATACAATAAATATGAAATGCAGATCTAGTGATCCGTCTTGAACCTGCCTTCAATAAATTACACTTATTCCTTTCCACATAAGTGTAATTGTGCCACCCAAGACGACTGGAGGGCAAAGTCTCAGCACACAGGTGGACTATTTAAAACACTAAAAATAGATGACTCTGCAGAAATTCACCGGAGGGGAAAGGCACTATGAGCAAAAATTAAACATTTCCCATTATGTGATGCTTTAGAGACACAGCCATGGAGGGGAAAACACAGCATAGATATACATACGGAGGAAAAGAACCTGACTTATAGAGTAGCAATTTCCACCTAAAAAGAGGTAGTTGCATGCTGACTGTCTCAAGTATACAGAATACACCACCACACTTGCATCCAAGCTTTGAACTAGGAGATTTATGGATTAGAAAAGCAGCCTGATCATGGGTAATGTATAAGAGAATAAACACTCTTGAAAAACTAAGCACATGCTCAGTTATGATTTCTATTTCCACTAATTTTCCATTTCTTTCCTTCGTATATTATCTTCAAATATAAATTCAAATATGTGTGGAGGATTTTCCATCTAATATGAACTTTTAAATGATTAAAATATATTATATAAACATTACTGCAATGCTTAGCAAATACAGAAATCAATGTTGTGTCAATTCTGTCTATGTTTCCCCATATGAACTCAGGCTAAAGGGGTTGAGGTGACCTTGTTGGTCTGAACTTTGTTGGTCTGAACCAAAAGCACAGTGGAACAACTTCAATTAGCAACTGTTGCAACCAAATCATAAAGCGTAAAGGTTTGCTCCCCTTCTGCCACCATAAATGTCAACAGCAGAGAAGAATTGAGAAAGCCTGGGAAGAATCATCTTGGCATTACTAGCATGGAAAATACTATAAATATTATAAACAAAGATGAAAAAGACACTATCAGTTCACTTACTCATTTAAACAAAAGTATGGATTGCCATATCAGCACAAAACAATTTCCAAAATCCATATTGAGATGCTACCTTTATTAGGTTAATCAAAAAGGGCACAGTCTTTTGGGAATATTACATCTTCATTGATCGGGATGTTAAATGTAAGCAAGGTATGGAGAATGGAAAATAGGAGTGGGGGGCTGGATTGCAATTAATTGTCTCTATGTTCTCGAAGGCTTTCACAGCCGGGATCTGATAGCTGCTGTGAGTTTTTTGGACTGGAAGAACATGGCCAAACAACCCAAAAAACTCATAGCGACTGCCTCCATGTTGTTTCACCATGTAGGGGTGCAGGCAGGATGCTACAAAGAAACGGTGTCCTCACATGACACAATGATTAGATTTCGCAACAGGTAGCCCACAGTCTTACTGGGAGCTAGAAACTTTTGATCCTCCATCTTAATTGAGTAGTGGATTAATGTGAATGTAAAGAGTAAACATATAACAGAAACATTCCCAGCTTGTGGTTCATATTGCAAGACAGACTCGTTTTATTGTAGTAAGGCAATTTACCATTTAACAGAGGTGTTGTTGTTTTTTTTATTCTACTGCAGAGTTGGTTTTGTGGGGAAAGCAGCTGTGAAAATAAGAAAGGGAGCGTTTCAATGCGCAGATACAAATAGGATAGAAGCTGCAGTTCTTTTACCATTGGCTATATGATATATTTGATTTGTATTTTAAGAAAAACTTTAGGATTTTGTATAGGTATTTCAAAAATACTATTATTGCCAGATTTGCCCTATTATCAAGCTCAGAAACAGCTAATGAACAGACAGGTTCTCGTATTTCTGACTTACGGTATACCAGGAGCACAGAACCTATTATAGCAATGTTGTTCTGACTTGGGTAGCATTAAGTCTCACTTTTTCATTATAATATCATATTTCCAATAAATGACTTTTTCATGCATTCTTAATAGTACAATGTTTTCACAAACACTTCCAAGCAACTCTGAGCCTCTTTCCCACTAGTGCACATGTGAACAGTGTTCACATGGGCTAGACTGTTGGAGAGCAAATTTTAACTTGAATGCACATTCCAACCAATGCAAATTTCATAGCTGAATTAAAAATGAAGAAATTGTAAATGAATTTCATCAACACTTGTAAAAATCAGATAATATTCCTTAGTGGTGCTGGCGAAGATTTTAGAGACTGAGTGCCCAAACTGCGATTCAAAACCCACTAATTTTTCGCAAAGTGCCAATACAGCAATTTAACCTGAATACAGGTGGATGTGAAGGGTTAGGGTTAGGGTTAGGGTTAGGGTTAGGGTTAGGGGATGTCAGGTGCCCACAGAAAGGGCTCCGAGTGCCACCTTTGGCACCCATGCCATAGGTTCACCAACACTGCCCTAGAGCCTTGAAGGATGGAAAAGTGATAAACCTGATACATATTTATTCATTAATTTATTTGTTTGTTTGTTTATTAAATTTTTGTATCGCTCCATCTAGCTACACGGCTATTCTGTAGGGTGGTTTACAAAACTGAACAGAAATAAAACCCATAAACAATACAATACAATATAATAGATAAGCAACAAATAAGTAAAACATAATAACTTAATAAACAATATGTATCAAAAACATTGAACAGGAGCAAGATGGACTACAAACAAAAAACAAAATAAAATACATAAAAGCAATCATTAGCAGAATAGATTAATATCTAGGGAAAGCCTTTTTAAATAGCCACGTCTTTAATGCACATAAAACTTTCACCTGAGGTTGTTTTAGGTGCAAGTTGTTTCCATATCCATTTTGGATTTACATGGGCTTATCTGTACTTCGTTATCTGTACTTTTAAATGCTAGATTTTGATTATTTACTGCTCTGCGCTCCTAAAGTTGGCTAAATAGCTCAACAGTTTAAATAGCTAGTTGTGGAGCTACAAATTAGGAGTTTGGTTCTCCCACTGGGCCTCCTGTGAACACAGCCAGCCTGTGTGGTCCTGCTTGGGCAAGCTGCAGTCCCAGGATGTCCCCAGAAGGGTGTGTGTGCAATAAACCACTTCTTTGTATTTTCCATTTCAAAAACCCTGAAAAGGATTACCATACGTCAGAATTGATTTGGCAGCACATGTTTATTTATTGTAGACTACATAGATTTGACAAACTCTGTAATGTAACTGAAAAATAAACCAGCCCAGTTCTAGCAATGTTTATTCATGCAAATGATCTCTCCGCCGCCATTCACACAAGTCATTTTTAAGAAGCTTTTCTTTTCTTTTCTTACTTTTTTTTACTATGAAAATATAATGAGCAAAACAGTAGCCAAAATCCTATTGCTTGGTATAATATATTGCACTAGAGTAGTCCCACTGAATAATTGGGATTTGGTGAGCCAACTATTTAAGTAAGTTTCACTGATTCAAATGGTCCTACTCTAACTGGGACTTACTTTGAATTAATAGAACTTATGAAGGAGTGGGCCTGTTGTAATGCAACTGACTACATTAAACAGGATTTTGACCAGCAAAATAAAATCAGTTATTTTCAAAACAGTAAACTCTAGCACACTTGAACTTCTAGAAATGAACCTGTTCTAAAAATTAAACATATTCCTCTCCAAAAAGGAAGATCCTTGCAAAAGTTTCCATGGGACACAGAAGGGGAATAGCATTATCCTTGATGTGTTCTATGAAAGGGAACCAGATCTGAAAGAAAATGTCTGTCGCATTTCCAATTTTGTAGACCTTCTAACCTGAGCAGCAATGTATGATATGCATGTGTGTGGCACTCTATTGGTGCCACACACCCACAGCCATTGTTGTCTGCTTATTGTTTCTGGTCACAGCTGAACCGTTGTGTGCACAGGTCGGGGCTTCTGTTCAGTGCTATGGAAAATTAGAGGGAATGTTGCTGGGCCGTCAAATTTGTTCATCCAAACAGCTGCCAAATCATAAGCCAACCATAATGACAGTGTATAGCATCTGATGTTTCATTTAAAGGCAATCAACTATTCGGTCCATGGGGTCACGAAGAGTCGGACACGACTGAACGACTGAACGACAACAACAACAACAACAACAACAACAACAACAACAACAATCATGTAACAAGGCAACAACACCCCCAGCCCAATATTATAAGTTTGTTTGTTTTTTAAGAGAACAGTCAGTAGGTAAGAGGTCTAAATTTTGGTCGGTTATGCCTCTTGAAAGCATGTACTGTATTTTAAAAATGTACTTGTGGACAGAGACTCCAAATATGAAGTACCATTATGCTTCTTTTAGCACTTAGCTTGAATACCAAAACAGACAGTTTTTTAGCAAGGTAGCCTACTACTTCTGTAATTTTATCTGAAACCATCATAAAATGGTAGTTTCCATTCTTTTAGTGTATTAGAATCCCATTTTAAAACAGTACAGTACTTTGATTTACCTTGACTTGGGCACAATGTTGAAGAGTAGTTAGAAACAGTTATGATAATCTAGTGAGCTTCCTGTGTGAAAACAATTATTCTATACATGTAGAAAACAGCTTGCAAAGGAATTGCCTTATTCACCAACTTAAGGGCCTTTTCACACGACCCCTAAAACCCGCGGCAAATGGCTCCCAGATCCAGAGCTTAAAATTGTTTCCCCACCAGCTCTGGAGTTTACAAAAAAATTAAGTGCGATCACGCCCACCTAAGCACGTCCCAGCGCACTTTTCAAGTACCTGCTCTCCGGGGATGAAAAATTCCTGATGCGGATGTAACATAGTGAGTGCCGGACTCTCTTCGCTTCTGTTTGTTGTTTTTTGCCCCCCACCACCCCTTTAAGAGATACTAAGAGACTGGAATGCTGCCGGGAGCAGAGCGAGACGGCAGAACGGAGGTGAGCCGGCATTCTTTTCTTCCTTTTTTTCTCCCTGCCCTCACGCAGACAGCAGCCAGGAGTGCGGAGGGGGTGGGAACACAGGAATAGCGATAAACCCCCAAGATCTCTGGTCCAAATTTAAGTGGCCAGCGGATCTTAGGGGTCATGTGAAAAGGCTCTTAGAAGGAAACTTCTATACAAAGGGCTGTGTAGGTAAATTAGTATTACTTATACAGTGGTACCTTGTATAAAGAAATTAACTCATTCCAAATGAAAGTATGTTAAGCAAATTTTCCTTTATACAAATTTTCCATAGGAATGCATTGAAAACAAAATATTCCCTAATCGCAACCACTTTTATGTTGTACGGATTCACCCCACAGGCGATTCTGTTAAGCAAATTTCCCCTATCTATGAAATTTTTTATGTTGTACAGATTTTATGTTATACAAACTGTTTGTTATACGAGGGTCCATTGCATATACAAATACTCCTCTAACTGAATGCTTTAACCTCACATATACAATATCAAAGAATGGATATAGCACATCCTATTTTTGTTTATATTATTCATTTATTTAAAGTATTTTTCATTCATTTTTCTTTAAAAGAACACAAGATGGTTTATATTATAAATATTTAAAAACTAAAAACATAAAGTATAGAAATATTAAAAGAAGGAAACTATTATATTTAAAACAGTAAACAAAATCAATATTAAAATTACATATTCTGAACATTATTTATAGATGGCTATAGGAGTTTCAAAAATGTCTACCAGGATATAATCATAGATAGTATAGCTAAGAGAATTCTAGCAACTAGAAAAGAATTCTAGAATTTTGCTAAGAGAATTTATGGCAAAAATGCCATGCTATGTTCTATGAGTGTACAGTATATATAGTATTTTCAGTGTATAAGACAATATTTATGTCTAAAGCTGTTAGATTAAAATTTAGAGTCATCTTATACACGGAAGTAAGCCAAGGAGAGAAGGTTGTGAAACTATAATTTTGTGTTGGAAAAGTGGGGGACATCTAGACTGTAAAATACAGTGCCTTAAAAACCTTTATCCCCTTTGCATTTTATTAATCTCCAAATTGCAAACAGAAATGAGTTAGCATTATATAAGGCAATGCATATTCTGGAACTATTGCCGAGTTATAGATGAAGAAGATGTGGAAAATGGTGAAAAAACATCAATTATTTAAGATATGCAGATGATACCATATTACTGGCAGAAAGCAGCAATGACTTGAAACAACGGTTAGGTAAAGTAACAGAAACCACCAAAGTAGGATTGCACCTGAACAAAATTCTTCACTACAGAAGAACTATACAACTTTATCACTGACAATAAAGGTAATCAAATACAGTAACACCTTGGGTTGCTGGCATAATTCATTCCAGAATTGTAAACCAAAACATTTTTATATTAAAGCAAATTTCCCCATAAGAAATAATGGAAATTCGGGCGATCCATTCTGGGGTCCCACAGACCACATGCTATACATACAAAATGCCAAAACTCATGAAAGGAATTGCCTAGAATGTCCACACCATGGTTTAGGTACCTGGCAGTGGAATCTACTCTGCTTGGGACTAACAACTGGATTTTACTCTCTGTTTTTAATGTGACAATAATAAAGTGCAACTTTTAGCCATATACACACTTAACTATGACTAGAAATGGTTTGAAAACTAAGAAAGGATGTTGAAAACAAATTCATAAAACTATAAAGAAAAATAAATTCCTAACCTGCACTCATCTTTGAAAACATTCCTGGCTGGTGCAAGGGACACTTCCATTCCTCTCTCCTCCCTCTGCATAGACTTTCATATCTCCTCCACAGTACCAATACACAAGTTGTCCAAATACAGAGGTGCCTCAACTTACACATTTAATCCGTTCCTAATGCATGCTCTTAAGTCAAATTACTCGTATGTCGGGGTACCTATCTAAAAAAATTGGAAAAATAAGTTAAAATTAAAAAAATTAAAAAAAATGTAAGTCAAGCACACCATATCTAAAATTTGTAAGGCAGCAGTTAAAACGCCAACAGTTTTCCGCTCTTGAGTTGAATTGCTCTTAAGTCGAGCTGCTCTTGAGTAGGGGTACCACTGTATAGCTAAATTTACATCCAGACAGCAGACATAAAATCCCACTTCAGCAGGACTCCTGTATCTGCGGGGGATTGGTTCCCAACCACCCCCCACAGATGATGAAATCCACGGATAAGAGCAAACACTCTTATCCAAGGGTCAGGGTGCCAGGGGTGAAACCACCAGAAGAGCCCGCCAGCACCCTGGGGAACCCTGCCATGGATCTGTGCCACCTCCACCACCTCTGCTGACCTTGCAGGTCAGCAGGCTCTCCCAAGGCCCCGGGGCTGCCTCCTCCTCCATTGCCACCACCGAACTTGCAGGCAGGCAAGCAGGCGCTTGTCCTCCACCGCCACCACCGAGCTTGCGGGCGAGCAGACTGGTCGGTGCTCGTTCTCTGCCACCATCGAACTTGCGGGCAGGCAAGTGGGCAGGCATTCGTTCACCGCCGCTGCTGCCACTGAACTTGCATGTGGGCATTTATCCTCTAACGCTGCCACCACCGAACTTTCAGACAGGCAGCCACTCGCCCTCCTCCTCCACCACCACAACCAAACCTGTGGGCAGGAGAGTAGGTGGGAGCTGCCGCGGAGGATCCTGAGCCAGTGAGCGGGTGAGCGAGAGGGCAGGCAGTTGGGCAAGCAAACAGGAGCTCCCAAGCCGTGTGGCCTCCTCACTGCCGCCACCGCAGATCTTACGGCGGCTGGGAGCTCTGAAGCCATGTGGTCTCCTCCTATACCCCCAATTTTGCAGGCCATTGCACTGCTGCTCACCATCCACGGATAACTGAATCCACAAATGGTGAATCAGATACAGGGGTCCTACTGTACATTGAACAAATAGGAGTTTCCTGCACGGGTGATTCACTTAACTAAAATATGTTTATGATGCTTCTAATATTTTAGCATTTGTATTGTATTTTATCTGTTTTACTGTGTATTTATTTGGTTTTGTATGTAGTTTGATATGGTCAAAATGGCTAATCAATAAACTAAAATTTAAACTTGAACTCTCTTCCCTCTGCTTTGGAGGCTGACTGTGAAAGAATGTTCCAGACAATCACTCACAATCAAGCAGGGCTCACTTGTGATCATGTGGCCTGCTCCAGTGCTTGTACTGCAAAACACGGCTTATTGATCAAGGAAAGTTTAGAAGAAATGTTAAACCAAGGTATTACTGTAGTTAGAGACCTTTTATACCGTGGTTCAATCATCTATCCTTATGGAGACTTACCCAAGAAATGGGAAGCCTGAGCCTGTGAAAGGCAACAATAAAGGAACTAGAAAAGATCAAGTGTAAGTTGTCACTGGAGACCAAGATTACCCACACTAGCTGTTGTGAGTTTTTCAGGCTGTTTGGCTGCGTTCTTGAAGTTTCTTTTCCTGAACACAGCTTAAACAGACGAAAAAACTCACAACAACTATCGGATCCCAGCCATGAAAGCCTTCGAGAATACATTACCCACACTCTTGTTAAAACTGGACAGTTAAGAAAACTGAAAAGGGAAAAAATTGATTTGTTTGAAAGGGGGTGTTGCAGGAGAACTTTAAAGATATCCTGGATGGCGAGAAAGAAGAAATAATAATGGTGGGTGTGAGACAGCTGAAAGCAGCTGGGAGTGTGGTCAGCCTCCCGAGGCAGCAAGGCAATTAGGGAGAAATGTAACACCTGTCTGGGGGGAAGAGAGCTCTGGCGGGCCTAGAGATATCATCATGGGGGAGGATGGGAGGATGCAAGGGACACCCTGGAAAGGAGGAGCCTGGCCAGTCGGACAACCTGGAGGAGGTGAGCATTAAAGGCCGGGGCCAAGGAGTGGGATAAAGTCTCCTCTATGCAACCCAGGAGCAGAGCGAAGGAAGACAGTTCATGGGCTCAGCCCCTCCCTGAGGCAGCCCAGTGTTTGAGAACTAAGAATAAAGGGAGACAACGCGCGGGCGGCCTGATGAAGACTGTGTTGTTTAACTGACCAGGACATTCGTTGGCTTCTGGAGTGAGGGAGTGAGGTAACTCCCCACTCTATGGGAATTACACAGGCACAGAGTAAAACCTGTAAGGAAGAGTGAGAACTGAGAGGCTGTGTCTTAGGACTTTGGGAGAAACACAAGTTATTTGTGCTCTGAAGTTAAAAGACAGTCTACCCAGGCACTACTACCAGATGGAGAGACTTCTGACAGGGCCTGCTCCAAAGAAGAAGAAGCCTTATTAATTCCCAGAGGGGGCAAAGCACCACTGAACTGTGCTGAGGTGTTTTCTGTCTGTGTTGAACTCCAGTGAACATAATAAAAGCCTATCTTACATCATTTTTAAGCACCTCATTATGGAGGGGGCGGCGGGGGTCGCTCACAGTGGGAAAGCTGGAAGGTATCAGAACAACAGGAAGACCAAATATGAGATGGACTAGCTCCCTAAAGGAAGCAACAGGGTCTCTGCAGAGGCTAAAGCAGGGCTACTGAGGACAGGATATTTTAGAGATCACTTGTTCACAGGGACACCATCAGTCAGAAGCGACTTGACATCATAAAACAAAAACAAAAATTACCATATTGCTATGAGGGTATATTTATCACTACTTCGATATTTTGTAGAATACTAACATTTATGATATTCAGTACATGGAGATGCCTCTGAAGAGTTCTCAGAACTTCAGTCAGTTCAAAACACAGCCTCCAAGGCTGCTAAGTGGGAACGGCCTCAGGGAGTAGCTTTGCTATTTTTTTTAAAGCAAGTACTAGCACACACCTTTAAAACCTCTTTGCAGATAGAATACCGCTCTCTCCCAGGTGGTTTTGTCCAGATCTGAATTGGAAACTTTCCTGGCAATGCCTCCTTTACAAAGGTTAGTCAGATGACACTCATGTGAAAGTGACTTTCCCGCTACGCACTCTTAATATGGAATGATCTTATTCCCCTCTGACCTTTAAAATAAAGGTAGAGTAGTTTTAACCAATATTATAAAAATCTATACTGAACTTTTAAATCCCTACTGACAAATACTGAGTGTTTTTATTTTATTTTTGAAACACAAAAGATGAGGTTTAGAACTGTTTAAACAGAGTTACTTGAGATGTGTTAGTATTATCTACTGAGTCCTACAGTCAACTGAGAGGCCTCCCACATGGGAGTTTATCCTGCTCTGTAGCCTCCGCTGGAACAGTCAGAATCACCCTTAAAAACTATCAACTACACAACATTTCTGTTCCAATCCATCCTTAATGGGGACCAATCCATCCCAGACTGATCTTAAGATTGGCGCTTAATGCTTCAACAGTTTTCACACTCCAGTGTGAGGATGGGGGGAGTGTTCTTCCGGTACTTCGGTGGTGATGTGTGGAGGTGACTGTGGTCTGGCTGACACTGTAGATGGCACCTTCCATCCTATTTTGAACTAAAAGGGGGAATTTTGTTTTCATTTATTTTAATTTAAAAATAATTTTCTAGTATTGCACTGCATCACTTAAGCACTGTAAACTCTAAGGCTGAAGATAATATTCTGGTTGTGCAGCTTCACCTTTATACATATTTACTGCCTGCCAGTTTTGCAAAGTTGACATTAAAAAAAAAGAAACAGAAAACAAGGAAAAACAGAGGGCTTAAATATGGCATTTGCTACCCCCTGTGTGTGCTTAACGTCCGATCTCGCCTGATTTTGGAAGCTAAGCAGGGTCGGCCCTGATTAGTACTTGGATGGGCGACCACCAGGAGTAGGAACAGGCAAACCACTCCAGTATTCCTGTCAAGAAAACTCCATGGACATGAAGTCACAAAGAGTCAGTCATGACTATAACAACACCACACACACAACACACGTGTGCTTAAAACCCCAGCATGAATGCCCCCTTGCAAGCAAATAGAAGCAGGCTGCTTCCCAACTGGCTGATAGCTACTGCCAAACAGAATGCAGGAGGTAGGGAATGAGAATGGGAGGGGCACACTCTGACCAAACAGAACAAAATGGAGCAACCAACATGTGGTTGACTAGATTGCAACTACAGGTGCTGCAGGAGTGATATCCATGTGAAAGGAAGCAGCAATTTAATCAAGTCCCACTGTTCCAAACCATACCAAAGCAAGCCAGATCTGATCTCCCTCTGTCACTAAGGTAGCCATACCTTAAATTCATAGTTGAACTGTCAAACCTGTTCTCATTTTTTGTATTTATCAAATATTTTCTTTGCTAAAGGCAGAAATCATGAGGCTATAGCAGAGAATGGTAAACACACTCTCCTCATTTCAGCTTAATCGGTTTCCATATGAGCTCAGCAAAGCAACTTCAAAAACTTTCAAGAACTTGAAGAACTCTTCATTCTTCATCCCTTTTTTATTTTTGTCTCATGTTATTTAGCTTGAAAGCCTGAGGCAGGAAATGCTTTGTTTGTTGTTGATTTTATATAAGCCAGTGCTGAACTGTCTATCTGAAAGGGGTGGAAAGCAAGCTAAAAATAAATACATAGCAAGAGCACACCATCAGCTTCTTCAGTTCTATTCCAAATAACTTTAAATTAATTCCCATTATGTATTATAATATCTACAACATTGAGGAAATAATTTCATGTACATTACTTCCATCTTCCATTCTTGTGTCTAAATTGAAATAATTTCAGTCAATTGATATAACATACACATTTTGTCTTGTCATTGTAAAAGCAGCTGGGTGAAGTAAACCCAAGGTATATTACATAGTCCACCAATCATGAGACACCTGCTTGCATCTGACCATGTGGTATTTTTGATTCTGTGGTCTCCAGCTCATGCACACACCTTCCTGATTTAAAGCACTCAACCAGTGTAATAAGGCTCCTCTATGGATCATTGTCATAGATGACATGCTTTAAAGAAAAATGGTATAGATTTAAGTGAACCGAGAACTTACCTTTATATTTACACTATTCTTTACTATATGAATTTCATACTTTTTTTGTAAAAAGCATTCAGAGCCAAGCTACACACAATATCTCCAAAACCACAATTATTAATAGCAAATTGAAGGCAGATAGTACAAGAGGGAGAAACCCCAAAAGCTAGACACAAACAACCCCTCTCTCGCAGCCAGCATAAATTACCAATTCTCTGAGGAATCACATTGTTCTGTGCTCTCTACATTGCCAGAACAAGACAGAAAAAGTAGAAATACATGAGTTGCCTTTTTCTATTAAACCTTTCCTTTCCCACAAAGTATAGTTTAAAGTGTCAGAATAATGTTTAATCTTTACTACAACAGAAGAACAGACATTTCAAAAATCAATTGAGTTTTGAAGTCATACTTGCATGCTATGCTAGTCCATTATCACAACATGTTTTGACTCTCAAAATTTCATCCCACTGTCATCTTGTCACAAGGTGTCAGTGTAAAGTTATACATCCTAGGAAGACTGGATTTTATCATGAGTTTATGTACTTAAAATATTTCACCATTATCTTTGCAACCTGAAGCTCAAGCTAACTCATATAAAAATATTAATAGATGTTTGAAACTAGTATTACAGTACAAACAATAAAGATTTTAGAGAACCCAAATATTACTTTTTAGCTTTCAAATAGCATTCAGGAAACAATCCAAAGCACAGTTGACTGTCAGTAAACTACCACAGCATGAAATTAGATTTACTTCTAAGTAAAGTTGCTTAAGATTACATAATCAGTCATTTTAACACTGGATATATAAACATATATACCTATTTAGGTTTTAACTGAAGTGTTCCCAAACAGACTGAAGCACCCACATACTGTGTTATACAAAGATTGAAAGTAGTTACATAAAACATTTAAATCAAAAATACATATAATGCTAAATTCTTCTAGGGTTTTCATTCTAACAAGAAAATATATTTAAATAGAACTGTTTCTATATCAAATATTTAAATCTCGATATGTCTGTAATGTTTTGGCCCATTGTTAGTTTATTAAAAGCACATATGTTTATTCATTTTATTATGATAACAACCGATCTCAGTAGATTGTAGAACTATATCCCCAGGGCTAGGGGATATAGGACTGTACTGTGATGGAAAAATATTAAAAGAAAATAATCTTTTGAAATTTTTACTGTATGAGTTTCCTTAAGGGGAATAAGGGCAGTACTTTTGATTTATTACCAACAAATATGCAGCTACTCTATGTAATAATGTATCACTGTCTATAAAGTGGTATCTTAAAAAATCAAGCATCTAATAATTTACCCATAACTCCAAACAATTCTTTTTTACCCATCACAAACAGAGCCTCTGTTTGGTTTTTAATTTTGGTTTCATTATTTTTAAATGCTGCCTAGATGAAGAAAACTCTAAAACAGCCATGTAGATTCTTTGCTGCAAACTGTAAGGAAGGGAGAAATGAATGCACTGTATTTAGATCAAATACTGTAGCACCATCTAGCAGTTCCTCTAACTTCATTTCCAAAGGTATTTACTACTAAGTGGCAATTCAATGTTGCTACTTTGAAATCTAAAAAAAAATATGCATCCATACAGCACACTATTTTATGGCATGTCTTTGTTCAGTACCAAGAAGGTAATACAAAGCAATACCACTTTTCAGTCAAATAAACACAAAATAACCAAGACAGGCATGGTTCTGCATAAGATTGTACAAAAGGCTTTATTTTGTACAGTGTTTGTTCCCAAACAAGCTTTTTCTGGAAAACTTTATGCTGAAGTTTAAATTGTCCAAAGCTTGCCATAAAAGAAGCACAGCTCAGAAATACACAGTTGCATAACTTTGACCAAGAAATGTCCAAGATGCTGTTGGGCATCTAAGAGGGAGGCAAGTTTATACATGCTTTGTTTTACATGGTTTGCTAATTAAAGTTTTAAACATCCATCTATTTCTGTTTCAAGTTTTAGTAACTACTGATTTTTGTCCTTTTGGATGCCCCAGCATAGGAGACAGAGAACTGACAAATGAGTTTAAATTTCTGGCCTTCTTCGTTGTCTTTGAAACCAGGAAGTAACTCTCTTCTTGAAATTGCTGCAGCAAGAAAAGCCCTTGGGTGAAGATTCAAAGCAAACGGCTGCAGATGAAAACGCCTGAATCATGCTTAGCCCATCCATTTACATGTTCAGTAAAGCTCCATGTACAGTAACATTTTACAAGACCATATGCACTCTAATCTTATCTGAGTGGAAGTCCCAGATTTCAGGAACTTCACCCTAGCTTGGGAGGTGACTACAGCCTCTAGATAGGGAAGAAAAGTAGGTAACACATTTGTCTATCTCGTAGCGTGTTTTGTTCCATCACAAACCAAACCTTTCTTCTTAATAACCAGCCCCCTTTTTCAGTGAGAACAAAACTATGAAAAGCCTGAAAGATTCAAACTTTTCAAATTAATTTTATAAAATAAAGGTATCAATAATTACTGTCATGCTTTTGTTTATTATTAGTTTATTAACATTGCTTTCTGCTGTGGTAATTTCTCCCAATTCTTGGTAAAAAAAACCCCAAAAAAATCATGCAGTCAAGTGGATGAGAGCACTGGACCACTTGTACAACAGTCTCACCCTATGTATTAGGTAAATCTTGACTTAAGAAGTCCTTCTTTACTTATGTTCTAAAGTTGTTGTTCCCTCTATAACAGGTGACTCAAGGTACTGCAACAGAACAAACATTCAGTAGGTGGGGTGAATCTCTTCCTCAACATAATAAACTGGTTTGCCAGAGTAGAAGACAGCCAACACTTTTTTCCCTTCCACGTTCATCCTCAAAGAGGTTAACTCCCTTTCTGCTCCAACTTTTCCCTCTCCTTATAACCGAGAGTGCCGCTTGAACCAACCGGAGCTCACCTCTCTTCCCACAACACCGCCAGCCTTTTCTAAAGCATAAGACTAGGAAACAGAGAGGCTGCATCTATATCTATCTATCTATCTATCTATCTCTATCTATCTACACACACACACACACACACACACACACACACACACACATATTTGGCCGCCGTTCCCCCTATATAGCCCATCCATGAACTCGAGGGCCCGCAACCTAGGCCAAGGATGATGGGCCAAAAGGATCAAACGGAGTAGGGGGAGGGAGGAGAGGGAGCGAAACACCCAAGTCTGGACTGTGAAGGGCGGAAAGGGAAAGAGAGAGAGTTGAGTGTTGAGGAGTGAACAGGAGATGCAAGGAGGACGCTTCTTCTTCTCTCTCCCCCCCCCACCCTCTCTCTTTCGCTTTCCTTCCCTCCCTCCCTAGCGGAAGCTTCGCACCAGCACACCGTGCAGACTCTTTTGTTACCAAAGTTACTCCAACACACCGTCTCCTTCCCCCCTCCCCTCCCCCAACTCCCGACCGGTACCACGGCCCGGGGGGGGGGGAGAGAGGCGGGAGGAAGGAGGAGGAGGAGGAAAAAGGAAAGGCAGCCAAAAAAAAAACCCCGGGGGAAAGACTCCCCAGCCTAAACGTTAATCCCTGCCCTAAGCCTCCCGCAGCGTGAAGGCTCCACGCCGTCTGTTTCTTGAACCACTTTCTCCTCGCAAGACCGACCAGGCAGCAACCTTCCGCCGCCGCCGCCGCCGTCCAGGCTAGGCGAGGGGCTGAGCCACGTCCTGTTTGTTCTGCCCAACACCAACACCACCAACACCAACACCCACAAACAAAAATACACCAAAACACACATACACACCACGTAACCCGAAAAAGAGCGCACGGCACCTCAAACCCCACCTCCCCCCCCCACCCCTCGGAAGGGGCTTCGCTACCCCCCCCGGGTGCTGCCTGAACCAGAGGGTTGTCGCGCACTTCACTTTTGCCACACAGGCGCGCGCGCCCGCCCGCCCGCCCTCCTCGCCGACACCCCGACTTGTGGCGTCGTCTCCCCCCCCCTCCTCCCACCGCTCCGCTCTTCCGCCTCTTCTTTTCCCGCGCCGGGGTTGTGCGCCGGGAGCTCGCGCGAGGAGCCGCCCCCCCCCCCCGCGCCGCCGCCGCCGCCTCCCGCCCGGTGCACCAGAAGCGGCAAAGTTACTTTGTGCGGAGCGTCCGCGCGCCCACCTCCCCCGCCCAGTCAGGCTGTGCGGTCCGGCGGGCTGTACTCACTTCTCCCTGGCCTGGCTGTCGGACGGGACGCTGCTGTTGCTCTTGCCTTTGCCGTACATGCCTGCAGAGAGCTCCGACTGTCACGCACCTGTCAACCCATCACAGCCTCCCCAGGAACAGCCCAGTCACCATAGAAACGCCGCCACACACACACGCCATTGGCCCGCCGCGCGTCCAGACACACCTCCCGCGCTGTGATTGACAGGCCGAGACCAGGACAGGCTGCTCCCTCCTCCTCTTCGCTGGCTCCCTCTCCCTCCCTCCCTCCCTCCCCCCGCCAGCCTCCGGCTCCTCCTCCCCCTCCCGCTCTCCCTTCCCCGACGCAAGGGGGAATTAGAAACGGTTCTAGAAGGATTTTAAACAACTGGCTGTTCTGTGCACTTGCCTCCCCGCCCTCCGCCGCTGCCAGAGACGGAGACTGCCGAGGAGAGACGGAAACTGCGGACTGGACTTTCCAGCCAGCACCACACAGGGCGACTCAGGCTCTTTTTCCACACACATATACACACACACGCACACGCACACACGCACGCACGAACAGCGTGGGCTAGGTTGCGTTCTTCGACGCTCACCCCGCAACCCGCTTAGCCAACAAGAGGCTGGTTTTCGACAGTGTCTGCCTGTCTCTCCTCGCCCCGCTCTCCATGTTTACCCGGCCAAGGAACATGACCAGCCCTTCATAACTGCTGCTAAGCGAAGTCTCAGCCTCTTGCTTATCAACAGCTTCCAACTATCACCACAGCCTATCTCTCTTACACACACACACACACACACACACACACACACACACAGAGAGACACACAGAGACGCACCGCAAGGCTGAGGTCCTTCTGAAGTCCTCAACCCCTAACGTCAAGCACAAACATCGACCCACAGCAGGTTCCTTAAGGATGGTCGCTGTGTCACCCAGCGAGGGCAGCCAGCACAGTTGTTGACAAAAGCCAACTTTTCACACAACCAGCTAAAACAACATGCTGGTCAATCTGTTACCACAGTCACTAGGTGTAGGGCCCCTCAACCTGGGACCTTCCCCACCATGCAAGCAACCTCCACTTCCATTCTGATTGGCAGTGTTCCCTACTCAGTGGATCTGGCAGTTTCTCCTTTCTAAAAATAAATTTTAAAAAAATATCCTCTTCTGAGCAGCTTTCTCTTTTGGGAGTTGTATTGCATCATACGTCTTTTGAATTTCAGTGAGCCCTGGCATTATGGCGTCAAAACCCACTGAGAGTGCTTCCAGAGGAGGATTTTATTGTGCAGTTCTCCTGCCTCATTCATGGAATTTTACAGGGGGTGTCAAACCAGTATCATATTCTATTTATAACTCTCCCATCCTTTTGCCTGCTCCTTTGTCTGTTTTTTTAAACAGAAAAATCATTAAAGGGGGGAAGGCAGAACAGCTATACATTGCCCTTTGGTTAGTAATGCTAAGATGAGCCTTTAGTTTGAAACCACCCCAAATCTCTGTGATGAGTGGTGTTGGATGGTCCCAAACAATTTTCCAGGGGATCAAATATATTCTTCTTCCATGTATCAAAATGGTGGTTTATGAATGCATCTGTAGTTGTAGCTCCTTCTAAATTGGGGAGGGTGGCTGGTGATCCTCCATGTGTTTGGAGGGGCTCTCACAGTTCTGCACTATTGATTATGTTTGTGAGGACTGGTAGGAGTTTGGGTCCAATGGCCTCTGGATAACTGTGCACTGCCTACCCTGTGCACATTTTGTAAATATGGAAGACTTATTTCTGCTTTTTCACATTCCACATCCTCTACTGAATACATTGAATACTGAAAACATTGTTGTGTCATATTACTGTAACATTCCAATTCTAATATATGTTGACCCTTGTAACAACTTCAGATAGCTGGAAGTATGACAAGGTATATTGGAACTGGGGAAGCTTTTTGGTCCTTATGCAGTGAAGTGTTTCTTATACTTTTGAAGAGTCGTCATGCCTTAATTGTAAAAGAGATTCTGAGACTGTGCCCCCTTGGCTGTAAATTTATAACGCATCAGTGGACTGTGGAAATTTTAGTACAAAAGAGCAGTTCATGCACAACTAAAATCAACTCTCTCTGGGTCTGAGACATCAAATTGTCAAAAAAAAAGTTTATGCCTGACTTTGACATATGGTTTATAGTGTAACTAGCATGCACAAGCAGAATACAGTGAACTTCTGGTGTCGGAATTCAAATAATATGGAACTGCTATTAACTATCAGTTTTTGAAAAATGGGAAGAACATCAAAGGGTAACAGCTATAACTTCCACAAAGTAGAAAGTAAGGATCTTTATGAGGTGTGAATAAAAGTAAATATGTGGAATCTTCGTATAAAAAGGATCTGAGGGCCAGGAAATTAGAATTCTCTTGGCCTATATTGTGCCTTGGTTAAAGTAGTAGGAAGGCTAGAATTTAAGAAACTTGAAACAAGTCTTGCTGAGGAAGAATCAATATGCCATCTCCTAAGGGCTCTTGCCCCACTATCATTTTAGAATGCTTTATTAGTGTCAACAAATAACAAGATAGGAATTATCTGATAGATTTGTATAGTGCTTTCAAAAAGCTTTTGGCAAAGTCCTTGGAAAACTAATCAGAACACTTAGGAGTGATGAACTAAGACAAAGGTCTCTCATGTTCTGGTTACTGGTTTAGAAAAACAGGAAGTATAGGGGAGGAATTAATAAATAGTTTTTCACAATGAAGGGAAGTAAGGAATAGTGTCCCTTAAGGATATATACGGGAACTAGTCCTATTTTAAAATTTCTAAATGATATAAAGATAGGGCCAACAGTGAACTAGCCATGTTTGCAGACAATGTCAAATTATTCAGGTTGATGAAAACTTAAATAGACTATTATGAGCTCTAAAGTACATCTTCAATCTAGCTTTACACACAATAGAATGTAAATGGCAGATGAGATTCGATGTTAGTAAAGTACAAACAGTGAGCGTGCAAAATGATGTACATTGAGGCGAAGAATCATAACTTTATACACAGACTGATGAGGTCTGAATTTACTACAACTATCCAGCGAAGAGGTACTGAGCAACCAATGAAACAGTTAATACAATTATGAAAAAAATCAGCTTTAGGATTTATTAGTGAAGGTACTGAATATAAAACAAGTATTAAAATACCATTAAGCTGCCCAATGGTTTTGCCACAATTATAATGGTGGGTATAATTTGGGTCACCCAGCTATCATCGAAATTTAAAGACCAGCAAAATAAAATTTAAAATTACCTGCAAGTTGCAATATCTTCCCACTAAGAGAAGGCTATGGAGACTAGGTGTGTTGTTTTCAGATAAAAGCTAGTTTAGGCAAGAATATAATAGAAGCACTAGATATATGCTTTTCAAATAATACTAGAATGGGTTTTTTCCCATTATTTGGAAAAAAAGCACTGATGTGAGGCCTTTTACTTGAGAAAAATGCATGAAAGCATGACTTATGTATTTATTAAGTCAAGGATATGCCAAATTAGTGACTACTGATAAACTATATACTACGTTCTAGTTCAGACGCTAGTATGCCTCTGACTTTATATAACTGCAATAGCCATTGTGTTCTACTTGTGGCTTTCCCGAGGCATCTGATTATCTACTGAGGGTAGTCTGGGCAAGTCTTTAGTCTGATCTAGCAGTGATGTTATGCTCTTAAAGAAAACAATTGGCAACTGTAACTACCTATATACATAATTAACCTATGGAATGTGCTGTGGTCTGGAATGACTACTAACTCAGAGTGCATCTAAAGATGATTAGATAGACTCCTGAAATGTAGGATGATTAATGACTAGAAAGTGAGATAAGAAAGTGAGATTTCCATTTTCAGATGCAACACAGTTTTAATTACCAGAGGTGTGTGTGTCAGTTCATAGTGTTCAGGCTGTAGGTTCAGCTAACTAAAAAAAACAAAGTAACGTGTGCTGCTTGTATCCCAACCCATAGCACTTAAAACACTCTCTGGGAGGGTTTTACAATTTTATTATGTAGGATACACATTGCCTCCTCCCACTAGAAAGCTGGTTGCTCATTTTACCAGCTTCAGAAGGATGGAAACCTGAGCCAACCTTCAACCAGCTACCTGGGACTGAACCCAAAAGGTTTGACTGCAGTATAGCAGTGTAACCATTATGCCACGAGGCTCAAGCTAATGTTGTTGATGCTCAGTCATTAAGTTGTTTCCTACTCTTCGTGACCCCATGGACCAGAGCACACCAGGCCCTCCTGTCTTCCACTGCCTCCCGGAGTTTGGTCAAATCCATGTTGGTTACCTCAATGACACCATCCAACCATCTCATTCTCTGCCGTCCCCTTTTCCTTTTGCCTTCAATATTTCCCAGCATCAGGGACTTTTCCAAGGAGTCCTCTCTCCTCATGAGGTGGTCAAAGTACTGGAGCTTTACAAAATCTGTCCTTCCAGTGAATATTCAGGGTTGATTTTTTTCAGGATGGATAGGTTTGTTCTCCTTGCAGTCCAGGGGACTCTCCTCCAGCACCATAGCTCAAAAGCATCAATTCTGCGGCGATCAGCCTTCTTTATAGTCCAGCTCTCACTTCCATACATCACTACTGGAAAAACCATAGCTTTGACTATCCTGACCTTTGCTGGCAAAGTGATGTCTCTGCTCTTTAAGATGCTGCCTAGGTTTGCCATCGTTTTCCTCCCAAGAAGCAGGCGTCTTTTAATTTTATTGCTGCAGTCGCCATCTGCAGTGATCAAGGTGCCCAAGAAAATAAACTGTCATTGCCTCCATTTCTTCCCCTTCTATTTGCCAGGAGGTGATGGGACTGGTGGCCATGATCTTAGTTTTTTTGATGTTGAACTTCAGCCAATTTTTTTCAGTCTCTTCTTTCACACTCATTAAGAAGTTTTTTTTAATTCCTTCTCACTTTCTGCTATCAGAGTAGTATCATCTGCTAAGGTTGTTGATATTTCTTCCAGTAATCTTAATTCCATTTTGTGATTCATCCAGTCCTGCCTTTCACATGATGTACTCTGCATATAAGTTAAATAGACAAGGTGACAGTATACAGCATGCTGCCCAACAGGTTGCCCGCGGGTGACCAGTCATCCGTGGCACCATCAGAAGTTGCCCGCCAGGTCCAGATGTTGAGAGGGGAAAATTCCCCCCTCCCACTTGTGCACCGGCAAAGTGCATGGGAGCCCAGGCCAGCACTGGGCTTGCTTGGTCTCTCCAGCAGTGCACACGGCAGCCACAGAGGGCCCACTTTGTGTTTTTGGGAGGGTGGCGGTGGCAGCGGCCAGAGGCAGAGGGTGATGTCCACGGCAGGCTGTGGCTTCTCCGCACTCTTGCTGGTGGCGTAGCTGGGCTTGTGTAAATCCAGGAGGGCTTTCTGTGGTGATGCGGTGGCATAGGGTAGGACAGGGGAGAACAGAGCCTGAAGCCCACCCTTTCCTCTTTGGCCATCCTGGCAGTGGTGGTGTGCCTCTTCCCGCCACTGGTGTCTCCGGCAGCACTGGAGAGGGTGCTTCTGGAAAAAGCCAGATACCTTGATAAGCGGGTGGGTGGGCAGCCAGGGGTCTGCTGCTGCCACCACCGCCAGCACTGTAGACATTGAAGGGCAGGGGGAGAGTGCAAGCCCAGCATGGGAGACTTTGGGGGGCAGGCGGCTGGAATCTCCTTTTTAAAAAGGTGCACCTTCCCCCCAATCGGACAGGTTGGGGGGTGAAAGTGTGCCTTTTTTGAAGAGGAGATTAAAGCAGCCTGGGAATTTACTGAGGCAAATAGCAGTGGCGGATCAGATCCGCCACCACTGCTTGCCAGGGTAACCTCCTGGGCTGCTCAAATCTCCTTCTTTGAACCTCTCCCCTCATCCCGGTGAGGGGGGGGAGGGGGGGAAGGCTCAACCCCTTTGAATTTGGCACCGCACCAGCGAGGGTGCTTGTGCAGCACCAAATTCAAATGTAGGGGGTGGTGGGGTGGGCAGTGGGGATCGTGTGCACGCTCATGCACACGTACGCACCCACACTTGGTGGGGAGCCCATGGGGATATGCTGTGGGAGGAAGGGAGCCCACGGGCTGTTCAAAGTTGGACAGCTCTGGTATACAGCCTTATCACATTCCTTTCCCAATTTTAAACCAAATAGTTGTTCCATATTGAATTCTGACTGTTGCTGCTTGTCCCACATATAGATTTATTAGGAGACAGATAAGGTGGTCAGGCACTCCCATTCCTTTAAGGACTTGCCATAGTTTGTTGTGGTCCACATAGTCAATGAAGCAGAAGTAGATGTTTTTCTGGAACTCTCTAGCTTTCTCCATAATCCAGTGCATGTTGGCAATTAGATCTCTAGTTCCTCTGCCCCTTCAAAATCCAGCTTGCACTTCTGGGAGTTCTCTGTCCACATACTGCTGCAGCCTCCCTTGTAGAATGTTAAGCATAATCTTGCTAGCGTGTGAAATGAGTGCAATTGCACGATACTTAGAGCATTCTTTGGCGGTTGCCCTTATATGGGATTGGGATATAGACTGATCTTTTCCAGTCCTCTGGCCACTTCTGAGTTTTCCAAATTTGCTGGCATAATTGCGTGTAGCACCTTAACAGCATCCTCTTTTAAGATTTTAAATAGTTCAACTGGAATGTCATCACCTCCACTGGCATTGTTGTTTGCAATGCTTTCTAAGGCCCACTTGACTTCACTTTCCGGGATGTATGGCTCGAGGTCAGCAACTACACTATCTTGGTTATCAGGGACATCCAGATCTTTCTGATATAATTCCTCTGTGTATTCTTGCCATCTCTTCTTGATGTATTCTGCTTCTGATAGGTCCCTACCATTTTTGTTCTTTATCATATCCATCTTTGCATAAAATGCCCCTTTAATATCTCCAATTTTCTTGAATAGATCTCTCTGGTTTTTCTTTTTCTTTTGTTTTCCTCTTCAGTTTGTTTGAATTTGGCTCTAAGAAGCTGAGCCACAATCAGCACCTGGTCTCATTCTTGCTGGCTGTATAGAGCTCCTCCATCTTTGGCTGCAGAGAACATAATCAATCTGATTCCGGTATTGTCCATCTGGTGATGTCCATTTGTAGAGTTTGCAATGACCAGCTTGTTCTCTTGACAAAACTCTATTAGCCTTTGCCCTGCTTCGTTTGGAACTCCAAGTCCAAACTTGCCAGTTATTCCTTTTATCACTTGACTCCCTACTTTAGCATTCCAATCCCATATGATGAGAAAAACATCTTTCTTTGGTGTCAGTTTTAGAAGGAGTTGTAAGTCTTCATAGAATTGGTCAATCTCTGACTCTTCAGCATTGGTAGTTGGTGCATAAACTTGGATTACTGTGATGTTGAAAGGGCTGCCTTGGAATCGTAACAAAATCATTCTATCATTTTTGAGGTTGTGTCCCAGCACAGTTTTTCCCACTCTTTTTTGACTATGAGGGCTACTACATTTCTTCTATGGTGTTCTTGCCCACAGTAGTAGATGTGATAGCCATCTGAACTGAATTCACCCATTCCCATCCATTTAAGTTCACTGATGCCCAAGATGTCAATGTTTATTCTTGCCATCTCATGTTTGTCCACATCCAGCTTACTATGGTTCATAGATCTCACATTCTAGGTTCCTATGCAGTATATTTCTTTGCAGCATTGGACTTTCCTTTCTCTTCCAGGCACATCTGCAGCTGGGCATCCTTTTGGCTTTGGCCCAGCCCCTTCATTAGCTCTGGAGCTACTTGTACTGGTCCTCTGCTCTTCCTCAGTAGCACGTTGGACACCTTCCAACCTGAGGGGCTCATTTTCCAGCATCATATGTTTTAGCCTTTTGTTTCTGTCAATGGAGTTTTCTTGGCAAAGATACTGGAATAGCTTGCCAGTTCCTATTCCAGGTGGACCACATTTAGTCAAACTCTCCGCTAAGACTTAAGAACATAAGAACATAAGAAGAGCCATGCTGGATCAGGCCAAAGGCCCATGTAGTCCAGCTTCCTGTATCTCACAGTGGATAGCTCATAGCCTCTCTAAGTTAGTCAAGCTCCTTTGCCACAACAGGGCAGTGATCCACTGAAGGGATCAAGCTAATACTGCAGTTTAATTCTTCTAGTTTCCTAAGGGCCTAGAGTGCTCCTGGAGGCTACGGTTTGAGGTCGCCATTTTTCCTTCACATTTCTGCCCTGCTGTGAACTGGAGCTCCCTGCCAACCCATGATATACATAAAGGAGAAACAGAAAAATTTAACTCTGTCTGGCATATGCTACTCTAAGCAAGGGATTCATAATGCCTCGTGATAACACCTCTTTAGATGAAGATATGCCTTTATATTAATAGAAATTATTAGTCTACCTTGACAAATAGAACTTGCTGGATAGATGCTATAGGAAAGCTTGATATGTCAAGAAGCAGCCAGAAAGCTTGGCAACCTACTGAGAAGGCTGAACAACAATCCAAACAAAACAACACTATATGCAAATAACCCCCAACCAAACAACACACCAAGTACTCCTGGCAGGGAAGACCAACAAACCCATAATAAAAATAAAATATCAAAGGGATATTCAGAGCAAAGCCAATGAACTGTCCGTTGCCTTCATATCAGGGGAACTGATAGAAGTCATGAGAGGAGGTAGAAACGGCAAAGCAGCAGGACTCAATAATATATGGATCAAGCTAATTAAACATTTTGGACAAAATGCAAAGGAATGACTCCTTCATCTCTTTAATAACTGCTGGATAAGCAAACAAATTCCAAAAATATATTGGAAGATAAAAATAATCACTATACTGAAACTAGGCAAAAAACTATCAGATCCCAAAAGCTATAGAAGTAGACAAAACCGAAATTGCACAGCAGAGCAGTACTTCTAGAATTGAGGTGCAAGGTTGGCATTGGTCCACCGAAGTACAATACAGTACTCAAAAAATCTGTCTTTGTAGCAAATTAGATTATCATGGGTGACAATGTGGGAAGCCTCCTGTGATTTTGGAGTGCAATCTACCTGTTCATTTCCTGGCCAAGCTTAGTCTCAGTCTGACTGAAATGGATCTTATCTTATTTGGAACATATTTTCCAGCTGCTCGGTTAATAATTTGATGTAGCAATTGAATCATGCAAAAACATCACATCACTTTTTTAGAGTCCTCTAATTAAGTTGTTCATTGTGGTTACATTTATCAGTAAAGGAAATAACCATGAGACACCTTTTTTCCTAAAAACGCTTAGTGATCAGACTGAATGAATCTGGCTAGGTGGCTTATGTTCTTCCCTACAGATATAGTGTTTTGGAGAATGACAGTAGGATTTTAAAGAAAATAAAGAGTGGAAGAGGAAAGTACAGTTTATCATAACACATCATGGGTAACCGGAGACTGCACTAATCATTTAATAAGTGGTGAGTGAAGTACCTTAGAAAGAGTAGGAAACAAATGTTCTTTATCTATTTATCCAAGAGCACAGAGGTGCTAACAAACACTAACTTTGTTCCATTTGCCCACTGACACTGTCATTTAATGGAGGCCAAGAGGGAATTATTGAAATAATGGCTAAAGTACTCCATTGTTCCCCTCTAACTTATCCCGTCTATGTGGTAACATTTTTGTTCATTTTTCTTAAATGACACTAGTTAAAATCCAGTAGTAAGTAGTATAGGCCTACTGAGTCAGTGGAGATTTGCTGATTCCCTTGGTTCAGTAGGCCTACTTTAGCTATAACTTATTACTGCATATTAGTTCAAATGAAATTTGAATGAAACTTGAATGAAATTTACTGCTTTGGCTTAAATGCATGTCTTGGTTACACCTTATTAAGGCCATTTAAAATATATGATGTTGAAGCACAAAGATGCAACTGGGGATTTTTTTTTCTAACAATACCTGTGAAAAAGCAGAAGTTAATTCCTTCAGTAACAAATTGTGTGAAACAACTCAGTTGTCCTTTATATGATGAATGTATGGCACTAATATTAAATGAAGACATGTCTGTATCTTAACTTCTTCCTTAATACTAGCTCCCTGACTTATTTTATTCCATCAACAAATTTGAGGCCTCGGCAGTGATTTCTTCCTCAAGGGGAAAGAAGTAGAATGGTACAAAAGATTGAGAAGAAAACTCTGAAAGGCTCACGAAGGTTCACATACCATTCCACTTCAGTGAGCCTGAACTAGTTTATGGTTCTACAACTGCTGCTAAACTTCCTGGGTTTCAGTGTGCTACAGTTTGGAAAATCAGTCAAACCTATACACCACATATAAGAAATGAGCAATATATTCAGAGAAACATGCTACATTTACGGTATATTCAGATTTTTGAAAACTGGTTTTATTTGTTAAAACAGCGTGATATCAATTCATGGAAACATGTGTTTCCCAATGATATTTATTTTGAAAGGTCTTCCAAATGAGACTTTTATTATGCAATTGCCTACTTTTAAAAATGTAGCATTTTGTCACCTGCAACACTGTTTCTTCTGTATGTTCTTTTCCTACCACCACATACACAACACACATAGTCTCTCCTGAATAGAACCAGAATAGCTGCACAGTGTATTTTGATTGGTAGCACTGGGGTTGTCTCTGCAAATGCACACTTTGTAACCTTTGGAACAAAATACCAAGAAAGTCTCCAGTATCTGTCCAATTCAATCCCAGTATGTTTAATCAGAAGCAATGGCACACCTAGGTAATGATCAATCTTGTTTCTATAGGGTTACAGAGGGTCCTTAGGCTGCCATGTATATTATTTCAGCTGTGAAGCATAAAACTAACATTTTATTTCTCTCTGCGATCAATTGCTATTCAATGTTCCACAGCAGCTTCTATATTTTATAGCACTGTTTTGCAACATTTTCTAGTTGTGACCCCCTTTTATTATAGCTAAGTAACCTGCAGCCCCAACACATTTGCATAAAGAGGCACTTTAATGGCGTAAAGCAGGCATGTCCAAAGTCAGGCCTGGGGGCCAAAGGCGGCCTGTTTTCAAATTTCAAGCGGCCCGCAGCCTTTTCTCCCCACCAGCTCAGCCTGTCATGCATCCCCGCCAGCTGGCCCCTCCCCATACCAGATAGAGACGTCTGCTTGCAGTTTTTCGGTTTGCCTGCCCTCCCTGCCTCTGTCCATCCCCCTAGCCACCTGCCCAGCCTAACCACCCCTGGCTCCATTGCTGCAGCATCCTCCCCACCTCCTTGCATGTCCTAGAGGATTTTCCAAAGTCCGGCCCAGGGGCCAAATGGGCTTAAGGGTTGGCCCCCCACCCATTTTCACCTCACCAAATCTGGCCCTCCTTGCAAAGTTTCAACACCCCTGGAGTAAAGAAAAACACATTAAACAAGGTTTTTCAGAATATAATTTTATCCATACTGTATATATTAATGTAATAATGGATTATGATAAGGGGTTATAAATTTGCCTCTTTCAGATAAAAATACAGAAGGAAATGTGTCAATACACATTGAGTTTAATTTACTGTTTTGGATGTGGGAATGACCCTCCCTCCCTCTAAAGCCCAAATAAACATTGCCCCCATGGGCCCTGCCCCATCTCTGATTTTCCTCCTTCCCCTTTTTGCCCCTCTTGCCTTCTTCCTCCATGACTCAGGCAGGGCCCAGTGGCATTTCCCTGCCCAGATCCCCACTCCCTTCACTGCACCACCATCAATGCACCTGGAAGAGCAGGAGTCTCAGGTTGAGTGAAAGGTACTACTGCCTCCTTTAGGAGGGAGGATGCACCAACCCCACCCCCTTAACAAAGATGCAAAACAAAGATTCAGGCTAGTGAAACAGGCTAGCAGTTCTGCTCCACCAATACATATTAATTTTTTTTGGGGGGGGTCCCTCTTAAATCAGCAGGACTTAATCTCCTGCAAACCATAAATTGCAATCCACTGCACACTTGCAAATCCAAGTAAATACAATGGGATTTACTTCTTCTTCCAGAGCTTCCAATTGGATAGACACATTTATGGACTGCTTGCTTTTTTTTAATCTTCAGAAATATTAATAAATGCAGCTACCAATTGAAAAATATTTACATTTATTATTTATTAGATTTATAATAATATATAATGGCACAGTGGTTAAATGTCTGCATGGCAGGTAAAACTGTGCTCACGACCTGGGGTTCAATCCCAGGTAGCAGGCTCATGGTTGACTCAGCCTTCCATCCTTCTGAGGTTGGTAAAATAGTACCCAGCTTGCTGGGGGTGGGGTGGGGGGAATGCGTAGCCTGCATACTGTAATTAAACTGTAAACCACCCAGAGACTACTTGAAGTGGTATGGGGCAGTATATAAGCAGAACACTTTGCTTTTGCCTTATATACCACCCATCTAGCAACAAAGGCTACTCTGGGCAGTGTGCAAGGTTTATACAAAGACAAAACATATAACATCAGCAGAATTAAATGAATATCAATACAACAAAATAAAATGTAATAAACATAATAAACATAATTAAATGCAGTTAAAACAAACAGAGGACTAAGCTAGGCTAAGACAGAACAGAACAGGTAAATAGCAGCAACCAAATAAGAAAATTAATATCCAGGGGAAGCCTTTCGAAATAGCCACGTCTTCAGATTTTTCTTAAAGACTGAGAGCGAGGGGGCCAAACATATCTCAGGAGGGAGTTGGTTCCATAGCCGGAGAACCACCACCGGGAAAATCCTGGTTCCTTGTAGAGGATTTACGAGCCTCCTTCAATGATGGCACCCTCAAATGCCCTGTCTGAGATGAATGGGTGCTACGGGCAGAACTCTATGGTAGGATGCACTCTGACAGATAGCAAGGTCCTAAACCACTTTTATTAATTAAGTAGTTGTAATGTTCTGTGGGTCAGAAAAATATGCCTAAGTAACAATTTACTTAAGATTTCTAACATATTATTATTATTATTATTATTATTATTATTATTATTATTATTATTATTATTATTATTATTATTATTATCAGGGACATATTTTGTTAGCTCTTGGTCATGGGACTTACAGAAAGGCATAAATCAAACCTAAATAAAAATGAAATGATCCTATATCAATCAAAATTTTCAGTTTTAGATTATTAAACTTGATCTAATATATTAATGACTTATTCAGTTCTGTGATTAGACTGCAGCAAATGCATGCACACACATGCACCCTCTTGCACACTCCCTCCTCTTTTTTCCATTCAGAGAAAACTGGGTAGTTCACAGCCTTTTCTTCCCCAAGGGAAAAGACAAGATTTTCCACCAGCATCCCATGCCTAGCATCACAGCTCCCAATAGAGAAGCCAACCACACATGTCAACACTAGTGAAGGGACAGACATCATCCAGCAGTGCAGCTGATGGCAGCAGGCTGACTTACAGAGAGCAAAATAGGTCACCTGGCACACATACTGTAGCTCTGACCTGCAAGACGCTGCTGCCAATCCTTGTTCTCCAGCAGCTCTATCTGAAGCATCTGTCTCATTCTACTTGATGGTAGAGACAACTATGCAATTGTTCAAGAAAACAAGAAGTATTTCATTTGGTTTTGGAGGTAATCTATTGAAATTTGTAACTACAGGTTTATATTGAAAGGAACCACCAGGTATTATTAACCCTAAGGGCCTCTAAGAAGTCTTTTAAATGATCTCACTATAAGTTTTAAAAATGGTCCTTATAATAATCTTCAACTATCTTGCCTACTGCGTTCATAGTACTTCCGTAATATTGTTATATTTGTTCATTATTATAGCTTAGAATCCAAAGAACTGCATGGCTAGTTCAGTGGCTTCAGAAAGAACCTTAATTTACAGTTGTACCTTGTATAAAGGAATTAATTTGTTCCAAATGAAATTATGTTAAGCAAATTTTCCTTTATACAAATTCCCATAGAAATGCATTGAAAATGGAGTAATCCCATTTTTATGTTGTACGGATTTTCCCCATAGACGATTATGTTAAGCAAATTTCCCCTATCTCTGGAATTTTTTATGTTGTACAAATTTTATGTTATACAAGTTGTTTGTTATACAAGGGTCCACTGTACATTGCTCATATAGGAACCACCATTGATGCAAATTGTATTGGAAAGGGGATAAGTCAAAGCGGCTTGCAAAATGCTATAGAAGGTAAAGAATAACAATATCACCAGGTGTGCAGAAACCCATTGAGTTAGATATCTAGGTATTTCAAGTAGCTGTGGCAGACTTCAAAAGCTACAATGCCAAACAGGAGTTTGTTGAGTTTGTTCTAGTACAGACCTTGACTTCTTTACTATGAGGAGTTGAGACCATATGTATACCTATTTTAAGCAGTTACACTCATGTGTATAATCTCTAACATGAAAAAAGGTAAATGTTTCTATTTTTCTTATTCACGACATATTCAGTGGGATAAATTTTTAAAACCAGAATGTAAATATAATCATATTAATATTTATTTTATTATAAATATTGAATTGGTGCACACTGTTAACTGAAACATGGAAGAGACTTTAGTTCAAAGTTTCACGTATTTGAATATGAAGCAGGCCACACAAAGAGGTCCCAAGGATCATCACAGGCATCAAAGGGGCATCATAGAATCATAAAGATTTGTTCAGCCTCTGTTGTCAAAATGAAACTGACTGGGATCACTTTAAAATTATTAGATTAAAACTGAAAAACCTTTGACCTTCCAGATGTTCTAGAACATCTACTCCCATCAATTCCTATTAGCTGCTCTGGTTAGCACTGACAGTATTGGGAGTCCAACACTTGGAGGGCTACAGACCTCTCAGCTCTCTACTACAAAAACTGCAAATGTAGTTACAGTACTTAAATACTATAAGGCTCCAGTCCTATATATAATTACAGTACTTGAGAAGTAGAGCCATTAGAAATCTGTAAGGCTACCCTATATGGATTGCTCTTATGATTACTTGATTACATTCTACATGTTGTTGTTGTTGTTGTTGTTGTTGTTGTTGTTGTTGTTGCTGCTGCTGCTGCTGCTGCTGCTGTTGTTGCTGTTGTTGTTGTTCAGTTGTTAAGTCATGTCCGACTCTTTGTGACCCCATGGACCAGAGTAGGCCAGGCCCTCCTGTCATTCACTGCCTCCTGGAGATTGGTCAAATCCATGTTGTTTGCATCAATGACACTGTCCAACCGTCTAATTATCTGCCATCCACTTTTCCTTTTGCCTTCAATCTTTCCCAGCATCAGGGACTTTTATTTATTTTGAATATTTTTTCCCACCTTTCCTCCTTGGAAAAGGACCCAAGACGGCTTACAATAATGGGGGGACAATATATAGCCCAGAACATTTAAGATATATTCAAGTTAAGAACAGGGAATTGGAAGAGGCATCTTAGAACATTAAAAGGTAACATTAAAGCTACCAAGAGCATGCAAAAAGAAAAGAAAATTCCATTACGTGGGGTGGAAACTAACATGGAAATCACTAACATGGAAATATAACATGGAGATGGCCAAACTGTTGGAGCCTCAGCTTCAAAATAAAAAAATACCTTCCACATACAGCAATGTAATATCAAAGATGGGAAATGCTAGTCTTTTGGACTACATATCAGATAATCCCCAACCCACACCGCCATTGGCTTTGCTGGCTGGAGTATTCTGTACATTCAGATTCAAAAAAGTAGCTTTTCCCATCTGTGGTCAAAAGGTTCTACTATATCACAAAAAAGAAAATAAAAGAATTGAACAAATATGGACAGCTCTGATACAGGATGACTTTTGATAACCTCAGCAGGCTCGTATAACAGATGAAGCATGTTGTTAGTTTTGGTCTTGGTAGAAGTCCAAGTGTGGCTGGATTCCCAAATGAAGCCGCTTATGACTGGATGCAAGAGTGGGGTTGTCTAGGTGTATCAGAATGTAGCATTTGGCTTGTACCCAGTAATATACTATTACGAGGATAACTAATCTTCTTACTGTGCCTACAATTTTTAAAATCTATTAATCTATGTTTATATAAAAGATTCTGAAACAAGTAGCAGCATTTGAAGTGGAAAAATAAATGGCCAAAGCAACCATACAGTGACAGATTTGAAAAACCTTGATTCCTTTTTGTAGAATCAATGTTGGATGTTTTTCTGTTCCCCAGGTGGCATTTTACCATTAAATGTCCATACTAAATATTAAAAATGAATAAAATGGTTCTTGCTTTGCTCATATTTACTTAGCACGTATCAGTGAATTAAATAATATCCAAGTGGCAAGCCATATCAGTCATGCTGAACCAACATGTTCAAACATAGCGTGGCTCTGTCTCTCTTTTTTTGTCCTTCTAAATGTAACAGAAGGTTCAATGAGCTGGGAGAATAAATATGAGGTCATTCCTTCCTGTTTTATGAATTCACAGTCCAAATTCATCATCGTTCTATACGAGAGGATAGTTACTATACTAGGTAGTTAATACCCTCACCCTCACCCTCACCTTATACTATACTGTGGCTATTAATAATATCAATTTTGACTTGCAACAAACCTTTTAAGTTATTTTTAGAGAATACTAAGAAGTGTTTTTTATACCTGTTGATATAAATTAGCAGATATAATTTTATGCGAATCAGATTGTCTTTAGAACTTATCCATGATACATTCCCTCTTTTTTGGTAACATGTAAGTGGCCACAGAGGACCCAATCCTTTGCTGAAGGCAATTTCAACGGCCAGTCCAATTTGCTTCCAAACAGGGATTGGAAAGGGGTCACTATCTTGTCCTTTGCCACAGGCATTAAAATGTCTTGGACTGGCTCTGTTTGTATTTACTGTATTTTATGTTATTTGTAATGTTGTAAACCCCTTCAAGTGGCTCTGTTGTCCCAAATGGGTGGTGAGTGTATATAGCTAGCTAGCTGGTTAGTTAGGGCGTTTATACATGACCCCTAAGCTCTGCCGCAAATGGCTGCAAGGTCCGGACCTTAAAAATGTTTACCCACCAGCTCCGGACTTTGCAGACAATTAAGTGCGACCCTGCCCACTTTAGCAAGACCAAACAGCAGTTTTCTTGTACCTGCTTTTTGGAGGTGACAAATATCTGATCCGGTGTAAGGATAGTGAGTGCAGGGCTCTCCTGGCTTCCGTTTGTTCTTTTTTTGCGCCCCGCCCCTTTAAGAGATCTGAATGCTGCCCGGAACAAAAGGGAGGTAAGAAGGCATTCTTTTCTTTCTTTTTTCTCCGTCCCTCAGGCAGCCAGCAACCAGGAAGTGCGGAGGGGGGTGGGGACAGAGGAAGAGCAGGAACCCCTAAGATCTCTGGTCCGAATTTAAGTGGCCAGCGGATCTTAGGGGTCGTGTAAAAAGGCCCTTAGTTAGTTAGTTGTACACCGCCCAGAGTGGCCTTTGGGTCAGATGGTTTTGCAGTATATAAATCAAATAAATAAATAAAGGTGTATAGGGAGGGATAGGCACTGATAGACCATTCTTTATCTGCCTGATTTCCTGATTAGAGTTTTGGATTAAAATTCAGAAGAACTAGGTTCAAATCTCCATTCAGCCGTGAAATTTACTTTCTCATCTTTGGACAGTTGCACACTGTCAGCCCAAAATACATTGTTACTTAGAATCATTGAATTAATTATATAATAATTTTGTTGGAAGGGACCTATATGCCATCGAGTGCAGGAATCCAAATCAAAGCAGATCTGACAGATAGTTGTCTAAATTTCCACTGAATGCCTCTAGTGTTGAAGCCCACACCACTTCTCAGGTTAATTGGTTTCATTGCTATACTGCTCTAACATTAGGAGATTTTTCCTGATGTTCAAATAAAATCTGGCTTCCTGTAACTTGAGCACATTGTTGCATGTTGTGCACCATGGGTTGATCGAGAACAGATCCTGCCTCTCTTTAGAGCCGACAAAATAAAAGTGTGATGAACTTGTGTGTTGGAGATGCTACTATATACCTTTACTTTTGTAGATCTCTGTCAGCTGGGCACAAGAGGACAACTTGTGGTTGTCCAAATGCCACCGGACTGCTAGTAGGAACATTCTACTCTTGATATATGATATTCCATCTAGACCCCACTTTACTTCATAAAACTTCAGGGGGTTTTTTGGTTTTTTTTTTTTTTTTTGCAAAAAGAAAATTTCACCTAGAAACCAGAATGAGACTTTATGCATTGTTATAATTTGCAATCTTAATGTTTGGTTTGATTACCTAA
The DNA here is from genome assembly GCA_037367245.1 of Phrynocephalus guinanensis. Taxonomy (NCBI): domain Eukaryota; kingdom Metazoa; phylum Chordata; class Lepidosauria; order Squamata; family Agamidae; genus Phrynocephalus; species Phrynocephalus guinanensis. The sequence goes on along the minus strand of CM074738.1, from coordinate 80,824,578 downwards.
ATACAGCACATTGATACAGTATAGATATATATTCTTAAAAACAGACCTGAATGTAATTCAACGTTGATATCTTTTTAGGGGAGTGGTCTGAACTGCTGCCATTTCCCACCTGCCCTTGTCCTGAAGAACAGAACCACCAGCATAACAATGAGGTTTCAGGAAGGAATCCCATTCAGTGCTACAACAAAACTGTGATCCAAAGTTTGGCCAACCTTATGCATGTCTGAAGCACATACTTTCCTCTACATGTGCACATACACATGTATGCACAGTTTTGCTGTGTGACAAAACATGTTTAAATGTGCACAGTATTTTAGAACATATTTGCAAAGCACATTCCTCTTCTTTTGGAACTAAAGTAAAGAACAAAATTTGGGTTCTAAGCTTTTTTGTGTTTTTACTGTGGTGACTGCCTAGGAATTTAATGTGCTCTCCTTGTAATAAAAGATTCTCTAGCATGCGATTGGGCAATGAAGTATTTCAGTACTTGCCTGTAGGCTTATTCATTTTGAAGTCTAGACACTCTTCTGCTCAGCTAACAACATTGTTTACCAGAAAAGGTTCAGCAAAAACTGTTGGTAAAATTACTCAGTGGTCAGTCATGCTTCTTGAAATTAATGTTCAGATTGAGCATGCTGCCGCTGTGGGAACACTCAGGCAAAATGTTGCAGAAAATATTGCTTGACACAGGTATTCGCAAACATTTTAATAAGCAAATGACACCCTACTGTATATTTTATTTATGTATGAATGACTTAAATCAGGTCTATTTCTTTTCACCTAGAACTGATTACAATATTTCCTCACAGTAGAATTGTTTATTGGCTTAATTTTTTAAAAAAATAATATTTCTCCTTTAAGGTGTCTTACATTATCAAAAGAAAGTATTTAAAGCTAACAACAGTGTGTATACAAATTTTAAAAAATACCAAACAAATGTCATACCAAAATGGTAAACAAAAGCAACAACAAAACACGTTCAAAGCAGTAAGATACAGCAACCCATCAGAAGGTTTTTTAAGAGAAAGCTTGCCTGGAGACAAAGATCTTTGCCTGCTTGTGGAAAGACAGCAAAGGTGGGGCCAGCCTGTGGGATAGAGTTCCAAAGTCTGGGAGCAGCAACAGAGAAGGTCCTTTCCTATGTCCATGCCAAATACACCTGTGTTACGGAGCTCTGGCAGCAAAAGAGATCTGCCTTATAGTAAACAACCCTTCATCACTGAAGAATTTATTGTTAGCAAATTTCAGTGTTGCTGTGAATATTTGTGGCTATCCATTTTCTCTGCAGAAACCATGTGTTCATTGTCATGGATCAGAGTATCTCGAAAGCAGCAGATTAGAAATTATTATTCAGCTCCAGAAAAGAGCAGTGACTAGCTGAAGAAACTGTGGTGAAATTACACTAATTGTATATGAAATGTGCAACAATTATTCAAATCTACATACCATGCTTACCAAGATATCTGGACTCGTTGAAGGAGGAATATAATACACAATTAGTATAGCAGCAAATATTATGCATCAAGCATGTAACAAGGACCTAATTCTGCATTATAAGTATTGTACACTGACGCAGACAGAGAAGTGTCCTGCATATGGAATAACACTGTACAGGAAACGAGAAACAGCTATAAAAAAGTGAAAGGAGTCAGCTACTTGGATTTGACTGGCCTTCATTTTAATGTTTTTGAAATGTTAAAAGTTGCTTGTGCTTCTATGCTTCTACTGGTCTAGTGACCATACGATCTTGATCCACTAAGGCCTAGCAGATGGCTTGCAATTCTGGAAGAGGCAGTCTTGGTCACTCCCAGAGGGGAATAGAAGACATTCTCCTGCTGGTATTAACATTACTTGTCCCTCACAGGAGAATGATCCTAGTTATGTAATTTCTGCTAGGGAAGAAACTTCCTGCTCCCTCACAGGGGCCTTGCAAAAATCCTTAATTGCATGTATCAGCTCCAGCTGTGTGAAGTTCACACCAGCTCCCACCATCTTTTTTACTAGATTCTTCTGTTTCATCAATTATTTCAAGCAATAGTGAGTCCCCCCCCACCCTTTCACAAAACTCAGGTCCGTTAAATCATTTTTAGCTTTCCATAAGTCTCTTTCCACATTCTTTTTAACTCTAGGTTCAACCAAAGAACTAACTGCTGACAACATATCACTAACTAAAGAGAAAGAGAGATTATTCACAAGCTCCTATGAGCTTAACTGTGAAACACCCATCCCACATTGGGTTCCCTTGCCTCTTTCATGGTATTTGTACAGTTTTTGGTTGGGAGCTGGACTGTTCCATGACTGCTCCCAGGGCATATGAGATATCTTCTAGCCTTGCTGTTGCATCCTTCAAATAAATAAATAAATAAATAAATAAATAAATAAATAAATAAATAAATAAATAATGTGCTTCCCTTTCCAGTCAACCCAGTATGGAGGCTTAAGGAGTTTTCTTTCCCTCAGCTCTCTTTCAACTGCCTCACTCTTTTCTCCCCCTCCTTTTTCCTCCTAAGCCTAGCACTCATCTACCTCACACCTCAGTTCTTTCCCCCACCCATACATATCCCATTTCCAGCCCAAACACCAGACACCCCACTGGCCATTCCTTTCCCAGGTTTTCCACTTGCATTCTGTTTAGAAAAGATACTTCACAGGTTTTTTGTTTTTGTTCATCTGTCAAGGTTAATGCAAAGGCAACAGGACCCCGTCCAGGGCCAGGCTGCAGAACCAGGTTACAATACTCGAACCATCAAGGGCGCAGTCTACCAGACCACAGTCATTCTAATCCAGATGAGCAATGACCAAGCTCAAAGGAGTTAGGTAAATCGGAGTCAGACAGACCAAGAGCCAGGAGCCATGTGGAGCGAACCAGGGCAGCAGGTATCAGCAGGGTTCAGGAGCACAAAGGAAAGCGAGGCAGGAACAGGCAAGAGACAGAACTGAAGCAGGGTCACTACCTGAGTGACAGGAACTCAAGCCAACCCAAAGCAGGAGCAAGACCACATGAGCTAGAAGCTTTGTTGCTGAGGCAAAGGTTTGCAAAGAGAAGCCAGTTCTTATAGAGTCCAGTCCTCAGATTCCATAGGTGACACTCCTGAGGAGCTCAGTAATCATTGCAGGGATAGGGCCCAAACCTATAAGCTCCAGGGCCCCTTTCTCCCACAGGAGCGAAGCCAATCTTGCATGCACTAGAGTTAGAAAGATCAGGCACGGCCCTGATCCTGACACCATCTCATCTGCTAACAATTCCTTTTCCTCTTGTGAAGCAGATGGCCCACCCGCAGTCTCTACTTCTTTCTTACAGGTTGACTTTCCAAAATATTTCATCAGTTTCTAGACGGGGCACTGTGTGTTCATATCCCTGGCGATATGAACATGAACTGTGGCAGCACAAGTGCAAGGGAGGTCCATACCTGATGGCAATTTTAGTGGTGTTTTTAATGTATCGTATTTATTTATTGCATTTACATGTTTTTATTGTTCTGATTTTATTATATTTTGATGTTTTAATTGTCCATTTTGATTGTGAGCCGCCCAGAGACCTTTGGGTAGTGGGCGGCATACAAGCTATATAAATAAATAAATAAATAAATAAATACCATTCCCCCCACTGAACCATCCTGTCCACTCACCTGTCAACTCGCAGTCAGCATGCCCATCCTCATTGCAAATACACCAATCATGGATGTGGCCTGGCTGGTGCTTCACCACCTCCTGGGGCAGCCAACCACTCTGGTGAGGAGGTGGGTTGAAGAGTCTCTCCACTAAGCACAAAAGAGTAAGCATGGTCCCAACCTTGGGTAACCCAGATGTTCTTTGACTGCAGTTCCCAGAAGCCTTTATCACTAGCTCTGCTGGCTGGGGTTTCTGGGAGATGCAGTCCAGTGACACCTGGGTTACCTAAGGCTGGGAACCATTTATCATACTACTTTAATTTCAGCACTGTCCCCAAACCTTCTGGATTGGTCATATGTACTTATTTCCGTGAGTCACATTTTCCTTCATATTTTTCTTTTCTCCATTTGTTCACTTTTATGCTAGAAAGGTTAATAGATGTGGGCCTCCCACTTTTAACTAAATAATATTCAGATGCCAGTTCTATATGGGTGCTGTATGATTCTTGGGCTTCCCCACCTTATCTGGTGGGAAAAATGAAAATGTGACACTTTGGTATTTTGAAACATTGGGCCTTTTTTCCTGATGAATCCTCTAGGCCCCTTAACACAAAATGTATTACAAAAGATTAAATAAAATGCAAAAGGTAGGGACAAGATGTTATTTGGAATAGATGGAAGGAAAAAATGGGTAACTGGTTTCTGTATAAAATCAAAATAGCTGAGAAGGACACTAAGCTGTAGAGGAGGAGAGAAGTGATCAGTAAAAATAACACCTCACAAGACACACCCTAAAATACGATGGAACATCAGGGATCAACATGTCTGTGAAGATTCTCAGTCATCCAGGTGAGGTTATCTGGAAGCTGAGTCATGGCAACTGGAATTCTTTTCTTGAAAGATTGAAACATTTAGCTGCTCATCCAAGCTGCTTCACTAGTATGAGGGAAGTTAGTGAGCCCTGCAATTTATAGTTCACCTTGATTTCACATCCTAGTCTGAATAGGCTCATTAGGTGGACAATGGCCTGAATAGGCTTGTTAGATTATTATAATAGCCTGGAGAATGTGAAAATCCCACCTATTCAACCCTTCCCAAGCCCATTAAGTATGGGCCGTTAGCTATGGCCTTGGTGGTAGAAATGTGAAGTATTTTTATTTGTCTGGGGATTGTTGAAAACCCAGCCTGATAAGTAGCATATAGACGGTGGTGTCTGACCCTCCCCCCACCTCTGTTGAGAGAGGGGTTTTCAATACTCACATGAATGGCTTCCCTGACCTCTCTCTCAAACTACCTATCTTCTCTGTCTAATATGTGTACATCATTGTCTTTGAATTAGTGCCCTTTTCCTTCAAGTGGAGGTACACTGCTGATTCTGGTCCTCACCACTAACTTCCCTCAGGCTGATGAAGCAGCTTGGATGAGCAGCAAAACGTTTTGATCTCTCAAGGAAAGAAGTCCCGTTGCCATGACTCAACTTCCAGATCAGGGTTCAATATACTGTAGTACTGTGATCCACATGAATATATTTACATTGCTACAAGCTGGAGAAATGTGGAACCAAAACCACACCATAGTCTAGTGGTGGTGTAACACCCCTCCCAAAAATTCAGCTGTTTGTTCTGGACTGACATTGTTGATACCAGTTTCACGCTAGCGGCGTGAGGACAGAGGAAATAATATGGGTATCAATGGTACAAAGAAAGTTGAACTAATACTTTGTATCAATGAACTTTGAATTAGCTTCACACAAAGACTGGAAAAGTAAAGTTAGTTAAAACAATTATAGTAACAGCAACCTACTTTGGTGAACTTTTGAATCTTAACTAATTACTTTTTAAATGTAATTTACCAAGTCGTCATACTGTAAGGGTTATATTTGAGATGTAGAAAGCTGGTATTGTCATATACTGAACTTTGCATGAACTTAATTTTATCAGTGGCCCACAGCTACTCAAAAGCTATGACAGTGGAAGATTTCAAAAGCCAATCCAGTATGGAAATACTTAGTAAATACTAAATAGTAGTGTATGTGCAAATATAGCCAGTTCAAGGGATGACACTCAATGGTCATACAAGTGAACCTATAGAGAGTCTGGTATTCTACTTCAGATCACAAAGTTCATTCTTTTTTAAAAGTTGCTAAATCTAGTGGTTCAATAACCTTGCTTTTAGTGATACCCACAGCTTCACAACATAATAATGGGCTAAAGGAAATGAACATAATTTATGGGGAAGTCTGAAGAAGGCTTGAAATAAAGTCATGCAAAAGTGCTTAACTTTCCCCCTCCCCATTACTGTCTTTTCAGAACAGGCAAAATAATTCACTGTGAGACAACTTGATGTGAACCTTCTTTGCTTTCCCAAACTTTAACCAAAACCAGACTTCTACAGGAACTGAAAAACTTGGCTTAACCTTAACTGAATAGCTAAAGAATCTTATGTATGTCCTTTTTTTTCCTAGTGAGGCCCAGCATGGAAATACCAAAATACTGAACAGAAACATTCTCTTCCTGTCCAACTGCATCAGAAAAAAAATAATGATGTAAATGTTGTTTATTCTAAAAAGGCTCCCAATCCATTCTGTTGTGCAAGTGTTTGAATAAATCCAGTGATATCTGACTTCGTTTTGACCCCTAGATGTAGATAATTGAAATCTAGGAGTCAGACAAAATAGATTCACACACACACACACACACACACACACACACACACACACACACACACACTTTCACTTGACTTACTTCAGCTTCCAAGCATTCTTCACCCCCGTCTTAGCCTCCATGTGAAGCTACCATGCCTGGAAAGGGGTGACTAGGCTGCCACCAGCAGACTGGGGGCCACTGCATCAGCAATATGGGCTTCCATATGGCAGAAACCCACTTTTTTCAGTCCACTTCCTGGAGATGAATAGCAACACAGTATGTATTGAATATTTATGTATTTATTGACAGTGGGGATCTGTGTATAACCAAAACTGTGGTGCTTGGATACATGCAGTTCAAGGGAGAAGTGTAATAACCCTAACTTACTTTAATCTGTAAATTAAAGCTTTTCCTAATCTAGTGCCTTCAGATATTTAGGACAAGTCCCATTATCCTTAGCTAGCATGACCATACAGGCAATCATATTCCAAAACATCTGGAAGTCACCCGACTGGTGCATGCTGATTCCCTGTAGACACACAGAGAACTATAAAGGTCTTTAGGGTTCTTAATGAAGATGTTCAGGAGCCAAACCTGCTGATTTGACATTTAAGCCTTAATGAATTCAGAAGGGCTTCTTTGAAAAATTGCCATATAACCTGTTCAGCCTCCTGTCACACCCTACTCTCATATATTAACATCAAAACTCCCTTTGCCTTGTCACTTGGCAATTTAGGTAATAGTTTCTATTAATGTATTGCCACAGGAATAATTCCACTTTCTTTAATAATCTTTACTTGCTTCTTCTCTTCCTCCTTCATTGCCACCAATCCTTAGTTGCCCCTGTGTGTGTGTGTTTGCCCCTTTCTCTCAGGCTCTTATAACACCCTCCACATATCCAGCCCTCAGGTATTAAACTCAGCACTGCTTCGTTTGAATAGAATAAGATTTTATTAAAACAAGGGTGTCAAAATAACACTGTTTCTTCCTAGGTCTTAAGTTTATTCAGCCCAATATGGGCTCCCTTCAAACTCTTTCTCAGAGTGCTTTTACCCCAGACACCAAAACCACCATCTCCTCTATCTCTCTACTGCAGTCTGCTCCACAAACACATTCCCTCACCTTATCTAGTATTCCTCCCAGCAGATCACAACCATTCTTACCAACATGGCATGTTCCTCACCCATCCCCTCCCATCACACACCTACCCAATCAAGGTATTTTTTCTCTCCCGCCTTTTAAAAACAAGTCTCTAACATTTATATATACAAGGCTAAACCTGGAGTCGATTCTTGTGAGGAACAAATTTTTCCCTGTGATCAACCAAGAAGTGTAGCTTGCGATAGTTTCACTAATAAATGTTGCAATGTTGAGAACACAAACATTATCCTTTTGCATCTTTTTGAAATCTGCGAGGGTCCCTACATTATTTCTGTGCAAACAGTGCAGTGAACAGAAAGCAATTAACCATAGAAAACAATTAATCGGGGGTGGGGGTGGGGAGAGAAGGTGGCTGGAGCATTATGGAAACTATAATCCAAAAAAGAGAAGAACTTTCCAGAGCTCTTTTTGCATCTTTCTGCATTTTCTGCAATTTGCAACTGCCATTGATGCCACTCCTGCTATACAACAGAATGTTATTTATTGGTATAAAATAATGCGGAAAATTAATATACTAATTTGTATAACATAAAAAATTTGAATTATTAGCATATTAGGCAAATATTTAAGAATCAACATGGATACAGAAGGGGGGGGGGAAATGACAGTCTAGTTGTTGATGATGCTCTTCTTACTCCTGAAATCTAGTCCTGCTGCAAGTCAACAGAGTCAACATAAATACTTAACACAGATGTCTTTTTAAAAAATGTTATTTATTTATAGATTTTTGAGTATTTTTACCCCACCTTTCTCCTTGGAAAATGACCCAAGGCAGCTTACAGTAAGTTGTACTACTTCTATGTACTTTTGTTGTAGAATAAGTGTTTTTCCTTAGCAAAGTTTACCCAATTATAAGCAGAGAATTAGTCTGCCTTTTAAAAGACTTTGGCAAAATATTTCCTAAAATACCATTATTTTCTGATATTTATACTGCGCAAAAAGAGCAATTTCTTCACTGGAATTCAGGCAATGCAAATCAAAACATGAGAGTCTTGTCACAAATGGGACTCTCGGTGGACTCCTTGTTCTCTTGTTAGGTACTGCCCCAGTTACCTACAGCTGGCATCTTATTAATGATACTATTTGCTACCATGACATACGGTATATTACAAATATTGTTGTTCTAGTCAATGAAAATGGATTGTTTTTAACATGTTAGTGAAAAATACTCATTCAAATCATAGCAAGCCACACATCCAGAAAATGTAATCAAGATAAATTTATTTGTTGATTTGATTTACATCCCAGTTTTCTCCTAAAATGGGACCTGAAGCAGCCTGTATTATAATAAAGAAACAATACAATTAAAACATTATAAACACAAAAACACAAGTTGGTTTTTGTTTTTGATAGAATAGCATTAAAACCATTGGAAACTAGAGATGGGCTTTTTGTTTCAGAAGTGGTCAGCTTCCGAAACGAAACGCAGAAGCCAGGCTGACGTTCGGAATCGGAGGAATGAAATCAACCAATCCGTTACCTTGTGCTGGGCTCGTGTAGGGCACAACTCCAACAAGGAAGAAGCCTCCAGCACGTAATCTTTCCTTCTCCCTGGTGCTGGCCAATCAGGAGCTGTGCAGGGAAATGCACCATCCCAACTCCTTGTCTGATTGGCCAACACCAGGATGAAGGAATCTAAATGTTGCATAGTATGGAGGACACCAGAGGCCAAAAGACAACATGTCTAAACAGAAATCACCTCTGTACCACCTTCTGAACTTATCTTTCTAAGAAGGATCAAAGTTACTGCAGATCAGGGCCTCCAAGTCTCATCTCAGACAAACAGTCCAGAAAGCTACAGTTGTATAAAAAAACCACTAAGAGGTCCAGGAGAACCAAAAGGAAAAAATTGACCCAATCGAGTTGAGTTTTGTCAGTGTCTAAACCAGTGGTTTTCAACCTGTGGGTCCCCAGATGTTCCTGGACTGCAACTCCCAGAAATCCTGGCCAGCTCAGCTAGTGATGAAGACTACTGGGAGTTGCAGTCCAGGAACATCTGGGGACCCACAGGTTGAGAACCACTGGTCTAAATCTACTGAAATCTCTGGATTCTGAGTGATTGTTTCTAAATAATTTCAATCAGGCTTCTCAAGCAAATTTACTTCTTTCCAGATTGCATCCTGTACAGCCTGTTGATGATCAGCAATATCACAGCCTCAAAAGCTGGATAGCTTGGGCTGGCAGTTTAGGTATATGGCTGTGGGGTGAATTGTTGGGAGTTTGATTCCCTGCTGTGCCTTCTTGTGGGAGCTGGGTTTGATAATCCATAGGTTCCCTTCCAGCTCTGCAGTTCTAAGATTCTAAGAAGAGCAAGTAAGTGACTTCTGCTGAATTCATTAGAGTTTTCTTCCAAATAGCCATGTTGAAAGTTTGGGCTGCACTGGGCTGAAAAGGAAAGGAGGACCAAACTGCAAACAAAACCTACCCTGTCTATCCTCTAACAAAGAGTTAAGAATTGGACACATTACATATTAAAAATCTAGGTTGAGGCAGAGCAGACTTTGCCAAGATGGCTCCTTCCAGATGTACAGTAGGCTGGCATGCCAGCTAAGGATTAGCGGTTGTAGTTCAACATACCTGGGTGCTCTTTTTGAAGGGTCTTTGAGACAGAACATGTGTACTCCCTTATCTGTCTGTCTGATTTCCAAAAAGTATGGGATTTATCAGAATCGATGCCCAAACTGTTGTGTACTGTGAACTTGCTTCAGCCCCAAGTGCATGCTTGCTGTGTCCCAGCAGAGACATGTGGGGGACCGGTGGATGCAGTGGAAGCTGACTGAGGCAAAAGCTGCATTTGAAAAGAAGGGAAGAGAGCAAGGCAGCACCCGCAGGAATGCACTGCTTTCTCTTCCCTGCCCATTCATTGTTGCTGAGCAGCTAAATGCCAGCACCTGTCAAGACAATGTTTTGCCCCCTTTATCAGCTCAGCAGGAATGAATGAGAAGGCACACATCTTGTTAGGAGGGCCTTCTCCCATTTCTTTATCCATCCCCTTCAGCCATGTTTTTTTTAAAGGAGGAAGTGGAGCCAAGCAGTCTGTCTTTTAGGTTGTCCTTGGGTAATTTGTGCCTCTGAACCACTACAGCACTGTTATTCCTCATTTTACCACCCCCACAACTGTATAAAGCAGTATAAAATGTGAACCAAGGTTTTGGGAAGGACAAAAAAGGCGTGGGACCTCATTTTTTAAAAAGCAGTACAGAGCAACATAGGAGGGATGTATTCTGGATGTTAGTGCTGCCTAGATGCCCTAAGCATATACAATCTCACCTGATTTCAGAAACTAAGCAGGGTCGGCCTCGGTTAGTACTTGGATGGGAGACCACCAGGAAATACCAGGTGCTGTAGAGGCCTGGAGTAGGAACTGGCAAACCACTCCAGTATTCCTGCCAAGAAAACTCCATGGACGTGGAGTCAGGAAGAGTTGGTCATGACTGTAATGACACAACACACAGATTCTGGATGTCAGGGTAATTTCTGTTAACGTGCTTTATGGGAAGTGTAAACAGGTATGAACATTCCACATGGAAGAACCTTCACTCTCTCTCCTGCCTGAGAAAAAAATAAATGTTTTAAGCTTCTGCTTATATTTGAAAGCAAGCTTCCTTTGGCACCTATGGAGTTAGCAGCTTCAGGGAAGAAACTTTTAGGCTGGGGTACAGAAGAGAGAAGCAATTTTAAAACAAAAAATCAGATCTTGACAGGCTTGAGCACTGGGCTGAAAAATAAGAAACTGACATTTAACAGAAATAAATGCAAAGTTGTCCACCTGGTGTATAATGTGTGTGTGAGAGAGAAAGGGGGGGGATGTACAATTATAAGATGGAAGATACTTTGCTCAGTAATACCACATGTGAAAAGGCTATTGGAATTGCTGTAGATCAGAAGCTGAATATGAGCCAACAGTGTGATGTGGCTGTAAAGAAGACAAGTGCTATCTCAGGCGGTGTTAACAGAAGTATCGTCTCCACATCCTGTGAAGTATCGGTTCTGCCCTTTGTTTGGTACTGTTTAGGCCTCATCTCGAGTACTACAGTATATCACCTTCTGGGCCACGCGCTCTTAAGAAGGATGCAGACAAACTGAAACAGGTTCAGAGGAAAGCAACAAAGATCAGAGGACTGGTAACCAATCCCCATGAGGAAAGGCTGAAAGAAGTGGGCATGTTTAGCTTTGAGAAAAGAAGACTGAGGAGAGATATCGAAGCATTCCTCAGGTATTTTAAACAGCTGAGGGGCAGGATCTGTTCTCAATCATTCCAGAGTGCAGGGCACATAATAATTATAGGAAGCCACATTTCAGCTGAATATTTCGTTGTTCCTGCAAGGGGGCAATGACAATAAAGATTCCTATTCCTATTCCTATTCCTATTTGGGGTGGGAGGGACTTCCTAATTGTTAGAGTGGTACAAACATGAACCAAGGAAGAAAAGGACTGCATCTAGTGGTTCCCCACTTGTTACCTCCTCCCAGTTAGAGAAGGAGTCATTAATCATAACCTTCTGAGTACATTTCCGTAACCAACTGTGTATCCATCTGATGGTTGCTCTATCCACCTCACGCCTAGTTAGCTTGCTAATCAGAATATCATGGGGAACTTTGTCAAAGGCTTTGCTGAAGCCCATATGTCACACTGTCACACACACACACACACACACACACACACACACACACACACACACACACACACACACACACACACACTTGGAACTCATTCCAGTATTTCCAAGCTCTGATACAATTAAGTTTGCACCTATTTTGAAATCTGTCTTTAAAGGCTCGAGAATTTACCCAACAGTCAGAAATGACAACTCAGCCCTGCATTAAATTACTAAGCGCCAGACACTCAGGCTCCAGGACAAGGCAGTACCTTGGGTAACATGTATTCAAGAGACCAGTGATCTGGAAACCCAGTGAGTCCACGGCCTGCCCTTCGGGTGAAATGCCCAAACTAAGAGCAAGGAGCAGGTCGGAGAGCCCAGTGATACAAGGCTGGCCTTTTTAACAACCAAACATTTTTTTTCTCCAAGTAGAGCTCAGGGCAAACTGGTTGTGACAGCTTTCATCAGACGCCATTGCACAAAGTGGAGTGGCATGATTTTGTGACATCACACACACACAAACATCTCATTGCTGACACAGACAAAGAGGGGTTTGACATAATAAGAATACACAATACTTTAAAGATATAAAAGATGAAGGTCCCTCTAATAAATAATGTGTGGCGCAAGAAGGATGACCAAATGAAAATGGGAGGGTTCCCCCCCCCCCGCATTTGGCTGGCGGGCTTTTTTTATTTAAAGACCAAAAGGAAGGTAGAAGCCAGGCTTAACAGAGGGAGAAAGAAATGTGGGACCTCATGTCTTAAAGATTCATTTGTATGCACCCTGGATGTCTAAATAGAGATGATGAAGAATTCCTTATTTTTAACAGTCTGTTATTTAAACACCATGGAGGCTGGCTTAAAAAGCAGTATCTTTCTCAGAGACCCCAAACTGCCAAAGTCCAAAATGATGTCACCCTGCTTAAGATTACTCACTGCCTGCAGCAGGCTCAGAGGTGCCTGATGCTATTAAGAATAGTGGGTTGACCCTCTTTTTCCCTCATGCGAAGGAAGATTAGCATTGAGAACAGTGGGATTTCTCCGAGAAGAAAATAGGAGGAGAAAACTCTTTGTCTTAAATACCTATGACAACGGCTTGTTAGAAGAGCATATTAACCTTTTCTCTGTCTGGTCAAGCCCACAAGGAATTCCAGGGGAGTGGCCAGCTTATTCTGCCATAGCAAAAAGACAGACCAGTTGGCCACCCACTGATGAACTCCTGGGGCTTCCAGGGAACTACTGCTATTTGTTAAAAGCAAAAAAGCCAATCACTTTTCACAGAACAATCAATACTGTGTCTGTATTCCCTGTAAATATGATTTTTCAGACCATGAAGGCTCTTCTTTGGATGCATTCCTACTCTTATTTCAGGCTGATGCATGCACATTCATTCGTGTTACAGTATTCACAACCTGACTTTCTCCCCAAAAAGGGACTCGAGGGGACACTGTCTATGCATTTCCTAGGATGGTTACCGGTGTAGTGTGTCTTGTGAAACAGAAGAGTTTGGCAGGGGTACGTTGTTCTCCTCAGACCAGACCAGTAGAAAGAGAATTATGCACCCCAGTACATATGCACAGAGATTTCCTGCCTGTACTGTTGTAATTGGCATTTTCTTCTGCCAACATCTCTAGTACTTCTGTGAAGCATTTATCCTTTGGTAGTGCCGGCTACCTGGCCACAGACTTGCACAACACTGGCTCTTCGGCTTGGAAACGGAGATGAGTGCCGCCCCTAGAGTTGGGTATGACTAGTACACATATGAGGGGGAACCTTTACCTTTATTAGTGATACTTGCACCAGATATGATTAAAAACAAACTCAACACAAGATATTTTTTACAAAGTTAGGCACTGCTGTGTAGCTATAGAGGCATGCATTTCCAGACTTTACAAAAAAAAGTTGTACAATTTTTCATATCTGCACTGCTATGTAAGTGCAAATTGGAAAAACAATGATAGAAAGCTTTTGAATTCCTGACTTTCCAGCTAGGCTGACAAACTGCAGAGACTGGAAAAAGAGGGGAATATGTCTTCCTTCCTTCCCACAAAGCCATTCCTTCCTCTCCAGTTTTTAGATGGGGGGGGGGGTAATCCCAACTTTTGACTGGAAATGCCAGGGACTTCTGCTGCAAGACAACCAAGGAACCATTAAGGTACCTCTGCACAGGAAAACAGAGTATAGAAGTCCACCGTTCATGCAGTAAATGTGATTCTCTTGGTTCTGCCCTGGGCATGCAGACAGTGTACAAGTCAATACTGGCATAGACAGCCTATGATTCAGCTCTGTGGGATTTTGTAATGCAGTTACATGCCTGGTACATGGCTGTCTCCAAATGTCTGTTTAGTAATAGCAGTAATAGTCATAATATGACTAAAGAAGGTCTACCGTCCTGTGAGAGTGAAAACAGTTCTGTGTTGTTGCCTTAGTTTTTTTTCCTCCCCCCCCCATCAAGGCACAAACTTTCCTTATTTGAAGAATGGCAATATATAAATAACCATCTAGTGCAGCAGTAGATAAATGGAGCACATTTATTCTAGTGTTTATTTATTTTAGCAACAAGTGTGGCACAGGTATGACAGACTTGATAACGATGAATAAGATATCATCTATATAAAGGCCGTGTATCTTAAACATGTTTTGGCCAAGACCCATTGGATTTTGTTCCTGTCACGCAAATGACATTGATGTAAATGTTGTTGCAATAGAATGACTACTTGGCAGATTCGCCCCCTCACTAAAGATAATTTTAATAGCTGTCTTTCACTATAGCCTTTGTTTTGTTGTATTGCTGGGTGAAGATCTCCATGTGTGTTATGGTGTAGTAAACGATGCACATTGTTGAGATGCAGGGCCTGGAGATATGGGGAGATGTCTAGAAACCCCATATGTAATTTGACCTCTGCTTCTAAAGACATTCAATAATATACAAGATCAGAATGTTCACAAGTGCCTTCTAAGAGGTGACAGAAATAAGATGTCTCAAGGTTTAACTTCTAAAGCCTTCAGTGGCTTAGGGTGTCCCTGTCAAAAGGACAGCCTATCTCATTATGAGATAGTGTAACCCCTATGAAATATTGGCTCATCCTAAAAGGATGGGACTGAGAAAGAGAAGAGCCACAAGTAAGAGGTTTGAATCTCAGAAAGACCAGGAGAGCCAAAGAGGCTGGAGCTCTTGTTGCCAGTTGGATGACTAAGGCCATGCCAACTTATGTTTTAAAAATATGTGTTGGAATGGTGAGGACACATTGGGAAATCATGAGATGCATACAATATTGAGATGTTATTTGGTGGGTTTGAAGACACTCCCATCTTATGAATACCTGACCCAGTTGAGGATCTTGTTGTTATTGTTGTTCTTTTAGTCTGATATTTGTTTGTTTAACATGGGGGTTTAGGTTGGGTTCTTGTATTTGTTATTTGTTGTATACTGCCCAGAGTTCCCAAGGGAAAATCAGGTGGTTAATAAGTACAACTATAACTAAATAACTAAATAAATAAATAAAAGTAAGTAAATAAATAAATAAATAAATAAATAAATAAATAAATAAATAAATAAATAAATAAATAAGATATATCTTGGATTTTTGCCAGATTTTGAAATACTACAAGCAATTTTTATATTGGTGCAGTTGCCAAAGTCTTGGGTGTACAAATTGTAGCATTATTGTCTGTTATATGAATGCAAATAAGAGGAGACTTATTTTGTGAAATTTTGCTTGCAAGATTCATGAGTAGGAAACAAATAGCCCCATATAACTTCAAAGTGTTAAAACAGATATTCAGAAGAAGCCCTGTACAAAATACCAACAGTTTCAGACATTTGACTAACAAGCATATGGGAGAGGACCTTCTCCTCTTGTCTTCCAGACTGTCTTCCGAGTTGTGATCTGTGTCCACTCTGACTTATTTTAAGAGGGAGTTCAAAAAACATCTTTTAAGACCCATCTATGGTCTCTAACATGCCCTACAGAATTGTTTTAACCCTTTCTTGGTGAATTTTAATTGTTTTTAATGGAGCCATTTGGTTTTATTGGCTTTACAGTGGGATTGGTTATATAATTTTATGAATGTGGGTTTTTTCTGGTATTCTTTTAATATGTTTGTAAGCTGCCTTCTTTTAGTGGAGAGGCAGGATGTAAGTTTAATTAGATTTGGTTGTAAGAATATGCTGCTAGTTAAAAAAACATGGCAGCTGGCTATTTAAATTAAACTAATTTATTCAACTTTTATTAATGTTGTGGAGGATATCAAGCAACAAATGAAAGTAGTACGCTGATTGGGCCCAGTTATAAAATGCAAGTATTTTAGACAAGCAAATTCGGGAAAAGGAAGGAAGGAAAGCTAAGTTTATTGACCATGATTATGTTATTATATACTTGATGTATTTGGAAAGTATAACATAAGAACATAAGAAGAGCCATGCTGGATCAGGCCAAAGGCCCATCTAGTCCAGCTTCCTGTATATCACAGCGGCTCCACCAGATGCGTTTGGGAGCGCATGAGACTAGATATCTGTCTCCTGATAGCACTCCCCTGCATCTGGCCCTTGAAGTACCCTGGTTTTAAGCCTGGAGATTACACATCTCCATCATGGTTTGTAACCTGGGATGGACTTTTCCTCCAGGAATCTGTCCAATCCCCTTTTGAAGGCATCCAGGCCAGATGCCATCACCACATCCTGTGGCAGGGAGTTCCACAGACTTACAACGCGCTGGGTGAAAAAATATTTTCTTTTGTCAGTTCTTACTCTCCCAGCCCTCAATTTGAGTGTATGTCCCCTAGTTCTGGCATTTTGGGAGAGAGAGAAGAGCTTCCCTCTATCCACTCTACTCATACCCTGCATTATTTTGTATGTCTCAATCATATCCCCCCTCAAGCGCCTTTTTTCCAGACTAAAGAGGCCCAAATGTTTTAGCCTTTCTTCATAAGGGAGGTGCGCCAGGCCAGTAATCATTTTAGTCGCTCTCTTCTGCACCTTTTCCAGTTCCACTATGTCTTTCTTGAGATGCGGTGACCAGAATTGTACACAATACTCCAGGTGGGGCCTTACTATTGTTTTGTATAAAGGCATTATAATGTTCGCTGTTTTATTTTCAATCCCCTTTTTGATCATCCCTAGCATGGAATTGGCCTTCTTCACCGCTGCCACACATTGGGGAGACACCTTCATGGAGCTGTCCACCAACACACCAAGATCTCTTTCCTGATCCGTCACAGATAACTCAGAGCCCATGAGTTGATATATGAAGTTTGGATTTTTTGCCCCAATATGCATTACTTTACATTTAGTTACATTAAAACGCATTTGCCATTTCTCAGCCCATTCCCCCAGTTTGGAGAGATCCTTCTGGAGCTCTTCACAATCTTCTCTGGTTTTTACCACACGGAAAAGTTTTGTGTCATCGGCAAACTTGGCCACCTCACTGTTTATCCCTGTCTCCAGGTCATTTATGAACAGATTGAAAAGCACCGGTCCCAGGACAGAGCCCTGGGGCACACCGCTTTTCACCTCTCTCCATTGTGAAAATTTCCCATTGACACCTACTCTTTGTTTCCGGGATCTCAACCAGTTCTCAATCCATAAGAGGACCTGCCCTCTTATCCCCTGACTGTGCAATTTTCTCAGCAGCCTTTGGTGAGGGGCTGTGTCAAAAGCCTTTTGAAAATCCAGATAGACTATATCCACCGGTTCACCCAAATCCATGTGCCTGTTGACCTTTTCAAAAAATTCTAAAAGGTTTGTCAGACAAGATTTACCCTTACAGAAGCCATGCTGATTTTCTCTCAGCAAGGTTTGTTCTTTTATGCGTTTTAAGATTTTCTCTTGGATGAGGCTTTCCACCATCTTCCCTGGGACAGATGTAAGGCTAACTGGCCTGTAGTTTCCCGGGTCCCCCTCCTTCCTTTTTTAAAAACTGGTGTGACATCTGCTATCCTCCAGTCCTCCGGCACTGTGGCCGTTTTAAGAGACAAGTTGCATATAACCGTTAAGAGATCTGCAATTTCGTTTCTCAGTTCCCTAATAACCCTTGGGTGGATGCCATCTGGGCCCGGGGACTTGTTAATCCTCAATTTATCAATTAGTCCTAAAACCTCCTCTCTTTTAACCTGTATTTGATTTAATTCTTTAGTCAAGAGGGGCGGCTCAGGCAGCGGAATCCGCTCAAGGTCCTCTGTCGTGAAGACAGACGCAAAGAACTCATTCAATTTCTCTGCAATGTCCAAGTCCTCCTTAACCTCCCCTTTTCCTCCCTCACCATCCAGAGGGCCAACTGGTTCTCTGACAGGTTTCCTACTTCTAACATATTTAAAGAAGCTTTTATTATTACCCTTTATATTGCTAGCCATGCGTTCCTCAAAATCTTTCTTTGCCTCCCTTATCATCTTCTTACATTTCTTTTGCCAGAGTGTGTCTTCCATTTTATTTTCCTCATTTGGGGATGATTTCCATTTACAGAAAGACCTCTCCTTGTGCTTTAGAGCCTCTCTAACTCCACTCGTTAACCATGCTGGTGTCCTCTCGGACTTAAATGAGCTCTTCTTTCTTTGTGGTATGCACTTGTGCTGGGCCTCTATTATTGTTGTTTTAAAGAGGCTCCATGCACTCTGAAGAGATTGGATTCTTCTAACTTTCCCCTTCAATTTCTCTCTAACTAGTTTCCTCATCTGAGGGAAGTTTGCCCTTCGAAAATCAAGGGTTTTTATGTCTGATTTGGTTGACACTCTTCCTCCGACATGCATGGCAAAGGAAATTGCAGCATGGTCACTGTTCCCCAGAGGCTCAGTGACATTCACATCCCTGACCAGGTCCTGAGTATCGCACAGTATTAGATCCAGAGTTGCCTGTTCTCAGGTGGGCTCCATGACAAGTTGCTCTAAGGCACAGTCATTCAGCAAGTCGAGAAACCCAGTTTCTCTTTCTTGCCCAGAGCTCGCATTGACCCAGTCAATGTGGGGATAATTGAAGTCCCCCATGATTACTATCCTATCCCTCTTAGCCACCTCCATGATTTCTCTCCTCATCTCAAGGTCCCCCTCAAGTTTTTGATCTGGTGGACGATAGAATACTCCAACTATCACATCACTCCTTGGACCTGGTAGTTTAACCCAAAGTGATTCTATGGCGGAGTCAGACCCTCTGTCCATCTCCATTCTGCTGGATTTTACCCCTTCTTTGACATAGATGGCCACTCCTCCTCCAACCCGCCCCTCTCTATCCCTTCTATAGAGTTTATAGCCTGGGATTGCTGTATCCCACTGGTTCTCCTCATTCCACCAGGTTTCTGTTATGGCTATTATATCTATGTTATCCCTAGCTGCCAAATGTTCAAGTTCTCCCATCTTTGCTCGGAGGCTTCGAGCATTGGCGTAGAAGCACCTGTACAGTGGGTCCCGCAACAACAGCTGCTGCTTTGTTCTTTCCCCCCCACAGGTATTATTTTCAGTAGGCAGACTATCACATTCCATTATTCTCCCAGTGCTAATACCTGATATGTCTTCTCTATGTGATTCTCTACCCTCTCCAACCTCATTCCCCGAGGATGAGGTGTTCCGAACCGGATGCCACTCAGCTCCTGTCGGCTTTCCCCCAGTTATCAGTTTAAAAGCTGCTCTGCTGCCTTTTTGAGGTTGAGTGCCAGCAATCTGGTTTCATCATGATTCAAGTGCAACCCATCCCTCCTGAACAGGTTTGGCTTGTCCCAAAATGTTCTCCAGTTCCTGACAAATCTAAAGCCCTCCTCTCGACACCATCGCCTCATCCACGCATTGAGGCTTCTGAGTTCTGCCTGCCTTGCAGGTCCTGCACGAGGAACAGGTAGCACTTCTGAAAATGCTACCTTGGAAGCCCGGGACTTCAATCTTCTACCTAACAACCTGAATTTGGCTTCCAAGACTGACCGCTTGGCCTTCCCGACATCATTGGTACCAACGTGTACCATGACCACTGGCTCCTTCCCGGTTCTCTCTAACAAGCTATCTAGATTTCTCGTGATGTCTGCAACCTTTGCACCTGGCAGGCAAGTGACCATACGGTTATCATGCTCGTCACAAATCCATCCCTCTGTATTTCTAATGATAGAATCCCCTAGTACAAGAAGCTTCTCTCCTGCAGCCTGCTCATCTACATGTACCTGATCTTGTATCTCATCAATAGTGATGAGGGAGAGATCCTCCGGTGAAACCAAATCTTCCTCTGTGTGTGCCTCATGAGGTGTGCTGAGGGAAAGAGCCTCAATATGAGACTCTCTGAGCGATCCCTTGGCCTTCTACTCCTTTGAGTCACATTCCTCCACCCATCTACCTCCTGAGTATATATCCACCCCCAATGCCACATACATACAACAAAAAATGTAAACTAAATTTCTGTCTCAAACATGAGGGTTGTTTTCTTTTTGTCCAATCCAATGGTTGAATATGTTCCACAACAAAATTTTCAATTGTGGTTCTCTGTCATGGTTTCCACATATTATTCTAGTGTGTCACAAGCCCACATTCTGCTGATGTGTGAATTATCGGTGCAATGCAAACAGAAACAGGGCCAAATATGTTCAAATAGAAGTCAAGCCATAAAAGCAAGGACAAAAATAAAAACCTGCTGTTCTTTTTTCTTCTTTTTCTTCTGTTTTAACAGCACAACAGCTTCGATTTACACAGATAAGAATATATGATCTGCAGTTTCAAGATTAGGGTCAGGGCAATTCAGCAAGCTCCCAATCCATATCTTAATTTTCGCTAAGCATCCTCAGTAGCATTCATTGTTTTAACTATATTTCTTATGTTTACAAAACAAACTAATCTTTAAGCAGATGTTGTGTTTTTTCACATAACACACCCTCATTTTTAGAGCAGATTTTTCTCCCTTACCTATAACCACAAGCATCATGAATAAGCTTTAAAAAGAGAAGTGGAAAAGTATTCCTATTTGATTTACATAAATGTGGGTTTCTGATCAGCCCCCATTTGAAATTAAATTCTCAAGAGAAATGTTCTTTCTGATATAACAAGAAGTCATTTTTGGACAATTCCAGGGAACAGAACTAAAGCCCTTTCAGGTATTTGTAACACGAGGAAAATATATTCAGTTACACAAGAAATGTCTCTTGTGTTACATTTTCTTTTCTGTTGTATAGGGATAGAAAGCCTTCTGTTCAACAGGCAAGGCAGATAATTTGCCAGGGTTTTTGAGTTCTGACCAGTTTGTGATATGTTAGATACAGAGCGTATGATCTCAACAGGAGAGCACCAAAAGGGAAAAGAGACACAGAGGATAAGAAGCAGTCAGGGAACATTAACTGCATACATGCATAATTATTACTTCAGTGACCTGATGGAAATTCTGCAAGGATTTCAAAAAATATGTCTTATAACCTTAATTCTAGCTGTGTGATTGTTCAGCTGTAATATGAGGTACATAAAAAATATATATATAATGCCTTTTTCCATGCACACACACACACACGTGTGTGTGTGTGTGTGTGCGCACGCGCACTTAAAGTAGAGTTCTTAACTAACACAAAAATTAAATCCAAATGATGTCTTCTGCTTACAGGATTTTTCATCATTTCTAGATAAACAAAAGTATATGCCAGGTGTGCCCAAAGTCCGGCCCAGGGGCCAAATCCAGCCCGTCAGGCCATTCTGAGTGGCTCGCGGCCGGCTGGCCCGCCCCTCCCTCCCCCTCCTTCGCCCCATGTTTTTTTTTTAAAAAAAAAAAATCTTCCACCAACACTGACACCGCTGGGCGGACGGGCGGTCTGCCGCCACCGGCACCGCAGGGGAATGTGTGGGGGTTGGCAGGCTGGGGAGCAGTCGCCACCGCTGGGGAGCTTGGGGGGGTGCAAGGTCACACAGATTGCCTCTTCCAAGGGGCGACGTGTGGCCACCGCTCCCTGTGCTTCCTTTGGTACCTACCTTCCTTCCTTCCTTCCTCCCTCCCTCCCTTGGTCCCCACCTTCCTTCCTTCCTTCCTTCCTCCATCCCTTGGTCTCCACCTCCTCCCTCCCTCCCTTCCTTGTTCCCCACCTTCCTTCCTTCCTCTCTTGGTTTCCACCTCCCTCCCTCCCTCCCTCCCTTGGTCCCCGCCTTCCTTCCTGTGGGTGGGGTTGCAAGGGGTCAGTGGGTGGCGCTTATGGGTCAGTGGGTGGGGATTGCAGTGGGGTGGCAGGGTCAGGGAGCAACTGGCCCCTGACACATCTCAGCCACCAAATCTGGCCCTCCTTACAAAAAGTTTGGGCACCCCTGGAATATGCTGTATAAAATTCAACATAATATTCATTCAACAGCTGAAATTAGAAAGGCTACACAATCATTTAAGAACAGAAACTTGAAATGTTTCCCTGTTATGATGTTTGTGTGTTCAGTGTGTCCTAAAATAAAACAAATATCCACCAAAACTTTGGGGGATGGGAACGGGGGGAGAGCACACATGTGTATGTATTTTTGTGCAGCACTATTATGTATACTTAATGCAGTTCAAAAGACAAGGTAGCGTTCTCCCTGAGGAGAAAATTCCCCACGTCTGATTTATATAAAAGGAATAAGATTCTTTTATTGGACAAAATACTTTACCTGTCCTAATCCTGGCAGTGGTGATCCAGTGGTGATTTTTAAGCCTGCCCTTATAATCTTGAAGTTCACAAATACTTCCTCAGAGCAGAGGAGAGTCCTAGGAAGCCTCAGAATCTAGGAAGCTTGTAATTAATTTAAATTTTACCAACATCAGCTGATGACATAATTGCCTTCCACCAGTATCTTTGTGCCAATAGGATTTCACCAGCTCTGTATTAGAATCAGAGTTGAAAGCGCTCCCATAGGGCATCCACTCCACACCCCAGCTGATGGAGATAGCTAAAGCATCCCTTACAGATGGCCATCCAACCTCTGTTCGAGGACTGCCAAATGGGAGGAGTGAGATCAGATAACCATGTTGATCACACAACTTCATATGGGCACCAAGATATCAGCAGCCTAAATGCTCCATCTGTCTTTAGAGGATGAGAATAAACCATTTTTTTTCATGGTGAAATAAGTCTTCTCTTGACATCACAAGAAGAGCCATGCTGGATTACTATCCTATCCCTCTTAGACACCTCCGTGATTTGTCTCCTCATTTCAAGGTCCCCTTCAAGTTTTTTATCTGGTGGATGATAGCATACCCCAACTATCACATCACTCCTTGGATCTGGTAGTTTAACCCACAGTGATTCTATGGTGGAGTCAGGCCCTCCGTCAATCTCCATAGTTGTGACTTACATTAGCATAGTAAATTGTAGCTAGAGTAGACCTATGTGAATTAATGGAACTTACATAGGAATTGATTCCCCAAATCCTCACTGGATTTTGCATATTGGAAAAGAATTTTGCAGCATGCTATGTTAAATTGCAGGATTTCAGCCCCTATGGATGTGCATGCGAGTTAACTTTGGCACCCAAATTCTAAATGTTCCTTTCATCTAGATTTGTACCGCATTTAAAATTGTTTTCCCCCCTTTGTTCTTTGCAACCCTCTTGAGTTTTTTATTGTTATTTTTGTTTGTATCAGGGGCCGCATAACACAATCTGAGGGCCAGATCAGATTAGTTCCACTCAGTTGCCAAATTAACTTTAATTGTGCACACAAAGTTGTGCACAATTGTTGGGACTTCATCTCAATGGTTAGAATCAAGTTGTTGTGCTGTAACCTAAACCTGACCTAATAATTTCAGTCATCCATAGACAATAAACATCTGTTTGGTTTCACTATATGTAACAAAATAATTCCTCATAGATCTAAAGTGATAGCTTGATTCTGTCACCTGGAAGGTATGTAGATCAATATGAATTATTGTGTATCTTGTAGATACAGTCCAGCACTTGTGCATGCATGTGTAGAACTGCAAGTAATTTTATGAGATACTTGGGACTGTGTGCTTGCTTATCTCTGAGGAGAAAGTGAACAATGAGAAAATATCTGTTTACTAGCTTTAACCTTGCCTAAAAGCTTTAGTGGTTTCTTTGTGTCTTTCCCCCTCTTTTCTTTCTGAGAAGTATTCAAAATCTTGTTACTTCTGTTTAATGGCTGTTTAGTTTCTTCAGTGTAGAGGTCTTCACACTCATTACTGCATTGGACCACATATATTATATTGCTCCTTTTTTGTTTTGGTACCACGTCCTTTGGGTGGACAAGTCTCAAATTATTTCAAACCCACAAACACACTAAGGCAGAAGGATGGCCCAACATTGGAGGGGTAACAGCTCAGGACCAGAATCAGCAGTAAATCTCCACTTGAAGGACAAAGGGCACTCATTCAATGGCCCTTACTTCACGAGGCGCGGCGCTCTGCAGCGATATTGCCTTCGATTTGAATTCGGAGGCGGTCACGTGGCGGTCACGTGTTCTCGCTTCGCTCCCGCCCCTGTTTCTCAGTACTCACGAGCTGCAGTTTTAGGACCGATTCGAGCACAACCTCACGTGCTCCCTTCGCATTCGCATGCCACTTTTCAACGTTCGTTATTTCCCATCCGACCTTTTAAAAAATTCCTACCGATGGCGTATCGATGCACTGATGCTGGACTGTCAGTTGCAATGGCTCTACTGATTTCAACTGTTTCCTGGCATCATTGGCAGCCCCCCCCCGCCGCCGCCGCCGCTACTCGGGGGGAGCCCCGCATGGCACAGCCGCCCGCCCTCCGCCGCTTGCACGCTGCCTGCCCCGGGTGCCCTGCTCTGGCCGGGCGAGGCGGCAGCGGCTCCTCCTGCTCCCGCCGCCGCCGCCGCCGCCCCTACTCGAGCGAGGAAGTAACAGCGCAAAGCGATGAAACGATATAGCGATGCATCGATATCCCTGTTTGAATATTTTTTAAAAAAACTTGAAATAAAAGCCAAAAACCGAGACCACACGTGATGTTGGGAGCGAAGCAAGATGCGAAGCGAAAAGATTCCCGGCAGCAGCCAGGGGAACCACTCGCCCCGCTTGGAGCACGGTAAAGGGGGCGTGGTCGGGGTGGCATCGCAGCCAAAAAGGAGGAGCGTGCGGACTGAAACGATCGATTCGCACAGAAAAGAAGGCTAGCCGCGAAGCGAGCGGCTCGTGAAGTAACGGCCAATGATGAGGATGTGCACATATTACAGAGAAGGTAGGTGGTTTGGGAGAGAGGTCAGGGCAGCCATTAATGTGAGCATTGAAAACCTGTCTCTCAACAGAGGTGGGGGCCTCAGGCACAGTCTATTTGCTACTTATTAGTCTGTGCTTTCAACAACACCCAGACAAATCAAAAAGCCTTCACCACCAAGGCCATAGCTAACAACCCATACTTTATGGATTTCAGCACCTTAGGCCATTGTTCACCTTATGGCCATGGATACTGTTGTCTACCTAACAAGCCTATTCAGGCCATTGTTCATCTTATGAGCCTATTTCAGACCAGGGTGACAAGAGGTCAAAGTGGACTATAAGATGGACGACTCACACTAGCCTTATTCAGATTGATGAAGCTGTTTGGATGAGCAGCGAAACATTTCTATCTCTCAAGAAAAATAAGTTCAGTTGCCATGATTCAACTTCCAGATAAACTCACCTGGATGACTGAGAATCTTCACAGACATACTTCAGTAAGACTGTAAGCACTGTGACCATCCTTTCAAATAAATATCTGTTGGAAAAGAAATATCAGGACAACATATTCCTTAGTTGGAACCAAGTGGGTAAGTGCCTTGCACATTTTTATTCAGGAGGTTCTATTGAGGCTATGTTTGATCAATACATGATAGTAAATTGGTCTAAAATCAAGCCGAATCTGGCCAAGCAACCAAAGCCTATCCAATCAGTATGTTGTGTTTTACTCGATGATCTTGATGTAATGTGCATATTCCCATGAACCTATTATTTTCATAGCACTGAAATGGGGGATAGCCTGGCAGGAGTTATAGCCCAAACATCAAGATTCACATCTTAGCAAAGACTGGAACACACGTTGTCCGAGCCAAATACTTTGCTTGTGGTTCCAAATGGACTCTCTGACTCCATTACCTTTTATTGCGTATGAGTGGAATGGAGAAACAAGGGTGTGTCTGCCAAAGTGGTGCAAACAGAAACTTCATTCCTGCTCATCTTGCACAGGATTGCATTGGGCATGTAATATGATAGAGTTTGTACTTATTCAGATTTGAAATAGCAAAATGGATGGAGCAGAAGCTAAGATGTGGTTCATATACAGACATTGAACTAGGGCCATCCAAAGCCATTTTGCCACCTGAGGCAAGGGCAAAGTCAGTTTCCAGCCATACTGCTAACAGCTGCTATTCATTGTGTCTTGCTGAACGGCCAGCAAGAGGAATCACATTGCTGGAGGGAAATATATTGCCCCCTTTCAAGTTGTAAGCTCAGCATCTCATGTTGTTTGTCCCTAGTTTTAATTCCTCTGAGCCCTTTTACACGACCCCTAAAATCCGCTGCAAAACACTTGCAGATCCAGAGCATAAAATTGTTTTCCAACCAGCAGCAGACTTTAAAAAAAAATAAAGTACGTCCATGCCCACTTTAAGTGCGCCCCAGCATACTTTACAAGTACCTGATCTCCGGATGTAAAAACATTTCTGATGCGGATTGTAAAGCTGTGGATGCCGGGCTCTCCTCGCCTTCTATTTGTTTTTGTTGCCCCCGCCGCCCCTTTAACAGACAGGAATTCCTACGGGGCTGCTCCAACAGCAGACGGAGGTGAGCAGAGGTGAGCCTGCATTTTTTTCTCCTTTTTCTCTCCACCCCTCACCGCAGACAGAAGCAACAGAGTGCGGAAGGGTGGGAACACAGGAAGAGGAACAAAACCCACATGATATCTGGCTGGGGGGATCCGAATTTGAGCTACCAGTGAATCTTAGGGGTCGTGTAAAAGGGCACTCAGAGAGCCATCTTCAGCTGGCCTAAGCCATGTTATTCCCGTCCAGAGAGCGGTTGCGTACTTATGATTCTCCTTGTTACTTTTCAGTGGGGCTCCTGGCAAGGCAAGGGCAGACTCTGTCCAACCCCACATGGTTGCAGTATTCCCAAACAATCTTTTGCTTGCATAAACCACTGATTCTATTGCAGATTATAGGTCAGTTAAGTGTAAAAAATAAGCCAAAATAGCCAAACAACTAGATCGCCAAACCGTAGGCTGCTTTCTGAAGCCTGAGAAAATTGTTATGCTTCACTGGGTCTCCAGATCAGGAGATCCATTGGCCAGTTGACTGCCATCATGATGACTTGTAAGCCTTCATCCTGATCTTAGTGGTGGTGATCTAGTGGTGACTTAGCAATATGAAAGGCTCAACACACCACCGCCACCACTAGCCAGATTTTCCCAAAGGCTTCCTAAGGGCAAAAGGGAGTCCTTGGGAGCTGTAAAACCTGAAATAGGGAATGGGGATAGGAAGTATTCAGCCAGTTTAAAGATCATCAGCTTTCACTGGCTTAAATTCACACACGGGATTTTGCCCAAAGGGACACAGAGACAGCTGCCTTAAACAATCAATTTTAGCTTCATATCAGGATATGTGACGGATGATCTTTCAGTCTTTTTACCAAGAGATGGAAGAAAGAGCATTTTCAGCTAAGCACTGATGGTGAGCAATCTGCATTTCAGAAACAGTGATAGTACTTGATGCCTCTGTCCCACCATAATCAGAATAATCCATTTAATGTATCCAATACATTCAATCTGACGTTCTGGCCCAAAATCTATGCAATAACCATCAGAAAGAGAAAGGGCTATGACAAAAATATTAATAATTTGTTTTTAAAAATAGCCAATTTTATTTATTTTGATTTATTTATTAGCATTTTTACCCTGCCTTTCTCCTTGGAAAAGGACCCAAGGCGGCTTATAGTAAGGGACAATATACAGCCCATTACATCTAAGACATATTCACGTTTAAGGGCAGGGAAGAGAGGGGCATCTTATAGCATCAATTGGCAACATTAAAACTAAAGGAGAATGTGAGTAGTTAGAACTCTACCTGTTTAACTCATGGAAAGCATGTGAATAGTTACCATGTAATTCATAAATGCCACTGATAAGGTAGCAAAAATAAAATATTCATATAGTGAAATATTTTCAGAAAAAAAACATTTAAACCCATTACTCTTATTTTTTCAAGTTCTTCATCTTATTATTTACTCTGTCAGTGAAGCTAGGTCACCTCAAGATAGAAACAAAAAACCCCATTATTTATAGCTTTACAAGAATTCTATCATTATATTTCTCATTCATAGGCTGAAATGCTCTTACTCAGTATGTGCAAGGAAACTGTGTACCATTCAGTTACTTCTAGCTGTAAATTAATGAGTTGCAACCAGGTCTCTCGGGTGGATGCCAAGAAAGAAAGCATGTGCAACCCTGAGATTCCCAGCTGTGACTCATTAATTCCCACCTAAAAGCCATTTGCCTTCTGCCTGTGTAACAGAGCAACAGAATTTCAGCCACAGCAGATTTGAAGGAATAAAAATTACCGTAGTATTGTTGAGGGTCAACATGCAGAAAGATTTTTTTCCAAATAAATATCTAAGCCATTACATTTATTTTCTTATAAGTTGCATACCCCATGTGTACCTGGAAGTTGAGTCATGGCAACTGGACTTCTTTTTCTTGAGAGACTGAAATGTTTTGCTGCTCATCCAAACAGCTTCATCAGTGTACTACAAATTCAGACAATTCTTTGCTACCTTTCATCTAGGATCAACAGATTTGGGGCACAGATATATTTCTGTCTACAGCCAGAAGCAGCAGGAAGTTAATTTTACCACTCCAGATACAGCAAGGTTCAAATACATGTAAAATGTAGCCAGCTTCCCAGGATAACAGTTCTGCATGTTCAACTTACTGTTCCTTGTGGTTTCCCTACAACTGTTCTTTATGAAAAGAGATGAATGTTGTTCACACATAACATAACGTCTGGCTATTAGCCTAGTGAATGCCCTCCACTTTTAAAATAGGAATTGAATAGTTCTTTGCATCTCCAATAAGAAACTGTTAATAAAAGCAGTTTCTTAATACATGCATAGCAAATTCGTAGATTTAAAATATTATTCCTCATACTCTGGAGTCTAGAGCATTGTTGAGTTGTGTGATAGCACAAACTGAGTCAGCCTGATGTTAAAATTCTCTACTGGTGTAAAGAAATAACTGGAAAATGAGGAAATATGCACAGATCTATAATGTCAGAAAGATCAGGTGGGGACATACGCCGAGCTCTTTGCAAAACATTATCTCTACAGTATTTAACGGATCTATCTAGCGATACAGAGACACTACAAATCAGATGTTTTCTGGCCTCTTTGCAAATGTACTTTGAAAACTCTGGTCTAGAAATGTAACAGATGTTTACAGGCAAGGAATTTCACTAATGAAGCTTTTCTACTATTGCAACAATCAACAAAATGTCATTTAACAGTTCCCTCCCCCTTTGTTACGCATATATGAAACGTACAAGAACCTTTCCAAAATTAGCTGAAGGCCCTTGTTGATCCAAATAATCTGCAAATGCTCTTAGAAACTTCTGTCTAAAAGACTGGCTACCGTTTTGTGAGATTCGACTGATACATCATGTTACCAAGGAAACACATACTACTCTCTCCTGGCACTATTTTTGTCTTAGTTTGCTTCCTTTATTTTTTTTTCCAAGAAAGTTCATTCAGACAGACAGCATATTCCTAACAAAAACATAATAGGCATTTAAAAATGGATCCTGCAAGGAGTCTTTTTAAGGAAGTGCTTTATCTAAGTATTATTTAGTTGCCTTTTATTCAAAAAGAGTTTTGCCTAAGCAGACCTCATTCTGTATCAGCCTTATATTTCATACCTTAAACAGAGATGGAATATGTACTTGTAAGGAAAACAAAGAATGTAGGAGATTAAAACAGTAATTTTTTTTAAATATTAAAAATCAATACTAACATTATACATAAACTGCAATACTGTATTATCTTTTGAAAACAAAATGATTTGTGGTAAGGTGTGTTACATTCAAAGTAAAGGAACATTTTGTATTCTAAATGATATTAGTACTGAAATGATGCAAGCAGAAATCTTGTCTAATTTAATTTTGCTGACAGAAGATGTATAATGAGAACGTATGGAAGATGAAATATAAACCTATTGTTTGGTAAGAATAGCTAATGTCTTAGATCTGCACTGCATAAAACCCATAATTTAATTGTGAACCTTCTTCTTCCATAGGCAACATTAATCTCAAATACCAAGGTTGTTAACGCTCTATACTTGATGAGGACTATGCACAAATATTTATTTTTAAAATGGCAACAGAGATGCTTTACAAATAACAGAAATCAGTTATTTCCTTCCTTCCCCTTACTTTGCTAATATAATATTTGTGAAGAATGGTAAAAGAGTTCTTGATTTCCAGCTTCTCGGCATACCTCCAATCTATTCTTAGTTCTTTCCTTAATCCTCACTCTTCAATTCCACCCCTTTTGCACATGATCATAATCTTTGTTGGCATCATCACTTTCCACCAACTGCAGACTGTTGAAAATAAGTGGAGGAATATATGTATGAACAGTAACTTGTGTGGGGCAATGAAGTGACAGGTAGACAAACTGACGTGAGTATCTTGTTCGTCACCTTTTGTGAATCCTTTCCCATCAATTTAACTCTCCTGTTGTGTTCAAGGCAGAAAGTGTGCATAAACAGGACCCAGAAAGAGTCAACAACCAGGTCAAACACCAAGTAGTCAGAGCCAAATTTTAAGGACCATGGAAGAGATGTGCCAGAGATGAGAGAAAGTAACTGAGCTGTAAATCACATACATGCCAATCCAGCAATGCCAAGAGGAAGCAAGCAGGAGAAGGTCTTTCACAATCCAAAGTCAAGAGGCAGGAGTTCAGATTGACATGATACAAGGAGAGGAGAATAAAATATTATTACAAACATTGCTTCCAACAGTTTAGGTTTGTCTGGAACAGTGGTATTTATTCACTATGACCCGGGACTCCTCCCTTCTTTAGCTGGGACTAATAGATTATTTACTGAAGGCGTGAGTTATTCAGTAAAGCCTTTATCAATCTTTTGTACCTCTGGGGAAAAGCTTCCAGCCTTCCCTAGCACTAATTTCTTTCTTAATATTTTGAAGAGTACTTGGCCACAAAGGGCATGATGTCCCCTTTCTCCTGAAAAAAAGAAGTTATTTTTCTTTGTTGGCCCATTTCCCTCCTTCTTCAGTGCAGCATAAACCATCAGGGCTACTCCAGTATGTCCTCCAGTACAGTTGTTGATTCTGTACTCAGTCAGGACTAGTTTTTATTCTGTCTTAACCTTAATGCATCTACAACAACAATAAACTCCCCACTCCCAAATCTTACTATAGGCTTCTGGAATGATTACTTCTACTTATAATCAAAGCTCACTTCCACTAGCTTGTTGCATCCTGTTAAGGTAATAACTTGGCACATAGGCTTGGTGTAGAAAATTTTGCTTGAATGAGAATAGTGGTTTGTTTTTAAAAAAATCTCCTCCTGCATCAACAAATATTCTTGCCTATCTCTCCACAACAGAACATCTGATTTACTATAACTCAACATACAGAATATCACAGAAATGAGTACAGCCTCTCACATTTTGTCAATATTTTAGTTTATCTTTTCATGTGATAACAGTGAAGTACAGTCATCCCCCCGGCCGATCGTGGGGGTTAGGGACCCACCCCACCTGCGATGCATGAAAATCTGCGATATGCGGAAGCAGGTGGGGTGGGGCCTGAGGGCGGGGGGCGATTGCGCGCCTGTCCGAGACTTCTCGGAGGAGCCCGGGGGGGGGAGTTGCGGAGCAACCCGATCACCTCCCGCCACCACCACCCCGCAGCTCTGACGCTTCTCGGAGGAGCACAGGGGCGGCGTGGAGCAACCCGATTGCCCCCTGCCGCCGCCCCCCCTGCAGCTCCGAGGCTCCTCAGAGGAGCGCAGGGGGCAGCACGGAGCGACCTGATCACCTCCCGCAACCCCCCGTGGCTCTGAGGCTTCTTGGAGGAGTGCGGGGGTGGTGGTGGCACAGAGCAACCCGATCGGCCCCCCCCTGCACGGCTCTGGGGTGCAGGTACTGCGATCCCGTGATATAGTGGGACTGCAGTACCTGAACCGCGAAATGGCAGGGGGTGACTGTAATAACACTTGGCTACAATGTAAAGCAGTGAGTATACAGTTTGTATAACAGTGTAAATGTGCTGTCCCTTTAAAGTAATGCAATACACAGCCATTAATGTCTAAACTGCTGGCAACAAAAGAGAGTACTAAAATATTTACAAAATGTGAGTGGGTGTACTCACTTCTGTCATATACTGTATATATATGCCATGCTGCCACAGGGAGAAAGCACCATCCAGATGACAGCCCCATGCTATACATGCTTTCTCTGTGTGTTTTGTCTGTAGCTCCCTGAGTTCTGTGATCTGGCACCTCTTTTTGTCAACTCTTGTCCCAGGAAGCTGCATGCGCATTCCTCTCCATTTCTCAGTCTCATTCATTCCTTTTGTATGATTTATAGTCTGCTTGTCCTCCCTGAGGGACCCCAAGGTAGCTCACATTATTAAAATAAATACCAAAACCACAATAAATGACCTATTAAACTAAATTAAAGGTGCAATAATAATGAAAGTCAATTAATTAATTAATTAATTAATTAATTAATTAAAACAACATTTAAAACTTTTTTAAAAATCTTAGAAAAACAAAAGTCAACATTCAGGGACTCTGTAATAGTTATTGAACTGTTAGATATTCCTCTACCATCATTTTGCGAGGTCACATCCCTGGATCTGTAAAAGAAATGCCAGACTTAACAGCAGCACACCAGTGAAGACTGAACCTGTTTCTTGTCAAGGTACAGTTGCAACATGGTTATAGCTTCGTTTTCACACAAAGGAAATAATAACAACTAGCTCGAACATGCTCTGGTTTCATTGCAGGGATCAGTTTAAACCAATGACTTTATGTGTTACATTGGCATTGATGATGATGATGATTAGAGATGGGCACGGAACGAACAATTTTTCGTTTCCGTTACCGTTTGTCGCTTCCGTTACGTAACGAAACAACAAAGAAAAATGTAATGAAAATGAAACGAAATGAACAGAACCATGAAAATTGTGTTCGTTATGTTTCGTTTCCGTTACTGGCGACACACAATGAAATGAGCTGTTTTAAATGTTAAAAAACGCCCTGGACATCCATAAAAACACAGCGATAATTATTTATACTGTCTGATAATACCTACCGGGGAGGTTGGGGTCCTTAAAAGGTGCATTTATGTCTTTTCTCAGATCGCTGTATTTTTTTCCTTTAAAGGGAGTAAGGGGACATTGACCCAAAATGGCTCCCAGATGCCTAATATTGATTTCTTGGGTATTAAAACGCCCTGGACATCCATAAAAATGCAGCAATAATGTGATAATTATTTGAAATTATTACCTACCAGGGGGTTGGGGTCCTTAAAACGTTTGTTTTTGTCTTCTCCCATCGTGATGTATTTTTCTTTTCCCTTTAAGGAATGACGAAATGGATGTCGCCACAGTCCAGCCACAACATGGAGGCAAGCCATGTGATGGGATCATGTAAATTCTTAGACAACTTCAACCAATAGCATGCCCAGGTGACAGACTGGGCAGGTCTGGCAGCCACAGAGGGCATAAAAAGCTCTGGCAGCCCCTGTCCTCCTTGCAGTCTCCAGTGGAAGTTAGGGATATGCTTTAAAATCGCGCAAAAGCGGGTAGAAACGACAAACGAATAAATGGAAAACGGAAACATTTTTTTTTCAAAAATTCACGACAAACGACAAATGAAATGAAACGGGCCTCTCAACGACAAACGACAAACGAAATGCCATTTTTTTATTTGTGCCCATCTCTAATGATGATGATTGGTTTGCTGTTGCTCCTATTGCAATGGTATCCTATTTTCATTGTTGGTTTTACCTATAGTTAGCAGCTTTAAATGGGGTATAATTTTCACATAAAAGTTCGAATAACTAACTGCTGAATAGAAGATTGGATATTTAGGTGTCTTCCCTAGGAATGTGCATGTGTCTTTCTATTATTTTCTTTTGTACACTCTGTGTTAATAAGATAGAGCTTGTGCTGTGCATAAGGGGATTTCAAACCCTGGAACTCTGCTTATGAATTTAAGATTGGTCTGTTCCTGTACTTGTCAACATGGCTATAAAGAGATCATAGCAGCATGGTGGCTTCTCTTTACAATTCTGATTTGTCTCTCTACACCGTTCTTTATATTCTCAGTCTATCCTGCAAAGATTCCGATAACTTGGTTTGAATTCTGGGTGAATTCTGCATCACGATAAATCAAACTAATGGCACCCGTGTCCTGTTAATAATTAATATCCACTTATGTGTTGCTGTAGTCATGCAGCTAGGTAGGGGCAGAGTCAAAGCACAGCAAAACACCAGGCAAAATACGAGACTGGCAGAAAATAGTAATGCCAGGTCATAAACTAGAAGCCTGTACACTGTGGAACATGTGGGATTTCTCACAAAAGGACAAGTTTACAAGCTAGCACATTAGATTACAGAAAAGAATTTTAGATGAAAGCAGGACTGAGGGTCGCAGTTAAATATAGTCAAATAAACAAATTTAGGAGACAGGTAACATATTTAATTAAATAAAAACATTCTAATTTGTTCTTCTTTTGCCCAAATAACATTTTGCTCTATAGATACCTTGTTTTCTTACTTTAATTCTTCACAATCCAGGTTTTCTTTCTTTCTTTTTCTTTCTTTCTTTCTTTCTTTCTTTCTTTCTTTCTTTCTTTCTTTCTTTCTTTTTCTTTCTTTCTTTCTTGTGTATAGCTCTTCTACTAATACTCTTAAAGTAGAGTAAACAATTACTAATATCAACAGTGAGACGGGACCTAAGGCAGTGCAAAGTTATTCACAGACTTTAGTAATGATACCAATATATTAGAATGATGCTTAAGCATTCCCTAGTAAGCACAAATAACAGAACAAAGTGCTAAAAGTCTGCTAGAACATTATCAATTTTAAATCTGTCTGGATACCTTACTGCTCTTCATTAGGAAGATGAATAAATATTACAGGTAGGACATTATTACAGTGCAAGAAATTTGAGAATGTTTATCATGTATGAAAATGTATGATCTACATTTGTCATGCTACAGCCTTATTGAGGGATTTTAAAATCTTGTAGAATTTATTGTCTTAATGTTTTACATTTTATAAATATTTTATATTGGCTTTGGGAATTCTTACGCAATGATGTTGCATTCTGTTATGCCATATGAAATAAATAAATGAATAACTCAACAATATGGAAGGAGTGGATTTTTTGTAGAGTTCTTTTTGCTTGTTTTAATCATGGGATTATAACTGTTTTTCTTCTTTTTAAATTCATACTCGGCAGACGTTTTCCATTGCTGGCGCATCAGGTTCTGTGCAAGATGGTCAAGATATAGTTTTTTTTACACTTGAAAGAAAGAAAGAAAGAAAGAAAGAAAGAAAGAAAGTTGCAGGCACATTTAGATGGAACATTAAAGTAATCTTGCAGCTTGCCTATCATATTTTGAGGGATGAAGTAAAATAGCCTGCATTTTGCATGAAATTAGAAACATCTGCTAATAAAGGGAATAAACGAAATGGGACCAGCTTGAACATACCTATGAAAAGATCTGGTAACATTAT
Source organism: Phrynocephalus guinanensis (assembly GCA_037367245.1). Classification (NCBI taxonomy): domain Eukaryota; kingdom Metazoa; phylum Chordata; class Lepidosauria; order Squamata; family Agamidae; genus Phrynocephalus; species Phrynocephalus guinanensis. The sequence goes on along the minus strand of CM074738.1, from coordinate 80,788,882 downwards.
GTAAAGTCAAGAAACAAATACTTGGTTGTGGCCAAATGTTCTGTAGAAAGATCAAATAAGAAACCCTCCATGGATCAAAGTCAATGCCTAATCTATATCTAACACTCACCTCTGTTTAACAAACTGCCCATGATGTGATGCAGGCTTATCTGAGCGACTAGGACTGTCATCTGTAAGTTAAGTGCAGTAAATTGTAAGTATAAGGTTTTGCTGCCCCAGAATATGTAGTTGGTCTTTAGACGGTTTTGCAAATGATAGAAACTTGGCTATGAAATATCTTCTGCTCATGATGCACTTAACAACCCTGGTGCATGAACTCAAATGAAACTGCCTGACATCTCCCACACAAACTGCTTCCTCTGAAAAAGACAGACAGAAGGAATGACATGTTCATTGGAAGTGACAGGCGCTGGGTTGCTAAAACCTCTTGCACTATGTAAATAATCTGCATAAAGTATGAAACTGTAGCATATAGAGATGGGTACGACTAAAAAAATGGTGTTTCGTTTGTCGTTTGGTCATTTAGGGGTCCGTTTCGGTTCGTTTTCGTTTTTGTGACTTTTTTTGCAAAAAAATTTGTTTTTGTTTCGTTAGGTAATGAAATGAAAAAACGAAAACGAAAACAAAAAATTGCTGTTTCATTAGCATTCTTTTTAGTTCAATGCATCTGCTGCAACGAAAACGAAAAAACATGGCAAATTTGGTCGTTTCGTTTTTGTTTTTGTTTTTTTAAAAAATTTCATTTCATTTTCATTGCGTAACGAAACGAAAAAATGAAAACGAAAATGAAAAATCGCTCGTTTCGTGCCCATCTCTAGTAGCATACATTGGATACAATGGGAAGACAGGAGGCACTGTTCTCTCTCTAGGAATGAATTATCATGGAGTTTTGGTTACTTTCTGCTTCCTGTCCACAATTAAGTTTGATCCTTCTTTAACAATTCATGACGTAAGGTTTAATGTGAAATAGCATGAAAAACATAATCATGTGGAATGTTGCCAGAGATAGCATGCTGGTAATGGCAGTTGATCCTTTAGATTAAGTAGGATACCTAGTGATTAAAAAGTACCAGAAATGGCTAAAGTATGATAGTTTAGAAGCCCTAGTGCTATCTTTTATTTGTCTTCTGCAACATTATTGAGAGGTGAATCAGGACAATAGTAAATAGCAGAAGTGACAAAGAGTCACCTTGAAAAATCCCTCGTTTAATGCTAACCAATCCATAACTTTCATCCCTGACAAACAATTCTGTTTTCCCGTTCTTAATCACATTTTCAATTAGGGCACTAATACTTTTACATATTCCAATGGCATCCAAGCACTTAATAATCCAACTATGCGGTACTGAGTCAAAGGCTTTTTAATAGTTAATCCAAGTCATATATAAATTAGTTTTCCAGGCTTTACAATTCTCTAGGATCATTTTATCAATGAGTAACTGATCTTTTGTGCCTCTACTTCCCCGTTTGTTCCCTTTCTGCTCTACTGGTATGATGTTATTTGCTTCCAAATTAATCCTGGACTCTATCAGCTATGATGCCTGTCAGTAGTTTATACATAGTTGGTAAACATGTTATTGGCCTGGAATTTTCAGGTATTGCTCCTTTTGTTGGATTCTTCTGAATCAAACAGGTTTTGCCAGTCATTATTATAACATGTCCTCAACATTTCATTAAATTGTTCAGCCATTTTCCCATGCAGACTGGTCAGGTGTTTAAGCCAAACCCATGCAATTTGATCATTGCCAGGTGATGTCCAGTTTTTGAACCCTTGCACTCTTTTGGTGATCATATCAGCTGTTATTTCTAGTTGGTCCATTGCGTACTTGGAAAATTTCTTCTCAAAATCTTGGAGGCATCCAGCATTTCTATTATAGTCTTTCTCAGTCCCCCATATGTCTTTCCAAAACTGAATGGTTGCCATTTTTTCCTGGCTTTTCATCTTTTATACCTACTTCTGATTTAAACTCTGATAGAATTTTCTTTGCTCTGCTTGAAACAACTGGTTGTCTTTATAATCTAGCTTCATATCTTTCATTTTTTTCTAACTGTTGCTGTTATTTGCTGCTTCAATATTTCCAATGCTTCTCCAATTTTCCATGTACTTAGCCAGTATTTTTTAGTCAAATATTTCTTGATCTTACCATTCTTTAGTTTGTTCTCCTGCAGGTTTTTTAAGTTACTCGCATCTGCTCAGAGTCTTTTGATTTTAAGCTCCAGCCTGATCTTCCACAGTGGTTTCTCAAGACATTGGGTGGGGGTCTGTGTTCAATTGTGGAATCCCTAGTTCTTCTGTTACTATTACTACTGTACTATAAGCAAGCTGATTTATCTGTTCAATTGACATTATCTGGATTGTTGCAAGTGCAGATTTTACGCCATTCATCAATCGTACCAGATTTTTTCTAGGCACAGTCTCCAAAATCGGGAGCCTTCCCCTCTCTTCATTTAATGCAGCATGTGTCAGTATTTTATTCTTCACTTCTTGCTGCCTAATAGTGAGCTCTGCTGGTGTTCCAATCCTAATTGAACCTTCTTGTAGTTCAAATTTTTGCACAACGTCCATTATTTTTTCAACTTCAGAATGTTTGATGTCCCCAGGTGTTATTAATCTATTTTCTCCTCCTATTTGGATAATTTGTTGACCCCCAATTTCACAACTCCTCCATATTTCTTCTAGTTCAACTTTACTAAACACCTTGTTTCTGATAATATATCTTTGCTGGTCAGCTAATCGTAATTCAGTTATCTTGGAGTTCAGATATTCTTGTTTCCATAATTGATGCATCCACTTTTGGTAGCCTCATTTTTCAGGTTCTGCTCTATAATAGCATTTCATGATTGCCTGATTCTCTGGTAAAGTATATTTCTGCCGCTTCTGAGATTGTTCATCTTCCAGTAATCCTACAGGCCCATCATCATCATCATCATCATCATCATCATCATCATCATCATCATCATCATCATCATCATCATCATCATCCCTGTCTCTTCACTGCCCAGAGTTCCTTTGGGAAAATCGGGTGGTATATAAATGGAAATAATAAATAAATAAATAAATAATGTTTTCTTCAGGGAGAAGTGTGTAACTGACAGTGGATTGGACTACAAGAGGTCATAAGAACATAAGAACATAAGAAGAGCCATGCTGGATCAGGCCAAAGGCCCATCTAGTCCAGCTTCCTGTATCTCACAGCGGCTCCACCAGATGCATTTGGGAGCGCATGAGACTAGATATCTGTCTCCTGATAGCACTCCCCTGCATCTGGCCCTTGAAGTACCCTGGTTTTAAGCCTGGAGATTACACATCTCCATCATGGTTTGTAACCTGGGATGGACTTTTCCTCCAGGAATCTGTCCAATCCCCTTTTGAAGGCATCCAGGCCAGATGCCATCACCACATCCTGTGGCAGGGAGTTCCACAGACTTACAACGCGCTGGGTGAAAAAATATTTTCTTTTGTCAGTTCTTACTCTCCCAGCCCTCAATTTGAGTGTATGTCCCCTAGTTCTGGCATTTTGGGAGAGAGAGAAGAGCTTCCCTCTATCCATTCTACTCATACCCTGCATTATTTTGTATGTCTCAATCATATCCCACCTCAAGCGCCTTTTTTTCCAGACTAAAGAGGCCCAAATGTTTTAGCCTTTCCTCATAAGGGAGGTGCCCCAGGCCAGTAATCATTTTAGTCGCTCTCTTCTGCACCTGTTCCAGTTCCACTATGTCTTTCTTGAGATGCGGTGACCAGAATTGTACACAATGCTCCAAGTGGGGCCTTACTATTGTTTTGTATAAAGGCATTATAATGTTCGCTGTTTTATTTTCAATCCCCTTTTTGATAATCCCTAGCATGGAATTGGCCTTCTTCACCGCTGCCACAGTGTTCCTTTTTATTTTCCCCATTTGGGGAGGATTTCCATTTACAGAAAGACCTCTCCTTGTGCTTTAGAGCCTCTCTAACTCCACTCGTTAACCATGCCGGTGTCCTCTTGGACTTAAATGAGCTCTTCTTTCTTTGTGGTATGCACTTGTGCTGGGCCTCTATTATTGTTGTTTTAAAGAGGCTCCATGCACTCTGAAGAGATTGGATTCTTCTAACCTTCCCCTTCAATTTCTCTCTAACTAGTTTCCTCATCTGAGGGAAGTTTGCCCTTCGAAAATCAAGGGTTTTTATGTCTGATTTGGTTGACACTCTTCCTCCGACATGCATGGCAAAGGAAACTGCAGCATGGTCACTGTTCCCCAGAGGCTCAGTGACATTCACATCCCTGACCAGGTCCTGAGTATCGCACAGTATTAGATCCAGAGTTGCCTGTTCTCGGGTGGGCTCCATGACAAGTTGCTCTAAGGCACAGTCATTCAGCAAGTCGAGAAACCCAGTTTCTCTTTCTTGCCCAGAGCTCGCATTGACCCAGTCAATGTGGGGATAATTGAAGTCCCCCATGATTACTATCCTATCCCTCTTAGCCACCTCCATGATTTCTCTCCTCATCTCAAGGTCCCCCTCAAGTTTTTGATCTGGTGGACGATAGAATACTCCAACTATCACATCACTCCTTGGACCTGGTAGTTTAACCCAAAGTGATTCTATGGTGGAGTCAGACCCTCTGTCCATCTCCATTCTGCTGGATTTTACCCCTTCTTTGACATAGATGGCCACTCCTCCTCCAACCCGCCCCTCTCTATCCCTTCTATAGAGTTTATAGCCTGGGATTGCTGTATCCCACTGGTTCTCCTCATTCCACCAGGTTTCTGTTATGGCTATTATATCTATGTTATCCCTAGCTGCCAAATGTTCAAGTTCTCCCATCTTTGCTCGGAGGCTTCGAGCATTGGCGTAGAAGCACCTGTACAGTGGGTCCCGCAACAACAGCTGCTGCCTTGTTCTTTTCCCCTGACAGCTTTTATTTTCAGTAGACAAACTGTCACATTCCGTTATTCTCCCAGTGCTAATACCTGATATGTCTTCTCTATGTGATTCTCTACCCTCTCCAACCTCATTCCCCGAGGATGAGGTGTTCCGAACCGGATGCCACTCAGCTCCTGTCGGCTTTCCCCCAGTTATCAGTTTAAAAGCTGCTCTGCTGCCTTTTTGAGGTTGAGTGCCAGCAATCTGGTCCCATCATGATTCAAGTGCAGCCCATCCCTCCTGAACAGGTTTGGCTTGTCCCAAAATGTTCTCCAGTTCCTGACAAATCTAAAGCCCTCCTCTCGACACCATCGCCTCATCCACGCATTGAGGCTTCTGAGTTCTGCCTGCCTTGCAGGTCCTGCACGAGGAACAGTAGCACTTCTGAAAATGCTACCTTGGAAGCCCGGGACTTCAATCTTCTACCTAACAACCTGAATTTGGCTTCCAAGACTGACCGCTTGGCCTTCCCGACATCATTGGTACCAACGTGTACCATGACCACTGGCTCCTTCCCGGTTCTCTCTAACAAGCTATCTAGATTTCTCGTGATGTCTGCAACCTTTGCACCTGGCAGGCAAGTGACCATACGGTTATCATGCTCGTCACAAATCCATCCCTCTGTATTTCTAATGATAGAATCCCCTAGTACAAGAAGCTTCTCTCCTGCAGCCTGTTCATCTACATGTACCTGATCTTGTATCTCATCAATAGTGATGAGGGAGAGATCCTCCGGTGAAACCAAATCTTCCTCTGTGTGTGCCTCATGAGGTGTGCTGAGGGAAAGAGCCTCAAACTGATTGTGCAATATGAGACTCTCTGAGCGATCCCTTGGCCTTCTATTCCTTTGAGTCACATTCCTCCACCCATCTACCTCCTGAGTTGGGGAAGTGACTTCATCCTCAGAAGTGTGCCCTGTCTCTTCTTGGACCTGGATAGTCCGTTCCGCTCTGTCCAAGAACCGCTCAAGCTCCTTAATATGTTGCTGGTCTGATATGTGAGCCTCTAGCTGCTGGACCTTCTCTTCCAATAGCGCAACCAGCTTGCAGTTGCAGCAGATGTAGTTCTGCACATGCTCTGTCAAGATGACAAACATGGCACAAGTACTGCAGGTAACTACAGCTGCTCCCTCCAACTCCATTTTAACGAGGGCAATAAAATGTATTCAAGGTCTCAAAAATGTAAACTTACACTAATTTTTTTTTAATCTAGTAAGACTCTTTACTTCTTTTGTTGTTCATTCGAAATGTAACAGTGTAGGGGCCGCTAAAGCACCTCTACAGCAAGTGCAAGCACGTCAGGAAGTTTCCAGTGCGAACTTGCTAATGTGTGTAGGATCTCCTCAGGAGTAGCTTGTGCTGCTGGGAGCAGCTATTTAAAGATAAAACTCCGCCCCTTACCTCCTGCAAAAACAGGAAGCAATCTCTATGCCCTCTGGCCGTGTGCTTCCTCTATAGCCGTGTGCTTCTCCACACCACCTCCTTCCTCTTTGCTGCTCTGCAAGAAAAGGACTGAGAGGCTGCTGGGAGCAGCTATTTAAAGATAAAACTCCGCCCCTTACCTCCTGCAAAAACAGGAAGCAATCTCTATGCCCTCTGGCTGTGTGCTTCCTCTATAGCCGTGTGCTTCTCCACACCACCACCTTCCTCTTTGCTGCTCTGCAAGAAAAGGACTGAGAGGCTGCTGGGAGCAGCTATTTAAAGATAAAACTCCGCCCCTTACCTCCTGCAAAAACAGGAAGCAATCTCTATGCCCTCTGGCCGTGTGCTTCCTCTATAGCCGTGTGCTTCTCCACACCACCTCCTTCCTCTTTGCTGCTCTGCAATAAAACGACTGAGAGGCTGCTGGGAGCAGCTATTTAAAGATAAAACTCCGCCCCTTACCTCCTGCAAAAACAGGAAGCAATCTCTATGCCCTCTGGCCGTGTGCTTCCTCTATAGCCGTATGCTTCTCCACACCACCTCCTTCCTCTTTGCTGCTCTGCAAGAAAAGGACTGAGAGGCTGCTGGGAGCAGCTATTTAAAGATAAAGATAAAACTCCGCCCCTTACCTCCTGCAAAACCAGGAAGCAATCTCTATGCCCTCTGGCCGTGTGCTTCCTCTATAGCCGTGTGCTTCTCCACACCACCTCCTTCCTCTTTGCTGCTCTGCAAGAAAAGGACTGAGAGGCTGCTGGGAGCAGCTATTTAAAGATAAAACTCCGCCCCTTACCTCCTGCAAAAACAGGAAGCAATCTCTATGCCCTCTGGCCGTGTGCTTCCTCTATAGCCGTGTGCTTGTCCACACCACCTCCTTCCTCTTTGCTGCTCTGCAAGAAAAGGCCATTTAATGTTTGGATGTATTGCTATGTTCTGTTGTGAACTGTCCAGTGTCTTCTGGGCAGATGGCAGTATGCAAATAAATAAATATGTAAATGAAAAAATAAAGTATTAATTGACTACAGTATTTGTTTATCAATCTCAATCTGCAGTTCTTTCCCATTCACTTGTACTGCACATTCGCCTGGAGGGTCATAGACAGATGTTAGGAAAAGACTGAGCCAATGTAGGAATTGAACACTTCTGCCATTTCTTCATTATTTGGTATCATTTTTTCACCCCTATTGAGTAACTGATCCACTATTTCTTTTCTTTGTATTTTGCTATGTACCTAACTAAAGCTTTTTTGTTCTTTTTAGCATCTCTTGCTAACCTTCACTCATTCTCAATTATTAAGGGAGGCGCTTAATCGCTCCCCTGTGGGGGGAGTGATTAAGCACTTCCTGAGTGAATTATAAATGATTTTCTCCTGGGGAACCCCTTTGAAGTTTTATAACTCAGCCTTTTCCAAGGAGAAAGGTGGGGTAAAAATAGTCTACAATAAATAAATAAATAAATAAATAAATAAATAAATAAATAAATAAATAAATAAATACAGTGGACCCTGTATTGGTAGAGAGAATACACCTTTCTCTATCACCTGCTTCCAATTATGTACAGTGGACCCTCATATAACAAACAGTTTATATAACATAAAATCTGTACAACATAAAAAAACGGAGATAGGGGAAATTTGCTTAACATAATCGCCTATGGGGCAAATCCGTACAACATAAAATGGGATTACTCTGTTTTCAATTCATTCCTATGGGAAATTTGTATAAAGGAAAATGTGCTTAACATAATTTCATTTGGAACGAATTAATTTCTTTATACAAGGTACCACTGTAAATAAATAAATAAATAAGCACTGATTCCCTCTATTCCCTACCATTATTTCTGCAATCAGATGGCCCAGAATCATTTCTGCCCCCCAAATGTTGGCTACTCCTTCATCACATCATAAACACCCACCTTATTCCCTCAAGTGTTGGGCCTAAAATCTCAGGGATAGGGAGGCAGTAACCAGCAACTCTATTGACAACAAATATCAGCAACAAATAGCCAGAAAACATTGAAGATACTATTTATTTCATTTATTCATATACTGTTGTTCTCCCCATAGGGGACCCAATTAAAATTGTACCATAGCAACTTAGAAAGTCATACAAAATTATATATTAAAAATGATTAAATTAATTAAAAACGGATATCCACACTCAACTAAAATGAAGCGTCATATTAGGTAGAAGCCAATTTAATAGTCTTCAGACCAAATCTAGAAAGTTATTTTAAAGAAGAATTTTAACAGTGTGCTGAAACCATCTGTAACTAACAGAGGAAGGATGATGGCCTAAGACTCAGTCACAGTACATGCCTTATCCTTTCAAATAACATTCCAAGCATTTTGCAGCTTCATTTGAAAACACAGCCAAGAGAAAAACCTAAAATTGATAGCACTTAAATGTTTTCCCTCTATATGTTTTTGTACAGTGTAATAGTAATGCAGTCCGTTGAAGAATGTAGTACGGCATTAACTCTATGGGTGAAGAGAAACTATATTCTTATATAATTAGGAAAGAATTCTACATTATATTAGATCATTTGCATTGAAAATGAATGAATAAGGTGAATAATGGATTCTATGGATTTCATTCTTCAGTATAAGTTCCCAAGCTTGATTTGGCATCACCGCACAATGACACACTATGGTGGTTTACTCTTGAGGCTTAGCTCTGGTAGATATGCTTCTGTTTTTAAAATATCTGTAGGGCAACCCATCAGCAGTAGAGAAAAAAGCACCCAAGTTAGGATGTGGGTTCTAGGACATTGCTGATAAGTAGAGGCTCCTGTCAAAAAGCTCATGGCACAGAGATAAGTGGTAAATTGCTTCAGACAAGAAACTACAGGAAGTAATGGACTGCGGTGAAATTACTTTATGGCCCTAAATATGATAATGAAACTGCTTCAGAGAAAATAATACCAATGGTGGCTTGATTTATTTATTTAAACTATTTATACGCTGTACTTCCTGAGCTCATAGTTGAGGACAATAAAAAATGTTAAGAAAAACAGGGTTTAATAATATTAATCATATCAATGTAAAACTCTAAAAGCAGTCAAATGTAGAAAATGCTTTTGTTTTTCTGTGTGCCACTCACCCCCCCCACACACACACACACACAAAACAGTAAGAAGGAGAAAAAGCTCTGTAACTTCTGGAAGAATCACAATAAAAATATGAGGAGGAGGAGGAGGAGGAGGAAGGGGGTGGCATGAACCATAGAGAAAAGTAATAGAAGTCCTGGAGTAAATAGTTAATATTTGTGTCCATCACTGTGGAGACATTTAGTCAATGCCCGATCACTTGACTCACATTTCAGCATGGACTGTTTGTTTAAGGTGAAATAAAATGCTAATTATATATCGGTAAAGAGTGAGGGTGTAATTACACTGAGATCTGTAATATATTTGAAATCACAGTCAGTGCTCACAGAGAAGCTGTGGGTTGATTTGGGAGTTCACCATTCATAGGAGATATGCTAAGATTCGCATCCAAGCTCCTAGCCCTGCTTCTTTCTTTACTTCCTCTGATCCTCCCTTGGCCAATCTGATGGGGCATAAATAAAAGAAGTACTAATAACAATGACCCAGAAGTAAGGGGATAGGGTGATCTAGCATTAATCTCATATTTTTAAAAAATGGAGGAAAGGAAAGAATGAGGGGACATGATTCTTTGGTCCTGAACATCACACTCAACTGCCTACTACACTCAAACTGCCTAAACACCACCAATAGACACACCCCATCTTTACACTAACATATCACAACTAATTACATAGGAAAAGGCTTTTTAATTGTTAGAAGTGCCCCACTCCCGCTGCTGCCTCCAGCCATCCAAAATGCCTGTAATTACTGAAACCAGCCTTGGCATCATGGTCTGCAAACATACTTTGAATTTACTCATCTTATACTGTAAGCAGAGGAACTCCTGTGATATTTGTCCCTGTTTTTTGCAGTCTGAATTAGGGATCCGGAGATAGAGCCAAAGTTTGGGGGTTCAGTTCCCCACTGCACATCCTAGAAAAGCCAGCCTGTGTGGCCTAGGGTGATCTGCATATTCCCAGGAGGCACATTCCTAGATGAAGGGAATGGTAAACCATTTCTGAGTACTGTTATTAGTCAACATTGACTTGATGGCACCCAAACCTGGACCCAGGGCTGGTGGTTAACTACCGACCAGTAGCGAGCCTCCCTTATTTGGGCAAGGTGTTGGAGCGAGTGGTGGCCAGGCAATTCCAGGCGCTGCTGGATGAAACTGATTTTCTGGATCCATTTCAATCTGGTTTCAGGCCAGGTTTTGGTACAGAGACTGCCTTGGTCGCCCTGTATGATGACCTTTGCCGGGAGAGAGACAGGGGGAGTGCAACCCTGTTGATACTCCTGGACCTCTCAGCGGCTTTCGACACCATCGACCATGGTGTCCTTCTGGATAGGCTGGCCAGGTTGGGGGTGGGAGGCACTGCTTTGCTGTGGTTCCGATCCTTCCTGGCTGACCGTGTCCAGAAGGTGGTGCTGGGGGACACTTGCTCTGCCCCGTGGCGCTTATGTCACGGGGTTCCTCAGGGCTCTATATTGTCTCCCATGCTGTTCAACATCTACATGGAACCGCTGAGAGAGGTCATCAGGAGGTCTGGGCTGAGGAGTCAGCAATATGCTGATGATACTCAGCTCTACCTCTCGTTCTCCACCAATCCAGGTGAGGCGGTTTCTGTTCTGAACTCGTGTCTGGGACAGATAATGGACTGGATGAGGCTTAATAAATTGAAACTCAATCCAGACAAGACGGAAGTGCTGTTAATGGGTGCCTTGCCGGACAGGTTAGAGGGCCATCTTCCTGTCTTGGATGGGGTTGCACCCCCCTAAGGGACAGGGTCCGCAGCTTGGGGGTGCTACTGGACCCCGGTCTAACTCTGGAAGCCCAGGTGGACTCAGTGGCCAGGGGTGCCTTCCTTCAGCTGCGGAAAATATACCAGCTCTGCCCCTACCTAGACGAGAACAGCCTCATGACAGTTAGGCATGCACTGGTAACATCCCGTATTGATTACTGCAATGCGCTCTACGTGGGGCTGCCTTTGAAGACGGTCCGGCGATTGCAACTGGTTCAGAATTGGGCGGCGTGGCTGGTAAGTGGTGGGGCCGCCAGGGATCACATCATGCCAATTCTACGTAACCTGCATTGGTTACCAGTTGCTGCCCGAGCCCAATTCAAAGTGCTTGTTTTGACATATAAAGCCCTAAATGGCTTAGGACCTAGATACCTGAAGGACCGCCTCTTTCCACATGAACCTACCCAGCAATTAAGATCGAGCCAGGGGGCCCTCTTGAAAGAGCCATCCCTCAAGGAGGTGAGAGGGATGGCTTGTAGACATAGCGCCTTCTCGGCAGCTGCCCCCAAGTTATGGAGATCCGCCTGGCGCCAATACTGATGACATTTCGGCGCCAGGTAAAAACCTTCCTGTTCCATAAGTTTTTTAACTGACACAACATAGACTGTGGGTCCTTTGATGGCAATTTTAGCATAATGATTTTAGTGTAAGGTTTTTTTTATCATTGTTTTCATTATTTATTGATATGTGATGTTTTATTGTTTTAATCTTTGATTGTAAGCCGCCCAGAGACCTTTGGGTAGTAGGCAGCATATAAGCTGTAAAAATAAATAAATAAATAAATAAATAAATTATATATTATAAAGTCTTGGGGTACCTGCATCCTGAAGAGATTGGTCTTGGGCCTACCCATCTAAAGATTTAGTTGCAAGAGTATATTCCTGACCCATCAAAATACTGGCAAAACTTTAATTGATTTCAGTGAATCAAAGCTACACCATAAAGAATATTCAAATGTACAGAAATACGGTAACTGGTAATATTGATTCTCTGTCAGGAAATACTTTTCCTATCGCCATCAAATGTACTTAAGATTTAATTGTTCTTGAAAACAGAATTTTGTTATCCAGCTTCCATAGCATAATGTAGTAAATCACGTTCAATTGTCTTTCTTTGAGCAAAACAGAATGTAATGTTAATGTATGATTCTACACCAATCATGAATGGATGCTTTTGAAGAAGAGGTTTGAAGTTCACTGGGCAGCAACCCTCTCATTCCATCCTTTATTTTGCTTGTACTCGGTTGGACGTTGTGTGTCTTTTGTAAGAAAACAGAAGCAAAGTATCACTCAAGCAATCAAAACTTTATTATGGTCAATGACCAGAAAAAAAGCAAAGTATGAGTTCAAGAGTTCTTCCTTTTTGGTGGCTGTATATTTTGTGCTGTCAAATCAAAACTGACTTAGGTATATCGGCCCTAACAGAGATTCCAAGGTAAGTGGTATTCAAGGAGTAAATAAATACTAGTTTCACGGACAAGCAAGGATTCAAACCCTGTTCTCTACAGTTGTAGTCCATCACTTTACCCATTACACCATACTGAGAATCTTTCTGTAGCCCATTAGTTATTTTCCATCATACATCAGACCTACTGTACCTTAAAACTCCCTCTTTGCTATTTTTGTTTTACCTCTCTTGCAAGTTTGAGCTCATTTTGAGCTTAGCCTTCATAAGCTCCACTTGACAAATACTGGCTACATCTTTGTACTCATTGTGGACAAGTCAGGTAAGCCTCGGGAACAAAGCAGAAACTCTTTTAACAACCAGCCATGTTCTCCTCCAAGAAAATATTAGAGCAGCAGCAGCTTGCTAGTAGTACTCCTCATCCTTTGATAGGTATAATTTATTCAATCAGGATATGGGCCTGGAAGATCCAACATGCTCAGTGGATGCCTGATGTTCTTTGATTGCTGGGCTATGAAATCCCATAGGCAGCTATGTGATGTTCCTGGAACAGGCCATTGCTGTTTGATTTTGTGTGTGTGTGTGTGTGTGTGTGTGTGTGTGTGTGTGTGTGTGTGTGTGTGTGTGTGTGTGTGTGTGTGTGTGTGTGTGTGTGTGTGTGTGTGTGTTGTTAACAGTCGTGACCGACCCTTCATGACTCCATGTCCATGGAGTTTTCTTGGCAGGAATACTGGAATGTCTTACCAGTTTCTACTCCAGGCACCTACAGCACCTGGTATTCCCTGGTGGTCACCCATCCAAGTACTGGCCAGGCCTGACCCTGCTTAGCTTCCAAAACCAGGCAAGATCGGATGTGCTTAGGGCATCTAGGCAACACTCTTTGATTAGAACTCTGAAAAGAAACAATCATTATTTATTTATTTATTTAGATTATTCCCCCCCCCACCTTTCTCCTTGGAAAAGGACCCAAGGTAGCTTACAATAATGAGGGACAATATACAGCACATAACATTTAAGACATAATTTAGGTTACAAACAGGGAATTAGAAGAGGCATCTTAGAACTTTAAAAGGTAATACTGAAGCTACAAAGAGCACACAAAAAGAAACAAAATCCATTATGAGGGATGGAGACATTTGTCTCACTTTCCACTTGTAATTTATAAATCCAGGGTTGAACCATAAAAATAATAATAGTTATTAGTATTATTAATATTTACCCCACCATCATAATAGAAAAATTGTGGACCCACTTTGAAAGACAGGAGGTATGAAAGTTTATGGTGAACTTGCCAGAAAACTATTTGGTGGCCGTGTTGCTGGGCGTTACAAATAAACATAGCAGCTTCACTCACTACCAAACAGACTTGTACTCTACCAGCTGGTTTTGTGGTAGATAAACTGCCTTTCAGATTACCTCAAAGCCATAGCAAGTGATGTTCTACCGATTTTCTGGCATATTTTGTGCCGTGCAAAAGCTCTGCAAATCTAGAAGAGATGCAAATTCATAAAATAGCAGTGCTTGTTATATAGTTGTTGTTTTGGCATGATTTGAACCAGGAGAAATTGTTTGCCTTTCTCTCTGAACATAGCTATAGAAGCCAATGATGCAAAAATGCCGAGGTACACGCAATACGCAGTTGCTCGGAATAAGGCACTACAGGATGTTATGTTACTTGTTCTGTTTAAGTTAATACATTTTATAAAGACTAAAACAAGAAACACCAACCATCTCACATTCCCCCTACATGTATTTGACATGCAAAGACCCATTTACAGAATATATGCATCTCATCTTCTCCTTGCAAAGTTGATGCATGCAAATTTTAAAATTTTATAAATGCTGTTTTGATCCTGGAAAACAAGACACACATATCATCTCATATTCTCCCTAAAAAGACCTGTGCATGTATGCATGAATTTGCGGAGTGCACCTGCCTAAATTAAGGTGTCATGTTATGATTTCTGTTTTCTCCAAGTTTACGAGTTTTGTAAAGGATCTGAGGAATCTACAAAACAAGAAATCACCTCATGCTCTCTCAGCACAAAGATGTTGGAGAATTTGGTTAATTCTTTTTTATAGTTTTTATAGTATCAGATGAAATCAACAACAGCACAGAGAAATCATAAGAGAATAGCTTAAGTCTCAGCAGCCAACCCTTTTACACAGTGACTAGCACTTTATATGTTAAAAATCACTCTGGAAGGTGTTTAAATGAAAAAAGTTGATGTCTATAGTTACAGTCATTAGAAAAATAGAAAGTATCTATTCTCTACATGTGAGGGAAACCCCTTCATGCTTCCTGAATGCTCAGGCACAATAAATAAATAAATAAATAAATAAATAAATAAATAAATAAATAAATAAATAAATAAATAAATGGACAGGCAATAAAAGAAAGGGGGGAATGCAAACAAATAATAAGAAGAGAGGGGTAAGCCAGAGGTGGGGAAAAGAACTGTAGCAATAGATTAATGTGAAAGAAAATTCAGTACAGTAATTAATCTACCTTCCCCAACTAATGGGGGAGCTATTCCTCTGGGCAGCAAACAAATCAAAATAGCACAAAGTACACAACACATCCAATTTTACAAAATGAATAAAGAGCAAGGAAACAACATAGTATCTAAAACTAATAAAACTAATAAAGAATAGTAACTATAAAATAGTTGTGAATATTGAAAACAATAAGATTAGCTGGCAACAACAGGGGAAGTTCATAAGCACAACAAATCACCTAATCACTCAACAAGAAGACTTTGTATGTCCATAAAAAGGTTGTGAAAAGAACCAGGTTTTAACTTGTCTCCTAAAACCAATGGGGGGATAAGGCTAATTGTACCCCAGGTGGGAGTGAGCTCCAAGTTGATGCAGCTACCACAGAGAAGGTCTGGTTTCAAGTGGCAGATTGTTAGGCCTCATTTGGGGTCACCATCTGCAGCAGGACAGGTGATATTTATACAATCAAACTGTGATGTAACTGTGATGTACCAGCCCGTCAGCCATGTTCTGCACTCACTGCAGCTTCCAAACCATCTTCAAGGGTAGCCCAATGTAGAAGGTGTTGCAATAGCCTATTCTGGAGATGACAAGTGCATGGACCAGTGTTTTTAGGACCATCCCATCAAGACAGAGGCAAAGGTGTGAGATCTGCCTGAGGTGGTACAAGGGAGACCTGGCCATGGCTGAGATCTGATTTTCCACTGAGAGAACACGACCCATAAACATACCCAGATTTCACTCCTGATCATTCAGTGTGTGTGTCTCTGTGTGTGATTGCAACCCCATCTAGCATTCTAGGTCCTAAAAAACCTCCCACCCAATATCCGGCATAGGAAAGCATGCAAGAATGCTATTATCTAAAGAAAATGCACATGCATGTGTAGGAAAGTCACCATCATGTGCAAAGACTGCAAATTGTCTGATGTTACTACATATGTGGATATGTTTGTTTATATCTTTGTATTAAAACCTTATTATGAAGTAGTTCAAACTGATAGTTTCCTTTTAAACTTCATTTCCAGCATTCCTAATTTAAGAAGCCATTTGTAATAAATTAACGGCAGATTTAAATGAAGAACTCTGTGAGTTTTTTTTTAAAAAATAGGAATAAGTAGGAAGCTCAATAAAAATAAGTTTGCTGACCCAAATATTAATGATTTCTATTACTGCTTTGCTTGGCCTTATTTTGCCAAATCTTTCATTTCTCATATACTAAATATTACAGTATATCTATCTCAGGGTTGTGGCTATGCTACTTTGTAACTTGCACTCTGTATCCAATTTGGCATGTTTAAAATCAGGGTGGTTTTTCCCCCCACCCACACAGAGCTAGTGGCAGGGAAGCCAACACTTTTTCTAGGGTAATACATTCCTTTTTGATCTGCCAATCTTTGGTTTGTTTGTTTGTTTGCATAAATTCAGCTGTTATCATTTCCCCCATTTTGGCATGTTTGATTGTTCCATCTTGTTACAGAGGGAAAGTCAGGAGGCTTTTGACTACGTTGACTGTGACATCACCAGTGGAACAATTCCTCTCAAGTGTATTCCATTCTCTCTCCTTCAAATATTTTTCTATAAGTTTTAAAAAATTTATTTATTGATTGATTGATTGATTGATTGATTGATTGATTGATTGATTGATTGATTGATTGATTGATTGATTTGGCTTGTATACCACATTATCTGGCAACAAAGGCCACTCTGGGTGCTTTACAGGGTTAAACAAACAGATACAACCATTAAATATAATAATATGTTAAAATTTTACAGTACAATAACACTGTCAATCAATTTGTCAAAATTAGTGCTGTTTCAAACCACTGCTGTACTGCAATCCTACTTTCCCAGATACTTTCTCACTTTTGGTAATTCCCCACCCCACCCCCAAAGACCGCTTGCTTTAAATACTTCTTTAAATCTTTTCTGGGAACCAAATGGGATGACTAAAGCTACCCTAGTCCACCAGGTTGATAAGCTGTTGGGTGAATTTAGCACTATTTCACCATTCAAGTAATGTACTATCATCTATATATTGTTTGATAACACAGAATTTTAAATTGGGGCTCAAAACACTGCTAAACAGGAGAGGGGTGTTGTTGTTGTTGTTGTTGTTGTTGTTGTTGTTGTTGTTGTTCAGTCATGTGCGGCTCTTTGTGACTCCATGGACCAGAGCACGCCAGGCCCTCCTGTCTTCCACTGCCTTCCGGAGTTTGGTCAAATCCATGTTGGTTGCATTGATGACACTGTCCAACCATCTCATTCTCTGCCATCCCCTTTTCCTTTTGCCTTCAGTCTTTCCCAACATCAGGGACTTTTCAAGGGACTCCTCTCTCTTCATGAGGTGGCCAAGGTATTGGAGCCTCAGCTTCAAAATCTGTCCTTCCAGTGCCATCTGGATGGATTCAGAGAGGTAGCCATGTTAGTCTTTTCAATAATTTCAGGAAAAAAACAATGAAAAACAAAACAAAACAAAAGATACAAAACATGTGGCACTTTAAAGACTAACTTTCATATTTTAATGTAACGTTTCGTGGACACATCCACTTCTTCAGACATATAGCAGCAGAATGAGGTGTACAATATAATATGGGATGGGATCTACATTTCATACTAGATATTCATTGGCTGTAGTCTATAGAGTTGGGGGTGGATAGGGGAGGGAAGAGAGGAGGAAGGGGAAGAAGAGAAGGGAGAGTTGATTAGTAGAGATGGTGGGAAAGAGGGTTAGGTCAGGGTTTGTAGAGCTGTAAAGTATAGTTTTATGGCTCTGAGGCCAGGATCTGTTTATATGTTAAGTGTGGTATTATGGCTCAGAGGTAAATTCCTTAAGAGACAGAAACCAGATCAAATCAGAGAGGGTGAGGGTGTGTGTGGAAGAGATGAGGGTGGGGTGGGGAGTTTTTACCTTAGAGACCATTAAAAGTGGCAATGTAGAGTTTTTAACTTAGAGTCCATGAAAAAAGTGGCAATATGGTAATATTACATTTGATAATGACTCAAGAAACCCCAACTTATGTTTAATCCCTTCTTGTGTGTGTCCATCATGCATATGAATCTTATTTCAGCTGTTTCCCTTTGAATTCTTCATCTGTAATTATTCTGTTCCAAAATGGTGACCTTCAAGTCCTTCAAGAAGTTTCCAGGTAAACTGAAGTGGTTTGAGACAGGTTTCTGTGTGTCATGGTTTCTTATGTCAAACTTGTGTCCATTGATGTGTTTTCTTAGAGATTGTCATGTTTGTCCAGTGTAGAGTGCAGATTGGCATTGTTGGCAAAAGATGGCATAGATCACATTAGTTGAGGAGCAGGTGAAGTTGCCGTTGATACTGTATTTGACATTGTTGGGTCCTGTGGTTGTGTTGCCAGAGTAGATGTGTGGGCAGAGTTGACATTGGGGTTTGTGGCCATGGTTTATAGCAGTGTTGGCAAACCTATGGAACAGGTGCCAAAGGTGGCACTTGGGACCCTTTCTGTGGGCACCCAACATCACCCTATCACAGCCACCTAGATTCAGGTTAAGTTGCTGTATTGGCACTTTGCAAAAAAAATTAGTGGGTTTTGAATTACATTTTGGGCACTCAGTCTCTAAAAGGTTCGCCATCACTGGTCTGTAGTGTCAAAAGCAACTGAGAGGTCTAGCAAAACCAAAAGGGACAGAGATCCCCTATCCATTTCCTTGTGTAAATTGCACCAAATTTGCTGGCATCCTCTTTTAAGATTTTACAGCATCCTCTTTTAAGATTTTAAATAGTTCAACTGGAATGTTATCACCTCCACTGGCCTTGTTTGCAATGCTTTCTAATGCCCACTTGACTTCACTTTCCAGAATGTCTGGCTCGAGGTCAGCAGCCACATTATCTTAGTTATCAGGGACATCCAGATCTTTCTGATATAATTCCTCTGTGTATTCTTGCCATCTCTTCTTGATATCTTCTGCTTCTGTTAAGTCCCTATCATTTTGTCCTTTATCATATCCAACTTTGCACGAAATGCCTGCTTTAATATCTCCAATTTTCTTGAATAGACCTCAGGTTTTTCCTTTCCCATTGTTTTCCTCTATTTCTTTGCACTGTTTGTTCAAGAAGGATGTCCTGTTTCTCCTTGCTATACTTTGGAACCCTTTCTCCCGTGCATTTTGCATACCTTCTCTCCTCCGCTATTTGTAGGGCCTTGTTGGATAGCCACTTTTGCTTTCTTGCATTTTCTTTTCTTTGGTATGGTTTTCGTTGCTGCCTCCTGTACAATGTTACTAGCCTCCATCCATAGTTCTTCAAGTGTTCTGTCCACCAAATCTAGTTCCTTAATCTATTCTTCACCTCCACTGTGTATTCATAAGGGATTTGACTTAGATTGTACCTGACTGGCCCAGTGGTCTTCCCAACTTTCTTCAGTTTAAGTTTGAATTTTGCTATAAGAAGCTGATGATAAGAGCCGCAGTCAGCACCAGGTCTCGTTTTTGCTGACTGTATAGAGCTCCTCCATCTTTGGCTGCAGATAACATAATCAATCTGCTTCTGGTATTGTCCATCTGGTGATGTCCATGAGTAGAGTCACCTTTTTTGTTGTTGGAAAAGAGTGTTTGCAATGACCAGCTTGTTCACTTGACAAAACTCTATTAGTCTTTGACCTGCTTCGTCTGGAACTCCAAGGCCAAACTTGCCAGTTATTCCTTTTATCACTTGACTTCCTACTTTAGCATTACAATCCCCTAGGATGAGAAGAACATCTTTCTTCGGTGTCAATTCTAGAAGGTGTTGTAAGTCTTCATAGAATTAGCCAATCTCAGACTCGTCAGCAGCAGTAGTTGGTGCATAAGCTTGGATTACTGTGATGTTGAAAGGGCTGTCTTGGAATCATACTGAAATCATTATATCACTCTTCAGGTTGTGTCCCAGCCCAGCTATTCCCACTCTTTCATGACTATGAAGGCTACTCCATTTCTTCTATGGGGTTCTTGCCCACAGTAGTAGATGTGATAGTCATCTGAACTGAATTCACCCATTCCCATCCATTTAAGTTCACTGATGTCCAAGATGTCAGTGTTTATTCTTGCCATCTCACGTTTGTACACATCCAGCTTACCCTGGTTCATAGATCTCATATTTCAGGTTCCTATGCAGTATATTTCTTTGCAGCATTGAGCTTTCCTTTCTCTTCTAGGCACGTCTGCAGCTGGGCATCCTTTAAGCTTTGGCTCAGCTGCTTCATTAGCTCTGCAGCTACTTGTCCTCCGCTCTTCCTCAGTAGCATGAGGGGCTCATTTACAGTGTCATAAGGCAGTGATCCATTGAAGGGGAAGAGATGGGTAGAACTGCACAATCAAATAGCCTTTCTATCAACACCCCAGCCACAGAAGCAGGAGCCCTCCTCCATTCTACACTCCTTGGCTGGTGTAGGATGCATGTCATGGGCAACCCTGAACCATGATCTGCATATCCAAATTCAATTGGTAACTGACACATGTTGATACAACTGTTCCGCTTCTGTTGACTTGGCTTGTATTTCTGTTCCATCTTACATTATGATAATCGTTTAAAGCTATATATGGTTATTGTTTTTGCTGTATTATTGATTGTGTTTGTCTACATTTTAGAGTTATATTAATGTTAATTGTGTTTTGATTTTTTGTCTTCCTGTTTATTTTCATTATTGCATTTTATATTAGTGTAATTCATGATGCATTTTATGATATTGTACAATGTCCAGAGTGGCCTCTGGGACAGATGGTCTTTGCGGTATAAAAATCAAATCAATAAATCAATAAATAACAATTTGGGTGCTAGGATACAGTTAGAATTGGTATCCATGTGTAGAGAAGTGATATACAAAGACAGATAACAAAAGGGATGTCCTGGGGTCGACTCCCCTAGCTGCTCTCTCTGATCCATCTTCCTCCTTTACTGCTGACAGGCTATGAGTTGGAGTGGGAATACGCCAGGAGCTGGCATGCAGGAACTGGGGGAGACATTTTGTTGGTGCAATGTATCCCACAGCAGCCCCTATAAGAAGTGCCTGTTAAATCATACCCATACAGACTTGTGCAACAATTTAAACAACAGAAAAGCCTGTGACTAGTTTTAAAAACTCCAGTACAAACCATGTACAGTGGTACCTCAAATTACAAATGCCCCTAACTGCGAAAAATTCAAAATATGAAGGGAACTTCGTCTGGGGCACAACACACTCTGGGAATTGAAGTCTTCTACAAAAATTCAAGATATGAAAAATTTCCTATGGGATGCCTCAAGATACAAAAAAATGTGGAAAGCTTCTATTCCCAGGGTGCATTGTGCCCCATTCAATTTCAAATTATGAATATTTCTAGATACAAAGCGTTGCGAGGAACAGATTATTTTCATAATTCGAGGCACAACTGTATTTTTTTTTTGCAGTATAGTCACAGCCTCAGAGTCCTCGCTTAGTATATACTGTATTTAGATATATTCAGAATGCAGGACAATTTGAGTAAGGTTGTGCTGCATGAGGAATACATCCGAATATATACACTGATGATAGTGAACACAGCAGTCAAAACATTCATTTAAAGGCAATGTCCAAACTTTGTTTGAAACACTCCAGAACCACACCCTATGTATTGGGGGAGGGGCCTCTCCACACTTCTGGGAACTGCAGATGTTCTGAAGAGAACACTGTAAATTCGTACTCCAACAACAAAACATCGGCATGTCTTGTATCACCAACTGCCAGGAGTCAGATAACGACAGATCAGTAGAAGGGGTGTGTTTATGACTTGCAAAACTTCCCAGCTGAAGACAAGATGTAGTTTCCCTAAATTAAGGGCTAGATTCGATTGCTAATCCCAATTAGAGTGGATGCACAGACCAGAATACTATTAGTTATGCCAGTGTGAACATTTTTGCTGTTGGTTTTCAAACTTTAAGCATGGCATTTCTTTGAAGGTTGATTTCACAAACAGAAAACAACTCTCTGCAACATTTGTGCCCTTTGAGCTCTAAATTACAGGCTCTCTCTAATATCTCTTTTTAACTTGAAACAAAATCCATGAGCTACACACAAGATTTCAGTTTGCTTTCTTATAATGCTGAGCTAAGGTGGACAGTTGTTTATTATGGGGCAATATGCAATGCTACAAATGCTTTGGGATATTAATCTGATCTGATGTGATCATTGCTATACATTATGGATAACATCTGATTGATATTGATTTGTACTCTCCCATGTATTAGTTTATAAAGTCAGAAGCAACAGACAGAAGGGTTAAATAGTTTTAGAGAATTGTATGCCAGCAGAGAACATAAGAACATAAGAACATAAGAAGAGCCATGCTGGATCAGGCCAAAGGACCATCTAGTCCAGCTTCTTGTATCTCACAGTGGCCCCACCAGATGCATTTGGGAGCACATGAGACTAGATATCTGTCTCCTGATAGCACTCCCCTGCATCTGGCCCTTGAAGTACCCTGGTTTTAAGCCTGGAGATTACACATCTCCATCGTGGTTTGTAACCTGGGATGGACTTTTCCTCCAGGAATCTGTCCAATCCCCTTTTGAAAGCATCCAGGTCAGATGCCATCACCACATCCTGTGGCAGGGAGTTCCACAGACTAACAACGCGCTGGGTGAAAAAAACATTTTCTTTTGTCTGTTCTTACTCTCCCAGCCCTCAATTTGAGTGTATGTCCCCTAGTTCTGGTATTTTGTGAGAGGGAGAAGAGCTTCCCTCTATCCACTTTACTCATGCCCTGCATTATTTTATACGTCTCAATCATATCCCCCCTCAGGCGCTTTTTCCAGACTAAAGAGCCCCAAATGTTTTAGCCTTTCCTCATAAGGGAGGTGCCCCAGCCCAGGAATCATTTTAGTCGCTCTCTTCTGCACCTTTTCCAGTTCTACTATGTCTTTCTTGAGATGCGGTGACCAGATTTGTACACAATACTCCAGGTGCGGCCTTACTATTGTTTTGTATAATGGCATTATAATGTTTGCTGTTTTATTTTCAATCTCCTTTTTGATAATCCCTAGCATGGAATTGGCCTTCTTCACCGCTGCCACACATTGGGGAGACACCTTCATGGAGCTGTCCACCAACACACCAAGATCTCTTTCCTGATCCATCACAGATAACTGAGAGACCATGAGTTGATAGATAAAGTTTTGATTTTTTTGCTCCAATATGTATTACTTTACATTTGGCTACATTAAAACGCATTTGCCATTTCGTAGCCCATTAACCCAGTTTGGAGAGATCCTTCTAGAGCTCTTCACAATCTTCTCTGGTTTTTACCACACGGAAAAGTTTTGTGTCATCTGCAAACTTGGCCACCTCACTGCTTATCCCTGTCTCCAGGTCATTTATGAACAGATTGAAAAGCACCGGTCCCAGGACAGAGCCCTGGGGCACACCGCTTTTCACCTCTCTCCATTGTGAAAATTTCCCATTGACACCTACTCTTTGTTTCCTGGATCTCAACCAGTTCTCAATCCATAAGAGGACCTGCCCTCTTATCCGCTGACTGTGCAATTTTCTCAGCAGCCTCTGGTGAGGGACTGTGTCAAAAGCCTTTTGAAAATCCAGATAGACTATATCCACCGGTTCAACCAAATCCACATGCCTGTTGAGCTTTTCAAAAAATTCTAAAAGATTTGTCAGACAAGACTTACCCTTACAGAAGCCATGCTGATTTTCTCTCAGCAAGGTTTGTTCTTCTATGTGTTTTAAGATTTTCTCTTGGATGAGGCTTTCCACCATCTTCCCTGGGACAGATGTAAGGCTAACTGGCCTGTAGTTTCCCGGGTCCCCCCTCCTTCCTTTTTAAAAAAATTGGTGTGACATCCGCTATCCTCTAGTCCTCCGGAACTGTGGCCGTTTTAAGAGAGAAGTTGCATATTACCGTTAAGAGATCTGCAATTTCATTTCTCAGTTCCCTTGGAACTGAGTATTGTTTTATCTTATTAATGGATAGTCATTTCTCTCCTTCTCTTGCAATGCCAGAACCAGCCGATCATCATACAAAGCAGTTTACTAGACTTTTCAAGAAAAAAGACACCATACAGTTAAGTCCATGGAATTTCTTGCTCTAAGATGTGATGATGACTTTAAAAGGAGTTTGACAAATTCATGGGGAATGAGATTGTGAATGGTTACCAATCATGATGATGTGCTATCTTAAAATTCAGATGCAGCCCACTGATGAAACAATAAAGAAAAATAGTTTGTGCTGCTATGCTCTGCTTTTGGCCTTCTTATAGTCCAACTAATGCTGCGTTAACTGTATAGGTGAAAATATCATGTCTTGTTTGTCATTACTCAAGAGTAGACATGCACAACCTTATATGCATGTACAGATGGGAGATGTATTAACTTCCCTCTCATATCTTTTTTCTTTAAAGAATCAACTCTTCCCCATTTCAGCATTTCTAAAAAGAAGAGAGTCATACGTAGACTTGAATGTATAGTTATCACTTCAATGAAAAATAAAAGACAACAGTTTATACCACCCCATTGGTGCTAGCCAGTCTTGATCCAGATTGTGGCCTTGCATATGTACAGTATTCTTGAATAAAGAAAAAAAGAAACAAATATGAACCTTCATACTCGGGGTTTAAGGCAGAATATCGTTTCTGTTTGGAATGTAGCTATTATCTTTTTATGCAGAGGAAAGTATGCCATAATCTGCCTGACGTCACCCCCTTCTATTCCTGGTTAAAGAAACTTACAGTACTGCAGTATCCAACTCATGAGTAAATTGTTTCACTGCTTGCAAGCCATGGGACAGAAGAATCATGTTCTTAATTAATGAAAATCCCTGCCACGGAATGACAATTACTGGCAAGGAGAAATCATATTTGCTTCTACCCCAGTTTCCACACTATGAAGCAGATTACCCATGAACCAGACAAGCTGCTGGACAGGAAGAAGACATCTTGAGATCTAGAGATCTAGAGATCTCAAGATGGAAGATTGGTATAACGAACTTTGGGATATAGCCATAAACGATAAATTGTTTTGTAGTTTAAACGTTAAACGAGGAGAAATGAAAAAAGACATTTTTATGACATTTGGGGAAAATGTATAGATTTTGTATTAGTAGAAGGGAAGGGGAAAGAACCGACGAATATTTCAAGACATTTCTGGAGAAGAGGACTTTGAGAAGAATATTAGAACAACAGACGCTGGAGTAATAAAGAAGAACTCATGGAAGAACTGGACGGTCCCGGGGGGGGGGTGCACTAGTATTGTTATTTGTCTGTTTGTCCTTAAAAATTTTAAAAATAAAAAAAGGAATAAGACATCTCCAACTACAAACAACCCCCCATGGTCACATGGTTCCTCTTCGACAAGTCTAACTTATGCAGCAATTTTGGCTCTAATGGGGAGCTACCATAGATCTCCACACGGTTATTTCTGGAGAGCAGAAAATGAAGAAGAAAGGGGAGCGGGCTAACAAACGAACAGTTGGAAAGAAGGAATGGTATCAAGAACTGAAGTATATTAAAAAGTTATTTGTAGATACAGAACATGGGGCGCACTCACCCTCAATATTTAAGGAGAGGCGTTCAAGGTTGCAATTTTTCTAATGGTTTAACTCAGAAAGAATCTCATGGGTCACTGTGAAATCCATGATCTGAACTGGTTTGATACAGCAAGCCTTCTACAGCAAGACTTCTTATATTCTTATTCCACAATTCTCAGCCATTGATGTCTCACTTTGAAATTGGCAGTATATCTATCAATTCCAAAAAGCTACACTTAGGGGTCTATAAAGAGGAACAGCCACAGTTAATTAAAGATGTACGAAACAGCAATAGTTGTAAATACTAGGAATATAAAATGAAAGAAACAAAGAATGTTAATCATCTTAGACAGTCTGGCCAACGTAAGAACATGTTTTCATACCTAGGATACTATGTATTGAGTCAATCTACTCAATAATATTATTTGTATAGATTGGTAACTGTGTTCCAGATTTCCAGCCCTACTTAGAAATGCCAGGAGTTAAAACTGGCTTTTCTATGTGCAAAACATTGGACTGTAGCCCTTCCAGGTTATCACATGCCACAAATAGATAAAGCAACTTTGTAAACAGCCAACCAGTTTAAATTTATATACAGATACTATATCTGTATAATGGATGGCACTGGTCTGTGACATGGCATAAATCAAAACTGCTTAATAGTCAATGTAGTTTTGTCTCAACAATACACTCAAATAAAAGTTCAAATAATGTGTATTGTTGCCTTAGTCAATGACATCAAACGTCACTGGAGGCTACTTTGCAGATCTTTCAAAGGAAGAAAATTATGCTGATGCTTAAACATCATAGGTGGTGCCAAAGTTGTGGGAAACAGCTGTACTCCAGACAGGTATCTGTCCACAGACATTGCTGGCCCCCTGCAGTTAGATCAAATTTCACAGCCCATGTTATTCTCAACAGGGTGTTTCCTAAAGATCTAGTTCTTAATAGGACAAGTGGTTCCCTCAGAGGAATGCTATGTGGAAATTTTGAATGGTATGTCCAAGTGTTGTTAAATGAGAAACAACAGAAAACCCAAGTTTATATCATATGCATATTTTACTCAGTAAAAATGGCACATTCCAGCCAAATGTAAATATGTTTAAATATTATTATTTTCAATGTGACCTGGCTGGATAGCTCAACTCAAAGGTGTAGGTATTTGGCGGCAGAGGTTAGAAGATTGGTTGTCCATTGTGCCTCCTGTAAGTAGCGCCATCCTGTGTGGTCTTGGGCAAGCTGCACAGTCCTGGGGTACCCCTGGAAGTACAGTATGGTCAACCACTTCTGGGTATTCGCTCCCTGGAAAATCCTGAAAAGCTCACCATAAGTCAGACTTGACTTAATGGTATGTTTGTTGTTGTTGTTGTCAATTTGTAAGTTAAGTATAAATTCAACTCCCATTTAAATCAATTTGATTTCCCAATGTTTACTTCTCTTGCATCCCAGGGTATAAAATTTCAACTATGAATGTGGGAAAATAAAATGACACATAGTCAAATATTACTTAATATTTAATTTATATTCTCCAGCCCAGAACTGCCACTGGAAGTTGGATCTAGCAATCTCGTCAGAGAAGGGAGGAATTTCTTTAGATGGCAACATATATAACTTCCCTTATTTTAAGATGTAGTGAGTTTTCATGGCCTTGTCAGAAGAGCTTTCCAGAGAGTGTTAGCGGGAACTCCAAGAACCAATGAATGGTGACTAATATTGCTAGATGGAGTCTTTATGGTCAGACATGGATGTTGGTCCTAGTTTGAAAGAATGATACAAACTGAACTCACAAGCTCAACCTGAGGCCTGCCCACAATGGTTTTGGGTTCCTGAGTAGAAGAGAGCCTTCTTGAGCAAAATTTCCTCTTCTCAAGACCAGCTGACAAAATAACTACAGCTGAGTTATAAGACTCAGCCAACACTGTTAGATATAAGGCATCTCTTTGTATTGCTATCTGCTGCTGTATGATTTACCTCTTGTGATTCACTGATCTGTAGCTAGTGGCTGATGGAAGTCTGTGTCTGATTCTGCATTTTGAACTATAACCTGTCTGTTTGTTGTACTGAACTAAACTGATTAAACCTTGGGCTGTTATTTGGTTTTGGCTCTCCCTGTCTTGATTCATCCTGAGTCTCTGGCCAGACTCTGTTTGGATGCTGACATTGTACTCTGACTCTGCTTTCAGATCTCCCTTACCCAGTTCATTTCCTGTTGCTATAGAACAACACTGGTGTTTGACCTTAGCCCTTAGATTATACTGGGTCCTGCTGATCTACATATTGTAAGTACATAAGCCATCCCTACTGAATCTGGGTGCCCTTCCAATATATATCTTGCACCAGCAGATCCTGCCCAGAGAGCATTAGAAGCCTTAACTCTCAGGTATCACTGCATCAAAATCATAGAATCGTCATACGGTTGGAAGGAATCTTGGAGGTCTTCTAATCCAATCCCCAGCCCAAGGCAGGAGACCTCATACCACCCTGGTCAGATGGCTGTCCAATCTTTTCTTGAAAACCTCCAGTGATGGGGCACCCACAGCATTGGGACCCAAGCTGTTCCACTGTTTAATGGCTCTCACCATCAGGAAATTTCTCCTCGTTTCCAGGTTGGCTGTCCCTCTCAGTTTCCACCCACTGGTTCTTGTCATACCCTCAGGGTGCAATTGAGAATAAATCGATACCCTCTTCCCTATGACAATCCTTCAGGTATTGGAAGACAGCTATCATGTCTCCCCTCAGTCTTTTCTTCGTCAGGCTAAACATGCTTAGTTCTTTTTGTAGTTCTTCATATGATTTAGCCTCCAGTCCCCTTATAATCTTTGTTGCTCTTCTTTGCACTTTTTTCTAGGGCATCTGTGTCTTGTTTATATTTTGGTGACCAGAACTGGACACTGTATTCTAAATGTGGCCCCACTAGGGCAGTATAGAGCGGTACTATCATTTTCCATGATCTCGATGCAGCCTAGAACTGTGTTATCTTTTTTTGGCAGCTGCAGCACACTGCTGCCTCATCTTTAGGGGGCTATCCACCCTAAATTCCTCTCACAGATACTACTGTTGAGCCACGTACCACCTATCCTGTACCTGTGCATCTAGTTTCTCCTGCCCAAGTGCAGGACCTTACTTTTCTTGCCATTGAACTGCATCTTGTTGAACAGGGCCCAATGTTCATGTCTGTCAAGTGCCTTCTGAATGTTGAATCTGTCTTCCAAAGTATTTGGCAATTCTCCTCAGCTTTGTGTCATCTGCAAATCTGATGAGTTCTCCTTCAATCCCCTCATCAAGGTCATTTATTAAGATGTTGAAGCGCACTGGGCCCAAGACAGAACCTTGAGGAACCCCACTGCACACCTCCCTCCATGTAGATGTGAATCCATTAAGGACCACAGTGTATCCAGGTTTTCAAATGTAAGAAATCTCATGCTTTTTCTTTGCTTCTGCTCTTTATCTTTAAAATAATGAAAACACCAACAGGATGGTAGTATTGTGAGCGTCTGACTGGCCAGTATAGGAACTGATTAATAGGATTAAATAAGTAGTGTGATCCAGCATGGCTTCTTTTATGCTTGTATGCAAGAGGCATCTCTGTTCTGATTAATACTGGAATCAGAAATGAGTAGCCATTGGCTATATATCTGTAATCAGGACTACAGTCCTTTTCTGCTACAATAATATTTGATGCAACCAAATATCTATTAGTACTTATTATGGTTAAACATATGTCTCCATTGACTCTTCCTTCTTTCTGTTCTGAGCATATTCTAAACTGCAGATTAAGTTTAGGTTGCTATCACATTTGTCTGCTTCTACTGTGTGCCTTAATATAATGACGTTGACTGCTTGTTTCTCTGATACTATTTTGGTTCTCTCTCTTTCCCCTACCCCGGAGGTATTATGCAAGTGCCACAACTCCTAGAATCCTCTAGTCAGTATGGCCAAAATCCAGAAGATTTGGGACCGGGATGATTGCCGTCACTTTAACAAAAACAACTTTTTGAAAAGGACTCCTTTTTAGACCTCATTTAGGTATCTGGATGTCCAGGCAGAGGTTGGGAATTCATTTCCCCACTGTGCATCTCAGAAGAGCCAACCTGTGTGGCCTTAGGCAAGCGGCACAGTCCCTGGGTGCCCCGTGAAAAGGGGAAGTGAAAACCACTCCTGAGTACTCTCTAGCTAAAAAAAACCCTGAAAAGGGTGGCCAAAAGTAAGAACTGACTTGATTGCACATGATGACTATTATTTTATAGGTCTAATGTTGGGATACACTCAGGGGCGTATGGGGGGGGCAGAAGGGTACATCTGCCCTGGGCGCAGCAATGGGGGCACCTGGAGGGGAAGCAGGAGGAGGAAGCTGTGCACCCTCCCACCACCCAGGAGTCCTCCTTTCCCCTAAGGCTTGGTGATGGCACCCCCTCTGCTTCCTCCACCGATGCGTGCCTGGTGAGCAGCAAAGCAGGCAGGCAGGCAGGAGCGTGGTGGCCGCAGCACCCTCCTCCTCCTCTTCCTTGCCTTGGTGGGAGATGTGTAAGGTGTGCATGCACTACTGCGTGTGCACACACGCACCTGCATGCACACACACGCACACACCCCATGCCCGTTGCTGGGTGGGTGTGATGTGGGGGGCCAACAGGAAGGGTGTTCCCAGGTGCTCCAAATCCTGGCTACGCCTCTGGATACACTGGATGACCTACAGGGGCAGTGTGAAATACCCTGCTCCATGCCCAGACAGTTGCTTTTGAAAATAACACTGAAACATGTTAAGTTTGGAGTTCTGTCAAATGATGAAGCCTGCAAACCAAATGCCTTAATACTCCTCCCAATTACTTCTTTATCCCTGTCTGGTACAAAAGCTACCAGACTCTTGGGAAGCCATAGAGAAAGCCACCGGGTCCAATGTAGCAGTTAAAGGGACAGTCTAGGTCTCTGGGAAACAGGGTCCGATTCTCCAGCTCAGCCATGGGAACTCACTGGGGGAGTGGAACAGGTAGAACCACTTCTTTAATAAATAGCATACTTTTCTTGACAGCCCTGTCAGGGTCGCTGTGAGTAGGTTTCAAACTGACAGCAGGTAACACACACATGAAAACTAGTCACTATATGGTAAATCGAGCTGGTCTCACTCCTCCCCCCCCCCCAAATTTCCTTGTGGCAGGGCACTGATGGCCTCAAGATGCCGTGTTCACTTCAACCATGAAACTTGGGGACAGACCTTGAGGGAGATGGGTCACCCTCAAACAGGAGCTCTCTATTTGATCCCATAAAGGTATCGCCTGCTTCTGCATTTGAACGCTTCAGAAGCCTAACCCTTACTGTGAAAACTTGTTGGCACCCGCCGGAAGCGGACCTAGGAGGAGCACTTCCCAGTGGGAAGCCACAAAAGAGGGCAAAGTTTGAAGCCAGCACAGAAACGTGTCCTATGGGCCTTTGAGCATCAAACTACGGCTGTTGTTGTTGTTTTTTTCTCGACTGCACGTCGAGTCCGTGCGTATGGAAGTTATGGGGACACCCCCCAACAAGGCTTTGAGCGCGTACGCGAGGAAGACCGCGGTCCGTTCCTCGACGCAAAGTGCGCACCTCGGAACGCGCGCGGTCTCTCTCTCTCTCTCTCTCTCTCTCTCTCTCTCTCTCTGCCGGCCTCACTTTCTCTTGGCTCGGCACCGTCCTCAAGCAGAAGAGGGAGGAAGAAACATTAACTCCAACAGCTGTTTCTTGACCCCAGCTGTCAGTCTGCCGAGCATAAATTTTTGGAGAGTCCTATTCGGGGAAACAAAAGAGGGAGTTCTCGGGCGCGGGGAGGGATGGAGACGCGCCGACCCCGGGGGCTGCAGCCCCCACAGCAGCAGCAGCAGCAACAGCAACAGCAACAGCAACAGCAACAGCAACAACAGAGGCGGCGGAGGCACCGCTTGCGCTCCACAGGCAGCCGCGTCGGCCTCTGCGGTGCGCGGGGCTGGAGCGGGCGAAGTAACTTGAAAGCTCCCAGCTCGGCTCCCTTGCCTGCAGCCTCCCCTCCCCGCGCTTCCTCCTCCCCGACGCACGCGCTTGCTCGTTCGCTCTCTTTCGCACACACACGCGCACACACACGCACACATACAGGCACAGAGCGAGCGCCAGCGCTAAGAGCCGTAGCTAGACTACAGTAATTCCCCAGCATGGGCGGCTTGAAACTGCTCAGGCTGAATAGCATTTGCTGTTCCGTCCCCGCGACCGCCTCCCGCCGCCCTTGCAAGAGCCGTTCTCTCATTCTCCTGGAAGTTGTGCTGACACAGTCTCGCTGCCACAAGAAGTTTGTCAACATCCAACTTCTCCTCTTGCTCGCGAGGAAGGCTCAGCGCCTCCCGCTCGCCGTTTCGCGAGCTGGTGCGAGCGAGGCGCTACTGCGAAAAGTACATCACGCAACGAACACTCACACTCACACACACAGTCACACACACACACGCTCCCCCCCAGCCCACCCCAAGCCGCGGCACAGTGCGAGCGAGCGCGCACAAGAACACATCCTTGCACGTTTTCCTGCTTCGTGTGAACGCCAGTAGGCAGGCGGGTAGTTTCTGAGCAACGGCATCATAGATTGTGTTGTAGGAGATGCCCGAGATGAAGCCAGTTTGTTGGCGTCAAGTTTTATCGCGCTGTTGTGTGACTGTGGGGCAAGGGGGTGCCAAAAGTTGCTAAGCATCTCAAACGACAACAGAGGCGCGGGTGTAAATAGTAACATGGAAAAATACCATATGCTGTTTGCCAGCGGAGTAAAAGTGATAAGAAAATTGGGCAGCCAATGGAAACAAAAGAGTTGAAGAGGTGAGCAGCAGTGTATGAGGAAGCAGCGACACAAATGGATGATTGCTTGTTAGAGGGAACCATCGGGGATTTTGCCATCTTGACAAGTTGTCAAGTTACCCTAAATGTGAACTGACTCCTTCTCTTAAGAGGTCGCCGTTCACAATGTAGGTGTGTAATTTTAAACGGTACTTTTTGGGTAGGTCTAATCAATTAGATTCCTAGGCTAGACTAGATTAGTGAAAGGTGAAATTTTAGAGGGTTTCTTCACAGGTCCTTTTTGATGTGCTTCACACTACTAAAAGAAGTAAAACTATTGTCATATACCGCATCTCTAAGCCCCAATTTTGGCATAAGGCATTGGTGAAAGAAGGGCAACAGCTAGAAGGAACAGCTCATCTTAAAAACCTTTATGCATCTGGCCAAATGACTCAGCCCTAACAATGTACAATGTATTAGCACATTTTTGTTGTCAATTACTTCTTTCTCTTCCCAGAACTATGTTCTGACCCAGACATCATCTGGTTGCTATATTCATTTAAAGCACCTTGGTCAAGACTTGTGAAAGACTGGTTAAATTTAAAATTCCTCAGTAATTGTGTTGGTAGTTAATATGAATCCATAGGTTCACACAGACTTTGCTTGTATAACTACTTATAACCTTGTAGCTTTAATGTAATGTTGTCTATTAATGCTGTAAAGATGTCCCTCAATTCCTTGTTCTCAATACTTGAACATGTCTTAATTGTATTGGACTGTATATTAATCCCTCATTACTGTAAAATGCCTTGGGTCCTTTTCTGAGGAGAAAGGTGGGGTAAACATACTCTAAAATAAATAAAATAAATAATAATGTATGGTAAGGCTGTCAAGTAATCAACATTCAATAGATTATTCAAGCTTTTAAATAACAATGACAAATACTTTGTGAGGATATAGAAAAGATATACAATAATTGTAATATGTCTGTGAAGATTCTCAGTCATCCAGTTGAATAAACAAAACTATGAATAAACAAAACAAAAGTATGACGAACTCATGGTGAGGAGTATGAGCCAACCTTAATTTTTTCTACTTTACCAGGTGCTTTGGAAATAAAACATTGCACTCCAATGCTGAACATTATTTAATGAGAGAGAAAGAGAGAGGGAGAGGAAGAGAAAGATCCATGTTAATCTCTTTAGTGATGCAAAAGATTTAGAAAAAACGGGTATGACATTTCTGATATCAATATGTGTGTCAAAAGCTGCCGGGCAGGGGGAATGGAAATGATGGAGTAAGTTTCATTCCATGTTCATTGTAATGTCGAAAAAGAAGTGACATACGTCCTGTCATGGGTAGCTCATGATTAGAGCAAGGGTCAGCTCTACCCTGAAAGGTTGCAGTAAGCACACTTTACTCAGACCTCAAGCTGCTAAAGACAAACTCTCTTTAAGCTTTATCCATAACAGCTCAATGAGTTAGGTGTCTGGCTGTGGAGTCAGAGGTTGGGGATGCAATGCTCTGTTGGGGTGGCACCAATGCACCCTAGAAGAGCCACTCTTGGGCAATCTGGACAATTCCAGGATCACTTCAAAGTACCTAAAAAAAAAACCACCCTGAAAGGTTCACCATAAGTCAGAACTGACTTGATAGAACAGTTATTATTATTTTGTCCACATGCCTGGGAACACCACTAGAGATGGGGGCTAGGTTGCACTGAAGCAATGTTGTAGGAAGCTGCCAGCATGGCCCCACAGGCTGGCAGGGCCACTTACCAGTTGCCACATGGCCCTGAGGGCCTTCTTCCCCTGGTGGCGCAACACTCCACAAAAGAGTCTGGCCTCCTCATTGAAGTGGCTCTCTGCTGGCAGAAGCCCCCATCTTGAGATACCACCTAATGTTTCCTCTTCTGCTCTGATTCTACACAAATGCATTACACGGCAGCATAGTATCTGCAAAAGCAGCATGATATCTGCTTTTTCAGATATTATGCTGAACATCTGTATATGAGAACATGTAAATACATGTAGATAACATCAGTATAGGTGAACATGTAGATATCTAATACGCTCAATCATATTTACCCCTTTATGAGTACTCAAGTATCTTTTTTATATTGGGAGAATGAAAACCATGGTGATTTTGACTTGAAATACTAATTACCTTAAAACTGTGTCTGTGAAGTAGAAGGAAATGTAAATTTCTGTTTAATGCAAGGTGAAAGGGGAAGCAGCATGCATGTATATGCACGGTTGTAGGCCATTTAGTTTATGTCAAACACAGGATTGGGAAACCTTTGGCACTCCAGATGTTTTAGATTGTAACTCACAGAATCCGGAGCCTATACTGCCAGAGATAAAGTACTGTGGGTGTTGTAGTCCAGTACATCAGGCGGGCAGAAGGTTCCCCACCCCTGGTCTAACCAATTTAATCATTCTTCATTCATTCTTTGTAACTTTTTGGTCCCTATTTAGCATAGCAAACAAGAAAAGTACAATGTTTAAGGGTTAAAATATACAGAGTTCATTTAGGAGCAGGTGTACAATCACACACACACATACACGTATATGAAGAGGAAGGAAGGTGAAGACAAGGAATTAAACTTTCTTGTTGATAGCTCCTATACTTGTTTTCTCAGTTTCTCTTTTATAATTTTTAAAAATCCCCATGCTGTTATGTGTACTGCCTTGTGGAGTCTTCATGATTTGTAATTCTGGAGAGGTATAGAAAGAAAGAAAGAAAGAAAGAAAGAAAGAAAGAAAGAAAGAAAGAAAGAAAGAAAGAAAGAAAGAAAGAAAGAAAGAATTATAAATATATGTGTGTGTATGTGTTGTGTCGTTACAGTCGTGACCGACTCTTCGTGACTCCATGCCCATGGAGTTTTCTTGGCAGGAATACTGGAGTGGTTTGCCAGTTCCTCTTCCAGGCGCCTACAACACTTGGTATTCCCTGGTGGTCTCCCATCCAAGTACTAACCAGGGCCAACCCTGCTTAGCTTCCGAAATCAGGCGAGATCGGATGTGCTTAGGGCATCTAGGCAGAACTATGGAATTATATAAAATATATATTTCAGGACTTCATCACATCATCACAACTCCAGGTCACTACACACATCAGACATCAAAGAACAACAATTCCATAGCAGCAACAGTGGCAGTGGATAGTTAACATGGATTTTTCTCCATAGATACTAGTTGGTGTGGCTAGTTGAGCACTTAGAGTAATTTGTGTGCATTTATTTTTAATATGTTTAAAAGCTAATGATTCATTGAAGTTACAACAGTTTTGTTATTTAATAATACATTTTGGAGAATTATTCTCTGCTGGTTCAATGTGCCTTTTAGGCTATAAGCCAGGGATGGCGAACCTTTTTGCCACTGAGTTCCCAAACTCGGCGGCGGCGGCAGCAGCAGCAGCGGGACGGCGGCAGCAGCAGGGGGGAGGGGCGAAGGCAGCAAGGGTGACAGAGGGGGCGGGGTCAGGGTCATCGTCGCCGGCAGTGGGAGGGGCAGGGATGGCAGCGGTGATGGTGGCGGAGGCGGGGTTGGGACGGTGGTGGCAGGGTGATGGCGATGGGGACGGCGGCGGTGGGAGGGTTGGGATCAGCGGCAGCGGGGGGTCAGGGGTGGGGCGAGGTCGAGGTCAGCAAGGGCGACGGGGTTAGGGCTATCAGCGGTGGGAGGGGCAGGGATGGCATTGGTGATGGCGGTGGGGTTGGCAGCGGCAGGGTCAGGGGCGGCAGGGGGCAGCGGCAAGGGCGGCGATGGCAATGGCGACGGCAGGGCTGGCCTGGCACCCGACATGCTCCCTGTGCCCCCCCTTCCCCCTCCACAAATTCCTCATGGCTGGTCCAGCGGAGGGGGAAGTGGGGGAGGCAAGGAGCATGTCACGTGCCAGGCGAAAGCTCTTTCTGTGCCACCTTTGGCACGCGCGCCATAGATTCGCCATCCCTGCTATAAGCTCTATAAGCTCTTGCATGTTTAGAATATAACTGAAACATTCTTATTTTTCTATTGTTCTGCTTACAGTTTTCTTCATAGCTGTGAGACATTTTTATTTTTGTAAAAACTCTGAAGTGTTTTGTATTTATGGAATATAGAAGCCAGGTATAGAAAAAAAGCTTGCAGAAGTAGACAAGCTGATGTTTCTTGGAATTACTGCAACAATGAAAAGATGTATGTTGTGATATTCTGATGAATTTTTATATGTTTTCCAATGATTGTCTGGTTTGATTCTGGAAATAACATTTGAGATAACTGTCAGCTACGAGGAATACAGACTTTTGATTTTTCTCTAGAAATCTATACAGTTCTGCAGGGCTCTTGGGAGGATGTCCAGACATGAGTTTATCTGACCTGAATAGGACCAAATCAAGAGAACGAACTAGTGTGCCAAAAACAAACAAACACATTGAGGCCTTTCACACTCAGGAAAAAAAAAACTTGCTGTTCAGACAAGCTCCCAACTAAAACAGAGAGTCTTTTAGATTCCTTCTTGTTGAGCTGAGGCAATGCCACCCCCAATTTGAAGAGTTTTGTAGCTGAAGGCACTTCCACCATCATATTCATTCTACCACAAAGAACGCCTGAATGCCCATCAAGGGGTTGGTGGGATTGTGCCTCCTAACATATCTGTGAAACCCTGTGTGCATATTTGACACGTCACTTGGTTGTTTCAATCATTTGGTATGTTTGGGCATTATATTTGTTCGGCTCTTTTGTCATTGCGTGCAGAGAGTGCCGTGTCAGACACTTCAAATAACCTTGAAAACAGGATAGGAAATGCTTGTGGTGGTAATGGGATATATCTTTCCAATACTGGATTATCATGGTCAATGTTTCATTAGAATAACTATCATGACTAGAAAAGAGGTGTAGAGAAACCAAGTTGCCTGAAAATCAGGAGGAATACTTCTTAGCTGCCCATCTCTAGATCTTGAGAGGTATGCAGCACCACGCCACTCAAACAGCAATTTCCCAAGACTTCTAAATGGAACCCTTTGCAGAGCTGATCACTATCAGATAGGGCTGAGTCAGAACAACCCCCTTTTACTAGATTCATTCTGCCCAACAAGCGACTGGTATGGTAGAAAAGAGACAGAATCATCTCACAATGGCAGCCTCCTGTGGGGAGGATGGGAAGAAAAAGAAAGGAAATCCCCCAAATTTTGCTGTAGGAGGCTTCTGCCCTGTCACAATTACAGCAAAAGACATATAACACACCCTTCTGCAACACAACACTTTCTGAATTGGATCCAATGTCTTTAGGTCTGAGATGTAAATCTGAAAAGGGGGTGGAAATTCTAAGGCTTCTAAGAAAACATTCAACATGCACAGGCCAGTACTAGTTAAAAACAAAATAAAACAAATGTAGCAAAGTTAATGCCAGAATGTGGATGTTTATGCAGGTAACAATAGGAACACATCAAAGAATGCTTGGCTAATTTTAAATTCTCTCAATGTGACCAGGACCTGCCATAACAGTTTGATGAAGAAATGGTATACCCACTGTAGATCAAATAAGATCCAAGATTATGTTAAGTCAGATTACATGTATTCCTGGATAATTTTACAAACTAGGATCCATCTTGTCTTGTGGGGAACAATCTGAAAAACTAAATCTGTTCATTAAGAAATAATGCATATTATAGGTATAATTAAATCTAAATTACTGTTATATTGATTAGCCTAACAATTACACAAAACCGATATGCTCATTAATAAATTGCATAGTTTTTAGGGTACTTTCAGATGTAGATTTCATGGTGGCATTGATGAAAGCATGTACAACAATTCTGTGTTGCTATTTTTCACTCCTTAACAATGTTTTGTTTATGGTGTGGTGAAAACATGTTGTTAGAAGTGTGGAAAATGCAGGGAAGGATCACAATATGGATTGTCTGGGATTCTTTAAAAAGGTCCCAATTCAGGTTACATCATTAAAAACACAATATTAAAAGCTAAAACCAGTAAACTGTTCAAAGAAAAATAAGTAACATTATATTAAAAATGTTTGGTAAAAGCACGACTAACAACAGATGAAGAAGCAACAAAATATGCTGTATATTGTCTCATAGAATGGTCAGTAAAGAAAAGCCTGCCTGAAGAGAAAGGCTTTTGCGTGTTTGTAGAAGGACAGCAAAGATGGGGCCAGCCTGGATTCCAGTGGGAGGGAGTTCCTGAATCTGGGAGCTGCAACAGAGGGGGCCCTCTCCTGTATCCCCACCACCTTTTTATTTTAACACCTGGGCAGGCTCACAGAGGGAAACACAGTCCTTGAGTGAGCTTGGACCCAAGCTGATTAAGGTACTATAGGTTAAAACTAACATTTTCAATTGTGTCCAGAAATGAATCAGTAGCCACTGGAGCTGGTGTAAGAGGGAGGATAATCCCTTAACCAGCCTGAGCAAACACTATGGCAGCAGCGTTTTATTATCATTATTATCATTATTATTACAGGTAAGGGACAGATAGGAAAGGGTAAATCGGGTTACAGGAAAATAAGGGGATGCAGGTTTGGCAGAACACTTAACAATATCAAAGTCATGATTCAAATACAGTATATACAATTCTATTTGGGCTTACATGGATATGTGAAAAATATCACATTTTACACTCAACTACTTTGCCATTTTTGTGTTGTTATTCAGTCCTTCAGTCGTGTCCAACTCTTCGTGACCCCATGGACCAGAGCTTGCCAGGCCTTCCTATCTTCCACTGCCTCCTGGAGTTTGGTCAAATCCATATTGGTTGCATCGATGACACCGTCCAACCATCTCATTCTCTGCCACCCTCTTTTCCTTTTGCCTTCAATCTTTCCCAACATCAGGGACTTTTCCAAGGAGTCCTCTCTCCTCATGAGGTGGCCAAAGTACTGGAGCCTCAGCTTCAAAATCTGTCCTTCCAGTGAACATTCGGGGTTGATTTCTTTCAGGATGGATAGTTTGATCTCCTTGCAGTCCAGGGGACTCTCAAGACTCTCCTCCAGCACCACAGCTCAAAAGCATCAATTCTGCAGCGATCAGCCTTCTTTATAGTCCAGCTTTCACTTCCATACATCATTACTGGAAAAACCATAGCTTTGACTATCCTGACCTTAGTTGGCAAAGTGATGTCTCTGCTCTTTAGGATGCCATTTTTGTAACCACGTGTAAAACTTTCCCCAATATTACTGGTGTTTCACTTTCCACGATACCTCTTACCATTCTGACAAGTTATCCATTTCTGCAGTATCCAGGATTTTAGTTATCAATTCCTGTTCTTTTGGTATTTCTGATTCTTTCCAATGTTTTACAAAGATATTTCTTGCTGCTGTTATAATATGGATTACTTTTTGATGATCCATTGTATTTTGATGATCCATTGTATTTAATAAAAAACCAGGTTTAAGTTCTATTGGATTCTCAAGAATTTCTTCCAACATCTGCCTGATCCTACTCCAAATTTTTGTGTTTTACATAACCAACAAATATGAGAAAGTAAGCCTTCTTTTTGTTTACATTTCCAACAGGCATTTGATACATGGGTATTCATTTCACCTAATATAGTCAGTGTCATATACCATCTGTAGAACATTTTATACAGTATATATTATCTTTAAATATGACAGATTTATTAAGTTTTAAGTTGTTTTCCATATTTTTCCCATTGTTCTATCTCAATAATATGACCTGTTTTGAGCCCACTTGATCACACATCCTTTCACCATTTCCTCCTATGTATCAAAATAATCTAGCATAAAATTATATAATTGCTTAATGTTTCTCCTTTGTCTCTAACAGGATTCTATCAAAGGGTGTATTTTCAAGATAAAACCCTTGTTTATCTTTTGAATACCTTGAAGAAATCTGGGAACGAGCCCACCATTCCAACTCAATTACTTGTTCAGCTAATTCTTGTTGGGTTTTTAAGCTTCCATCTGGTTTTAGGATATCTCTAGATCTCAAAAGGTTTTTTTTGTTTTCTCTTGGCAGAGCAAACACTTCTACTGGTGTCACCCAATATGGAATTTTTATGTACATTTGCTTCTTTACTTTATTCCATGTCCAAAGCAGTGCTCTTCTTAGTAGGTGGTTGCTGAATTGCTTAAAATCTTCTATTCCATTGTACCATACAGAAGCATGCCACCCCCATTTCAAATCATGTCCCTCAAGTTTCAAAAGCCTTGTATTCCCCAGTTCTATCAATTCTTTAATCCATATTAAGGAAGAAGCTCTATAATAAAGAAGCCAATTTGGAAATCCCATTCCTCCTCTTAATTTCGAATCTTGCAGATATTTTATTTTAATTTTTGATTTTTTCCCCCTTGCCATACAAATTTAGCAATGCATTTCTCAGTTTCTTTAAAGATTGTTTGTTTCAATGTGATTGGAATAGTTTGGAATAAAAATAATAATTTTAGCAGGATATTTGTTTTAATCACAGCAATTCTTCCTAACAATAATTGTAAATTTCCCCATCTGATTAAATCCTTTTTTTATTTCTTCAATCAGTTTCAAGTAGTTGTCTTTCAAAGGAGTGCTTGTCTTTTTTGTAAAAATTACACCAAGATATTTCATTTTTTCCTTCCTGAAAGCTTGTAAGCTCTAAAAGTTCTTCAACCTCTTGTTTTGCATATTTTAGTCAGAATCCTTGTTTTCTTACAGTTTATTTTCAGGCCCAACATCTCTCTGAGCTCTTTTAGTTGCATCAACATAACTTCCATTGATTCTTGTGGGTCTTCAAGAACTATCAGTAGATCATCTGCATAGGATGGCAGCAGGTTTTTTGACTTGCTGCAGTTTTTGAACACTTTCCAAAGCAGCCACACATAGAATGTGTTACAGGCATCCAGCTGGGATATAAAGGATGTGTCACTGTGCCAGTCAGACATGTCCAGGGATGGGTGCAGACAGCGGACTACTTTTAACTTTGAAAAGTCACTCCGGCCGCCACCAAGCATTCCAGCTCAAAGCAAAATTCAGAAGCACACCCAAGCTGCACACCTGTGTTTTTAGAGTTAATGAAACCCCATTCAGCATAGGCTGCAGTCTTGTTCCTTGATCTGCCTTTTAACTGATCAGGACACCTCTGCCTTGTCTGTGTATTAGGCTTCCATTTGTTAATCGTTATCCTGTCCATCACGGACATCAAACCTAGAAATGAACTTGTTTCTTTGGATTTTGTTGGAAAGGAGACTTAAAAGTTTTGTGTCATCTGCATACTGGTGAAACCCCAGACAGCCTTTCCTCGCAGTTTCATGCAGACTTTAAATGTGCCCTGAGGGATGCCACAGGCCACTGACCAGAGTGTTGAATGGGAGTCCCACACTGTAAAACAGCGACTCCAAGTCCCAAATGGTTCAGAAGAATACAGTGGTCCATGTATGGAACTTTGTAAGGAAACAAACTTACAGTCACATTAATAAGTAAATACAATTCTTTGTGAACTTCTATGTACACATTGCTGCATTATGACATTTCATTTTGTATGTAATTTGTGACCCTATGTGGCCATTTCTTCAGACACTTCAAGCAAACAATATTCTAATGACAGTTCTTTAAGCACACACACACACACACACACACACACACACAGAGAGAGAGAGAGAGAGAGAGAGAGAGAGAGAGAGAGAGAGAGAGAGAGAGAGAGAGAGAGAGAGAGAGAGAGAGAGATCAAACTGGTTTTTCTCTTTACATTTTCAGAACTTGGTATTACTGGGAAACACCATGACTGTTCCTAGCTTCAGTGAAATTGTATTAAAACATATAAAGGCATCACCGTATAGCACAACATTTTACAAAAAAGAAAAAGTTGCTGTAAATATGTTTCCATAACGATGATGGCAGTGCTTACAAGATGGAGAATGCTAGTGATGGAAGCAGAAAGCACTGGGAAACATTTGATCAGATTACCCACTATGCAGTGTTCATTCCAGCAGGAAAATGTGGGGTCAAAGGAGTGATTTTGCATTTTGGAGCTCATTTCTGCCTTGCACTTCAGTTTCTGTGCAATATATTTTACCTTTTATCCTTTTACCTCTGAGAGTACTCAGAGGTAGGTTTACATTCTCTTCTACTCGGGGCACTACATTTTGTCCAAGATCACATAGGCTGGCTCTACTCACAGGAGGTACAGAGGGGAATCAAAGACCCAACCTCTAGCCAGCTCCACAGCCAAATGTCTGAACCAGCTGAACTATCCAACTCCCTCACTGTTTGCTTTATGCAACAATATGTGTTTTGTGGCCAATCAACTTGGGAATGGGGAACTGCTACCGGCACACCAGATAATCTGTGATGGTGTCTGTGACAATCGTTGCAAAATTCCAAATACATCCACAAGATGAAAATCTTTGAGGATCCTGCTCTTCGGCAGTGCTTTTACTGCTCAATGTCCAAGTTTATTTAATACTACTGGAATGCAGTATAGACCTTTGTCTATACTGTAAAATCACAATCTATGATTTGTCAGTCACAGCTGTTTCCCACCTTTCCACAAATATCTCAGCAGCCTTCAGACATCTATCTGTATACTTGACAGCTTTCTACTGTCAATTTCCATTCCAGTTTTTTTTAATCTAGGGTACTGCCCCATTATTATTTTATTGAGTTTAGCTATGAAAACATTTGGGAAAAAGAATCAAAGTAAGCAACAATAATAAACTGGGCCTTCTCCCAGTTGACCTCAACTTTCCTGAATTCTTTAGTTCCTATGGCAACCAGAATTAGGCTACAGTGTGTTTTATACTTTAGGTTAGCTTCTAGTTGGGAACTCCATATACTAGGTTTGTAATAGTTTATTTTCCATACATGATTATTGTCCGCATATTATTATCAATCTTAGGTATATTCTGGAAATAGGACAACTGAGCAATAGACATAATGGAAAAGTATTGTGGTATATTTTAACAAATTCATGCCAATGTGAATGTTTATAATTATAATCCAGCTTCTTCAGATGGATGGAGGGCTGCATTCAAATAAGTCGGCTTCTTCAGATGGATGGAGGGCTGCATTCGAACTACAACTATACACAGTGTGGGATTGGGATGGAGACCAAGTAGAGCAGGAAACAGAAAATAACAATAGCATATTCAATGAGCTGCCAAGGCGACACTGGCATCATTAACAGAAGTACATAATGAACATTCAAGGTGTTATCTGTTGCAAATAATCTACATTTTCAAGACATGGATTTTCAGGAGGCAGGAAATTGTGCTGAAGTTAGAGTTTTACCAAAACAACAAAAAACAAAACAAAACCCTTATCTGTGTATTAACTGATATAAGTGATGTGTTGAAAAGCCCCAGTTTATATGTGATCCTCTAGATGCGTGCTGGAATTTATGGATGTACTGTAACTCTCTTCAACTGTCTCCCTCTCATATTCTCTGTTGTAACTTCTTTTATCTAACAGTCATTTTGAGATCAGTGGCAGAGTGTGCTGGGAGGTTGAAATTTTGGGACACTATTTTCTCATGCTACTGTTTCTAATGACAGATTTGAATTCATTTATTTTCCTATGCAATATATTGTCCTCTAAAGCAGCTTAATTTCTAAGTATATGAGTGGGGCTGCTCATTGTATTAATTATAATGTTACTAAACCATAATTTCAAGTGGAACTGTAAGTTAGGTTTCTGAAGCAAAGATATGGACATAAAATGTATTTTAAATGAAACTTGATCCTTACAGGTAGCAGGGAGTTGCAATAGATACTTGAGTTGAAGATAAACTTAGACGATGGAAGTGGCTCCTGGCTTCCACATCATTTTCTAATTTGTTGATAAAATGCGACTGAAAAATTAAAGGGAAGAAGGAAAGGGAAAGAGAAAGAGAAAGAAGAGAAATGTAGAATTTGCTGGAATGAGGGACTGGGGAATCAAGGAAGAACACAGTACTCCAGGTGAAGACAACCAGAGCAGAGTACAGTACTACCATTTACTATGATGACAGCATAAATGTCTGTGCAATCTAGCATAGCAGTAACTTTGTGGTCTTTTAACACCCTGATATATTTCACATGTACTAACGCCAAGCTAGTATTCGCTTATTCTGTATTTCTGCCTCTGATTCCTCTTGCCTAAGTCCCATATCCCCAATCTATTATAGTCAATCCTGACTCGATCCTCTTTGGTATAAGGTACCCTTCCTAGCCGTCCTCTTTTCCTTTTGCCTTCAATCTTTCCCAACATCAGGGACTTTTCCAAGGAGTCC
Source organism: Phrynocephalus guinanensis (assembly GCA_037367245.1). Classification (NCBI taxonomy): domain Eukaryota; kingdom Metazoa; phylum Chordata; class Lepidosauria; order Squamata; family Agamidae; genus Phrynocephalus; species Phrynocephalus guinanensis. The sequence continues at coordinate 80,744,316 of CM074738.1, read as the reverse complement.
TCTCTCCTCATAAGTTGGCCCAAGTACTGGAGCTTCAGCTTCAAAATCTGTCCTTCCAGTGAACATTCGGGGTTGATTTCTTTCAGGATGGATAGGTTTGATCTCCTTGCAGTCCACAGGACTCTCAAGACTGTCCTCCAGCAACACAGCTCAAAAGCATCAATTCTGCAGCAATCAGCCTTCTTTATAGTCCAGCTTTCACTGGATGAGATTGTTGGATAGTGTCATCGATGCAACCAATATGGATTTGACAAAACTCCGGGAGGCAGTGGGAAATAGGAAGGCCTGGCGAGCTCTGGTCCATGGGGTCACGAAGAGTCGGACACGACTGAATGACTGAACGACAACAACCCTTCCTAGCTTGGTGGCATCTGTCCAATCTCCATCTACTCCTTTATGCAAGGATGCGGCTACCAAGATGTTAAACAACACTGAACAAAAAGCAGGGAGAACCCCTGCTTCCACCTCTTGTTTCTCTGGTGCAGCTCATAGGGCGGTTGGCCTTTATTTCTTTTGGCATTCAAGAGGTTGTAATGGGTGGCAGGATTTTGCTTCCCACTTCACATGGAAGGCACATTGAGCTGCACAGCTGGCCCTGGCTTTTGCTCAGCTGCTGTATCCTGAGCCCTGATTGCTCTGTCATAGTTATAGTCCTGCATTTGACCAGCTGTAGTCATGCTGGACCTCACTTTTTTCCCAGGAAATCTCAGAGATTATAGGGAGACTCTGAGATTACATCTGCTGGTTCCTTACAGATGTAATAAACTACTGCAAACTTCAGATACAGCTTGTCTGGCCCTGGAGACATGAATTCATTTAAGATAACTTGATGTTACCATACCTATCTTACTACTTATCTTGGGGAGCAGCCCGCTCATTCCTATTGACATACAGTGGTACCTTGTATAAAGGAATTAATTCGTTCCAAATGAAATTCTGTTAAGCAAAATTTCCTTTATACAAATTTCCCATAGGAATGCATTGAAAACGGAATAATCCCTAATCACGACCGTTTATATGTTGTACAGATTTGCCCCATAGGTGATTCTGTTAAGCAAATTTCCCCTATCGCCAGAAATTTTTTATGTTGTACAGATTTTATGTTATCCAAACCGTTTGTTATATGATGGACCACTGTATATGTTTTTTTCTCTTTACCATATTGATCACTATTTTTCTTTTGGAAGAAGAAAGAGGCAAAGTAGGTATCAAACAGTTCTGCTTTCTCTTATTAGCATTTCTCCATCTTCTGCAACAGACAACATTCTGGTTTTTCTTGCTGTGAACAGAGTCCCCAATCACCCCTTAAAAAAACTTTTAACCTCTTTTGCAAGCCTACCATTTTTTCTGAGTTTTAGATTTCCTTATCTTCTCCCTACAAATATTGGCAACTTGTTTGTAGACTTCCTTACTAATACACCCCTTACCAATATTTCCTATGCATGCCTCTTTTTAATGTCAGCTCATTCAAAATCTACTATATGCAGCTATTCAAGTCTTTTTAAATGCTGACTGCATGTTTACCTCACTACAACAGTTTGTTGTGATTGTGCCTTCAGTCTTGGTGGTTTAAATACCTCCTTATGGAGCCAGAGGTTGAGAGTTCAATTCTCCACTGGGCCTCCTTGACAAAGGCTGGACTTGATGATCTATACTATAGGGTCCTTTCCAACTTTGCAGTTCTAAGGTGGTGATGATGATGACATTTAAGAAATTCTCATCCACTGTAAACTCCCCTCTTATTTAGTGCTTCTTTTGGATATTTTCCTATGTTTCCTTATGTTTATTGACACATGGTTTCTCAACATTCACAAGCCTACAGTTCTTTAACTTTTCTCAGCAGAACAAAAATCCCAAGAGCACATGGTCACTTTCTGCAAAGATTCCGATTTGTTCCACCTCATTGACTATTTCTTCTCTGCTGGTGAATTTTTGAATTGTTTGTGCTTGCCTATGTTGGAGCAAATTATGTCTGAGTGTCTTGTGGATGCCAGGACCACAAGGTTCGGGCTTCAGGGAAACTTTGAAGTCTGATCTGTTTTTTACACTCACACATGTATGTATGTATGTATGTATGTATGTATGTATGTATGTATGTATCCATCCATCTATGTATCTATTTTTCTGTCTGTAATACCAAATTAGCCTTATCCCAGTTTGAAAGGAATAAAAAACATTTAAAAACCACTGCCAGCAAGTGTCAGTGAGAGGTAGCCAGCATGAGGTGGATGCAAAGCCTCAAATACAATCTGTTTCATGTAGTCCCCAAGTATTAGAGAACCCGTATCACTAGGATTGTGCAATTTACCTTGTTCAGTAATTGATTTTCAGGATTTTAGCATGGGTTTCCTATGAGGTTTTATTTCACAAACTGAGAAAGGGCACCCCAACAATCTTGGACCATTTCCACCAGTTTATGGCTTTGGACTTTCAACAGATGCCAGGATTGTTGAATTGTGTCATTATTTATCTCTCTCTTTGGAATGTTTTGTAACCTAATATAGTAAGACATCATTCCAATCTTCTGTAGCAGAACCACATGACTTTTTCCCAATCTCCTTTGATTTGAATACAGTATCTCTAATCTTTCTTTCTCATTTGAATTTTATTCAAATACTCTCAGCCAACCATCCACCTTCCAAGTCATGGAGTTTTTTGCAGATGTGTATGTCCTTTACCTATATAATACCACTTCACCATTCCTGTTTAGTCTATTCTTTTTAAATAAGTTATACACCAAGTTGTTTTGTTTGTTTTAAACTACAGTTGGCTACAAAACGTGCAGTTGGGAAAAAATGTGCAATTGAAAACTGATATATATGCAATTGGAAAAGCAAAGCAAAAATTAGTCAGGTCATGTCTATCTGTTTATTATGACAGGCACTATGATATCACACCATTTATATGAAGAGTAGTGCTTGGTTTCCAGACTTAAATGGAATTCACAAACCATATCAAAATAACTTCTTTTTGGCCACAGCCTTCTTTTTTTCACCTTCATCACTGCTGAAATTCTGCAGGTCCTACTAAATACAGCCTAAGAGACACCAAAGCAATTACTGAGCCCGAAGATGTGTGTTTGGTTGGAAGGGAGGACACTTATATACAGTAGTTGGAAAATTGGCTTTAAAAATCGCAATGACTTCAGTCTGGTCTCAACCCACCAGATTGCAGTAATACCTATTGAGCAATATTTCCCCTTGTATGTTAAGATTTCAAGTTCATCTTTCTAATTTCCCATACTCCCTGAAATAATATAAAGAACTGTGAAGTCATGAGTCATCCCTGTCACTTCTTTTCTTACTGATGTCCACTGTGTGTTGGTGGGTTCCTGTACTACTGTCCCAGTCTCCTGTGCATCACCTATTCTCATGCCCTCAATACTTATTATGTGGAATTCTATCTATTTCCCATGTAGAAGTCAATTTAAAGAACATATCAGGTTCATGGGATTCTTGACAAACACATTATTCTCAGCCCTGTGAGGTGCAACCTAGTCCAAGAAGCCACATCTTTCCTAATGATCCCAAATGATTTCACCTTCACTTCCTGTATTCTCTATTTAACGTAGCCCATGACCTTAAATAAGAAGGCATCGCCTGCATATGCTTAAGGCACTGCCTGGTAGCATCATCTGTTCTTACTCTGATAAGATGGAGGAAATGATGGTCAGTTGCCATTCCTAGCAATCTATCCATCACATCCAAAATCCTTGCACAAGGAAAGCAGCAGACTGGAGATTGTCTCTGTTCCTATCAGCAGGAAATCTATTTGGTTGCCACTCTTCTCTTCTTGGAAGTGTCAGGAATCTTTCTATCCACAGAAACCTCCACAGCCATCTCCATGTTCTCTGAAGGTTTTAACCACTGCCTGTGTCCCAGCAGATCAGAGTCAATGTCCAAGAGGAAGGCTTAGAATGGACTGCATTGCTCCAGGGACACAGCCCACATCCCGGCAGTTCTGCTTCTGTATGTTACATTTCGCCAAGTGCTTTCCTCCTGAAATCAGAACTCCTCACCTTCTCTAGAACATCCCCCTTATTATTCTTACTGACCAGTCTTCCCTAGTCTCTCCTCGTTGATAAGCAGAGGTGTGGATAGGTAAGTCTCGAACTGCTGCCCCTTCCCTTCCAGAAGGGCCACAAGCTTGGCTTGTGGCAGGTACAGCATCATATTATTTATTACTTATTCCTTATCTAAAATATTTATGCCATGCCTTTTTCCTCAGGACCCACAGTGGTTTAGAACATTAAATCAAAGATCATAAAAATTGGGAGTGGGTGGGTGGGTGATCAGAGTAGTAGCAGCAGACCCTCTTCTTTATCAGCCAGTCTGACAAAAACCTGGCAGACTTGCTCTTAAAATATCTTTCTGAACACCCATCCAAATGCCCAACATCTTCTTCCCATTCACAAGATTTCAGTTAATTTGTTAGCATGCTTTACAGAGGGAAGAGATAATGGAGCAGAGATAATTTTAAAGGACCAAATGGAAAAATAAACTCTGTACATGTTCAGAGATACTAGCTTTATTTCCACATTGCAAGTTGTCTGCTGAAACTGTGTGCAAGTTTCTCTCTCTCTCTCTCTCTCTGTGTGTGTGTGTAACAGGCAAGTGAATAACAAGAAACCAGAGTGCTGTGTGTGGTCTGAAACCTTGTTTACTGGTGGAAGGAAAAGGTGGAATGGAATTATGGAAGGGGACTGAATTTCATGTTCTTTGGTTGTAGTTTGCTAGCTGTGTAGGTGATGTTGCTGCCATGAAAGAAGGGCATGTAAGAGCTTTTAACATCTATGCTAGAGATACACCATTGCTCTGTAGACCTCACTCTTAATTCTACCGTGTGTATTTGTGGGAGTGATAGTTGTTCAGCAGTGAACAGAAACTTTCAGTTCTGACTCTGAGGCATTTTCTAGCTGTTACTGAACGGCAAGGGATTTTTTTCTTGTAGCTGAGTTGCTGATATACAGAATTATTTACTTACCGGTACTGCTATGGCTCAGTCTGTCTTAGCTGTATAATGGACCAACATCTAGTAAATGACATGAATGTAATATAGAGCTTTTAACATTTAGTGGGAGAGTCCAGTTATGTAGTACAGAGATTGCCTCATTGCATGCCTTTACATGCTGTTTCCTATTTGCAGCAATTTTAGGTCTTGGCTAGACAGCGGAATTGGTGTGGGCTGGAACGGGCTAAATGAGATCACTTACAAGGCACAGAGATCTGGGATGCCATTTTGTGCAATTTGCGAGTCCATGTTGCATATGCACACCAAGTGACCCTACTTGGCCTGCCTCTTTTAAGAAAAGAAAACAAATTCTTTTCCTTACATCTACCTATTACTTCTTTGTTTTGGTGGGAAGTGTTCACTTTTTTTTTCCTAAACAGCACTATTCATCAGCGCTTTTAAAAAGCCCAACAGCCTTGGTTTCTTCCCTCTCCCTATCCATGCCCTTCCACTGAAGAGTAGATGGTGTTTTTCATTCCCAAATATCATTAAGTGGCTAAGCTTAACAATACTGGAAAACTCTAACAAGAAGAGAAATGTTGAGCAGCAAGTTCTGCTTTGCTTTGACCCAGGGATTTCATGTTTCAAGAACCAAAACAGAGAGATCCCACCAACACTTAAAAACGAGTAGCCCTTAAGAGCGACCCAGAAAGGTGCGGGCAGGAATATTTTGGGGACAGGATAGCTTACATTGGCATTTATTTGATCTGGTTACAGCAAAAACAGCAAACCCCGTAGTGGATCAAACAGCAGGACAAATGCCCATGTAGTTACCGCTGAGTCTGTGTTGTGTTGCCTTCATTTGTATGTATGGACATCCTATATTTCCTCACATTTGAAACTGCTGCAAAGTAAAGTGCAGAGCAATGCACTTTCATGAACTCTTACATAAGCTATTCTCCCTCATTTTTAAAAAAATATTAAAAGTCTTCAAATTCTACTTTCATATTTTGAATTCTGAATCCACATGGATGATCTAATCATGAACCCCTTGGAACACAATATGAAATACATTCAGGACCATACATCAAAGAGCATACCTTTAGCCTTCTAAAAAGCCAAAGTTAATAGTGGAATAGAGTAACCATCTGTACCCTTTTAATTATTGGACTAAATTGATTTTTATGTGAGCGAACAGATTCCTGAAAATATGTTCAAGCAGATTCAGTCTATCCTGGCCAAACAATTTACCTGGCTCCACAGACCCACACAATCATGTAGCTTCTCAGTTAATTATTTTTCTGGAATAAAAGCATTTGCTGTAAAGCTGGAAGTCATACCCAGAATGTGTGTGCAATTTTATGCATGTGTAGTTAACAGCAAGTTCAATTGTGCTCCCAGGTAACAGTATAGGATTGCAGCCTGAGAAAGAAATAGACTCAACATGATTCGCATCTTCTGGTCAGAATTAGGGTGGCTCTTTGGTATGTTAGGTTCAGTTATTTAGTTGGCATAAACTAATTTACTTTGTTTTGTCCGCTGCATCTTGCTGAGGGTTTCCCCTCTTTTTGCTTATATTGTTGTTTTTCTACCGGACGTTTCTCCATTTGGCTGTTTTACCTGATGTTTCTTTTTAAATCTGTAAACTGCCCAGAGTTCCTTATGGAAGATGGTGCAGTATAAAAGTGTAACAAATAAATAAATAAATAAATAAATAAATAAATAAATAAATAAATAAAAATTGTCTTTACCATGCTCAGAAGGCAGACCCCCCCCCCAAAAAAAGTCTTCTGAATTCTTAGAAGGGAGAAACTGAAATACTCTTTCTACTTCTCTCTGTAGTCTCTTCTTCTATCTTTTGCCACATGGTGTTAAACAGGTAGTTGAAAAGAGGTTTAATACTTCTATTTTGAAGGGGGGGAAAACACATTGATTGGCTGCCTCTACTCCCAAAGGCACAGCAGAGAACTCAATTCCCACCCCCTGGCTCTGCAACCAGATACCTAAACCACTGAGCAATCCAGCCAGTTGATAATTTGGGTCAGGCACACACCAAAAGGTACCTAATCCCTCCAAGCATGTAGCTCTCCTCTGCCCCATGTTATCCTGACAACCCTGTGAAGTAGGTTAAGGAGAGAGCATGTGACTGGCTCAGCTCTTCCAACGAGTTTCATAGTTCAATAGGGATTAGAACCCAAAACATGCAGGTCAATACTTTCACCACTACAGCCATGCTGCCTGATTTCCTGTGTTGTTGCCTCTCTTCCTTTTTCTTTTTCCAAAACATGTGGTTGTATTAAGCGCGCCCCCCCGCGCAGTTAACATTACGTTACTTTGCCCTTGTTTTTCCCCCCCCCCCCAGAGATCTGGGAAGACCTTATTGTCGGAATAAGAGGAGGCAAGTCTCCTTTTCAAGGCTGTTCTTTCTTCTTCGCTCATGCCTACGTCTGGCCGCTGCATGAGCTTTCAGGGTACAGGTCCTGAGGCTGTTCCAGGAGTTCAAGGTGGGAGTGTTGAAAATTGGCGGGAGGCGGCAAGCACAACAGGAAAGGGGAAAAAAGAAACTGCTCTTAAAACCGGGCGGGCTCGGCGGCTGCCTCTCTCCCATCTCCTCGCCTGGGGGTTTCTCTGCCTAGGCGTGCTGTGCCTTGAATGGTGCCGTTTGGAAATTCCCGCCCTGGCTGGCCCCTGCCTCCGCCGAAAGCTCCTTCCGGCATTGCTATGACACGTCCCTTTGCTGTTCTCCTATTTCCATTACAGTACACCCAGCCAGACTGACGCTCCTCCTTTGCAGTATTAATTCTCCCATTCTTTTCCCCTAGACAAACATATAGGAACACAACGGAGGAAAGGGAACGTTCCTCTCTCTCTCTCGTTTCTCTCTCCTGTGTTAAATATTTCAGAGGATTTCCTCTCTTTCCCCGCAGTCTTGTCAATTAATATCCTCAAATGCTGGAGTGATTGTATAAAACAAACATAAAAGGGAGGGAGGAAAGAACGAACGAACAAGTGTTGGCTTTGTAATCCAAATAAACAACCTCCATGCGGTTGGTCCCTTGTGGCAAATTATAGGTCCTCCATGGGGCTTTAACGACGCACACCATACATCATTTATTTGAAATTGTTATTATGTGCCATCAAGTAGCTTCTAACTTATTGCCAACCTTAGTAGGGTTTTCAAGGGAGGGACTTCTCATTGCTATTCCTGTTGAGTTTCCAAGGCTAAAAGAAGATTTGAACCCATGCTTCCAGAGTCCTAGTCCAGGGGTCTGCAACCTTTAAGACACAAAGAGCCACTTGGACCCGTTTCCGACGGAAAACAACAACCTGGGAGCCGCAAAACCATTGCGACATTTAAAACAAATATATACAACCGCCGCCGCCGTTCTCGCTGTTCCGCCTCAGCAACCGGGTGCTGGGCCAGCCGCCGTTCGAGGCTCCGTGAGGCGATGACCCACGCTCCGGGCCTACCAGCGCCACCGCCGCCGCCGCCACGGTCCCGCAGCCGGAGGCGAGGGAGCGGCGCCCGCCTCAGTGGTTGAAAGGACAGGCCTGCGACCCCGCGGCTGGTCCCTTTTTTTGGAAGCGGGCGAGCGGCGACCTCTCCCCACACACACACACACCCTTCTTGCAGCCGTGGTGTGTGTGCGTGTGTGGGCAAAGTTTGGCTTGTGAAGGAGACGGAGGGAAGGGGTGGGTGATGCAACACACACACACACACACACACACACACACACACACACACACACACACACACACACACACACACACACACACACACACACCCTTCTTGCAGCCGTGGTGTGTGTGCGTGTGTGGGCAAAGTTTGGCTTGTGAAGGAGACGGAGGGAAGGGGCGGGTGATGCAACACACACACACACACACACACACACACACACACACACACACACACACACACACACACACACACACACACTTCTAGCAGCCGTGGTGTGTGTGGGTGTGGGGGCAAAGTTTGGCTTGTGAAGGAGATGGAGGGAAGGGGCGGGTGATGCCACACACACACACATACACACACACACATACACACACACACACACACACACACACACACACACACACACACACACACACACACACACACACCGTTCTTGCAGCCGTGGTGTGTGTGCGTGTGTGGGCAAAGTTTGGCTTGTGAAGGAGACGGAGGGAAGGGGCGGGTGATGCGACACACACACACACACACACACACACCCTTCTTGCAGCCGTGGTGTGTGTGTGTGTGTGGGCAAAGTTTGGCTTGTGAAGGAGACGGAGGGAAGGGGCGGGTGAGGCTGAAAGAAGTGGGAGGGCGAGTGGCGCACTGGGCCACCGTGGATCTCCCCGGTCCGCTCCTCCATTCTGCTTTCGAACCCCCTTTTTGTCCGTCCAGGCAGCCGCCGCCACCACCACCACCACCACGAACCGACCGGCTGCTTGGGCCTGGCCGCCGCCGCCTCCCCTCGCCCTTTTCCCGGCTGGGCGCAGCCATTGTGCCCACTTCCCCGCCGCTGCCTCCACCTCCTCCACTGCCGGCGGTGGCGGGAGGAGGGGGAGGAGGAGGAGGAGGAGGATTACCAACACGCGTGGCTTCCTGCTGCTGCTGCTGCTGAGCGGCCCATGGCGGGAGGAGACCCCGGCGGCCACCGATGCCACCCCCACCACCCCTCCAACGCCGCCACCGCCGCCGCCGCCATCCTGGCCCTGGCCGGCCCAGGAGCCTTCGCCACGGCCGAGGAGGCGGCGGCGCACTGGCGGCGGCAGCAGCGGCTGCAGCAGCACCAGGAGGAGGAGGAGGAGGAGGAGGAGGTGGAAGATGAAGACGAGGAGGACGGCAGCAGCGGCGAGCTGGAGTTTCCCCCGCTGTCCTAGTTTAAATGCCGCGTGACCCCTTCCATGAGGGGAACCTCCCGGAGCCGCGGCAAAGGTTCCAAAGAGCCGCATGCGGCTCCGGAGCCGCGGGTTGCAGACCCCCGTCCTAGTCTAATGACACTATCTACTACTATACCTGTACTACAATGGCTCTCATATGAAATACTGTAGCTTGATTGGTCTAACATTGCCATTTTTGTTCTTTATTTTAAAGGAAAGCATTCTATGCAAATATGTTTGGTTTATGTTAGTGGAGTGTAGAAGCCTAGCGTTGAAGTTATGGCTATCAACTGGAGCAAAAATACTTGTATTAAAGTAAAAATGAATCAGAAAAATCAACATATTTGGCTATCTCTCTGTTACAGTTCACATTACCTGTTAGAGTTTGTTTCTTCAACTATCAAGATATAGTAGTCCTTCCTGTCTCCCGGTCTTTATCCTATGTTCCCGGTATGCCACTGCCTCTTGAGTGTTGCCACTTGAGGGGGCAGGGTGAAGCACGGAAGAGAAAGAAGTGTCCATTGGGAGCAGCCACCTTATCATGTCATTTATTATGAGGTCTTGGCAATTTTTTTAAAAATAAACGAGTTTGTGGGTTGCTGAAATGACTAAGGAAGTTGCAGAGAAAAATGATTTTAAAATGATTAAAAGTCAAAGTAAGCCAAAAACTGGGGTTGATTTCATTGTTTTCTAAATAATTCTGCCATTTAACAGAACAACTAACTTGTTTGGGAACATTGCTACTGATAAGATTGTGTGGCAGAGGACTCTCATTCAGTGACTGCTGGTTTTTGCAAAAAAGCATAAACAACGATGTGATATAAACAGACCAACAATGATGTGAGGTAAACAGATAACATTCATTAAGATGGCGGCAGGTGGGTGTAGTTTGCTCCCACTCAGTTTTGTTTTTGTTTTGTTTTTATTTTCTTTTGTTTTATTTTTTAACTCGAACGTTCTTGCTGCAGCGGACGGATGTCGGCCAGAGAAGCCTTAGTGGTGGGACACGGAGGCACTGAGATTCAGAAGGCTTACTTGATGGGACGTTCGATCAGCTGGTCGCATGCTCGGCTCTGTTTCTGGGCTTGGTGTTGGCCCGTTCGGAGACTGTTGCTGCAGTGGTTGCTGGTACCTGGTGTGAGCGGTGGCCCGCCAGTCTGAGCTTCGGTGTTTTATCTTGTCACTTGTCTCTCGCTTCGCTCCGCTGTGGGAGAGTGATGCTGTGTGCTGGGGACTGGTTTAGGACTTGGAGTTCTCCATCTTCCGCAGCCATGTTTGGTGGGTTTATTGGCCCTGCACGGATGTGGGAGTGCTTCAGAGGTGTCTCGGTGGTGGGAGTGCTTGCTCTGCCTGGTCCCTTTGGATACTCCTGCCTCTTCAAGTCTTACGCTTGGAGGATGAGTTCCTCCAATGAGCCTTTACGATATGGCATTGGTGTTTCAGCATTCGATGTGGTGGTCTGGGCTTGTCCTTACTCAGCCCAGTGGGGCGGTGAGGGCAGCAAGGCATGGGTCATTCCTGGTGGCAGTGGCCGTCGTTAGAGGGAGGCCCCCTGGTATGTGGCCTTAACATCACCCCGGTTGGCCTGCGTTGGAGATGGAAGACCTTTGATGGCAACAGGGACTGACCATCTTCCGTCTTGTGCCCATTGTCCATTCTGGGGACTTTGCACTCCTTCCCAGTTGGAGATGCTTCTGACTATCGTTCAACTGGTGGCTCCTTCTCTGGCTGATGAGACTAGGGACATCTTTGGCGACAGCTTCCATACTGGCGCCCTCTGTAGTTTAATATCACTGCTTTGGAATAAACTTCCTAGTGAGATCTGGCTAGCAGAGTCCTTTGCCAGCTTCTTGGAAGGCCTTAAAAACATGGCTTTTTAAAGAACATTTTGCTGATTGCTGATTGTGATTGGGTTTCCCCCCCCCCTTTGCATTTGTTTTTTATATATTTGTTGCACACCACCCAGAATTCCCTTTGGGAAAATTGGTGTGGTTAACAAGTATAAAAATAAACAAACAAACAAGGGGAAAATGAAATGCTTTAATATGGCATTTGTAGATATTTGTAGGTATAGTGGGTCATAGGCTGACAGGGTTGCCACATGGCTTCCCATCTGGTGAATGAGATTGCTATCAAGTTTCACAGTGGTTAGCTGCCCTAGCAGGATTAGAGGATATATTATATTATGTAATAATGGTTTGGGGTTTTGTAACAACACAGACCATAAATAAAGTGATAGGGCAAAAAAAAACATTAGAGCAAACAAACAAGCAAAAATAATAATTCCATGGCAGACATCAAAGAAAATGTAGTAGCACAACAGCAGGTTTTGTTTCCAGAAGCGGTAAAAACACCCAAAAAGACTTTATATAAGCTGAATTAGAAAATATTTTGTTTGTGTGTTCTTAACATGCCTGGAGGCTGGAAATGCTTTTCATTTTAGTTGTTTTAAGAATGCCACTATTTTTCTATGTCTTTTCTAAAAAAAAGTTCTAAAAGGCTTCTAAAAGCTTTTAAAGTTATATTGCTTTTTATTTTTAAATTATGTATTCTAGAGATGTATTTTATGCCCTCATGGGCTATTAAGCTGTTGCATTCTTATAATGTAACCTGAAATGCGCATTATATATATATATATATATATATATATATATATATATATATATATATATATATATATATATATATATATATATATATATATATATATATATATATATATATATATATATATATATATATATATTTGTTTTCGTAGATTTTCACGGGTATAGGTATGCATGTTTGGGTGGATTCGGGTTTCTTCCCGTGTAGAAATCTGGTTGTTTTGGCGACGTTTCGACGAGGTCTCACTCGTCATCTTCAGGCTGGTGTTCTGGCTTCTTTCTTCTTGAAGCAAAGCGTGATCTCAGTTGAAGTCCTTCTATAAATACTGCTGGGGGTGTGTGGTTTGCTTGCTCTGTTGCTGATTGTAGGTTCGTTTGTTCTTTTGTGATCTGCTGTGTGGCTGAGGCAATCGTTAAGGGCTTAACTGCTGGTGGGTTAGATGGCTGTTTAGAGACATCATGTGTGGGTGAGGTGCTGGATGTGTGTCTATTAGCCTTTTGTTTCTTAACGACCTTGGTGATGGGTGTTCTGGCAGCATCCTGGGCTTTGGTGGAGTGGGGTCCTGTGTCTTGTGAATTCATTTTGGTCTGGCTGCGTGTCTGTGGTCTCCCAATGTTTTTTTGGCGTGTGTAAGTGTGCTCCATGTGGTGGCTGGAGTGGGGAGTAGCGGTAGATGGTGCAGTCGTGGTTTTGTTATTGGATGGTGGTTTCGTTTCATCTGTGGGAAGGGTCTGGGTTTGTGTTTGGTGTGGATGGAAGGTGGTGGCATCTTGTGTTCTTTTGGACCTGGTGTCAGTCTTTGTGACAGAGGCTCGTCTGTTGACCAGGGCTAGTTTCCAGATGTCAGGCAAGCGGGAGGTGTCATCACGTTTATTCATGTTGTTTGGGTGTTTCTCTATTTCAATGGCTTCCATGATTATTCGACTGTTGAAGTGTTCAGTTTTGGAGATGAGTTTGGTTCTTTTAAAATCAATTTCATGACCTGTTGTTTTTATGTGCTGGAAGAGAGAGGAAGATTTTTCTTCTTTTTTGACTGCGTTCTTGTGTTCTGCGATGCGTGCGCTTATTCTCCTGTTTGTCTGTCCGATGTATGTGGCTGGGCAGACTTTGCATGGTATTTCGTAGACTCCTTGGTTTTCTAGCTCAATCTTGTCTTTGGGGTTTCTTAAAATGTTGGCTATTTTTTGTTCGGTGCAAAAGGCTGTCTTGATATTGTGTTTGTGGAGAATTTTGCTTATTTTGTCTGTGGTGCCTTTGATGTAAGGGAGGAGGGCAGTGCCGTTGTTCTCTTCTGTTTCTTGGTTCTTGGGGGGTGTTTCTTTTTGGATTAGTTTGGTGATGGTGTTTTTTTGGAATCCGTTCGCAATTAAAGCATTCGAGAGAGTGTGTAATTCAGTTTTTAGGTGGTCTTTGTCAGCGAGGCGTTTGGTTCTGGAGATGAGGGTTTTTGCTACGGAGTTGATCTGTGCAGGGTGGTGGTGTGATTGTGCATTTAAGTAGCGGTTTGTATGTGTTTTTTTTCCGGTAGATGGTATGTCCTAAGGAGCCGTCGGGTTTTTTGTAGATTAGGACGTCCAGGAAGGGAAGTTGGTTGTTGGCTTCTATTTCCATAGTGAATTGTATTTTGGGGTGTAGGCTGTTGAGATGTGTGAGGAAGTTGTTCAGTTTGTCTTTCCCGTGTGGCCAGAGTATGTTCAAAGGTATGTAAGCAGGGTCTTGTAGTAGGTTGGATAGTTTGGCTTGGTAGTCAGATGTGTTCATCACCACTGTGGCATTGCCTTTGTCTGCTGGGAGAATGATTATGTTGTTGTCTTTCCTCAGGTTGGTGAGGGCTTTTTGTTCTTCTTTGTGTAAATTGCTTCTGGGTGGTTTGCTGGAGCAGAGGATATTGGTGACTTCGAGTCTGATTTTGTTGGCTTCATCTGGGTTGATTTTGGTTAGGCTGGCTTCCACTCCGCATATGATGTTTTCAGTGGGGATGTGTCTGGGGGCGACTGCAAAGTTGAATCCTTTGGACAGGACTTTGGTCTCTGCGATGGTGAGTGTCCTGTCTGATATGTTGTGAACTGTTTGTTTCATGGGCTGCTGTGGGGGGTTGGGCTTCTGGCGTTTTTCCAGTTTGTGGAGTTTGTTGGTGTGTGTGTCTGTCTTGTGGGAGGTCTCTGTTTCAGCTCTCCAGGCGGCGAGTTGCTTGGATTTGTTCCAGAGTGTTGGGTGGATTTTGTTGCTGAGTTTGAGGTGGAGAGTGAGTAGGTCTCTGTTGGTTTGATCTAGTAGGTATCTTTTCTTGTGTAGTTCGTTTCTGATTAGGGCTAGTTCTGTTCTTTTCAGGATCCTTTCGCTGGATGGGGTTTTTGAGTGGAATTTCAGTTGGAAGCTTGTGGGGATCACATTTTTATCTCGGCAGTTGCGTAGGAATGCAATGTCACATAAGATGGTGGCTCTTCGGACTTCTAGTTTCTCGTGGGTTCTGGTCAGCTGGAAGGTTTCCTCCCCGTAGAGGTCGGATATTTGTTTTCGTAGATTTTCACGGATATAGGTATGCATGTTAGGGTGGATTTGGGTTTCTTCCCGTGTAGAAATCTGGTTGTTTTGGCGACGTTTCGACGAGGTCTCACTCGTCATCTTCAGGCTGGTGTTCTGGCTTCTTTCTTCTTGAAGCAAAGCGTGATCTCAGTTGAAGTCCTTCTATAAATACTGCTGGGGGGGTGTGGTTTGCTTGCTCTGTTGCTGATTGTAGGTTCGTTTGTTCTTTTGTGATCTGCTGTGTGGCTGAGGCGATCGTTAAGGGCTTAACTGCTGGTGGGTTAGATGGCTGTTTAGAGACATCATGTGTGGGTGAGGTGCTGGATGTGTGTCTATTAGCCTTTTGTTTCTTAACGACCTTGGTGATGGGTGTTCTGGCAGCATCCTGCGCTGTTGGAGTGGGGTCCTGTGTCTTGTGAATTCATTTTGGTCTGGCTGCGTGTCTGTGGTCTCCCAATGTTTTTTTGGCGTGTGTAAGTGTGCTCCATGTGGTGGCTGGAGTGGGGAGTAGCGGTAGATGGTGCAGTCGTGGTTTTGTTATTGGATGGTGGTTTCGTTTCATCTGTGGGAAGGGTCTGGGTTTGTGTTTGGTGTGGATGGAAGGTGGTGGCATCTTGTGTTCTTTTGGACCTGGTGTCAGTCTTTGTGACAGAGGCTCGTCTGTTGACCAGGGCTAGTTTCCAGATGTCAGGCAAGCGGGAGGTGTCATGCACCGAACAAAAAATAGCCAACATTTTAAGAAACCCCAAAGACAAGATTGAGCTAGAAAACCAAGGAGTCTACGAAATACCATGCAAAGTCTGCCCAGCCACATACATCGGACAGACAAACAGGAGAATAAGCGCACGCATCGCAGAACACAAGAACGCAGTCAAAAAAGAAGAAAAATCTTCCTCTCTCTTCCAGCACATAAAAACAACAGGTCATGAAATTGATTTTAAAAGAACCAAACTCATCTCCAAAACTGAACACTTCAACAGTCGAATAATCATGGAAGCCATTGAAATAGAGAAACACCCAAACAACATGAATAAACGTGATGATAAATCTGGATATACTTGTTAATTATTGTCTTCTTTAATTCTGGGATTAACCCTTTATTGGACGAATGTCTGCCCAAATGAACCATAAGTTTGTGTTCTCTGCCTGGGAGGTTGCTAAGTCTCTGCAGGACACCTGGAGGAATCAGGCATCCTTGTCAGCATTTGACAGACTTTCTGTGACAGTTCTTCACACCACCCCATGATACAGCTTGAATGAGCAGCTGGTGCTGGTCCTCTCCTAAGCAGTAGCCACTTTTTCATAGCTTATTCCTTTTCCTCCACCTCACTGGCAGATTGTGTGAACCCTTAGAGGGCTTCTAACTTTTGCTAAGTTAAAGTGATGGAGGAGGTGGCCTTTAGTCTGTTTGATACATGTTCCACCATCACTTGCCAAGAGGAGGAAAGACAGTGATCATGTTGTTTCAAATAATATTCGGCCCCATAGTGTTAGAGCAGCCTCTGGAGAATTTACAACATAATTTATACAAGGAACACTTTGCCTCCTAGCGAGCTGGGTACTCATTTTACCAAACTCAGAAGGATGGAAAACTGAGACAGCCTTGAGCCAACTACCTGAATCCGTCACAAGTGAGTTCAGATCATGAGCAGAGGCTTGACTGCGGTACTATGGTTTAAGCACTATGCCATGTGGAGGCAGCAGCTGTTTCTGCTAATTCACTCTCACCTCTGTGGCAGGATTTGGTTCACCAAATGTGTAGCACATTGGCCCCTTGGCTACTCAGAGGAAAAATTTAGGTGAATGAGTGAGAAGATGAGATAGCTACCTCTAGGATAAACTCACTATGTTGTGGTACCAGAAAATGAAGGTACACAAACAGGTAGAGGTACTTCCCATGCCCTCCTTCCCCAGAGACATTGTGCTCCAAGTCCTCCCTGCTGTGATATTCCTCTCTCTGTCTCTGTGAAGTATTTGGAAACTGGCTTTTGCATTTTGCCTTTTCAGATGTCAGATGTCAGATTTATCTCCATTTATCCCCTTGTGTAGAGACTGACCCATTTATTCTGCGTAGAACACAGGAGCACTGCCAGTAAAGGATGGTATAGATCACATGCCATTGCTGAGGAAAGACCGTTTGCAGTTTATTCTTTCATTGCCCCTCTGAACCCTGTCCAGCTGTTTTTTCTTCAAAATAAAAATGGTAACATTAAGCACCCTTTCTTGAATGCATGTTCAGTGTAAGGAGCAATTAGAGTGCAAGCTGCCAAACAGGCATTATAAGGGGTTTCTTATTATCTTAAAACCTTTCTTGAAAATTCAGTACTGATATAGAGTAAAGCACTCATCACAAGCCCATTTAACAATGTAAGATTTCTCCAAGCTCACTTTCTTCCAAACTCTCACCAGCAAGTTGCCAAGCTCACCTAAGATATGTACCTCAAATAAATACATATGAAGTATGAGAGAAAGATACCCCAGCACCTTAGACCAACCTGTTCTCTTCAACCCAAATGCTGGGTTCTTCTTGCAAATCTGGGAAAACATGTAACTCAATGCATTAATGAAAGAATAACTAAGCAATATAAGCAAGCTGTTTTATAAAACATGGGGGCAGCCTTAAAGAATGTACATAAAATATTTTTTTTGATATTTAAAAATAATTTAAAAATAGGAGCAACAAAACAAGTATGCCAGTGAATGTCTCTCTTTCCTGTTTGGTTCAAAATGGTTATGAGGTCCAATGCCTTGTTCAAGTATTCCTCAGATCTTTGTTTCAGGCTATTCAAGAATGCAAATTAACTGGATGCATCATCAGCCAGGCTGGAGCAAAAGTAGACAACCGTGGCTTAATGCAGGCAATGTTTTTTTTAAAATGCTGGATTGGAATATGTTGGGAAACCAGACTCCAACAGGGAAATTTAAGGATTGGGCAAGGCCACATTGTTGCTGCCCAGACTGTTTGGTGTCTTACGTGGTCCTAGAGATGGCCAGAGGGAGGACTTTTAAAAATGAGGGAGTCCTAACATAGTAGGGAATTTCCCACTGTTCATAGTGCCTTTGAAGGTGGTTCAGAAACTAACAATGGGTGCAGAACACAGCTGCATGTTTCCTTGTGGGAAGCATGTAATTAAGCATGTATCCAGTCTGCCTCCAGGCTCAGTTTAAAGTGCTTGTGGATGCCTTTAAGGCTGTAAACATTCTCGGAGCAAAAGTATGAAAATAGTTTGGAGTTTTGTGTCTAGTCCTTGCTGGGTAATATGGGACAGAAAACAGGACAACTTTGCAGTTAGAAGAGGATTTACATGTTCTTCCTCAAGAGCCACTTCAAAACTGGCATGTCTGAACAATCAATGTGCTAGTGCAGCAAATTGTTTACCTCCTGGTCACTAATCATGAAACAAAAGTAAGTAAAACTGATATACAAAGCAGTGAAACCTCAGTGGAGGATAATCAAACATCTGTTACTTTTTAAAGCAGTTATGTCTCTAATAGTGGTACTATCACTAATAGTGATTCTCTTAGGGTATTTGTACACGACCCCTAAACTCCGCAGCAAATGGCTGCCAGCTCCGGAGCTTACAATTGTTTCCCCACCAACTCCGGAGTTTGCAGGAAATTAAGTGCGACCACGCCCACCTAAGCGCATCCCAGCGCACTTTTCTTGTACCTGCTCGAGGAGGGTGAAAATCCCCAGGTCCGAAGAGAAGGAATCAGGACACCGACGGGGCTCCGGGCTGCTTCGGAGGTGAGCCTGCATTTTTCCCTCTCTTTTTTCCTCCCTCCCCTCACGCAGACAGGAGCAAGGAAGTGCGGAGGGGTGGGGATGCAGAAAGAGCAACGAACCCCCAAGATCCCTGGTCCGAATTTAAGTGGCCAGTGGATCTTAGGGGTCGTGTGAAAAGGCCCTTACTATCCTGATAGATTACCTTAGTAGTAGCCCAATCTGATGGATTTGGTAGTGGAGGAGGAAGAACTGTTGGCAGAATACTGAGACGCTATTTGAAGTTATTGTTTTCAAGACTGATTTTTAAGGTTACTATGAAGTAGCTTGATGTAAGAAACATTTCTTGTGATTTTGGGACAATTTCCATTACAGTAGAAGGGCAAGTTTGGTTTGAGGCATGCCATTCTTAACAAGGAACACGGTTGAAGGACAATTATCTTCTTGAAGACACCATCTAAGGCCGTTTATACACAACCCCTAAGCTCCGCTGCAAATGGCTCCCAGCTCCGGAGCTTAAAAATGTTTTCCCCACCAGCTCCGGACCTAACAGAAAATTAAGTGCGACCCCGCCCACCTAAGTGCGACCCAGCGCACTTTTCAGGTACCTGCTCCGAGAGAGTGAAAAATTTTGATGCAGAGAGTGCCGGGCTCTCCTCGCTTCTTCTTCTTTTTTTTTTTGCCTCCCGCCCCTTTAAGAGGAACCAGGAAGTGACGGGGGGTCGGAGCAACTTCCACCGGCACTCCGGAGGTAAGAGTGCATTCTTTTCTCCCTTTTTTTCTCCCTCCCCTCACACAGACAGAACAAGGAAGTGCAGAGGGGGTGGGAACGCAGGGAGAGCGACAAACCCTCAAGATCTCTGGTCCGAATTTAAGGGACCAGCGGATCTTAGGGGTCGTGTAAAAAGGCCCTTAGAACACTATTGCATTGCAAATATTATTTTATCATATTGGCACTTTTCTGTAACTTTGATTTGGACTGTCTGACATATCATTTTGAAGCAACCTGGACCCGAACTGTTTGCAAAACATGGAATTTATGAAAAGAAGACTGGGTAATATATTTATAGGACTACCAAAATAGTAAGAGTAGGCAAGCATTAAAATCAACAGGACCCTTTATTAGTCTGAGCCTTTGGACCCCACAACTTTTGGTGCAATGTTGAATAGTAGTCTGATAGCAATGGAAAAATGAAATAATTTGGGTTTTATGTTGGCTCTTTCTGAAGTAGCAACCTATGGTTTCCTTGAATGTTCTGTAGGGTCTCCAGATATTCTTGGACTAAATCTCCCAGATACCTTCACGATTAACTGTGTTGGCCAAGATTTCTGGGGGCTGTAGTCCAAGAACATCAGGAGACCCAAGGTTGGGAACCAATTTTCTAAATCAGGCATGTCAAAACTGTGGCCCTCCTGATGTTTTGGACCACAACTCCCAGAATTCTAAGCTTAGACTGCCAATGACAAAGGACTGTGGGAGCTGAGGTCCAAAACATCAGGAAGGCTGAAGCTTGCACATGCCTGTTCTAAATCTTTTGATCTTTCACCTGCTTCTGGTCAATCAGATGTGACCTTTTGAGGTGTGAACCTAAAACACTTATGACAAAGGATTCTGTAGAGTTCTAAAAAGTGGCCTATTGCCCCATTTGACAAATGGGAATGCTAGAAGATGAGAAGATTTTAGCTAACTAAGGTATGATAGCATTCAGTGAAATGCTAAAGCTTAGTGAGGTTTACTTGCTTGTGGCACAGAGGAGGGCCTTCTTGACTGTAGCAACCTCCATATGTCAATCCATATGGAGGGTGCCATATTGAGATCAGGAAGACTCCCAGTGCTTGATGTGTGTGCTGCAGACTCTTATTTGTTTGCATAGGCATTTTCTGATTAATTTCCTGATAGTTAACATTTTGGATGTTTATAATTATTTTCTTTTCATGGGTGTAATTATTTTGATATCATTGTTAGTCATTTTTTAGCTTCTGGTTATCCTGTAGTTGTCTTAAGTGTAAATTGCTTTCAGGTTTTAAAAGTAGTATAAACATTCCCTAAAATAAATATGCTCATTTTTATTAATGACTTGGGTGAGGGAGTGCAGGAAGTACTTATCAGATTTGCAGATGACACAAAATTGGGTGGAACATCTAATATCTTGAAGGACAGGGACAAAATTCTAAACAATCTTGATAGGCATAAGCATTGGGCTGAAAACAACAGAATGACATTTAACAGGGATAAGTGCAAAGTTCTTCATCCAGGGGGAGAAACCAAATGAACAGCTAAAAGATGGGCGATACTTGGTTGAACAATACTACAAGTAGAGAAGGATCTTGGAATTGTTATAGATCTAAAGCTGCATGAGTCAACAGTGTGATGTGGCTTTGCAAAAATGCAAATACCATTTTAGGGTGCATTAACAAAACTATAGTCTTCAAATCTCATGAGGTACTAGTTTCCTTCTATTTAGCACTGGCTTCATCTAAAGTACTGTGTCCACTTCTGGGCACTACACTCTAAGAAGGAGGCCATAAAACTGGAGCCAGTTCAGAGGAGGGCAATGAGGAAGACTGAGGACTGGAAAGGCATTAGGAAGATGGGGCAGAATCTGTTCTCAGTCATCCTAGAGTGCAGGACACTTAATGATGGATCCAAGTTATAGGCAGCCAGATTTAGGCTACTATATCAGGAAAAACAATTAATTGCTAGAGTAGTACAGCAATGGAACCAACTACCTGAGGAAGTTGTCAGTGTCACTTTGTTGGATGCCTTCAAGAGGAAAATGAACAACGATCTATCAAATCTGCTATGATTTAGATTCCTGCTTTGAACAGTGGGTTGGACTTGATGGATTTATAGGCCCCTTTCAACTTAATTATTCTATGATTCTATGAAAAATACTATAGAACAATTTTCCACTGCAGCAAGACAGTAACAACAGTCCTATAAAGAAAACAAGTATTCTACATTAAGAGTATATCAAGGAGGAAGGGAAATAAAATTTACAAATCTGTGGAAGGGTTCTATGGACTTCTGTTTGGCAGGATTTGAAGGCTGCCGTTCTTAAGAAACCAAATGTTCTGTCTTTGCCAACACCTTCGTTTTAACCACTTCCTCCTGAATGTCACAAATCACTAAGGTGGCAAACATGGGTAGCATTTTTTAAAAAATACTGTAAGTCTTAAAAGATCAAATAAGCAAACAATAGGTGTGACTGCACTGACCCAATAATCTGAGAATTGTGTTGGGGGTATCAATTTATGTTAGGGTGCTTGTCCTCTTGGCGTAGCCTCAATTGGCAGCCTCGGTGGAATGCTTGGTGTTTGCAACATGTCCCATGAAGTGGCTGCAGCCAGTAAAAGGCTCTTGGCTTTCCTGCTGTATGCCTAGCTTCATGGGTTCATAGGAGAACTGGCCCGGGTGATGATTAAGAGTAGAGATGCAACATTTCCAGAAATTTTGATGCTCGGGGTGTGTGTGTCCATTTTTCCCTGATTTTTTTTTTTTTAGAAAAATTGAAAAAATGCTACATTAGCACTACCCATCCCCTTTTACAGCTTGAAAATCATTCTGTTACTTTAGGAACATCATATATGACTATGGACAATTTGACTTTGCATAAATTTAGCACAACTAGCATATTAAAATATAGTGTATCCAAACAATTATTGCAAAGAGAATTTACTTTTTAAATAATATTTATTTGTAATTGTAAATAACAAATGGCGTAACAATCTCCTGAACTGCTTACTAGTTTATCAGGAACAAAAAAAACCTCTACAAAACAATGATTAAAATCCAGAACTAACAATTAATAATTCCTCTCCACAGTATTAAATAAAAATAAATTAAAAACATCATTCTCATACAAAGAATTGAATTGGAGGGAAATGTATAGAAGGAAGTGGGACTAAATTTCAATGAATGGGCATGAAATTTAAGCAGAATCATTTCATTACTCTTCCAGTGCTTTGAGACCTACTGAAAAGGACAGAACAGAACCAAACACACCCAACCCACATGCAAAAACAAAAGTGAAACCTTTTTATTTTCCTTGTGATACTAGCAGCACCTCCTAAAGGAGGGAATGCATCTTGTTTTTGCATTGGAGAGTTCAGTTTGTAACCTAGGACTTGCTTGTCCTCAGTGCACAGAAATTAGAATAATCTGATACTATGCATATTTTTAGAAATGATTTGGAAAATATTAGAACACCCTGTCTTAAAATATTTTATTCATCATGTTAAAATAAAACATTCCATAATCATTTTTTCCATTTTTTCCCAACTTTTTCGGGGAAAAACCCTAAAGGCTTCTGGGGGGAAAACGGGGAAAATCCCCCCCATTGTTTTCCAGTTTTTTCTGGGCCTTCACATCTCTAAGAGTCACTTATAGTTTTAAAGACTTATACTGGAACCTTGATTTGAACCAGAAGCAAAATGGCAGTCTAGGTGGTTCAAACAGGCATATTATGATCAAGAGTAATCCTGTCAGTAATGTAGTTGTCACACTTTGCATTGATTGGGTCCTTTCTAAAATGGGTCCTTTCTACACTAGGTAAAAATATTTTAAAATAAAAAAATAAAAAATTCCATTGATTCAGTGAGCCTACTCATGCTGCAGTTTACTTCACTACAATACATTGCAACTAGAATAGGGCTATTTGAATCAACGGAACTCAGAGAAATTGACTCACCAAATCTTCACTGTTTCAGAGGGCCTCCTGCAGTATGAATTGCGACCCTAAGCAACAAGTGTTCAGTGTTTATATGCTGTTGCTTTAATGTTTTTTTTTGGTTGTTTACTAAATTTTAGAATATATTTATACTGTGGTTTTTTTGACAGTAAGTATTATAGGGCTTTTAAAGACCCTGAGGTCTTTTCCCTCCCTGCTATGTCCTTCACGCATCATCTTGTGTCTGTTTCATGTTTTACTGTCAACTGGAAAAAAAGTAAATATGCCTATAGGACTTTTAAAAATCCTGCTATAGTTGATATCAGAACTTAAAGTGATTTTTGTGACTATATATTTTGTAAAATTGTGTACAAAAGACTAAATTAAGAATATCAAAGCCATTTGTTTTGTTCTTAGCAAATTTAGAGATGAGATTACCAAAATGTACCATAGTTCCTTGGGTGATCACATTATGTGGTCAAAACCGTGATCTTAACTATACCATAACGGAACGTATGTAACTTATTCTTAATAAAGATCACTTTGGAGAATGTTCTTTATCCTTCACCATTCAAATTTTGCAGAATGGAATGCTATGTAACATTTATAAAAATTAATACAGTATGTATTTGAAAACACCCATGCATCATTCCATGGCTAAGAAACTTGTCTCATACTAGATATAGCAAAAGATTCTAGATGGAGATCTTCATAGCTGTTTTTTATGAATAAGGAATATATATAGAAAAGATTTTTAAAAATGTTGCAGCCCCCCCCCCAGACTAAATGTTTTGGTGGTTTTCAGATCTCTGTCTTCAGCAGTTAGACCAGATAAAATCCCAAACTAACAAATATACTGGTCAATATATTTAAGAACTTACAGTATGTTTTGGTGTGGATGTGTGATGTGATCTTGACCTTATCATATGTTGTAGCCCTTTAAACTTCATACCAAGATGTTTCTGTAGAATCACTTGCTTCTGAGGGCAATGGTGTAATTATAATTAGTCTGCCAGTGAGAATCTTAACTCATTAAAAGATGGGGTTTAAATATCCTGTGGAATAATGCATATATCTGTGTCTGGGTTCTTTCCATAGCTGTTATTGGTCTAACCATGTGAAAACAGAGTTTACGTAATGCTGATTCCAGTTCTAATCTCAGATTATTATGCTGGAATTTCAGGTTTGTGCTGCTTTATAACCGCATTACATGTTTCTACACGTTTAGCAGAAGAGCTACTGGGAAAATATCCCATACATAAAGTATGATAAAACTGGCAGTTAAAGTGCATACGAGTCAGAAGACAGAAAATGGTAGACTTCAGGGTCTTGATAATATCTGATCCATAGGCTATAAATATATGCATGCACTGTTCTCTGTGTATATATTTTTAAAAAACTCTTTATATACAGTTATTGTAATTAGCTGTTACCTTATTTAGAAACCCAATAAGATTCTAAAGCAGATTCACAAAGCACAACATATCATGTTGGGACTTTCCTATGCAGCTCCAAAGAGTTTCAGATGGATTAATTCTGAAATGTGGGCATGTCTGTATTGCAGAGTTTTGAGCTTTTGATAAAATTATCTTTTTGCTACACAGTTGTGATCTCCTTCTATCATGCTCTCGTTTCATGAAAACTACAAAAGGTAAGAATGCAGTTAAAAGGAAGAAACAGTTTTGAATCCAAGCAATCAAGAGATATACTTGGGAGTTAAGGCTGCACTTAATGCTTCCCTGGTTTTTTTTGGTAGATTGCTTCAAAAGTCTGGCAACCTTAACCTAAAACCTGAGGGGTTTTTAACTTGAGGGAAAGGAAAATAAAACCCAAATGAAATAATTTAGAAGAAGCTTCAAGGGATGAAGGGTTTAGTTGATGAGACTTTTTAAAATTATAGTAATTTTCAAACCATAGCTACACAGGTCAAAACTCAGCAAACATATTAACTATTTGAAAAATTAAAACCAGAGAGGGAGGGAGGGAGAGGGGGGGAGAGGGGGGGGAGAGAGATTCACATATTGACACCATATTGCAGGTGACAATTGGTCTGGCCTCTTCTTTTTTGGCTTATTAATTGTTCTGCCAGCTTTACATCAGTGGCAAGCTTCAAGAACTCAGCTAGCCATTGTCTTTATTCCATTCCCTCATTTCAGAATTCTATTGCTAAAATTCTACTGCTTAACAAAGTAATAGCCTGAAACAGAGTTTCTAATCAGCTGCATGCTGTAGAGCTCTGACGCATCCAGAATTTCTCTAGGGCTTTGAAAGAGAGTGGAGTGCATGCTAAGGAGGGAAGGAAGAAATTATGAAAAAAAAATCCTACCTTGCTCCTATCAAGCCATTTGAACATGATTGCACTCTTCCAAGCCGAAGTCGGATTGAGGTTTTTAAAGACTACCCCCACCACCACCACCTACTCTGACTTTCTTGCCAGGACATAATTACGTTTTATAGCTGGGTTTAAAAAGTTAGAAGCAGTGCATGTCTGGTAAAACTACATAATCCTCTGAACTATAGTATATGCTAATAGATTTTCTGCACACACAGAGGGAGAGGGAGACAGAAAGAAATGTCACATCCATTCACTATAACAGACAACAAATAGCACACAGTGAAACAACATGCATGTGTTGATGTTATCCATATTTCCTTGCTTCCTTTCTGTGCCATCGACTGCCATTTGCCAAAAAATGTGTCAAAACACAGGTTTTGTTTTCCCATGCATTATCAGAAGCGGGAGAAGACAGCTGTTTTCAGGAGCAGTTGCAGTATCCAATAAGAGCTTGTTTAGATCTCAAGCTACACATCATCCATAAAATGATGTTCTGCTCAGTGGGAATGATTCAACAACAGCATGATTGCAATGTACTGTAAACATTTTCAACTAGTGGTTTGAATGCTTTGCGAGGAACCTGTATTCAGCACAGACTTTCAAAAATGTCAAGAATAAGGAGAAGCAAACAGACCAACTCCTCTTTCCAGAGGCCACTCTTGTATCTAAGCCAGAATTTTACCCTCTAAGTGGGTTCCCAAAATTTAAAGGCTCAAAGTCAGAAGTCTCAAGTTCTATGAAAGCATGTTGCTTAACTTTCTGCCTATGAATTCAACAGCCCATCCCTTTCATTACATGACGTTCTCATGCACAGGAGCAATTCAGGTGAGATGCAAAAACATGGAAAAACATTCCATTATAATTGGACACGTTGTTAGTGTTACATAACTACACACTCTAGCCTAACCACTTGGGACGAGTGGTTTTCACAGTACTGTTCACAGGTTTGTAATTGCATGAAGGCAGAAAGCAGGGCTAAGACACCTACCCTCTCCCGGTTGAGCACAAACACTTTGTCCACACTTTGGGGGATCACCTGCAAAGAGGAACCCTGCTGCACACATATAAGCTATGACCCCATCCAAACTGAGCATTTGTTCAACTGTCCTCATACTCATGAAACTAGGACAGAAAATAGTGCCAAAAGAGTGAAGGGCCTCGATCCCACTGAAACTTGTTGTTGCACTGGATTGTCCTTAAGAAATAAAACTTGTTGTTGTACTGGATTGTCCTTAAGAAAAAAAAGACCTAAGTATAAGTACATGAGGGACATGCACACATGGACTAATGTACCAGGGGAGTGAGTTTTTCTGTTCCCCTGCCAGAGGTCCATTTATTTTGAATTAATTCCACATATGTGAATGCCACTATCACTTTTTTTAAAAAAATTCCTTCTATCTGGCACAGCTCAATTTTTGTAAAATCTTGAGCATCACTCTGCATTAATGTCACATTTATGTGCAAGTCTTACATAGTTACCACAATTTTTGGTGTCTCCTTTGAAACTCTGTATATTGAATCTTCCCCGGCTGTGATCTGCTGTTTTTTACTTTTCATATATGTTGGCATACTCTTGTCAGAATTTTGATGGAGTGTCTGTTATTCAAAATAGTTCTCTCATATTCTGACTACTCCTGGTAATTTATTTCTCCCCATTGATTTGAGAAGAGCTTTCACTTCTCCTTCTAAAGTTGCAGGCGTTTCATTAAAGGATTATTTGAAGGAATCTTTCATCCTTGAATCTTATTCGTCATTCAATATATTTCCTCTATCTACTTTTTATTTTATAATGATAATGTCATTTAAGCCCCATTCAACTTTTCAGCATCTGTAATGTTGGTTCCCTCTGATTTATGGAACACATATCTTGTTTTCCTCTTTTGTTGTTCTGTTTTATTTCTTGTCAAAGGTATGATAATAGTTTCCCTTGTCCCTACATGTAAGTTCCTGAAAAGTTTTGCTGTCTACAGTACAGTAATCTTTTCTCCTTTCCCCCTGATGTTTAGTACTATTTCTTTTAAAATCACTGTGGTTGCTTGTTGTTTTTAAAACTTGTTACTCTTGTTCTGCACTTTATTTAAGACCCTTAAGTTGCACTTCAAATAGGCATTAAGTTAGAACAAGATCTATCAAGGTGTGAGACTGCATGCAGTCTGTGCTGGAGAACAAAAAGTATCATTTGGTCTAATCTGGTTGCCTAGCGGGTTGTTAATTTGTCAAAGGCTCTGGGGGGCACTGTTGAGCCACATGAGAACCTGGGGAGTGGTACTAGTAGAAAAAGGATTTTGTCTTGTGAAAAGGAGGGGTGAGCTAGCCTGTGAGGCATCTGAAAGAATGGGATTGCATCAGAACAGTGTCACTTATTTGTTCTCAACAGGAATTAAACTGCAACAAAGAGCCGATTGCAGAGCAGTCTTCTCTGAAGATTATACCCTGGGCTTGTGTACATGCAGTGAATATGAATGCACGCCACATAGTCGGTTGTCCCTCCCCATGAAAACCAGCCTACCTTTCATACAACAAAGATGTACTGATTTTTTTTTAAAGGAAGAGAGTTTTACAAAAGCATCTAGCACCTTTTCCGATGGTCTGCTCATTGTGAATGGGCAGACTGCTGCCATGCAGTTGAGCCCAATCTACTGCCATGCAGTTGAGCCAGCTTGAGCAGAATAAAACCTGAACATGATCTTTCTTCTGCCTGCGTGCCCTTTTGTTCTAAATCAACACGCAGCCAGTCCTTGTGGGTTCCTGCTGACATCAGCAGGCAAACCAGCAGTGAAGCACAAGACACTAGATTCTGAAACCTAGGGAGTATTCAGATAGGCAGTAATATAAAATCCTTGTTTTCAATGACTCAGGTTCCTTTACTATTCATAATGTCTTCCCCCCCTCCCTCACTTGCTTAAACAAAAATATAACTTTTTCTCCAAGGCACTATGTCTGTAATTTTTGAAAATAAAAGTTGGCAGCTCTCAGAGGCTGGTCCTATAACTTTAACTGTGTAAACTGAAGCTGACAAGTTTCCCAGAAATTGCATCTTTGTTGACAACATATTAACTTATTCACAAATAGTAGAAACATTTTCAAAGTTAAACTTACAAAATTACATTTTCTCATGACTGTTAATCAAAGCTTCCCCTTAAAAGGAACCACCAAAGCTGCCTACCATGTGTGTTGGAATACATATGAAAAAAAGCTTCCCTCACAGTGTCACAGATTCCTCACTGTAATTGGACTAGTGTGTAGAAGTACACTTCAAATGATACACTTAGTGTGTGGGCCTGGGAATCAGAACAGAAACATTTTCAAACAGCAACACACAATTTGAATTGGGATGAGACATTTATCATATCAGTTATGGACTTTTTAGGATCATAACCATTTCATATTCCACACAGATTATGCTTCTAGCCATAACAATGCTGTGGTGCAGATTCTGTTCATGAATAATAATTCTTATAGGGACATTCAAGAACAATTCAGACACCCTTGAATTTATTACAGCCTTTTAAAATTATGTAGATTTTGCTTCATTCTTTTCTTTCTCAATAACCAAAACAAACAAACAAACAAACAAACAAATCCTATAAAAACAAAAGCAAAAAAACAAAACAATCCCAGAGACATGCATATCATTATAATGTCATCAAAGATAAAACTTATAAAAATATTTTCCATCTAGTTTTTATCTACATGATTTAAATTAAGTAACCATATAAAAATGTAGAGAAAATGATGCATTCCCGTGAGTCGTTAGGAAACTCCTTCAGTCTATTGCTGCCATTTTAGAGCGTGACATTGCTAAGAAAAGGCTTCCAAGGAAATGTTTTTGTAATAAAAATGATACCATCATGTGCAATAACAACATGTTATCCAGAAAACCATACATTTGCTTTGACCTTGAGAAGCAGGGCGAAATGTAATGGCTGCAACCCCCCAGCTGCTAGGGTCAGGATGTTGCACTCTTAAGAGTTATTGTATTTAGTTGATCATTTGAAGTACAGCATACCTTTCATACAACAAATATGTTATCGGTTTGGGTATATTACTGCCAGGCCCCAGATATTTATCTGCTTCGGTTAACTCTCAGAGATTTGCTTCTTTTTATGTTTGTAGATCTTCCCTCTCTGTTCCCTCTAAGAGATATTAAGTATCCTACAAGGAAAGTGACACAGATAAAAGATCTGAAGTTCAAAGTGGCATTGTATGGAGATGCCACAGACATTTTTAGTATTTGAACTGGCTGTCAAAAATGTCTGACATGCAGAATTCATGACAAAAGCCATTAAGCCATTAGTTGGTTGATGGGGCGCCTTAAAGCTTTCGTCACAAGTTGAACATGGTAACAATTCCTGCTGTATAAAAGGCAGCACATTGCTTTTAATTGAGTTTCATTTGCCATTGTGTATAAAATCATGTTACTCACCTCACCAAAAATAGCTGAACTTCAGGGACAATCGAGTAGGTGGTGTATAACCTAAGAATTATATCCTAAGAAGACTCATCATGTCTGTTCAAGAAGTAAGACTATAAATAACCAATACTTGAATTTTTTCTTAATACATTACATGGGTACTGAGGCTCATGAATTTCTTCAGATGTCTTATCCTACAACATGGGAGGAGAACCTTTGGCCCTCCAGATGTCTTGGCATACAATTTCCACAGTCTTTTATCACTGACAGTATAGGCTTTGGATTCTGGGAGTTGTATGCCAAAACATGTGTAGGGCCAAAAGTTTTCTCTTCCCTGTCCTACAAGGACAGAATACACGAACTCCCCATCTATCGCGGGGGTTAGGGACCCGACCCGACCTACAATAATTGAAAATCCGCGATATGTGGATGCAGGGCGGGTTGGGCCTGGGAGGGGCATGCAATGTTTAAAATGTCTTTAAGCAATGGAGCCAGCTTGGCTCAGTTGTTTAAAGGTATTTTAAACATCACGCGCCATTTCCCTCACTCCAGGGGGGTTGGGAGAAGCGCTGTCCGATGTTTAAAATGACTTTAAGCAACAGGTGCTTGGCTCTGTTGCTTAAAGTCATTTTAAACATTGCACACTGCTTCTCCCCACCCCCACCGGGAGCAGGGGAGCGGTGCATGATGCATCGATGGAGGCAAGCCCCAGGCTCCAGCTGATGGGCGCTAGGGTGAGGGAGAAGGGTAGGGAATGTTGCCACACGGTGCTGGAGGACAAATTTAGCTTACTAGGGAGGATGTTAAAAGCCAGGACCCCAAAGGCAGCATTTTCAGAAGTGCTGCCTGTTCCACGAGCAGGACCAGCTAGGCAGGCAAAGCTCAGGGATCTCAATGTGTGGAGGAGAAGGTGGTGCCAGAGGGAGGGGTTTAGATTCATTAGGCACTGGGGAACATTTCGGGACAAGCCAGGCCTGTACAAGATGGATGGACTTCAGTTGAATGATGATCAAGGTGGATAAAAATGATTTTTAAAAAATTAAAAATTGGATTTTTTTATTTAAATCAGATTTTTTAAAAATTTAAATGCTTTTTGAGGAAAATCTCTTGAAAGATCATGTTCTAGTTAAGATACATTCTAATCCAATGGTTATTCATCATGAAATTAGTTTTTAATTATGTGGCATAAGGCTGTATTAATTCATTCACAATGTCATGTTCTCCTAGAGGTTTCTGATTATTTGGGGCAATTTTTCTATCTAGAAGATATTATCAACAATGCTTGGTTTTGCTATTTTCAAAACTCTGCATTTGTGTCTGCAACGATAACAGGCCTCCTTCATAACAAAAATGTTATAAAATAAACATTAGAATTGAGAAAATCTATGCACACAGAATCAACTTCCTTACCTCTTAAGTGTTATGTTTCAAGACGTTCAATGAATAGAAGGCTGTTTTAGTGATGTTGTGGGTCACCTTGAGTCCCTCCAACAATGTAGAAAAACAATGTAAAATGAAATAAATAACATAGAAATTAAAAAATAATAAGTGGATTTCTAAATAGGCTGACTGTTCCAATGACATACACCTGGAGAAATCTTTAAGCAAGGCTAGACTCATATGCCACAATGCTCATACCATTTTGGAACCTTCTGTGCTATTTTAAGGCTCGTATACTTCCCTAATGTACAACTCTAAGACAGGAGTGCATATCTCATGACATTTTTATAAAGAAAATGAACAAAGCATGACCACCTCCCAGCAAAGCTATCTAGGGGACTATCCTGCCTAAAATATGCCTGTGGCATACTTTCAGTGATTCCACTGAATATGTACTGAGTCACACTGAAGCCATCCTAATTTATACCAGTGGGACTGAACTGGCCTGAATCCATCTGTTTTGACTTAAGTATATTGCTGCCCAGTGATTTTCAAAGCAATAAATTATGTATAGTGCTCAGCCAAAAAAAAGTATTATCGTTTAAAAGAAGAAAGAACCTTGTGGCTCCTTGAAGACTTACACATTTATTATGGCCTAATCTTTGTGGTCTTCAGTCCATTTCATCAGATGCAGAATTTGAGTTATAGGCTTCTATACACACAGTGGTTTGGAACAGGCCATAAATAATGCCATCAGCAGAAAACAAAATGTAGATCATTTGTATTTCAGTGCAGATTATATTCTGCAGTATTCCAATAAACTATTTTATTGTAGGAGGAGTCATCTATAAGTTAATCATTATGGTCTGTTATTCCATTTCCAGTTTTTGTGGCTTCTACTTTTCCGACTAAATTGTGCTGTTGCGTCATTTTCTATATTTTTATCTCCTCTTTTCCATGCAGCACCTTGTTGCTTGTGATTTGTTCTGTAATAATCCCTGCTTGTTTAGAGTTCCAAGCCAGTTGCCCCCATGTAAATTCCCCATAAAGCAGAACTGCTGTGACCACAATAACAGAATATAGTGTATCAATCCAGGCTATGTGGTACCAAAAGACATAGGGTGGGGATAAGTGGCACTATGTTTTACTACCAAAGATCTCTTTGGACAGTTACAGCCTCAGCCATTCAAATTTAAAATTGGCCTATGAAGATCTCAACATTAATGGAATAATGATCTGAAAACTAAGATAATGCTGTTGCAGTTTGTTTGCAACCTCACATCATATTTATAATTTGTGTGACTGGGAGGGACTTTCTGGACTGAGGTGATTGTATATCCAACCAATAGTAACCCATCATTCTTTCCATCCATTGCATTCAAATACATCTTTGCATGGAAGCTTTTTCCCTTTCTTTTGTCTGTTGGAAGCCATTGTTTATTCCTCTTGAACTGTTCAGTTGGTTCCAAGTATTGTGCCTGTGCAGTAAAAAAAGAAGCATGCAGAAGTCTGTAATTCCCAGCAAGTGTTGGTAATATAATGTTTTTATTCTGCTACAAGTGTCTCAGAGTGAGTTATTGAGACTGTAAATGCCAGTTAATTTGAAAGGGTGGACTAGTTGAAAAACTTGTAGCTATTTTCCTCTATTGATCTCTGTACTTCTACTGTGTGTGGCAAAGGGAACTTGATCATTAATCTAAAACTCTGCAACAGGTTATGGTCTCAGACACTAGACAGACAGACAGACAGATAGCTAACAAGGGCCAAGAGAAGCACAGGTCAAAGCTACCTGGAAAGATAAAGGTTCTATAGGAAAAATAATTTCACAAATCTTCTCATATAAACAGATGATATATATTAAAAGCTGTGAAAGAACCAAAGAGATGCTAGAAGCACTTTTCCACCTTTAAATCAAAATTAATTTTTATTAGGGAACTTGTATGGTTCTGTCTTAAAAACAAGCAAGATTGTGAAAAACACATTTTAAGTTTAACTGACTTTGAACAGATTAAGAGACCGAAAATGTAATTTCTCCCATGATTGCTGGGTAAATGTATCAATGCTTTTCTATCTATCTTGCATAGCAAACAGCTAAGTTCCCAAGAGTTTTTGGTTTTTTAAAGGGAAGACCAAAAAAGACCTCAACTGAAAGTCATTCAAATTTCATGCTGAGTGGGGAAAGCGATAGCAGGTGCCAAGGTTTCCTCTAAAATGCACATGTGAGTGCCCGGCCCCACCCACTAAATGCAGGGGTGGGAAAGCCCTGAGCACCCATCATGATCATTTTTGTTATGATTGTGACAGAACCACAACCGAGGGGATTTTGCATGCACATGCACCTGGCGCATGTGCACACACAAAAAGAGCCCTGTGCATGTTGGTACAGTAGAGCAGTGTTTTTCAACCTTTTTTGGGCAAAGGCACACTTGTTTCATGAAAAAATCACGAGGCACACCACCATTAGAAAATGTTAAAAATTTTAACTCTGTGCCTATATCAGTCTCTAAAAGGTTCGCCATTGCTGGTGTAGGGAGAAGCAGGACAGAGGGGGCACAGATTGAGGCAGCCCGCTCTCTAGCACCCAGTTCCCACTTACCTGTGTTGTTTTTTTAAAGACATTTTGCCCTGCATGGACTTCTGTGTCCAGTGGAGACCTGAGAAGGGGCACTGACTCTCCAGGAACACAAATAAGACCCAAAAGCCCATCTTGCTCTCCACACTGTGGCCAAGGCAGATGCCTTCAGCAAGTCCAGCGACAGGAGGGGAGGAGGATGAAGGAAGGCAGGAAGGAAAGAAGGCAGAACGTGTTCTGCTTCTATACTGCCCCATACCGCTTCAAGGAGTCTCTGGGCGGTTTACAGTTTTAATTACAGTAGGCAGGCTGCTAGACACACACATATGCAGGCTAGAAATGAGCACGTTTCTATGAAGAGGGGAAAGGTTACGAATGGAAAGAGAGAGGTGGGGGGGGAAGAAAGAAAATACAGAGAGAGAGAAGAGGGCGACCCAAGACAGAAAGAAAGGGGCAAGACTTCAAGGAACCCATCGCGGGGCCCCTCAGAGACGGCTCTTCCCCTCCCGGACCCTAAAGGCCGGCCGTCTGGCCGTCCAGCCGTGCCAGTAGCCCCCCCCCGCCCGCCTCCTCAGCCCAGGCCCGGCGGAGGCCTCCTCCACCCCCTCCTCCTCGCAGCCCTGCCACAGTGCTCGTGGGGCAGCCGGGCGCCCCTCCTCCCCTTCCCCTCACCTGGTGGTTTGTTCTGGGCTGGGGCTCCCGGGCCGGCTCGTGTTGGCGGGCGGGCTGTCGGGCGGCTCAGTCCATTGGTAGCTCCCAGGAAAGGGGTGGTGGTGGTCCAGGGTAAAAAAAGGAGGGGGGGAGAGGGAAGTGAGCGAGTTGCGGCGGCGGTGGCAGGCACAGGGCAAACACTAAGAGAATGAGCGGGGCCAGGTCCAGCTGGGGAGGAAGTGATGCCAGCGCCGCAGGCCTCGGGGGGGAGGAGCCAAGCTGGCCCTTGGACGCTATTTATAGCGCCTCCCAGCTGTGGGCCGCCCGCTGGCCCTGGGTTGAATTTCTTTAGAATTTTTCAATTTTTCCCACGGCACACCAGGCAACATTTCGCGGCACACTAGTGTGCTGCGGAACAGTGGTTGAAAAACGCTGCAGGAGAGACATGCCCCACAGCCCTTCATGCAGCTACTTGAAGCTATGGGAAGACAGGTCACATGACAGAGGACTGCCCATTCCCATGAGATTCCTCAACTAACAGAAGCTGATTTAAATCAAAGGAATAAAGGGATTATGGGAAATATGTAAAGTCTGATTCTAACAGAGAGAAAAGAGGAAAGGTTGGGAAAAGATTTAAACAAAAGGCACACATGACCCATGATTGTGAACAGAAATCAAATTAGCTATTGTGAGTTTGTTGGGCTGTTTGGCTGTGTTCTGGAAGTTTTTCTTCTGACATTTCGCCAGTCTCTATGGCCAGCATCTTCAGAGGAACTAGGAGTTTTCTCTGTGCTCTGTGGTATAGAATGAGTGAGACTGTGGGTTTTTAAAGTTGTGTGAAAGGGGAATTATGTCCTGTGAAGTAGAATAGGTGTTAGTCATTGTATTGTGATGTGATGGGATTAAGAAGTTTCATTGCAATCAGGGGAGGCAAAGTGTTCTGCTTATATACCGCCCCATACCACTTTAAGTAGTCTCTGGGCAGTTTACAATTTTAATTGCAGTGTACAGGCTACACATTGCACCGATCCTTCTCTGTGGTTGATGGGTGTTGCTAGCTGTTCTATTATGTGAACTGATCACTGGTGCTTGTGGCTGGGTGGGAATAATTGAACTTTGATCTTTTGCAGGATGCAGTATTCAGTACCAGAAGCCAGGCTTTGTTGATTTTTAGACTTTCTTCAAATTACTGGATCACTGTGATCCAGTAATTTGAACAGTCATTATACACATTAAAACAATTTCTTTATAAACCTAGATTAAAGAGAAAGTGGAAATGTTCAAGTTACTTATGCTAATTCCATGAAAACTGAAGGAAAAGGGACTGACATTTTGCAATCTGAACCGCATTATGAAATAACTGAGATTATTACAAGTGATCCATTGTTTGTTCCTGAACTACAATACAACATGTTAAGTACATCAGCTTTGGATGATAAAAGTTTTTCTATACATTTTGAAACAGACAGTATAAATTAATGGAAGATGGTGATATGTTTTCAAGCAGTTAAATCTAATGGTGTCTGTAAACTGAATCTTTTAGGTGAACAGCTCTTGATCAACACAGTGCAAGCTCAGATAGGAGAAGGCAACACCATGGAGGTATGGCACTGTTGCTTCACAGAGAAATGTAAAAGCAGTTCTGGAACAACAAAAACCTGTTACCAACATGCTCTCTAATTTTCTCCCCTGCTGCATGGGACTCTGTTCCCTGCATGTGTGCCCTTCTTCAATGGTTTCCATTGTGACTGGAACAAAAATGGTTCTATTATGTGATGGGTGCATGGGGGAGGAAAAGCCCTATGCAGAGGGGGGCAAAGGTTTATGTGCCTGGGCACATGCACATCTTAGAGGGAACATGTGGATTTATGTTGATGGCTGTAGCCAACCCAACCAAGTATGTAAGCTGAAAAGGGAGTTAGTCACTCATTCCAGCCAAGGACTGAGAGACAAAGCACGAGGATGCTGGATCTGATACACAGTGATTTGTATGGACCACTCAGTATCCTGCCACTGGGACATAATAGATATATCCTAAGGTTTGGCTAAATTCTCAAGGTATTATGTCACTTGTGAGGTGGCAAAAAAGAACTGTGCTGGGAGTGAGTTGCTCCTTCCATCATCCACCTCTGAAGGCTATGAGCCCAAGGGAGAGGAACCCTATCACAGCCACGCATCTGCTGAAGCAGAAGAGTGCCAAACAAAGGCATCACAAAAATAATATTTGAGGTATGCCATGATAGGGTATGAGGCATAGAACATATCAGAGTTTTTGGACGCGTAGCATATGCTTAAATTCTAAAACAGAAAAGGCACAAACCAGACTCTAGAACTAACATACTATTGTGTTTGGCTATGCTCCTTTGCAGAAAAGGATATAAAGTGATTATTATTTTTAAAAGGTGAAGTCAGTGTAAGACTTGTGTTTCATTTTGATGAACATTTCTGTTTCCCCCACCCCCCATCCAAAAAGGAAGGAAAAAAACCCCCACAGGTTTTTCTGAGCTTCAAAATATCCAGAAATTTTACATCTCTAGGGCCTCTCCTAGATCAAGCTGTGCCAGTCCCTCTACAACCTGAGCCAGGAAGAAAAGGAGACACAAACCAATAGTTTTGGCACAGATGAGATACTGAGGCAATTGAACTGGAAGAATGATCTACGACAGAAGAAGCTCCAGAAGCAACCATTAGATGCTCATCGTGATCCAGCAAAGGTGCACCAGCTCCTCAACTGTCCTACCTCATCTGGGGAAGAGATTAAGAAACTGCCAGCAGCTGAAGCCACCAGATGGACAAAAATTGCAAAGAAAGCGATAGAACCACTGCACAAGAATAAGACATGGATACAGTACTCGCATTGACCAGGAAATAAGCTACCTAGTACAAGTGGCTATTCATGCTGAAAGAAAGTGCAGATGCAGAAAGAAAGTGCTACTACAGGGCAAGGGTAGTTACAAAAGGGTTCCTACAGAAATATGGACAAGACTCTGATGAAACATTTGCTCTCGTTGTCAATCAGTGCTCAATAAGAATGTTCCTGAATGTGGCAGCCTTCTGAAAGATGTGAATCAAGCACCTAAATGTCAATATTGTATTTCTTCTTGGAGAAATTACAGAGGGAGCTGCTTATGGAGCAGCTACTGGGCTTCAACAACCAGAAGCATTCTTATTTTGTATGCAAGAAACTAAAGAAACATTGTTTCTTTAAACAAGCCCTTCAGGCCTAGAAACTGAAGAAAATGTTAATGCTACAATGTTTTAAATGGACATTAACTTTTATCCTTTCCTATGTAGATGACTTAATTGTACCTATTCAAAGGGAGCAGGAATACAAAGGGACTGTATACCATATTAAAAACAGGTATAATTAAGGGGTACAACATATTATTTCAGCATTAAAATTGAAAGGAAGGCAGATGGGTCATATTGGCTGAATCAGAAATAAAAGATAGTTCAGCTACAAATGAGAAAGATGATACTCAATATATTTCTAGTATTTATTTATTTATTTATTTATTTATTTATTTAATGTGTATGCCATGAACAATTACCGACCAGTATCGAATATCCCGTTCTTAGGGAAAGTCCTAGAGTGGGTTGTGGCCTCGCAGCTCCAGAGGTTTCTGGATGAGATAAGCTACCTGGATCCATTTCAATCTCGCTTTAGGCCTAGCTATGGGAAGACGGCACTGGTTGCATTGGTAGATGACTTAACACAGGGAAATAGATAGGGGACCTGTGTCACTTTTGGTTTTGCTAGACCTCTCAGCTGCTTTTGACACTATACCATGGTATCCTCCTGACTCCTCTCTCTGAAATGGGAATTGGGGGTACTGCATTAAAGTGGCTCCTGTCCTTCCTGCAGGATAGAATGTAGAAAGTGGTGTTAGAAGATTCATGTTCGACACCATGTTCGCTGATCTGTGGAGTTCCCCAGGGTTCTGTTCTGTCTCCTGTGTTATTTAACATCTATATGAAATCACTAGGGGAGATTATCAGGTCTTTTGGGGTTAGGAGCCACCAGTATGGCCATGATACCCAGCTCTACCTCTCGTCACCTCCAAATTTTAAGGGAGCTACTATCTCAACTTTACATGAGTGTTTAGCTGCAGTAATGAACTGGATGAGGATGAAACAAAATGAAACTAAGGCCAGACAAGACAGAGATGCTTCTGGTCAGTCAAAAGAGAGAACAAGGGATAGGGATGCAACCTGTACTGGACGGGGTCACCCTCCAATCGAAAAATCAGGTACACAGCTTGGGGGTGCTCTTGGACTCATCCTTGAGCTTGGATGCCCAGGTCACAGCTGTGTCCAGGAGCGCATCTGCACAATTAAATACGCAAATTACGTCCCTTTCTTGAGAAACCAGCTCTGGCCATGGTGACACAGGCCCTAGTTACATCCTGGCTGGACTACTGTAATGCACTCTATATGGGGCTACTGATGAAAAGTCTCAGGCAACTTCAATGGGTCCAAAATGCAGCAGCCAGACTGCTGACTGGGGAGGGGTACAGAGATCACATTACACCCCATTAAAACAGCTCCACTGGCTGCCAATCAGCTATCCGGCACAATTCAAGGTGGTGACTTTGACCTACAAAGCATTATATGACCTGGGTCCTAGCTACCTCAAAGATTGAATCTCACAGTATGAACCGAGTCGGATGTTAAAGTCATCAGGAGAGGCCCTTCTCTCCATTCTGCCACCCTCACAAGTATGTCTTGTGGGAACCCATGAAAGGGCCTTTTCGTCTGCTGCGTCCAGACTTTGGAGCTCCCTCGCACTAGAGGCCAGGACTGCCACATCTCTGTTGTCCTTCCGGAAACAGACAACAACCTTTCTCTTCAGGCAAGCTTTCCCTGAATGATGGACTACCATGTGTATTTTATATGAATCTATCGGTTCACACAGACGTATAACCTTGTTTATAACCTTGTAGCTTTAATGTAATGTTGTCTAGTAATGCTGTAAGATGTCCCTCAATTCCTTGTTCTCAAATACTTGAACATGTCTTAATTGTACTGGACTGTATATTATCCGTCATTACTGTAAGCTGACTTGGGTCCTTTTCCAAGGAGAAAGGTGAGGTAAAAATACTCTAAAACAAACAAACCAACAAACAAACCCTGAAGCTGATTACATCAGGGGAAAGCAAAGTGCTTCTGCAGCACTCATGTGGTCTCCAAGAGCCCAAATATAATTATTTTTAAGTAATTACTCTTTTTAAGTAATTATTTTTTTAAAAAAATTTTGGCCTCCAAAAGCAATTTCAGCATGCCCCTATAGAAGTATATGAAGAGATGCTAGAATTAGTGAATATAATAAGGTAATACAACACCAAACCCATCCTCCTCATGGATATCAACTCCCTGTATGATGGCTAAAATTAAGAAAGAGTTTTCTGCATATGGCTCAAGCTCTATAGAACAGCCTAAAGCTATTGAGAAAAAAACAACAACCTTGCCAAATGGATGAATGCTGAAGAGTGTTTTCCAAAACATGACCCTAGCTGGATTATCTGGAAGTTGCTTAATAGACTTTGATGTGAAATAAGAAGATCAAAGAATAATCAACAAAACAGATACAGGACAGATTTTTCTGCTTGGATTCAGGACAGATTTTCTGTGACTCTGGGAAAATTAAGTCCATGCAGCACTTTTGTGGATGCAATTTATGCCCCAACATCTGCACAAAAGAATATCTAGAAAAATGGCCATGATAATGTTATCTAAGCATCCCATTTGGTCAAAAAAAATAGTTGAATTATCTTCACATTTTAATTTATTTTTATTTTTATCTATATTTCTTATGCACCATTTAAATTGTGCAATGCTCTGATATGAATAAAGCAACCAACCAAGCAAGCACACGTACATAGTCCGCCCCCACCACAATACTCTTGGATCTCCACACCAAATTTTCTGTCATTAGAGGGGTGTTTGGGGGTTTATTTTGGTTAAAAATTCCTTTAAAGGAAAATATTGTTGTGGTAGTCTCACAAAATAGCAAGAATGGATGTGTATTTGTGACCTCAGATCTCTAGAGTTTGACTGTCCCTTGTTTATATAAAAATTACAATAAAAATAACGGCCTGTTTTACTGTTTATTGTTTTGGAAAGCAGATGGTATATTTATGGGGGAAATGCATGTGCATTAATGGTACCTGTGGTAATAACATATTTCTCTTATTTCGAGTTTCAAAGCACAATAGGTTAGTATTTCTGTTGTTAAATGTTAGGGATTAGGTATAATTAAAGCAAGTGCAAAATCACCAATTTCTTCTTCCTAGTTCTAGCAAGAAGTGAAAAACTATTTAAATATATTTAGGAACAAATCTCATATCCAGACAAAGACCAGCAATGCAAAGGAATTTAGCCAACTCTACATCATTTATTTGACAGTGACCCATGGCAAACAGGGGCAAGGTTAGCTTTAAAAGCTGAAGATAGATTGTTTCTTTAGATTGTGCTAAAGCATACTTCATTACTTCATTTGGATGAAGTACAACTGAAGCATAGTGAAGCACCAAACAGATAAAACATTTTCCGCATAATTACATAGTCAGCAACTTGTGTGATCTGCTGTAATATGAGTTGGTCTAAGAGAGATCATATGCATGTTTATAAGTGATGTTAGAGAGCTTGATCATCAATGGCCTATTGCATTGTCTTAAACAGTCATTCTCTTTACTTGAAAACGTCACTTGCTATAGCTCTACTT
Source organism: Phrynocephalus guinanensis (assembly GCA_037367245.1). NCBI lineage: Eukaryota > Metazoa > Chordata > Lepidosauria > Squamata > Agamidae > Phrynocephalus > Phrynocephalus guinanensis. The sequence goes on along the minus strand of CM074738.1, from coordinate 80,702,891 downwards.
GTCACTCATTGTTGAGAAGAATTTCTGGTTAATATTTTGAATCAATGAAGAATTCTACTTTGATCTAAACCTTTCTGGAGGTCCGAACAGATTTCAGAGCGAGCAGAAACTGCACTAATCTTTTCAATAACTGGTGTGTGTGTGTGTGTGTGTGTGTGTGTGTGTGTGTGTGTGTGTGTGTAATTAAAAATTCAGAAGCGGGTGTAATTCTGGCTAGCTGCAGACTTCTGGAAGGCAGAACAAGACAATAACAAAAAGGAAAGACTTGATTATTTGGAGTTAAACCTAGTTCTATTAAAATCAATGTAATTTTTGCATTTAAATTAGTTGGATTATTCATTCCATCCTTTCCCCCTCCTTTGTGTCCTGCATTTCTGCTAGCATGCTCTAACCCTTAGAACAGAAGAGATGAGGAAAATTAGTATGCAGATGAGGCAAGCTCAGCCTGTGTATCAGATTCATGGGGTGGGCTTGACAAGAATTGAGGGTAGAGTGAAAAGTAAAGCAATGAGCAATAGGCAACGTGTGAATGCAGAACACTACCTTATATGAGAAGAGACTATCCATCCATTGAGCCTGTTATTGTCTATTCTGAGCCAGCAACTCTACAGATGATAATTCATTTTAACTGTGTTTCTAAAAATCCATTCATTGAAGAGATTGGGAACAAACTGAGAAGTACAGACACTGAATTATGTAAAGCATTTTCACTAATGATTTGAGTCATATGAGGAGTTTTACTACAATATGGTGCAAGTTTGAAGAACTTTCCCAGAGTCAAGAGACCAAATAAAGCTTCCCTCTGGTGTAACAGAGGTGGGTACTGCTTTGCTTGACCTATATTCCATCTCTGCACCAGCCCAGAATACCAGTAATTCAGAAAAACATAAGAATTTCCAAGGACATCATAACAAACCAATCAGATATCTTTTTAAAAAGATACAAAGGTGGTCCATACAAACCAAGGCTGGGCAGAACACAGCCTTCCAGATACCCTTGGACTACAGTGCTCTAGGCAGCTGAGAAAATGAAAACGAATGCTGGGAAATGAAGTTGAGAATCATAGAATCATATATTTGGAAGGGGCCTAGGAGGCCATAGAATTCAAACCCCTGCTCAATGCAGAAATCCAAATCAAAGCAGATCTGACAGATGGTTGCCTCCAGCACTGAAGCACTCACAACCTCCCAAGGTTACTGTGCTGCTCTAACAGTTAAGTTTTTTTATGATATTCAGCCTAATTCTGCCTTGCTGTATTATGAGCTCCTTATTATGTTTTTTGCACTCTGGGATTATCAAAAACAGCTCCTTCCTCTCCTCTGTATGGCTAAGTGGTATCATCCCCCCCTTAGTCTTCTTTTTCCAAGGCTAAACATGCCCAGTTCAGTTGTTCCTTATAAGACTTGGTTTCTGCTCCATCCTCTGAACTTGCTCCAGTTGGTTGGTCTTCTTCTTAAAGTGTGGTGTCCAGAAGTGGATACAGTTCTCTAGATGACGCCTAACCAGTTATGAATACGGGGGGGGGGGACTAGTACCTCACAAGATTTGGAGACTATACCTCTGCTACCATGGGTTGGACAAATATGGTACATTAGTACCAACCAGCATGTACTAGTGGGCTGGATTTTACCAATCCCATGGTAATCAGTACAGCTTCACTGTCTCCATTTCCTTCGTATCACCCATGGATGGGATTCCTATTGATAGCTTTGGTCAGATATCAAGTGAGTTATTTAATATGCTGCCTTAACAGGTTAACAACATTGGATTGCTTGTTTCTCCCTGTCCTGCTCTCAGCTTCAGGGAGCTTTGCATATTTAACTGGAACAGACCTACAGTGTCTATGGAACTGTGCCAGTCTAAATGATCAGTCAAGTATTCATGACATACAAGATGCCCTGTAGGCAGCCACATACAGTACTATCTATGAGAAATAGGTAGGGCAGATGCAACTGAGAAAGATTATTTACCCAGTCTTCTTTTAATTAGTGTAATATCAAGCAACAAGCTAGTTACAGAATCAGAGGAAGAACCAACATATTTGCAATGTAAATCAAGTTCTGGAAGAACCAACATATTTGCAGTGTAAATCATGTTCTATCCATCAAGTGATGATTTAGTTACTAAGATTCTTTTACAAAATATAAAAGGCGAAAGATTTATACGATCTGAAGAGAAACCAGAGTATACCCATACTCTGGTTTCTCTTTTACAAAATACACCAGCTCATTTTAATTTTTCTAAAAATGTATTTTGTCTGAAATGCCGCTGAAGGCGGACAACAAAAGACTCTACTCTAAAGGAAAGAAGGAAAAAAGAGGGTGATGGTTCTGGTGCAAATCACATTGTGTCCAGTGTGAAAGCGTGGGGTGTAGTGATTTCAGCAAGTGATTTCAGCTCTGTGGCATAGTATGCTGGAGACAGCTTCTATGGTAACAACTCTTTATTCAGGGAGAGAACAAGGCTGGGGACTGGGGCGAGGGAGCTACATTTATAGGAACGAGGACAGGCTAGGAAAAGATACATTTTGGAGGGAACAATTACAAGCAATCACAAAGCTGCCTTTTGGCGGAAACCAATAGGATTGAGGATCCAAATGCAGCAACTAGAAATAACCAATAGGCCTGTTCCCTTTGGAACAGGAAGGCAGTTACTTCAACATAAGCAATTACAGATAGGCATACAGATCAATACACAACATCCAGTATGAACAGTAAACTCACAAATCAATCTACAGTCCCTGCATTTCTACTGACTGCAATTTCAAATGTAATGCAGGCTGTGAAACAAATCTCAGCAAAGCCAAGTCATCAAGGTGCCACAAGATTTGTTGTTGGACATGCTGCAACTCACTTAACATGCTAATATAACCACTCCTTTGGATTTTTTTAATTACATAAGAGCAGCTATCTGAAATGGAAACCCACTTGCTTAAGTTTCACGTGAAGGTGTCAAGCTTACCACCTCAGTTGTCTATATCTGTAAGTTTCCCAAAGCACTCACAATCACAGACCAACAGATTTTGCTGCATTAGATCTCCCTTTGTGCCTTGGCAACACTGGCAAACGCTTTATTGAAATTCTTTGCAAAACAGTCTGTTGTCATAAATGTAGTGTCTGATTTTATTCAAGTTTGGATCCTTGCTTTTCTATCATGAAATGCAATCTATGATTTTTATTGTTCGGTCTGCGTTTTATGATTAGTCCATGGGAACATATACATGTATATACAGTATATTGGCAATGGAAGTGATTTATACAAATGACGATCTCTGCCCCCCCCCCCCCCCAAAGCCCAGCCTTTAAGTTCTCTGCTACACATTTTTTACTGTGTGGTGGTGCTGGCAAATGCCAGACCTATGGCTTTTATACAGTAGTTGTTCATGAAGAAAAATCCAAGCGGTGATATTACTGTACATCGTCTTTATGTCTAGTCCTTATTTTAAAATAGTTAAGAGGCTCTGCTATAATTCTAATGGATTTGAATGTTACTCAAACATTTTTTTAACTGCGGATGAATAAAGCATTGATTGCGGGTCCCCAAATAGTATTGCTTACCTCTCATCAGCCTCACATGTTTAGCATATGAGTGGCCATCTCTGCCACATGGTCGGTATATAAATTAAATAAATAAATAAACCCTGAGAGCCGCAAAACAGGAAACCTGCTCATTTTTAAGATGGATTTCAGGAAAAGACTTTAGAAAGTTACCCGATAGGGTTAAGGAGGGCGAGATATTGTTACATTGCAAATCTCATTTCCACAGAGAGCAAAGACTGTTTTTCTTTCTGCCTCTGCTACTACATTGCCGGCGCGCATGCGCCTGACTATTACTTCCATTTTCCCAAGCTCAGGGGCCTTCAGACGCTGTTCCAGAAACTGCGCCTGCTCAGCTGTTCCTCCCAGGCCAAGCGCAGCCCCCATAGGGAAACTAAGGGACGTTGCGTCTCTGGCTGAAGCTGGCGGGAGGTGGAGAAGGTGAGAAGAGGAGGGGGCGGGGAGGAGAGCCGAGCTGCCGCCACGGGGTTCTTCAAAAGGCGGGCGCGGGGTGTCTGGGCTGCGCCTCTTTCGCTTGTCAGTCCCCCGCCGGGGCCGCCCTGCTGCCTTGCCCGACCCAGCGTCTCTGCCCAGGCGTGCTGCGCCTTCCTTGGCGCACCGTTTGGGAACTCCTGCTCTGGCTGCCTGCCGGGCTGGGCTGCCTGGGCTCTCAAGCCTTGCTCCGTCTTTTCTCACACACGTCGTGCCCAGCCAGACTGGCGCTTCCTCCCAAGGTGGTTCATGCCACCCTCCCCCTAGCCCTGCGCTCCCTACGCTTTTTCCCAGCCGCGCTCAGCAACGCCGCGGAGAAGGGAGGGGAGCTCGGGCGGGGACGGGTGTGCCGAAATCAGGTTTGTCAATTCAGCATGCCAGGGGCAGGAGCGACTATTTTTTTGCACACCAAAGGCATTCACTGCCCAGGCTGCTGTGTAATCCGAATAAACAAGCCGTTTCCCATCCGCGCGACTAGCCTCCCTCCTCCTTTCGCATGGAGGTCGCCCGGGTTTTCTCTGTGGCACCGTATTCGTCTTCCTTTCAGTATTGGGGAACGAAATGGAGAGAGCACCTGGCCATAATGTAGAAGTTGAGTCATGGCAACTGGAGTTCTTTTTCTTGAGAGAGAGAAAGGTTTCGCTGCTCATCCAAACAGTTTATCAGTCTGATGAAGCTGTTTGGATCAGTCTGATTCACCAGTCTGGTGAAGCTGTTTGGATGAGCAGCGAAACGTTTCTATCTCAAGAAAAAGAAGTCCAGTTGCCATGCCTCAACTTACAGATAAACTCACCTAGATGACTGAGAATCTTCACAGAGTTACAGAGATACAGACCCCTGGCCCTAAATGTGTAGTGGTGTGCTTAAAAGAAAAAACAATACGCCCTTGATGTCTTGGGAGGCTACAGTTGGTTGGGGATAGAGTGGGGATAGATAAGAATAGATGGGACAAAATGCTTCTGCAGTTGGACATGTTCTTTTCCTAGTAGGGCCAACTCATACCTGGGGGAAAGCTAGAGCGGAACATGACTGATGCAGTAGCACTTTCCCTGGCTTGTTCTTCAACAAGCAACAACTTGCAGCAAAAAAGTTACAGGAAGGAGTGGTGGCATTCATTGTTCCAGATAGTAATCCAGACCTTCTTTGCAATACTCCATTTCAGATCTCCTTAGTTTCTGTTTTACCCCAATTGTCAGCCCTCTCTGTTGAACTTGGTTTTTCTTCTCCCTCTTGGTGCAGTTTTTCTTGCATAAAACAGCAGCACATGCCAAAATAACAAAAATAGGGAACTTATGAGGCCTGCAACAAAATGTTACAGAATGGTGTTCCGATCAACTGTACTACGATACTTTCTGTGGTATCCTAGTTCTTTTAGCATTCAAGGAATGTGGAATACTTCTTTTGGATACTTTTTCAAAAGTTGTGCATGCCCCAAATTCCCCATATCTGTGTTTTGTATGTATACTATGGTATTTGTATGTATACTATGGTATTTTAGCACCAAAAGAACAACTAGTGGGAGAATTCAGAACAGTATTAAATTATAATGCAGCTTCTGCTCTTAGATGTCTATGTTGATAGCGTTGATTCTGAGGTTAACATTTTTATAGATTCAGCAGTTATTTCCACCCTCCATACTGGCTTTAAGAAATGCACCTTGGGTAATTCTAATGTATGTTCCTTTCAATTTTGGCAAGGTTTGTAAAACTTTTCCCTTAGCAGGCTTCCTATGCTTCCTTCAAACAGCTGCCGATGTCTGAGATTGTGCTGAATTAACAGTTTGGAAAAAAGGAAGGAAGGAAGAAGACTTGAGGCATTATAAAATAGCCAGTTTGAGCTATAATGAAGTGGTCAGCTTTACTTTAGCTTTTTATTTAAAATACATTGAGATGATACATTAGTTTTGTGCTTGTCACCATGGTAGATGGCTGCATTAGGGAATAGTTTTGGGAATGCAATCTGATTGGTTCTCTTGGACCAGTAGCTTTTTGTAATTGCCTATGGTTATTGCGGGGATTAATTGGCTTTGCCTTTTGATGGACTTTTGTAGCTATAGTTGAATCCAGGCATTAGATGTATTCTGATTCTTTTGCCACTGTATTTTACATTCTTTCCTATTTTCAGTGTTTTATGGTGGCTTTGTTTTTACTGTTTTCATATATGATGCTTTATTGTGGTTTTTCTCATTATTCTGTATTTATACAGTATCATGGAAGCTTCTGCATGAAAACTGGAAAGCAAAAGCAAATTGTTCTGCTTATGTACCACCCCATAGCACTTAAAGCACTCTCTGGGTGGTCTACAAGTAATTATGCAGATTAAACATTGCCCCCCCCCCCCAAGCTGGGCACTCATTTTACCAACCTCAGAAGGCTGTATGAGCTGGCAACCGGGGATTGAACCTCAGGTTGTGAGCACAGTTATAGCTGCATTACAGTAGTTCAACCACTGCACCATGAGGCTCAATGGAAAGAAAATAAACATAAATATAAAATGGTCAGGAGCTTTTAATAAGATTCTGATAATGAAGAAGTGGCAAACCATGATCAGGAAAGTGAGCAGTGAGAAAGTTATATCCACATTTTTTTTAGCAAATATTGCATGTATTTAACCTGATAAATGTTTTTATGTATGGAAAGAAACTTAGAATGGAAGCACTAACCAATGATATAGATCACATAATGCAGTGATAAATCCACTATCTGAATAATGATAGTGCTTTACATAAAAAATAAATGTGCCAGATTAGACCACCTTGTAACTGGTTTGTGGTGTTGGTTTGCTTTGTTTTTATACATTGGAAGGGGAGAATAGAATAGAATAGAATAGAATAGAATAGAATAGAATAGAATACTTTTATTGGCCAAGTGTGGTTAGACACACCCAGAATTTGTTTTGGTAAAAATGCTCTCTCTATATAAAAGGAAATATAAGAATCATATAGTCAACAATAAAACCACAGTACAATACTACAATATAACCTATTATTTAAAAAGGAAGAAGAAATGTAAAAATTAATTATTCAACAGTTTGATAGCACTTGGAAAGAAACTATCTCTATATCTAGTTGTCCTAGTATGCAATGCCCTAAAACGTCGCCCTGAGGGTAACAATTGAAACAGATTATGTCCAGGATGTGTGGAATCTGTATATATTTTCATCGCCCTCTTTTTAGCTCGTGTGGTATACAATTCCACAATAGATGGCAAATTAGTAGCAATAATTTTTTCTGCAGTTCCAATTATCCTTTGAAGTCTATATCTGTCATGCTTAGTCGCTGAGCTAAACCAGACAGTTATAGAGGAACAGATAATAGATTCAATAACACCTCTATAGAATTGAATCAACAGTTCTTTGGCAGTCTAAACTTCCTAAGTTGACGCAGAAAAAACATTCTTTGTTGTGCTTTCTTAATAATACTTTCAATATTAGATGACCATTTTAAATCTTGAGATATAATAGTACCTAAAAATTTAAAGGACTCCACTATTGACACTAAGTTATTTGATATCATAAGAGGTGGCTGTATAGAACGAGAGAGGAGATGATATGTTTAAAATGTACCCCTAAACATTGGGGCTTTTGAGTTAGCTTTCCCAAGTATCACAGAACCTTGGACTCTATGTAGCACTACTAAACAGAAGAACAAACTTTTGTGATTATCTGGATTCTTATATCTGGTTTAAGTGACTTTTCAATTGCATTTATTCTGGTTGGGATAACGGTAAAAAAGAAAGGAGGAAGACCTCCAAAACAATATTTATTTCATACAATGCAGGTATGTTCATGGTCATTCCAGTCACAGTGCTTTTCTGAAATCCAAAGATTTTGTGGTTCTTACTAACATGGTACACTGCATCCATTATGGCTTGTTTCTCCCAAAGAAATTATTTATCTTTTATATGAATCTACAGGATCACATAGACTTTGTGTTCATAGCTACTTTACTTATAACCTTATGGGTTTACATTGACACTATGTTTTCAATGTATGTTTCCATCATTCATAACTTTACATGGAACTTCATTTCCCTTTAATTGCTCGCGTTCTCGTGTAGCTTTAATGTAATGTTATGTATTAATGCTGTAGTGTAAGATGTCCCTCAATGCATTGTTCTCAATATTTGAACATATCCTAATTGTACTGGACTGTATATTATCCCTCATTCTGTAAGCCACCTAGGGCCCTTTTTCCAAGGAGTAAGGCGGGGTAAAATACTCTAAAATAATGAATAAAATAATAAAGATGAAGTCAACGACAGTGGTATATTGCTGTTTTCTAGGGTCTTGACCTCCCTTCCATCACCATTTCAGTGTGCAGGTAGCAACACCACAGATATTTATCTGAAGCTTGCAGCCCCCAGTTACTTAGTGTGCCTTAGGGGACATCATTGATTTTTCATAGGTTCCAAATTGATCAGTCTTGCTTTAGCATACCTTAATTTCAAAAATAAAAATGGTAAAGGAACAAACAAATTTTGCAGGGTAAAGGCATAGACAACATGCTCATGACACCGTTATTCAGTCAGCACTTATCTCTGTATGTACACTAAAACAAATATTAACCAAGGAAGTATTTGGTTTTTTTCATCTTTCCTTGCAACAATTTCAAAGCAAGTGCAAGGAGCCAATATTATGTGTTACAGTTTCCATTTGCTCTGTTATGTCTGCATCTGTTAGTTTTGCTAAAAACAGGTGGTTCCATTTAAAGTCATGTGTGAAAAGCTACAGTATTTTTACCTGCAGTGTGTTGATTACAGTTTTGCATTTGATAACTGCAATGGGAAACCTAGTAATTACTGACATGGTTCCAAAATCTAGAGCGTATGTACTCTTCCCAATTCCTAGCAACCTACAGCGATTGTAATACTGTACAGTACTTGGTTCTACTCACGCTATCAACAACCCATTTAGGAAGAGAAAGGAAAGATTGAAGCTGAGCCCTGTTGGTAGTTGAAGGTGTTTCTGTATTTGCAATCCAGTTCTTGATGTCCAGAGCTGGCTTATATTATGTTTTCTGAAATGTGATGAGTGGTGCAGTGTTATTTTTGGTTAGAGTTTAAGAAGAGCTGCACATTATTATTGCAGAATAAAGTTGTAGTGAAATCATTTCTTTTTCTTCGGTTAAAATATTAGACTGTCAAAGTCAAGGTGCTTTGCATTGAAAAGGCTGTCCCTTGGGAGGACTTTATGATTAAGCCTTGCCCGAGTGCACAGGGATACAAGAGTCACAGAAGTGTTCAGCATCCTGCCCCAACCTGAAGTCTTCCAGATCTTTTGGACTTCAGCTTCCATCATCCTTTACCATGGACTGTTATTATCCGCAGCTGATGAAAGCTGCTGCTCAAACCTGCTAAATGTCACCAGAGTGCTAGTAGCAATATGTAGTGCTGGAAGCTATTATTTTTCAGAGGTAGAAAGTCCTTGAAATATTTAATTCCTACTTTGTTGACTCTTTATTGCTATTCTTCCTTTCCCTTTCGGAGACCTGTGTGGGTTCTTTGCAGAGTCTGTGGCTCATGCCTCTACTAACCATTTTTTCCTTGACAGATGTCATTTAAAAAGGATTCTGAAGACTTATTTCTGGAGGAGACTAAATTCAAGCAGGACTGTGCTGAATTTATCAAATGCTCACAACAAATTGGAGACACTTGGCAGTGGATAAACGTAAAGGTATGCAGAGTAAGTCTCTTAGAACAATGTTTTAAGTTACCAACTACAGTAATACCTTGGTTTATGAGTGTTTTGTAAGACTAGCAAATGTTTCTTATCCATTTTGCCTTGACAAATGAGCAATGTCTTGCAGTACAAGCACTGGAGCAGGTCACATTATCACAAGTGAGCCAGTCGTTTCTCTCTCTCTCTCTCTCTCTCTCTCTCTCTCTCTCTCTCTCTCTCTCTCTCTCTCTCTCTCTCTCTCTATCTCTCTCTCTGTGCTGGATTGTGGGTGGATGTCTCAGGCAAGCCTCCAAAGCAGAGGGAAGAGAGAGGAATGGAGGCCTCCCTTGCACCAGCCACAAACGTTTTCAAAGGAGAGTGCAGTTTAGGGTTTTATTTTTTTTATATTTATATTTTAAGTAAATTGTTTTTCAAACAATTTCTAGTTATGGGACAGCTAGTCAAATGTGTATATGGCTACAAATTGCATTTTTAATTGCCACATTAAAAACAGAATAAAATCCAGGTACCTAAACCATGGTGTGGACGTGGACTTCCAGCCAACTTCTTTTGTGAGTTTTGGCATGTTGTGTGTATAGTATGTGGTCTATGGGGCCCCAGAACAAATCATCAGAGTTTCCATTATTTCTTATGGGAAAATTTGCTTTGATATAAGAGTGTTTGGGTTTACAAGCATGTTTCCAGAACAGATTATGCTCATAAACCAAGGTAGTGTATTTTAAAAATTTCTAACAAAGTCTCTTTTGCAAGTTCAACTTTGTTGTCTAGATGTGTGATGTGTTTTGATGTTCATCTCTGCTCCATTTTATTTCAGTGCTTTTTCTGTACTATATCTCCTTGAAGCCAAATATGTGGATACACAATTGCATTGTTTCCTTTCAGGAAATTGCTTTTACAAGACCACCAAGCAATACGTTCTTTCACTGTTCTATTTCTTAATTAGCCTATGTTTTGTTTTGTGTTTTGCCATTACTTTTAAAGAACTTGAGTTTCATAAAAAGGTATTCGTTGGTTTGGCTGTATGATTGTACATATAATTTATTACTTTTGATATGTGAGGTGCATTGAAAATATATTGTTCCAAGTTCAATATGAAATATTTTAACTAAACGGAAACAGGAATTTAAGACTTTCTTCAATTCAGAGAGCAGTTATATGTGTTCTTTTAAAAATCACTGGGAATATTGTACACTTGCACTTTTGAAAAATTATGCTTTGGAAATAGGTGTTAGATTGATTTGTACAATTTCACAAATGTTTGCAAAAGTTGCTAGATTGATTTTTTTAAAAAGATAACATTAATAGCTATTTAAAAAATGAATAGCTCTGTTCCATGTATTCCAATGGAATCCAAGACCTAATGTAGTATGAGTATATGCCGGTCAATAGAATTTTAGCCAGTGTGTTCAGTGGTATTTATTCCTATGCTGATGTGAATAACATTACACTGTTAATACATGAAGTCAGCTATTCTAATTACATTTAAAAGTACTCAGCTTTTTTGTTATTGAACCGAATATTTAATGGGAAAAATCAAAATTTACTAAATATACAAATCCAGTCCATCCCCCAATTTATAGCACTTGCTGTATTTGTCTGCTCTGTTGCTTAGGTTTGGATTTAATCTATAGTTGCTCATATGTACAGCCGTGTGTGCAATCAGAACTGTTTTATTCGAACACAGGTATTCTTTGAATTTGGCTCATAGCGTTTTAATGGGAACATAAATAAAGCATAGCAATTAACATAGCTAAGAACAAGGTAATTTTCTCTGAAGTGCTCTGTCTTGTGTTCAGATGTTTACTGACAAAAGCAGACATATTGATTTGTTGTAGGTGCAAAATTAATATGACATAACGAGCTAAACTAGACCACAGTACTAGCCACACAGATTTTAAAATATATGGGATGTTTTGGGGTAATGTCACTTAAAAGACAGAACTAATATACTGGAATGAGACGTACACTGATTTAAAGATCAAAGCAAATGAAATAAACTCTGTCAAAAATGATAGATTATCCAAAGAGTTAAATTTATGGTTAAATTTGCAGGCTTGTTGAGTAATTTAATGCTACATTAATGGGTTTTGTACAGAGACTGTTTTAAATAGAATCCCTTTATATCAGATGCTGCACATATGCTTTCTGTGTGTGTTTGTCTAAAATAAAACTTAATGAAACAGCTAATAAAACCCCAATTTGTTTGTGCTTCCTTTGAGAAATAAGCTCTTAATATGCAACTACCGTTCATTATCAACTGTGTAGCTCTGATGCCTTTTAACGCAGATTCTTCCCAGAAGTGGGAGTCATGTGACAAAATCAGTTCTTAAAACTGATTTTGTTTTTCTTGTTTCTTATTTGTTAGTATACCTTATTCTTCAAGCATATTTATTATGCCTAGATATAATAGCTGTGAGTTGGGTTTTTTTTAATACAGTTAAAGTGGCAGACCATGGATCTCAAAAGTCAATTAGTATATTTATGTTTTTAAAATAATTTTATAATATTTTTTCTTGTGGGCTAATTAAACTTGTCTCTTTTTTCAAGTGGTAAAAGACTGTAAGATTGGGAGCCCTTGAACTGCTCCTTGTATCAAATATGCTTTCCATATTAAAGACAAAATCACACGTATTTGATCAGAATTAGATGCTGTGACATATTTAGAGATGGCTAGAGGTGTTTTCAATCATGGGCTTTCATTGTGTTTTAGCTTTTGCAGTGCAGTGAGATCCACAACTTGTCTTACGGATTTCAGTCTAAGCCATTTCTTAGATAAAGGCTAAAATTCTGTTGCTTAGCACAATAGGTTTCACTAGAGTAGACCTACAAAATCAATCGATATTTGGTAGGCAACATTTCTGTATGTTCAATTGATTCAAACAGGCATACCTTGCTAAATTAAAGTAAGATGCAACTAAGGTAGGCCTAGAGATGTAAAATTTCTGGAAATTTTGAAGCTCGGGGGAAAAAAACACATTTTTTTCTCCATTTTTTTCCAGAAAAAAAACATGGAAATTTTCAGAAAAATTGAAAAAATGCTACATTAGGACTCCCCACACCCTTTTACAGCTCAAAATTCATTGTTACTTTAGGAACATAAAATATGACAAAAGGACAATTTGACTTGGCATAAAATTATCACAACTAGCATATTAAAATATAGTGTATCCAAACAATTATTACAAATAGAATTTACTTTTTAAAATTTATTTGTAATTGTAAGTAACAATCTCCTGAGCTGTTTACTAGTTTATGTAGAACAAAGATTTAACAGTTCATACTTCCTCTCCACAGTATTAAATAGAAATAAAATAAAAACATCATTGTTGTAAAAATAATTGAAATCGGGGGAAATGTATAGAAGGAAGTGGACTAAGTTTCCATGAATGGGCATGAAATTTAATCAGTATCATTTCATTGCTCTGTATTTTCTTCCAGTGCTTTGAGACCTACCGAAGAGGACAGAACAGAACCAAACACACACACCCACATGCAAAAACAAAAGTGACACCTTTTTCTTTTTTCTTGAGACAGTAGCAGCACCTCCTAAAGGAAGAAATGCATTTTGTTCTTGTATCTGAGAGTTCAGTTTGTAACCTAGGACTTGCTTGTCCTCAGTGCACAGAAATTAGAGTAATCTGATACTATGCATATTTTTTAGAAATTATTTGGAAAATATTAGAACACTCTGTCTTAAAATATTTTATTAACCATGATAAAATAAAACATTCCATAATAATTTTTCCTTTTTTCAGTTTTTTATTATTTTTTTGGGGGGGGAAACCCCAACTTTTTTTCTGAATTTTTCTGGGGTTTTCATAGGCCTTCACATCTCTAGCTAGGCCTTTACAATCAAGAGAAGAACTGATTAACTACATTCAATGGGCCTATTCTGTTAAGCAACAGATTTTAGCCAGTTTCCATCAGGCCTCATCTTATCAACTGGATCTCTGTGGTGGTTAATGGCCCTCTGAGGGAGGGTTCAATTCCCACTGCATTTTAGATAACAGCCAAATGCTTACTAAAACAAAACAAAGTACAAATCCGGGTCTTTTGGCTGTGGTTGATGATAGCATCTCTAGTGGAGTGTTCATTTTTCTGGAAGGTTGTGGCTTGTGACCTGGATGAACTTGGATTCTGTTCATTCTGTGTTTTTGTCTAGCTTGGATGTGGGTTAAATACATATATGCTTCCCTAATAAATGATTTGTTCTGGAGTAGAGATATGAGAGAATAGCCGTGTTGGATCTCTGGGTAGCCCATGATACTTTTGATAATAGTATTCTTGTTGGAGGCATACATGGGATTAAAGTAAAGGAAACGGTTATAGTAGCTCTAGTCTTGTTTGGTGGGGCATACTCAGAGTGTAGTTCTTTTTCTCTTCATAGCCAATTTGTATTAATCAGGCATCTTTACTTCCCCCATACTTTTTAACATCTTCATGAAGAATGATGTGGGATAAGGCATCGTCAGTATTTTTCACGACCAACCAGTCACACAAAAGAGAGGAAACAATGTAAGGGGGGTGGAACAGAAAGTCGGAAGCTTAATCCAGATCAATTAGAAGTTACTGTGGATGGGTATATCTGTTCATTTGGGAAGTATGGAACTGTTATTAGATGGGACTTAATTCATACTAAATGATCAAGTATGTAGCTTAGCATTTTCTCACACTTGATGCTGTCTGTGGAGACAAAGTTGCGTCAGTCCATCACCCTTAGTACATTTGCCAGCTGCAGCTGTATTTGAAACTTGCTAGTCATCTATAAACAAGTCCCAGTCACAGTAGATTATTGTAACACAGTCTTGGTAATGTGGCCTTTAAAGGTGGTTTGGAATCTCTAGCTGCTGCATTACACACAGTATTGATTCTGTATCATGTGACTAGGTATCCATGGCTGCAGAGACTCGGGGCAGTGGTTTCAAACTACAGCAAAAGAGATTCCATTTGAACTTTAGGAAGAACTTCATGACAGTTGGAGCTGTTCGGCAGTGGAATATGCTGCCATGGAGGGTGGTGGAGTCTCCTTCTTTGGAGGTTTTTAAGCAGAGGCTGGAAGGCCATCTGTCGGGAATTCTGTGATGGGGGTTTCTGCATGGTATGAGGTTGGACTGGATGGCCTTTGAGGTCTCTTCCAACTCTATGATTCTATGAATTTATATATTAACCGCCCAATTTTCCCTCGGGAACTCTGGGTGGTTACTACTGTACTTGTTTGCAGCAACAACTTGCCCAAACACAACCCCCATCAAAATTTAAGAGCAGTAACAACAACAAAAACAAAACAAAACAAAACAAAGGAAAACACAGAGTCCTGCAGAGAGAGAGAGAAATGAAGGGGGGAAAATCAATGCATTTTCTGCTCCACTGTCAAGTATTTTTATCACCATTAAAGCCTTAAAATGCTTGAAACTAGATTATTGGAAGGAGAGCCTGAATCTGTAGAAATCAATTTGTACTTTAAAACAAGCTAGAGGGCCCCAGTTCATGTCCTTATATGTAAGGTTTATGGGCAACAGGGATTAGGCTTTCTATATGGTAGCTGCAACTGGCTGGATGGCTCAGTGGTTTATGTATTTGACTGCAGACCCAGAGGTTGGGAGTTTGATCCCCTGCTGTGTTTACAGGGAGAAGAGCCAGCTTGTGTGGTTTGGAACAAGCTGCACAATACCAGGATACTTCCAGAAAAAGGGAATGTTAAACCACTTCTGTGTATTCTGTATGGAGAAAGCCCTGGAAAGGGTCACTATAGGTCAGAACTTTACGACACACAAGTATTATAGTAACTCCATTCCTGTGGAATTTCCTGTGCAAACATATGTGCACGACTCCCTCCCTGATTGCTTTAAAAAAAAAAGCTGTTTATTTCAGACAGTTTTCTATAGATGTTTAATGCTTTTGCGGTTATTTAAAATGTTTTTGAGTTCATTACATTTTATTTCATTGGCCTAAATTTTTATTTTGTTAAATATTGTGAGGAGGCTTTGTCTGGAATGATGGTATAAAACAATTCAAATTCTTTGCAAAGGTGCAGGTTGATAAACTGGAGATTAATCGTTTATTATAAGGCTGGAAGCTAGGCAGAAAGATACTCTTAAATTTTGCTGGGCTGAATGCTTGTAGGTGAGTGGACAAAGCCATGAGATAATATCACTTGGTGGAAGAAAAAGAAATGTGATTAACAGTAGTTAGTTATAGATTGGAAAGATGCAGCCTGCTGACAAAAAATGTATATAACATAGCATAATCTGTTGAGGAGCAACGTCTTGATATACAGTAACCTCCTGCCGATTGCGGGGGTTAGGGACCCACCCCACCCACGATGCATGAAAATCCGCCATATGCAGAAGTGGGTGGGGTGGGACCTGGGGTGGGGGGTGATCGCGCACCTGTCTGAGAAGTTTTGGGGCGGCTCGCGCAGGCGGTGTTGCAGGATCTTACCTCCCGCCATCGCCTGCCCGTGCCGCCCGAGACTTGGTTCAATGCATTCCAATGAGGAAAATGTCTCCATTGAAAGGCATTGGCAATGCCTTTCAATGGAGATTGCGGGGGGCCCCGCGGCCCTAAGGCTTCTCGAAGGAGCGTGGAGGAGCACGGGGGGCGGCGTGGAGCGACCCGATCGCCACCCCCAAGGCTTCTTGGAGGAGTGCAGAGGGCAGCACAGAACGACACGGTCGCCTCCTGCCACCCCCCCCCACTCGGCCTGAGGCTTCTCAGAGGAGCGGGGGGCGGCGCGGAGCGACGTGATCGCCCCCCCTGCGGCCCTGAGGTGCAGGTACTGCGATCCCGCGATGTAGTGCGACCACAATCCCTGAACCGCGAAATGGCGGGGGGGGGGTGACTGTAACACGGTTCAGTGCTATGAACAACAGGAAACTGCTGAAACGGAGTAAAGTTACTACTAACAGGTCATCTCCAACTGATCACAACCTTAGTTGGGCTCCCAAGATACAGCATGTTTGTTGTTCAAGAACTGGTTTACCATTGTACCCGCTCGTGGTGAGTTTCTGTGGCTGAACAGGAATTTGAAACCATTTCTCCTAAATTTTAAGCTGCCTAGATGCCCAAAGCAGTTCAAAGGTTATGATTTTGATACAAACTGACTATTCAATAGCTACAGACTAAGTTGGAGCTGCCCAGATACCCTGAGCACATCCGATCTTGCCTGATCTCCAAAGCTAAGCAGGGCCTGGCCTGGTTAGTATTTGGATGCGTGACCACCATGGAATACCAGGTGCTGTAGGTGCCTGGCGTAGGAATTGGCAAACCACTCCAGTGTTCCTGCCAAGAAAACTCCATGAACCATGGGGTCACAAAGGTCACGACTGTAATAACACAACATCCATCCATCCATCCATGCTCCTAAATTCTACCCTGATATTCTATCCACTACATAACAGAGATTCTCTGAGTGATACGGAACTGGGATCACTGTAGATTTTACAAGTTGTTTACAAGATAACGCAATTCAGGAGTTTATTTTCCTTCATACACATATATGTACATATTTAGGACTTGTGTATCATAAGATCTTCCTTTAAATCTACACAAAGCATTGGAAGGGACCAGTGTCAGGTGCATAAATGAATAGTTATAAAACATGTTTTCTAGGCTCTTGGGGTAAAACTAAAATATTCATAGAAATAATCTAATACAGTTTAATTAAACTTTACTGTACAAGTGGTTGATTAAAAACAAAATGTTCAATATCCATGTTTGATTTTAAATTGCTTTAAGTTGAAGAACTATGAAGCATCTGGCTTTCTTATTGCCAAATAAATTTTCAGTTTTGTTAGACAATATCGATAACTTTTCTAACTTCCTCATGGGAATAAATGTTTGCTCAAGAAGTCAGCATTATACGGTGCATATTACTGCCTGTATTTAATTGTAGTCATTAAAATATTTTTGCTAAGACTGATTCAGACAAAAAAAATTTTTAAAGCTTAGCTTGGTATATTTTCCAGGTAAACATAATACAGTACTCAGAAAAAGAATACTTCTGAAATTCTCTCTCTCTCTCTCTCTCTCTCTCTCTCTCTCTCTCTCTGTGTGTGTGTGTGTGTGTGTGTGTGTGTGTGTGTGTGTGTGTGTGTGTGTGTGTGTGTTCTTAATCTGACAAGCTACTAGGGAGGGAGAACTGTGGGACTGATACATGCTCTATGTATGTATGTATGTATGTATGTATGTATGTATGTATGTATGTATGTATGTATGTATGTATGTATGTACAGTGGTACCTCGCTTTAAGTATTTAATGCATTCTCCAGGACGTTTTGTATTGTGAAAAAATTGTAAAGCGAAATAGGGTTTCCCATAGGAATGTACTGAAAACTAATTTACCAGTTCCGAAGGTCAGAAAAATTTTTTTTAAAAGTATTTTATCTGTTCAAAACCCTTTATAAAGTTCACTTTAAAAGCATAAGTATTGTACAGGGACGTGATTAATCAAGCAGTAACATTTCAAACATCCAACTTCAATTTTTAAAACATTGCACATCAACTTTTAAAACATGGCAACTTTTAAAACATCAACTTTTTCAAACATGGTACAATACACTTCAACTCTATATAAATCACACTTCATCAGGGAAAACATGGCAAATTTCAACTGTTCAGCATTTAAAGACCTTTTCAAGTGAGCAGAAAATTTTAAAAAAAATGCTTTACACCCACACCCAGGCTCTCAGTGCTCCAGTCCAAGAGCCCCAAGTATATTCACACAAAGTAATGAAAACCCCAAAATCTGTCCACACAAGCTGTCCACACATGGACATAGACATGTATAGGGGACAAGCTGGCATGGATGGAACACCCTCCCATAGACACACACAATTCAAAACACTCAGAAAATGGCATGCATAGGAGACGAGCAGGCATGGATGGAAACTCATGCCCCAATGCAAAACAAAACTCAGGGGGAAAGGCATGGAAACAACGAAGCTCAGCTTACTACCTTTCCACTGCTTGAGAAATGCACTAAAAATTCTAAAAAGTCCCAAAACTGCTGCAAAAAAATGCGGAATGGCTCCAAATCTTGCTGCAAAAACTGCTCCTATACCTCCACCCTCAACACCACGTGCTACCCACAGACTCCTGCATGCATGAGGGCAGTGCTATAAACTTCCCAGGTGCAATTGTGAGGGGAATTTCTCCGAAGGAGAGAGAGTGACCCCTGCACCCCGTGATGCGGAGAGGAATGAATGGCTGGAAGAGCAGAAGAGAAGGGAGAAACCCAGAGCTGCATCCACCATGGAGGCTGGGGAGAGAGAGATGTCATGGAAAATGTTTAATGACTCTAAAGATTCTAGAAGAGGAGAAAAGAGAGAAAGAAGGCAAAAGCCCTGTTATGGCTGAGAAAGGGGTTGAGGAAACGGCAGGAAGGTCCCACCAATCAGAGGTGGTGGAGGTGGGGTTTGGAGACTGTAAAAAGGGGAAACCACGTGATCTCCCAACAGATTGGGAGTGGGTATGGATGGAAGATCCATGGACTGGAAAGTGGGAAAGAATGATGATGCCCCAAAAGGAGGCCGAAAGCTATAGACGTAGAGTACACAAGCAAGGTTGCTCTTATTGGGGAGAGAGGGGGGCTCGAAAGTACAATCGAAAGAGGAAGGAGATAAGACAGCAGTTGGCATTGGAGCAATGGCTGGCCAAGGTATGGGAAGAGGCGAAGGCAGGGAAGCTGAACGTCTCGATGGACTTGACCCAGAGAGAAGACTATCCCTTTCATTCCCGCCAGCAGAGACGCCCTGGACCCCAAACCACCTCCGAGATTGGGGTACAGGTGGGGGAACTGTGTCTCTCCGAGAAGGAGGAGGGGACCCGTGGTGGAATCAACTCTCCCCAGGTGAAGGTGGCGGACTTGATTTCTCTCTAAGGACTCCCAACTATGACTTTAAGAATAACCCCTTTGTTACCAAGTTAAAGATGTTGAAACTGTTGTAAGGAAAAGAACCTCTGTTGTAGTAGAAGAACCAAATAAAAGTTCTGTTTATTAGTTTCAAGATAGGCGTTCTTTGAAGTTGGAAGGGCGGGATGCCTGGGCAAAGAGTGAACCCTCACAGCAGTGCATCCTGAGGAAACTTTTTTCGGTTTATGAAAAAAATAACTAAAATGTCTTAAAGTGGGACATTATTTTTTATGGATTTCCTTTTGTGATGCGAATATTACGTTAAACGAGGCATTTGTCAAGCAAGGTACCATTGTATGTATATGGAACCCCCCCCCACACACACACATTTTTCAGTGACAAGGAGAGATGTACAGAAGCAAAGAGCACGCAAGCTGTGGCTGAGAGTCTGCAAATACCCTTTGGAGTGCAAGACTCCTCCATTTTGAGATTTTGTATGAGCCAGGACACTATGGCCTTTCATCTGCCAAACATGAACAGAACTGCTAAGGGTGGAGTTATTACAGTAATTCATATGGTCACCATAAATTAAAAGCAACTTCACAACACATAGTAACCATTGTAGACTTATTATCTTGTAGGAGTACGTATATATGCTGCCTGCCTCAGCCAAGGCTCTACCTGCATATATTTAAATAAACCATACATTAAAGAAATGACACAAACTTTTGTATATTCTTCTCAAAGGGCCAAAACCCGATAAGCTATAGAGAAGGGATTAAAATAAGATTGGGGAACCCAAAAGGCCCCTTTATTCTACTCATCCCACCTTCCTCCAAGAAGAGCAAGAAGATTTGCATAATGGTGAACTGCTGGTAAACAAGTCTCAGCTACCAACATTTTCATTACTGGAAAACCTCTAGGTGTAATTATCAGTATCAGAAATCTATTTACACATTACATTCCAATCACTGTTTTTTCATAGCAGGTTCTTAAGGTGTCTAATGGCAATGGGCCTGTATTGTATAGTGAAGTCAGATGAATGAAGATAAATACCGTATTTTTCACTCAATAAGAGGCACTGGACCATAAGACACACCTAGATTTTAGAGGTATGTATGTATGAAAAAAAATCACGCATACATCTCCAGCCCCAATTTACTCTCCAACCATGCTGCTCTTGGGAAAACCAGAGTGGCATGACTGGAAAGTAAAATGCAAAGTCAAGCTGCCCCTCTGCCTGGGTCTCCATGCTGGGAAGCCTCCGGCCCTTACAGAGGCCTCTGGACTTGCTGCATTTCCCAGCTGCAGCTGCAGCCCCAGCAGAGGCTTCCCGACCAGGCTGTTTAATTTTTTTTTTACCTTGCATGATTGATTTGTTCCATAGAGTAAAAGGCCTACTGGAGACCATAGAGATGAATAACAGGCTAGAGAGTAACCACCCACCATGATGACCATAGAGCTGCTCTTCAAGACAGGCTGAATGGGAGAGCTCCCTCCCCTGGATTCACATTCTGCCTGTCTTGAAGAGTGGCTCTATGATCATCATGATGGGTGGTTACTCTCTAGCCCGTTTCTCATCTCTATGGTCCCTGGTCGGGCTGTTTACTCTCCGTCTTCTATTCTATTGTGAAAAAAATCAATCATGCAGGGTAATTTTTTAAAAAACAGGCAGGTCGGGAAGTCTCCACTGGGACTGCAGCTGGTGCTGCGATCTGTGTAGGTCTCCGCAGCAGCTGCTCTGGAGGCTCCTGTCGGGGGTGTATTCACCCTATAGGAATCTCAAACACTTCTCCTCACTGTTGAAGGGTGTCAGTCCCCTGTCAGAACCTATTCCAGAGACTGAATAGGTTAATGCCTAAAGAAGCACAGGAGAGTGACTCAGCATCTTCAGAGGATTCTCCACCCCCACAGAGGGTTGCTTGTCGAAGGCAATGAAGACTTAAAACTAGGAGAAGCAGAGACAAGCTATATCTGAGTCACAGGCATCTACACTTAGGGAGTCCTGAGTTTTGACAGGTTTTTTTTCTGGGGAAGTTATGTTGCTCTCTGGAGACATAAATTAAGCAGTCAGGACTGAGGCAAATTGTGGGAGCAACACTGTTGATATGACGACTTGCTACTGCTTTCCTGCTTGACCCTTGTTCCTGCTTGGTGTGACCCTGGACCTTGTCTCTCTTGGCTCTGGACTTTGTATCTCTTCGTGGACCAGGCATAAGCCACCATTGGCATTATGGCTTTGACCCCTGGGCTATTTATCTTGGACTCTGCTTTGCTCTCTGAATAGACTGACCTTGCTATAGGTTTCCTGGACTCTGATTTACTTCTGATTTGCTGCATTGGGGTTTCGCTCTGAGTTTGCAGTAAAAGCCTGAACTTACCTGTGTGTGTGAGTCTGTGGGTTGTGACAAGGAGGGGGAGGAGTGCATCTTATAGAGTGGAAAATACGGTAACTGTCAAAAGTATTCCAAAGGACACACTGATTTCTATGGTACAATAATATCCCAGTCTAAAGTATTATGTCAGAGGAGTTTTTGACAACTGTTTATGTAACTTGCGAAAGAACATAAGCATGGAAGGAAAACTGATCAATGGGATGAGATGAGGAGGATCAGGGTAGGTGAAGGAGAAAGCAAGAAAGTGATGGGGGCATGATTCATGCAGTGTGGAGGAATGGGTGTATGGGGATTCCTTGTAGTACTGTAGAATCCAGGATTGTCAAGTTAAAATAGATAGGAGTTTGGCAGGAAAAACTGCTTTTTCACAAGAGTGCAATCAATTTGAATTTGTTTCTACAAAATGCAGTGAGAAACACTAAGAGAAGCAGCTTTGGTACAGGATAAGCAGATTCAAGGAAGGCAAGTGTATTGATGGTTGTGGGTTATGTCGGCTATGCTTGTCCTCCAGGTTTTGGGGGATATTTGTTATCAGTGGCTGCTAAAGAGGAGCAACACATTCGGAATGAAGCCTTCATGTTTCCCTTGGTTCCTATGGTGAAGCCATGGGTGAAGCAGGGAACAGACTGGATGGCTCCTTTGTCAGAACCAGCAAGGTCATATTATTACCTGTTACTTGCAAAGAGAGAGTTGGTTTGTTGTAATCATTTAAAAAACATTATCTTTCATTTCTGCTGTACACCGCCTAGATTAGCAGTTTGCTAAATGGGTGGTGTATACATTAAGTAAAAAAAAAATAGGAAAGTAGGTTTAGAGGATGCAGCGCTCAAAGAAAGGATCCTCTTCAGGAAACAAGGAGGCATAGAATATAAGACAATGGCTATATCCCAGTGAGTTGGGTGTCTGGCTGCAGAGGCTGAAAGTTTGAGTCTTCCCTGTATGTTCTGTGAGAAGAGGAAGTGTGAATAGCCTTGGGCAAGTTGCACAGTCCCAGAGTGACCTCAGAAGAAGGGACCAAGAAACTTCCTGTGCATGCTATATATTAGAAAACCTAGGAAATGATTATTATAAGTTGGAATCAATTTGATGACACATAATAATAATAATTTGTTTTAAGATAGTAGGATAAATGAATAGGAATGGGTATAGTATCAGTGGCCCATAAAAAGAAAAGATAAGGAAAATGTGCTAATAAAACAGGCCTAAAGAACATTGAGATTAGAATCAAAGAAAAGGAAATAGGAGCAATAATACCTGGGAAGAATTAAGCAGGTATATAGAGCTTACTCAACCAATCTGGTATGGTTCATCTCTGTATTATTGTTTCTGTACAAAAGGGGTGGGCAATCTCCAGAGGACTAGGACCACACTCACTAGTCCATAAATAGTCTTGTTCCCACAATCATCTCCCACAATTTTTTGTTCTACTGAAAAAGCTCTCTTGCTCCCTCTAGTGAACAAAAAAGTATATTTCAGAAAAACTTGAAGTGTGTGTATGTGTGGGAGGGGTGCAGAGTACTATTGGACACTTATCAAAACTTAGGTTATTCCCTTGATGGCATAAGAGTATTTTGGAGTCAGTTTTTCCCCATATTATATGCTCCCTCTACCTGTGTATAAATCACAACAGTGGTCCTTTTGTGCTTATCTTGCTCTTTCATTTCACTTAACTGACACATGCATTTTTGTAGGAATGTTGTATTATAATATGATGTATTATACTAAATGTGTATTCCTATATTTTTCTTGCATTCTTTAATTGTACCTGCCATGAATGTTTTTTCTGATAATTTATTTTTGTGCTTCTTAGGAATAATTGTTGGATGTGAACCTAGTTTCCTAACATTTATTTATTTATTTATTTATTTATTTATTTTGCATTTCTATACCGCTCCCATTTCCCGATGGGAACTCTGGGCGGTTCACATAAAAAGTTAAAAGGCATCCTAAAAACTTTGTTGTCTTTACATAGCTTCTGAAGAAGGCCATAAACATGAAAAATATGGAGTTTTTAAAAACGTATTCTCAGACTTATTTTGATAAGAACTTGACTATTATTCTTAATCTCATTCTTACAGAGTTCTTTAATATGTATTTTCTGGGTCTGTGTTCCTTTAATGTATAATTTTAGAAAGAGTCACTTCACAGTCTCCTGTTTTACAGATGGTAATTTTTTAGTTGTTTCCAGTGGCATATGGACAGGATATATGCACTAATTTCTTGTCAAATGCTTATACTAAATTACTATTGAATGCTTGTGTCTTTTTAAAATCACTATTTGCAGGTTTACCATCTGTACCTAGCTAAAAAACAAGGATCAACAGTTATGTTTGAAAGAGTGTCATCATTTTTATTTTAACTGGATTTGATAGTTTATGTTTAAATCTGCTTATTGAATGCATTGTTCATAACAGATTCTTATTCATGGCTGCATCTCATTTCTATTTATATTTTTTTATTTCCAGACACATACAGTAATACTGTATGGAAGAGAAAAAGGCACCATAAATCTTCTGTTTGAGTACCTGTCTTAGATTAACCTGAAGCCTCGGGTTAAAATATGACAATGAGTTAATATTTCTCTCTAGATGATAGAGATTGTAGTATTGGTATAGTATTGGTTCATGGTGGGATTTATTTAAATTTAAAAAAAAATAAAAAAAATATTTTTATTTTTAAATAAATAAATAAATAAATAAATAAATAAATAAATAAATAAATAAATACCATTTTAAAATTTAAATCATGATGTAAATTGTGATTTAAATACCTTGATTTAAATTGTGGTTTGAATCACTTGGTTTAAAAAAAAAAAAGTAGATTTATCCACACTATTGATGACAGTTGTTCATGCATCTTTAGCTGTGTGTGCCAATTGCTCAGGCAACAGCCATTCCTAACCCCCTGCGTCAAATCTGGAGTTTCTCTTCAAACTTTTGAAGAGAACCTCCTTTGCTTGGATTCTTCCTATGCCCACTCCAGGCAAGCAGCCAGTGTTCCCTTTTACACTGGTGCCTGATCACTGCTGCTCTCAACGGCTGAGTTCACACTGTCCATTTCAGTACTAAGAATATCTTTGTTATTTGCTTTTTTGTTTTATTACTTATTTCAGTTTTATATCCTATACCCATTAGTGCCACAGCACTATTCTTGGCTGTTCACAATAGAATAAAATGCACAATTAAATAGTTAATATAGTAAAACCATATACAACCTAACCACAATCTGTTTTGAAACATCCTTGAGTATTTTGGTGATACTACATAAACCATGTATCATGGGATTGACCAGTGGCATGCACGGGTAGAATATCTTGTCACTATGTCTAGAAAAATAATAAGTAAAATTTTTAAGTAAAATAATACAAACTGCTACATTAAGTAAGCATATAATGAAAAATCACCACAGTGGTGTGTTTTTTTGGGGGAGGGGATTCAATCATTAATCAGCTCCCAGGTGCTTAAAGATAAATATTGTAGGGCATGTTAATGGGGAAAATGGTATGTAGAGAACATGATATAATGGTGGATAAGGTTAGTACAAAGGAATAGCTGGATTGTCCTGTATTTATTAGATACAAATTTTTGTTTTGCTTTCTGTCTGAAAATTTCGGGATCTACTTTAATGTTAAAAACAGCTTTGTGGCCGTTTTAAAATACTTTAAGCAAGGTGAAACAGCACAACATAATTAAAAGGGGGGACAAATAAGCAGAAAGACAATAAAGAGGGACAAAGCCCAGAATCAGTAGGCTAAAAAGAATTTGCAACCATTGGTGTCCAACAGCTTGCACGAGGACTCAGTTTTTAATTGTGCTGAAATGACATTAGCATCAGTAAGGGGATAAGATTCCACAACCAGAATAAATTTATATTGCTGTCCTGTACACGTATATCAGAGCTATGTTACCATATGAATAAAATGAATTAATGGCTTCCGAAGAATCCTTGCAGACTGAGGCCTGTGGCTTCTGTTACTCAGTCACTTCATTTCATACCATGTCTTCGTTTCGTTTTACTAACTTCAACTTTTCCTAACATTACGGCCTTTTCCAACGAGTGCTCTCATAATATACCTGAAGTACAATAATCTCAGTTCAGTCATTTGGGTTTCTAATGGGAATGTAGGTTTGAATCAACCTATAACGTACTTATTTGCCTTATGGGTGGTCCAGTGCATCTATAAAACTCTCCTGCAACACCACATTCGGCTGAACTACTCAGTATCCTACATATTTTATATTTTAGTAGCCATGTAGGAAGAAGGTAACAAGTGAATTTTGAGTAAATATTTTCATATTGTTTTCAGAGTGGTAAAGAATAATAGTCATGTTTTTGGACCATTTCTGTCAAGAAATATATAATTTTGGAATATCATTTTTATCTGTTGCTGAAGGCAAAAATTTTATTGCATTTTTTGGTTTAAAATAATTTTAGGCTGTTAGAAAAGAAAATCATTTTGCGTATTGAATTGCCAAGGCTTGTAGTGAAAGGTTACCTAAATATTGATTTTAAAATGTATTTCTCTAAACACAGGATTCTATGGATGGTTATATGAGTAAAACACATTTTAAACTGAAAGAGAAAGGAATTGCTTCAAATAGAGGAGAAATGATGACTGAAGAACTAACATGTACACATATTGAGGTAAGTACACTGTGGACCAGACAAAGTTTTAATGACTTGAAGTAAAACAATTCAGACAATTTGGTATTGTCGGTTTCTATGAGAATTCTGCATGCAACTGGATGATTACCAGATTGTATAATTTTTGATGAATGTATGAACTGAGAGGGAAATTTGGAAAATTGTACTTAAGTACTGTATGTATATACTCAATTTGAAAGGTTGCTATTTTATACCTAGTGGCACGTAAACAATAAACGTCAGTGTTTCATCCACAGCTGTAACCTGTATGAGTACTGAAAACTGAGTTCATTTTATCTCGCTTACTGGCACTTGTACAAATCCAACTAAGAACAGCAGTATTGTGCCAATATGTACTATAACCCTTGCTGTCCTAGAAAAGTCTTTGGACTTTCAAAGAGACAGAATCTTCAAGAAGCAGATGTCAAGGACTGTAGTCTCTCCATAGCATGGTGGAACAGAATCACACCCTGACTGGGTGGGAAATTCACACAGTTTTGGCTCTAGTTCCAGTGGGACACACTTGTTGATTCACTTGCTTTGGAAGCAAGAGAGCAGTTTTATTATTGTCTTTGTTCATGTCAGAAGCAATCTGTTGGTGTGTCTGGAGTGAAGGGTCACTCAACGGGGTGTCTCTCATTACCCAGGGGATGGTTGAATATATTTGCAATCTTCACCTTCAGGGAGGTTCCTTCTGTGTCCCTCCCCCTGCCCCTGTTATTATGGGATTGCTTCATTATACTTATTTTTGGGAAGGGCGTAGTTCTGTTAAGTCTGTTACTATTCAAACCAATAAAGACTTTTGTACCTTTCAAGACTAACAAGTTTTAATTGGCATAAGTTTTCATGAACTGTCTGTGTCTGATGAAGTGGGCAACAATTATTGAAAGCTTATGCCAATAAAACATGTTGCTCTTTAACTTGCCACAAGACTGTTGCTTTCATTATCTAAGAGATGATTTAAAATGTGCAATAATTGGCTTTGCAAGCCAACATTCTCCGTCTTCAAATATGTTGTCTCTCAGACTGACAATATTTTCAGATGTAAAATTGTTCTAATTTTTTGCTGCTGTTAGAGAACCAATTGTGAAAAGTAAATTGGTTGACAAGCCGAGTAACTGTGATTGTTGCCACTACATGGGAAGTGATATAAAGAAGCATGATTGTGTGATTGAACCTAAGTAATCTTCAAAAATTAGGGTACAGTATTAATTAGGAAAAGCCTGGAGGAAGAAATTAGGAAATTAAGGTCCACTGAATTAGCATGGAGTCTGCTGAGGAAATCCACGTTATAGAAGCTGAATTTATGCAAAGCTCAGAACAAAGAAAGAAAAAAGCGAGGAAGAACCCTGCTATGGTTGCATAATAATGTGCAAGACTATATTATCACCACAAAGACATTCTCTCAGTCATAGGAATTCAGTGAGTAATAAAACAACAAATTAGTTTTTGGTAGACAAGAAGAAATAATAAGAGATCTGAAAAGCAAATGTTGTTTACCAAAACAAGAGAACATATGAGTTGTCAGGTATCAGTGGGGTGTCACTTGAGTCACTGGAAATAAAATAACCATCACATCGCAAATGAAATGATCATATTAATTCTGTTTGTTGGTGTACTAATGAAGGAGCAGCATGAAATAATGTGCTGTCAGAGTTCTAGAAAGATTTTAAGTAACTGACCTTGCAATCCTGTACAGTATGTGTCTTCTTGGAAGTAATCTGCATTGGATATATTAGGACTTATTCCCAAATAAATGTAGTATATGTAGGATTGCAAATGTTTGATCTTGCATGGCTGCTTGCTTTATTATACATTTCTATAAATAGAGCTCTTTTGCAAAAAATAAATGTGCATAAAATGGATGCAGGGTAGAAAAACCTTGATAGATATAATAGAGATTGCACTCCTTCCCCTGTATCTAATAGGAGCTCAAGAATAAGATGCGAAGGAAGGATTCTTTCTAGCAAACATAGACGTATAGTTCATCTGCTTTCAACCCGTAGAATGTTTGGTTCCCTGTATGTTGTACAAGTGGCCCTTATTTAAAATAGCTTTCATTCTTGCCGTGACTCCTTTGTATGAACGATTACTATGTAAGTGCAGCTGGCTTGTAGCTAACTGAGACTCTGACAGTGTATGCAAACAGCCGGTGCTTATGTAAAAGCATTTTAAAAATGATACTTGGCTCTTGAAAAATCTA
This sequence comes from Phrynocephalus guinanensis, assembly GCA_037367245.1. Taxonomy (NCBI): domain Eukaryota; kingdom Metazoa; phylum Chordata; class Lepidosauria; order Squamata; family Agamidae; genus Phrynocephalus; species Phrynocephalus guinanensis. The sequence continues at coordinate 80,674,089 of CM074738.1, read as the reverse complement.
TATGCATATGTGCTCAGACTGCGATCCTTTTTATGACTTCTACGCTGTGGGCACACTCTTTAGAGGCAGATTAAGTTATAGTATTTTTCTGTGTATAAGACTGTATTTTTGTCAAAAATTGAAAGAAAAAAATTGAGGGCCTTCTTATGCATAGAAGAAAGTGAGGAGAGAACTGCACAGTTGCAAAACTGAAATTTTGTGTTGGAAAACTGGGAATCGTCTTATATACGGGGGCATCTTATAGACCACCTCATGAGGAGAGAAGAGTCCTTGGAAAAGTCCCTGATGTCGGGAAAGATGGAAGGCAAAAGGAAAAGGGGACGGCAAAAGGAAAAGGTTGGACGGTGTCATCAATGCAACCAATATGGATTTGACCAAACTCCGGGAGGCAGTGGAAGATAGGAAGGCCTGGCAAGCGCTGGTCCATGGGGTCATGAAGAATCGGACATGACTGAATGACTGAACAACAACAACAACAACAACAACAACAATCTTATAGATGGAAAAATAGGGTGTACATCTTTGTTGCTTTTCCAGTGGCAAGTAAGGACATTTTTATATACACTGGCCTTTGATCAGGTTCCGTATACTCTTGGTTAGGACTGAAAGATCTCCATGTGCAAAAATTGGTATTTGACATTCCACCCTTCAGTTGTTCTTTGGTCCCTAATATACTTTTTCTAGAGGAGACCTTCCAAGTGCAAGCCACATAGCCCATGGATTCCTGTGCTAGGACAAATCCTTGCCAGTTAAAAACCCACTTTCTTTTTTATTTCTTGAATTCAACAGTTTTTTCAGAAAAATCCACTATTGGATCTTGCAGCAAAGTAACAAATTTGGGTTACTCTGTTACTGGGGAAGTGGTTGTTTATGTGCCTGAACTACCTGGGCTAATCTTAATATCTTTGGTTGGGTACAACAGCTGATTCAGACATTTCAGAACAGATGTGTAGTATATTACTTCTGGCTGCCCCAAACCAGCAGCCCGACAACAGTATGTATAGTCTGAGGGTGGAAATCATCTTCACAGGATACTCCAAATAGAGCACACTACAGTAGGTCGATTGGAAAGCTTTCAGGGCATGGACTGCCATAGCCAAATGGGCCCTGTCTAGGGACAGCCAAAGTTAATAGTAATTAGCTGTAGTTGGCCGTAAGGATGCTTCACCATTGCAGTCAACACTGCGGTCACCTTGGCCTTCTGATCCTTCCTTAGAATCGAGGAATAGGACCTACCTGCTTTGTTTTGGGTGGTCGGGCAACACACAGTTCAAAAGACTTGTACAGTCCTTTTTGATGCAGATGGAACAGAGGAGGAGAGCTGTCTGTCACCTGTATATTGATGGCATCATGCTCCTGATCCTGAAATCATATCGCCTAGTAGCTTCATACCCATGCTATATGGCTTAAGAGGCAAGATGGAATCTTGCAGAATGCCACAGTGCAATTGTTATGACATGAGCCTTCGGTCTTTCAGTGTTCCTGTGTGGTAATTGCCTGGAGGTAGACTTATCTGGGAGTTGAGTCATGGCTACTGGACTTCTTTTTTGAGAGATAGAAACGTTTCGCTGTTCATCCAAACAGCTTCATCGGTTTGAATGCAGCTGGTGCAAACCCTGACTCTTATAGGCAGCTTTGACCTCTAGTCACCCTGGCCTCAATTAGGCTCATCAGATGAACTAAATAGGCTCGTTAGGGAGACAATGGTATCCTTAGCCTTGAGGTTAACCATGGCTTAAGGTGCTGAAACCTATCAAGAAAGGGTCGTTAATGGGTCGTTAGCTATGGCCTTGGTGGTAAAGGCTTTTTGATTTGTCTTGGTAGTGTGGAAAGCACAGCTTGATAAGTAGCAGATAAACTATGCCGGAGGCCACCACCTCTGTTGAGGGAGGGATTTTCAATGCTCACATGAATGGCCTCCCTTACTCCTCTTTCAAACCACCTCTCTTCTTTGTCTAATATGTGTACATCCTCATCTTTGAAAGAGTGCCCTTTCTCCTTCAAATGGAGGTGTACTGCTGATTCTGGACCTGAGCTGTTACCCCTCCTATGTTGGGCCATCCTTCTGTTTAATGGCTGTTTGGTTTCCCCAATGTAGAGGTCTGAACACTCCTCACTGCATTGGACCGCATATACTATATTGCTCCTTTTATGGTTGGGTACCGGATCCTTTGGGTGGACAAGTCTCTGCCTTAGTGTGTTTGTGGGTTTGAAATAAACAGGGATGTGGTGTTTGCCAAAAATCCTTTTAAGCTTCTCTGACACTCCAGCCATGTAAGGAATGACCAGGTTCTTCCGCTGGGTCTGGGTCTCAGACTGATCCCTTGTTCTTCTGGGATGGCCCACTGCTTTGTTGAAGGCCCACTTTGGATATCCACAGGCCTTAAGTGCTGTCTTCAGGTGCCTGTCTTCCTTCTTCTTGGCTTCTGTGAAGGTGGGGATGCTCTCTGCTCTGTGGCTTAGGGTCCTGATGACTCCTAGTTTGTGCTGTAATGGATGGTGGGAGTCGAACAGTAAGTATTGATCTGTGTGGGTGGGTTTCCTGTAAACTTCTACTTCCAGGCCACGGTCAGGATTTTTGGCAAACACCACATCCCTGTTTATTTCAAACCCACAAACACACTAAGGCAGAGACTTGTCCACCCAAAGGATCCGGTACCCAACCATAAAAGGAGCAATATAGTATATGCGGTCCAATGCAGTGAGGAGTGTTCAGACCTCTACATTGGGGAAACCAAACAGCCATTAAACAGAAGGATGGCCCAACATAGGAGGGGTAACAGCTCAGGTCCAGAATCAGCAGTACACCTCCATTTGAAGGAGAAAGGGCACTCTTTCAAAGATGAGGATGTACACATATTAGACAAAGAAGAGAGGTGGTTTGAAAGAGGAGTAAGGGAGGCCATTCATGTGAGCATTGAAAATCCCTCCCTCAACAGAGGTGGTGGCCTCCGGCATAGTTTATCTGCTACTTATCAAGCTGTGCTTTCCACACTACCAAGACAAATCAAAAAGCCTTTACCACCAAGGCCATAGCTAACGACCCATTAACGACCCTTTCTTGATAGGTTTCAGCACCTTAAGCCATGGTTAACCTCAAGGCTAAGGATACCATTGTCTCCCTAACGAGCCTATTTAGTTCATCTGATGAGCCTAATTGAGGCCAGGGTGACTAGAGGTCAAAGCTGCCTATAAGAGTCAGGGTTTGCACCAGCTGCATTCAAACCGATGAAGCTGTTTGGATGAACAGCGAAACGTTTCTATCTCTCAAAAAAGAAGTCCAGTAGCCATGACTCAACTCCCAGATAAACGCACCTGGATGACTGAGAATCTTCACAGACGTATTGGAGGTAGACTTGGAACCACTGCAATAAATGCTCAGCCTCTGACCCATTTAAAGAGGATGCCATGATCAGTGATATTGAAAGCAATTAAAGGGTTAAGGGGGAAAACAACCCATAAGATTTAGTTCCTATTTTCTACTCTGAACACACCTGTTCTCATCTGATTTTGGAGGTTAAATGGGTTCAGACCTAGTTCGAATTTGGATGGAAAGCTACTAGGAATACTATGGATTTCCATAGTTAGGGAATATTCCAGCCTAAAATGGTAGAGTCACTCCCAATCAGAGTTGACAAAGCTAGGCTAGATATATCAGTGATCTGATTCAGCGTAAGGCAGCTCTTATGTTGTTGAGTTACACATCACTATATTTCTTGTAGAAAATGTCATTCACCAGTATTACTAAGCCAGTTTCTGTGCTTTGCCTCACAGGTTGGACTTTAATAGTTCGGGATAATCTTATGGGCATGTGTGCATGTAGCTTTGCATGAGCTATATCCAGTGCCTATTTGCTTTTATTAGTTAGTTACTATTTACTTTTCTGTTTTGTATTTTGCTGCGTTGTATAATTGTTGTAAACCTTCCCTTAGGAAGCTGTATAAATAAATAAAATAGTTGAACATTCTCTTCCACCTACCCACACTTGCTTCAGATGTTTCCTCAACCATTTAGTGCCTCCAAGGACACAAGGAGGTTACAGGAAGCAGTGAGATGGGAGAATCATTTTCACTTACAGTATAAGTGCCATTCTGTTATTGGATGGACATTGTTGGATGCAATGCTGAACTTGCATTTGTTAGAGCAAAAATGTTAATTCCTAAATAAAACCTTCAGTAATTGCACTGATTAGAATTTGAGTCTAATGTATTAGTGACAGGTTCAGCAGTTTTCACAACTTGCAATGGATGTTGCCCTTCTCCACAGAATGTATTACTTGTAGGATGCAGTCATAGGTGATTTCCTGCGAACCTCAGAAGATCAATGTAGTGCTACTGTGACTTATGCTTTTACAGTATATGTTCTGTGTGGTTTGCTTTGCTTCTTGTGGTTGCTCCTGATGGAGTGAGTCAATGTAGGGCAGGTTTTGAAGTTGCAAAAGATTTGTGCTGGATGAATCAGCTGGCAGGTAGTGGGTGTTTAACACGACCTATTCATTTGAAAGTGAAACATTGGTTTTGCAACAAGTCTGGTTATATTTGTCGATGTCCAGTGTGGGATATGCGAGGAGCACAATTCCTTGCATAGCCAAAAGGAGTATTGTCCCTGTGAAGAGTGTGGGACTGAGACCATTTTCTCTGTCAAATTAATTATGTCAATAGTGTTGTTCAGTGTACCTCATCACAAATGAAAACATTCCAGTTCTCAGTGTTTATTAATCATTTCCTCCTAAACAGACCAGTGCATTTGGAATTAAAAACCAAACCATTCTCAATTTTGTATAGAAGTAAATATCTTGAACAAAAATGTAAATATTTGCAGAACCAAAATATTTGCTGGAGGATTTAAAAAAACTGAAGTTTAAAACCCAATAAACATTACTTAGGGGGGAAATGTAAACAGGTTTAATGAAAACCCAGCCTTCCTTATGAATGTGAAATGGGTCAGAAGCAAAAATAACTAATCCAAGTATTGTATTCCAAAACTAAATAGAGAATTGCCAGTTATTAATTTTGCCATGACCCCAGAGTATGGAAACATCATAGAATATTTGGGAAAAGAAATTATATTGTAAATTTTGATTAATGTATTTGAATGTATAAGTTGTACCACCTTTGATTCTGAGTCCTTTAGATGTGCTGTATGGAAGTTTACTCTATGTACTTCCATGCATCCACAAATCATTTGGGAGCTGTCATCTGCTTTAACTCTGTCCTAGGTATTCTGCCAGGGCTGCCTAGAAAGCAGCATGATTCTCACATGGTCCAAAAATACATAAGGGGAGAAGCATATTGTGGACGAGAGAGGAAGGGGTAAAGATGAAGGTTGAGTGATAGAAGATTCTGAAAAGGGGAGCACTTGGGTATTCCATAGTCTCACGAGGAGAGAGGTAAATGCTGGATTGGGATTCTTTGGATGCACATGATTGATGTGGATTAGGTAGTTATCGCTCTGGTCCCAGTTCTTAGAGCAAGAAAAACATAGGATTAATAGCCTTAGAGGGCCACTGAAGTTTATAAAACTTCCATGTCTCTTTCTCGCTAGCTTTTTTGTTCAGAGGAGAGCACTGATTCCCTCTCCTCCTTTCCCCTGACTAAGGATCGCTAAGACTAAGGATCGCCAAGCCTTAGCGGGGTGAAAGGAGGACTGCTGGCGGGATGGTGCATGGCTTCCTCCTCCTGCTCCCCCTACAGGCACCCCCAAATTGCTGCATGCCCAGGGCTAATGCACTCTTCTGGCCCTCTCAAGTTACGTCAGTGCATGTGCAGCAGCAGCAGCAGCAGCAGCAGCAGCAGCAGCAGCAGCAGCAGCAGCAGCAGCAGCGGATCAAAACCGGTCCTTGGTCCTTAAAATTCTTGGGGACGGCTGCTATTGGCCTGTAGATTGGGTGTGTTCCCCAAGTTCCATTGTCATGAACTTCCTGATGTGTTGAAGAGTTCTAAAGAATTTTGGTCTGAATGGGGATTTTTCAGGCATGTCTCGATTCCAATACTTGTGTCCTCAACAGTATACAAGTTCTCTGTTGCAACAGCACCATGTTTTTGCATGGATTTTTTTCCAAGTGATAATGAGCTATTTTCCAACAGGCTCTGACTAGTGATCGAGAAACCACACCAGTGTCTCTTTTGCACCTACCTCCCCCTTCCAGACACACTGATGACATGAAGATGGGGTGGTATATAAATATAATAAATAAATAAATAAATAAATAAATAAATAAATAAATAAATAATATCTGATCTTATTTAGAGGCTGTATACTTTATATTATAAGATGTTACACATGATTTCAGTAACTGCAGGAGATGATCAGATATGTAAAGAATATGCAATAATTTGTGTTCACTCTAAGCTCTCTCAAGGCCTATCTAGATGACCTGTTGTTGTGGACTGATGTGGGTTAGAACTGGACCCTTTCCCCCTCTTATCTGAGTATACTCCTGTCAAACTTCTGTTAACTGTAGCCAATTTACTTCAATTTAATCCAGATAAAGAGTTTTCACAAGAAAACATGTCCCCTTCTTTCCGCTTCAAAATTCTACTCTCTCCTTTCTTCTCATGCCTCCATATTCTCCGCGCTGTCTCTGCTCATTTCTGCTTCCTTCCCTAAATGTTGCCTGATTTGGTAATGGAAATTCCTATTTTAGTTTCTTCCTAACATGTAGAAATGTCTGTAGAATTTGTACAAGAACTTAGTGCCATTCTTAGTAAAACAGCCTGTTACATTGATCCTGCTAGGCATGAAGGAGAGAATGAGCTGTGGGGAGAGGTAGGTACATTTAGAAAGTGAGCAAGAAAATCTCCTACTTCTTGCTGGGGAGAACATTCCCATAGTTGACTTCATATCTGATGTTGGGGGAATTCTTTGAGGTACCTCTTTGAGATACCTCTTCTCAGGGCTGTGGAGTCGGTAGATAAATGTTCCGACTCTGACTCCTAAGTTTTTTGTACTTCCGACTCCGACTCCAGGTACCCAAAATTTCCTCCGACTCCGACTCCTCGACTCCGACTCCGACTCCGACTCCACAGCCCTGCTCAGGGCTATGGAGTCGGTAGATAAATGTTCCGACTCTGACTCCTAAGTTTTTTGTACTTCAGACTCCGATTCCGACTCCAGGTACCCAAAATTTCCTCCGACTCGGACTTCTCGACTCTGACTCTGACCCCGACTCCGACTCCACAGCCCTGCTTCTTCTCCAGTCATAAGTGAGATAAGGGTTGCTGGGATTTTTATGAGGATTGCTGCAATTTGGTCAGACCTTCTGGGCACAAAATTAGTGTCCTTTCCCTTTCAAAAGCAAAGTAACACATACCTACAGAGTGAGCACAGAAATACCAACTCATTGTTGAAACAAAAGAACACATTTTTCCATGCCTAACAATGTGTGCAGCAATCAAGCATTAACCTGACATATATGAAACAGACTAAAGCATTATATCTTGCCACGCTTGTGTGGGGCATGTAACTTTTTATACCCATTATTTACAACTTCTTCATAGTAAGATTATAATGCTGCAAAAATATGTGAGATAATGGAGTTTACCCAAAGTGGGCTAGAAGTGTTTCTGTTTACTAAAGTTTGCCTCAACCCAAGATTTAGCTGGTGAAACGTTCTCACAAAATGAGAACATTTCCCAAGTTAAAAAGAGGTCAGTATGTGGTTGGCTTACCAAATATTTGGGGAGTGAGAGAAATGAGATTAGGGTACCCCCTGCCCCCCCCCATGATTCAAGTTTTATTGAGTAGGCAAACAAAACAGCAGTTTTCAACACTGAAAGATGTCTAAAATCCAGGAAGGCAAGAGCAGTGAGAACCAGTACTACCCAGGAAGGAAGGCTATACTGTTAGGGTGTGACCACAGTGGTTAAAAATGTGAGAAATGGTCTGACTCTGAAAATGGTTGACTTGCATTTTTCCCTACATGATGTAAAAGAAAATGAGATTCAGCATGGAGTCTACTTTCCCACCCTATTTGTAGCTTTTGCTTCCACCATTGGGGCTTCTCCACCCCCCCTCCCCCACATCAGATCCATTCACATTGGACTAGATGGTGTTGTCATTTGACCTGATGCAGAAAATGATCCCTTTCTTTTCCTCCATGCCCCTCTGGACATACAGTATTATGCCCCCCCACAAATACACTTTGTTTCCTTTTTAAAAACCAGCTTGGTGCCAGTGCTGTTGTGCTAGGGCAGTGTTGGCGAACCTATGGCACGGGTGCCCTTTCTGTGGGCATCCCACATCGCCCCTTCACAGCCACCTGTATTCAGGTTAAATTGCGGTATTAGCACTTTGCGAAAAAATTAGCGGGTTTTGAATCACAGTTTGGGCACTCAGTCTCTAAAAGGTTCGCCATCACTGTGCTGGGGCAACAGCATCAGAAAAGGAGAACAGGAAACAAAAGGAGGAAATTGGCACTCTGCCCTTGTTTCTAGCTTACTAGTTGCTCATTTGTGGCTGTGTCTCCTGAAGGGCTACAAGAGAGCTACATTAAGAAACTGAAAACAAGACTTTTTGACCAATTTTCTCATCTCCATGTTTAGCCATTTGATTTGAACAGACCCAGGGAAACCCAGACTCTTTGGTGTAACTTTATAGCTCTGAATTGACATTTCTCTTGCTCTGTAGTTGCACCCTCAGAGTACTTAAACATTGCACTGGGGATTGGAAAGCCTGCTGAGAATGTAGCAGATGGAGAGGGAGCATACCCGTCTTTAACCGTGCCCTGTTTTAAACAGATGGAAGGAAAAGGGAGGTTCTTTGTGTCACGAATCACATTCTAAATTGGACAGATTTCCCTTGCCAAAGAAACACATTCCTTTATTCAAAAACGTGTTGTGCACATGACTCACAGCAAGCTACATTTTAGTTGCCTTTACATCTTAAGGACTGAGATGTGAATGTCTCAGACCCCATGATTTAAAGGAAATTAAATTAATCAAGAAAATAGAATCCTGATGGACTATAACTTCTCTGAACCTCTTTACAAATCTCAGCTCAGGCCTGTTAGTATGGGGAGACATTTTTGTGGATGCAACCAAGCGACACCCTTTATGCCTACTAATTTAACTGACTGGGTCTTCATATAAATGCCATTTTGATATTTCATCTATATGGCAACTCTCCAGAGTTTCAGGGACATGCCTAGAGCTGTCAAAGGTTGAATCTGGAACCTTTTGCTCTCAAAATGTGCATTTTATTGCTACACTATGGTCCTTCCTCAAACTTAAAATGTAAACATTTTCTCTCTTATTCTCTATTGTGCAATATAATCATATCAATGTAGAGAAATGTTTCAGAAAAGTTAAGTCACACACTTGCAAACTAGCGATAGAGATGAATTACTTTGATCACAATTAACTTAATATACACCTACCAAACTATTAGGTGGATCACTATTCAGTTTCCCCAAATCTAACCACTTGGCTCAAAAAGATGTAAAAACATGTCTTTTAGGATCAAACTCATCAAAAGGGCATGTTTTGAATGTTTTTAAATACAAAAACATATTTTAAGAAAAAATGTAAAAAATGTATACTTTGTAGGGAAATGAATAAATTTCAAAGGTGAATTTTAATGGCACAAAAACAAAGAAACCAGAAAATGGGATGGAAGGGGCTTATGACTGAATGTATGTAAAACTGATGTGGATGTGAAATCTATTTATTATTCACTAATTAGGAATTTTTATGGAGAAGTAGAAAAACATATTAGATTATCTCAAACAGTAATCATCAAAGTTGTTTTGCTGTTTCCAAAGAATTGCTGTTATATCATGTTAAACAGCCAATTACTCTTTACAAAAGAAAGTCCACACTGAGCAAATTAAAACCAGCTCTGAAGTATGCCAGTTGAGCTTGAGTTTCAGGAATGAAAGACAAGATGTAATCCCAACATCCAATTTCCCTTCATCATCTTGGTAAATATGTTTAATTCATTGCATAAAACAAGTATCACTTGTACTATCAGTGAAGAGGATTTTCACAGTACTTGTGTGTTGAAAGACCAAACATTTTCAGCTAACATGAAGGTATCAATAACATCTTGGTTTGATGCAATGTGTCTACATGAAGTAAATCAGCAACAGCAACAAACTCTACCGCAGTTGTATTTTAGGAAGTATTCATTGACTGTTCTTGTGACATCTAAAGCACTTAGAGTGTAACAAGCAAACCGTTAACAGTGACCTTCATAAAACTCATTATTCTGATCTCCTGTTATTTAGTGGCTGTAGTACCCAGCCTTTATTTGATAACACTCCCAAAAATTACATGAAACAGAGTACAGGCAACAGCACTGACTTGAGTATCACAAAGAATGAAGCTCATGTGTGTGCATGAGAGACGGAGAAGGAGAGATAGGTAATATGAAAGTGTATTGCATATTTCTGAAATCTGAACATTTGGATGCATCATGGGTGGATTAACCATTAAGCACAATAAGCACGTGCTTAGGGGCATCAAGGGAAGAGGGGAATCTGTTGTGTCATTTTTACTTTGGGCAGAGGTGAAGTGAATGCAGTCTTTCCACTAAATGTAGGTAGCTCAGGTTTGTTCACTTTTGCTAACATGGTATGGGGGGGGGCAGGCACCAAAATGTTTGGGACTGTGGCTTCCATCAGTTTTGATCAGAATAGCCAAGATGACTTAAAATCGAAGTATTGTGTACTCCTGTTTTACCAGTTGCTTCTGGTGACTGAGCACAGAGTTGGAGAAGAGTAATTTTAATAATTAGTTTTGAAGCATTCTTTTTCATGCAATATCAAGTGCCAGGTAGGAATTGTTGTTTCGTTTTGTTTCCAGAATCGGTGAACTGCACAGTGTTTTTTAAGATGGAACTGTATTTTGAAGAACTAAGTGTTTAATAAATCCTCAGTGTTTGAAGTGGAAGAGTGTTTAATAACCTCAGGATAAGAGGTTCTAAGTGTGAAGGCTTAGCAGCTCAGGGAGATATCTATAAGAACAATATTTGTAACTTTGGATTTAAACAGCCTGCTTTGTATTGAGTTCATATGCTATTTGCATGAGATTAAGGGTTCTTTCATCATTCTCTTACAGCTTCCTACATTATTTCTTTCTTCACAGTGGTTTTCCTTCTATATCATTAAGGGTTTTTTTGTGGTTGTATTTTAATTACCTTCAGAATTGTATAATGCTTTAGAATTCAGGAGTATGTTTCTAACAATCTCAAAAGTTTTATTGTGATTTGGAAGATATAGTGAGAACATTTTTCAAAGGCATAAAATAGAATTGGCATCATAGTGTCAAATTTTGTAAGGATATTGTACTTAAATATAAATACTGTATCAACAGTCAAACATTTATAGTGAATTTATACATCTAATACTGCATTTAGCAGTTTTTGCACTTTACTGGACAATTATTGGCTAGTCCCAAACATTCCATTTCTGGACAAGGTACTTGAGCATGTGGAGTGTCTTAGCTCCAAGGATTCCTGGATGATGTGGACTATCTAGATCAGAGCTTTAGTTGCCTTGGTCGATGACCTGCACAAGGAACTGGAATGGGGAGTGTGTTCCTTTTCTTTCCCCTAGACTTGTGGCTATTGATATTACCAACTTTGGCATCCTTCTGGGACTTGGAGGCAGTGTTTACAGTGCCTCAATTCCTTATGGGAAGAAAGGATTCAGATGGTGGTGTTGGGGAACATCTATTCAGTACCCTGACAGCTGGCCTGTGGCATTCCCCAGCATTCTGTTTTTATCATCATACTTTTTAACATCTACATCAGGTCTGTTCAACTTTGAACAGGCCAAGGTCTACTTTTTCTGGCCCAAAGTGCCTGAGGGCTACTACACTAAAACCTCTACTTACGAATTTTATCTGTTCCAAGCACTTGCTCATGAGTATAAACTTTTGTAAGTAGAGCAGCAGTTTCCCATAGGAATGCATTGAAAACCAATTAATCTGTTCTGGAGGGAACAGATTTCAATGTGCCATGGCCCTTGAACTGCCCCGCTCAGCTGAGAGAGTAGGCTGGCAGACCCAGAACTTTGCTGGGGCAGTGGTGGTCCTTGGGATGGGGGAGGGAGGGGTGGAGAACTTGTCCCCTCACTTTTTTTATTGGTGGCCGGTGGGCTACTTTTGAACCCTTTGTGGGCTAACAGTAGCCCGCGGTCTACCTGTTGGGCAGGCCTGATCTACATGAAACCTCTGGGAGAGGTTGTCCAGAGATGACACCCAACTGTATTTCTCCTTTCATCTAATGCTAAGGAAGTTATAAAACAGTGCCTGATATCCGTTATTACTGACTGGATGAGGGAAAACAAATTGAAACTTGATCCAGGCAAGATTACAGGTGTTCTTGATCAGTCAGATGGCAGATGAGGGAATATGGATGCAGCATGTGCTGGAGGGGGTTACACATCCCCTGGATATTTGGCAAAAACAAAACAAAATAAACATTAAACATAAAGAAGGTAGCTTTTAAAGTGCCACAATGTCTTTGTCTTCTTTATTGTTTCTTTTTTCTTTTTTCTTTTTCTTGTTATGCTAGCACAGACTAAAAATTCCCCATGAAAACTCAGGTCTGTGTTTTGGGTATACTCCTGGATTCATTTCTGAACCTGGATGCCCTGGTTTTGGCAGTGGTCAGGGGTACATTTGCACAGTTAGAACTGGTGTGCCAGGACCAAAAACACACCCAAATTACAAACCTGCTTCTTCAGTGGGAGTGTGACCCCATCCAGACCAGATAGAAGTCTCTCTTACTCATCAGGGTCCACTCCTAACAATAGGATCTCTGTCTTGTCAAGATTCAACTTCAGCAGATAGCCCTAATCCCTTTTAAAAATCTACCCTTAATTGTCCAAAAGAGATATTCCATTTTGCTTCCCTGGACACATTGGAGCTAGTTTTAATGGTTGAATATCAGGCATGTTTGGAAAGGCAACATGTAGTTGCAACAAAAGTAGATAATTTGGAATTGTAAAATTTGGGGGAGGAATTCAAAGGTGTGTGGAGATCTTCAGTAGCACCTGTCATATGGCAGAAAAAGAGGGAAATGACTATGACAAGTACAGAGGTACATCTAGATACAAAATTAATTTGTTCCTTGAGAATTTTTTGTTCCTTGGAATTTTTTGCATCATGGATCTGAATGGGGCGCAATGCATCCTGGGAACTGAAGTCTTCTGAAAAATTTCATATCTCATGTTTTTCCATAGGAAAACTGTATCTCAAGTTTTTCCGAAGTTTTGTTCGGATGGAAGTCCGTTTTTTCAGACAGATTTCTGGACGGACTTGCTTTCATATCACGATTTGTTTGTTTCTAGAGATGATTGTATCTAGAGGTACCACTGTATTTTGGTTTCTTTCTTTCTTTCTTTCTTTCTTTCTTTCTTTCTTTCTTTCTTTCTTTCTTTCTTTCTTTCTTTCTTTCTTTCTTTCTTTCTTTCAGTGTGAGCCAAGATGTCTTGATGCCTATGTATTTGCTTAGTATTTACATTTGGGAAAATAAGATGAAATGAGACTGTTATTTTGATAAGGATGCTAACCAGTATGTATCAAGAAGGTGATAGGATGCATAAAAACCAAAACAAAATGTAACCAATAGTTTGAGTTTCAAAAGAAAAACATGTTTTTGCAAAAATACGGAAAGTACGTAATTGTTTTTGTATACAGTTTTATACAGTAATTGTCTTGTGATATTTTGTAATGTGATAAATAACTTTATTTCCATTCTGTTATAATTTGCCATTGAAATTTGTTTGCCCGCCAACCAAACTGACAGGGGGATGCAAACTTCAAAAGACGACATATTAAATTGCTTAGAAATAGCCAGAAAGCTTTAACAGCTCTCTTGGCTGTTGCACAATGGGATGCAGGAATTGCAATAATGTTCTCCTTCCATCTGGTGCCTTCAAACATTGTGCATTCATTATTCTAAGCAAAATGTTTGCTCGTATGCTCGTGTGTGGCTGGCCATTATTTTCTTAGGAAATCTTTCAATGGAAACAAATTCTTAATTAGGCTATTAATTATTTCATGAACTACCTGTCAAAAATAGGATATTGCACTAGATGGTCCTTAATTTGATTAACTGGGTCTCTTCTTACACTAATATTGAGAACAAAAAGGCAGCTTGAAAGGAACAATCTGAATCTAATGGAACTTGGGTTACGTAGTGGTTTAAGTAGGTTAGAGGTGATTAGGGATGTCTGTTGAACAATAGAGACTTCAAGAAATCATGTGTTTAAGTGTTTTGGAACTTTTTCTGACTATTCTGTTCTCCATACCTTGTCTTCAGTAATTTCTGCTTGGTGCTGACCTACTCCACTGTTATTGTAGGCACGACACCAGAGGTGTCAGTGTTGTTGTAGATTTGCCCTGATGTTATCAGAGGCCAGTATTTGATTTTTTGTAGCGTTGTTTCTTTCAGTCACAGCAGAATGCTGCATTGTTCCAACGTCTGTATTGGATATCTTAAAGCCTTCTGGTGAGTTGTTAGGCCTGAGAACTAAAATTTCATAGGCCACAAATAACACATTATGTTGCATTACATTTATTCTTCTTTTTTCCTGCCTTCTTCCTCTGTCTCCCCTCCTGTATTCCATATCCATCATTTGAATGGTTTGAGTTTTCAATTGGCATATGAGCATAGATAAATGATTTTGGAGACTTGACACACACACACACACACACACACACACACAGAGAGAGAGAGAGAGAGAGAGAGAGAGAGAGAGAGAGAGAGAGAGAGAGAGAGAGAGATTGAACATTGTTGTATGTATTTTTAAAACTACCTCAGGCTGTGTTCCTACAGGAGAAACGCCTCTCTTTTATCTCACAATTTCCCCCTTGTGGTATATTGCAGGATCCTGTCACGTGATCACTATACCGTGTCAAGAGTACAGACACACATAGTTAGTTGTGCATAGCCAGAACTGTGTTAAACATTTATCTAATTGATTTAAAGGTGAGTCGACATGCTGTCAAATAATAATTATTTTTTAAAAGGCTCCATGGCTGCATAAGTGCTAGCCAGATGACGAGGCTGTTGGCTCATGGGGTGATCAGCAACAACCTTACAGTCTGAGGTGGACAACTAATGCAGAACATAGGTAAAGGTAAAGGTATATGTTCCCCTTTTCACATGTGTGCTGGTCATATCCGACTTTAGGGGCAGTGTTCATCAAAGAGCCAGTGTTGTGCATGTCCGTGGCCATGTGGCCGGCATGGCTGAACGCATTTCTGCACACAGAACACTGTTTACCTTCCTGCTTTTTAACTGTGGCACCTGTGTATCTACTTGCATTTACATGCTTTCGAACTGCTAGGTTGGCAGGAGCTGGGGTTATCAGCGGGAGCTCATGCCACTGTGTGGCACCCAGGATTCGAACTGCCAAGCTGCCGACTTTGCAGCCGACAGTTTCAGTGCTCTAGCCCACTTAACCACCACACCCTTAATGCAGAACATAATGCAAAACAAAAACAGAAATATTGTGGTGGGGGATACAAGATCACACGTGTGTTGTTGGAACCCAAAAGACCCCCAAACCAAGATTAATGAGTGACAGTCGAGAAACATTTAGGCAATCTGAACACATCCTCTGTAGGTTATGGTAAATCCAAGTACAGTTATTTTCATTCTGTCCTCACCATCTGTGAAATGGGTTACAGTAAGAGATTCTACTTCATGAGGTACTGATCCTAAACCATCTCAGTTTATTCCGTGCCAAAAAAAGTTATTTTCTTTTGGCAGAGTGAGAGGGTTAGAGACCCTGGACTCTGCACTGGGCACAATGAAATGTGATGGTGTGAAGCCCCAGGCATTTTAGTGTACATCCAGAGGCATTCTAGTATTCATTTTTCTTCTTCAAATTTTCATATTATATATCATCTCTCTAATCTTAAACTACAAACAGATTATTGGTTTCCCTCTCTCTAGTTTAGGGGCAGTCATCTCTAAACTTTCTTAACCAACAGGAACTATGCAATAAATCTTCATTTTGTTTCTTTACATGCCTCAGCCATTCTCCTTAGTCCCCCCCACTGCCGACACATTCGTATTTCCATGGCTATTCAAGTCATCAGTCCTGTTATTTAGCTGCTTTTTTCTCCTCTGTCTAGGTCTTGCCATATGCCTTCTCATTGCTAGGTTCAATTATTCCATTTATTTCTATGTTTAGATTGCTCTGTTTATTGTTCTGTGCAACTTTCAGCCCTATTCTGTTTGAGAATGCAGGTAGTATAAGCTGGTGGTATGATAGGTTTCCTCCCCAATTTTCAGCTCTTCATGCCTTTGAGTTCATATAAGGATTCCTCCCCTCCATGCCCTTCAGTCTGGAAACTCTACTGCATTACATTAATTCTTTTTTTTTCATGCCTTCTTCCTCTCTCTCCCCTCCTGCATTCCTTAGACTAGCAGTAGCTGCCAATTTTGGAGCACCTGGTGTGGTGCTTGTTTGTGGGGTGGAAAGCAGAACTGAAACGCAGAAAATATAAACTCCGGGAAATGTTCTGTTTCCTTAGCAATAGTGGGCACTTACTACTATATGTTGTTGTTGTTGTTCTGAATTCTGCCATTAGGAAGCCAATGTGATGTAGTTGGTAGAATGTTGGGGTGGGACTCAGGAGATCTGGATTCCAATCTAGACTCTTGCAATGACTTTGGGCCAGTCACAGTCTCTTTTCCTGACCAATTTACAGAGCTGCTATGTGGAAGAAGTGGGAAGAGAGCCATAGACAACCTTGAAGTCACAGAAGGAAAGATGGGGCAGAAATGTAACAAAATCAGGAAACCCTTAACCACCCTTTCCCCCATCTTATCTTTGAATCTATTTTGGGGGAAGGATGACAGGGAACAAAAGTAATTCCAGAAGTATCTTGGGACTTCTTATATGCTCAGGGTTTTTAACCTTCCTAATGGTGCAACCCTTTAATACAGTTCCTCATATTGTGGTGACCTCTTGCCCTGCTTGGAACACACCACAAGCTCCCTTTGGCAGGCCACTGCCGCAGGTGCCATAGATAACTTCCTTCTACAGGCACCCTCAGCCAATCGCAGCCTCTGGTGCCATTGACTGACATCCCCTCCAACCTATTAAGCTGTAACTCACTCTTCCCCCCCTTCTCCCCCTCCTCCAGACCCAAACCGTTTGTGCCTTTTCTCCACTGGCTCATGGCGACCCCTGTGAAATGGTTATTCGACCCCCAGAGGGGTCCTGACCCCCACGTTGGGAACCACTGCTTTAGAGTACGCAAATTGGTTTCATATACTGTATTTATATACAGTATTTAAAATATTTCTATCCATCCATTCTCCTTTGAAGGACCCAAGTAGAGATGGGCACGACTTGAAAAAAAATTTTTTCGAATTGTCGTTAGTCGGGCCGGTTCCGTTTCGGGTCGTTTCCGTTTTTCGCGAAAATTCGCAAAAATTAGTCGGTTCGTTTTTTTGTTTTTTCATTTTTGTTAGTACTGGTTTTTTTTTGGGGGGGGTAGCGGGCTCCTGGAGGCACCTCTGTGGGGTGGGTGCCTCCTCTGGCCCGCTATAAAGGGAAAGCGGGCTCCTGGAGGCACCCGTGGGTGCCTCCTATCCTCACCCACTAGGAAGGGGAAGCAGGCTCCAAGAGACCCCTCAACATGGGGGTCTCCCCTCCTCACCTGCTGCTGCAAAATGCATGCATAGCCATATGGATATGCATACCAGTTGCTGACAGTGAGACTAGTGATGGCAGTGAATGTCTAAGGCTCTCGCAGTGAATGCCTAAGGCTCTCGCACCACCATGTCTCACAAAGAAGGGAATTGTACTTGCGTGTAGTGCAATGCAAGTAGATCTGGCTTAGGGTTAAGGTGGGTTAGTGCAAGGTCTAGGGTTAGGCTAGTGACGGGTAAGGTTACGGTGGGCTAGTGGGTTGCACCTCTGGGTGCCTCTCTGACCCACTAAGAAGACAGTCTGTGACGTATGGGTAAGGACTGGAGTCAAGGATTAGGGTTAGGGTTAGGGGGCTAGGGCAGGTTTTAGGGGGCTTTTTGGCACATCCCAGAAGTCTCCATGGCCATGTGGCCATGCGATTGGTGGGATAGCTCCAAAAATTTGCATGGTCGTCCACTCCCACATGGCTGGCCACTCGGCCAGCCCATCATTGCACAGGTGTAAAAAAATAAAATAAAATAAAATAAATGGAGGACAGAGGAGGAGAGGAGAGACATTTTGTTGCAAGAAAAAACCCACTGCTACTGTGAAAAATCTGGCAGTTTATAAATTTTCGCGTGTTTCTGTTGTGCTTGTGTGTTTTTGGACCACGATTTCAAAAACAATATTGCGTTCGCCGCCCCATTTTGGATCCCCCGCCCGCACCGCATGGCATGGCGAGTCCGGCTGCCCAGGACGGGGGGGGGGGGAGGCGGGACCCCCCCTCCAGAAACCACCCCTCCGGTAGGTGCCCTGCACCCTTAGTCAAGCAGGCATTTTTCCGCCTGCTTTTTTGGCCCTGGAATGAGTGGGGGGAGAGTTTAAAAGTTTTTTCCTGTGCCGTCCGTGCCGCTTGCTTACGCTTTAATTGCGGCGGCCGGCGGCGAGACTGGGCTTTTTGCTGGTTGCGAGCCTGCGGCGAGTCCCACCAGAGCAGCCCAGGACGGGGGATGGGGGGGAGGCCAGGGACCTCCAGAAACAACCCCTCTGGTAGGTGCCCTGAGGCACGGCAGGCATTTTTCCGCCTGCTTTTTGGCCGGGAACCGGTTTTTTTTAACTTTTAAAAACTTTTTTTCTGTGCCGCGTGGCATCGCGCGATCGCGCGATGCAAGGAACGAGCACGACAAATCAGACCAAAATTGTTCGTTCGTCGGTTCGAGCTCGAAGTCTGGTGGAGTAATTCCCGTTACCGTTTCCGTAGAGTAACGGAACCGAGTAACGGAAACGGAAACGGGAATACCGCTAAGTCATGCCCATCTCTAGACCCAAGGCATCTTTCCTTTGAGTTGTATAGAACAGTGATGGCGAACCTTTTAGAGACTGAGTGCCCAAACTGCGATTCAAAACCCACTATGTTTTTGCCAAGTGCCAGTACAGCAATTTAACTTGAATCCAGGTGGCTGTGAAGGGGCAATGTCGGGTGCTCACAGAAAGGGCTCCGAGTGCCACCTTTGGCACCCATGCCATAGGTTCGCCAACAGTGGTATAGAACATAGATACTGCAGGGTTGTTAAAAAAAACAACACACACCTACAAGATAAATCTGAACTTTTTTGGATATAAATAATAAATGGGTTCTGGAGAAAGTAAGATTCAATAAATCCAGGATTATTCCTTACCTCTACAAAGCGACCCTTGTTTTCTTCTCTGCCTTTGTCCTGGCGTTGCTCCTGAGTTAATGCATTCACTTACGTTCCCCTCCTCTTCCATTTAAAAACAAATGGTTTGTAGCAAGAGAAGACCAAATTATCTGGGACCCAATTTAGTCTTATGGATAATTAGGGAGGCTTGAAGAACCCTAGCTCTCTACCTGATAGACTGGAACTGCTGCAAGGGAGCTTTACAGCTACACAGGAAGCTAGAGTCCTTTATGAAGAAAGTACCTTTAAAAACCTTCGTTAAAATTACTTTGTTCTAGCTCTGTGCAGAAAAAGAATTATACCTTGGGTATTCTTTTTTTAAATGATACAGGGGTTTCTTATCATTTGAATGCTAAATTTTTGTGATTAACTTTAATTATTTTAAAAGTTACTGGCTCATTGGAAAAAGCTGGTACTGAACTTAACTTTAACGGTAAAATGCTTGATTAGACGACACAGCCGCTGAGAATAATTAGATTAAGGTAAGAAGAAATGAAGCTGGATGATACTTATCTGACACTAAAGATTTCCCTCCTTTCTAAATCTAATCAGTCCAGTAACCTAAATTATTTTATTTACAGACTTTAATGGTCATATATGCAAATATTGTTATTTTAATTCCACAGCTCACATTCTGTCTTAATTGTCTGGTTCTGCAATTGAATCATCAAGATTTTTACGTTTTAAAACTTTTTTTTCCTCTGCAAGAGTTAAAATTAAGTGCTCAAACTGATCTTTGTGGCTGAAGCCGACGGACACATTCATTGCCTTAAAAGAAAACTCTAAATCAGCACCTTCATGTTTTACTGTCCTAATTTTGGATGGCGTTTCAACACAGAAAAAGTAATCTAGTACACACACTTAACTTAGGCTGCTTTCACATGACCCCTAAAAAGTGCTCGCAGATGCGAAGCATAAAATTGTTTTCCCATGAGCAGCGGACTTAAAAAATAAATAAAGTACAACCATGCCCACTTAAGTGTGACTCAGAGCATTTTACAAGTACCTGGCCTCAAGGATGTAAAATCCTTGTTGCTGTTCCGATGCGGATTTTAAAACAGTACACGAGTCCATGGGAAAATGTAAAATCCGCAAAAAAACACCTTTGCCTCCATTCTGGTGTCTTTCATTGATTTGTTTATTTTTTTAAACTGCCAAGTACTGGATACCAGCATGGAGAAACTTATTAATCATATTTGCATAGCAAGGAGGCACTCTCTTTCCCATGTGGTGCATGCCTGGCCCTCCTCCACTTTCTGTATTTTTATTTTTTATTTTAACAGACAAGAATCCCTAATGGGCTTCCTGTCCCGCTACAGTTAGCTGCTGCCAACTGGGGGAAGCTGTTGGGCAGGTGGTGGTGAGCCTCCATTTTTTTCTCCCTCCCCTCATTAATCCATAGCAGACAGAAGCAATAGAATCGAAGTGCTGGAGGATGGGAACACAGGAACTAGGGCAACAACCACACGATCACTCCTAAAAGTTTTGTGCAGAAAACAGTTTGGAGGCTACTGATATATGCTAATGCAGGAGTTAGTCTAGCTCTTTAATTTTATTAGCCGGAAAACAATTTAGCCATCCGGCTTAATCATTATTAGTAAAATAATCATTTATTAGTAAAAGAGTCAGAGCCAAACTAGAAATGCACTAGCATTTTGCTGAACTTGTTATCAGCAGAGAGATCCATCTTAATATACTAAGATCTTCATATACACAAGTAAATCAACTTGAATTAATAGCCAAGTGGTTTCAGCGTTAAGCAGTGCTTGAATAATATGTATTTGATGTGTTAGGATCTTGCATGTACGTCCTAGAAGCATCACAAATGCAAGCTTATGAGCAAGGTAGATGTCCATGTCATGGAGATCTGATATTTGAGTACCTAGATAGCAAAGCGTGGCCTGCTGAAGGCACAGGCTAAAAGGTACCATATTTTTTGATCTATAAGATGCACCTGACCATAAGACGCACCTAGTTTTTAGATGAGGAAAACTAGGAAAAATGTTTAGCCTAAGGTTCCATGGCCAGGGAATCCTGGCTGCAAAAGGAAAAGCTTGGAAACGAGGTGGAATCCAAGCTGCAAAAGGGGAGCGTTGCAAACGAAGTGAATTGGACTTTGGAATCCAAGCTGCAAAAGGGGAGGCTTGCAAACGAGGTGATTAGAACTGTGGAATCCTGGCTGCAGAAGGGGAGGGCAGAGGCTGAGGAGACCTCTTTGCAAACGAGGTGATTTTTGACTGGGGAATCTTGGCTGCAGAAGGGGAGGGGTGGGGAGAGGTTCTTGAAGGAAGCCTCTTTGCAAACAAGGAACTGTGGAATCCCGGCTGCATCAGGGGACGGGAGAGGCTCCGTGAAGGTAACTTCTCTCTAAATGATAATCTGTGGTATATATGTAACGAGGACTACTGTATTCACTATATAAGACACATAGACATTTCTCCTTACTTTTGAGGTTGGGAAAGGTGTGTCTTATAGAGTGAAAAATATGGTATTTGATTTTGTAAAAGTAAGTTGCATTAATCCACTGCACCATACTGGCGTCTCTTCTCTGTGAAAATCACGTTCACAGATATCTTGTAGATGATGGCATATATCGGTACCTGGCTGTAATGATTTTCAAAATGTATAAATAAGTAGGGACAGTTTCCCTATGGCCCTAGGCTACATGCCAGCCTTGGCCTGATGTTATGTGGTCCTCAGCCTGAATTGAAAAGTCCTGTGCAAGTCAGCAGTTCTGGCTCTGCAGCAGCAATTTGTCATTTTCTGAGCAAGTCATTGGAGCCGTATTTCCATATTATTGCTTGAAAGCATGGGATAGTCTAATGATAATAATAATCTTACAGCTGCAGAGCTGGGAGGGATCCTATGGATCATTGCGTCCAGCTCCTTGTCCAGGAGGCACAGTGGGCAATAGAACTCCAATTTGTGGATCAGCAGTTGGAGACCTTGGTCTATCATGATGAGAAAGCATCTAAGACTTGCTCTTTAGCACTACCATTTCAAATGTTAGTAATGTGATCTGAAGAAGAATTTTGTGAGCAACTTCAATCAAAAACGCTTACAAGCACCTCTTCCAATCCTTGTGCCCATCGTAAGAGATGGTAAGACTTACATTCATATCCCAATTCTCATAATATTAGAGCCTCCCATGCTTTCAGGCTTCTTACTGGATATCTGCCTTAATGTGGTGAGAGAGTTTGAGTGTGTCAGAGAAGCCAAGAGCAATGCTGTCAGGAGGTTTGACTCCATTATGGGTCTGGACTCCTAGAGAGTCATCCAAGGTATAATGTTCACAGCTGGGGCACCAGATTAAGATGCATTCAGTCTTTTGTTAACACTGCATAGAACACAATGCTAAACTACTGGTGATCATTTTTTAAACCTGGAACTATATTATGAGACAGTTCAAAATGAAGCAAGAGATAGTGCTGGAAGATGAAATTGTTACATTGGAAAGAAATCAGCCATGTGCTGGGGAATAGCAAAGGACAAATATGAATAATGCTGACACTAAAGCCAGAACTAAATTAAAACTGAAAGAATGTCTAGTGGCTAGTATGCACAGAGATAAGAGGAAAGTCCAATCCTGTACAACACACACAGTTAGAATATGGACTGCAAGAAGTATGAATCAAAGTAAACTGGAACCTGTAAAGCAAGAAATGGACCATTTAACATGGCATTGTTTGGTGTTGGTGAAATAAAGTAAAGTGGAATGGGACATTTTTAGTCAGACATCTACAAAGCATTTTACTTTGAAAATAACAAACTCAGAAGAAATGGAGTGGTTCTGATACCAAGGAAAGATGTAGAGCAGGCAGTTAGGGCCTTACTGAATAATAAAAATCAGACCTGGAATATTAGTATTACTATCGTTAAAGCCCATGCTCCAACTGTAGACGAAGAAGATGAAATTGAAGCTTTCGTGCAAGAGTCCAGGGAGACATTGATCATACACTAAAACAATACACGCTTATAATCATAGATGATTGGGATAAAAAGGTAGGAAACAAAGCAGAACTGAACATTACAGTGGTACCTTGTATAAAGGAATTAATTGGTTCCAAATGAAATTATGTTAAGCAAATTTTCCTTTATACAAATTCCCATAGGAATGCATTGGAAATGGAGTAATCCCATTTTTATGTTGTACAGATTCTCCCCATAGGCGATTATGTTAAACAAATTTCCACTATCTCCAGAATTTTTTATGTTGTACAGATTTTATGTTATACAAACTGTTTGTTATACAAGGTTCCACTGTATTGGCAAATTTGGGCAAGGGGGGCAAATGAAGCAGGACAACCACCCATAGAAGAAATTCATTTCTGTGAAGCCAACAAACTGTTTATGGAAAATACATTCTTCAAGCAACCAAACAGACAACTGTATAGGTGGCCATCACCAAATAGCCAATCTAGTAATCCAGGGGTCCTCAAAGTTATCCAGGGCCCTAGCAATGTCTCTTGCTCCAGATCTCTGCCCTGAGGTACTGCAATTGGGATCCCTCTGCTGCGCCTCTTCCTCCTACTACTACTATGGCAGCACATGGAGCGGCTCTCCTTCCTTCCTTCATTGTGTTGGGAAGGAGGCGGCAGCCAAGGCAAACACAGGCCCCTCCTCACTTTCTAGGCGGCCACTCAGGATGAGGAGCAGCAGCCGCAGCAAGGGCGGCAAGGCTGGCGCCACTGTGTGCATATCCAGCCGTGTGCCCTGGCTTTGCCCCGGAGGGAAAGCTGCCTCCTCTCTTGGCCTGGCCCAGCCCGGCCTGACTTGGTGCACTGTAAGTGAGAGAGGGAGGGAGCAAGGGCTAGGAAGGAGGAAGGGGAGGCAGGAAGGACTGCCCAAAGCCATCCACAGCCCGATCATTGGCCGAGCCCAGCCAGGCTGCAGTGCTCTGTTGGCTGGCCCGCCCGCCCATCACCAACCAGGGACAAATGCAGCCCCACCAGCCTCCCAGGAACCAGGTCCGGGCCGCCGTTGGCCTTCCCTTCCCTTCCCTTCTTTCTCTGCCACCTTCTCCTTGCTGGTCTATAACCTAGTGGTGGTGACGGCGGCCTCAGCCTCTGGCCATGGCTGGGCTCCCTTCTCCCCTCCCTCACTCCACGGAGCAAGGCAGCAGCTCGGAGGGGGCTGGGTGGACAGGAAGTAGCTCCGTTTCCCCCTTGGTCACCTGAGTCTATCCATCCATTGGTCCACTGCCGTGGCTGCTCCAGCTCAGAAGCCTGGCTGTCCTTCCTCACAACCATAACAACACAGGTGGCAGCCACACAAGGAAGGCAGGCGGGCAGGGTGGAGAAGGAGCAGGGGTGGAGCCTCGGGGCCATGCAGGGTGTGGGAGACCTTGCTACAGCTCTCCCACTTTGAACTGCTCCACTAGCCAGCGTGCCAATCATCTGGGTGGTGGGGGGGCGGAGTGGTGGAAGCAACATAACCCACCGCTTTGAACTGCCTCAGCAATAGAAGAACCTATGGAGGCTGGCTTGCTCATGAAGTGGGGGGTGGGTAGGTGGGGGGGTCTGCAGTTGGTCCCGGGGGCCGGATTCAGGATCCTGGGGGGGCGCATCCGGCCCCCTGGCCTTAGGTTGAGGACCCCTGTAGTAATCAAATGAACTACAGTGGCACCTTGTGTAAAGGAATTAATTCGTTCCAAATGAAATTATGTTAAGCAAATTTTCCTTTGTACAAATTTCCTATAGGAATGCATTGAAAAGCAGAGTAATCCCTAATCGCGACCATTTCTATGTTGTACGGATTTGTCCCACAGGTGATTCTGTTAAGCAAATTTCCCCTATCTCCAAAATGTTTTATGTTGTACAGATTTTATGTTATATAAACCGTTTGTTATACGAGGGTCCACTGTATGTAATTGGAAGCAGGTGATAGAGAAGGGTGTATTCTCTCTACCAATGCAAGACCAAAAGCAGATCATGAATTGTTAATGTAAAACATTAAAGTAAAGATGTAATAGCACACTAAAATAATTATAATATTGAAATTTAATTTAAACAGCATTCCTTAGGAATTTAAAGTATACCTAAGGAACAGATTTGCATTACTAAACTCTTTTTGAGTTGTGAACCATAAGAATTGTGGATTGAAACCAGAGGTATTATTAGGAAAGAATGCAAAAAGACAATTCATATAGTAAACAAAAAGGGAATCTAGATGGATGGTGGAAGAAATACTTGACAGTGCAGAAAGGCAGGAAGCAGCAAAAAAAGGTGTCAGAAATAATTTCAGAATCCTGAATGCACCTTTTTGGCAACAGACACATAGAGACAAGGATAATTATTATGATAGCCATTGCAAAGAGACAAAGAGGAGACCAACAAAAGCACAAAAGTAGAGTTGAAATTGAAGGACAATTTAGGCCTTACTTAGGAATGGGAAAGACCAACATAGAAGCATGTTGTCTGATAAGTAGAAAATAAAGAAAAGGAGGAACCATTGTACTGAAGATCTGTACAAAATAGGTAAAAGCATGACAGAATACTTGGAAGAGAAATCCTGTGATGAAGAACCTGCAGTACTAAAAAGTGAAGTGGAAGTTGCTCTGAGAGCATTAGGAAGAAATAAATTACCAGAGATACATAGATACCAATATAACTGGATCTGTCAAAAACACAGCAAGAACGTGCCAATAAATATGGGGGGGGAAATAATGTCACACAGACCTGCAAATTCAAAATATATTCTAATTCCAAAATTGAAGGTGCCTAAGGGTTCAATAACAATAGGGCAATTGCTTTCATTTCCCCACAAGCCAAGTGATATTCAAAGCATTATAACAGAGGTTTTTAACTTATATGGAGTGAGAAATATGGTATGTGATGTTCAAGCTGGATTCCAAAAATGAAAATGCATTCAAGATAATATTGTAAATATCTACTGGCTACTGGAGAATACAAAAAAGTTTCAGAAGAAGGCCAGTCTGTGCTTTATAGACCACAGCAAAGCCATTAACTGTAAAGATGTTGAGAAGCTATGGGTTACTTTGAAAGAAATGGATGTGCTTCTCAGCTGTTTGTCCTGATGCTTAACCTGTATTGTAAGCAACACAAAGCAAAAACTACTGTTAAGATAGAACATGGAAAAGCAGAATGATTTCTTATAGGCAAAGGTATCAGACAAGGGTGCATTTATTTCCCCATCTGTTCAGTCTGTATTAAAAAAAATATTATATGGTAAACTGGAGTAGATTCAATGAAGGAGGAATGAAAACTGGTGGAAGAAACATCAGTAATTGAAAGTATGTAAATAAGACCATTTACTGGCAGAAAGCAGGAATTATTTGAATGACTTCTGATGAAAGGGAAAGAAGAATGTGCTGAAGCAGAACTGCAGTTCAACATTAAGAAAACAAAAATCATGTCTACAGAAGAACTATGCTGACAATGAATAAAGTGAAATATTTAAAGATTTTTTTATACTTTGATTCCATCATCAATCCAAAGGGAGACTCAGGGTGAGAAAAAAATCAGTCTGAGACTCAGAGGAACAGTAATGAAACATTAGAAAATATAATCAAATGTATGGAGGTGCCACTGGAGACCAGGCCCAAAATCATTCACGTGATAGCATTCCTTGTCATTGTTAATGGATATGAAAGCTGAATAGTGAAGAATGCTGACAGGGAAAAATGATTAATTTTAAATATGGCACTGGAGGAGAGACTTGAAGATATCTATCAGAAAGACAAACAAGTGGATCCTAGATCAAATCATGCTTAAACCAACTATGAATGCAAAAATGATGAAACTGAATCTGTTGTACATCATGAGAAGGCAGTTTTCTCTGGAAAAGAAAGTACAGTATTTTTCCATGTATAAGATATTTTCCTCTAAAATTGTTAGACTAAAAACTGAGGGTTATCTTATAGCCAGAAGTAAGATAAGGAGAGAACCATGTGGTTGTGAAACTGTAATATTGGGTTGGAAAAGTGGGGTTGCATCTTATATATGGGGGTATCTTGTAGATGAAAAAATATAATAATTCTGGGAAAGGCTGAAAGCAGCAGAAAACAAGGAAGATTAAATGTGAGGTGGGTTGACTCCCCAAACAAAGCACAGGCTTGAGTTTACAAAAGCTGAGTAGGACATTTGAGACCAGGGCATTTTGGAGATCTTTCATTCATAGGGTCATGACACGCCAGAGGTGACTTGACGGCAGCTATCAACAAAAACTTTCATATCACAATAACGCTTTGAGCAGACAAAAACTCTGAATGGTGCATGTGTCTGGAGGGAGCAATAAAAGTAGAAAGTAGTGGGCCCACCAGTCTTGGGTTGTAGACCTGTCCACCACTATCAGCTTGCCCCTGGTGTCTTACACCCAAGGAAGGAATGCAGCCCTTGGTTGCTCAGCTCTGGTGGAAAGATGGATTTTCATTGGCATAGTAACCAGTGATGTTAATGAATAAGGAATACATTTATCTTGTTCTGCACTCTTTAAAAGCCTTTAACGTGCTTACCAACAGGCCAGGGAGCTGAGAAAGACTTGCAACCTGGTAAGCAAGATGGATCAGGGAGTAGGGTTGTGTTAATGTGGGCTGAAAGCTCCAGAGTGCATTTTGGTGAAAGAGTCTGACTTTCCTAACTGTGAACATCATCCATACAACCTTTGGCCTGCTGTTATGCTGTCCTTGGCCTGAACTGAAAAGCTGTGTGCAAGTAAACAGTTTGGGCTCTACAGAAACAGCCTCTTCTTTTCCATCATCTCTCAGCATGTCTTTCTTCTTTGCCCCTTCCTGGCTGTGCATTTGATTGGTGAGCTGAACATAATTTCTCTACAGTGCTTCTCAGTTTGTTCCTAGTCCTACCTCTATATGCAAAGCTGCCTAGCTGCACTATGCTTCTATTGCAATATTACAGGAGGAGCTGCTGCTAAAGAGTTAATGAAGCTCCAGATTCTACCCCTTATGTTGACAATAGCGTCTTTCAGAATTCCTCACTGACAAGAAGGTCCTGTGCCACTTCATTTAACGCCCAAGCAAGTTGCAGATTTAACGCCCGAGCATGTTGCAGAGTTCTGGTCGGAGGCAGAACCTCTATTCCTGGAAAGAGAAGACTTTGCCAGTGAGGACCATAGCAATAAAAGTTCCAAACATACTGTCGCTTTGGACTCTTCTATGCACGCATCTCATGGAGCTAAAGGAGAAGGAAGTGGCAGGGGCGATCCTCACACCTTGCTTCATAAACACTTATTTACCTTACATAATTGATTACAGTGGTTTGCAAATGTATTCGGCCCCCTTGAACTTTTCCACATTTTGTCACATTACAGCCACAAACATGAATCAATTTTATTAGAATTGCACATGAAAGACCAATACAAAGTGGTGTACACGTGAGAAGTGGAACAAAAATCATACATGATTCCAAACATTTTTTTACAAATAAATAACTGCAAAGTGGGGTGTGCGTAATTATTCAGCCCCCTTTGGTTTGAGTGCAGTCAGTTGCCCATAGTCATTGCCTGATGAGTGCTAATGACTAGAGTGCACCTGTGTGTAATCTAATCTCAGTACAAATGCAGCTGCTCTGTGACAGCCTCATAGGTTGTCTAAGAGAATACTGTATTGGGAGCAACAACACCATGAAGTGCAAAGAACACACCAGACAAGTCAGGGATAAAGTTATTGAGAAATTTAAAACAGGCTTAGGCTACAAAAAGATTTCCAAAGCCTTGAACATCCCACGGAGCACTGTTCAAGCAATCATTCAGAAATGGAAGGAGTATGGCACAACAGCAAACCTACCCAGACAAGGCCGTCCACCTAAACTCACAGGCCGAACAAGGAGAGCGCTGATCAGAAATGCAGCCAAGAGGCCCATGGTGACTCTGGACGAGCTGCAGAGATCTGCAGCTCAGGTGGGGGAATCTGTCCATAGGACAACTATTAGTCGTGCACTGCACAAAGTTGGCCTTCATGGAAGAGTGGCAAGAAGAAAGCCTTTGTTAACAGACAAGCATAAGAAGTCCCGTTTTCAGTTTGCCACAAGTCATGTGGGGGACACAGCAAACATGTGGAAGAAGATGCTCTGGTCAGATGAGACAAAAATTGAACTTTTTGGCCAAAATGCAAAACGCTATGTGTGGCGGAAAACTAACACTGCACATCACTCTGAACACACCATCCCTACTGTCAAATATGGTGGTGGCAGCATCATGCTCTGGGGGTGCTTCTCTTCAGCAGGGACAGGGAAGCTGGTCAGAGTTGATGGGAAGATGGATGGAGCCAAATACAGGGCAATCTTGGAAGAAAATCTCTTGGAGTCTGCAAAAGACTTGAGACTGGGGCAGAGGTTTACCTTCCAGCAGGACAATGACCCTAAACATAAAGCCAGGGCAACAATGGAATGGTTTAAAACAAAACATATCCATGTGTTAGAATGGCCCAGTCAAAGTCCAGATCTAAATCCAATCGAGAATCTGTGGCAAGATCTGAAAACTGCTGTTGACAAACACTGTCCATCTAATCTGACTGAGCTGGAGCTGTTTTGCAAAGAAGAATGGGCAAGGATTTCAGTCTCTAGATGTGCAAAGCTGGTAGAGACATACCCTAAAAGACTGGCAGCTGTAATTGCTGCAAAAGGTGTTTCTACAAAGTATTGACTCAGGGAGCTGAATAATTACGCACACCCTACTTTGCAGTTATTTATTTGTAAAAAATGTTTGGAATCATGTATGATTTTTGTTCCACTTCTGACGTGTACACCACTTTGTATTGGTCTTTCACGTGCAATTCCAATAAAATTGATTCATGTTTGTGGCTGCAATGTGACAAAATGTGGAAAAGTTCAAGGGGGCCGAATACGTTTGCAAACCACTGTATGTATACTCTGCGCTCATGATACCAGAATCCTACTGGTGATTGTGTAAGGTTTGCAAAACTCCCCATGGCTAATTGTGGCTAATTGATATGCTGCTGGGGCATGTGTTGGTCATGTGTCAGACTACACTCCTGACTCCAAGATGAGCCTTGTAGGATTTCAAGCTAATATGTTTAACGTCAATGTCTGTGAGCAAACCTAGCCTTCTAAGCCCTGTAGCCAAATCCATGGGTATTTCTTCTACATCAGGCATGTCCAAACTTTGGCCCTCCAGATGTTTTGGAACAGAACTCCCACAGTGCTTTGTCATTGGAAATACAGGCTTGGAATTCTGGGAGTTGTGGTCCAAAACATCAGGAGGGCCGAAGTTTGGACGTGCCTGTTCTACATCTTCTCTAAGCAGTGAACTTAAGTGACCCGAGTTATGGATAGAATATAGCTCATATAGTGCATGTTGGATAGCTCACTGGTTTAGGTGTCTGGCTGTACTGTAGAGCCAAAGACTGAGTGTTCAATTCCTCACTGTGCCTCTTTGAAAGGTGCTGGATTCATAGGGTCCCTTCCAGCTCTGCAGTTCTAAAATGATGATGATGATGATGATGATGCACATATTTGTCATATCTGAGGTCCTGAATCTAAAAACCCATGCCTTTTTAGTTACTATAACTTTTAGTCACTGTTACTTAGTTGCTTTTAGTAATGGCACTTTCAAAAAGTTACCTTTAGTAACTAAGGGCACTTTCAAAAAGGTTTATGGCATGGCATGGTGCCTTGGTTATCTATGCAGATAAAAGAAGTCAAAAATCCATCTAAGCATCTGTAAGCTTTAGAGCTTCCCTAATGCAGAGCTTTTTTGGAATTTGGCCATTGTAAACGTTACTCTAGATATTTGATACCAACTGTAATAATTGTTAATTGTGTGTTTGTATTTTTCCCCAAAGAGCAACATTTTAAATGCAGCTAAAATTGTAGAGACTCTAAAACTCCGTATTAATCTTTTTGAGATTGTTTGCATTTGCACA
This sequence comes from Phrynocephalus guinanensis, assembly GCA_037367245.1. Taxonomy (NCBI): domain Eukaryota; kingdom Metazoa; phylum Chordata; class Lepidosauria; order Squamata; family Agamidae; genus Phrynocephalus; species Phrynocephalus guinanensis. Next base: position 80,642,933 of record CM074738.1, on the reverse strand, counting down.
TTGTTCTGATTTAAGATGGTTTCAGGCTTATTATAAACCTTTCTATGTGATATAAGTGATCCTTTGGATTAAACTGAAATTATTATGAAAACGTTTTTTAAAAGAGTTTAATATTTTGCTACCAAATAATCATAGCTGATGTGTTTACACTTGATTTCAGAATATTTGGCTTGGAAGCAATCATCTCTTTTCAGCAGTTTGATTTTTTTTTAAATCAGCTCAACACAAACTTAGTTCCTAGAGGGATTTCTTCCCTGTCAACTTCACAATCTATGCATCATCCATGCCTAAATTGAAGGGCATAATTTTAGCTTTGACATTCACTTTTAAAGCTTACTTCTTAAAACATGTGCAAAGACAGGCTCCCTGTTTTTACCACCAGTCTGGTTTGCTATGCTACTTTTGCTAAATTGCCTTCTTTCATGTACTACTTATTTATTCCCAGAGTTTAGAAATAATGCCATACAAGCAGTGAGATTTCTTGGGTCATTTTTTTCGTTTAAAAATGTAATGATTGATTTTAGCAGTACTTTTTCCTACTCATCTATTCATTCCCTTTCTCAGGTGGAAAAAAATGCTTTTTTGAAGACTAAAAAAGTGCTTTTGGTGTGCATTTTGGGGTGATTTTTTTAAAAAGTAGGCATTTCCTTGCCATTTTAGGTGGATTTCCCCCTCAGAAAGGAACTAAAAACACAATGGCTAGTATCGGAAGACACCGGGGGATTTTAAAACTTTTTTTTTTGCCACCCCAAGCGCCGATCAGATGTGGCAGGAAAACTTTTTTTAAAACCCCTCCTTTTGATTGGGTGGGGGGAAAGGAGGGATATTTAAACTTTTTTTTTGCCAAGCCCCAAGCCCTCATTACAGCTGATTGATGCTTGGGGGAGGGAGTTTAAAAATCCCGACTATCCCCACACCTGATGGGGTGGGAGGAAAGGCAGGATTTTTAAACTTTTTTTTGCTGAACCCCAAGCACCAATCAGCTGTAGCGTGGACTTGGGGTGGCAAAAAAAAGAGTTTCAAAATCCCTCCTTATCCCTCATCCGATAGGCCTCCCGTTAAAAAATAATAAGCACCAATCAGCTGTAGTGCGGGCCCGGCTGAGGGCACTTCATTTTAAACAAGCGCTGGGCCCACGCTACAGCTGATCAGTGCTTTTTTTAAAAACGGGAAGCCTCCCCGCTGTCTCAGAAGCCCCCTCCACAGGGGCTGGTCAGCGGCAACGGCGGCGCTGGGAGGTGGGAGGCTTCTCTGACATCAGGTAGGACAAGGCGCTGGATTGGGGGGGAACAAAAAACAAAATGGAATGAAACGAAAATTTCCATTTTGTTTCATTTTGTTTTTCTTTGCAGGGGTGGTTATTCATTTTGTTATGTAACAAAATGAATAACGAATAATGAAACAAATAAAAAATTGGTTTTGTGCCCATCGCTACTTAAAATACATCACTTTTTCCCCCTAAAGAAGCTTCTATGTAGTAATTTGTACCTCTTTCTATACTTTCTGTAGTGTATGAGTGCTGGCAGTTGTGTTGCATTTGAGACATGCCTTGAAATGAACACTGATATTGTTGATTAGAAGTCTTAGTAGCCTAAAATAACTTTGGAATACCTGACCATACTGATGTCCTTAGTAGTACTCTCAAGACCATACAGTACATTTCCATTTGTTATTGCTAGCTGCAGCAGAAGGCAAGATCTGATAAAGACATTTAATAATATAAACTGGTATAGGTATGTAATGTATTACGAAAGGTTTGTTAATAATTAGGATTCTGTTTTCTCTTGTGCTATTGACATTGTCAGAATCCAGTTCTTTCTTGAAATGCTCAGACCATATAACAGATGAAGAATAGTAATGTCTGAGGTTTCCTTGTACCTGGTTAATCAAAAGCTTCAGTCCATTTATAGTGCAGAAAGTGAGTTGAAAGTTGATCAAGTAAAGATGTTATAGGAACATGGCCATGGCCCTATGTGAAGACTTTGTGGAATGAATCGTATTTCACCATTATAACTAGGAATCCCTTTAGGGGCATTAGGTTTTGTGTCTTATGTGAATAAAATAACAAATGGATTTATGTGGAACTTGGCAGTGTGGGAGAAATCAGGATTAAAAAGTTTTGTGCTGATTCATAGATATAGAGGCTATGAAATGGCTTATTAGTAAGAGTTTCAATTTTAATGGGCCACTTCCTATAGTTGGACACGTTTTGCCTGGGTTTTTTTCCCCAGTGAAGAATTTTTTGGGTTACACTAGCAGATTGATTTCCTTTTGTGTTCATCGTCTTTTGGGAACCTGTTGTTATGATTGAACTGTGGCCTTTTGGATTGTGTTGTTTTATATCAAATTTAACCTTATCTGGCATAGTCAGTAATTAGGGAATCCTGAGAGCTGCAAGTCAGCAATGCCTTGGCAGGCCATATATCAGATTGTGGAGGTATCCTAGCATATGTTGATTTCTGGTAGCAGAATAAAGTGTTTGTAGATTTTTAGTGTTTAGCATATTTAATATTCTCTTCCAGAAACTCCAGTTCTGAAGACAAATACCCTGTCTTTGTATATACACACACATACACTCAAGTATATATATGACATTTTCTTCCTGTACAAATATTCTTGAGATTAAGGATATATGTAAAATAATAAAACTGTAATCCATGTAAATGGTCAAATTTTTACAAAAAAATAGAAAGCTGAGTCAAACAATCCCTTGAACAAGTGTGCCTTGTTGGCCTCTTTTTGGATGGCTAATTGGACAGTATTAGAGAAAAGAACCTTCATCTGTCCAGTTCCAAATAGGATGCTGTCTGTAGGGAGACCATATCCCGGAGTATGCAGAATACAGATTATCCTGTAGAATTTACCAACACTTTCTGTATGTTTTAAAAGTTCCTAGTTAACTCAATTCTCTATGTTCCTTGAGATGTCTGATGTTGAAAACCTCTTTAAGCGTAAAGTCATATGTTTCTGTATTACTAAAAAAAAAGAAACCTTCCATTTACAGCAGAAAGAAGTGGTGGTTGTTTCCTTCAAAATATCAAAATTCAGACCTCAAGTAACTGTTCTCATCATTCAAAATGGGTGTGTTGTTGCACTTTTTTATAACTTAATTTCCAGTATCAGCACCTAGCTGTTGGCTTTTGAATATTAATAATAATGTATTTAGTTTTATGATGTATTTGAATTTCTCATTTAACTGTATTAAATACATGTGGGATCTTTATAATGCGACCTGCTGGGCTAATGTGAGTGACAGAGCTGACTTGATAACTCTTTTTCTTTATTCATATCAGAGTATTGCATAATTTAAAATTATCGATGTATATGAAAAATAGGTAAAATTAAAAATGAATTAAAATGTTAATATAATTAGCCTTTTTTTTACCAGAACTGGGCTACTTCAATAGTCTTATGTTAGCCATTTGGTATATCTTCTTTTGTACATGAGGTGTGGCATAAATTACATGTGCATTATGTGCTGCACTTATTAAATTTTTCCACAGTGACAGAATATTTGTCCTGTTTCCAAGTAGCCCCACTTTACTTGATTATTCTTTGATCTTCCTACTTCACTTCCAAGCGATGTATAGATAGATGTTCCACTTGGAATCTTGTCCTGGGGGGAGGCACTCATTCGTCTTCAGCAAGGGTTTTTTTGTGTTTGTGTTCTTGTTGTCATTGTCATCCATAAGTTTAGCCTCTTCTGGTTTAATATTTAGAGCTTGAGATATGTGTAGAAAACACCTTAAGTTATAGTTAAGGTTAACTAAAGAAGGTAGGGATTTCTTTGTTTTCCCTCTAGACTAGATTTAAAACCTGGATGGTGTCTTATTTATTAGTTGGACATTCCCTTTTGTCTGCCACCCACACAGCCACCAAACTTTCGTCTTCCCTATTAAATGGACCCTGTCCTCATGTGGGAGGATTTGTATAGTACACCTTTTTCCTTCGTCTGCTGCCCTATATGTCTTGGCCCGTCCCCGAAGACTTATGAACCCTTCTCGGTTCCAGGAGGTCTTCGGGGCGTTTCCTGGAGAACTGGCTGGCGCGCCGGCCGAGGTTGTGGCTAACCATTGGTTTGATACAGCTGCCCATACCATTGACCGGATCGCCCCTAAGCGTCTTCTCCGGTGCCGAGCTTGGTCCTCACCGTGGTTCACGTCTGAGCTCCGAGCAATGAAGCAGGTGAGGAGAAGACTAGAGCGCAGCTGGAGAAGAACCCGGATGGTTAATAATAAGGCTGCCGTTGTTTCCCAGACTAGGCGCTATTCAAACGCGATCAGGGAGGCTCAAAGATCTTTTTTCTCCCTGAGAATTGGTGAGGCCTCGAACCGCCAGGCGGAGCTCTTCCGGGTGGTTCGAGACCTCACCAATTCTAGTCTGGCAAGGCCTCCTCCTACTGATTTCAGTAGCGAGAACTTTGCAGCCTTCTTTCGATCAAAAATTGAGGCCATCCGGACCGGCTTCGACTCCGGTTGCAGTAGCACTCTCCCGGCATCCCCAGTTGCTGGTCCGCCTTCATCGCCTCGGTTGGAAGAGCTTGGGCCTGTTTCCGCTGTCGAGGCCTCCAGGGCTATGGCTCACTGCCGGCCGGCGTCTACTCCTTTAGATCCCTGCCCTGCCTGGCTTATAAAAGCTGCCAGCGGGACTATGGCCGAATGGGCTTCGGTCATCGCCACCGCCTCCTTCAGCGAGGGGTTTTTTCCCTCCTGTCTGAAGGAGACGGTGGTAAAGCCCATTCTTAAAAAACCTGGCCTGTGTCCGGACGATTTAGCGAACAATCGTCCTATCGCTAACGTCCCGTTTATGGGTAAGGTGATCGAGAGGGTGGCGGCGGTTCGGTTGCAGTCGTACCTGGAGGATCGGCAGTGCCTCGATCCTTGCCAGTCCGGGTTCAGGCCTCGTCAGGGGACCGAAACAGCTTTGGTCGCGCTGCAAGATGACCTAATCCGGGCGGCCGACAGGGGTTGTTCTACCCTGTTGGTTCTCCTGGATCTGTCAGCGGCCTTTGATACCGTCGACCACGGTATCCTGTTGGATCGGCTCTCTGAGGTCGTGATCAGAGGCACTGCTCGCAGTTGGCTCCGATCCTTCCTGGAGGGCCGTCCTCAGTACGTCCAGCATGGGGGGGAGTTGTCGGCTCCTTGGATTCTCCCTTGTGGGGTTCCACAGGAGTCGTCGCTGTCCCCTATGCTGTTTAACATCTATGTAAGGCCGCTGGCTGGGGTCATTAGGAGATTTGGAGTCAGCTGTCATCAGTATGCTGATGACACGCAGCTCTATCTCTCCTTTTCCACCACTGCAGTGGAAGCTGTGAGGACCCTTGATGAGTGCCTGGATGCCGTACTGACTTGGACCGGGGCGAACAGGCTTAGGCTCAACTCCGAGAAGACGGAGGTCATGTTCTTTGGGAGCTCACCATCTGGGTACGGTGGCCCTCTTCCCTGTCTGGGGGGGGGTTTCCCTCCAGCCGGTGGAGAGGGTGCGGAATCTGGGCGTGGTCCTGGACCCGGCGCTGACCATGGAGGCTCAGGTGGTGTCGGTGACCAGGGCCGCCTATTTCCATCTTCGTCAGATCGCCCAGATCCGCCCGTACCTGGATGGTGACTCTCTGAGAACAGTGGTCCAAGCACTGGTGATCTCGAGATTGGACTACTGCAACGCCCTCTACATGGGGTTGCCCTTGACTCTTCTCTGGCGCCTGCAGCGGGTACAGAACGCGGCGGCCAGGCTGGTGGTGGGTGCGCGTTGATATGACCGCATCACCCCAGTCCTGGTCCGCTTGCACTGGTTGCCCGTTGCAGCCCGGATTAGATTCAAGGTCTTGGTTTTAGTTTATAAAACCCTCCATGGCTTGGGACCGGACTACCTGACAGAGCGTATCGTCCAGCGATCCACCTCGGCCCGTCCTGTTCGGCAGGTGCGAGCGCACTCACTGCGGGTTGCCACCCCACGAGAGGCCCGGAAGACGATTACTCGGAACCGGGCCTTCTCAGTGGCAGCCCCTTCCTTATGGAATTCCATCCCCAGCGAAGTGCGCTCTGCAGAGTCCCTGCAGGCCTTTCGGAAAGCTTTGAAAACTTATTTATTCCGGGAGGCCTTTGGCGAGTTTTAGATTAATTTCTTTTTTTCCCCCCCGCCATCGCTATTGATCGTTATTGATTGATTTTACTAAATTCTTCGATTGTCAATTTTGGTTAAGATTTGCTTCTCCGGCAGGCTGGGATGCAGGAGGATTTTATATGTCATGTCTGTCCTATTGTGGCATGTTGATCTTGTTTATTATATTCAGCTGTATTTGATTGTTTGTTGGTTGGCACTGACTGCCCTTGTTAGCCGCTTAGAGTTCTACATGTAGAAGATAAGCAGGATATAAATACAACAATAAATAAAATAAAATAAATATATTTATTCTGCATGGGATAGTGAGCAAAAACAAAAATGGCCATTCAAGGAGTGTCTAGGAAAATATTTTCATGAGGATCTGCATGAGATTAGAGCAGTTAAGTGCTACTTTCTCTGGCTTCCTGGTTTGGAGGTTTTTTTGTCCTAAAGGTTCCCAAAAGATAGCAGGTTTTTTTTTGGGAGGGGAGACCAATTTAATCCTTTCAGTACATTATCCTTTCATATATAATTAATGGTACAGTCACACACCCCCGCCGATCGCGGGGGTTAGGGACCCATCCCACCCACGATGCATGAAAATCCATGATATGCAGAAGTGGGTGGGGTGGGGCCTGGGGGCGGGGCGGATCGTGTGCCTGTCTGAGGCTTCTTGGAGGAGCGTGGGGGGCGGAGCGGAGCGACCCGATCGCCCCCTGCCGCTGCCCCCATGGCTCTGAGGCTTCTCGGAGGAGCGCGGGGGCGGCGCGGAGCGACCCAATCACCCCCGCCGCTCCCCCCTTGGCTCCGAGGTGCAGGTACTGCGATCCCGTGATGTAGTGGGACCGCAGTACCTGAACCGCAAAATGGCGGGGGGTGACTGTAATTAGAAAAGCAATAGTTGAAACTATACTTAGGATATCTTAATTAAACCTTTTAAAAGAACAGTTGCACCACCTTCTTTTTAGCAGAGAAGTAAGTCTTTAGGAGACAGAATCTTCCTTAATAATTTAGACTGTGTTCTCCCCAGGCAAGTGAAGGTAAGAGGTCTCAAAGAATTCAGGTATGTCCTTCAGGAATTGTTCTTTTTCTTCTAAGGTTGCTATGTGTGTACCTCTGCCCTCCTCTGAAAGAGGTGTGTGGGGTGAGAGGCACGTGTGTGAGGACCACAGCCCTGCTTGATGGGACTGAAAATTAGATGGGACATTGTTCATGGTAGGTGTAGGGTGTTGGGATTGCATTCCCCAAACAGACTCTGAACCCCAATACGTGGGCAAGCACCAAGGAAGCTTAAGGCCCGGATTTCCAGAGATTTCCAGAGACCAAGCAGGAGCCCAGTACGTGGTTAAGCTGACCTTGAGCTGACCTCACTCAGGAGGCCAGAAAAACAAGGCCATTCCTGGATATCAGGACATAACTGGTCTGTGACCGAGCCAAAGCCCCTTCCTCTCTTCCCTTATCAATAACTCTCCACTAGCTAAGTATGTTCCTCCGAGATAATGTGCATTTCTTCCCCCCACCAATGGAATGCATTACTGTATTTCCTCTGATCATTCTTATTGTGTTACTCTTATCAATAAAGGCGTTGGTCCCAGCCAGCTCTCAGATAGACACACGCACACACACTCATACTCACTCAGCTCATGAAGACACGCAGAGACACAGAGAGACACACGCTCACACAGAGACACTCAGACACACGGGCTGGTACCAGAGATGGTTGTACCCCAAAATCTGTGTATGCGTAATTAATAACGCTACAGTAGGGGGCAGGTTTAGCTTCTTAGATGGAAATGGCTGCAGTCTGCAAGAGGCCTCCCCACAGCAGCCTCTTGCAGGCTGCAGCCATTTTTGTCTAAGAAGTTAAGCCTTGCCAGCAGGCCTGGAGGGGATATGATATTTAAGAGTTACACAAATTCATGCCTATTTAAAATACACAGGGTTTTGGATGCTAAATCCAAAATTGCTACCTTGTCCATCTGTCATTTAATTAATGTTTTTGTAAATCATCCAGCACAGAATTTATTTGGGAAAAATAGTTTATCCTTTAAAATGGATAAGTACCCCTTTAAATGGATAAATAAAAATTAAATTTAATAGGGAAAATGTGGCTTCCTTCTTTCCATGCTAATTAGAAATAATTTGTTAAAGCCTCTGTATTGGTCACTTGCTATATTAGCTCTATTGCATACATGAATCACTAAGGAAAACAATAATTGTAGATCAATACTTGTCTTCTTAAAGTTGCACTATAATTGTTCTCTATCTACTCAGTCGAAGAAGGTCTCACCAAATGCTTCAAAGATTGTTCTTTGTGTGAAAACAGAATACTTAATATTTCCAAATTAAACAGTAGAGCAGATCTTTTTGATCCGGAACTTGAGTCATGGCAACTGGACTTCTTTTCTTAAGAGATCAAAATGTTTCGTTACTCATCCAAGCAGTTTCATCACTCTGAGGAAAGTTAGTGGCAAGTCCTCCAATTTATAACTATTTCATATCACCCTGGTCTGAATAGGCCCATTAGGTGGACAGTGGCCTGAATAGGCTTGCTAGGTGGACAATGGCCTTGGGCAGTGATAACAAACCTTTTAGAGACCAAGTGCCCAAACTGTGATTCAGAACCCACTAATTTTTTGTAACATGCAAATATAGCAATCTAACCTGAATACAGGTGGCTGTGAAGGGGCGATCTCGGGTGCCCACAGAAAGGGCTCCGAGTGCCACCTTTGGCACCCATGCCATGTTTGCCAACATTGGCCTAGGGTGTGTGAAAGCCCCACCTATGCAGTCTTTCTCAACATCTGTTAAGCTGTGCCGGTGGATGTGTGAAGTGCTTCTGATTTGTCAGGATTGATGAAAGGGCTGCTTGATAAGTAGCAGACAGATGGTGTCTGAGTCCCCCAACTCTGTTGAGAGAGGAGTTTTCAATACACACATGAATAGTTTCCCTGACCCCCTCTCTCAAACCATCTATCTTCTCTGTCTAATATGTGTACTCTGTCTAATATTTGTACACAGTTTGTTCAAATTAAAAAACTTATGCAGATGTTTAGCATAAATATTGACCAGTGTATAGAGATTGTAAACAGTAGCCATAGAGAGACATTACTGTCTCTTTAACATGTAGTCATTTCTCACAATGTATTTATTTATTTATTTTATTTATTTATTTATTTATTTATTTATTTATTTATTTCCTGCACTTATATACCACGCCATTTCCCGGAGGACTCTGGGCAGTTTACAAAAAGACCAGTAAAATACAATTATTAAAACGAATAGTAAAAGCACTGGTGGGAGAACAGCGATAGGGCCTAACATTTGTTTATTAAAATGTTTCCTTCCTTAATTAGACTAGTGGTTCCCAACCTTGAGTAGCTCAGGGGTTCTTGGACTACAATTCCCAGAAGTCTTCACTATCACCTGTGCTGGCTGGGATTTCTTGGAGTTGCAGTCCAAGAATACCTGGGTTAACCAAGGTTGGGAGTCACTGCACTGGACTAATAAATGTCCTTTTAGAAAAATGTGGTCAACCTGTAGGGGTCTGGAAGCCAACAAGAGCCTATCTCTGGACCTTGGAGGGCTGAGCTCATGACCTCTTCCCTCCAATCTATTTTCTGCCAAACCTCCACATTTTATAAAATTGAGAAAGACCCTTCTGTGTCTTGGTGGCAAAGCTATTTAAAAATAAAAGGGGGGAGCATTTAGAATCACTTTGAATGCCAGGGAAAATTTGCAAAATTTGGCATAACCCCCACCCCCATTCTTACAGAGAGCATAAGGTTTTTTTTCTCTACTGCACATATTATTTTTCTAAAAAATGGCAAGGTGTCATAATTTAAATTGCACCAAAGGATACTAAAACAACATGATTGGACCCCTTGGGATAGCACTTTCCCAAAGGCCTCATGTTATCTGCTTGGCTTTAGAATTTAGAGAGTTAAATCATAGGAAAAAGTATTCCACTTATAAGCACTCTATGTTCAGTGAAATCCATATTTACTTTCACATTGAGCTTTTGTGTTCAGACCTGCTTCTGCTCTAATGATGATTTAAGCTTCAGCTGAAGCTAGTCTAGTGATTCATAGATGACTGAGATTCATCTATAAATATGTATATGGATAGTCGCAGAATTCAGTACATATTCTAGTATCCTGCAGATGGCTAAGGATAGAGAGGAATATAATTTTTCATTTATTTGGGTACAACGGAAAGTTAGTGCATTGTCTTGAATAGCAAAGGTTAAAAATATAATTGTACATTTAAATACAGTGGTACCTCTACTTACGAGAAATTCAACTTATGAGCTGGAAATCTTCACCTTCTAAATCCTTATGGATTTTAGATGCACTTTGCTCTACTTTCGAGGGCCCGCAGCGCCGACCAGCTGGGCAGCGGGGCAGCGAGTGGGTGTAGGAGGCGGATCGTGCTGCTGCCTCACTGTTTCCCCTCCCCCAGCCGTTTCCCCTCCCCTTCCCCTCAGCCTTGCCTCTCTTGCAATCATGAGTGCGCAAGTTTCAGAGGGCTAGAGATTGCGGTCATGGCTCTGACCCTTTGAAACCTTCTCCCCCTATCCCCACGAGGGGGTTGCGGGGGCAGGGGGAGTGGGAGTGGGTTTCAAATGGCTAGAGAAGAGCTGTCATGCCTCTAGCCCTTTGAAACCTGCTGCCCCCACCGCCGCGAGGGTGTCGTGGTGGCGGCGGAGTGGGTTTCAAAGGTCTAGAGCGATAACAGCTTGTCTGTAGCTCTTTGAAACTCACACTCTCTCCACCACAACCCCCTCGCAGTGGTGGTGAGAGTGAGATTCAAAGGGCTAGAGACAAACTGTCATGCCTCTAGCCCATTAAAACCTACTGCCCCCACCCCTGTGAGGGGTTCATGGTGGAAGGGGAGCAGGTTTCAAAGGGCTACAGTGATGACAGGCCGTCTCTAGCCATTTGAAACTCATGCGCTCTCCATCGCAAGCCCCTCACGGTGGCGGAGGGAGTGGGTTTCAAAGGGCTACAGATGACCTGTCATGCCTCTAGCCCTTGAAACCTGCTCCCCTCATCCCTGCAAGAGGGTCGCGTTGGCAGGGGGAGGGAGTTTCAAAGGACTGGAGATGAACTGTCATGCCTCTAGCCCTTTGAAACCCGCTGCCCCCACCCCCGCGAGTGAGTCGTGGGGGGGGGAGCAGGTTTCAAAGGACTAGAGCCACTCCCCCTGCCACCACTGGGGGGGGTTGCTGTGGAGAGCACACGAGTTTCAAAGGGCTAGAGATGAGCTGTTATGCCTCTAGCCCTTTGAAACCCACTGCGCCCAACCCCGCGACAATAAAACAGACAAAGTAACATTTTGATGTTGAGATTTGTAGAAAACTTTCAGTGAGATACAGAACTATGATTCCTAACAATTTCGCTGAGAAAGTCCACCACTGGTTTAATAGAGGTTATCCGATCTACCGTTAACATAAAACGAATTTTGTCTGGGTCTGATTCCCCCCCCCCAGGGCTTTTAAAATGGGAGCAAGATGCTTTGACCGGGGGTCATGATGGAGTAGGCAATACAAAACCTTGTGCACTGGGTTCCCAAAGTGTCTTGTATTGAGGTACAGTATTCTCCTGAATCTGCCCCATAACAGGGCAGAAGGCATGAAGGCATGACATTACATCCAGTAAGGGAAAATGCTCTCCGATTTTGAGGACAACTGAGTAAAGAAAGATAGGTAGCAGTCTGGCCAATTTTGGACGGTATGTGGAGGAACCAGGGAGAGCAGGTCTTATTTGCAGCACCCCACAGTTCCTGAGAGTCAATATCCAGCAGTCTTCTTTGGATAGTTTCAAAAGCCAACTTTTGATTTAAAAAAACAAGCGTATCAGGCTTCAATTTTTTGTAAAGGGTAATACATCCATAGGGAGGGAAAGAATCAGACAGGAATTGCAGTAGCAGTGTGTCTGAATCTAGATTGTAGATTTTTCAAGCCAACATTGAAAGATTCTCAGCCATGTCATTGTTTGTACAGAAGGTAAACCAGTCTCCAGGCAAAGCACTGAATATGGGACACACCTAAGCAAGCCTAGCACTTTGTGCAAAAAAGAGGATTGTATGATTTCAATACTATGGCCACCTCATGAGGAGAGAGGAGTCCTTGGAAAAGTCCCTGATGTTGGGAAAGATTGAAGGCAAAAGAAAAAGAGGACGACAGAGAATGATATGGGTGGACGGTGTCATCGATGCAACCAATATGGATTTGCCAAAACTCCGGAGGCAGTGGAAGATAGGAAGGCCTGGCAAGCTCTGGTCCATGGGGTCACGAAGAGTCGGACACGACTGAACGACTGAACAACAACAAAAGCTGCAGGCACATAAAGATTTCCAAAATTGTAATAAAAATGCAGAATAGAATGAACTATAACTTTTGCATGATTTATAGCAGCTTTTCTGTGAGGTACCCAGGAATGTTTATAATGGAAAATAATGCCCAGGTATCTATATTATTTGACTTGATCAATGTTGTTTCCATTTATATTCCATTTTATTTTTTCCTGGGTCTTAGCAAAAACCATTATTTTAGATTTAGAATAGTTCAGTTGCATTTTGTTTATGTTCAAGTATTCTGCAGTTCTGCTAATTAGCCTTTTAAAGCCAAAACGAGTGCACGAGATAATAACTGCGTCATCCGCATAAAGCAATAGCGGAATGACAGACGTGCCCAGTTTTTGGGGGGTGACCATCAACATTTGCCAGGAAAGGAGCTAAATCGTTCGGGAACAGATTAAACAGGGAGGGGTGCAAGAATACAACCTTGATTCACACCTTGGTTAGTTTGGAATTGATTAATGTATGTACTCATCATTAATGCACACAGCTAATTCATTTATAAATACACTACCACAAGATAATGCTGACCACCAGGTTAGATGTCTATTTAAAGAAAAGATTCGCAAGATGACAGATCAGGTATTATTTTTGACGGTTAAGTAGAAGCAGTAACTTGTATCCCAAAACAATATGGTTCTAAATAACAAATGTTAATGGCAAATTATAACCTCCTTAGTGTTCTGTTTGTGATCCCAGATGCCCTGAAAATTTGTTTCCCTCTCATACTTACCCACCATTCTCTCAGTTTTCTTCTCCCACTTTCCAAGAGAGAAACTCCACCCTTTTTCATTATCTGAACCTTACCCTTGTGTCTCTTCTTCAGCTCATTTATTGTGATCCCTAGTTTTCTCAACTAAGAATCAGTTGCCAGCAGAGTATGTGTTTTCTCACATACATAGTAAATCCTAAAGCTGTTGTTATTTTGGTAGAGGAAAACAGGACAATTTCTGTTCAAGCACCACTCTGTTTCTTCCATTCTTGTCTACCATGCCATTATACTGAACACTCACTATAAACTTCTTGATGCCCCCAAACATTCCTCAGAATTTTAAGAAGACTATTAAAATAAAAATGACATAGAAAACCTTACTAATAACCTTTAGAAAACCTTATTTAATCACATGCATGCAAATTAATAGTTTAACTTTCCCCTCAAAATTGAGGGTGTCAGCACAGTTTGAACAGTTAATGGGAAGTCATTGTTAGTTGTTGGTACTGAGCTTGGAGGGACTTCGCTGAGAATATAGCTATGTGTTGTTTTACTATGTTGAAGCTTACACATCCAGTTTTTTAGATTTACCCTCCCCAACAAACTGTTGGGCATACAATACAGTTGTCCTTTGTCGATTCATTCCCCCCACCTGTGGGAGAACAGGAGTTAATGGGTTAATGAAACTAGCTTGTACCAGCTTATCAGCAAGGCTTGCCATGCCTTAGTGGCATGCCAAAGAAGCTTAGGTCATGATGTACTCTGCGCATGCTCTAGGAATACAAGTGCTATTGTCTTAGTTATCTCTGGCTTGGCCAATGGTATCAGCTAGATGTGGCTTCATGCATACGTATTGTGACCTAGTTTTGTTCTTAATAAAACAATTGCCGTGGGGGGCACACGGCAGAAAAAGAACGTTCTCTATCTATTGCACCAGATATCAGTCTGCAGACTCCAGTTATTTCTAACCGCACCACAGTTTAAGGGGGGCTGGCTTTCCCCCCACCCCCACCCCCACCCCCAAATCTGTGGGTTTTTTTTTAAATCCAAATGAAAGGGTTATTCTAATGCAGGCTGTATATACCCAAGTCCTATTTATTTTAAGCCTACACTTTGTAGAGTCTTCATTTCTGATCTTTATGTCCAGAAGCTCAACAAGTAGTTGATCCCATATACTGAGGGAGTGAAATATATGAATAAATGCACTGGATATCTGGATAAAAATATGGTTTCAAAGTTCTCTGTGTTCATGTAGCCTTGTTTTTTTGCAGGACTGATAATGTATTGTAGCATATTACAGTACATAACTATTTGGACTCCAGTGGGTAATTCAGGCTGTGATTTACTTTCTAAGACCATTTAGAATTCCAAAGTAGAGGTAGATTTGGTTAGCGCACTGGACTACACTGGCATTTTTTAGTCATATGGGCTGTATATTTTTGAATTGATAAGCATAATATATTTTAGAAATATTCCCCTCACAGTGTCAAAGCTAAATCTGTAAGACTCCGTATTGTTTGTTGTAATGAAACATCTGCAGCAATTAGAAGAGATTAAAGGAGCTTTCAGTGTTTTCCACTGGGGCTTATTATTATTTTTTTCTGTGATGATTTAAAAGACCAAACCAAAAAACCAAACCAAAACACACTAGGTCCCATATCAGTAAATACTGCATCAAACATGTAATGATAATTTTGTGATGTTTGTTTCTTTCCCATAATCCATTAGAGGTCTTGTTTTAGCTGTCTCAACTGTAGATAATGTTCACCAGTACTGCAATCCTACACTTTGATTCTCTGATTTTTCACCAGTTGTCTTTTAGGCTTACCCTCAGAGGTTGGGATCTAAATCTGAAGGGTTTTAGGCGATTTACTTGCTCAGCAAAACTGCAACCTCTACATTTATATCAGGTGCATGACCTTGAAGCAACAAAGAAAAAATTATGCTGCAGGAGAAGAAAACTAAGGCATATATGGTTGTTGCTTTTAAGGCAAATTATTATATTTATGTTACATTTTCTTTGAAGTTGAGTATTTAATCATTTTTCCCCTTTAGTGGGAGGATTGAGAGTCTCAGTTGCTGTGCTTACTTTTCAACTTGAGTTCTTATTACCATCAGAATCCATAGAGAAACCTAATCATCCAGAGGATTGGTTCCTAAGGGGTTAAGATGTTGCTTTGGCAGAGCACTGTCCTTTACCAAGCTATGTACTAATTTCTGCTGTGCTGCTAGTTTACCATGTTGATGTTTTGGATGAGTAGACTGGAAGCACTGAGGTTTCAAGGTCAGAAGGAGTGGGTACTCTGCTAGTATTGGTTGATTGCAGTCAGAGAGTAGACCTTTTCATCAGCAGAAACTCAATTTGCTAATATACCAGCAAGGGATAGAAATGTTTTCATTTATTCTAACATGAGGGCATGTCTTGACTCTTTTCTTTCTTTAACAGTGAGCCTGGTAGTTTTTCAAATTTCTATAGGTCAATAAATCAAGTACCTGAATACAATGTTGAGTGGTTCTCCTGTTTTTCTAAGACTATTTACTTGATTTGAAGACCCAGTGCCCAAAGCATGTTTAATTGTGATTGGTGACCTGAATGCCCATATTGGCCCAAATTGGGAATCATTCCAACAAATACTGCTACAAATACTAGAGGGAAACTTGTTACTCAACAGGTTTGTGGAGTTTTTGCTTTGTTGTTTGTTTGTTTGTTTTTTTTTAATTTTTTGCATTATGAATGTCTTCCAGAGGGGAGACCTAATGGGAATATCCACTTTCATCAATCACATGGGTACTAATATAATCGATTATGGTACATTGAATTATCCTTTTCAGAGTAGATTCGTATTCAACTAGTGATCATCGACCTTTAATCCTTCAGATGGGCTACTTAAACAACCTTCAGAAATGAGTAACCAAAGAAGAGTAACTGGGCAAAAGTGAATTTTAAGGATTTAGAATGTTTATGGCAGTATGAAAATATGTATATTTTGAGGGATACTGTGGTCTCCTCGGAGTATATAAAAGTAGCATTAGATTGCTGTGCCTGGTTCATCAGTGCATTTCAGCCTTTTCTGTTCTGGGAAGCTACACCAAAACATAGTGTAGGCATGCCCTTTTTTGATGATGACTCCAGGCTGCTGAAAGGGAAATTAAAAGACAGCATACTTTCTTGAGGAAAAACGATGTTGTAGAAACAATATTAAAAATACATCTAGAAAAGAAGCTTGTAAATACCACACTGCAGTGGGTTACACAAACGAACCCTGTATTGACCTGACTACTTCCACATATGAATTGGAACTGGGCTATTGCTCATTGTTTTTTGATGAGAAGGTCTGTATTTCTTTGCAAGCAGGTGATCTATCACTGGGCCTTATCACCTGGGAGGAGATAGTAATATTGATTAAAAGCTAAAGATAGGCCGAGTTCCATGCAGGAATGGCATCCCTGCTAAAATTTGATTGATTTCTCACACTGGTGAATCCCAGTGCTAGCTGCCTTACTTACTTGTATAGATTGATCTGGACATTTTAGTACCAATCTACAAGAAAGATATTTGATCAAATCCAGGTGTTATCATCCTATATGTCTCCTAGATATAGTCTGAAGATTGAATGCAAGACATACAGTATTTGGGACAAACTAGTAAACTGGATGACCTCCGAGAACCTCATTGCAAAGGAACATACAGGATTTCACTTCTACTCTTTTCCCCAATCAGATACATTTCTGTTGGTTCACTAAGGCCCCTCAACCAAGCAAGCACCCCTTGTCTCCAAACTGTTATTTTTAATGTCTTGGTGCAGGGTCTAGTGTACTAGTTCAGTTGGAGATTGAAAGAGGGGGAGGGAGGAGTAAACAGAGAGTGGGTCTGAATTCAGTAAAAGGCAGCTTGTTAAGGTTAGTTCTTGCTGATTGGCAGCTTGCTAAGCTAGGTCTTTGCAGATTGTTAAGGTAGCTGGTGTACCTGTGCTTTCTGCACATGTGGATGGCTACTGCAGAACTGTCTTCACAAAGTAGACTGCCAGGTTTTTCCTCTTTCCATCCTGACTTCTTCATGGTTGACTAAAGTGTATTTACCCAGGCAAAACAAACTTCTCAAGTATGACTTCAGAGCAGATCCATTTGAAATGTTCCTGCTTATTATTGCATCTTTGTTTAGCTTTTACCTATTATTTACAGAATTTATTTTTCATCTAATACTTTATATATGTACACACAACTCTCTCTCTCTCTCTCTCTCTCTCTCTCTCTCTCTCTTCTCTCTCTGTCACACACACACACACACACACACACACACACACACACACACACACACATTTTAATTGACTTAATTAATTCAGGAAGTCTTTGATCAGATTGAATACTTCCTAGTTTCTCGCCATGAATTAACCCTGAAGTATTAAAACTAACTGAAGACTTCCTGAATCAAACATGTCTATTAAAGGAAAACACCTCAGTTTTTAGTGGTGACAGTGGTTCAACACCTGTTTAAAAGGGAACACCAGCTTCTTGCCTAATTTGATGCCATAAGAAGAATCCCCATTTACAGGTTAAATGTCAGTCTCAAACTGAGTGCATGGATTTGGAAATAGTTGCCTTTTTGTCAGAGTTAGGAGACTGGAGTTAGGATAAGAGTCTTGTTGTCAAGCCTAAAGCCCTATCTGTTTCATCTTTCTGTTTCTACAGTAGCCAATCAAATGCCTGTGGGAGCCCAACTGCAATACCTCCTTCTTGCTTGTGCTCACTAGCAGCTATCTTCATTTCTACTGGTAGAATCATAGAATCATAGAGTTGAAAGATACCTCAAGGACCATTAGTCCGACCCACTGCCATGCAGGAACCCCATCACAATATTTCCAACAGATGGCCATCCAGCCAGCCTCTGCTTAAAAACCTCCAAAGAAGGAGACTCCACCACCCTTTGTGGCAGCATATTCCACTGCCGAACAGCTCTAACTGTCATGAAGTTCTTCCTAATGCTCAAATGTAATCTCTGTTCCTGTCGTTTGAAACCATTGCCCCGAGTCCTAGTCTCTGAAGCTATGGAAAACAAACCTGTTCCCTCTTCAATATGACATTCTGTCAAATATTTAAACATAGATATCATATCCCCTCTCAGTCTTCTTTTTGAAAGGCTAGACATTCCCAGTTCCCTAAGCCGTTCCTCATAAGACATTTCTTCCAGACCTTCAACCATCCTAGTCACCCTCCTCTGTACCCGCTTGAGGTTGTATAAATATATTTATGTGTGTGTTGGGTTATTACAGTTGTGACCGACTCTTCGTGACCCCATGTCCATGGAGTTTTCTTGGCAGGAATACTGGACGGGTTTGCCAGTCTCTACTCCAGGTGCCTACAGGAATACTGGAGGGGTTTGCCAGTTCGTACTCTTGGTGATTATATAGCTGTTATGTCCACTGACAGCCACATCTGTTTTTAAATGTGCTCTCAGCCTCTCCTACGTAGGATTCAAAACAGTTTACAACACGAGTTTTAAAAAGCATACGGCTTTTAGAAGCTCACAAAGAATTATGTACTATTAAATGAATTCTCATGTTAGAACTAACAATTCATAAACCATTTAGAAACACAGCAACAAGGAAAACAGCTTTTGGGGGGTTCTTTTTAAAGCCCTTCACGTTATGGGACCATGTTACCTGTCTGAGTGTCTTTCCCAAAGCCTTCTAACCACTCCATGAGATCCTCTGAGGCAATGGTCCTCTTGGGGTGGGGGTGGGGCAATCTGAAGGAGGCCAGAAAATAAATCACAAGAAGCTGGACCTTCTCCGCTGTGGTGCCAAAACTTTGGAATCACCCCCCAATTGTGCTGCGCCTGGCCTCGCCCCCCCATCTCATATTTAGAAGACAACTAAAAAGGTTCCTTTTCAGAGAGGCCTTTCAATGCAACTTTTCCTGATTCATATGTGCTCTGCCCTTGGTTTGGAAATTGCACTTTTTGTGATATGCTGGTTTAGTCATCTGATTTGATTCACTTATTATCCTATCCTTGTTTGTGTTTTTATTTTATCACATTGTAAACCACCCAGAAGAGGTTGTTAATTTTTTTAAAAAGCTGCTATCTTGCCGTTTATTACTTATTATTTTTTAATTTTTGTGTGTTGTTTATCTGTTATGTTGGATGAAATGTTTTATATTGTTCCTCTTATTGTAATGCAGTTGTTGTAAACCACCCAGAGTTCCTCCTGGAAGATGGGTGGTATAGAAATAAATAAATAAATAAATAAATAAATAAATAAATAAATAAATAAATAAATAAATAAATACCAGTATCGTTCTGAAGACTGTGGTGCCTAGTATTGGACCCAATATTCCTTTTTTTGGACCCAATATTCCTGGTGAGGTCTGTTTGGTCAGAATACAGGAGTATTACTTTTCTTGATTTGGGCACTATGCTTCTGTTGATGTAACTTAGTATTGCATTTGCTTCTTTTATCACCACATGGCACAATTTTCATGCTTTGTTAATTGGTCTCAATTGACAAAAGAGTGTTCTGGTTTCTTTTTTAAAAATATGCTGTGCATAGTTACAGAGAAACACCCCCCACCCAATTTTATATTATACCGTCCTGCTGTGTTCCTTTTGATTCTAATCAAAGCACTGGTGGAACAAGTTGCTCTATACTCAACTTGCTCCCCTCCCTTTTGAGTTTTTAATAACTATAATAGGGGTTTCTAGTTCTAGTTATCCATCCATGCTGTCAGAGGGGGTAAAAAGAGTGCACATATAGAGTGTTAAAAATTGTGGAGCAAAAAGAAGAAACTCAGGCATTCAAATATGTTTTTTCCAAGCAGCTAATTTAGGAAAACAATGAGAATCACTGGTATGTTCTTGAGCTCTCTATGAAGATTAGTACCTCCCAAGAAAGCTGCTGAATTAAAATTGAATATTACATTTCTATTGTTTCTCTTTAATTTATTTTCCTTCAAATTGTAGTAGCTTATATAAAATGAGCTAATTTTTATCTGGTATCAGATCAGTAATTAGACTGGCTTCCTATGTGTGGTTGCCATGCCAGAGTCTCTAATTTTGATATTCAAGGAGCTCCTTTTCACACATTTATGTTTACTTCCCCATGATATCCATCATGGGCTGGATAAATCAAGTGTAAGGTGCATACACCATTGGCTACAGAATCATGCTCAGGGTGATTATTAATGGCTCCTTCTCTGAGTGGGAGGAGGTAACAAGTGGGGTACCCCAAAACTCATTCCTGGGTCTGGTGCTCTTCCATATTTTTATTAATGGCTTGGACAAGGGGGAACAGGGAATGGTTGTCAAATTTGTGGATGATACAAAATTAGGTGACATATCTAAAACTCTGGAAGACAGAAGCAAAATTCAAAATGATTTTAATAGGCTGGAGCACTGGGCTGAAACCAACAGAATGAAGTTTAACAGGGATAAGTGCAAAATACTGTGCCTAGAAAGAAAAAACCAAAGTTACAAGATGGGGAACATCTGACTCAGCAAGAAGGATTTTGGAAGTCTACATCATAAGCTGAATATGAGCCCACAGTGTGACGTGGGCACAAAAAAGGCAAATGCTATTTTAGGCTGCCTTAACAGAAGTGTAATTTCCAAATCTTTTGAGGTGCTCACCCTCCTCTATTCAGTACCGATATCTGAATTTAGGCCTCAGCTTGAGTATTATTCTGTCCAGTTCTGGACACTGCAAGAAAGATGCTGACAAACTGGAACAAGTTTACAGGAGGGCAACAAAGATGATTGGGATCTAGAAACCAAGCCCTGTGAGGAAGGATTGAAAGAACTGGGGATGTTTAGCTTGAAGAAAAGAAGACAGAGGAGTGACATGCTAGGACTTTTCAAATATTTAAAGGGCTGTTGTACAGAGGAGGGGCAGGATCTGTTTCTCATCATCCCAGAGTGCAAGACATGCAACAATTGTCTCAAGTTATAAGAACCCAGCTTTTGGCTGAAAATTAGGAAAAACTTCCTAACTGTTAGAGCAGTATAGCAATGAAACCAATTACCTTGAGAGATGGTGAGAAACTTGGACAATCATCTATCAGATCTGCTTTGATTTGTATTCCTGCATCGTGTGTGTGTGTGTGGGGGGGGTGTACCTTGTGGTCTTGTACTCCCCTTCCAACTTCACTATTGTGATTCTATGATTTTCTGATATCATATTGAATGTGGTATCAGAAAACTGTGATGTAATGTAAATTTTCTTTTTTTCTGACAAGATATTTTATCTTAGTAAAATGCTTACTTTGTGAAATGCATTTGATCCAAAAATGCTGATACACTTTATGCATGTCAACTTTGTGAAATGCATTTGATCCAAAAATGCTGATACACTTTATGCATGCCAAGGGTCCTAATCTTCTGGGAATTTGTATTATAAATGCACTAAATAAAGCAAATGTAGCAAAAGTCTTCTCACAAACATGAAACTGTGCATATAGATGCAAGTCCTCTCTGTCTGCAAAATATTTATCATTATATTGTTGCTGTCTGCAAAACAATAGTTTATCATTATGTTGTTTCAATTGATTTCAAGCTGGAAGTAAAAGGGAAGCTTTTAGAGAATTGTATGAGAGAGAGTGCATCTACTGTAATGTTCTGAATTTGAATAGGTTTTCTCAGAGAGCTGTTATGTTGTAAGAGGAATACCATAGTTCGGTGGTTCCCAACCGTGGGTCCCCAGATGTGCTTGGATCCCCAGATGTACTTGGAATGCATTTCTCAGAAATCCTAGTCAGCATAGCTAGTGGTGAAGACTTCTGGGTGTTTTAGTCCAAGAATATCTGGGGAGCCAAAGTTGGGAACCATTGCCATAGTGCAGTGGTTCCCAACCCGGGGGTCGGGACCCCTTTGGGAGTCAAATGACAATTCCACAGGGGTCGCCATGAACCAGTGGAGAAAAAGGCACAAACGGCTTGGGTCTGGAGGGGGAGGGGGGAGGAAGGAGTGAGAGTGAGTTACAGCTTGGTAGGTTGGAGAGGATGTCAGTCAATGGCAACTGAGGCTGCAATTGGCTGAGTGTGCCTGTAGAGGGAAGTTCTCTATGGCACTTGTAGCAATGACCTGCCAAAGGGGGCTTGTGGTCTCTTCCAGGCAGGGCAAGGGGTCACCACAACATGAGGAACTATGTTAAAGGGTCACGGCATTAGGAAGGTTGGGAACCACTGCCATAGTGTATTATTTGCAAGGAACATGTATTGTATTAATCTTGAATCTGTCTTTCATCTTCACCCTAATTAGTGTATAAGTACATAGAATTTTAAGATTCTGTCCTTTTGCTTTCTTAAAGAAGCATTTACAGGATGTTGGGGGGGGGGCCTGGAAATCTCTGGCTGCCTACATTGCATTCTTCTTCTTGGCAGGAAGAAATCTTTAGTATCAGAGAAATCCTGTTTCCACTTTTCAAATAATTTTGCATGTTTTACTCTTAAGAAACACCTTTATTTCAGATTATTTTGACTAGCAATCCTGGATAGCAGAATTTAGTAGTTGCTTTTCATGGCAGAGTGTTTGTCTTACTTGCTTCAACTGTTTGGATTTGTTTTACAAGGCATATTGCTTGCCTTTAGGATTATTCATCCTGGTTCCTTTTTGTTGTTGATGATGTGCTCTGTGGATGGAAGATTTGGCTTTAAGGCATGATTTGGGGATATGTTATAGCTTAAGACTCAGGATGAAATAGTGAAAGACTGTATGGTGTTATGAGCACAAAACATAGGGCATAATATTGAACTAACATATTGGACACAACTCTGGGAGAGTAATGTGAAATTTACAAAAACAGTGAATTTAAAACAAAAAATATATAAGCTGTTTTACATATGGCACATGACACCACAAAAATTAGCCAAAATGTATGGAAATGTTTCGGATACATGCTGGAAATGTAAAAGCAAAGAAATGACTTTTTATCATATGTGATGGACATGCAATGTAGCAAAGGGATACTGTATTGGAAAATGGTACACGAAATACTGCAAAAAATGTTAGGCTATATTGTTCCATTTAAACGTGAAATATTTCTGTTAAATATCATGCCAGAAATAAAGGAGATTAAGATAAAGTGTTTGTTATTGCATATCATTATGATAGCAATAATTGCATTTGGTAAAGTATTGGAAATTGACTGAAACAGCAACTAGACAGGAACTTCTAGAGAAATTATTTCAAGCAGCAGAGATGGATATAACTTCGGAACTAGTGAAGGAAACAGAGCCACGAAAGGCAGGAGACAACTGGAAACCACTCTATAATTTTTATGAAATAGAAATGTGTAACTTAATAACTCCAATAGTGTTATAAATATCATAAATATTAGTCATAATATAAGAGAAACATAGTAAGTATGCCACTTGAGCTCTCCTGCTTTTACTTTAAGAATCTGCACCCCTTCCCCTTCCCCCTTAGAGAATCCCTGATGCTTAGAAAATTATAAAAACTTAATTTTTAAAAAAGGCATGGTTTGGGGCTTTGTGTTTCTTCCAGTCAATGATTTAATGTTTTGGAGTTGAAACCTAGCTGCAGTTAGAATTGCCTTCTTGACCTGTTTGGTCCAGTGGTTTATTTGATGTAAAGGAGACTATTTTCGCATGCCAAGAATTGCTGCAGTCCCAATGCCATGTTTTCTTAATAATTACAAAGCAATATTAGCTGAAGGAATCTTCTCTTAAGATTTTTCTAGATAATTTTTAAGATAATTTTTATATGACCATTGCTAGCTCTTAAGGTTTGAAATGTACATATGCATATAAAATACACAAACACAGCTTTACGTTTAGAGATCTGTTGTGTGGTTTATACTACTTGACTTCACGTTGCAGCCACTGGTGCTACTTTGCTGTACTGTACTCTATAAATGTTTTAAAGTTTCTTAAATATCTATTATATTCACTTTTGCACAAATCTGTTTAGTTTCGGTTGCATATATTCCCAGCTTCTTCACAAGCTCCAATGTACGTATGTGTCTGTTCAGTATGAATTCTTGGAGGGAATAAAGCACTGAGGATTGGAAGTGCACTTATTAAGATAGATTCTGGTTACTTTTATTATTCAACCAACCAATCAAAACCTTTACTGGCATTAACCTAAACATATGAATTCCTGATAATATAAAATAAGAACAACCAGATTACACCAAGGTTCTTCTTAAGGCGTCATCCTTACACATCACAATAGCCTTTCTACACACCTTAGGACCCACACATTCGAGAAGCCAATGAGAAGTATGGAATGTGGAAAAAACTTCAGTCATCATACAAACGTTGTTAGACAAGACATGGCCCTCACAGGGCAGAAGTGTTCCAAATGCCTGGAGTATGGGAAAATATTTGGGGAGAGAACACATAAACGCTTTGGGACCTCGATATCTGACAGAGCGTCTCCTTCCAATAAGAACTGCCAGGATAACTCGTTCAAACCAGGCTAGCCATCTACAGGTTCGGGCCCTGAGGGACACCCAGAAAGTGACAAGGAACCGGGCCTTCTCGGTGGTCGCACCCCACCTGTGGAACCAGGTTCCGCAAGAGATTCGCCTGGTGCCCTTGCTACAAGCCTTTAAGAAATTTTTGAATTCCTGGCTTTACAGGTTGGCCTTCCCTGATCATTCTGTTCCAACGTCCTTATATAAATGGGACGCTACTCTTCTGCCTTATGATAATTTTCTGTCAGCTCTTTATTTTTTCATTTGTTTTTTTATTTTGAATTTCTAAATGGTTTTGATTTCTTTGTGTTTACCTGTCCATCATCATCATCATCATCATCATCATCATCATCATCATCATCATCATCATGTTGGTTTTGATTGACTAGTCTGTCTATTTACTATTTTAAGTTGTTTAATGTATTTTCTTGCATTTTGTTTATGTTTGTAAACCGCCCAGAGTAGCTTTTTGCTAGATGGTTGCAGTATGTAAATAAATAAATAAATAAATAAATAAATAAATACATACATACATACATACATACATACATACATACATACATACATACATACATACATATTTAGCAACACACTCAGTCAGCTCATGTTGTTTGTCAGCTGAGAGAAGTCAGGTTAGGCTCTAAGGGGAACCTGAGAAGTTAGAGGTAACAGAATTCAATAATAGTTGTTGGGGCTGGTTGAATTGTATCTGGTACTTCTCTATGTTTATGTTATGTTATATTTTATTATACATAGATATACTGTATATGAAAAACAGCCTTTATATCTGTGCTAGATCTTGTTTCAGAAATCCTGTCCAAATCAAGTGTGGTATAGTATCTGAGATAGGAGAAGGGAAGTTGTTGTTGTTGCAGTTGTAGTTGTTGTTGTTGTTGTTACTGCACTCACTGATCACAACTTCTGTCAGCCTCCCTCTTCTTTAAGGGAAGCTTTCCTGGTCTCATTTCAGCCTTTACCTAGCCCTAGCCCTATGAATATTGGCTGGATTCCAGGATCTTAACAACAGCTGCCAAAGCCAAATTAACAGCTTCCACTAACAGCTGAACTTTGCTTAAGAAGATGTAAAAAAACAAAAAAGCTTTATGAGAAGACATTGAAAATGTTTAAATGAATAGAAATAAATGCTGGATTAAGTTTTTAAAACACTTTGTAACACAGTTTGAAGGGGGGAAGATCTGGTATATTTTGGAGTGACCAAGATATGATTAAAAAAACACTGAAAATTGGCATGTCTAATTAGTTAATGAGAGTGCATTTACTGAAGCAACACATATTATTAATTAGGTAGTAGTTGCTTATCTTTTTTTAATAAAGCAAATACTGCATTAGGTATAGCATTTAAAAGCATCTGCTCAGCACCCCATTATGATAGCAAAAGAATCCTTTTACATCCATGAATTGAAATAACAGATGCTTCCTCAGGACCACTTCCCAATTCGCTTAGGAAGCATTCAATCCCAAATTCCATTTCCCCATACAGTGCAGCAGCCATGCATGTAAAATTGTTACAGAGAAGCAATCACTGAAAATTGAAGTGATTTAGAGCAGTTTTTGTAGAAAATGCAACCAAAAAGTAAATCCTCTGTTAAATATTCAAACAATTAGAGTATAGTACTTCCCTCATTACTCTGCAAATGTTTTGGTCACTGGCAGCCA
This sequence comes from Phrynocephalus guinanensis, assembly GCA_037367245.1. NCBI lineage: Eukaryota > Metazoa > Chordata > Lepidosauria > Squamata > Agamidae > Phrynocephalus > Phrynocephalus guinanensis. Next base: position 80,616,653 of record CM074738.1, on the reverse strand, counting down.
TTATGAGTTAAGACTTTCACACAAACTCTAATTGTGCTGAAATCAATGAGAGCTGCAGTTGTGCAACCTTCCTAACACAAAATTAATCAGACTCTAGTCATAGAACTAATTCTTTGAAAGGGTTGTTTATACTTGCATAAATTTTGATTGGAATGATTAATATAAAGTTCACATTATGACATCTGTGTACTGAAGAGTCCAACAGTGGTTCCTACATGTCGCTTATGGCTAGCAAGTTCTACTTGTTCAGCAGTTATGTTCTGATTGGGATTAAAATTAGATTTACCTCAATATGTCTGTGGCATATTGGGGTAGACACTTAATGTTATAAGTACAGTACAACCTTGGTTTACGACTACCTTGGTCTATGAGTGTTTTGCAAAACAAGCAAACATTTCTTCTACGTTTTACCTTGATCAACAACAATGCATTGCAATACGAGCACTGGAGCAGGTCACATGCTCACAAGTCAGCCAGTGGTGGTCCCCCCCTTCTGAATTGTGGGTGATTGTCTGGAACATTCTGTCTCAGGCATTCTCAGAAGCAGGAGGAGGAGAGAGGAAGGGAAGGCAATGAGGCTGTCTCCCAACTTGCTCCTTCCGGGTAGGTAGGAAGGAAGGATGGCCAGTTGGTGGGTGAATGCTGGCAGGTCATGCAGCCTCCTCTTGTCTTCCTCACACCAATCATAATGGTTTTCAAAGTGGGGGTACAGGTTAGGGTTTTCTTCTTTATATATATATATATATTCTTTTATTTCTTTCATTTTCCTTTATATTGTGTATTTTCTTTATTACGTTATTGTAATCATTTTACAATGGTACCTCTCCTTACGAGCAATTCAACTTACTAGTGGCTGCCCTCCACTTCGTACTACAGCTGATTTTGACAGGTTGGACCTGTCAAAGTCACCTGTTAGTGCGGAGCGGAGAGCAGTGTTCGCTGCCCATCACCACCTCATCATTCTTGGTTGCTTCGATCTCTGCAAAAGAGATAAAAGCCACCAAGAAGAATGAGGGGAGCATTGCGCCTCCCTCCCAACTCTTCTGAGCCGCCCGAACATGCACCTGTCCCAGGGATTGATGCATGTTCACATGGCTCAGCCGGGTGGGGAGGGGAGGCGGGCTTCCCTTCCAACCTGGCTGAACAGTCCTAATGTGAACTGTTCCCAGAGATCGGTGCATGTTCATGCGTCTCAGCCAGGTTGGGGGAGGCTGGCTTCCCTCCCAACCAGGCCGAGCCGTGCGAACGTGTACTGATCTCTGGGATCGGGGCACGTTTATGCAGGTTGGGTGGGAGGTATGCCTTCCTCCCCACCTGGCTGAGCCGTGAAAACATACATGCTTCCCAGGGATCGGTGCATGTTTGTTTAGCTTGGGCAGGTTGGGAGGGGTGTGTGCCTTCCCCCAGCTGAGCTGCATGAACATGCTCACCTTCCAGGGACTGCACACTGGCCACAACACCCCCCTTCCTGGTGGTGGGGTGGGTGGGTTTCAAACCAAGAAGTACACGCTGGCCACCATGACCCTCTTGTGGTGGTGGGAGGAGGGTTTCAAAGAGCTAGAGCCGATGACAGCTCAGCTCTAGCCCTTTGAAACCCACGTGCTGGCCACCCCAACCCCCTCGCGGTGGCAGGGGGCAGGATTCAAAGGGCTAAAGCTGAGCTGTCATCAGCTGTAGCCCTTTGAAACCTGCCCGCCCACCACCATGAGAGGCTCCTCCTCCTCCTCTTCACTTGAGTCTTGGCACAGAGATCTGGGTGAAGAGGAGGTGGCCGCCCCCTCAATCAAGTACAGATGAAGGCTGCTCTTGGCAACCCCCCTGGAGAGTCGATTTTGACAGTTCTGTCCTGTCAAAGTCAGCTGTTTGGCGGGGTTACAGGAGAGGATCTCTTGGCTGCCCTTGATTGAGGGAGGTTGGGACAGTCTTCCCATAGGAATGCATTTAAAACCTGTTACCATATTTTTCACCCCATAAGATGCAATGGACCATAGGATGCACCTAGTTTTTAGAGGTATGTATGTGTGAAAAAATATTAACACATACATACTGCGGTCCTGGTCCATATGCAAAGACAAGCCTCCCCCCTCCCTGGCCCGCCTGGGTCTTGCAGAGGCCTCTGGACCCGGTGCAGGTCCTAGCACCAGCTGCAACCCTCACAGAGGCTTCCCGGCCAGGCTGTTGTACAAAAATTACCTTGCATGATTGATTTGTTCTATAGAATAGGAGATGGATAGAAAGCAGCCCAATTGGAGACAACAGAGATGAGAAACAGGCTAGAGAGTAACCACCCACCGTGATGACAATAGAGATGCAGCTCTATGGTCATCATGGTGGGTGGTTACTCTCTAGCCGATTACTTATCTCTCTGGTGTCCAGTAAGGCTGATTACTCTCTGTCTCCTATTATATGGAACAAATCAATCATGCAAGATTTTTTTAAAAAAAACAGATGGGTGGGAAGCCTCCATGGGAGCTGCAGCTGGGGCTGGGACCTGCACGGTGGCCAGAGGTCTCTGCAGCAGCTGCTCTGGAGGCTCCCAGTGGGGATGAATTCACCCCATAAGATGCACAGGCATTTTCAATTACTCCTGGGGGGTGCATCTTATGGGGCAAAAAATATGGTAACCCATTCCCTCTGGAACAGATTAATTGATTTTCAATGCATTGCTCTGGGAAACTGCTGCTCTACTTAAGAATTTTTCTACTTATGAGCATGCATTCAGAATGGATTAAATTTGTAAGTAGGGGTACCACTGTACATGAATGGCTTTGGGCTGTAGAACCAGTCATTTGGGTTTCCATTATTTATTTACTTTAATATACAAGAGCTTTGGATTACAAGCACGTTTCCGGAACGAATTATGTTTGTAGACCAAGGCTTTACTGTATGTTTACTGTATTTCTACAACAGGCCTGCCCAACAGGTAGACCGTGGGCTACTGGTAGCCTGCGAAATGTTCAAAAGTAGCCCGCCAGCCATCAATTTTAAAAAAAGTGAGGGGATAAAAGTTCTGGGTCTGCCAGCCTACTCTCTCAGCTGAGCGGGGCAGTTCAAGAGCCATGACACATTGAAATCTGTTCCCTCCAGAGCAGATTAATTGGTTTTCAATCCATTCCTATGGGAAATCACTGTGCTACTTACAAAAGTTTTTACTTATGAGCATGTGCTCGGAACGGATAAAATTTGTATGTAGTAGCCCTCAGGCACTTTAGGCCTGATAAAGTAGACCTTGGCCTGTTCAAAGTTGAACAGCCCTGGTCTACAGTATCTCCCTATGTCTCTTGGGCCTATCCATCGGTATCCTGGAGGAGGGAACAACCTTCATTAGGGTTTTCATATCCCACTCAGTCTATATGGTAATACAAAGCAGTTCAGGCTACTGATCACCAATGTTCTACAAGGGCATGGTACATGAAGAAGAAAAAGAAGAAGAAAGCACTTCCATTCACATAAAATGGGTGGCTCTTGCCCTGTTTTTACTGTTTCTTTCCATTCTCTGCAGTCCCCTGTGTCCTCCTAGAAAGGTACTCCTGAGAGTTAGAGAACCATCCAGAAGGGTATGGTAGCGAAGGCTGAAATAGGTAGAAAACTTTTTGGTTTTGCTCCTTTTACTACAAATGTCTCCAAAGTTAATTACAGTACTGAGACTTTTATGTGCCAGTTAATGAGAAAGAGGTAGACTTTGGGGGAGCTAAATCTATTCTTATCTGTAAGTCTCTGTGTTTCTATTGAGTATTTTTTTCTCCAGAAATTCAAACCCTGAAACAGTTTCCTCTCCAGATAAGTCTGTATGACAGGATCTTCAGGGAACTAGCAATGGATGCCTGAAGATACAGTGTAGGAAGAATCTCATTTGCCATAATTGACTGATTGCTTCCAATGCACTTGGACAGCCTGTGAAAGGTCTTGGGATTCCTATACATAACTGATTTATATTTCTCTCTACTTTTGTGCAAAAGAGACACGGTCATGTCCTTAGAGATGTATCATACTGATCCATTCTAGCTTCTCACTGGTTTAATGCTGATCTTGTTTTGTTAGTTCTTGATGACAGTATTAATTGTGGCCAGAGCTGGGGTAATCTGTTTTTAAAGGAGAACAACAAACTTCCAATGCATGTAATCTCTCCGATTTTCTCTTCAGTCACAGAGGGTGTTAAGTGCTATGAAAGCTATATTGAAGGAACTTAAAATGAACTTATTTTAGAACATGGTTCAGCATCAGCTAAAGTGATGCTATCAACATGTGCAGACATCAACGTTTACTTCTCCCTGGTAAATTCTTTTCATCCATCCTTTTGGAAATACAGAGCAGAGGATTACATATGAGTACTTTAGCCTTTATGTCATACATCCTGTTACTACTGTTTACCAAACAAAAAGGGATTAGAGTTGGTCTTAAGGAGGATTCAGAAGTCCTTGTATGTTTATAGGTCACAGATACAACATTTGTCTTGTCTGTAGAAAAACAGCAGGCAAAAAATGAGAACATGCAGGTTCTGGCTATCTAGTAAAACCACACACAAGTTATTTCTATTCAAAAAGATTTATAGTGTTAAAGATGTATGTTTAACAGTTTACTTGAAAATCATTCCAATGGTTGTCTAGAAAATACTGCTATTCTTCCTAAATACTTTAACTAGGTTTTTAAAATCATATTTTGAATAGGCATATTTCCTAGAAATATCAAATGCTCTAAATTGGGACATAATCTTAAGTGTTCCACTTAAACCTAAGTGTTAGTTGAGCTTTAACACCTGTGTCTGTCATTTTTAATCTGATCAGTTCTTGTAATTTTCCAATGGGGAAGGAAAAAACTAAGCTTTGTTAAGGTTCAATATACCATTAGCTGTTGCTAAAGCATTTCTGTTGTTAGGAAAGCTGATTTTTCTGCTGCTAATGGCCTCATTTTCAAAAGGCCTGAACATCAGTCTTTGCAAATAAATCCATTTTGCAGTGGTTAGGTAGTATATAAAAATGCATTCAGAAAAACAATGAAATGGAAATGGCTTGTAAACTGCATAGAATACTGTGTATCCACTAATGGGGTGGTATATAAATTAAAGTAATAAACACCATATATACTCGAGTATAAGTTGACCCGAGTATAAGTCGAGGCCCCTAATTTAACCCCACCAAAACTGGGGAAACTTATTGACTCGAGTATAAGTCTAGGGTGGGAAATGCAGCAGGGCCTGGCGGCTCCTCCTTTGTGAGCTGGGGGAGTGGTGTGTGATGTTTAAAATGACTTTTGGCCACCGAGGCAAGCGCTTGCCCTCGGTGGTTAAAAGTCATTTTAAGCATCACATGCCACTCCCCCATGATGCAGAGGGGGTAAGGAGAAGTGGCGTGCAATGTTTAAAATGACTTTTAGCCACCGACCCAAGCACTTGCCTCGGTGGCTAAAAGTCATTTTGAACATTGCACGCCACTCCACCGCAACGCGGTGGCGGTCGGTCGGTCAGGAAAAGCAGCACACAATGTTTAAAATGACTTTTAGCTACCGACCCAAACACTTGCCTCAGTGGCTAAAAGTATTGACCCGAATATAAGTCAAGGGCCCCCCTTTTCAGCCCCAAATTAGGGCTGAAAAACTAGACTTATATTCGAGTATATACCGTAAATTGTAATGAGGGGGATTTAATGTGTGTGCACTGGGCTCCACTGTCACAACTTACAGTTTTCGCCTTATACATGGGAGGTGAAATCTAATCACATCCCAAGAATTACAAGCTGAAGATAAGCATGGTATAGAGTTCATGTAGCAGAATGCTGGCTGCATAGCTCCCTGAGCTGAAGCACCTGGCTGTGGAGCCAAGTGTCATGAATTTGATTTCCCCAATGTGCCACCTGGGAGAAGAGCCAGCCTCTGTAATAATCGGGCAAGCTACACAGTCCCAAGATGCTCCAAGAACAAGGGAATGGTAAACTGCTTATGGTAAACTGCTTCTGAGAGCTGTATACCTTAAAAACCCTCAAGTCACCATAATTCAGAATTAACTTGATATGATATAATTGTATGCAGAATGGTTAAGAGGCTGGGGAGAAGTTTAATAAGTTGTTGGTGCACACCCTGCATTTTGCAGCGAGCTCACCAAGATCTTGGTACTATTTTCTGAATATCAGCCTGTTGTTTCATTCTCTCATCTGTAATGTAGAAAGCTAATTATTATGAATGACTGAGCATACAGGGGAGTTGTATGGAATAAAACTAAAATGGATGCATAAGAAATGCATTTAATATCTGAAAAACATTGTCATAGCATCAACAGTATCAAGTTGGGAGCAATCTTCTTCCCTTTAATTCGAATGTGTCTTTCCTTCCCATTTATAAAACTTGTAGAAATTTACCATAGAGCTATCTCTGCTTAGTGCAGATTGTCTAGAGATAATCAATCAATCAATCAATCAGTCAGTCAGTCAGTCAGTCAGTCAGTCAGTCAGTCAGTCAGTCAGTCAGTCAGTCAGTCAATCAATCAGTCAATCAATGCATCAATGAGTCAGTCAATCAAATGTTCTGGAGTGCTTGCAAGTTGACCATTATTATTGTGCAAGTTGACATGCAGCAGGTGCAAAATGCGGCGGTCAGACTGGTGGCGGGTGTGCGTCGATTTGACTACATCACCCCAGTCTTGGCTCGTCTGCATTGGTTGCCCGTTGTGTCCCGAATCAGATTCAAGGTCTTGGTTTTAATTTATAAAACCCTCCATGGCTTAGGACCTGACTACCTGGCAGAGCGGATCACCCAGCGGTCAACTTCGGCCCGGCCAACGAGGATGTCACGGGCGCACTCGCTTCAGGTGGCCACGCCCAGAGACGGCTGGAAAACCTCTACCCGGAGTTGGGCCTTCTATGTGGCTAGCCCCACTCTATGGAACCACCTTCCCAGCGAAGTGCACTTTGCACAGTCCCTGCCAGCCTTTTGGAAGGCTTTAAAGACCATACTCTTCTGAGAGGCATTTGGTGACTTAGTTTAGGTTTTTTTTTTCTCTTTCGCCCGCCATCCACTTTTTTGCCACTTTTTTGTTGTTATGTTGAGTTATTTTTACTTGATTGTTAAATTGTCGTTATTGTTCATTGTTTAGCTGTGTCTATTATTTTATTGTTGTGAACCGCCCAGAGTTCCTTCGGGAAGACGGGCGGTATACAAGCCTTAAAATAAATAAAAAGATGAAAAAAGTATCAGCAAAATGACATAACGTATTAGCACTTCAGTTGTTTGCTGATTTACTGCAGTGATACACTTACAGTAATGTATCCCCTACCCTTTTGTACTCTCACTTTATGGATATTAATATCTGTTTCAGGATGTCCCAGAGGACTCACAGGTGGTTGGAATTTCTGCCGCATCAGAGGTGATTCGCTATGAATACCATGTTTTGTATTCGTGCAGTTACCAAGCTCCTGTGCTTTATTTTCGGGCATGCTTTTTAGGTAAGATATCATGTACATGAAATAAATATTTAAAAGGAAATTAAATAAAATTTCACAAATTCCTTCTACTAAACTAGCAAGAAAGTTAAGTGGTAAAAAAATAGAGTGAACTATTGCTTTATGAGTCACTTCTCATGCATGTTTAAGATTCTGTAGGTAGTATCAGTATCCTTAGGCAGATGATATCATTTCACCCTGAAGAAATTTAATCTTTAGAGTTCTGGCAGCAAGCCTATGGTTGACTAAAGCTACTGATCATTTTTCTTTTTCTTTAAATGGCCCTCCCCCAATTCTACAAGCTAAAGAAACATACATAGGAATTGGATACCTAGGCCTGATTTTTGTAGAGGTGTCCTGATGTGGAATTACCCAAATGTTCATTTTAAATTTGTGATCCATTCTAATTTAGAATATATAAATAGAGAAAGCAGCTTATTTCAACTATGATATACTTCTTTTAAACTATTTGCACTACGAGCTTGCTTCATGTATTTTCATTCCTGGGCATTTTACTTTAACAGGTTTTCTTTTTGACAGTGTATTGCAACCTATGTCGCACAGTCATTTTCACTTATTTTTCCAGAATGCAGAAAATTCAGCCTCCTTCAAGTTCATTGTTACTCTGCTAGCAAGCATAAAGTGATAATACAGCGGCATTGTATGTACTCCATTCTCCCCTGTCCCAAGAGTATTAGCCTACCTGGGGCTAGGGAGTTGGATTCCTCAGGACATTTCTAAACTTAGTCTTCTGTATAGTAAGAGCAACAGCTTTTGTGTTTGGAATGATCTAGCTTTATCTAGATTAACACATCTGAATGTTGCTAGGGATATCGTTTCCTTTTTAAGTAAAAAGTAGCTTAAGCAGCTTTGAATGTGTTTTGTAGATTTAATCACTTGCTGCCTTATATTGTTTAATGGCTTTTAATTTTGCTTTGTTAGCATTTTAACCAGTTCTTAGCATGTAACGTGGATGAACATGCCAGGTGAAAGGATATTTAACTTGAGGTTCATTTTCCTACAAAAGACAATTCAGGGCACATTTTCAAGTTAGGATATATGGAACTTGGGGCATTATTTCTGGATCCATTGCTAGTAATGATTCCCTGATTCACACATGCCACAGTGCAATTATATTCTTGTATTCTTCTGATTATTGCAAACATTAAACGAAGCAGCAATATGCTGTTTCACTTGGTTGCAGATGAGAGAGTAAAGAGACTCTTGGTGCCCAAGTCACAAAGTAATTTAAATGTATAGGAAGGAACATGTTAATTTAATTGTAGTTTGGAATAATTTTATTTTTGCATCCACTGGAATAGTATACATTTTGGGAGCAAGTAGTTGGGGTGGAATAGTGATACTGTAGGTAAAGAGAATAGGACAATTCTCCTTTTTTTACAGTTCAGTATTTTCATCTAATTAGTATTCACTATGAGCAGTTAATCACCAGAGAAGAGCTCCCAGAGACAAAACAAGTTGTTTAGCTTGTCAGCATTGGGGAATCGGAGGTGTTGAAACATGACTCCTTATAGCTGGAAGTGGTATTACAAAAGCTGATGGATGATCTAATGCACAGCCTTAGTATTGTGTTCCAACAGCTCCCCTCGCAGTACAAAATTTTAATTGTTCCTATTTGTATAATTATGTGTTTTAAGCATATGTCATGGGGATTTAAACAGTAGAAAATAATGACTTTTAGATGATTTCTGTAACCAACTAGGGGTGCTTTATATCTTTGTAGCTTCCTCCCTTCTGCCCTGAAAAATGTGACACATGCTGATTTAAATATTATTTCTAATGGAGTCTATTTAAAATACCCTTTAGTTGTTTCACTAGTGACAGAACTGTTCCTATGTGGACTCATACCATTACATAGCTTTAAATGCACTTTAGTAGACAAGTGGCATATAAATTATAAAAAAGGGGTTAAATACAATTATTAGCCCCAGACCTAACCTGAAGTAGATCTACTGAATGGATTTCACTTGTTAAGCCAACTTTTGTTGGGTCCTATTGATTCAGTGGTCTACCCTAATTAGGGTTAACAGTTTGACTTTGTTCTATAAAACTGTATTTAAATCAGCAACAATGTGGCAACGTGTGTTGTGTAAATGTTTTCCAGGCAACCCCTGCTGATTGGAATCAAGGTCAGCAGTTGTAGAACTACTACAACTGACTCTAGTCATGGGCTCAGTCTGTGATAAAATGGTTCCTATATTAATGCTGTAGCATATGAGTAATGCTTTATTTTCAAGTTGATTTAACACTCTACAATCTAAATAAAAATACTTGAGTATCTGATTGGGTCATTGGTATAAAACCATTAATTGGAGCCCTGTTCAGTGGTATTGGAGTGTATATCCCCAATGCCACAGTAACAGAAGGCTTCCATGACAGCTGGCAGATTCTGGAAACTGTCATCCAAAAACCTAATTTTTCATATTTGAAGAAAGAACTGCTACCAAAAGATATGTAACACCTATACTGAATGGAGAAGCAGTTCTAAAATGATCCTCTGTGGAGAACCTCATACAACTACTAATTCTCTTTACGTGTGTATATAAACCAAAATGAATGGATTAACTTATTTTAAAAATGCATGGATTAATTTACAAAGAACATGACCTCTGGGCAGGAAATGTTATAATGTACTGTAGAATCATAGACTAAAACAGTTGAAAGGAGCATATAAGGCCAGTCCAACCCACTGCTCTATGTAAGAATCTGAATCAAAGCAAATCTGATAGATAATTGCCCAATTTTCTTTTGAATACTTTCAGCATTGGAATGTTCACCACTTCCAAAGGTAATTGGTTCCATTGGCATGCTACTCTTACAGTTAAGAAGTGTTATGCTGATATTCAGCTAAAATCTGGTTTCTTGTAACCTGAGCCCATTATTATTTGTCCTCCACTTTGAAAGATTGAGAACAGATCCTGCCCTTCCTCTGTATGACTGTATTTCAAGTACAGCACTGCATCCTAAAATGAATTTAATTTGTTCTAGGGTTCCATTCGTTTTATGAAAATTTTGTCATAAGAGGGACAGTTTCCCATAGGAATGCATTGAAAACCAATTAATCTATTCCAGAGGTTTTCAATGCATTTCTATGGGAAGGCTGTCCCTAGAAGCCCCCTCAGTTTCCAGCAGCCTCCAGCTCAACCTGACAGACCCTGTCAATGTTGCGCTAATTGAAGTTGATTGATGGGGTTACTATCCTATCCAGCAAACCTCCAAGCTTTTTCTCCTTATTTGCAAGGTAAGAACATAAGTTTTTGCCATGCTGGATCAGGCCAAAGGCCCATCTAGTCACAGCACTTCCTGTACCTGGTAGTGATTCCACCAGATGCGTTTGGGAGCGCATGAGACTAGGATATCCGTCTTTGACTGATAGCACTCCCCCTGCAACTGGCCCTTGAAGTACCCCGGTTTTTAAGCCTGGAGATTGCACATCTCCCTCATGGTTTGTAACCTGTGATTACATTTTGTTATCCCTAGGCCAAATGTCCAATCCCCTTTTGAAGGCATCCAGGCCAAATGCCATCACCACATCCTGTGGCAGGGAGTTCCACAGACTAACAACGCGCTGGGTGAAAAAATATTTTCTTTTGTCTGTTCGTACTCTCTCAGCCCTCAATTTGAGTGGATGTCCCCTAGTTCTGGTATTTTGTGAGAGGGAGAAGAGCTTCCCTCTATCCACTTTACTCATGCCCTGCATTATTTTGTACATCTCAATCATATCCCCCCTCAGGCGCTTTTTTTCCAGACTAAAGAGCACCAAATGTTTTAGCCTTTCCTCATAAGGGAGGTGCCCCAGCCCAGTAATCATTTTAGTCGCTCTCTTCTGCACCTTTTCCAGTTCCACTATGTCTTTCTTGAGATACGGTGACCAGAATTTTACACAATACTCCAGGTGCGGCCTTACTATTGTTTTGTATAATGGCATTATAATGTTCGCTGTTTTATTTTCAATCCCCTTTTTGATAATCCCTAGCATGGAATTGGCCTTCTTCACCGCTGCCACACATTGGGTAGACATCTTCATGGAGCTGTCCACCAACACACCAAGATCTCTTTCCTGATCCGTCACGGATAACTCAGAGCCCATGAGTTGATAGATAAAGTTTTGATTTTTTACCCCAATATGCATTACTTTACATTTGGGTACATTAAAATGCATTTGCCATTTTGCAGCCCATTCCCCCAGTTGGGAGAGATCCTTCTAGAGCTCTTCACAATCTTCTCTGGTTTTTATCACATGGAAAAGTTTTGTGTCATCTGCAAACTTGGCCACCTCACTGTTTATCCCTGTCTCCAGGTCATTTATGAACAGATTGAAAAGGACCGGTCCCAGGACAGAGCCCTGGGGCACACCGCTTTTTACTTCTCTCAATTGTGAAAATTTCCCATTGACACCTACTCTTTGTTTCCGGGATCTCAACCAGTTCTCAGTCCATAAGAGGACCTGCCCTCTTATCCCCTGACTGTGCAGTTTTCTCAGCAGCCTTTGGTGAGGGACTGTGTCAAAAGCCTTTTGAAAATCCAGATAGACTATATCCACCGGTTCACCCAAATTCACATGCCTGTTGACCTTTTCAAAAAATTCTAAAAGATTTGTCAGACAAGACTTACCCTTACAGAAGCCATGCTGATTTTCTCTCAGCAAGGTTTGTTCTTCTATGTGTTTTAAGATTTTCTCTTGGATGAGGCTTTCCACCATTTTCCCTGGGACAGTTATAAGGCTAACTGGCCTGTAGTTTCCCGGGTCCCCCTTCCTTCCTTTTTTAAAAATTGGTGTGACATCCGCTATCCTCCAGTCCTCCGGCACTGTGGCCGTTTTAAGAGACAAGCTGCATATTACCGTTAAGAGATCTGCAAGTTCATTTCTCAGTTCCCTCATAACCCTTGGGTGGATGTCATCTGGGCCTGGTGACTTGTTAATCTTCAATTTTTCAATTAGTCCTAAAACATCCTCTCTTTTAACCTGTATTTGATTTAACTCTTTAGTCAAGAGGGGCCGTTCAGGCCGCGGAATCTGCTCAAGGTCTTCTGTCGTGAAGACAGATACAAAGAACTCATTTAATTTCTCTGCAATTTCCAAGTCCTCCTTAACCTCCCCTTTTCCTCCCTCACCATCCAGAGGGCCAACTGGTTCTCTGGCAGGTTTTCTACTTCTAACATATTTAAAGAAGCTTTTATTATTACCCTTTATATTGCTAGCCATGCGTTCCTCAAAATATTTCTTTGCCTCTCTTATCATCTTCTTAAATTTCTTTTGCCAGAGTTTGTGTTCCTTTTTATTTTCCTCATTTGGGGAGGATTTCCATTTACAGAAATACCTCTCCTTGCACTTTAGAGCCTCTCTAACTCCACTCGTTAACCGTGCTGGTGCCCCCTTGGACTTAGAGGAGCTCTTCTTTCTTTGTGGTATGCACTTGTGCTGGGCCTCTATTACCGTTGTTTTAAACAGTCTCCATGCACTCTGAAGATATTGGATTCTTCTAACCTTCCCCTTCAATTTCCCTTCTAACTAGTTTCCTCATCTGAGGGAAGTTTGCCCTTCGAAAATCAAGGGTTTTTATATCTGATTTGCTTGACACTCTTCCTCCAACATGCATGGCAAAGTAGATTGCAGCATGGTCACTGTTCCCCAGAGGCTGAGTGACATTCACATCCCTGACCAGGTCCTGAGTATCACACAGTATTAGATCCAGAGTTGCCTGTTCTTGGGTGGGCTCCGTGACAAGTTGCTCTAAGGCACAGTCATTCAGCAAGTCGAGAAGCCCAGTTTCTCTCTCTTGCCCGGAGCTCGAATTGGCCCAGTCAATGTGGGGATAATTGAAGTCCCCCATGATTACTATCCTATCCCTCTTAGACACCTCCATGATTTCTCTCCTCATTTCAAGGTCCCCCTCAAGTTTTTGATCTGGTGGACGATAGAATACCCCAACTATCACATCACTCCTTGGACCTGGTAGTGATTCTATGGTGGAGTCAGACCCTCTGTCAATCTCCATTCTGCTGGATTTTACCCCCTTCTTTGACATAGATGGCCACTCCCCCTCCAACCCACCCCTCGCTATCCCTTCTATAGAGTTTATAGCCTGGGATTGCTGTATCCCACTGGTTCTCCACATTCCACCAGGTTTCTGTTATGGGTATTACATTTATGTTATCCCTAGCTGCCAAATGTTCAAGTTCTCCCATCTTTGCTCGGAGGTTTCGAGCATTGGCGTAGAAGCACCTGTACAGTGGGTCCTGCAACAACAGCTGCTGCTTTGTTCTCTCCCCCCCCCCAGCTTTTATTTTCAGTAGACAAACTATCACATTCCATTATTCTCCCAGTGCTAATACCTGCTATGTCATCTCTATGTGATTCTCTACCCTCTCCAACCTCATTCCCCGGGGATGAGGTGTTACTGGATGCCACTCAGCTCCTGTCGGCTTTTCCCCAGTTATCAGTTTAAAAGCTGCTCTGCAGCCTTTTTGAGGTTGAGTGCCAGCAATCTGGTCCCATCATGATTCAAGTGCCACCCATCCCTCCTGAACAGGTTTGGCTTGTCCCAAAATGTTCTCCAGTTTCTGACAAATCTAAAGCCCTCCTCTCGACACCATCACCTCATCCATGCATTGAGGCTTCTGAGCTCTGCCTGCCTGGCGGGTCCTGCACGAGGAACAGGTAGCACTTCTGAAAATGCTACCTTGGAAGTCCGGGACTTCAATCTTTTTCCTAACAACCTGAATTTGGCTTCCAAGACTGACCGCTTGGCCTTTCTGACATCATTGGTACCAACGTGTACCATGACCACTGGCTCCTTCCCAGTTCTCTCTAACAAGCTATCTAGATTTCTTGTGATGTCTGCAACCTTTGCACCTGGCAGGCCAGTGACCATACGGTTATCATGCTCATCACAAATCCATCCCTCTGTATTTCTAATTATAGAATCCCTTAGTATAAGGAGCTTCTCTCCTGCAGCCTGTTCATCTACATGTACCTGATCCTGGTTTGGGGCAGGGGAAGTGTTTTTCCCCTTTTGCTGGCTGCCCCAACCTGGGGGGGAGTGGGCGAGGGGTGAATTGCCCACTCATCTCCTTTCTGCCTCCTTCACCCGGGTCTCTGTTGTGAGCCATTTTGGTGTAGAGACTTGGGCGAAGGGGTGTGTGGCAGTGGCTTGTGGGCTCGATCCTAGCCCCTGCACCTCCTCATCCAAGTCATTAATAAAAATCTGGAAGAGCCCTGGATCCAGGGCTAAGCCTTGTTGTTCCCACTTATCTGCTCCCAGTTTAAGAAGGAGCCATTTTAAAGCACTTTCTGTGTACAGTTCTGTAGCTAACTGAGTATCCACCTGACAGTTGTTCTATCCAGCTTGCACTGAGTTAATTTGCTAATCATATTATTAATGGGGCAGTTTGTCAAAGGCTTTGCTGAAGTCAAAATATATTATGTCTACAGCATGCCCACGATCTACCAGGGAAGTTACAATGATAAAAAAATGAGATAAATCTAGCAGGATTTGTTCTTAACATGTTCACATGGGATTCTAGATATTACTGCATTGTTTTCAAGGTACTTGCGGAGTGATTACTTTATGATCTGTTCCAGAATTTTTCGCTGGGATTGATGCTGGGCTGACAGTGTTCCCTTGTTCCTCCTTTTGCCCTCTATGAAGATAGGGACAATGTTAGACCTCTTCCATTCATTAGGCACATCCCACATCCCCAATGATTTCAAGAAAATAATAGATAGTGGCTCTGAGATCTCTTCCTCCAGTACCTTCAGTGTCCTTTGATGCAGTTCATCTGGCCCTGGGTATTTGAACACAATCAAATTAATAATCTCAAGCTGCAATTCTCTCCCCTCCCCTTGCATTTCACATTTGCCTGGAAGGTCATGGGTGTATTTTGGGAAAAGACTGAACTGAAGTAGAAACTGAGCATGAGAAGATTTGTGATCAACACAGCTGTTATAGCTGCAGCATTTTGTGACATCTTCAAAAGGACCTTGCTGTTAATGGGAATGTTGCTGTATTACAACTTATGTAGTTGCAATCACACGTTTATGTAGTTATTATAAACCTAAAGCTTTAATCTTTATCTATTTCTTATAGTTACAAAACACACACCCTACTCCTGCTATATAACAAATAGTCACTGAAGTGAATTTCCTTTCAAAGCTGAATATTTACTAAAAGTTAGAAGTGAAAATTTCTTCCATATATGTGAGAGAGGAAATGTTTTTTACACAATGGTACTGCTGCTAGATGTGCAGTAGGTAATCCCTGATCTAGTAATGGGAAATGATGCTGTTTATGGAAGACATTTCTGTACTATTTTGCCTTTGAAGACCAGGCATCAAATTTTCTTTTAAACAACGACAACAACAACAACAATGCCTGGCTACCAATATTGTTTAATGGTTTTGTTCTAGAATCGGACATATTCAATCAAATAATGTGTAAAGGAAGATTATATTTAATATAGTACTGTATATGTGTAACTGAAAGATAGCCAAGCTTGGGAGACATATTGGAGAGAGGAGATCTATGGCAGGGCTAGCTTCCTCTTTTACATGCACAGCATTGTTAAAGGGCAGATAGAGCACAGCAGCAAGAACCCATTTTATTTGTGTTTCAACAGGCCCACCATGATTTCTGGCTTGTATTCCATTATGATAAATTATTACATAATAATTTTGCCTGTTTCCTTTACCTCTCCAATGTTTTTATTTTCCTATATTTTGTTTTATTTTTCACATTTTGAATTTATTCTTCCTAAGACGTGAACTGGGAAGCCTGCTTTCCATTTTGAATATTTTCAAAAAACAAAATGAAACTGAGTCTGATGACAGCAGTATTTCAAGTTGTATCTAAATATGACATTCAAATGTTAATTAGATGAATAAATCTTGTTTATTTCACAGGGATGAAAATGTCAATGGAATAAAACAATTTATTACAGGGTAATGGCCTTTGACATCTGATAAATGCCAAGATACTGATAGTTATTGAAAATGTATCAAAACATTCTCTCATTTACAAAAAACAAATACTGCGACAAAAAGTATATGTCTGTTCCCAATATGAAAGTACTGTTGTGTTATAACGCCTCAGCCTCTATGCAGTATCTAGTAGTAGATACCAGTAGGTGGTCAGGAATCCTCTGTGTCATCCTTTCTCAACTTTATATCCTGCAGGTGCATTGATCTATGGTAGGGAAAATGGGACTAAAAGTCCGCAAACTAAAGAGGGCACCAAGTTGAGGAAAGAAGACAGAACATACTTATTCTGATACTTGGGTGAGGCAGGTGCAAAATGTCAATAAGCAATTCAGCTGCCTCTTCCATGCTCCACAAATACTGTATTTTTGACTAAGAGTTTGTGTTATTCTCAGTGTTGGTTCTATGTTTGCTGATGAAATTGTCAGTAAACATTTTTTTCTATGTAGCTTATCTCATAATGAATTATATGGATTTCTTTTATTCAGATGGAAGGCCTTTAACTTTGGATGAAGTATGGGAAGGCGTGCATGAATGCTACCAGGAACGCCTCTGGCAGGGGCCATGGGAAACCATCACACAACAGGTTAGAGACTTCTAGCTTGATATAATAATTTTATTGAAGACTAGATATTAATGTTTATGTAATGTGTTTGCACAGGCAGATATAAATATTGTTAGACATTATCAAGAAGTACTGAACTACATTGTTATGTTCCATTTGACATACGGTCACACTATGAGTTGCCATAATTCAAAGGTATTCTGTCCCTATGAATGAATGATATCCATAATGTCCTGTCCTCAACCGCCCTATGTAGCTCTTGTAAACTCATGGCTGTGGCTTCCTTGATGGAGTCAGTGCATCAGACATAAATACAGCTCCGTATATTTAACTTGTCTAGCTTGCATACTGTAATTAAACTGTAAACCGCCCAGAGACTACTTGAAGTGGTATGGGGTGGTATATAAGCAGAACACTTTGCTTTGCTTTTGCTTTCATTGTTAAGGAGAGGAATTGATTAAATTCATTTCATAAAGTTGAGAGATGTTGGCAAAATAGGAAATAATTGAGGGATTAGAGGAGTTTTTCAGTATAATACTTGAAGCAGCCAATTGTCTACAGGGTTATACTTCTTACTATTGCATCTCCTCCTTGCATCCAAATGGAGTTTTAAAATAGTCTATGAGAGTGTATTTTTCTCTCCAAATAATGATCCACTATATGTGGAACAATTCCCAGATCCATTTTGAATAAGAATTATCTCATGGGAGATAGCATTGTTAATACTACATTTAGTACTACAAAGTATGTGCAGTATATCTGTACTGCAGCTTTTAAATCAAGATGAATTTCGGTTGTATTGATAAATTGACACAAATATGTTAATTCTTAATTAACTTGGGGGGGGGGCAGAAGGAACCTGAGTTTAAAGATAAGTGCTAAAGCCAGACCTTTTTGGACAAAAAGAGAAAGACAGACAGAAATGTTTTCTTTCTGTAATCAGAAGTACTGCAGCTTATGCTTCTTGTGTAGACATGCAAAATATCTGAAAATGTGGAGGATGCTGAAAAGAAACCTGTATTTGTTTGGAAAGTTTCAAGGAAAACTAAAATCCTGAAGATAAAATGTGTACAATGCCTATTTTCATGTCAAACTAAAATTTACTGCTTGAGCTACATAGAAAATTTCAGTCAATAATTATTTCTCATATAAACTCACTAAATTTTCTCTATACTGTGGAAGTGGTTCTACAGAAGTATAATTGTGAAAAGATACTTAAGTGAGAACTGCAAATTGCTACCCACCAGGTTTTATCTCTCTTGCCACCTAAGAAAGAAGAAAATGGGAAAAAAATGACTTAGATGATAAACAATATGAAGTGTATTGCTTGAAATGAAACAGCCTTGCTTACCCTGTAATTGTCTCTACTAATGCAGTACAGAATTAACTCAGAATAAGGAAAGCAGCCGTTAATAAGAAGTGAATATGCCTAATCTCTTATGAAGATGACAGCAATCACTGGATGCAGAAATGCAGCTTGGATTTTAGTGTTTATATTATTGTTCTGTGATTTTAATTTTTATATTGTGCAGTTCCTGGTATTTTGATTGAGTGAAACCTTGTATTTCCAAGTCATTTCCCTGATTCCCAAAAAGAAAGAAAAAGTGATTTGTTGTGTTTCATCATTCCCCAAGTCACCAATTTTCCTACCAAATGAATTGAAAATGTTTCTTTTTTTCTATTCCTGTTCTTTGACTTGGAAGCCTTCTAATTTGGTGTATGGATATTACCTTTTTATGTACAGAAGATAGTTTGTTCTCCCCTCAGAGTAGAAAAAGAACTATCCCACAATTCAGTGTTGCTGTGTTCTTTGTGGCATACTGTGTTGTGATGTGCCTGGTCATATGTAAAGTAGGCATGGGATTTTTGAATTTTTTAAACTAGGGATCTCATAATTCTACATTCTGGGGATTATATCTGACAGACCCATACTTACAGATGACTAAATATGGCTCACCTGGGGAAAAGCCTTGTTGGGAATGCTGAGCATAAGCCTAGATCCACTATAGCTTCCTTTGAAGAAGGAAAGCTGTCCTGCTGCTAGCCAGAAGCTTCCTTTCTGAACAGGAAACTAGGCTGGAACCAGAGATTGTCTAGACCAGTGTTGGTGAATTTATGGCACAGGTGCCAAAGGTGGCACTCGGAGCCCTTTCTATGGGCACCCGACATCACCCCTTCACAGCCACCAGTAATAAGGTTAAATTGCTGTATTGGCACTTTACAGAAAATTACTGGATTTTGAATTGCGGTTTGGGCACTCGGTCTCTAAAAGGTTCACTATCACTGGTCTAGACATTTATATGAGCTAAAGTTGCCAGATTATGTCTGTTTCAAAACATATATATATATGGAAAGATAATTGGGGGTGGGAGGATAACCTCCCGGTATGTAGATATTTGCCCTCAGCCTTTGTGAAATATGCTTCTGATAACATAAAACATGTCTGCTTTTTTATTATTTCCCTTCTTTTCACACAAATAAATTACAAACAAATAGTATTATTACACTTGTTTACAAGAGTCTAAGGTAGGAGTGATTACAGTTTAGTTTTCTTTTAATAAACAGGAATTCTTATTCACAGAGGGTTAGCCAATAATAGAATGTATAAACAACACACCAAGGGTGAGAACATCCGGGAACCCCAAGTTTGAGAACCACTGCCCATATCTTGGGTAGTTTAGATACAGTGAGCACCTTGAGCCTTAAAATCTTCAAGAAAACAATGAAGAAGAAACCCTGAGTTGTGCAGAACCTGTTCACGTTCTGGTAACACTGCTGAATTCTCTCACGGTTAAAATAGAGTGATATCATCCTTGGGGTGGATCCAGAGTTTAAGAGTACCTAACAGGAGTACCTTTCTTTCCTGCCAACTGCTGCTTTCCAAATATGGCTCATAAATGCTCACAAGGACCTTGGTGAATGGCGTGGCTTGTGGCAAGAGGAGCCAAAAGACTCTTCTTTCTCCTTGTCTGCCTCAGCACAGGCAGAGACGAGGGGGAACAGTCTGCTCCAAAGATTGGGAGGCTTTCCTAAGCACGTTTCTGGGAGTGTAGGGGATCTGCAAAATAGAAAAGAGGAAGGGGGAAATAAACTGCCACCCATAATTTTTGCAAACTCCCGTTGGAGAAGAATTGAGATATATAGCAGTTTGTGATTTGGTTAACAACTGTAAATATTCATTCATTCATTCATTTATATATATATATAGCCGTTTGACATAATCTAGAAAAACTTAGGAAGCTGTCTTATACTGTTGGTGGCAATTGGATTTACTTTCTGGGTATCATCGATTGTACGTGCTGGGCTCAGGGCTCTCATCACATTGGTAGCTGCCTTATAGCAAGTCAGATCATTGATTCATTCAGCTCAATATATAATGCACTGATCTTCGGTGGCTCTTCGGGGTTTTCTAACTTTTACATCAAGATGCCAGCTATTGATATTTGTGCCACCTGCATCGAGAGTAATTCCTTCAAATGTACCTTGATAAATTTAGATAATTTCTTGGCCAGATTCAACTGAGCTGAAGTACATGGATTCAAGGTGATTTAGTCAGACTGATGTGTGGGATTCAGCACACACAGCCAATTAGTTTGGCTGAAAGTATTTTGCACTAGGCATTGACAAATGATTAAAGTAGCATAAGGAAGGGGGGATATAGATATAAGTGGTCTAGCTGTACTCATCCACATGGTGTGTTAGACTTCTATCAGATGGTTTTGCTGGCAGCTGTGGCTAATGCTACAACTATGATTTTTAGTATTGGGTTTGGGGTCATCCCCCCCCCATTTTTAAGATAGTGGTATGATGTCACCAGCCCTCATAGTAGTTAAGTGTTCGGTACAGGAGAGGAGACGCAAACTGGATAAAGAAGACCTGTTGTGCAAATGTAATCCTTCCTTCCTGCCTCCCCCTCCTTCTGTTGTCTCCTCTGTGTTGTCCCTTCCATTAGCAAGAAGGCCTTTGGCAATTTAAGAGCCTTAAACCACAACTTGTTAGCTGGTGCACTGGTTTTTCTCTTTTTTTTATTTGCAAAGTAGTACTAGGATTTTAATTAAGAGGTTCTATTTTCATTTTAATTGTATTTTAATAATAACAATAAATTTAGTTCCATTTTAATGTTCAGAATATAACCTTAGGTAAACCAACTATGGAAGAGTGGATAACAGATCAGCTAGTATTTCTGTATTTCTTTAGAAGGTCCAAGATGTTCAGTTGATTTCATCTTGATTGTAGAGGTTCTTAGGTGATGGGGTTTGGAGAGATGTCTTCTTTGAAGTTACCCTATGGCAAGCTTAGTTGCCTGGTTAATGACAATGAACATATTTCAGCACTAACCATCCTCCGTGTTACTGCTATAAAGTTGGACTAGTTTTTAATATTAAGAGCTATTCATTTTCAATATGTAGTTAAAAACCTGGAAGACATGTTCTTTATAGTACTACAGTAATTCTGTCCATTACATCACTTAATTTATGACAGTATTAAAACACAAAAATCAATAAACATTATTTCTGATATGTCAAGTATGTTAATGATGGCTTTTTAAAGGAAAATATTCTCAAATGATTCTAAAGGAGGGCTTTGATATAGTGGTGCCATGGCAGAGAAAAGTGAAATTGGGGTATGGAAGTTTTAAATCTTTGTGCCAAAGTAGCAATGAGTATGTATAGGTTGCTATTCTTAGACTTAAGAATCTTCCTGGACATATTGCAGGATTTTTTAAAGGTTATGTATGGTGCAGCTTAACAGAAGGTTCTTAAGATTTCTTGTTAAATTTATTCAAGATATATCAACAGTTTCTACAAAATATCATTTCTCATATCAGCACTGTGGAAAATAAAATCATGAGTATTGTTCCATGGCTAAGCAACATTTCTCCCTCAAATGATTTCTTGTAGGATTGGAAGTTTGCATACATGGGTCTAAAATCAGAGTACAGTATTCCTAATTTATTTGTGGCAGCTCCTTTCTTCACTTTAAGAATAAGATATAATTGGATGATGTAACTGTCCCCCCCCCCAATACTGTTTCAGTCCGATGTTCCAACTTGTATGAACACCTTATATTATCTTGCTAGGTTACAGCACTTCCTGGCAGTGTGCTTACCACTGTTGCTTTTGCCCAGTTCAGGAACTGGCATTGAAATATTTGATGAAGAATCCACAATCATCTTCACAGTAACTATGACGACAATACAGTACATGATTGCTTTCAGTGTTGTAACTTAGTAACACAGTAGCATGACTAGTCAACATAGCGTTTTTTAGAGCTCTATCTTCCGGTTTCAAGAAATTAATGTCTGTTACAAATAAGAGACAACAGTCAAGCTTTCAAAACATCAAGACATATGGTCAACTTCATATGTTCTATCACTCTTTTTCTTATTGTTCAGTGCATGCCTGTAGCAGATCTTTCTACCTGCAATGCAGTTTTCAGTTTGTATTATTTTCCTGCCCTTCCACCTGACAAGATAGTGGAGTAGCATGAAAAGTATTGACAGCATATGAGGGTTGTGTGTTTGTAGAGTTTGAAGATGTTGATTCTTTGTTTGTTTGTTTTTAGGCTGCCTTTTTCCCAACAAGGGGACCTAAGGCAGCTCACGGTACAGTGTTTTCCCGAAAATAAGACACTGTGTTATATTTATTTTTTCTGAAGAAGACGCACTAGGGCTTATTTTCAGGGGATGTCTTATTTTATTAAGTATAATATGCTTGAATGTCAGCCCTGCACACAACCATAGCCATGCCCATCGCTAGGTCTTATTATCAGGGTAGGGCTTATATTTAACAAATGCATAGAAATCCTGCTAGGGCTTATTTTTGGGGGAGGTCTTATTTTCAGGGAAACAGGGTATTAAAAGGAATAGATTTTGAAACCTAAGAAGAAGTTGAAAACAAAGTACACACTAGTTAAAATACAACTGAGTAATTAAAAGCAAGTAAACATTAAAAACTGTAACTCTAAGAAGGCATTCAGGGATTCATTCATGGTTATTAAAAGCCTGCCTGAAAAGACAGGTCTTCAGCTGTCATCAGAAGGATGCCCTTACCATTTCAAACTGCTGTGTTGAAATTACTGCAGTGTTAGAAGCAGTCTAGGACAGTTGTTCTTGCCATTGACCCTTTGGGCTAAGGTCAACTTGATGAAGATGAATGTTCTCTCT
Source organism: Phrynocephalus guinanensis (assembly GCA_037367245.1). Classification (NCBI taxonomy): domain Eukaryota; kingdom Metazoa; phylum Chordata; class Lepidosauria; order Squamata; family Agamidae; genus Phrynocephalus; species Phrynocephalus guinanensis. The sequence goes on along the minus strand of CM074738.1, from coordinate 80,593,494 downwards.
GAGGACGTTGACATCCTGAGAAGACTTTCACAATTGTTCAAAAATATATTCTTGTATACTGTCAGTGCCTGAACATGTATTGTAAATTCAGAATTGTAACTCTTGACTGAACATGATAGATTAATGTTCCTCCTTGTTAGCACTGCCATAGTACTACCTGATTAGAGGAAGAGGAATCAGATTCATTACTTTTATGAATGTTCCCAAATAGGTTAGGGTGGTGTGGCTGGGTTCTCACAGTATGTATGGGCCTCTTGGAAGGAAACAGCCTGCTTACCCAATTTGGCTGTTTCACATATAAGGAGTATGCAATTATTGTATAGCTCGATATGGTTCCAGAACTTTAATGAGAGCACATAGTCCCCCAAATAGCCCAACAGCTTCTCTTTAACGGCAAACCTGAATGTTGGAAGTCAAAACTTAAACTTGAGTGACCATACAAGGCAATTTGCCTTAAGCAAATTGGAAACAGCTGTTTGTACCTGCAGAATTGGCAAGGCAACAGGGTTGAATGACATCTGTTTAAAACAGATATAACATGTTGGTACAGTAACAAAAATTGAGCCTTTCTTTAATAATAATAAATTTTGGAGAAAGTCACAAGTGATTGCTATTGTGAGCCCATATATTGAAAAAAAAATCAGGCTGATCTCACTACTTTGTTGTTTGATTTTTAACTTTTTAATGGAAGTACCACTCCTCATCTCACAACAAGTAGGCTTTAGAACTGGGAAGAAGTGTACAACATGAATCCTATGTTTAATGCAACATATTGAGAACAGCTTGGAACCTAAGAAGGTAATGATCAGGTGCTGCACGGTCGGGAAAGCCAGGATGGAAGACCAGGCTTTTGAATTTCGCCTGCCCATAACCCTCTCAGGTTGTGGGTGGGCGAAATTCAAAAGCCTGCCTGGCTTCTAGGATGGAAGACCAGGCTTTTGAATTTCACGCACCCATAACCCCCTTGGGTTGATAGCACACAAAGTTCAAAAGCCTGCCTGGTTTTCCTGACCATATAGCACCCAATTCACACTTTGAAATGTCAAAGGGTGCAAATTAAGATGACTGGGTCCCTAGTTCAAAGCCCAGCTGTGCCATGTACCAATGAATCTTTCCTATAAAGATTTAAGTACATAATACTGATTGCGAAAATGGTGAAGGGAACCCCATTCGGGAAAACACATGTAATTATAGTCGATTTGAATTTCGAACGACTATAACTCAGGTACAAATATCTATCATGTGGCTGCAAAACACAAGTCCCAGCCCTTGCAAAACAGACTTTAAAAACATGCACATGGCAAGGATCAGGTTCCAAAAAACAATGCAACCCCACTACCAACAACAACAACAACAACACAAAGCAAAACTGACTTTAAAGGCATGCACACCATGAGGATCAGGTCCCTACATTTGCACCACTTGAGAAATGCACCAAAAAGTTTTAAAATCTCCAAAAGTGCTTTCATGGTGCTCAAACCTGATGAAAATGGTGCCAAAACAAACTGTAATAAGGCATTTACAAAATGCCTAAATGTTGATAATGACCTGCCTAAATGGGGTCACTGACATGGACCCCTTGCAATTTGAAATCGACCCCTTGGGCTCCATATAGACCACTTTGGGAACCTCTGATTTAGGACAATGACCATACATTTCCTGCTCAGTTGGACAGATTTCAGATGGTAGAACAACTTCTAATAGATGTATTTAAATAACTTCATGCTTATTATGATAGAAAGCAACTTGAAATCAAACCTAACACTCAAATATGTGCCTTCCATCTGGGAAACAAAGGCATCACAAAAACACCAGGCTACTGGTAGGACTTCCAAATGAATCATTGCTTTGCCCCCAAATACTTGGGCATTACTTTGTTTAGATCATATGCTGTCATGTAAGAAACTGCCCCAATACAAAATGTTTCCACGTAGAATAATATTCTTCAAAAGCTATCAGCAAGCACTTGGAGCACTCAGACACTGAGAACTTCAGGTTTGGTCCGATGCTACTCTGCAGACAAAAAAAGTCAACCTGGTATTGTATCATTCAGCCCATGCAAAATAAACAGATGAAGCTTTGTTAACATGAACATTAAAAATCTGGCTCACCCAATTTCTGCTCTTGTTTCCTACACATAGAGCAACCAAACATTTCCTTTATAGTCGTCAGTTTCCATTTGTGTAGAGGATGAGACAAGAGACAGAGAAAGGATTGGCTACATGCCTACAAGCCTTTTAACCGCATCTGGTAAGGGAAGGAGGGGTACTTGTAAAATCCCCTCACTATCAGGAATAGTTGATACATGTTGATAGCCAGCAGGCTAGTAATGTGGAAAACTTGGGCTGGAAAGGGCATCATCCATTTCCACTCAGAGGTCTTCGTCACATAAAATATGTTCAAGTCTTTTGGATTTTCGTTTCATTTTACTCTGAATTGTCCCACCAAAGATATTTTGTCAGGATGCTGGTGTGTGAGAGGAGGTTTCTGTGTGGTATGTACACAGAAAAGGTATAATATCCCTAATAGTCCATGTGTAGTTCTGTTTCTGCTTGCAGAAGAACAGTGATGAGTAGTGTCAGGAGCCATGTGTGTAGAAGCTTTCTTAAGATATTTCTTAACATATGCTTCGCAATTTATCTTCTTTTCTTAATTTAACAGTTTTTAAACTTCACACGAGTGGTAAAAACAATCTGCTCTTCTAAAGTCTTTTATCTGTTATCAGATTATATTAACTACTAAATAATATTTCTGCTGTCTTATTTGCTGTCTTTCTTAGCTTGTTAGGATGTATGCTTAACCTTTCCGTAAATCATGCAGCTCCAGAATATATTTTAAAATCATTTATTAAAATGACATACAGTACATGTTCACCAAAAAAGTTGATGACTAAGTTAATTTTATTTTGGCAAGTATTGAAAAATATATCATCTGTTTATTTTAATGAAAAAAATAAGTGAAGCACCAATTCTAAGCACAAAAATTGGTCTGCCAATTTTCCAAAATAAACTTTTCTTATATAGTACTGTACATGTTTAATCAGTTGCAAACCTTAATTATAATTGAGTAGGCATACTTCGTAGTGGGATGTACAGGTTCTTCTGGGTTCATGTAGCACTTTCTTCATATATGCTCAATTATGAAACAGGTTGTTGGAAGACCTTATTTTGTAAAACAAGATGCAAAGGTAAGAGGATACAATTGAAAAATATCCTTGACAGTCGATTTGGGTGAGAACTGAAGAAAAAAGGAGTCAGCTTCTGGGATTTCCCCTTCTATGGTGTCACTTTGTGAATGGTAATGAGCAGAAGAGGGTTCCTTTAGACCAGTGGTGATGAACCTTCGGCACTCCAGATGTTTTGGACCACAACTCCCAGAGCCCTTTGTCACTGGTAATACGGGCTTGGAATTCTGGGAGTTGTGGTCCAAAACATCTGGCATACCAAAGGTTTGCCACCGCTGCTGTAGAACATCTTGACTGCTGCCATTGGTATTGTCAATGGCCAGGCTGGCCTTGGCTATGTAAAGGCTTGGCATCCTTTGTTGGCAACATGAGCACGATATTGTGCAGCAACCTTGGACCATTTCCTGTTTTTTTAATTGTGTGTATAGAAGCACAATATTCTACATTCATAAACCAGAGGCTTTGAAGAACTGAATAGTGAACTATGAAGCATGCATATATGGGCTTACCAGTAGTACCTCTGGGGAAAAATCACAAGGAACAGTCTGATCACTGAAATGTAGCTGTGGTTTTTCAGCCATGTCATTTAGCAGAAAAGGAAATGAATGTGTTGTACTATGCTGTGGACTCCCCAGACAAAACTCAGCAACAAGCAATTCTGTTGATTCTATATCCAGAATCCCAGCAGATGCTGAGGCCTTGTGCAGATATATGCCTGGATAGCATCCTAGAGCCTTACAATTAAAGTCTGGTTCAGAATCAGTGACTTTCCTTTTGATGAATGCAGTCTGTCTGTTGAAAAAAAAAACATATGATAAATTAGCTCTTGATGTCCCAGGGGCAACCAAGACCAAAACATCTGAGAATTTACAACCTGGAAGTCACAGTCCCATGTTTGTCAAAATTCTCCTACAAGTTTTTCAGACTGTAAACACCCCAAACTTCATCCTCCTGTCATTGGTCTGCAATCACCTAAGTGTGTGAGTTCCTAAACAAGCAGTTCAAAATATCATCTCTGACCCAGAACTTTATTGTTATTTATTTATCTAAAATATTTCTGCCTCACCTTTCTCCATCCCTCTCTATGACATACTTCAGAGACTGACTCTACCTTTCTCCTTTTGTCAGTGGTGAGACAGAACTCAAACTCCTCAGTGTGGACAATGAGAAAATTCAGGTGTCCCATCAAATTTGGCATCCTTCCATCACAAGGCATGCTAAAAAAAAATGCAATCTACAGAAGTCTAAACAGAAAAGATCTGCTTGCCATAGAACCGGTATGTCCCTACTATGTAGCGCAAGGTTTCTGCTCAAAGCATTTTGCTGTTCTCAAAAGGTGAAACATCCGCAGTCTCCTGAGGGTGAATCTTTTTGCTTTAGCTCCAAATTCCCAGTAAAAATGTTTTGCTCACTATCCCCATGAGTTAGTATTATTCACTAGGATATACTTTCTCAGTCATCCTTGAACTCATCCTACTTAGCTAATTGCCACACATCGACTGTCTTTTTGAGAAAAACACCACTGCCTGGCATCTACAAAACAGCGCTGTGGTCATATATAACAAACTTCGTGTATCACGTTCTGGACCAGATGCAAGGTTATATCAGAATATGAGTTACAGCTAAACTGTCTTGTTCTTGGTTCTTTGTGACATCTATCCCCACCAAGGTGAGCTAGCTAATTTACTGCAATAGTCTCATAGACAGTGAAGAAGATATTGTCTTCCTAGGGCTGTGTTCTTCATGTGATCATCTGTTAACCTGCATAATCTGCCCTCCTGCCCTGTGTGGATATATGACAAGTATTATTGGTGGATACAGAACTGAGAAAAAAGTGAAAGACTGTTGAGATGTGCACTGGAATGGATAGGGCTTTTACAAAACTTGTTTGTTCAGGTCTAGAAGATTCTAGAATGTCCTGCAAAGCTCCTTCATATCTCTCTCTCTCTCTCTCTCTCTCTCTCTCTCTCTCTGTGTGTGTGTGTGTGTGTGTGTGTGTGTGTGTGTGTGTGTGTGTGTGTGTGTGTGTGTGTGTGTTTAATTCTCCATCAGAATAAAATGGGGGGGGGCGGATACTAATGCAACCTAGCTATATTTTAGCATGCTTCATTTTTAGGGCTTTCACTCAGCAGCCACTTTGCTTCTCCCCTTGCTTTTTGCAAGGACAATGTCTGTTTGGTATTAAGGAGTATCAGGAGGTGGCTTCCATGCAAATGAACTGCTGGGAGAATTCCAGAAGCAAAATAATCATCCCGTAGGATGGTGATGGTTTTTAAGAAATTGACAGAATTGAATTTTTATTTTGTGATGGGAGATAAAGGTGAAGATAACTTGTTTTAATGTGCATTATGTCTTTTTGCATTTGCCAGTATGATCCATTGGACTGTTATTTACAGATGGGATATCTATTTAATTGAATGCCCATGATCCTTTTCTCAAGGATTCCAGGAAAGAAATTTTACTATGGTTCCCCTCTCCCTTTTAGTTTGAAGAATAGCTGAGGTCTCAGGTGGTAGTGAAAAAAAGAGTTCAACCACAAATGTTTTCTGCTGCCCTTGATAAAAGTCTTGACATCCTCCTATGAATGATTTTCATCAGAGCTGCATCATGCAAACTGGATGTGGCAGAGGATGGTTTGGACAACAATCCCTTTCCACTGTAGGAGAAATGAAGAGGCCATAAATGCTATGATGGATGCTCCAAGGCAGTTTAATGTAGCACTGGAGAAAATAGAAGCCATTACTACTGGAGGAGCTCCAGTTATGACAGGGTAAATAAATGGTGCTGTTACAGGAAATGTACCAACAACAAAATACCTGCTGTTTGGGGGAAGGGAAGTAAAACACACAATACCAGCTATCCAGAACTAATTACCTTGCTGTATCCATTACCCAAAAGTGACATTCGTTGTTAATTGAAATTTGACATGGATAATATTTCATGTATTATTTTAGGCATTATCTCACAGTGTGCTTACTTCTTAAAGTTGTATAACCCAGTTCGAAAGCTCTGTTTTGTCAGTGGTGAAACTTCAGTGGAGTTTGAATTTCAAAGAATAGAAAGAGTGTGCTTCATGGGTCTATCACTCCCCACCACATGGAGATCTGGTGGAAATGATACTTTATTTAATCCTTGATAACAAGGAAAAAGAAAGATAAAATATTTGACCCTAGAGATATCTGTCTTCATTGAATGTAACTTTCTCATACAACGTATTGCCTTTTGGGGTGTTCATACTGTCAATTAAGGATTGAATCCTTATTTTCAGATTGAAAAAATAACATTCTTATCTCATTGATATTTGCTCATAGCAGAAGACAGAACAAATTATCATTAGGTTTAGTGTTTCATGAAATACATTTTGGCATTTCTTTCTAATAAGAACAAGAAAATTAAACAGAAATTTGAGTCTGAAAATATATGGGAAGGTGCAGTCAAAAATTGGTCAAGATGCAAAACAGAGAGGGTTTTTTTGGAGGAGAATTAATGTTTGGTGTTAGGAAAAATACATTACTCCATTTTCAGAGTATACTATAGCAAATAGTACATATAATTTTTAGCCATTTTGTTGCCTACGGTGCATGTCCGACTTGTGCCCACCCCCCACTGCAGCCCTGCCCACCACCTTCACAGGTGCCCTTGGTGGGGACACAGCAGAGGGTGTTTATGTTGTTGCTCGCAGATTCTTGAACTCCTTCCCATAGGAGGACAGACTAGCCCATCCTTGATGTTCTTCTACAAGCAGTTCTCTTCAGGTAAGTTTTCCTTAGTGACTGGTGGTCTGAGAGTTTTTTTTTTTTTTGAATGGATTGTTTGTCTCTTAAATATGATGCTTTAGGCTTAGGTCTCTGGCTGTGGGCCAGAGGCTGGGAGTTCAATTCCCTCCTGTGCCTCCTTGAGAGGGCCTGGACTTGTTGATCCTTAGGGTCCCTTCCAGCTGCCTTGGGACCTTTTTAGAAGAAAGACAGGGTAAAAATATTTTAAATAAATGCATTTCAATAAATAAATATTTTCTAATAATAATAATAATAATAATAATAATAATAATAATAATAATAATAATAATAATAATAATAATAATAATAATAATAATAATAATAATACCTTTATTGTCAATGTACAACAATTCCTGTCCAGAAGAACTTTTTGTTCCTGAAAATGTCAATTTGCCTCATGCAAAACTGTATTAGAGATAAATTATGGAATGATCTTCTGCAATGGTAATTTCCTTCATGAAATATTATAACTAAATTGGAAATCTCAAGATGAGTCATGTTTAGTTTCTGTAGCATTATGCACATATATATACTTGAACATATGGAAACCGAATATTGTGATTCTGTGTGTTGGTGACGATTTCTTGAACTTACTTGACACACATCATAATAACAACTTTATCTTGAGTTTAAAGGGCTTTTCCAAGGAAATAGGTGTTTAAGCATTATTAGGAGTTTAATATTTTTTTTATTCCAATAACCCTGCTAGTGTATGAAAGAAAGGATGGTGGACTGGACACTTAAGGAAGGAAAAGAGATAGAAATTCAGAGCTCTTCTGTCTTATAAAGGAAGAAAGTTCCTTCGTGTTACATATTTATTTATTTATTTATTTATTTATTATATTTATACCCCGCCCATCTTCCCGAAGGAACTCTGGGCGGCTTACAACAATTGACAGAGCAACAATACACAATAAAAATTAAAACAGCACAATAAAACAATGAGCATAACTATTCTAATAGTTAAAACAACTTGGTGCCCTAGTTATGCGTGCAGACCCAACAACGAGCTATTCGGTGGGTGCAAAGTAGGGATGGCGGGAAAAGAAAAAGAAAAAAAACTACAGAAAGTCACCAAAGGCCTCCCGAAAAAGCAGAGTTTTTAACGCTTTTCGGAAGGCCAGCAGGGACTCTGCAGAGCGCACTTCGCTTGGGAGGCTGTTCCAGAGAGAAGGGGCTGCCACCAAGAAGGCCCGGTTACGTGTAGATGTCTTCCGGGCCTCTCGAGGGGTGGCAACCCAAAGTGAGTGCGCTCGCGACTGTCGGACTGAATGGGCCGAGGTTGATCACTGGACGATCCGCTCTGACAGGTAGTCCAGGCCCAAGCCATGGAGGGTTTTATAAACTAAAACCAAGACCTTGAATCTGATCCGGGAAGCAATGGGCAACCAATGCAGGCGAGCCAGGACCGGGGCGATGTGGTCATAACAACGCACACCCGCCACCAGCCTGGCTGCCGCATTCTGTACCCGTTGCAAACGCCAGAGGAGAGTCAAGGGCAACCCCATGTAGAGGGCATTGCAGTAGTCCAACCTCGAGGTCACCAGCGCTTGAACCACTGTTCTCAGAGAGTTGCCATCCAGATATGGGCGGATCTGAGCAATTTGACGGAGATGGTAAAATGCGGTTCTGGTCACGGCAGCCACCTGGGCATCCAAGGTGAGTGCCGGATCCAGAACTACGCCCAGATTCCGCACCCTATCCGCGAGTTGGAGGGAAACTCCCCCCAGACAGGGGAGAGGGCCTCCGTATCCAGACGGAGAACTCCCGAAGAACATCACCTCGGTCTTCTCGGGGTTGAGCTTGAGCTTGTTGGCCCTGGTCCATGTCAATACGGCATCCAGGCACTGGTTGAGAGTCCGAACAGCTTCCACTGCAGAGGTGGAAAAGGAGAGATAGAGCTGCGTGTCATCAGCGTACTGATGACAGCAGACTCCAAATCTCCTAATGACCCCAGCCAACGGCCTTACATAGATGTTGAACAGCATGGGGGAGAGGGACAACCCCTGCGGAACCCAAGGGAGTATCCACGGGGCCGACAACTTCCCCCCATGCTGCACATACTGGGGACGGCCCTCCAAGAAGGATCAGAGCCAACTGCGAGCAGTGCCTCCGATTCCCACCTCAGAGAGCCGATCCAGTAAGATACCGTGGTCGACGGTATCGAAGGCCGCTGACAAATCCAGGAGAACCAACAGGGTAGAGCAACCCCTGTCGGCCACCCGGATTAGCTCATCTTGCAGTGCAACATAAGAACATAAGAACATAAGAAGAGCCATGCTGGATCAGGCCAAAGGCCCATCTAGTCCAGCTTCCTGTATCTCACAGCGGCCCCACCAGATGTGTTTGGGAACGCATGAGACTAGATATCTGTCTCCTGATACCACTCTCCTGCATCTGGCCCTTGAAGTACCCTGGTTTAAACCCTGGAGGTTACACATCTCCATCATGGTTTGTAACCTGTGATGGACTTTTCCTCCAGGAATCTGTCCAATCCCCTTTTGAAGGCATCCAGGTCAGATGCCATCAACACATTGTGTGGCAGGGAGTTCCATAGACTTACAACGCGCTGGGTGAAAAAATATTTTCTTTTGTCAGTTCTTACTCTCCCAGCCCTCAATTTGAGTGTATGTCCCCTTGTTCTGGTATTTTGGGAGAGGGAGAAGAGCTTCCCTCTATCCACTTTACTCATACCCTGCATTATTTTGTACGTCTCAATCATATCCCCCCTCAATTGCCTTTTTTCCAGACTAAAGAGGCCCAAATGTTTTAGCCTTTCTTCATAAGGGAGGTGCCCCAGCCCAGTAATCATTTTAGTCGCTCTCTTCTGCACCTTTTCCAGTTCCACTATGTCTTTCTTGAGATATGGTGACCAGAATTTTACACAATACTCCAGGTGGGGCCTTACTATTGTTTTGTATAATGGCATTATAATGTTGGCTGTTTTTTTTTTTTCCCCCCCTTTTTGATAATCCCTAGCATGGAATTGGCCTTCTTCACCGCTGCCACACATTGGGGAGACACCTTCATGGAGCTGTCCACCAACACACCAAGATCTCTTTCCTGATCCGTCACGGATAACTCAGAGCCCATGAGTTGATAGATGAAGTTTGGATTTCCCCCCCCAATATGCATTATTTTACATTTGGTTACATTAAAACGCATTTGCCATTTCTCAGCCCATTCCCCCAGTTTGGAGAGATCCTTCTGGAGCTCTTCACAATCTTCTCTGGTTTTTACCACACGGAAAAGTTTTGTGTCATCGGCAAACTTGGCCACCTCACTGTTTATCCCTGTCTCCAGGTCATTTATGAACAGATTGAAAAGCACCGGTCCCAGGACAGAGCCCTGGGGCACACCGCTTTTCACTTCTCTCCATTGTGAAAATTTCCCAATGACACCTACTCTTTGTTTCCGGGATCTCAACCAGTTCTCAATCCATAAGAGGACCTGCCCTCTTATCCCCTGACTGTGCAATTTTCTCAGCAGCCTTTGGTGAGGGACTGTGTCAAAAGCCTTTTGAAAATCCAGATAGACTATATCAACCGGTTCACCCAAATCCACATGCCTGTTGACCTTTTCAAAAAATTCTAAGAGGTTTGTCAGACAAGATTTACCCTTACAGAAGCCATGCTGATTTTCTCTCAGCAAGGTTTGTTCTTTTATGTGTTTTAAGATTTTCTCTTGGATGAGGCTTTCCACCATCTTCCCTGGGACAGATGTAAGGCTAACCGGCCTGTAGTTTCCTGGGTCCCCCCTCCTTCCTTTTTTAAAAATTGGTGTGACATCTGCCAACCTCCAGTCCTCCGGCACTGTGGCCATTTTAAGAGACAAGTTGCATATAACCGTTAAGAGATCTGCAATTTCATTTCTCAGTTCCCTAATAACCCTTGGGTGGATGCCATCTGGGCCAGGTGACTTGTTAATCCTCAATTTATCAATTAGTCCTAAAACCTCCTCTCTTTTAACCTGTATTTGATTTAATTCTTTAGTCAAGAGGGGCGGCTCAGGCAGCGGAATCTGCTCAAGGTCCTCTGTCGTGAAGACAGACGCAAAGAACTCTTTCAATTTCTCTGCAATGTCCAAGTCTTCCTTAACCTCCCCTTTTCCTCACCATCCAGAGGACCAACTGGTTCTCTGGCAGGTTTTCTACTTCTAACATATTTAAAGAAGCTTTTATTATTACCCTTTATATTGCTAGCCATTCATTCCTCAAAGTCTTTCTTTGCCTCCCTTATCATCTTCTTACATTTCTTTTGCCAGAGTTTGTGATCCTTTTTATTTTCCTCATTTGGGGAGGATTTCCATTTACAGAAGGACCTCTCCTTGCGCTTTAGAGCCTCTCTAACTCCACTCGTTAACCATGCTGGTGTCCTCTTGGACTTAAATGAGCTCTTCTTTCTTTGTGGTATGCACTTGTGCTGGGCCTCTATTATTGTTGTTTTAAAGAGGCTCCATGCACTCTGAAGAGATTGGATTCTTCTAACCTTCCCCTTCAGTTTCTCTCTAACTAGTTTCCTCATCTGAGGGAAGTTTGCCCTTCGAAAATCAAGGGTTTTTATGTCTGATTTGGTTGACACTCTTCCTCCGACATGCATGGCAAAGGTAATAGCAGCATGGTCACTGTTCCCCAGAGGCTCAGTGACATTCACACTTCTGACCAGGTCCTGAGTATCACACAATATTAGATCCAGAGTTTCCTGTTCTCGGGTGGGCTCCGTGACAAGTTGCTCTAATGCACAGTCATTCAGGAAGTCGAGAAACCCAGTTTCTCTTTCTTGCCCGGAGCTCGCATTGGCCCAGTCAATGTGGGGATAATTGAAGTCCCCCATGATTACTATCCTATCCCTTTTAGCCACTTCCATGATTTGTCTCCTCATTTCAAGGTCCCCCTCAAGTTTTTGATCTGGTGGACGATAGAATACTCCAACGATCACATCACTCCTTGGACCTGGTAGTTTAACCCACAGTGATTCTATGGTGGATTCAGACCCTCTGTCAATCTCCATTCTGCTGGATTTTACCCCTTCTTTGACATAGATGGCCACTCCTCCTCCAACCCGCCCCCCTCTATCTCTTCTATAGAGTTTATAGCCAGGGATTGCTGTATCCCACTGATTCTCCGCATTCCAGCAGGTTTCTGTTATGGCTATTATATCTATGTTATCCCTAGCTGCCAAATGTTCAAGTTCTCCCATCTTTGCTCGGAGGCTTCGAGCATTGGCGTAGAAGCACCTGTACAGTGGGTCCCGCAACAAGAGCTGCTGCCTTGTTCTATTCGCCCCACAGCTTTTATTTTCAGTAGATGAACTGTCACATTCCGTTATTCTCCCGGTGCTAACACCTATACCTGCTATGTCTTCTCTATGTGATTCTCTACCCTCTCCAACCTCATTCCCCGAGGATGAGGTGTTCCGAACCGGATGCCACTCAGCTCCTGTCGACTTTCCCCCAGTTATCAGTTTAAAAGCTGCTCTGCTGCCTTTTTGAGGTTGAGTGCCAGCAATCTGGTCCCATCATGATTCAAGTGCAACCCATCCCTCCTGAACAGGTTTGGCTTGTCCCAAAATGTTCTCCAGTTCCTGACAAATCTAAAGCCCTCCTCTCGACACCATCGCCTCATCCACGCATTGAGGCTTCTGAGTTCTGCCTGTCTGGCGTGTCCTGCACGAGGAACAGGTAGCACTTCTGAAAATGCTACCTTGGAAGCCCGGGTCTTCAATCTTCTACCTAACAACCTGAATTTGGCTTCCAAGACTGACCGCTTGGCCTTCCCGACATCATTGGTACCGACGTGTACCATGACCACTGGCTCCTTCCCAGTTCTCTCTAACAAGCTATCTATATTTCTGGTGATGTCTGCAACCTTTGCACCTGGCAGGCAAGTGACCATACGGTTATCATGCTCATCACAAATCCATCCCTCCGTATTTCTAATTATAGAATCCCCTAGTACAATGAGCTTCTCTCCTGCAGCCTGGTCATCAACATGTACCTGATCTTGTATCTCATCAATAGTGATGAGGGAGAGATCCTCCGGTGGAACCAATTCTTCCTCTATGTGTGCCTCATGAGGTGTGCTGAGGGAAAGAGCTTCAAACTGATTGTGCAAGATGAGACTCTCTGAGCGATGCCTTGGCCTTCTACTCCTTTGAGTCACATTCCTCCACCCATCCACCTCCTGAGTTGCGGGAGTGACTTCCTCCTCTGAAGTTTGCCCTGTCTCCTCTTGGACCTGAGTAGTCTGTTCCGCTCTGTCCAGGATAAAGCCTTTTGCTTATAAAATGTTTTATACAAGTATTGGAAAAAGATCTAAATTAGTTATTACCAAGATGGTCAAGCAGACTAATAAATATCAAAAGTTACAATTTTGGCCACACAAAAGGAAGGATACAAGAAAAGGGTCCATTGAAAACAGGAAGGCTGATGCGATTCTGCTCATCCTTGAAGAAAACCTTCTCATAACCTCTCCTTCAGAGTAACGTGCAGGACCTGGGCTCCCGAAATGGGTTGCTCCCGGCAGGAACTCCCACAAGCAAAGCATCTTTGCAAGCGTTCTGCATACAGTACTGCTGAAGCTCAGCCGCCGCCTGGGACACCCGGATCCTTTCCACGCTGGCCTCCAGCTTGAGCTGCTCCACCAGGCGTTGCAGGGCGCTGAGGCTGGCGTTGGAAGACATGCTGGCGCTGGAGGTGGCGGTGGCGGTGGCCGGGCCGGAAAGACGGCGGGGCGCTCCTCCTCCTCCTCCGCCTGCCTGCCTGCCTGCCTGGGGTTCCTGCGCGCTCCCCCCCCCGCTCTCTCTCTCTCTCTTTCTCGCCCGGGCGGCGGCTCCGGAGCGAAGCGGCGCCTCCCCCAAGAGCAGGGAAGGTGGGCGGGAGCCCAAGCGGGGAGGAGGAGGAGGAGACCGCCCCCCCCAAGCTCCCTTTTGGGGCCAGCGGGCGAGGAAGGTGGGCCGGCGCAGTCGCAGTCGCGACCAGAGCTGTTTCGGTCCCCCGGCAGGGCCTGAACCCAGATTGGCATGGATCAAGGCACTGCTGTTCCTCCAGATATGACTGAATAGTTCCTTGTCCTTCAGTATTGTTATTTATGTTATTGTTAATACGTATGGTAGCATTACTGCTAGTACTGTATTTAAATGGCTGTGCCAGAGACTACTATTTATTTATTTATTTATTTAAGAGTATTTTACCCCACCTTTCTCCTTGGAAAAAGGACCCCAGGTGGCTTGCAGAATGAGGGATAATATACAGTCCAGTACAATTATGACATGTTCAAGTATTGAGAACAATGAATTGAGGAACATCTTACAGAATTAATAGACAATATTACATTAAAGCTACAAGAGAATGCGAGCAGTCAAAGGGGAGTAAAGTTCCATGTAAAGTTATGAGTGATGGAAACTAACATTGAAAACATGGTGTCAATGTAAACCCATAAGGTTATAAACTTATAAAGGGTTATAAGTAGTTATAAACACAAAGTCTATGTGATTCTGTAGATTCGTATTAACAATACATAGTAGGTAGACCATCATTCAGGGAAAGCTTGCCTGAAGAGAAAGGGGTTTGCCTGTTTCCGGAAAAACAACAGAGATGAGACAGTCCTGGCCTCTAGTGGGAGGGCAATTTGATCCAGAAAGTTACTAATTTTCTTAAAAGAAAATGGAATTGTTTTATCTTACTTCAGTCTTATCAGTGGAGTATATATCAGTGGACTATATATATTGATGTGTTCCACCAAGGAACACATCACGCCGATTCTGTATAACCTTCATTGGTTACCAGTTGCTGCCCGAGCCCAATTCAAATTGCTTGTTTTGACGTATAAAGCCCTAAACGGCTTAGGACTTAGATACCTGAAGGACCGCCTCCTTCCATATGAACCTACCCGGCAATTAAGATCTAGCCAGGGAGCCCTCCTGAAAGAGCCATCCCTCAAGGAGGTAAAAGGGATGGCCTGCAGGTATAGGGCCTTTTCAGCAGCTGCCCCCAGACTATGGAATGCCCTCCCAAGTGAGACCCACCTGGTGCTGACGTGGATGGCATTTCGGTGCCAGGTAAAAACCTTCCTGTTCCAGAAGTTTTTAAACTGATGATTGTGGGTCCTGAGGGAATTATAGTGTTGTGTTTTAATGTATAGAATTTATTGTACATAAATGTTTTAATTTTATTCTAATTTTGATGTTGTAATTGTTTATTTTGATTGTGAGCCGCCCATAGTGGGCACCATACAAGCTAAATAAATAAATAAATAAATAAATAATCCAGACAGCAGTGATGGGAAATTCACTTCCTGCTCTGTGTTGTCCACTATACGTTAACAGTTATCTTGCTCTCTGACCAATTTGTTCCACACTTACACTTCTGGAGTAGCAATAAGCCTTAAATAATAAGGGAAACATCATCCATCTATCTATCTATCTATCTATCTATCTATCTATCTATCTATCTATCTATCTATCTATCTATCTATCTATCTATCTATCTATCTATCTTTACGTTCTGTCAGTTTCCTATAGCTGATTGACTAGTAATAATTTTTTATACTAGTAAACAGGGCCAGATTTGGAGCAGTGACCTGGAACTAATTGCCTATGTGTTCCATTATCAGTTCTCTGAAAGGTAACTCTTCACAGTAACCTTCATTGCATTGGCAGTTATCCACAACTTTTTTTAGAGTGTGCCTCAGCTTTGTTGGTTTAACCTTGGATGTACATCAATCTTCTTAACAGGTCACAAAGAAAACATCAGCTTTGAACTTGTCCTACAGTCGGTTCAGCTATATTTTTGGAATTCATCATGTGCTATCCTTCAAGAGACTTAGCAAGGAATTGGAATTAAAGTCGCTGTTTTGGGAATCAACCCAGTCAGTTGAAACTGTGATTCTTTTGCTGTTTACTTCTTCGTGTGACAAATGCAGTACTGTTTATAGAGAGTGAAAGGATAATGCTGTGCTTAGTGGTGCAAATAATTTAAATATTTACCTCCAGAGTGTGCACTATGTATCAATCAGCCAGCGAAGAGAAGACTCACTGGCAGTTGAAACTGCCTTGTTGGAAGACAATATTTATAATGTATTTAAAGTATTTATAATATAAAGTATTTATAATACTCATAATAATGCTTCCAACCTCATGTTACTGTATACAGTTTATTTCACATACAGTTGGCAATTATTCTTCAGACTTTCCCTTGAAATTTTATCTTGACCACATGACGCAGTGAGGACATCATAAGTGTCTAGGTCAGGATAACTTGAGTGGATCTGCCTCAGGCCTCACAAAGAAAGGAGCTCCCTTCTCATTCCTATATATACCATGGGGTTACTGGACCTGCCTTGCTTGAGCCCAGGTCGTGTGAGGGCTCGCAACATTGCCTCTGCATGGCATAGATTAGAAGGATATAGGCCTTGGTTGTAGTCAGAAGCCATAATGCATATATTATCATTTATTTATTTATTTATTTATTTATTACATTTATACCCCGCCCATCTTCCCGTAGGAACTCTGGGCAGCTTACAATGATAAGCAATAACAACACAATGAAATAAGACAACAAAAGAAAATAAACAACTATTCTAACCGGCTTAGCGCCCTGACAATGCGTGCAATTCCCAACAGGGAAACTTCTCTAGGATGCAAGATATGAACGGCGGGGGGGGGGGGGGGAAACCCTACAAAAAGTCGCCAAAGGCCTTCCGAAAGAGCAGAGTCTTTAACACTTTACGGAAGGCCTGCAGGGACTCTGCAGAGCGCACAAAATGGTTGTACAAAAATGTAGCCAATATGTTTCCATGATACTGGCCTACCAACTGTTCAAATAGTACTCCACACTGAAGCAGCTGTTTCAGCTAAGGAGAAAATATTCTTTTCTCATTAATATTTTTCCATTTGTGTACTACTAAAGAAAGGAATATCTTACTAGAAAAATTAAGGTAGTTAAAACAGAATAGAGTGTAAATACCAATGTTCATTATAGCAGAATCATCTGATTAAAAAGATAAAATGCAGTGCTAAGGGCAAATATGTAAAATATAGGTCAAAGAAAATAAGTAAAAACAGTGGTGTCAGTTTCTTGTTTTAGTACAACAGTGCTCTGAACTATTGGTAGCATAGAACCAGGCAGAGAATTTATAAGAAGAGAATAGCAGGAAATATATATGGGAGATGATATTATTATTATTATTATTATTATTATTATTATTATTATTATTATTATTATTATTATTATTATTATTATTATTGCTGAACATGTTATCCTAATTTTTACCTTATTTTCAACAACTTGAAACATGTGATCTGAACATCTGTTGTTATGTGCCATCAAGTAACTTCTGACTTAGACGACTCTTCAAATGGCTTATCTTCAAAATATAATTTCCTCAACAGCTGCAAACTCAAGCCTGTGGCTTCCTTTAGCCCCTAAAGGGAGTCGGTCCATCTCATATTTGGCTATCCACCTCTTGTACTGCCTTCAACCCTGCCTTCTGATGATACGCCCAAATTACAATAGCTTCAGTTTCATCATTTTTGCCTCCATTATTTTTTGCCTCCAGAGGAGGCTCAGTCTTAATTTGCTCTTAGGATCCACTAGTTAATCTTTCTGTCAGTCCAGTCCTGAATATATATGTGATATTAAATCTCCTCAATCAATTAAAAAGATTACAGTATATTTTAACTGTGTGAATTATGTTAATAAAATTATATTAAATTTGCATGAAGATTCAATATGTGAAATTGCTTTTGTGGTTCATGCCAATTTGGTCATAGCTGATGTTCCTAAAGTATCTGGGCTTGTGCTTCTTCACTTCTTCAGTAATGGCAACTACAAAAGTAAAAGTATAACATGAGGTGATTTTCAAATGGATTTGAAGTTGCTGTCAACAAGTTTTATGGAATCTTTAAGCAGAACTGTGTAATACCTTTATAGGATATTAAAATATAGTTAAAATGCAAACTTTCAGGTCCTTCAAAACTCTTAAAGCTGGGTGCTACAAAATGTGAGTCTGGAAAATAGAAAAGCCAAAAATCATCCAGACTGGTGCTAAGAGATGGGATCTCTAGTTACAGAATATCCAGGACAGCGACTATAGACTTGAAGTCAGCTTGAAGTCATCAGACTTTACAGATATAGGGCTTGAAGGCAATCGGCAGACTATTCATTGCCTTCTAGTCAAAGTTGGGTTTTTACTGGCTTGGAGCAAAAGCTCCGAGCAACATAGTAACCCCTGGGTCAGTAGTCCTTTGTATTCCTTGATTTTGTTTCAGTGATTTGCTGGTACTGTACTTAGCTTGCTGCATTATCTGTTGATTCCCAATATTAATGTGAGTCTGCTGTCTGTAGGATGCTTGGTGGGACTTCTGCCCCTATAGAACTGCTGGCACGATGCTTCACAGAGTGCTAGAGCACAGGTCACTACCTCAGTCAGTCTACATTCTAGGATGCAACACAGGGGAAGCAACAATGGAAAGGGATAGGGAGGCCATATGTAATTACAGTACTTCTAGTAAGTATTTTAGTCTTAGTTACATGATGAGTTATAATAAGGTGTGGAAATGATGATGTTGTGCCAATTATTTCACAGAGGTGATTCCATTAGCAGTTAGTTGCCTCAGTCAAATTAGGTAGTACCTTTTGTGACATCAGAGCAGTAAAGCTAATGGAAGCAGAGAGACCATAACATTTACGTCTCTGTGATACTGGAACATATGAGTTAGTGGCATCAAAGAGAAGCAGATAAATAGATAGGACAAAGGAGAGAAACAAGAGATCCTGGAGGACAGTGCAAGAAGACGGTAGTTGTAAAGGTAAGTGGCCCTCACCAGCAGAGTTGGTGTCAGTATGATTTGACCATGGCTGTAGGGAACTAAAGAGCAAGTAGATGATCCTTACCTGGAAAGTAACAGTTTGCTTAGTATTTTCTAATTTGTTTTTCTTATGATTATATTCCTGATGCTGAATCTTTTGCTCTAGTTACAAAACATAGTCTTTTTGGGAAATCAGTCTTTGCTAGAAATGTTTGTTTCACAAACATTTCAGTTTAACAGTTGAATGCAACCATGTGTTTTCACTCACTTCATAATGTAGACTGGCATCAGAAGTATTGATAACGGATGGCAATATCCTCCTATGAATCCATAGTTTGATGAATAAAGAAAAATAAATATGTGGCAATTTTAATATTCTTCTCCTTCACTTTGTTCAGTCCAACAAAAGTTGCCGTGCCTTCATATACAGTATTTTAAACAAGGAAACAAATAAGACAATATTTTAAGAAGGCAAGACAACTTCCTTCTTTCAAACCTCCAAGACAGAGAGGGTGAGGAATGAGTGAAAAGGAAATGGCAAAGGTGAGGCCCATGTTCTTACCTTTGTGGGGTTACTTGGATTGGTTTGGATGGCTGATGGACAAGAGTTGAAATCTCATAAGGGTTGGCTTTTGAGGAGGGCTCATGGTGGCCTTTCTCTTGCTCATCTAGCATCCTGGTTGCTGGCTGAAAGATGAGAAAAAGCAAAGCTGAGTGGAATTGCTGTCTCGGGACTACTGGCTTCTGTCATGTTGCCTTCTGACTTGTTCTGTTTTTCCTTTTAAAATAACACAAATTTATTAAGATGTTAACAAACCAATAGAAGACACAATTTTAAGGTAAAGTTAGAATATTCTTGTGCACATTCTTGAGTAAAACATTCAGAGAGAGATGTGTTCCAAAACCCTTTTATACAAATCATTCAGAATAAGGTTATCACCTTCCTTCCAGTGCTTTGCTAATTCTTGCTCTGAACCTGCAAAGAAAAAAGTGATTAAATTTTAATGTAGCAGCCTAGAGTTGTCATCTAGAAAAAGATTTAGAAAAGCTCCTGCTTAGTCTTAAGTGGATTTTTTTTTTAGTGATTCCTTCTATTTGTTTATAGATTTATAGCCAGTACTGAGTTCTTTTGGAACGTGGCCATAAGATATATGTTCAAAAGCTCCTAAGTTACTACACCGTCTCCAACAGAGCCTCATAGTCTTGTGTTTTATGTAAACTGCCCAGAGTTCCCTTTGGGAAAATCGGCTGTAGTATACAAATATAAAAATAAATAAATAAATTTTATGTTATCTAGTTTTACGGGTGTTAAATGACAGTAATATAAACTTGACTGTGGTTTCTCATATGCTTTCTGAGTTTGACCAACATGGTTTCTGATGTTAGATTTCTTTCCAAGCCTCTATGGAGATAAATTGCCTAAGGTCCTTGGTGATGGCATAGTTGCTTATTTCAAGAATATACTGTATATTGAGAATATTTTACCTTTTTTAGATGGTTTAATATATTTGTTCTGCTTGGAGTTTTTTTTTTCTTTCATGTAAATGAAATGTAGAAGTTTATTAATTGGATTATAGTCCAGGAGTTTCAGGTGGTTTGTCTTTGATTTGTTGTTCAGTTGAGCATTCTGGTGAATGTCACAAATCATGTACAAGCCTGCTTGTTTCCAGTGTTTGAATGGGAAGTGTTTGCTTTGATGGTTGAATAAAGGATACAGAACAAGAGAAGGTCTGGATAACAGTATTTTTAATCATTTTCTCCAAGACTGAATAGCAGTAAATGAAAAGGTTTTAGTGATACCTTTGAGTATTGAAAAGTTTGGGGAGGTAAGGATTAATTGATAGAAGTACAGTTTCCACTGTGGTCTAATGTACGAAGTTGTCATATTTGAAAAGCTTCACATAGCCTTCATTGCATGCTGAACAAGCATACTGAGATTCTGTATAGTTGTTTTATTCAAAGTATTGCTTCAGTTCTTCATTTAATTTAGCAATTAGGTCCTGTTGATGCAGAAGAAATGTATTACATTCCCAGGTAGAGCATCTTGACTACCTCTTAATTATAGGTGTGTGGGTGTATGTTTGCATCAAGGACTTGTGCTCAAACCAGGTGGGAAATAAAAAAATATTTGGTGTGACAATGTGAAGTGTTGGCGAAGTAATAAGTGTAGTCTTATAAATTGGGACCAAGAAATCTCTGGGTCTTGAACAGTCTTGAAAAGCCTGGTTTGTTTTTCCATAGTTTGCTGTAGAGTGCACTTATCTGTCAGTGGCTCAAGTCCTACTGCATATATTTATGCCCATGCAAGTTCATGATCCTTTCAACTTTGGCTTTTACCCCTAATATATCTGGAAGTTTCTATCTCTCAAGAAAAACAAGTCCAGTAGCCATGATTCAACTTCCAGATAAACTCACCTGGATGACTGAGAATCTTCACAGACATACTCTAATATAATACCCTTATATAAAGATTCCATTTTCCTCCCAGTCAGGTTTTGAGGCACCATGGGCAAAGGTGTGGCTAGGATTTGTAGCGCCTGGGGACAAAGTCAGTTTTTATGCCCTCTCCTGCCCCCCAGCTGCATCTCACCACTGAGCAAGGGGTACCTGATCCTGGGGGAACAGCGGGGAGGGGAGAAGGGTCCCTCTTTCTCATACCTTCTTTGGGGGTCTCCCAGACAAGGCTCTCCTTTGCAAACTGAACAGTGTGCAGATAGCGCTAAGCAGGCAATTTTTTTCCAAGCATCACCTCCATATCACACTTCCCCCTCCTCCTTCCCCCAGCTAAGACTTGCCGATTGTTAGCCCAGGGAAAGGAGGAGAGGGAAGCAGGTGATGGGATTTTTTTCCAAGCAGCACCTCCGATGCACGCTTCCCTTTCCTCCTTACCCCAGGCTAATGATCGCCAAGCCTTAGTGGGGGGATGGGGAGGAGGGGGGGAGCAGTCGACGGAAGTGCTGCTTGGGGGGGAAAAACGCAGCCAGGCCGGAGACGTAAAGGATCCACGTGGGCTTATGTTCTCAAGATTCCTGCTTTCAGCAGCTGAGGTTGATTGATTGCAAAGGGAATCTGGATAGAGAGACAGCATATATTCCGGTGCAATACTGTTTGGCAATGGTGAGAGGTGGTGAGTGTTCCAACACTGCAAGCATTCAACAGAAAAGTAGACAACCACTTGGCATATATCCTTTGATTTTTGTTTCTTCATGGAACATGGGGTTGGACCTAATGGCCTGGAAGGCCCCTTCCAACTTCATTATTCTATGATTCCACTAAAAGTTGTACCATGTTTTATCTGGAATCTGATTTGGGGATCCTGCGAATCCTCAGCTTCCAATAATAATTACATTTTTCCAAATCTAACTTCAGTTTGAGCACTACTAAGAGCTGTGATTTTTGTTTTCTCAATCTAGTCCTAAGGGATCATTAACTTTCGGGGTGGTCTGAATGCAATTTTGCAGCAATGCTGTAAGAGAGACTAACATTCTTTTTGAGCTTTTCATGATATTTTTGTAACAGCAGTATCAGATTGTTTTGCTGGGGCAGTCTTTTCTTCCTTGTTTTGCTTCATTCCACTTCCATATTGTCAGTTTTGTTTTCTGAAAAATCCACAGCTATTATGTTGCCTTTCATTGCAAAAATAGAGAGCTAGATCTTTTTCTTTCAGTCCAGTCACTTCAGGGTGATTGTATAATTACTGGTGGTGTTTATTATAGAGAGAGCACGATGGGTTATACAGTTCTCTTGTTTTTGGGGTGCTTTAAAAATGTCTAGGTGTTTTTTCGAAATGCTTGCTAAGTGAATAAATGAGGGCACATTCCTGCAAATAATGGCTAAAATCCCATTGGTGTTCACATATATTTGCATAACTTGTTGTGATTAATTGACAAGGTACTAAAATGCATATTGAGAGTGCAATCACGTGTGTCTACATGAACTTTTTTGTTGTTCAGTCGTTAAGTCGTGTCCTACTCTTCGTGACCCCATGGACCAGAGCACACCAGACCCTCCTGTCTTCCACTGCCTCCCGGAGTTTGGTCAAATCCATGTTGGTTGCATCGATGACACCATCCAACCATCTCATTCTCTGCCGTCCCCTTTTTCTTTTGCCTTCAATCTTTCCCAACATCAGGGACTTTTCCAAGGAGTCCTCTCTCCTCATGAGGTGGCCAAAGTACTGGAGCCTCAGCTTCAAAATCTGTCCTTCCAGTGAACATTCAGGGTTGATGAACTTTAGCACCTTATCAATTACTTCTGGCAAATTATGCAAACATTAAGTGAACAACAATAGGATTCTGAGGCTCCCTTGGGCTCTTGCACTGGAGAAATATCATGGTGAAAGGAGAGCCTTTATTAGCCTCAAACTGCTACCACATATTCCTCGCAACAGCAATATGATGGTGATTTTTTACTATTAATGGCTCCCCCCCCCATCCCGATGCTCCCAATGGCTTGTTCTGGGCACAAAAGAGGCCATGGGAGCCTCAGAACATGAAAGCTGAGGATAGAAATGTAAATTAAATTTTACTGACCCCAGATGATGACATCCAACTTCTGCTGGCAAGGATTTATGCAAGAGGATTTTGTCCACTGTCTCTTAATTCCTGTTCCTCATCTCTAACATGTGAACTTGAACAATCTAAGGGGCGAGTGTAATAATTATTGCAAATTACTACATACACTAGAGATGCTATATTAATTATTAATGAAATTGCTGCTTTCAGGAACATCCATTACTTGGACAGCCTTTTTTTGTACTTCATCCTTGTCGGACAAATGATTTCATGACTTCTGTTTTATCAAGTTTACAGAAACAAAACAGGTAACAAGTACCAGTGTGAGTTGTTTGGCTTGTTGAATTATTGATTTCTATGTCCATTCTTAGATGACTGATGGAAATTATGCAAATATATGTTCAGTATATGCTGCTTTGATTGTGTGTGGACTATTGCTGGAAGGTCCCACAAGTTTTGAAATAAGACAAATTTAGATTAGAAATAAAACATTGATCCATATCTCCTACCATAACAAATGCAGGAGTGTGGAGCACACTTGTGCACCCTCGGATCTTACACATTTGAAATGTAAGCCCAGGCACTTATTATGGCCATTGTTAAGCCTATAATTTCCCCTATTTTCTCTGAGCTTTTAGTAATATTTCAACTAGGAGCCTCTGAAATAGAACATGAAACAGTTACAGTTGAAGGTTTTGGTGGGCAGAATAAAATCTATTGTCTACCTTTCGACTACTGTTGTGTGACACAGGGATTCTGAGGATTTTTAAATAGTTTTAACCTCATGGATACAAAGATGAAGATGTGGGGAGAGGATAGTGAAAAGCCTTGGAAAGAAGGCTCATCTTCCAAATTCCATGGTTGGGATAATCACTCCTGGTTCCCCTTTTCCAAATATAGAGTACTGTTGGAATATACCTGTATAGAATGCTAAAACATTAGAAAACTCAGGTCAGCTACACTCCAACCCTATAGGTCTTTGAAGAACTCAAATAAAATGTTCATATAAAAGATTTACAGATAAATTGGTTGTTTTGTATTTAAATCACAATTATTTTTACAGCTAACATTAGTTGTTTCATTTTACTTTAGAGCATGGGCTTCACATTCATCAACTAAAAATGTCTGTACAGGTACTCAGTGTCCTTATAATAATGATCCAGTCCACAGGTTTTAGAAGCTGATAATACTTTATCCCCTGTGGAGCTCCCTAAAATTTTATATGCTCTCAGATGAACTGCGCTAAGCCAGAAGTTAAGGTTGCTAGTTTTTTTTTTTTTTTAAATTAAAGGCCAACTTCCAGAATTCTCTGTTCTGGGAGTTCTACCTCCCAGACCATAACCTTAATTGCACTCACCTGGAGAGAGACTGTGCTGGAAGGTTTCATGGTAGAGCATAGGTCAAGCTCAGACCTAGGTGCCTGTTAAGAAAGGAAGTTGGACTAGTTGGCTTGGTGTATGTTATAAAATGTTTGCTTCCCTATAATACATAATAAAAAAAAATTCTGTAATGCCAAACAAATTTTTATAAAAACCAATTACTTTTTAACATGGCATCTGAATCTTAAAGACTACTGGCGTATATTATTTGGCTGACAGTATTAAATGCTTCCCTTTTCTTCTTGTTTTGAAGGAATACAAATTACATCATCTCCTGGCTAAGTATTGTCGGCCCAGTTGTAGGTCTCAGCCTGCCTCTTGATTATGCAAAAGCCAGTTCTGAGCAGAGGACAAGTGCTGAATAAAGAGGTAAAATGAAATCTTGCTTCAGTTTTGACATTCGAAAGACAGTGTGTCCTTTTAGTCTGCTTGCTCAAAATTCCTTGGGGATTAAGTCTTGACCCATAAATGCAACCCAGATTTTGTTGTTAAGTGCTGTGGGGTTGCTTCCAATTTAGCCTGACCATATAAATTGATTCTCCCTGTGGATGCATACCTCAGCAGATTGAGGGAGTTCAAGTGTATTGAGGAATGTGAAGAACAGCGCTGTCAGGAAGCTAGATTTGGTTATGATTCTGAACTCCTAGCAGGGTCACTCAGGGTGGAACGGTCACTACTGTACATCCATCCTTTTCAAGAACTAAGGGCGTTTATACACGACCCCTAAGCTCCGCGGCAAAGGGCTGCAAGCTCCAGACCTTAAAAATGTTTTCCCACCAGGTCCGGAGTTTGCAGACAATTAAGTGCGACCCCGCCCACCTAAGCGCAACCCAGCTGCACTTTCTTGTACTTGCTTTTGGGAGGTGAAAAATATTTGATGCGGAGCGTGCCTGAGCTCTCCTTGCTTCTTTTTGTTGTTTTTCTTTTGCCTCCGCCCCTTTAAGAGCAACCAGGAAGTAAAACCGGGGCTCGGAGCAAGCTTCCACGCACGGGAGGTAAGGGTTTCTTCTTTTGTCCGTGTCTAAGGCTTTCCCCCCCTCCCTCCCCTCCCCTCCCGTAGACAGAACAAGGAAGTGCGGAGGGGGTGGGGACGGAGGAACAGCAAGGAACCCTCAAGATCGCTGGTCCGAATTTAAGGGACCAGCGGATCTGAGGGGTCGTGTGAAAAGGCCCTAACTCCCACATCACAAGGGGATTGATTTCTAGTATTCATGCGGCAGAGAAGTTCCCGAAGGGCAGCTTCTAGGCCAGTGTTGGCGAATCTTTGGCACTCCCGGTGTTTTGGACCACAACTCCAAGAATTTCAAGCCTATATTGCCAGTGACAAAGGATTGTGGGAGTTGTGGTCCAAAACATCTGGAGTGCCTAAGGTTCGCCACCACTGTTCTAGGCAGTAGGGTGAGGTGACACTGTGAGAAAATGGCAGTGACACTTAAGCTAACTCTTGTGTAGAAGTTTGGAGTGGTAAACTGTGTTTGATTATTTTATACCTTGAATTCTCCTTGATGATGTCATCCAAAAATGAAGCAAGAAATAATGCTACTGTATAAGATAAGGCCCCTGGTTGTAAGTCAGTCAGCTGGATAGCTCAGTGGTTTCACTTTCTGGCTGTGGGAGTTCAGTTCCACACTATGCCTCCCAGAAAGGGGCTGTAGTTCGTGATCCATAGAGCCCCTTCCAGTTCTGCATCATCTCAGTTCTAAGGTGCTGATGCTGACTGGGGAGGAGCAAAGGCCAAGTATGAATGACTTATAGCAACCCTAATCGATCTCTCAGGGAAGGTGGCATATTTGAGGAATGGTTTTACCAGTTCCACATCCCCAGTGAGTTTCCAGGGCTGAGTGGGGATTTGAACCTTTGCTTCCTGAGTCCTGGGCATGGGCATCAAGTATGAATATAGCTATCACTAATAAAGTAGCCTGAGTAAAGTTCAAAAGAGTGTCTAAGTTGCAAGTGCACAGAGAACAAAGAAAGCCCAGTGCTGCATTACACACAATTAATTATAACATGCATGAATCAAAGTAAATTCAGAGCTCGAAAGCAAGAAGCTTAACATTAGAAACTGAAAGCCATTCCCCTTGGACTTCTGACGTTTCTTGCTCGACATATAGAAAAAGAAGTCTTTGTTATATAATTGTGAGAGTCATTTTGCTGGCTTGAAAGTTCTAGAATTACTTCAGGTTTTGGCATGGGATCTCCTTTCTTCACAAATGTTCTTGAACTCTTCCAGATTAAAGGCCAATATTTTGCTTTCTGTATTAGTTGGCTCAGTCTTGCTAGAATTTTGATACATTCAGTGTTTCTTAACCTTGAAACAACCCTCCTAGTAGTATCTCATTGTATCCTTGTGATTTATTTATTCAAATTCCTGTGAAAGTGTCTTTCACTTTATTTTCCAGAATTACAGATTCTTCATCAAATGATTTTTCTTTGAAGGATCTGTCATGTTTATATCTTGCATAAATTTTCAAAGTATGTGAGATAATTTTTCACCTTTCTCCACATCAATAATTAGACATCCTTCCTGCTTTCATCCAGTTGTGTCATTAAGGACAGTACTTACTGTACTTATTTCCTTTTCAGCTGCTTGGCTGACTGAGTATATCACTCAAGATTTTGAGATATAAATAGTCAGGTGTTTTGCCATTCTTCTGTGCCACACTAATAAGAATTAGTTCCTGAAGAAGATAGAAAGATTTTAGTCTAGCACTTCTGCTCTGACCAGAATGGATTGTAACCTTTTGGATGTATAGTTTTCAGTTTTCTTGACACACTCAACCCCTCTCAATATGCTAATGTGTGCATCCTAAAGGATTTTTTTCATTAGTTGATTCATTATTATAATGTATGTAGCTGCTTATATTTAATATTTTAATCTAAACAAGTGAAGACTAGAGTTTCTGTTGCTTATTCATTCTGTCATATAGGTGCAGTGCTATTTTGTATATGTTCTTTAACTGTTGTTATGATGTGCCATCAAGTCACATTTGACTTATGCAACCCTAACAGAGTTTTCAAGGTATGTGAGGTATTTAAGGAGTGGTTTTACCATGTCACCCTTCCATCAGTTTTCATGGGCAAGTGGGGATTTGAACCCTGGTTTCCTGTGTCCTAATTATTACTCTGTGCATTATATATTACACTTGCTGTGTCCTTAAAAATAGGCTAGTTCTCCTCCGTGGCCTTTGTGAAGCCACACAGATGTGTTTCCCAGCACAACACGTGCGAAGGCTTGGACTACCCTAGCAACAGGAAAGTTCATTAGTCTCCGCCCCCTTCCCACTGAACATGTGCGAGGGCTCCCCCCCCCCAAATTCCTTCAGTCCCCTGTTACCACCATGCTACAAGGTAATGCTTCATTAGTCTCCTGCTATTTTCTTCATCTGCTTATTTTGTCTGTTTATGGCATTTTTGCCCCCTTTCAAACAGTGCATTTCTTGCAAAGGAAAAATTCCACACTCTGATGGCCATCAGGAGTGTTTGTGCTGTCTGGGTGAGTCTCATCAACCTGACATGTGTTCCACCTGTAAGAAATTTGGGGCCCAGGCATTGAAGAACAGTCGTTTTGTTTAAATACTTACCTTTTGGAGAAATTGCTGTGTCCAAACCCCATGGAGAAGGCTGCTCATCTTCAAGAAGTCTTCATAAGTCCAAAAAAGCTGTTTCGACTTCGACTTCATAAGTCCAAAAAAGCTGTTTCGACTTCAAAAAAGGACTCAAAACAGAACCTCCCAGTACTTGCTCATTCCTTAAAACCAACAGTGTCTCCATCGCTACCTACTTCTTCCGATGTGATACTCCTCAACAATGATCTGCCTACAGTTTCTATTCCGGTGACCCGACCGAGTTATGAGCCTCTTTTCCCTTTGGAGTCTTCTTCTTCTTCTGCCTCCGGCGACTCCGAGACAGAGGATCCTCTAAACATTTCGTGCATGAAAATTCTCTTCATTCAAGCTTCGACTTCGGCTTCCTTACCATCTTTGGAGATGCCTACTCAAGATGAGGCTTCAGTCTTGGCTACCATGCTGACACCAATCTTTGAAAGATCCTTTGCCTCGTCGACAATTCGGTGCCGATAGGAGCCTGCCGCGTTGTTCACTCTCAAGCCAATTCCGGAGCCGATTGTCCAGAAGGCCTCCAAACCCCGCTCTCTTAAACACAAGAGTGGTTGCGGTCAGGATCAGTTGACTCTGATGCCGTCGATATTGACAATTCCTACAGATTGCAAGAGTAATATAATTCATAGCAGACATAAAGAGGTTGCTGTAAATAAAAATAAAGCTTTAATAATTGCATTTTAATGAGAGTCACCTAGTCAATCTAGTGATCTAGTGCTAATTTCCAAACACAAGACAGCTTGGAGTAGTGTTTCCCCATTCAGTAAAACATCAATAAGCTTATAAGAGTGGAGATGTTTTCTCACCCTGTGTTAAATTTGGAACTGTGAGATTAGTGCTAAATTTCTTCCTCAACTGGATTATGGACAGTAGCCTGAATTAAAGTGATTGCCTGTGGGAAAGGTAAAGGGGCAGGAAGACAAAATGAAGTTGATGAATTGAGATGTATGTGTGCAGATTATCACAATAGCAGTAAACGTAAGTGATATTCTGTGACAGAAAATATTGGAGAAATTTTCAGCAGAATGCTTCTTCCAGAATAGCTGGATTTTTAGAAAACAGGATATATTTAAGGAAATGTCTGTGTACATTATACTTTGTATTTTGGTTTTGCAAATACTGCTGTGGCTGTTTTAGCCATGATTGCTGCTTAATCGTGAGGCAGCTCTAAAGTGGTTTGTGCATCAGAAATTGTAACCCTTTCGTTTCTCTGTGTTCACCTGAGAGCACTATGGTATAGCTTAATGGCCTAAGACTGAGGAGACCTGAGGAGACCAATTGGCCATGGAAACTCACTGGGAGGTGGCATTGGTAAAATTGCTTGTTAAATATCTCACATATTTTGGAAACCCAACAAGCATTGACATGTGAAGCAACTTCTGTGTAGACAGGTGCTTCTGTCTACGTGGAAGTGTTGTAATGTAACACTGAGAACAATTTTTCAAGTAGCATAGAGAGTTCATTAAAATCAAGTGACTTATTTTAAGCATGCTTGGCACATATTTAAATCTTTGAGTTTTTTCTAGAAATACGTCTGCCTTGATTTTTGATTACTTTTTCATTATTGTTATTTCAGGTTCTATACAGAAACACAACTAACGGCAAACTATGATGGTATGATTCTATTGTCATGGTCTCATTCTTGAAACTTAAAGCAACTGCAAGTAGAACAACCTGTTGAAATCACCATGAAACTTTTCATTGGAGACCATGTTTCATTGACATCGTCCAATTGAGAAGCAAACGTTGATATGTGTAATGTTTGTTGGATGATTATTTCCTACAGACTGACAGAATAACTTTTTAAGACACTTTGTGGGGACAGTAGCAGCTACCAAAGGGACCTCTCTGCCTTTACTGTATGGAAAGGAATATTGTGGTGAATGAGCTTTTAAGAGCAGAACCAGATAACTCAGTCCAAGGTCAAAAGCCAGATAATTAGTGCAAACTGTGTAAACAAAGCCAACGAATTCCAAGGTAATCCAGGTCCAGTCCAATGTCAAGGAAGCCTCAAGAAAACCGTCACATGAGCAGATAACAGTAGACACCAGAATCAACAGTTGCTTCCTGCAAAGAGCCTCCACCTCAGAGCATGTATTTTATGGAGGCTCATGTCTCTCATGTCACTCTGTAATTTGCATTGGTCTCAGCTGAACCCTTAGCTGCATCACTACATTTTGCAAGCTGTTCCTTTGTTCTTGTTTTGGTCAACAAGACCAATTGGCTTTGGACAATGGACATATTGGTTTGCACATTTATTTATTTATTTAATTTTTATAGCACCCATCTGGCAGCGAGGCCACTCTGGGCAGTTAACAACAATTAATACAATACAAGCAAAACACATATAATTCATATAGAATTGCATAACATATGCGTGCTGAGAAATTTGTGTGCAGTTTCTACATTGGTCATCATGTGTATGAATCATACAGATGCACAACAGATGTGCACCTACACTGAAAGCACCAATTGGCCACAGCTTCCCACCCAGTGTGTGCATAGTAATTTACACGCAGCAGTTCACACAGAGAATTAAAGTACATTTGAGGGTGGCCTACTTGGTTGGTCGCAGGTCTGCTCTGACAAAGGTAAAGCTCTAATGTTTACATAACATGAATTACGCCCTAGAAAGTGCTAATGACTTCCTTGCCTGGCCTTTTTTCTTTAGCTTGGCTCCAAATACCAGAATTCATCAGGAGAAGAAGAATGTATAGGGCACAATTTGGCTTGGGAAAGCTTCAGCTCCACTTGATCATGTGCTAAAATCTGGGTGGTGGGGAAGCGGAGCAAAAGTAAAATAAAATAAAGTAAAAACAAAATTGTACTGTTGTCATTTTCACTTTTATACAGTATGTGAGCAAAAGAGTCACAGTCTCTTTGGGCAGTTTTATTTCCTCAGCAGAAGCTGCAAAATGATAAGCTACATTGAAAACCTGTTTGGAGTCCCAAAGCTTTAGCCAAGACAATGCTATGCGCCCAATAGTTGTCCTTAAGGTACGTGTGTGTGTGTGTGTGTGTGTGTGTGTGTGTGTGTGTGTGTGTGTGTGTGTGTGTGTGTGTGTGTGTGTGTGTGTGTGTGTGTTTGGTATTGCTTACCCATTCAAAAGGTTAATTAACTGTTAATTTGTGGAAACAATTAACCCACCCAAGCCAAGATTTTAATTTCACACACTCCTATTTAAACAGCACTGCTGCCTGGTTGTGAGTCATTTCACAGGAGATGAATGTTAGCACCAACATTCTTTTTTTCTCAGCTCCGTTCCCCACAATTAGAATACCTATACACACAGAATCATTCTGCATTTATTACTGGATTGAGTGGGCGTCAATTAATAGATTTAAGGCATCATAAGCATGACCAAGTGTTCCAGTGTTACACTGTTTGGATTAAAAGTAAATTCCTCAGAGCTCAATAATTCCTAAAAAATCAATAGTTAGAAGGAAATACATGGCAGTAGCTTTCTTCATAATCTTTAAAAATGTCTGAAATTTCTCTTGAGGCAATTTTGGCAGATTACATTACATACTTACAGCTGTTATATTAGTCTTTGGTTTATGAGAAAGGATGATGGCCAAAGCTCAGTAAAATGTTAGGCATACTTAAGTCTAGTAAAATCAAGTTCTGCTCCACATTCAGATCCCCATCATACCAAGGCAAATCTCTGCTAATATTTCACATGAATAATGATACAAATACTTGAATTATAATCAATACACTGCAGGATAATATCCATGACAGCCAATTTTGTTTTCTTCTTGACAAGGGTTTTACTATGCTGATAGTTGAATCTGGACACACCCTTTGCAGCCAAGGCATGTTCTCTGCCATTGTCATGCATTTTCACCAAGAAAATGCTGTCGGGAAAACTGGAAAATGAGGGAGATGATGGTTTCAATTGCCTTTGAAACTCAAGCTGAGATAGGTAGGTCAGAACAGAAGGGAAGAAATTGCCTATTAATTTGAAGGTTTGGGCAGCTGTGTCTTACCTGTGTAAGATGGGATTCCCAGGGTCATAAAGCACTCCTGGCAGAACTGTTTTCTGTACCAAGCTAATTAATGAGAACTGGTTTCACCTGAAAAGAAGGGAGGTAGAAGAAGTAAAGTTAGTTTAGAAAAGGTTGCCTCCTTCTGGAAGTTTTGATGTAACTTGGAGCCTGATTAGTGGAATGTCTTCAAAAGATTTGAAAAGGTGGGTGATGGGTATAAAAATGGCAAAGGGCTTGTTTTTTAACCTAGTTTCTCTGAAAAGAATGCTATGCTCACCTGTTGTCTCATTTCCTCAATTATATTCTGCATATACCTTGGAATTAAGCTGAAGTTCTATTTCCATGTAAGTAGTCTGGGAGAATTATAGTAGTTGTCTTATTTTATGTGGGCACTGTTCTGAAATTGTCCTTGCCCCAAACCTTTTGAAAAATTGCTTTACTGCTTTTTGAAGTTTTTGGAACAGTTTTGAAACTGCCTGCGACTTTATTTCTTTTGACTTTTTTTTTTTTTGTTTATTTATTTATTGATGGACAATAAGTAACAATATAGAAAAAATAGAAAAGATCTAACGAAGATCCAACAAAGAAATCCGCAAAAGAAAACACTTAACCCGAAACCTATAAAAGAGAAAGCACAGAAAAGTACAAAAAGAAACAAAGTCACCCACCCTCATATGTGCATTGGTACCTCCAGATAAAATTCAATAAAGTATCATATATTCTGACGTGCTGTTTGTATCAAACTTCTCCCAACAGACTCGGTTTTTCCACTAAATTATTTAAATATTCTTGAAATTTTTTCCATCCTGATTCCAGATTAGCATCAAATTTCTTACACCATCTCCGGCTTCTGTCCCCTAGATCATAATATCTTTTTAATCTAACTCTCCAGTCATTAATATCCGGTATTTTACAATCTTTCCACGTATTGGCTATCTCCACTCTCGCTGCCACAGTAGCATGTAACATGAATTTCCTATCTATGGTTTTTATTTCATCCCCCATAATACTTAATAGGAGGCATTCTGGTTCTTTCTTAAATTGGTATTTTAAAATTTTCTTTAATTCCGAATAAATGTTGTCCCAAAATATTTTAATCAAACTACAGGACCACCACATATGTATAAATGTTCCTGTATCTTTCTTACACCTCCAACATATGCTACTTTGATTTTTGTATATTTTGGCCAGTTTCTGGGGGGTAAGGTACCATTTGTATAACATTTTATAAACGTTTTCCTTAATATCCATATTTGATGTTAGTTTCAAATCAGTTTTCCATAATCTTTCCCATTTATTTAAATTAATATTTCTTCCAAATTCTTGAGCCCACTTTACCATAGTTTCTTTTATCTGTTCCTCCTTAGTATCCCACTCCAGCAACAGATTATAAAATTTTTTAATATATTTTTCTTTTCCCCTGCAGTGTCTCTTCAAATTTCGTGATTTGTTTTTTTCGAATCCAACTTTTAAGTCTTCTTGAAATTTATGATTAATTTGATGGTACTCCAACCAGGTGTTTAAATGTCTCTTTATCTTTTCATAGTTTTTGAGTTTTAATTCCCCTTTTTTTTCTTCAAGGAGCTGTTTGTAGGTGGGCCATCCTATCTCCATATTAATTTTTCTTAAAGTAAGGTATTCCAAAGGTGAGCACCACCACGGAGTTTTTGGTTCTAGAATGCCTTTGTATTTATACCATACTTTTAATAAAGAACGGCGAATTAAATGCTTATTAAACTCCTTGTTGTACTTCATTTTTTCACAAAGCATATAATAGTGCCAACCAGAATGTAGCCCATATCCTTCCAGATCTAACACTTCTGTATCCTCCAACTTTACCCAATCTCTCAACCACCAGAGGGCCGCTGCATTATGATATAGTTCCATATCTGGAAGTCCCAAACCTCCTCTATCCTTGTGGTCAATTAGTATTTTATACTTTATCCTTGGTCTTTTCCCCCTCCACACAAACTTCGAAATTTCCCTCCTCCAGTCGTTAAAGCAACTGGCACCCCCTAAAATGGGTAAATTTTGAAACAAAAAAATTAATTTGGGAAGAACCGTCATTTTTATTATAGATATCCTCCCCAATAGGGAGAAATTCATCTTCCCCCAAAAGTCCAGGTTTCTTTTTATCTCTTTCCACACTTGTTGATAGTTTTCTTGAACTAGATTTATATTTTTATCCGCGATAATAACTCCTAGGTATTTCATTTTTTTAACAATTTTAATTCCCGTCTTTTCTTCCAGCTCTGCTCTATCCTTAATTTCCATATTCTTAACTATTAAGTTTGACTTTTGGTAGTTGATCTTTAACCCCGCGATTCTCCCAAATTGTCTAATTTCTTCTAATACTTTGGGTACACTTACTTGTGGGTCTTCCAGTGTGAAAATTATATCATCAGCGTAAGCCCTCAATTTATACTGATGTTTACCAATAGTTATCCCTTTAATTTCGTGGTTTATTCTTATTCTTTGCAGGAGTGGTTCCAGAGTCAAAATAAAAAGTAATGGGGATAAAGGGCACCCCTGGCGTGTGCCTCTCCCTATCTTTATTGGTTCAGTGACTCTTCCATTAATTATAATATTTGCCTTTTGCACCGAATATATTGCTGTGATCGCATTCTGAAATTTGGGGCCCATTTGTAAAGTTTCTGTTGTTTTTTTTTAAAAATTTCCATGAGACCCGATCGAATGCCTTTTCGGCGTCCACTGCTAACAACGCTGCCGTCTTACCCCTGTTGAATTCTAAGCATTCCATAATGTCTATGATATTCCTTATATTGTCTTTTATCTGCCTGCCCTTTAAAAAGCCTGATTGGTTTTTATGTATAATTTCATCTAATATTAATTTCATCCTTTTTGCCAGTATATTGGAAAAAATTTTGTAATCTGTATTTAGTAAAGAAATTGGTCGAAAATCGGCCGAAGTTGGAATTCCTTTCTTTTGTTTGGGGATTAATACTATGTGTGCCTCTTGCCATGAACTCGGGATTTTACCTGTTTCTAAAATATTGTTTATAATTTCTTTTAAATTAATAAAGAATGTGTCATCCATAACCTTATAAAGTTCAATCGGGAGCCCATCGGGGCCTGGGGCCTTACCCGTCTTCATATCTGAAACCACATATTTAATTTCTGCTACATTAGTTGGTTCGTTTAATTTCCTGATCAATTCCTGCTTTATCTTTACTTTTTTCAAAAGGTTTTCATATATTCCTAAATTTCCAAATTCTTCTTGATCTTCTGTATACAGTTTTTGATAGAAGGTGCTAATTTCCTTGCTAATTTCCTTTTGATTAATAACAATATTCTCTCCTACCTTCAATTTATTTATTATCTTTTCTAGTTTTCTCTCTTTCAGCTGCCACGACAGGAATTTGCCTGGTTTATTGGCTTCATTAAAAAATTTATATTTCCAGAAAATATTTTCTCGTTCCATTTCTTTATCTACTATGAATTCATATTCATTCCTTAGTATTTTTAATTCCTTTAATATCTTATCTCTCTTTCCTTTTTTTGTCCATACTTCCTTTTCCTTCCTTTTAATTTCCATTTCCAAATCTTTTTTCTTTTTCTCTTTTTGTTTCTTATCCCTGGCATTCTTACAGATAAAGAAACCCCTCATCACACACTTTCCCGCGTCCCATACTATGTTTTCGTCACAACCTTTATTGGCATTATCTTTCTGATATTGAGTCCATATCTTTCTTGCTTCCTCAATAATTTTTTCATTTTTCAGTAGAGATGTATTTAACGCCCATCTTTTTTTTCTATTTAACTCTTTGGGGAATATAGATAGAGTAACCGGGTTATGATCAGAGAAAATTTTTGGTCTAATCTCAGTTTTTCCCGCTCTTATTGTTAACTGCTTAGAGATCCAAATCTGGTCTATTCTCGATGCTGTTCTCTTTGATTGTGAGTAAAACGTAAATTCTTTTCTAACTGGATTTTTAAATCTCCATATGTCCACCAGATTCAAATTTTCATATAGGTCTACAAAACTTTTTGGCAAGATTTTCCTACCTTGAGATTGCGTATCTGAAAATCTGTCTATTTCCGGCTCCATCACTCCATTAAAATCCCCCATCATAATTACCTTCGAATTATTAAATTCTAACAATTTTTTTTCTAAATCTCTGAAAAATAATGCTTTGGCTCCATTAGGAGCGTACACTCCCACTAAAATAATTTCTTCTCCTTCATTAATAATTTTAATCATAATCAATCTTCCCTTCTCATCTGACCATAGAAATTGAGGTTCCCACTTCGCTTTAACATAGATCACTATCCCTCTTTTCTTTTTTTGATCGGCTGATATAAACTCCTCCCCTAATTTCGGATTCTTAAGAACTCTTACATGTTTTTGATTTATGTGGGTCTCCTGCAAACAAATTATGTCCCATTGTTGTCTCCTTAGGTTGTGTGTTATTCTGTTTCTCTTCTTTTTATTATTTAATCCATTCACATTAAACGAAATTATTTTAATTTGTGACATTCAGAACAAAATTTTATTATTATAAATGTTAAATCTAAAATGGTTAAATCTAGGCTCTTGAGACAAAAAAAAGGGAGAATCTAAAAGGAGAGACTGTTCAATTGGTCTGCTCGATCAAATATACTTAGTAAATACCCTTTACAACTAAAGAAAGAAATATTTAAACTACAGTTCTTATATTATTGTTGTTTTGGATTCCGCTGCTTCTCCCGTCTCTTTTAGCTGGGTATCTTCCTCTTGTTCTTCTTCTGAGCTCTCTGAAAAGTTGTCTTGTTGTTCTTGCGTGGCTAAATTCTTTGGGGTTTTTTCCCCCCCCAGCTCCTGCCAGTACTTCCTCCAGAAAATCTTGGCTTCTGTCTCTGTCTCCAATCTCTTTTTTTTCCCTTTATAGAAGAAAGATAAGCCTTCAGGGTATTCCCATCTGAAAGAAATTTTTTTTCTCCTCAAGGCGTTGGTCAGGAAGGAATAATTTTGTCTTCTTTTCAGTAATCGAGGGGGGATTTCTTTTAGTATATAAACCTCCGTTTGATCTATGACTAATCTTTTTTTGGCCTTTATTTGTAGGATCTTGTCTTTCAACCAAGTTGAATAGAATGTGACCAAGCAGTCTCCTGGCCAGTTGTTCACCTTTGCTTTCCTCGAGCTAACCCTGAAGGCCTTTTCTATGTGTCCTTCTATTTCTGCCTCTTCCATATTCAGCCACCTTGAAAGTTTTTCTGCCAACAATTTCTTTATATCCTCTCCTTCCGATTCAGGAATATTTCTAAATCTCAGAATTTTTTCTTTAGATTTCATTTGTAACATTGCAAGCGCATCTAAGGAGGCTTCCTGAATAGCTTTATGGTCTTCCAATTCTTTTTTTGCTTTTTCCAGATCTTTCTTCAACTCTTTCCTATCCTTAGAGGCTTTTTTAAGAGTGTCCTCCATATTTTTATTCTTTTTCTGAAGTTCCTGTATCTGGCTTTCTCCCAGTTGGTCTTTTTCTCTATTCGCTGCCTCTATCAATTTATTCTTTAATTCTTCCTTTTCTTTTTGATCAGCAGCTGCTCTTTCTTCCAGTTTATCCATCCTGTATTCCACTTTTGAGATCCTCTCATTAAGGTCATTCTTAATTTCTGCCATATCCTTTTTCAAATCTCCAATGTCCATTTTTAAGCTGAGTATTAGATCTTTCAGATCTTTAAAGTCTTTGTTTTCCCTAGTGTCCAAATCAATTTCAGGCAAAGAACCCTTCCTGTGCTTCGTATCTGGCCCCATTGATGGGGTTTTTAGCTTGGATGCCATTCTAGGGTCCTGTTCAAACTAGTAGTCCTTCTTTAATATAGCTTTTATACTTCGTCCACTAGATGTCAGTAACAGCTGTACAGACACTACTACTCGTTGTTTCCCTTCCAACTATCAGCTTCCTGGAGGAGACGCTGAGTCATGCCTCCGCCCGTGTGTCTCCCATTATTCTTGAAAAGACGCCAAAGGTCCCCGTCTGCAGCAGGTAATCTCTCTTCCTTTCTCCTCCGTGGAGTGCCTTTTCTCTCTTCTTCCCCGTCTCTGTGTTGTTTTAACTTTGCCTCCCACTGGATGCCTCCCACTGGATTTCGTTGCCTCCCACCGCTCTTCCTTCTCTTCAACAATTTGGGACAGATGGTGCTTTAAAATCACAAAGCTCTCTCCCCTCTTCCCCACTTGTCTGTTTGGGTCCTCTTCATTGAATTTATCTCCTGTTTAATTCTCTCTCTGTTACACCTTCAACCTTCAGCCATAAATCTAACTCTGCAGCTGTAGTTTCCTACGGTTAACTCCTTCCTCTTCTCATTCACCTCTTACTTTAGCTATTTTGCAGGGGTTTGTAAATTATCTCCACCAGCTGCAAGAGTATTTCTCCGTTTTATATAGTTCTCAGGAATTTTACCTTGGATAGCCGTGTCTGCTCTTAGGCTTATTCTGCTGAGAGTCTGTTTTAGGTTGTCTCAGTGTTCCGGACTCCCCCTCTGCTCGGTTTCCTCTGAAAGCGAGTGGTAGTGAAAGTCCACATAAACAAACACAGCCGACATCTGGTACAGGATCACCTCCTGCCCCTTTTGAGGGGATATCGTAAGCCTTCCGAGTTTCCCCCAGAGATTCTCAGCAGTAAACTCCCCCGGGCTCTCAGAGCTCCACAGGAGCGTGGCTTTCACGGCTCAAGGCTCAACCGGAAGTCCGACTTTTTAGAACATTCTTAATAAAACACACACACATACACACGTGCGCACATGCACACACAGAGTGAGAGAGAGAGAAAATTTGGTTACTCTGGGAAGAAGAGTGTATGTTGGTATTAAATAAAGGATCTTCCCACATACATCTATAGGATTCCTAATATTTTTGAGTGTTTAGGTATTTCTACTTGGTAGGATTGATATGCAAGTTAAAGCAAGCAAATTTGAGTTGTAGTAGTTGTTGTTAAATCCCAGGCACATTGAGGAACTGGGCTGACTCAAGACTGTTGGGATGGGACTGAACAGGAAGAATTTCCCTAGCCATCAGTGCATTACACACTGGACCTTTATCAGGAAAGGCTTGTAATGGGGCTGAGTGGTTTTTGAGGGTCCTGGGTTTTTACCTAGGTGTCATCTACATTCCTGAATCAGTGGGTTGGTGTCCTCCCCTGGGAGGGTGTTGAGTCCCTTCTTCTCCACTTCTTCCTTGTATAAGTTGGCAACCATGGGTGACACTGGGGAGCCCATGACATTAACGATGCTTATGTCTGTAAAAGTTCCCTCTGTACTTGAAGTATGTGGTGTCCAGACACAGGTCCAGGAGCAGACATATCTGGTCTGGGTTGAGGCTACTTCTGGTGGTGAGGTACTGTCTTCTCTTAGTCTCCTCTTTACCATTGTCAGGGCATCCGTGGTGGGAATGCTGGTGAAGAGAGATGTAACATCAAAGGATACCAAGGTTTCATCTGTATCCAGTTTCAGCTCCCTGACCTTAGAAACAAACTCCTCTGAATTGTGAATGTGGTGGTCCATGTTTAGGCAAGTGTATGATCAGTAGTACTATGTGCACAAGTACAGGAATTTTGCTTCCCCCATTGAATGTTATAAATTTAGTGCATATTTTTATTTATTTATTTTAGTCTGGAGTAGATGTATACCATATTCTTCACTTTGAAGGGAAAGTTGTTTCTCGAGAAAATGATGCTTTTATGTGCTTCATTTAAAATACTGTCTGGCTCTGTTCCATCTGTTTCCAGCTGGTTCAGTAGAGTTCAGCTAGTCATTGGGGGGATTTTTTTGAGCACAAGGAAATCACCAGGTGGCATAAAGCCAGTGATTCCACAATAAGACCAAAGATTGCTTTTAAAAATAAATTCAAAAAAAAGCAGGAAAGATAGCAGAAGACTCAGTCATGAATAAGGTTACTGCTAGTAGGTGGATTCCAGAGAAATGTAAGCAGAACCCTTTTAGTTTAACGGTCTTGTTGCAATGTTTTGCATCTCTCCCCCCACCCACCCCCCACCCCCGAGGCCCTTCTTGGTGAGTCTGGAAGTGGAAAATTGTGGTAATGGAGAGGGGAGCTTATATGAATTTACTGTTGTCAGGGGTTTTTCTAGATCTTGCCTGTTCTGTTTTATTAGTTTAGTGTTAATTCAGCTACTAGTTTTCTCCTAATAATCGAAAATGTTTGCTGGACCAAAGAGTCATTTTATCTGTAATGATTTTGGGTGCCCTTCTGCTCTTGCACTAGCCAGTAATAAAACTCAAGTTTTGTAGAGAAAGTTTTGCATTGTTGGCATTTGTGTCAACACAGTTTGATTGGAAAGATAGCCATGGAAAAAGTTTATGCATGTGATTTAATATAAGAAATTAGAAGTGTTATTACAATGCAATCCTGTGTGTGTTTATTTGAAAGGTAAGTTTTACTATATCTGATGGCATTTACTCCCTAATAAATACATTTCGAAAGGAAGCTAATCAAGCCACTTTTTAAAATAACACTTCTAGGCTCAATTTGATTCTATGGCAACTTTAAAAAGGCAAATTATATTAAGATATATCTGCAGGGATGAATCTACAAATATATAGTGTGGCAGGAATGAAGTTATATCCTAACTTACGTTCTTGATATAATAGCTTTCTTACATGTCAACCACACAACATCATCACCACCTATTGATTGTACCCTCTGCTTTTCTTGAAAGTTTAAACAGTTGCAGTGTTCAGTTTATTGATTGATATTTGTGCTGCTTACAGGAGCACAAAGATTCCCTGAAACGTTTCCAGAAGGATATATATATTTTTTAAAAAGTAATAAAATCTGTTGTTGTTTCTCAGTATTGCTAGTGGAGAGAGTGGGCCTATGTTTTCATCAACTGATGAAAAAAATCTTTGCTTCTTTATGTCTGCAAATAGAACCCATTGATACTAGCTTAGGCAATCTTGCTATGACATGATGAATTGCTTCCTTAGACTCATGACAGGCCCTACATATATCACTTATATGTTGCATCATAATTATTTTCTAATAGTTTTTAGTTCAAATAACTTGTTTAATGTGCATACAAACCTCTCAGAGTCAGTCTAACGTAAGCCACAGGTCTGACTGTTGCTTATTGACATTGGTATTCAGGATGTAGCTGGGGTGCAGTTCGTGTAATGGTTTGCCAAACAATTCATCCCTGATCTGTGAGAGCTTTACTAATATAGGTTGGTTCTCACATGCAACAAGTTGTAATACTGTTAGTTCTTTTTCATTTTCTACCATCTTCTAAAGTGGAACTTAGATCCCATGGAAGTCGTTTCAA
The DNA here is from genome assembly GCA_037367245.1 of Phrynocephalus guinanensis. Taxonomy (NCBI): domain Eukaryota; kingdom Metazoa; phylum Chordata; class Lepidosauria; order Squamata; family Agamidae; genus Phrynocephalus; species Phrynocephalus guinanensis. The sequence continues at coordinate 80,551,949 of CM074738.1, read as the reverse complement.
AGGTTGACTAGCATAATTTACCATATAGAGAGTCTTGAAATCAAGCCCATGCATATTCATGCTCTGTAGTGGTCTGGATCCTCATTTGGATGCTGGCACTGGTGTTTTGACAGGATGCCTTTGATTTTCCTTCTTAAAGGATCAAGATTGCTGTATGTCTGGTACACAATACCGCCCCCCCCACACACACATAAGAAAAATAATCAGTACTGGAGTTGCCCAAGTTTAGGTAGGAAGAGTTTTTCCCTTTTGCTTGAATTTTTGTTTTCAGTACTATCTTCAGTCTATCAAAGTGTATATTCCTTAATAAAAATGTTATAAATTTTGTAGATCCTCAAAATTTCAAGAAGCCATTAGTGGGTCATAGAATCAAATGTCTTTTGGTAATCTATATAAGCAACTCCTAAATTTCTGCAGATCCTTCAAGACTAATTCAGTCATTATAAGAGAATCAACAGAGAACACTTCCTTACAACCATAGTACAGTGGTACCTCTTAAGACAAGTGCCCTATAAGATGGGGTTGCTTTCAAGAAAGCAGTAGATGTTTGGGGTGATAATGGATCTTAGCCTGAAAACTGTGGGTGAACAATTCACTCAGTTACTTTTAGGATTAAAACAATCAACAGATTTCTAAAGAAGACTGTTTCTTGTGTAAAGAATTGTAAGATCAAGGTTTCCATGGGCTTCATTTAAAAATGTACAGTACATGATTGTGAGTGGTTAAAAATTTTCACCAGAAATTATGCACCCCATCCATTATGTGGGCTTTCACGTTTTCTCCAATGTTTCATATGCACCCCTGCCTTTTATTTTATAGAGACCCATATGTGATAGGAAGCTATAACTATCATATTCATATTGGAGCCAATGAGTGTTTAAATTGTGTTTAGTGGCATAAGACCAGTACCTCTCATGCCATACTGCTACCATGATCCTTGTCCCCCCCAAAAAAAAACAATTCTTTTAAAAAGTTGTGACTTTTTTGAAATAGTAAAAAAAAAAACCTCCTTGTACCATCCCATGGAGAATTTAAGAGATTGTTTTTACAATTGTGGCAGATACACTGGTGTCAGTGGTGCTGGGGGCCACTTCAACGTGGAATATTTCTTCCCCTAAGTTCTGTAAAGTCTCAAGGGGACTTTCTGCGAGTGTTTTCTCGCAGAATTAAAATTGATGGGAGGCTAAGTGGCCAAGATGTTGTAGCTGAGTGCCTTTGGGCTTCTGAGAGTTTCATGTAGGCCACAAGCTGCCTCTGCCTAGCCTACTTTGTAGTTGCAATTGCCCCATGTGATTCTGAGATGGGGAGAAGCCTTTCTACCATAGGCAAAGGAGTATTTCCTATCCTCTTGTAATGTTTACCCTCTAAGCATGCATCAGACATGAAAACAAACCATGATTGTCTTACAATGATTAACTGCAAAAGAAAAGCAGAGTACTTGGCCAAACATAGGTTGATAGAAGCTCCTTTTTTGTCATTTAAGTAATTTTATTGGGTTTGGGGGGGCAGAGGAGGGAGGGTGTGGGGGAGGGGGAGGAAATACACTATAAAATTACATTTAGTATATCAAGCCAAAAATAACGGTTTAACATGTTCACAAATCACCAAATAATATCACAATACTAATAAGTTTGTTACTTCTTGCCATCTTTTCCGGGAAATCTCATCGTAGTCTCCCTTTAGAAAACCGGAGAGTCTGTCGATTTCAATACATTCTCTTATCTTTTCGTGGAAGTTTCTCTCTGTTGGCACTTCTGGTTGTTTCCAAAATTTCGCATACAGTATCCTTGCAGCAACTATTACATGATGAAGTACATATTTCTGGTCATATGAGATATTAACATCTACTATATTTAATAAAAAAATTCTGGTCTAAGCTCTAACTTAATCTTCAAATATCTTTCTAAAAATAATTTTACCATTATCCAATATGCCTTTGCCTCTTTACATGTCCACCACATATGATAAAAGGTACCACTGTCATGTTTACATTTCCAACATTTGAGTGAGCAATTATACATCTTAGATAAACGGTGGGGGGAAATGCCATCTATAAAACATCTTGTAACAATTTTCCTTAAAGGCTATAGATTTAAAGGCTATAGATTAACCACAAAGAGTCCCATTTGTTTAAATGAATAGAATAACCAAAATTTTCTGCCCACCTTATCATAGTATCTTTGACCAGTGTATCAATCATTTTTTCATTTAACAAATTACTATAGAATTTACTGAGAAGCTTTGAATCACCAGAAGATAGTATTTTGTCAAGTGGAGTGTCATTAGTCATAAATCCCCCCTCTTTAGTGAGATTTTTAAAGTGTGAGTATATTTGCTGGTATTTCCACCAGTCTAACTTGTAACCTTCTGATACTAATTTTTATGGTGACTTCAAGGAGAAATCAGCATTCAGAAGTTGTCTGTAGGTTAGAGATTTAAGGCTTGCACTTGTATGAGGATTGGTAATCGCTCCTAACGGAGACAACCACGTTGGTGTTTTAGGGTAAAACTGTTTTTTTATGGATAACCATATTTTAACTAAGGCATTCCTTATCCAATGCTTTTTGAAAAGGGTAGGTATATTACCCTTATACCATACGTAATGATGCCAACCTCTGTCCAAATCGTGACTCTCAAGTTGCAGTATTCTATTATTTGTCATCAGAATCCAGTCTTTGATCCAAGTCATAGCAGCAGCTTTATAGTACAGCACCAAGTTGGGCAGGGCGAAACCACCAGTTTTAGTTCTGTCCTGTAGATAGACATTTCTAATCCTTGCTTTTTTCTTTTGCCAAATAAACACACGTATACTTTTTTCCAAGTCTGAAATAATCTTAAAGTTAGGTAATATAGGTAAACATTGAAATAAAAAGAGCAATTTAGGTAAGACAGTCATTTTAACTGCAGCAATTATGCCCATTAAAGATAACTGAAGTCTTGACCAGGTTTCCAGGTCAGCTTTGATTGCTTTTATACCATTAACATAGTTATCTTTAAGTATAGTGTTACAACGGTTGGACACAATAATACCCAGATATTTTGCCTTACTAGCATGTTGGAAACCCGACTGGTTAACCATTTTTCCAATCACAAGTGGGGTCGTATTTTTTGTGAGCAACAATGTTTTTTCTCTATTAACCTTTAATCCTGACATTTTAGAATAGGCCTCCAAGATCTTTAGTAGTTCTCGAAGGGAGGTCTGTGGGTCCTCCATAATAACCAACAGATCGTCCGCGAAGGCTTGCACCTTATAGACTTCTCCTTTGCTTTGTAGACCTTGAATACCTGGGGTATTTCTTATAACATGGAGTAGTAATTCTAAAGTTAAAATAAACAGCAAGGGAGAAAGAGGGCATCCTTGCCTGGTACCTTTATGTATCTTGACTGTGTCTGTAAGGTAGCCATTAACTACAATCCTAGTGTTTTGGGCGTAGTAAATTTGTTCTATAGCTTGTAGCATTCTGTGGCCACACTGTAAATAATCCAACTGGGTTTTGAGTAAAGACCAAGATACATTGTCGAATGCTTTCTCAGCGTCAATAAATGCGAAGGCTACTTGCTTCTCAGGGTGACATTCATAGTACTCCAACGCGTCTAAGAAAGTTCTGATGTTGGATTGGAGGCGTCTTTTTGGAAGAAAACCGTTTTGATCGGGGGATATCAGAGACGGTAGAATCGTCCGCCATCTGTTTGCCAAAATAGTTGCAAATATTTTATAATCCACATTTAGGAGAGCAATTGGCCTGTAGTTCTGTATCAGGTCTCTGGGTTTCCCTTCTTTAGGAATCAATGTTGTATGAGATGATTTCCATGAATCTGGTATATCTTCGCCCTCTAAAATAGATGTAAAGAGATTTTTCATATTTCCAGAGAGTAGCTCAGAGAATTTTTTGTAAAATTGTGCTGGTATCGAATCGGGTCCGGGGGCTTTGTTCATTTTTGGTGATTAATGGCCTCTGTTATTTCCATCATTGTAATAGGGGCATTCGTCAAAACTCTCTGTTCTTCAGTAAGTTTTGGAAAGTTGGCTTGTTCTAGGTATTGGAAGACCCATATGTGATAGGAAGCTATAACTATCATATTCATATTGGAGCCAAGGAGTGTTTAAATTGTGTTTAGTGGCATAGGACCAGTACCTCTCATGCCATACTGCTACCATGATCCTTGCCCCCCCCCAAAAAAACAATTCTTTTTAAAAGTTGTGAGTTTTTTGAAATAGTAAAAAAAAACTCCTTGTACCATCCCATGGAGAATTTAAGAGATTGTCTTTACAATTGTGGCAGATACACTGGTGTCAGTGGTGCTGGGGGGCACTTCAACGTGGAATATTTCTTCCCCTAAGTTCTGTAAAGTCTCAAGGGGACATCTTGTGGTAAGAGTGTTTTCTCGCAGAATTAAAATTGATGGGAGGCTAAGTGGCCAAGATGTTGTAGCTGAGTGCCTTTGGGCTTCTGAGAGTTTCATGTAGGCCACAAGCTGCCTCTGCCTAGCCTACTTTGTAGTTGCAATTGCCCCATGTGATTCTGAGATGGGGAGAAGCCTTTCTACCATAGGCAAAGGAGTATTTCCTATCCTCTTGTAATATTTACCCTCCAAGCATGCATCAGACATGAAAACAAACCATGATTGTCTTACAATGATTAACTGCAAAAGAAAAGCAGAGTACTTGGCCAAACATAGGTTGATACAAGCTCCTGTTAAGAATAAACATTCTGTACTTATAAGGGAAAATGTTCCCCTAATGATTTGTTAACTGTCATCTAGTTTAGTTCAGAGAGCAACAAGATTTTGATTCTTTTAATTTGTTCCATGATTCTGCTACACCACCCTTTTGTGGGGTAGCCAGTGATGAAAGCTTGCTTTTGGAAAAAATTAATTCCCATTACTGATTGCAAAATTTAAGAAGGGTCAGTGTCTTAAAAGTAGCTTGTTGTGCTGTTTGTTACTTTTCCATTACTATTTATTCCTTTTTTTTAAAAATCCTTGATGTGCAGTATAGTGTATGCTGGGAGCAGGCTAAAGTGTACCAGAACTAAGTCTTTAGTGACTATGTAGAGCAGTCATGTCCAAACTTTGGCCCTCCAGATGTTTTGGACCACAACTCCCACAGTCCTTTGCCACTGGAAATACAGGCTTGGAATTCTGGGAGTTGTGGTCCAAAACATCAGGAGGGCCGAAGTTTGGACATGCCTGATGTAGAGTAAACCCACTGTTTCTTTTTTGGGTTTGTTTTCACATTTTGTTAACCGCCTGGAGTTCTTTCGGGAAGACAGGCGGTATATAAATAAATAAATAAATAAATAAATAAATAAATAAATAAATAAATAATGGGATTGAGATCAACAAATAAAATTCATTTGGTCTGTTCTAGTTGGGACCAGCAACTGGATTCAGCTTTTGAAATTATTTATTTTATATATTTTATTTACAGAGGTTTTTTTAGCTGCCCCACTATCAAGTGGTCTCTGGGTGACATACAACAATATATTAAAAACTATAACAACATATAAAAATTTTGTTCATTTTAGGCTTTTTAATATTTCCAAACTCCATGCCAATTTCTCTGATAGCTTAGTACTCCATACCCTGTCTCAATAGTTCCTAAATGTTTTCATCTCCTTGGACTTAGTGACCACAGGATGCAGCTCCCCCAGTGTGATACTTCGGGTGAGGGGGGAGAGGGAGGCAGATGCCTAGCCTGAGTAGTACTTTCAGAGTGCTCTTGTCTGGGATTGATGACACCTTGGGGCGCTGTAGTGCACAGTTTGGGGACCGCTGCCTTATGTAGACATCTATGTACAGAAATGCCTTGGTTTATGAACATAATTTGACCCGGAAACATGATTGCAAACCAAAGCACTCATATCAAAGCAAATTTCCCCATAAGAAATAATGGAAACTCAGATGATTCGTTCTGGGGTCCCATACACCACATACTGTACACACAAAATGCCAAAACTCACAAAAAAAGTTGGCTAGAAGTCCATGTCCACACCATGGTTTAGGTACTTTGCTGCAGAACCTGGTCTGTTTAGGACTAACAACTGGATTTTGCTATGTACTGTATTTTAATGTGACAATAATAAAGTGCAATTTGTAGTCCTATATTCACTTGGCTAGCTGCCCCATGGCTAGAAATGGTTTGAAAAAATAAGAACGTATAGGAGTACTTTTATTTCTTTTTCATCTTTTATTTGTTTGTTTAACTTATATGCTGCCCACTATCTAAAGGTCTCTGGGCGGCTTTCAGTTAAAATTGTAAAACAATTAAAATGTTAAAATACCAATGAACAATTAAAAATGATAAAAATATTTAAATACAAATACAATATACTGCTGCCTAGATGCCCTAAGCACATCCGATCTTGCCGAATTTTGGAAGCTAAGCAGGGTCGGCCCTGGTTAGTACTTGGATGGGAGACCACCAGGGAATACCAGGTGTTGTAGGTGCCTGGAGTAGGAACTGGCAAACCACTCCAGTATTCCTGCCAAGAAAACTCCATGGTCATGGGGTCACGAAGAGCAAGTCATGACTATAATGACACAACACACACACACACACACACACACACACAAAATACACTAAAATTGCCATCGGAACCCACAATCTATGTTAGATCAGTTAAAAAAAACTTCTGGAAAAGGAAGGTTTTTACCTGGAACCGAAATGTCATCAACGTCAACGTCGGTACCAGGCAGATCTCACTTGGGAGGGCATTCCATAGCCTGGGGGCAGCTGCCATATACCTACCGGCCATCTCTTTCACCTTCTTGAGGGATGGCTCTTTCATGAGGGCTCCTTAGCTAGATCTTAATTGCTGGGTAGGTTCATCTTCTTGGTAACTGATTTGTAATTCTGGGTGTGCCTGGAAATTACCATAGTTTAAATACTTCCTAGGGCAGGGGAGGGTACTATTGAACATGTTGATTAACAGGATGCTCAAGAAAACATGTTACATATAACCTTTTTTGTATTGGAATGTCAGCTGACCATGTGGTACAAGGGCTCATTAATCCTTAGAATAAAGAGAGCTGAAGTGAAGGATTCATATTTTTATCGAGAGAAGGATGTTTTTGCAGCAGACGAGGGGTGCAATAAGAAGCAGTCATTCACTGCTGTCCTTCAATTTATCCTTTTATATTAGTGCATTTAATTATTGCAAACATTCAGATTGCAAAACAGGTCTCTTTGCATTTTAAAACCATGCTAACTTTTGTAGTGCATATGGAAATGAAGTGGCTCCACGAGGGCTCACTGAAGGCTTCCTCGCCAACAAAATCAAGAGATTCTCTTGATGGACAGAATGTTTTGTTAACAGTTATTTTGAGCAAACCTTGAAGGCATAACAAAGAGTGAAAATGATAGTATCAATTTAACCTTTGTAGCTGGTAAACCTGACCAAAATCCTGTTAGCAAAAATTCTGCAGGCCTGGGCAATTACATTTCCTTTCCAGCAGGCTGTCCTTCATGAGACTGGCTGGACAATTGGTCTTGTATAGGATTTTGCAACCAGTAACACAAATGAGAACCTGTCAGGTACAAAACCTGTGCAGTCGCCCTTCTGTATCATATAAATCGACAGGATTCTAGTGCTTATTTTCAGTGTCTGCTCAATGTTAATGAGTATTCTCATTAACTCCTGCAGCAGAAGCTGATAAGAGGAAGAGGAAGAATTTTAAAACAGGAAAAAATAGAGCTTTTCAGACAAAATCTTTTCCAATGTGGAATATGCAGTGTTTAGTTGTATATTGTGCAGAACATTTCTGTGTAGTGTGATGTTCATGTCTTGTTACAGCTGCTCCTCAGTGTGAAGACACTGACTTCATGTGGGTAGAGGACGTCAATTTTATTCAATGGGGAAAGTTCTTTTTCGTGTTGTGGGGCAAAATTGTAGGTTTAATACAGTATATAACTGTCTTTGGAAGTACCAGAGTTCTGGAACACACAGCCAGCTAGAATAAATGCATCTAAAAACTAGTTGTTAACCACAACCGTCGTGTTTGGAGGAATGCCACACATTTCAAAATGATCAAAGCTCACATTTTATTAATATAATTACAAAAGGCATCTAAAGAATAATTCTATGAACAAACGTGAATTTTGAATTGTCTTCTTAGTTTACCATCGGTAGGAATTCTTTAAACTTGTAAGTATTGTCCCTCCCGCAAATTCTGGGTTAATTGTTTCTGAACAATTAATGCAATATTTCCAGGATGGAAATATTTAAATATCTTTTCTTCATTTGTTTTAGTAAGTTTATTGCTGATACATTACAGAATACGCTTCACTGTCAGTTATTTTTTCCTTGGCAGTAGCACTGGAAAAACTTGAGCCTTTGACCACGATGGTTTACCTCCTCTGCCAGGGCTTTCTGGATTTCAGTGCTTTTCACAGAATAAAAATGATAATATAAATTCTAACTCATGTATATATTTATATCTCACATGAGCTGAAGATATTAGAGGAACACTTCTAAAAAGTATACACAATATAGTTAGTAAAATAATTAATCTCTGTAACCAATTATCACTCCAGACAGAAAAGTTATGTAGTCCTCTAGAAAATATATCACTTTGTGTTCTGGCAACCCTCCAGGACGAAACCAACACAGAATTCTGTGGTACCTTAACTAGGTGGCAAACATTTTCACAGCCAGCCCTTGCATGAAAAAGTGGGCTGTAGTTCCAAAAACGACTTGTTAGTCTTAAGGTGTCACAAGACTCTTTGTTGTTGTTTATGCAAGAGATCTAACAAGACTACTACTTTAGATCTTCTCAGGCTCAAGGAGTTCATAGCTGTAAGGCAACCATCAATAATGCCTCAAAGCCATTAAGACAAATGGCTCATAAGACAAAAACTCGTAGGAAGAAAATAATTTCCGGGAATAGGCATGCTTTGCTTGACAAAAAATCCCCCATGGGATGCTTCGCAAGAAAAAGGATGTACCCAGGAAAAAAACTGCATGTACCCAGGAAAAAAACTGCATGTACCCAGGAAAAAAACAGGGTTTTTTGGGGTCTTTATTCTAGCCTCTGGAACAGATTAATCTGTTACCAATGTATTCCTATGGGAAATCGCATTTTGTAAGACAATTTTTTTGTAAAATGAAGTGACCCATAGCCTCTGGAATTGATTAATCAATTTTCACTGCATTACTATGGAAAACTGCATTTCGTAAGACAAAATTTTCATAACACAAATTGACCCGTAGAACAAATTAAATTTGTTTTAAGAGGTACCACTGTATTCATGTTTCAGAGAGGGAGCCCTGTTAGTGTATTCCTGTGTGGATAACAAAAATAAAAATAGAGGAGTTGTGGTACCTTGAAGACTAATAGATTTATTTCAGTGTGAACCTTATGTGAGAAGTGGATTGTAATCAACAAAAATTCACAAAGAAACACATTAGTCTTTAAGACGCTACAACTATTGCTTTAGGTTTTTTAAACCATTTTTTTCATGACAGAACAATTCCCTCTGCCATAATGTTGTGTTATTATGAGTAGCAATAATAATAGAAATAAAGGGGGAACATAGAACTAAAGGTTTTTTTAAAAGAAATGTTGAAAAACATGTCTCTGTGCTTGCTGTGAAAAAAGTCATCTTGTGTAAGTATTATGATTGGTTATATGTTTATTACTATTATTAAAGTGCTTCAACTGGAAATGAAATATTAGGTTAAAGTGTATCTGATAAGGCCTCAAACCTTTGTGATTTTTGCAATGTATATGGGCTTGACTACTAACTGACGCCTTAGTTACGGTTGCTAAGGAGGACAACACCTTTTTCAGTTAGCAAAATGGAAAGTAATGTTGCTGTTATTGATAATAACCCAGGCTTTGAAATGCTACTAAGCTAATTGGTGTTCTAAGGTCATTCTGAGAATGTCTATTGGTCCTTGAGTAAAGTCCAACAGATGGGAGTTCTGGCATATGCCACCGTCCTGAAGCTCTTGTCAGCAAAGATTAAGTAGGCCAGACACAGCACCGCTGGGATCAGTGGGTGCTAGCGATAGACAGCAATGACAGACCGCAGAAGGCTAAAAAGAAGCATCAAGATGTACTTGGGAGAAAGACTCAAGTGTCCTAAAAAGAGCTACAAAGGGAAGGGGCTGGAAGACAATAGGTGAAAGAGCTTTAGGAGAGCTCTGCTAAGATCCAGATAAGCTCTAGCAAGCAGGCAGCTCTGAAACATTTACGGTTCAATGGTGTTTCCTCCACCATTGCCAGGAACAGTTCTTTTTTCAGTAAAGGCTAGACTCAAAGGCAGTGATTGCGGGGAAACTACCTCTGTTCTGTGAGAGTAGCTAGAATGGAACAAGGTAGGAGACTTTCATTTAAGTAAGAGTCGACTAAACTAAAGTGACTACCATATTCCTTATATATTCCTTATGTAAATAAAACAGAACGTCTGAATTTACAGAAATAATATCCTGCAATTTATAAACTAATCCAGTTTGTACAAAAATAAATAATAATCCATATCATTCTTATTAATTCTTCATCCTTGGTGTGCTGTGTCTTGGTTGCTGTGTCTTAGCTATGGGCCCTTGTTATGCCTGTATTGGATTATCTAACCACTGTAAAACAAAAGGAGATGAAGGGACTATTTACCTTCGTGTATATAGGTCAGTGATGGCGAACCTTTTAGAGACCAAGTGCCCAAACTGCAATTCAAAACCCACTAATTTTTTTGCAAAGTGCCAATACAGTAATTTAACCTGTAAACAGGTGGCTATGAAGGGGCGATGTCAGGTGCCCACAGAAAGGGCTCCGAGTGCCACCTTTGGCACCCGTGCCATAGGTTCGCCAACACTGATATAGGTGATAGCAGAAGTTCATTAGCAACTTAAAGAATCTTTCTTTCTTTCTTTCTTTCTTTCTTTCTTTCTTTCTTTCTTTCTTTCTTTCTTTCTTTCTTTCTTTCTTTGCAATCTCGATAGCTCTAGGTGGGATTATGTGCTCTAGAGCTATGCCACTTTTTCTTATGAGAAATTTTAATTATTCTCTTGCCATTTGGTGGAAAAGAAATCTCCTTCAAAAATTATTTCAAAGGAGAAGTTTCAGAATAAATTCTCACAAGTGAAATTCAGGATTCTTACATTTCCTTCTCTTATTGGGTGGCTGAAAATGGGTATTAATTGCTTATATTTCTATATATAGTCATTTTGTTCCACTTTTCAGGTTCTTATACTTTACACGAAGAAGTGAAATTTGTTGGAACAAACATCAAGTAAGATATGTTGATGGAACCGTATTTGTGGTAGATACTGTAGTCACAGTGAATTGAAACAGTTCATTATGAAGCTAAAAGAATAAAGTGTAAAAGAAGGAGTGCAGCTGAATAAGATGGAAATAATGACATATGATAACAATAATGTTATAAGGTAATGGTTTCCACAGGACTTCTGCAGATCAAGGGGTCACACAGGGTAGAGTATTTTGTATTAGGAACATATTTGAATATTTTGTCATCCTGAGTAAAGTATAAAATAGTGCATTATTTTCTTCATGCATTCTGAGGTGCCAATGTGAAGTCAGTGCTAGAAGGCGAACTTCAGGAGAATGACTTTGCAGTGCTCAGCATGCACAGGATATTTTGATATAGGCCAGTGCATTCAGCCCACTCTCTACATAAGTTTTTTAACTGATATAACATTGATTGTGGGTCCTGATAGCAATTTTAGTGTATTGCTTTAGTGGGTGGCATATAAGCTACATAAACAAACAAACAAACAAACAAACAAACAAACAAACAAACGATCCACACAGTACCCCAAAGACTCAGATTAGGTTTTTTGATGTGCAGGAAGATTTCTTTCCTTTTGTATGGATGCATACTTAACCACCTGGAGAATGATGCTGAGAAGAAAGGAAGGGAAGGAGCTGTGGACCAAATGGAATGGCTGTCTCCTAGAGTATTTGGTTGGCAAAACTGCCAGTCCAGAGCATGAAGAAATATACCCTGCTATATATCCACCTTCATATTTTCATGAGTAACCTTTAAGAAAAGTGAAAGGCCCTAGATACTCGTATAGTAACAGCACCCTGACTTCTTAATTATTTTGGTTGTCATAAATATGTACCTTTTCCAACCCTACAGTATCCTTCTGAAGGTAGGAGTAACCAGAACTGTACACAGGATTCCAAATACGATCTTATCATTAAACCACAGCCAATCCTATTTGACTGGCAATAGAAGGAAAATTCTCCCTTTGGTCCACATATACACATAATTTTGGGGTGCTCTGTCTGAACGAGTTTGAGAGCAGTAATTACGATGTATCAGGGCCACCATTTTATCTTCCCACTCATTAAAATGCACCCCAATTACTAGCTTTCCAGTTTCATGGCTGTTTTTGTGCTTCTGGCTTTTATTAGCAGTCTAGCAAATAATTGCACCATGCAATTCTGTGTTGACATAGCTTGATTTGCAGCAACCTTTTGATACAAGTTTCTAGCAATACAGTATTTAAATACTGATCCCAGTCATGGCTGGATCCTGTTTTAAAATCTAAGGTCTTAGCACCAGATTGAAAACTTGACTGGCACAGTTCCAGCTTTAACCTCTTTGTTCATATTTATACACATGGCCTCCTGAAGAGAAATCCTGGAGGGTGCTGGAAAGATTTGAACGGTAAAATAAATAAACTGTAATTTTTATTGCATTCCCTCTTGAATCCCTTTGTTTTATAATCTTATATAGGGATGAGAGCTGCATACAAATGAAAAGCAGAGGATCTATTTACTAGGTGTAAAACCATTTTTATATTAAGATCAAACAATTGGGTCATTTTTAAAGATTTATCTTGGCTTCAAAGGCCCTACATTGGCTTCCCTGAGGCAACATTTATTTTCCACCTAGTAAAAATTGTGAACTCGATTCAGCTGGCAGGAAGTAGTGCAAAGTACACAAATGTGCTCATTGGTTGACTCTCATTCTTGGTCAGGACAAAAGAGCTTTGCTTGAACTGTTAACTGCTTTGGTTTAATAAGCAGAGACTCCCAAAACATTTCAAAGGAAGTCTGCCTCTGACTGACTCGCATACACATATCAGGACTGGGGACCAAGACATTTGGTTTCCTAAGGCAGGACAGCATATTGATTCCAATTATCCGAGGTTCAGCAAAACACAGAGAGACCTGTACAAGTATTTTGTTCCTTTGCTGGCAGAGAAAAGGACAATAGTACATTAAATGTTTTACTGACCAGCCGGAATCTGCTGGCTGAGGTAACAAGCTTGCGATGACGAAAGGGAGAGATGGTCATGAGTCATACACAACGGTTCTTGTTTAAACTCCTCTGCAGAAAAGGCCATTTGAGGTGTAGATTCTGGCAGCTACCTGTACAACACATGCAATTACATCAGGAATGCTGGCTTCTGAGTTGCTCTCCCCTATACCTTGACAGGCTGCACCTCTTCCACACTCCATGCCGAATCATTTCCACAACAGCATTTGCCATTTAAATTTAATTATCCTCTGGGCTTGTTTCAAGCCCCCTCTAAAGAGGTATTTATAATGGGAACTGAGTGGGTGCTTGGAAAGGGATGTGGGTTGGAGAGATATTAGATCGACATTCTCTGCTCCTGAATTACAGAGACTATCGCTGCTTTTCCCCTCTGTTTTCCAAGCTACATTTAGGAAGATTTGGGTTTAATTTCCCCACCATCAGTATTCAAGTGGGACAGAAACTCTTTCTGGCCTACACTTCATTTCACATCCTTGGCAAATCCTAGTTAGGGTTGAGGAAAATGGCACCCCAAAAACATTTGGATGGCCATATACTCTTTCCCCTTGCCTTAGTATGTGGGGATCTGTTTGTATTTATTCCCTTAAGGTAGCTTTGGTAAAGCTAGACTTCAGAACAGGGAAAACCAGACTTCTGGTTCTCAGCAGACCTTGAATGAAGCCAGTCTTTTCTTCTCTCTGCTGCCACATAAAGATATTACATCACGTCTAGTTTTTGGAAAATCAGACACAGTCAAGTGCTAGAGTCTGTTTTAGACTGCAGTCCTATGCATTCTTACTAGGGACTGAACCTCTTTTAGCACAATGGGACTTAATTCAGAATAACCAGTTGGAGAATTGGATTGTTAGGAGGTTATTCTGTGTCTTTTTCATTAAAAAGAAAAAACTGAAATCTGTACGGCTGCACTCAGGTCAGATTCAGAACTGGCTGTAGGACACAGAATTTTCTCAATGTTTCTGGTGCTTTGTATAAGACAGTACGTCTGTGTTTTTTTTTTCCTCTTTAAGTTTTAAATCTTTAGATAAACAGCAACTGCAGGGTGACTAGATTTCTAATATAACAGGTGGCCTCCACAAATAATCTTATATTATTGCAGTTTTATTTATGCTTCACATTTAGAAAGTATAAGTTTGGATTATCATTAAACTATTCAAATAACATTTTGGGTGTGTGTGTAAGTTTTTGCATCTAGATCACTGTTGTGACCTTTTTGATTATGTAAGAATATATTTGTTAATTGGAAATAGACACTAAACTTTTTCAGGGTCCAAGCATTACATCAGTGGGTTCTTTCTGGTCATTGGACTCCTCCCCCAAGTCCTTTTTATAAGTTAGTACCCTCAGCAATTTGGGGGGGGGGACCCTCTTCAGTAAATGAATATGCCACGTTCCTGCTGTTTTCTTTACTGCAACACCCAATTGTTTTTCCTTGATCTTGCATGGGGGAGAACATATACATCCTTCAAGGGGCAGCTGAAGCAGAGACAGAAATGATTTAGCATGCCCAGCAGTGAAGGGAAGGCATTAGTCCTTCAGTGTATCAAGCTTGATCAATTCAAGCCTTGCATCAAACAATTTCAGGGGATTTTTCACTAACTGACATAAGAAGACTTTACAGTCAGCAGACCATACTTGTCCTTTTATTATTCTTCAGCATTATAAGACTGGCATCTAGTGGCAGGCCTTGCTCATAAGCCTTTACGGCCATTTCCAACTAGTCGGAGCTGCATTCCCCAGGCCAGGAAGAAAATTCCACTTCATAGAATAGTTGTTCATGTGTGTCCTCTGCAGAATCATCTCTGACATTATTTGCAATATGCGAGGAAAGAGGAACTTTGAATTTGTGAGGGAATGGACCACAACTGATTACTTGAAAATGAGCATGCAAAACCCAGATGGTGTAGTGCTGTATGAAGCCAATTGATGAAAAAATGAACAAGAACTCATAGAAATTAAAATGATAATTATTTGCTGTGACTGTGTAGCCACCATTTAATTATTTGCCTCAGCATTAATGGTACGGAATTCTTGGGAAATGGCTGAGATTTAGATTTTCATTTGAGAAATGTTGGAAGAGCTGAAGATACCAGAATTGTAGTTCCTCTGGAGCAGCCATTCTCAATGAACGTGATATGGCCCCCTTGGGGGAAGGACTGGTCACATTTAAAGGGAGCCACAGACAGAAAAATATGAGATGTTTCTCAAAGGTGTCTGGTCAGGCTGAAAGATACCTGTTCATGTTGAGACTGACTGGTCTGGAAGACAAGGCCCCTACCACCTTGGTTTTGGTACGGTGGTCCCCTGCCCTTTCCCGGTTCATATACTGCGGTCTCACTATATCGTGGGACCGCAGCACAGTGGTACCCCAAAAGGGCTTGAGGGATGGGGGGAAAGGTTTTAAAAGCCCGGGCTTTTAAAACCTCCTCCCCTTCCCCAAGCCCCAGACTCCAGATGATTGGAGCTGGGGTGGGGGAAACAAAAGGTCTTTCTCCCCACCCAGCTTGGCTCCATTGCTTAAAGACATTTTAAATATTGTGTGCCCCCCCCCCCCCCGGCCTGACTAAACCTGCATCTACATATCGCGGATTTTCAATTATCGCGGGTCAGGTCAGGTCCCTACCCCTTGCGATAGATGCGGGGGGGGGTTTACCGTAGTACAATTTCAATATGCAAGGGGGGTGTTAGACAAGTAAATCCATGTAGTGCTCTTATGCATTTGCATTTTATTTCAGGGCTTTAGAGATTATATACTTTTAGATATATCCTTTATGCCATGGTTCTATGTTGGTTGATAAATGTATCAGAGACCTTTCTCTTATTTGACTTCAAACACTTCCTTATTTCTTCAACAGCTCCTGCTGTAGTGATAGTGAACAGAACTTGGGGTGTAAAAATGGTAAAATCCAGTTTGGACTATGTTTATTAGATTGTTGTTGAACATCACAAAAATATGCAAACAGACACAACTCCATAAAATCTGAGAGTGTTACAGAAGCATGGAGAAGTCCCTTTAAAAACAACCATGCCCTGTTTATTTTCCACAATTATCCTGGTTTATCACCCAATTTTGGCAGTGGTAGATGCAGCCTGCAACAGTGCTTCAGTGGAAATTGGCCCCTGGCCTAGGTAAAAAAAATGCCTAGGTAAATAAAGAACCCAAAAACTGTTGGGAAAGAGGTACAGTATATAGATGATTGGGGGAAAACTGCACTGAAAGGGTCATATAATACATACCCAATAATGACATGAAACAGGATAGTGGTAGCAAGAGCCTTGTGATTTGTGGGGTGATATCTAAAAAAATAAGAAAGAGCATATATCTTGCCTGTTTGCCATCTCCCAGGTCTGGGTCGTCAAGCATTAGCTTGGCCCCGGGAAGTGTTAACTATCGAGATTTAATCTGTTTTTATGAATCCTGTCATCTGTCCTGCCAAAGCACAAGAGAAGATTGATACAAAGATCCCCATTATTGTGGGTAGCAATATAGTCTGGAAGGCCCTCTAGATAGCATTGTTTCCTGTATTTGCTGAAATGTTTGCCTGAAATGGAATTTGGCAAAATGTAATAGGTGCTTTCCGGAGAGTGAAATTCAACCTGAACAGCAAAGAAAGAGTGAAATGCAACAAAGGGTGGGTGGGTGGGGATAGTGCCAGAACCATGTCATGAAGCCTAGCTAGAATACTGGGCACAGCCCTAGAAAACCATTCATATGCACTATGGTGTGTTTATATGACTATGTTCAATCAATCAAATATTTATTACGGTCATTGACCAGCAGTAACTTACTTGGTAGGGGAGATACCTTGATCATGAAGGAGGTTTTCCCAGGGTGAGGCTCATCCATTGCACTCTGGGTGTGCTGACCCCTGCAATTTCCCTGCAGTCACACCAAGACTCATATTCAAAATGCATGGGGCATAACAACTTCCATTGCACTAGGGCTAAGTTAAAATATGACTCAATAGCTCAGTCCAACATAAGTAGAAATGTCCCCTAGTCTTTTGGCCTTTCTCGTTGGCAACGTTTTTGTCGATGACTGGCTGCTATGTGGGGTTTCTAAATGGAGTGTTGTGTCTTGCTGCCTTGAATGCATTTTTTGGTGTTGCTTTTTTACCATTTGTATCTGTATAGTCAATCTTTTTTCACTTTAAATGTTGTCTTTTAATGATGTAATCCTCCTTGAGTCCTTATTATTGAGTCCTTATTTTTTTAGCCGCCCAGAGACCGCTTGGTAGTGGGGCGGCTACAAAATCTTGTTAATAAATAAATAAATAAATAAATAATAAGATGGGGTAAAATTATTTTAAATAAGATAAATCATATATATCATAATTTGATTGGAGCTAACTG
The DNA here is from genome assembly GCA_037367245.1 of Phrynocephalus guinanensis. NCBI lineage: Eukaryota > Metazoa > Chordata > Lepidosauria > Squamata > Agamidae > Phrynocephalus > Phrynocephalus guinanensis. Next base: position 80,534,347 of record CM074738.1, on the reverse strand, counting down.
GGCTGCAAAATGCCAGGTCACGCTTCTGACAAACGTGCTGCTGGCTGAAGATACTGTACTTGTATAGGAGTGTTTTCCATGCATGAAGTGTTCTTCTCCTATTCAGTTCATAGGAACCATCTTGGATGCTTGACTGAATTATGCATTAGAAATAGCCTTTCAAAAATTTCAGGACAGTGTCCTTGTAGTAACTGGCTGCTAGTTTAATATTACAGATTACTACACTGAAGAGGACAGATTTCCTGCTGACGGCCACAGAAAATTCCACCCATTATTCTCTGCTCATTCCAGGACTCCAAGTCTTAACTCTTTCCTACCCTTTGCTCACAATTTAGAAAATCATTTTTCAAAAGCAAAATCAGCTTCCAAATGGCTCCTTTCCTCTTTTCTAAAAAGTGATTTAGAAAAAAAAATCCTCCTAAGCATTCAGAATGGAAGCTGCTTAGTAACAGTAGGCATGTTTAGTCTAGAGCAAAACATGTATTGTGGCATCTTCACAGTTGATTTATTGTGAATTTGCAGTTCTATCATTGTGGATTAAACAGAATTATACATACTGTCAGTCTGTCTCCCTTTCAACACATGTGTGCATATCAAACACCAAAAAGCAAAAATGAGGTGAGCCCTCAAAATGCTACCGAAACATAGGCTTTTTGAAACATAGCATTTTGAGCCTGTGTGTGATCTCAAGCAGAGGTGCTGCTGAGAGAGCCAAATGAACAGGAGGAAGCGAGTGCTGGTAAGTTTCTGGGGTGCTATCAGTTACAGTAGAACTCCTTTAGAGGCATCTACTGCCACCTCTATTCAAACAAAGGAAGCAGCTGGAAGCTTTCATATAAACAACAAAGGAAGAAAATATTTTTACTACATAGAAAGGTAGTAAAAGTGTAAATTATTGTGGCCCAGAATACTGCACTCATTAAAATGGAGTCTGAGGGAGCAGCTGTAGTTACCTGCAACACTTGTGCCATGTATGTCATCTTGCCAAAGCACATGGAGAACTACACTTGAAGCAAGTGCAAGCTGGTTGCACTACTAGAAGAGAAAGTCTAGCAGCTGGAGGCCCACATATCTAACCAGCAATAAATTAAGGTGCTTGAGCTGTTTTTGGATAGAGTGGAGCATACTATCCTGAACAAAGAAGAGACAGGGCACAGTTCTGAGGAAGAAGTCACTTCACCAACTCAGGAGGTAGATGCATGGAAGAATGTGACTCGAAGAAGTAAAAGTGCAAGGGATCACTCTGAGAGTCTGAAATTACAGAATCAATTTGAGGCTCCTTCCCTCATCACACCTCATGAGGCATGCACAGAGGAACAACTGGTTCCACCTGAGGATCTCTCTCTCATCACAATTGATGAGATACAGGATCAAGGGCATGTAGATGAACAGGCTGCAGGAGAGAAGCTCTTTGTACTAGGGGATTCTATAATTAGTAATACAGAGGGATGGATTTGTGATGAGCATGATAACCGTATGGTCACTTGCCTGCCAGGTGCAAAGGTTGCAGACATCATGAGAAATCTAGATAGCTTGTTAGAGAGAACTGGGGAGGAGCCAGTGGTCATGGTACACATTGGTACCAATGATGTCGGGAAAGCTAAGTGGCCAGTCTTGGAAGCCAAATTCAGGTTGTTAGGAAGAAGATTGAAGTCCCAGACTTCCAGGGTAGCATTTTCAGAAGTGCTACCTGTTCCTCGTGCAGGACCTGCCAGGCTGGCAGAGCTCAGGGGCCTCAATGCGTGGATGAGGCGATGGTATCAAGAGGAGGGCTTCAGATTTGTCAAGAACTGGAGAACATTTTGGGACAAGCCAAACCTGTTCAGGAGGGATGGGTTGCACTTGAATCATGATGGGACCAGATTGCTGGCACTCAACCTCAAAAAGGCTGCAGAACAGCTTTTAAACTGATAACTTGGGGAAAGCTGACAGGAGTTGAGTGGCATCCAGTTCGGAACATGTCATCCCCATGGAACGAGGTTGGAGAGGGTAGAGAACCACAAAGTGATGACAGTAGGTATTACTCTACAGAATAATGGGATGTGGTAGTTTGTCTACTTGAATTAAAAGCTGGGGGGGAGAACAAAGAAGCAGCCGTTCTTGGGGGACCCACTGTACAGGAGCTTCTACGCAAATGCTCAAACCCTCTGAGCAAAGAGGTAGCTAGGGATTACATTGATATAATAGCCAAACGAGAAACCTGGTGGAATGCAGAAAACCAGTGGGATACCACAATCCCAGGTTATAAACTCTATAGAAGAGATAGAGAGGGGCGGGTTGGAGGTGGAGTGGCCATCTATGTCAAAGAAGGGGTAAAATCCAGGAGAATGGAGATTGACGGTGGGTCTGACTCCACCATAGAATCACTGTGAGTTAAACTACCAGGTCCAAGGAGCAATGTGATAGTGGGGGTGTTTCATTGTCCACAAGATCAAAAACCTCAGGGGGACCTTGAAACGAGGAGACAAATCATGGAGGTGTATAAGAGGGATAGGATAATAATCACGGGAGACTTCAATTTTCCTCACACTTACTGGGCCAATGTGAACTCGGGGCAAGAAAGAGAAATCAGCAAATCTGACACAAAAACCTTTGATTTCTGAATGGTGGACTTCCCTCAGATGAGGAAACTAGTTAGAAAGAAATTGAAAGGGAAGGTAAAAAGAATCCATTCTCTCCAGAGTGCATGGAGCCAGTTTAAAACAACAGTAGTAGAGGCCCAGCACAAGTGCATACCACAAAGAAAGAAGAGCTCATCTAAGTCTAAGAGGGTGCCGGCATGGTTAACGAGTGGAGTTAGAGAGGCTCTAAAGTGCAAGGACAGGTCTTTCCATAAATGGAAATCCTCCCCAAATGAGAAAAAATAAAAAGGAACACAAACTCTGGCAAAATAAATGTAAGAAGATGATAAGAGAAGCAAAGAAAAGCTTTGGGGAACATATGGCTAGCAATATACAGGGGAAAAATAAAAGCTTCTTTAAATATGTTAGAAGTAGAAAACCTGCCAGAGAACCAGTTGGCCCTCTGGATGGTGAGGGAGGAAAGTGGGGGGGGGGTAAAGGAGGACTTGAAAATTGCAGAGAAAATAAATGAGTTCTTTGTATCTGTCTTCACAACAGAAAACCTTGGGTAGATTCCACTGCCTGAATGGCCCCTGTAAAGAATTAGATCAAATACAGGTTAAAAGAGAGGATGTTTTAGGTTTAATTGATAAATTGAAGATCCACAGGTCACCAGGCCAGATGGCATCCACCCAAGGGTTATTAAGGAACTGAGAAATGAAATTGAGGATTTCTTAATGGTAATATACAACTTGTCTCTTAAAATCCTAAAAAAAAAAATGATCAAAGTGCCAGGGGACTGGAGGATAGCAGATGTCACACCAATTTTTTAAAAAGGGAGGAGGGGGGAGCTAGGAAACTACAGGCCGCTTAGCCTTACGTCTGTCCCAGGGAAGATGGTGGAAAGCCTCATCCAAGAGAACATCTTAAAACACATAGAAGATCAAACCTTGCTGAGGGAAAATCAACATGGCTTCTGTAAGTGTAAGTCTTGCCTGACAAACCTTTTAGAATTCTTTGAAAAGGTCAACAGGCACGTGGATTTGGGCGAACCAGTGGATATTATTTTGATTTTCAGAAGGCTTTTGACACAGTCCCTCACCAAAGGCTGCTTAGAAAATTACACAATTGGGATAAGAGGGCAGGTCCTCTTATGGACTAAGAACTGGTTGAGATCCAGGAAACAAAGAGTAGGTGTCAATGAGCAATTTTCACAATGGAGATAGGTGAAAAGTGGTGTGCCCCAGGGATCTGTCCTAGGACCGGTGCTTTTCAATCTGTTCATAAATGACCTGGAGACAGGGATAAGCAGTGGGGTGGCCATGTTTGCAGATGACATGAAATTTTTCCGTGTGGTAGAAACCAGAGAAGATTGTGAAGAGCTCCAGAAGGATCTCTCCAAACTGGGGGAATGGGCTGCGAAATGGCAAATGCGTTTCAATGTATCAGAATGTAAAGTAATGAATATTGGGGCCAAAAAAAAAATCAAAACTTTATCAACTCATGGGCTCTGAGCTATCTGTGACAGATCAGGAAAGAGATCTGGGTGTGCTGGTGGACAACTCAAGGAAGGTGTCTCCCCAATGTGTGGCAGCAGTGAAGAAGGCCAGTTCCATGCTAGGGATTATCAAAAAGGGGATTGAAAATAAAACAGCCAACATTATAATGCCATTGTACAAAAGGATAGTAAGGCCGCATCTGGAGTAATGTATACAATTCTGGTCACCGCATCTAAAAAAAGACATAGTGGGACTGGAAAAGGTGCAGAAGAGAGCAACTAAAATGATTCCTGGGCTGGGGACCTCCTGTATGAGGAAAGACTAAAACATTTGGGGCTCTTTATTTATTTATTTATTTATTTATTTATTTATTTATTTATTTATTTATATTTTTATATACCACCCATCTGGCAGTGAGGTCACTCTGGGGGGTTAGCCTGGAAAAAAGGCGCCTGAGGAGGGATATGATTGAGACATACAAAATAATGCAGGGCATGAGTGAAGTGGATTAGAGGCACACTCTTCTCCCTCTCACAAAATACCAGAACTAGGGGACATCCACTCAAATTGAGGGCTGGGAGAGTGAGAACAGACAAAAGAAAATATTTTTTTACCCAGCGTGTTGTTAGTCTGTGGAACTCCCTGCCACAGGATGTGGTGATGACATCTGGCATGGATGCCTTCAACAGGGGATTGGACAGATTCCTGGAGGAAACATCCATCACAGGTTACAAACCATGGTGGAGATGTGTAATCTCCAGGCTTAAAACCAGAGTACTTCAAGGTCCAGATGCAGGGGAGTGGTATCAGGAGACAGATATGTAGTCCTGGTTGCTCCCAGACACATTTGGTGGGGCCACTGTGAGATACAGGAAGCTGGACTAGATGGGCCGTTGGCCTGATCCATCATGGCTCTTCCTATGTTCTTATGTAGGCTCAAGCTTCTTTTCACAGTTTTGCCAGGGGCATATCTGGGGGAGGGGAAGGGTGCTTTTGCTCCACCGTGTAGCAATCTGGGGTTGCCTGGAGGGAAGGGTTGATAGAAAAATCTGGCAGGGAAGCAGTTGAAGAAAGACAATAAGGATATTTTCAAGGAACCAAAACCTGTCGGCAGAGGTTGACTTGGCACAGGCAGGGTTTGGAGAAACTGGCTTGCGCTCTTGTGTGTTTTGTGGTGGGGAAGGGGCAGCGGGGGTTGGGGGGAGTCTGCTTGTGCTCTTCCCAGGATCGCAATGAGGAGGAGCAGCTGGGGGGGGGGAGCATGAGGGCCAGCAGTACCAAGAGCAGGAGGAAAGCTCACAAACCACTGGCGGCGTCGGCTATTGCTTCTTTGTGCCTACCATACAGGCGCGGGCAAACAAAGGGGGTGAGAGAGAGCGAGAGTGAAGGAACTCCACCGCCTCAAGGTCACAAGCTTTCCTTCCTTCCCACTGAAGAGCAGGAAGAGAGGAGAAAAGGCGCGCAGGGACCGGCCACCCCTCCAGCGCCTCGGCAGTTGGTCGCCTCTGCAGCTCAGCTGTGGAGGTTGGCACCTCCGCGCTGCTCGTAATGCTCCCGCGCTGCCCGTCAGCACCATGTCAGGGCTGCCAACGATGGCCAGACTGCCACGTCGCTTCTGCTTCCAGCATGCCACAGACGTGCCTCTTGAGAAAAACAAACATCACCTGCTTGGCACTATAGAGGGCATTAGAACAGACCCTTCTCCCCCTCCTCCACTGTTCCCCCAGAATCTGGCCCCCCTTGATGGGGGGAGAGACACGGTTGGGGGGGAGAGGGCACAAAAACAAACTTTGTCCCCAGGGCGCTCCTAACTCTAGCTACAACTTAGAGGTTTGCATTATCAGTTGAATTTGGGGGAATCAACTTGAAGCATTTGTTGTGTTGAGCTATTTCATTTGCTTTTGTTTGATTTGTTCATTGCAGGCACTTGCAAATCTGTAGCGTTTAACAATATGCTGGTTTACATATGCCTTTTGGTGCTTATAAAGCATCTGCCGGACTGTAGATCAGTGTCTGGCATGGAATAAAATGTTAATAGACACTTTCAAGAGACAGGCCAAATGGAGGGATTTTCCATGCAGCTGGACCTAAAATTGAGTCATGATGTAAACAGCTCACTTGTTCCTGCAGGCAAATTTCTGACATTAGGCATTCCCCCTCATCTCCTCAAATCTGTGCCAAGTGATGATATCTTTCATGGTGCCACTGTGGTACATGCTGAAACACGTCCTTAACTTCCTTTGACTCCTATGGTGTTGTATACAAGCAGCCGCTAATTATGACAGAAAGACAAAATGTGACAAGATCACAAAAGTGCCTGTTTATTTTTGTGCTAAGCCAACATTTTGGACATAAACACCTGTTTTAGGAGCTACTTAAAACACAGAACACATTATAGGTTTACCACATTCAAAATAAAATGCTGTTAATCAGTAGAAATCAGTAGAAGCATAAAATGCTGTTAATCAGTAGAAATCAAATACACACAATACTAAATGCGCATTCTGATACACAAAATTCACAAGACTTCCAAATGTGTACATTTAATTTTTGAATTTCATAAAGAAATCCATCTACAGAATTTCCCAACACTTGCTTGTACTAGTCAAACCAATTTTCAACTATATTTATAAAATCATACTCTGTCAAGCAATAAATATCTATAGGCTTACATACAAACACATGATTCACCTAATCTGTTATATAGAGAGGTATAACCAGTAAGGTGTTTCACTTTCAAATGCCAATACTTTCCAACCACTGTTTCTCGGCCCACTTGGAATTTCAGTTTTTATAACAAAGTCACCAAAGTGGTTTCAAAACATGGTCATACAAAAAAAAAATTGAGTGTATTTTAATGCCTTGTTTTGTGGATCGGTCTAGCAGGGGTGGGCAACTGTCAGCCCTCCGGATGTTTTGGACCCCAACTCCCAGTCCTTTGTCATTGGCAGTCTAGGCTCGGAATTCTGAGAGGTGGTCCAAAACATCTGGAGGGGCCCAGTTGCCCAACCCTGGTTCTAGTCTCACTTGTCATCTTTCTCTGCTGGGAACTACAGCCTGTCTTTCAGGATTGTTAGTCAGTGGTTTCCCATAGCAATGATGCTCATTTTGGATTCAAGACTGATGATGACTGAAAATAATAAGAAACAGTCCCGACTGTTGTGCTTGGTAGACCAGTAAACTAGTTTCTTCATATATTGCATTAGAATGTTCATTTGCTTGGAAGCCTGATCATATGTTTTTCACTTCCAGAATGATTACATTCTGTCTTCTAATGCACAAACGCAGTGATGTCATCTGCAGTGCTAATACATCCTTTCAACCTGTGTTGCGCCAAAACCCAAGAGACAGCCACCTCCAAATTCATGCACTAAATTAGGAATTGACACTGTGGGGCAGGGAAGGCTGAAGGTGCTCAACAGTGGAGAGTGCCGCCTACACCTGACCAGATTGAGAGGGAGGAATGGCGAGAAAAACAGAGGCAAAGGGAGGAGGTGGGGAACGTCCAAATAGGGGAGGGAAAAGAGCGCGAAGAAATGCAGAAGAGGTTTGAGGAATCCCTAAATATTGGGGAAGGAGAAAAGGCGGGAAAGATGGGCCAACCCACAGTTGTGGAGGTGGGGTTTGGAGAGGCTAAATAGGAGAGACTGTGTGTCCTACCCCCAGGCTGGGAATGGGTATGGATGGAAGACCCTTATATAGGGAGATGGGAAAGGATGATGATGTCTCATGCTGAGGCAGAAAGCTATCGGAGGTGGTCTCAGAGAAAGGGTTGCTCCTACTAGGAAGAGAGGGAGGCCTGGGAATATAACCACAAGTTAAAGAAGATAAGGCAGGACATAGCCTACGAAAGATGGATGGAGAAGGTGAAAGAGGAGAGACGGACCGGGAGACACTCCTGCGGGAGGGGTTTGGCCCTCTGAGAGGATTTTCCGCTTTGGCATCTGCGGCGGCGGGGGGGGGGGACCTGGACCCAAGATTACCGTGGAGGTTGGGGTGCAACCTACGATACAGACGCAGGACTTGGAGCCTCTGAAAGGGTCTGGTGGAACCCTTCCCTCCCAGGAGCAGAAGGGGGCCTGAATCTCTCCCTGTTTACCCCTACCTGGGACTCTAAGAATTACCCTTTTGTTAAAGATGTTGCACCTGTTGATTCTGTTATAAAGAGAAGTGCCACCCAAAGTGCGGGAAAAAACAATAAAACTCATGTTGGTTCGTTAAAAGATGCTTCTTTATTGAGTTCTAAAGGGCGGGTAGTCTGGCAAACAGGTGAACCCCCACCGACAATTAAACTAGTAATCAAGAGATTCTTCCTCTTAAACCATCACGAAACAGCCTCTGTTCACTTTTATACTACTGCTTTCCCTATGCCCTAGTTAGGATAACCTCTTTTTAAAAGTGAAAATGTTTCCTGAGAGACACAGCTTTGGCTATTTGGGTCACAATGTATAAGCCACTGAAACTGTCAGCTGCAAAGTTGGCAGCTTGGCAGTTCGAATCCTGGGGTGCCACACAGTGGAGTGAGCTCCCATGGTTAACCCCAGCTCCTGCCAATCTAGCAATTTGAAAGCATGTAAATGCAACTAGATAAATAGGTACCACTGTAAAAAGTGGGAAGGTAAAATGTTCTGTGCACAATGTCTGCAAAGATTCTCAGTCGTCCAGGTGAGTTTATCTGGAAGTTGAGTCATGACTCAACTTCCAGATGTTCTGTGCACAGAAATGCGTTCAGCCATGCTGGCCACATGGCCACGGATTTGCACAACACTGGCTTTTTGGCTTACAAACGGAGATGAGCATGACCCCTAGAGTCGGACACGACTAGCACACATGTGCGGGGGGAACCTTTACCTTTATATCCTAAAAGCTATATACAAAATAATGAGCATGTCTGTAAACAATTTTTTTTATAAAGACAAAGTTTCAAGGAAGAGGTAAAAAAGTACAGTATAAGAATAATGTTTTATTCCATCATTTTCTACAATCCAAAATCTTTCCCTCAAATTTTGGACACTTTGTCCCAGATAGAGATGGATACTAACTTTGACTGAAGTACTAATAAGAACACACATTTCTTCACACCTTCTTCACAAATACACACTCACACTCTTAACTCCCAAATTCTAACTCCCAAACTCTACTTGGCTGCACTAATTCATAGCATGGACTCCGTTTCTCAAGCCCTGCCCTTATGTACGCAAACAGAAACTTAAGCCAGGGACTTCAGTTCACTTACAAGCATTCTTCTTGATCTCTCTACTAGTAGCATACATTTATCTGTCAATATAATTTGTTGGTGGTTCTGACACGAATCAAGATCTCTCAACTGTCATATAACTCTCACTTCTAGCATACACCCCACATATGACTGTCAATTTGCACCAGTCAGTAATAGTTCATTCTTCATTTCCATCAGATCCATCATTTGACGAAGAGGAGTGGTTAAGACTTGAAAAGGACTGACTAGCACAGTGCGAGCTTGAAAGATATAGAGGTGGCGGGGGTGGGTGGGCGCAGATTAGCTGACCCAGTGTTAGTTGGGTTATCAAGAAGTTACACCCTTTTTTCATTATTTTCCTTTCTGCATCCTTGATTTTTATTTTGAAATCTTGACCCTGTTGTTTGGCATTATTTCACCAGACATTAGACTGAGATCTTCCCAAATAACATGGTCAGTATGTTGTCTTCACTATTTATTTGAATATCTTTTGTACACTACACACGGAGCAACTGCAGTATTATCTCCATAGTTTTGGGAGATGTTGATCAGACTGGGTGAAACTGCCCATACCTGCCAACAGTCATCTTAAAATTGGAGTGTTTTATACAGAGAAATGTCAGGGATGAACAGTGTGCCCATCAAGAGAATATTTGTACCCAGACAAATCAAACACATGCAAATTAAATTATGACTTGATACTCCTGGAGATCTCTTGTTTGGTTTTACTTCATGGGCTAAGTGCCTGAAAACAGAAGCCCTACTTTGTGTTTATTTTTTTATTTTTTTTTTTGCTTAAATGGGGTCAGTTTTTTTAAAAAGTGTGAAGATTTGCTTCACAAGTCTCCTGATCCTGCCAGCAATGTTACAGATGTGAGATAAAAATACTTCATATTCATTGCCCTTAATGTTCATAAGAACATCAAGATGGCAATCCTCCCACCATAAAAAATGCTTTTTGTAACAGAGACAGAAAATGTACTTTCCTAAAATGAGAAGGGAGCTCTCCTAAGAAGCGATCATACTTTTTTTGTGGAGTGGAGAATGAAGAATTCAACATGAGTTTACCCAGCCCCTTTTGAACCAATTTTAAGGCTTAGCAAAAGGATCCAGTTTGCAGCCTGAAAAAATTGTGCAGGCACAATATCTGATGTTGTGAAGTGAAAACCTAGAGTAAGTGCCTAAGGATCCTCTGCAGGTAACTTGTCTAACTTCAAAGTTATTCCATCTTTAAGATATTAAGAAGGTAAAGGTTCCTCCGCACATGCTTGCTAGTCGTGTCCAACTCTAGGGGCAGCACTCATATCCGTTTCTAAGCCAAAGAGCCAGTATTGTGCAAGCCTGTGGCCATGTGGCTGCCATGGCTGAATACATTTCTGCACACAAAACACAATTTAATTTCCTGCTTTTTATGGCAGTACCTATTTATCTACTTGCATTTTACATGCTTTTGAACTGCTAGGTTGGCAGGAGCTAGGGTTAACAGCAGGAGCAGTGGTTAAATGCCTGTACTGCAGGTAAAACTGTGTTCACGACTTGGGGTTCAATCCCAGGTAGCAGGCTCAAGGTTCACTCAGCCTTCCATCCTTCAGAGGTCGGTAAAATGCGTACCCAGCTTGCTGGGGGGGGGGCAATGTGTAGCCTGCACACTGTAATTAAAATTGTAAACAGCCCAGAGACTACTTAAAGTGGTATGGGGCGGTATATAAGCAGAACACTTTTTGCTGTGAGGCACCCGGGATTCAAACTGCCAAACTGCTCACTTTGCAACTGAAAGTTTCTGTGCTCTAGCCCGGTGTTTTTCAACCTTTTTTGGGCAAAGGCACACTTGTTTCATGAAAAAAATCACGAGGCACACCACAATTAGAAAATGTTAAAAAATTTAACTCTGTGCCTATCAGACACACACAAACACACTTCTCACCCCCCCCAAAACAACAACAACAAATCCATCCTCCAGCCCAGGCCGTCCCAAGGCATCCCTATCAAAATGTCCGCCTGCCCTCACCTTCCCCCTCCCTCCTCCTGGCACTTTTTTTCAGAGGAACTTGCAAACCCAGGAAGGTGGGGCTGGGGGAGGCTCTTCATATACGACCCCCAACCCCCATCTTTTACCCCTTCCAGTATAAGCCTCCCTTCTCTCCCCCCCCCACCTCCTTCCAGCCAGGCAGCCACAGGGCCCGGAAGGGACCCCCCATCCCCGTCTCCTCCCTAGGTCCTAGGAATCCCCTCCTCAGCCTCCCACGTCCTCCCCTTTATTTACCCCCCCACACACAAAAATGACCATTGTCAACGGCCGCCCGCTCCCCACCCTTAAAAGAGGGGTGCGCACGCGCGCTCCTACCTGGCTCGGCAGGGGCGCGCGCCCACCCTCGGGAGGCAAACAGCGAGTGCGCGAGGCGGGGGAGGGAGGGAGGGGGGTTCGGTGAGCGAGGAGGGGGAACCAACCCCAAGAACCTTTAAGAGCGGCTTCTGGAGCACCCTTCGCCGCAATGCGCCTGCGCTGGTCTCCAGGCTCTCTCTCACTCTCTCTCTCTCCAGTCTCATCCTCCTCCTCCTCCTCCCTTATTTCTTCTCCTTCCCCGCCCACGGCCAGCCTTTCCTCGCTGGCGCGCAAAGCACGCCGGGAAAGGTAGTCTGCTCTCCTCCCCAGGACCGCGTCTCAGACCTGCGGGAGGAACTACATCTCCCAAGGAAGCCTTGCGGCAGCCGGCTTCTTTCTGGACACCCTGCCTTCCTCCGGCTCGCCAGCGCCGCACGGCTGCCTTGGTCTCGAGCGGGATGCGCAGGGGGGGGGGGCATTGCTGGTGTAGGGAGAATTTTTCCCACGGCACACCAGGCAACATCTCGCAGCACACTACTGTGCCGTGGAACAGTGGTTGAAAAACACTGCTCTAGCCTGCTGAGCCACCATGCCCCATATTAGGAAGAAGAGACTGAGCCAAGAATGTTCTTTAACTGGATCAAATACAGATTAAAGTAGCAGATACTCTTCCAATATAATCTTCAACTATGGTTGTACATTTCAGAAACCACTTGCATCCCATGGCAGACGCGAAAAATTTGAAATACAAAAGTGTTCTAAGACATGATCATTAGAAATTAGATGGAGTAGATGGAACCAAGATTCTGAACATCATGTTTTCCCAATCAACCCTAACCTTTCCCAGCCGTAACAATAAAGCAAAACACCAAAACATCCCACAACCCAAAATGGAAGTGTTGGCTTAAATATGGGAAATAAACCCTAGTTTAAAGCTATGTTCTCTCAGTCCATAACTTTGTAAGCCTTGCAGCAGGTTATCAGCTCAAGAGCACAATTCTTATTGTTAGCATTTTACTATAAAAATGTAATGCAGGTGCTAAATGCGCCATTTCCACAAACAAAAAAAACATCAAACCCACAGAAGCCAACAGTAACATACACAAAGGCATTTTTCAGGAGAAAGCTTTATTGATCACCATAACAAAACAGAATTCTATGACCTAGGTCTCTCCTTCTTGCCTTTGTACAAGGCTAACAGAGACACATTTGCCACTTTGACAACCTTGAAACGAACTCCAGGAATGTCACCAACAGCATGGCCCTTTCGACCAAAGCCAGCAACCAGAACCTCATCATTTTCCTGTAATAGAAAAAAAAACAATTTTGAATGAATAAAAATATTACAAGTGTCAGTTGCTCAACTATATTTTTTCTCCCCAAAAGTTCATGTCGCACAAAATCTCGTCAGTTCCTCTACAACGTTGCAGTAGCACAAGTGGTTACGAAACCAGACACCCCTAAACTGCTTTCCAGAGATTCCTGGAGAAAGCTCTGAATTCTGGGATACTAAAATAATTCCCTACTAACCTGAACAATACATCAACCCCTGAAGTAGCTCTGTTCTTCACGAGCCCAGTAAGCCTCCCATTTCTAATCTGACCTCAATGTTCCTTCTCTCTTGTGCCATATTACATATAAGAACATAAGAAGAGCCATGCTGGATCAGGCCAAAGGCCCATCTAGTCCAGCTTCCTGTATCTCACAGCGGCCCCACCAGATGCGTTTGGGAGTGCATGAGACTAGATATCTGTCTCCTGATATCACTCCCCTGCATCTGGCCCTTGAAGTACCCTGGTTTCTAAAGCCTGGAGATTACACATATCCATCATGGTTTCTCTTAGATGCGTTGAAGTTCTGGCCTTGCATTGGGGTAAGTGGCTGCCTAGAACTTTCTGCAACATCCCCTATACTCTCACATTTTAGTTTAAATTTAAAACAAGATAGAAAATGTTCAATGTTGTAGTTTATTCTACTTTATAGTACAGAGAGATATACTATACCAATACCTGATTTAATTACTCCTTTAAATCATTTTCAGAATTAGTTCTTTACCTCAATGAAATTCAAACAACCATCATTAGGGACAAAAGCTGTTATCTTCTTGCCATTCTTGATCAACTGGACTCTGACACACTTCCTGATGGCAGAATTTGGCTGCTTAGCCTCTACGCCGCTAAAATTAAAAAAAAAGTGTCATGGTTATTGCATTTTCATCCTGTTGTCTATTCACAATTTCCACTACACAAAGTTCAAAACAAACAAGAGCAAAATGATGGTGCAATTTAAAAAAAACTAGCTTTTAATCAGCCACCATTGTGAGAACACAATAATAATAAAAAACAATTTTAACTCTTAATGGTACAAAGTTTATGCCCAGCAAATTGCTATAAAATGCAATCTTATCATCATTCATAAGCTCACTTGATGCATCAATATAGAAAATAGTTTATTGGCTGACATTAGCTCTAGAACATACACTGAGTACCTGTTTTGTGGATGCTACCTAAAGTAGTAGATCCTTCTTCAGTAGAGCTCCAGCACACAGAACACAAATTACTGTGAATTATTTCCTTGTTCTTCAGCACCCACCTGTGGCTCAGTAAAACTATGCTTCAAGAGAACTCTTCAACCACGGTGTTCCCTAGGCCACTGAGGCTCATGCTAGGATATACTACCTCTTGCTGTGATCTAGAATCTGTTCAAGCCACCACAACCTATACCATGGTGCCCAAGGGCACACTCATGGCACTATATATGGCTTCTCTCCAATTTTCCTCTAATTTTCTTCCTTGCTGCACAATCTTTTCTTGTGCCATTTTCAGTACGTCAGACTGGTATTTTCTCAGATGGCTTACCCACACAAGAGCCATGGTTCAATGTCACCTAATCATTTCCAGGGAAGTTCAGCCTCCTCTTAGAGAGAGCTTTAGCTTTTCCTCACTCCCTGCCTCAGTTCAAAGCTTTGCCTGCTAATGAATCAGCAGAGCATACAGTAGCACCATAAACTACGGAAGACTAAAAATTACAAAGGTGTAGCATTAATTGAGTTTCTTGGTATATATATGCCTGGGGTTCACAGTGTACAAGCTTACAATGTTCCTGCATGATACACTAAGATGTGCTTAAAGTATAATTATACTTAAATAGCTTCAGAGTACAAAAACTCTTGTGGGGGTGGGGAGCAGGGCCGCAATGCCTTCAGCTGAATGGAAAGTCACTTTTGAACACTTACACTTTTTCCAGGACAATTCCTTTAGCATGGGAAGCTCCTCCAAAAGGGTTGGCTTTTAGAGCAGTACCCAAATGAGCCTTCTTGTATTGCTTGTCATGCCATTTCTGGTCCCGGCGGTGACTGCGTAGCTTCCTGGCAGTACGAAGCCCACGACACTTGCCTAGAAAACAAATCATTACAGATTGAAAATAACACATGCAGAAGTTGCCATGTCCACAGAACTACCAATTACTGCCTTTCTTCCTCACTTAAACCCCCATCTGTGCTGCAGCTAGACTCACAATATCAGATCTTAGCCATAGTGCAGAAAAGTAAAACAAAGACTCTCAGTTTACACAATCCTATTTCTCTCATAAGCAACAGGAGGTAAAATCCAGAAAATGGGCCATTTAAGTTAACAAGAGCAATCATGAAGTAGTACCTCTTGCATTACAAATACTATATTTTAAATATATATAGTTTACAGCACTGCCTCTCATAGTGGAGACAATTTTAGTTGTGTTTGTGTTGAGCTGTTTATTCTATTTGAGCAAAAAGTGGTTTGAGCCAAGTGGTCATCACAAAGCATAATTGCAAAAATAGGTTACAGCCGATACCTTTATAGGCCACTAATAATAAAAAATGCTTGCAATGTTCTTAGTTTTTTATTTTGATTAGTGGCCTATAAAGGTATCGCCTGCAACCTATTATTCCATTTGAGAGTACTGTTTTACAGATAAGTTTGCATATGTTGCTGTACTGTTTCTTTATATTGATGTAAACCGCCCGGAGTTGTTCTTGAAGACGGGCGGTATAGAAACGTAAAAATAACTAATTATATATAACGTATCGCCAGTGGTGGCTCCAATCTCTGTGAAGCTCTTTCCTTCCACGCTGGCAACAACTGCCGGGCCGTCTGGCGGCTATGAAAGGCGCAGTTCGCCTCTGCCCAGCGTGAGGAGAAGGTGGTTTCCTTGGTTCGGTCCTGGACGTGCCACCCTTTGGCCGGAGGAAATGCCGCCCAGGGCCGGGCCCTTCGTTCGGGGCCTGCCTCCAACCCGGCGGAGCTCAAGACCCCCGGCCGCCCTGAGGGAGCTGGAGAGCCGAAAGGCGGCGGGGGCCGTGCCTCCCAGGCCACCCATTCCCTTTCCTTTCGCCCCTCTTCGGCTCCAAAGGAGGGCCGCCACCGCCGCCACTCCCCAAACTCGGAGCCACTCACCCATCGTGCCGCCCGCGCGGAGCCACAGGAGGAAAAGAGAAGGACCCACAAGCCACCGCGCGGCGAAGTCGGCGCGTCGAGGACCTCTTCCTTTCGCCAAGGGCTGCCCGAGCTTCTGCCTGCTCAGGAACAAGCGGGGAGAGGGAAGCCGGGGCCAGTGTTGCGAAGAGCATTGTGGGAAATGTAGTCACGGTCCGTCCCGTTCCTCGTCCTCGTGAAAGGCGCTCGCTGCCACCCCTTTAGGACTCCATGCAAAAATCAAAGGAAAATGAAACAAAAGAAAAAACAAAAAAACTAACAATAGATACAAAATAGGCACATATATTAATTAAATATATAATACATGTGGTCACCTTTTGACAGTCCATGGAGTTTTCTTGGCTAACTTGCAATATTTAATACGAAATCATATGTTAATAATAACACGTATACAGACATTTGAGATGTGCAATAGATATGTAGGTACCAAATATTGTTTACGTGGGCGTATTTGGCCAAACGTTCTAAGGACGGATGTTGGGGTTCTTCCCGTTCTCGTCACGCTTTTCGCGCTACTAATGGGACACTTTAATTCCCGAGGCAAACTGGTGTGAGTAACCGACTCTAGAAGACCCCTTTTCTTCACGCCCACCGTTCGGCATTCGCTCCACCTCCAGCGACGCAGGCGCCGAATTAGACACCCGTCCCGGGGTCCTCGCTTGAGGCTCCGGTCCGGTCCCGCGAGGGTGTTGGTGTCTTTTCTCTTTCGGGGGCGCCAGTCGGAGCGGCACGATGGGTGAGCGGGGGGGCCGGTGGACGAAACGGTGGGAGACTCTGCCCCTGGCATTCCTAGTGTGCATGTGGGTGGGTGTGAAATGGCAGCCCCGACCTCGATCGGGTTCCCTCTGGAGCTCAAGAGATGCCGTGGGAGGCTCCACGTGTCTGTTTTTACGAGTGTTGGCGGATGCTTTCCTTGCTTTTATATCCGATTTTGCTCTCGACACAATTGCTCCCCCCCCCAAAAAGGCATGAGTTTAGGGAAGCCAAGCGCAATCTGCAAAGATTTAAATCCAGAATTTCAAGGGGAAAGGGTCTACCCCACCCCGGAATTAAGTCAGGCTTGCTTACTTAGCTCACAGCCCCCTCTGCGTGTCAGCTGTACTGATTTCTGCTGGAAATCCTCTCTACTGTTTTGTGCTGTTTTAAAATTAGCATCCCAGTCCTGAAATGCAGTAGAAAGAGTTGAGCAGCCTCATTAAAGTATAAATGAAAGCAAACGCGCCACCAATTTCCTTCTCCCTCAAACAAACATAAAGCTGAAGATATATTTTAAAATACCTGACCCGGGCCAATTGTCAGTGGAATATGAAATTTCATGTAAATGGTAGAATTTTTTTTCACTTTATGACTCAAAATAAAAAAGGCTATCCCATCTGCCTTTGTGTTTCTAGGCAAGTGTCGTGGGCTTCGTACAGCCAGGAAGTTGCGCAGTCACCGACGTGATCAGAAATGGCATGACAAACAATACAAGAAAGCCCACCTTGGTACCGCTCTGAAAGCCAATCCTTTTGGGGGAGCTTCCCATGCTAAAGGAATTGTCCTGGAAAAAGTGTAAGACACTGGTTTTTTCCCCCTAAAGGGAGAGGGGCTCCGTTTGTCTTCTTTCTTTGACACCAGAAGTAACCTTGAAGCATCACTGTATAACCCAGCATACATTTACTACACCTGCTCTCTCAAAGCAATGTATTGTACACATTTTACAGTCCATTGCTATTAGTAGGCTTAAGCATACGGGATCTCTGTAAGATAGATAGATAGATAGATAGATAGATAGATAGATAGATAGATAGATAGATAGATAGATAGATAGATAGATAGATAGAACCTTTATTGACATGTGTAGAAGAGCACAATTGTATAACTTATTAGGTAACTATATTTATAGAAATCAACAGGTTGAGAGGAAGGCAGACCTCCATCAGACTGAAACAGTCTGACAAAACTCACCTGGTTGGTGCTAGCCAGCAACACTGGAAGTATAGGTCCTTTCTCATGGTTTCCTGCCGGCGCTGTCCAGTATTCTTATGTTTTCTTATGTCAGAAAAGCACTTTGGGTTGCTACTTGAAATGACTTTGCTTTGTATCTGTGAGGGACCTTAAAACTCTTAAGAAATAATCTATGCTTTATTTTCTAGTGGTGTAGAAGCTAAGCAACCAAATTCTGCCATCAGAAAATGTGTCCGAGTCCAGCTCATCAAGAATGGCAAAAAGATAACAGCTTTTGTTCCTAATGATGGTTGTTTGAATTTCATTGAGGTAAATGCATGAGAGAGTTCATTATGCATTGGGTGATATAACATGGATCTGTACTGTAAGAGTAATGGAATAATTGGAATGAAATCCCGTCCCCCTGCTCATATAATTTTGGTAATTATATGAGCTTTTCCAATCTCCGTATATTAATTACCTTTTTTCCTTTTCAAAATTTTAGGAGAACGATGAAGTTCTGGTTGCTGGTTTTGGTCGCAAAGGTCATGCTGTTGGTGACATTCCTGGAGTTCGCTTCAAAGTAGTTAAAGTAGCCAATGTTTCTCTGTTAGCATTGTATAAAGGCAAAAAAGAGAGACCAAGATCATAATTCCTATGTTGCTGTATTTGTGGTAATAAACAATTTCCTTTTGCAAGCAGTTTGTGAGGTATCGGTAATAGTGCTCTTTTGAGCCCATGTTTGTTTGCTTGTTTGTTTAGCTAACCTGAACTTTCTGACATTTTTCTGCATTCTGAAACTGCAGAAGACAAACTTGCTCCATCTTCCAAATTTTTGAAGATAGCTATACAGTACTTCCACCACACCACCCCTCCCAAATTGTAGACAAAACATACCAAGTTTACCCAACTGTTCATCTCATAATGTTTAGTTTCCAGCCACTTGAATACCTTAGCTATCATCCATTAAGCATTCCATCTTTTTGATTCATTTGAGGTAATAAACATCAAACTGGTCATTCTGCCTTGTTGATACCCCAGTTGATCCACAGGTTACAACGAGCATGTAAGCATCAAGGTTCTTGGATGCTTCAGAAGAAGTCTGTAGTAATCGTCTTTGGTTCCATGTTTATCATTTGGTTCCATGTTTAGCTCTGAATCTGAAGTGCCCTGAATGCTAGCTAAGTAGTTTTCCATATATATAATAGGGTTTTCAAGGTATGTGAGATGTTCAAGGAGTACCACCACCTTTGACTGAGTTTCCTAGCCAAGTAGAAATTTAAAATCAAGTTTCCCAAGTCCTACTCCAATACTCTATCCACTCTACCACATATTTGGGAAACTTGATTTTTAATTTCTACTTGGCTAGGAAACTCAAGTCAAGTCACATACACTGTACCTTGAAAACCCTATTAGGGTTGTCTTAAGTCAGAAGCATCTTGCCAATACATATCACTATGGTAGCTTAGGGTACTAAAAAGCTGGTAGTGTGCTTTGGCTAAAGACATCACTGTTACTCTGCTTTCTCATCCAAGTTTAGATGTCAGAATGATAACTCTGCTGGATGGAAAGGGAAAGGCATGACAGGTAATCATGGACCTTATAGTGGACGGCTTACAGGAGGATTCTATTTCCTTGGGTATTTTTCAGTCTTGTTTATTAGGATGACCCTTGTTTACATTTTTGGACAAATAACAGTAGTTTTCATGTTTGCATCCTTCAGAACATTCTCACTTGTTACGGTGACCATCACAGTATTTTATTAATTCAATAGCCCTTAACTAGCTAGCCCTTGTTCCAGTCTCTCTTCCCTGTATTACATAGAGGGGCAAACTCTCCACTGTTCATTCTGGTGATCTGAAGCCAAGGACACTGCCTGCACATTTTTTCAAGGACATTTTGACTTGGTGCATGCAAGCAGTAAACAATGTGATACAAACTAATTTCACAAGGTTCTTCAGCCAATAAGATATTCTTGCACTTTCCCTTATTTTACCTTAAATGACCAGATATAACAAACTGCACTTTTTTCACATTTTATTAGCCCGTGTTGAATGAGAGAATTGTTTAATATCCTATAAGGAATCTACATTACAAAAGTTACTGTTGCTTCAGCTTGTGCTGAAGTCCACAGTTCCATACCATAAAGGGGAAACGAGTACATGCTGTATATTTTAAAAGGAATTTTAGCTCCCTCCCAACATACTGTATTGTACATATTCTGTTCTTCATCTTAAGAAAGTTGTTCCAGGCCATCTCTGTTCTAACTTTATTATATGGCTTTGATCCCATTGTTCATTCAGCCAGTGGCAACTGCTTTCCTAGTTCATGGTATGAACAGTTTTGAAGGAGTCTGCCCTTTTCTCCAGTTTTTAGGTACTCTGTGTGAGGGCTGATAGGAAATGACTGGTCAGAGGGTAACATTCTGAATGGTAAAGGGCAAAACTCGCCATACAGACAAAGAGGATCTTCTATCTTTCATGTTTTGTTGCACTCTTATTGTGGCCAATTCATTTGACTGTTTTTAATGCATGGCCCGGAGGACAGCAGGCATTGCATAGGCAGGGCTATGAAAAATACCAGTAATATGAAAGGCAGATGCACCTAAATCATCTTCAGTAATTGTATCTAAAAAAGGCATGTCCAAACTTCGGCCCTGCAGATGTTTTGGACCACAACTCCCACAGGCCTTTGCCAATGGCAATCTAAGCTTAGAATTCTGGGAGCTGTGGTCCAAAACATTAGGAGGGCCGAAGTTTGGACATGCCTGATCTAAAAGATTTTTGTAATGTGTTCAGCATAAAATGCTCTGAATCCAGATGTGTCATTGGTTATCTGTGTCTGGAGTTCTTGCCTCTTCCTGGTAGACATAGACTCATATGCACATATCAGAAGATAAGTAAATACCGCATTTTCTGTATATATAGATACCTATGAATTATCCCTACTAAAAGGGCCGTATTCCATGGATGTAAATGTAGAATGTATGTAATCCTTGCGGCATTAGGCAGCACAGCTGGTGTCTCCAGGTCATCATCAACATTTATGTAATCATCCCAGTTAACATGAGGTTACTTATCTGTTCAACTTTCCCAGCCTTCTTACCTAATGTATAAAATGACCATGTTTCTGTTGGTGTAGGAAAGGGCTGGCACTTAACTGGCTTGTTTTCTCCTAGAGGCAGACTTCTACATTTTGGTTCCAATTGTACGCATTTATTTATTTAAAATATTTTATCCTGAAGATCACCTTATAAAGGACACATGGAGGAAAAGGAGCCCCCCCCCCCCCAATTGTTTTTCCAGGAGTCCAAATTCCAGTATCAGTCAGACTTCTTGCTCCCTGTCTTCTCTGCCTGTGTTTTTGTGGGTTCTGTTATAGCTGAAATTTGCAGAATGCCATGATCTGCTATAGTTTTGCATGGTTCTGTTTAAAATGCACATGGATTATGATGGATTGTGTGACCTGTGCCCCTTTGTTTGAAGGGACTGAGGTGTGAAACCCAATCCTCTGGCTCAGATTCAGCTTTACAACATCTGCCAACAGGTCTGCTGCTTCCTGCCTGGTGAAAATAATATTGGCAAGAAATTTGCATCCAAGGTTAAACTCCTGACAACCCACATCTTGCCATTTTTGGATTTTTGGTACTTGCTTTGAAGAAGTGGATATATCATTAATTGGCAATGGACAAGACTCCCCAGCTAAAATCACATTACTCTTGATTATATGATAACTGGTTTAGGGTAGTAGTAAAGAGTGTTGTCTATCTGAGTTATGGAAATCATTTGATGACCTTGGGCTGGCCATTGGACTGAACATTCTGTCAGCCAGACCTACTGCACAAGATTGTGGGGGATAAAGTTGAGAGGAAAAGAGCCAGACATTAGGGATGTGCACTAGCACAAATTGAGATTGAGAATTCAGATTTACAGCCCTTCAGATTCAGAGTATTAAAAATTCATAATTTCTCGATATCTGGAACTCCCGTTGCAGTCGATATGAAAACAACATAGTTAACATTTCGCCAATGAAAGCAACACAAACAAGCAAAACACATTTAAAAGATTTCCTGTGTCCTCTCACAATGTCCCAGTGGCAGTGCCAAGTAAAAAGAGTGCACACCAACAGCCAGCAGTGCCTAGGTATTAGGAAATGCCTGGAATGGGCATACAGAACACTGGGCACACCAACAGTATTGGGAAAGTAGAGGACAGGCTACATTGGGTTGTGGGCAATTACCCCTGGCAGCAGTGCTAGGCAGAAGGAAGAGGCAGCAGACTAGCACGGCATAGCTCGTACTGTGAGCACAGTGTGCCACAGTTGTCACCAATAAGCAGATGACACACAATTCTCACTCTCCTTCCATCCATCTGCAGAGGGAGCCATCTCGTCTCTTGAGCACTGCCTGGATGCTGTGTTGGGCTGGATGAGGGATAACAGACTGAGGCTGAACCCAGACAGAACAGAAGTCCTGCAGGTGGCTGTCCTTAGTGTTTGTGAATTGGAAACCTCTCTCCTTCTTTGGGTGGTGGGTGGGTGGGGGGCTACTCTCTGCTAAGGAAGACCTTCACAGCTTCTCTCATTGGGTGCACTAGTTGATGAGCAAGACGGCCATCCCACTGCTACCTTGGCCAGGCCTCCCCAAACAGGCTCACTCTCAGCCCAGTAAGACAAGAGATCAGTCACTTTTGGCTTGCATAACTCCTGCCCGTATGCCTCCGCCTCTGCCTCCACCATGACCTTCCTCTGGGGTGGTGTCTCTGGAGGACAGGCCCATGCCAAGCTTGTCAAAGCAATGTTCCAGAAAGCTTGCCCTATTGTTTCATGAGGGTTTCTCCTCCTTCATCCACAAACCTATAGTGGGCAAGGTTCTTTAGCCTGCTGGCCACAGGTGCCACTACAAGGCAGAAAAATGTTCTTCTATGGAATCCACCTAGATTGTTCCATCATTGTGCCCTTCTTCATGTCCACCAAGCCCTAGAACATTGGGATCACCTGCTAAGGATGGCTGTCTCCACACTGAAAACCGGTGTTGCACTCTCAAAGCTTTGGAGGACATAGAACACTTGATCCATAATATCCCACTATTTTTTTGCACAGCCACACCAATGGAAGTCTCCAGTGCCAAATCCTGACGAACACTGTGCTGCTCCAGCACTCTTTCAAGCAGGTAGAAAGAGGAGTTCCATCAAATTGCCACATGCTGGATTAGGTTTCTACCTGAAGAAGAACAGTGTCTGATACTGCTGCAACAGAACACAAACCCTTCCAACAACAATCACAAACAAACACAAATCTGTTAATATATCTGTATATAAAAAGTAATATTCTTCTGCCTAATATGGGGCAAAGGGGGCTAAATGTAATAAATATAGTATTTACCTGTTCATGTATAATGTATTATTCTATGAATCTACTAACACAAAATCTTATTCTTAACTACGTTACGTAAACATTATATAATAACGTGTAGAGAATCTAAATGTGAATTGACATTTCAGAAAAGGACCAAGAAAAGTGCTGTGGTGCAGGGTTGAATAAGAGTATAGCCTAACAGCAAACACTCAAGGGATTCATAAGCAGCTTTGCCCGCCTTTCAACTGGAAAGCACTAATGTGAAAAAATACCTTCCACTGTCTGTGCCTGCTTTCAGATTTCATTGGCGCAGACATATGTCATTTTCAGGGTTTATCCCCCTCATCCCAGCCTATCCCCCCATTTGGAAACCAATGGCAACCCCCCAATGAGGAGAACCAACTTTTCTGCCACTACAACCCTTGGTGCCAAGGTATCTTCATTTTCAGGAAATTACTCTAGGATGCCTGACAAAAAGGCTTTTGCTTCTACTTTTTCCTCTAGCAAGCAGAAACCTAGGCTATCCTTTTGCTTTCTAATCAACAGGAGTGAATGAGACTCCAAATATTAGTAATTATTATTATAGATATCTAGAACTATTGAATTCAGATTTGGATATACTGTATTCAGAAGTGTTCAAATATTACATTATTTGGTAAATTCTGAATATTTCCAAATCTGAATGCCCTCCTACCAAGTATGCTGCCTTGAGCTCATTAGAGGAAAGGTAGAATGTAAATGAAATAAGAAATAATACTCCATGTATGATCAATTTTGTAGTGAAAAACAGGAAGGATCTTTAGTGATGTATTTATTCAGGCTCACAGCTTTGACTGCAGAATTCAGGCTAAAGTTACCTACGGAATCCTTCTGTTCACTTTGGTGGGATATCATTGTTCTCCACACAATGCTTGCAACTGAATAAATGCCATGGCAGCATTTCCAAAACTGCTTATTATAGTGCTGTTGTCATGTCTTCATTTTGATTTCAGGGAAGCAGTTGAGAAATAGCTGGGATGATGATTATGTGCAGAAGGAAGTTATTTTATATGTTTTCTGGAATATCAGTTCAGAAATTATTTCTGCAAGTTGAAAGGCATAAATATTTTCAACCCCTTTTATTTTAGAAGGGCAAAGATAGGGATAACTAATAATAAATAGTAACAAATGTCAGGTAACATTGTGTGGATACTTACATATTAAATAGCGAATATTCAAAATATTTTAAATACACTCTTTTTCTTTGAGATGATCTGAAAGAATCATTCAGTCTCATTTTTTTACTTTTTACTTTATTTAGCATTTATATACTGCCAGCTTGTACAAAGACAACTCAATGTGGTGTACAAAGAAAACATAAACAAATATAAAAGTTTTGCTGATTTCTCACTGCCAGTCTCTGGGCATTTTACATATATAACTCCCGATGTTACTAATTACAATTCTCTACATATTTGCTCCTCCTAATAAATTTTCTGTGGTAAGAAGGGGCAAAGAGGCCTAAATCCCACTGCTCTTCCCGGCTAGAGTGGATGCACTGAACATAGTTTAATGACCACAGTATTTGTGAAACAATTACCGGAGGAAAATTCATGCCATCATCTAAAGAAGTGAGATGCTGTCCACAAAAGTTTTTGCAAAATGAAACGAGTAAGTTTTTAAAGTGCCTCAACAGCTTGTTATTTTTGCCTACAAATGGTTGATTCAGTGGGTCAGTCCTAACAGAGTTTAGAATCTGGATTTAAGTCAGAAAATGTGGTAGAAAAACACTGTAATAGTTATAAGAGGGAAATAATCATGGTTGGACCCCAAAATTGGCCAAAAGGGCAAGATTATGGTGCAACAAAGGCCCCTGTTGGACAGTGCCCCAAATTGCGACAGATAAATGTTTTGGTGACTTTACCTCATACACATATCTACAGCTAATACAAGTCTTCTCTTTCTTTTATAAACCTTTTTTTTTCATCCTGACGTCCATGTTTGGGTTTTCTGTCAAACGAAGAGCATTTGTAATGATGCATACAGACAGGGGAAGGATTTGGAGATTATCATATACTCTCTGTATCACTCAAGGAAAAAAATAATTAAAGATGGTAAATCCCAAAGCTTAATGGCTGCAGATGCTAAACCCCCTGCTTAATCTTATATTTAGGTTGCATTTGACTGGCCTCCTTAATCAGTCAGTTCTTCTCTTGATCACATCAGTAGGTTTGTGACATTAGCTAACAGGCAATCAAGGCAGCACATTTTTTGTGCCTGAGAGAATGATACCCTTTCACTCAAATAATACCCGTATTTCAGGTGCCAAAAGACACTTTGAAGTTCTCCCGCAGACAAATATGAAATAAAATGTAAAAGAATATGAATTTAGAATTCAAAATAAATTATATAAATTCCAGTTCTGTAGAATAATCTAGCTGTACTGTTTATTCTGCTTGCAAGCTTTGGATCCATTATTTTATTGATGTGGATGGAAATAAATAGGGTGTTCGAACAGTTTGAAGATTGCAGGGACTTATTTACTAGAATGGGGGGGGGCACTGGAGCTTCCTAACCAGGGCTGATTAATGGGAATCCTTAATCTTTACATCCATCCATTCCAAAATCACTCTTCAAGGATAGCCCCGCACATAACATGCTGCAGTAGTCTGAACAGCTGTTTAGCTGTCAAATAATTCATGTAAGGTATAACCATGCGTCCACCATTGACTGTAGGCACCTTAAATAAGTTGGCTGTGTATATTGACTTTGGGCCTTTTTACACGACCCCTAAGATCCGCTGACCACTTAAATTCAGACCAGAGATCTTAGGGGTTCGTCGCTCTTCCTCTGTCTTCCTCTGTCCCCACCCCCCTCCGCACTTCCTGGTTGCTGGCTGCCTGAGGGAGGGAGAAAAAAGAAAGAAAAGAATGCCGTCTTACCTCCGTTTTGTTCCCGGCAGCATTCAGATCTCTTAAAGGGGCGGGGCACAAAAAAAGAACAAACAGAAGCCAGGAGAGCCCCGCACTCACTATCCTTGCACCGGATCAAATATTTGTCACCATCAAAGACCAGGTACAAGAAAACTGCTGTTTGGTCGCGCTAAAGTGGGCGGGGTCGCACTTAATTGTCTGCAAAGTCCGGAGCTGGTGGGTAAACATTTTTAAGGTCCGGACCTTGCAGCCATTTGCTGCGGAGCTTAGGGGTCGTGTATAAACGCCCTTTGAGATGCATTTCAAAGGCTTTATTGTATTTGGAGTGGCACAGGAGTGTTATTTCCTGGTCTGCTACTTTTCATTCAAGATTCAAGGCCTTGGATGCAAAGAAAATGAGTAGACTGAGGAATTGCAGGGGGGATTTTTGATGTAAATTTGATCAAGTGCTAGCAAAAGACTCCCTGAAATGGAATATATTGACGATGGTGAACAGTGAACCAGTAAAAAGACAGAATATAGAATATAAACTCTTGCATGCCATCAAGTTGCTCCTAGCCTGCGGCATTAAGAATAACCTTTGAACTACAATGCTGGAAAAGACCCAATGTGTCATTTAGTCCAGCCCTTGTCAATGAGACACAGCGAGGAACTGAACTCTCAAGCATGTCTAAAACACAGAGTTGTCCAGCAGTGAATGAATGAGCAATCTCCAAAATGTCCTGAAGAGCCTTGCTTAGCTCTTACAAACTCAAATCTGTGGCTTCCTTTAAAGAGTCAATCAAACGTGTGTTTTTTAAATTAATTTTTAAACATAATCATAAAACATAAAGCATGATACATAAACTTAAAGTATTAGTGCTTTGCACTAATATCTTACAAACATATTCTTATGTATATCTTATATCTTATATCTTACCTTATCTTATATCTTATACCTTATATCTTACGTACATATCCAATATTTATTTGTTTATTTGACTTTTATACTTATATTCAGATGTTATTCTCTCCTTTTATCTACCCCTGAAACCCTTCCAAAATACATACAACCATTGCCTGGTGTCCTCCTGCTTTCCTTTATGTAATATAGCTTTTATACATTCTTCCCATATTTCAATAAATCTATTAATCTTTATTTTTCTCTTTTTGAATTTAATTTCCAAAGTCAGTTTATAATTAACGGCGATATTCCATATTTCGTTATACCACTCCTGTAGCTGAAAGTCCCAATCCAACTTGTATTTGTTCTTCTTTTCCTGCTCTCTTCAACTCTTCCCAGCACTGTTTTTTCCAGAGACTCCTGCCTCGTTGTGATGTGCCCAAAGTTGGCCAGCCTTAGTTTCGACATTTTTGCCTCCAAAGATGGTTCAGATTTGATTTGATCAAGGACTCACATGTTCATCTTGCTGGCAGTCCAGTGTACCTACAGTACAAAGCTCTCCTCCACCACACTTCAAATGAACCATTTCTCCCCCTGTCAGCTTTCTTAACTGTCCTGCTTTCAGAGCTATTCACAGTGATTGGAAATACAAGAGTGTGAATGATCTTGGGCTTCTCTCCAGTGACACGCCCTTACGCTTGATTGTCTCTTCTAGTTTCTTCATTGTTGCCCTTCCAAGTCTCAGTCTTCTTCTGATTATTTGGACACAGTCTCCATTTTGACTGAAGAATACCAAATTTTTCACTATTTCGGTTTTTTTCATTGTCATTGTTAAAGGTGTGTACTTCTTGTATAGCCAATATTTTTGACTTCTTAATGTTGAACTTCAGTTCTCCTTTGGCAATTCTTTCACATTCCTTATAAGTTATTCCAAGTCATGGCTGCTTTTCTGCCAGCAAAGTGGTGTTTTCAGCACATTTTAAATTATCAGTAGTTCTTCCACCAATATTTACTCCTCCTTCATTTGAATTTAGTCCAGGTTTCCATATGATATGTTTTGTATACAGACAAAACAGATAAGGGAAGACAATGCACCCTTCTTTGACACATTTGCCTATAGGAATCCATTCTGTCATTCCATATTCTGTCCTAATTGTAGCTTCTTGTCCACAATACATCAAGACAAACAAGGGCTGAGGCAGATCCATTTCTTTCAGAACAATCCATAGCCTCTCATGATCCACACAGTCAAAGGCTCTTTGGTGTAGTCTAAAAGTAGATATTTGGAAAATGATGTTGTCCCTCCCTTTTCAAAACCCAGCTTGAACATCAAGCATAAAAGCAATGAAAAATAAATAAATATTGAATCTTTCCAGTCTTTTATGGGCTATTGTTTTATTTTCCATATTTGTTGGCATATTCTTGTTAAAATTTCAACAGATTCTGTCTCTGTGGCTTATAGCAGTTATATTGATATCTGGTCTACCTCTGGTGATTTATTTTTCCCTAATGCTTTCAGAGCAGATTTCACTTTCCAGGACTGCAGGTGTATACAGCACTTTGAAACATGATTATGCTGAATAAGGTGGCCACAACATCACACAAAGGCCCCTATCCCACATCCTTTTCAATGCAGATTAAATTTGTAGATAAACCATGTCCAAAAATGCCATCCCCACGGCCACTGGGCTTTTTTTTGGGGGGGGGGGAAGAAAACCCAGTAATGCCCCCTTAAGTGACCTTTCCAAGACTTACCGGATGTGACAACACCCTGGAAACAGGAGTAATGCATATGCAATTCATTGGCCAATCCCAGCAGGAGGGTGGGGGATGGTATGATATAAAAAGGGTGGAGCCTAGTCAGTTGAGGCAGTTAAGTTAGGTTGAGTGAGTGCTGGGAGAGAGCACTGCTCTGTTGGAGTTCTGTCAGGCAGTGAGGGCTTTACTGTTTACTAGTTATTAAAGACAGGGAGGCTTGAAAAGTTGATTAAAATTATTCTATGTTAAAGGCAATGCATATCAACTTCAGTCATTGTTATATTTATTTATTTTCTCAATGAACTTCGTTATTATTTTTATATTATACATCTGAGTCTGTCCCAATTCATAAGGCGACGATTTTAAAAGGTGGCAGCATTACCAAGTGAATAAAAGGTGGCAGCATTACCATTTCCAATACAATTACACATGTAAAAGGGAGGTGTCATCACAATTTGGTGGCACAGCAGTGGGATGTCAAAATAAACCCGGTTGTGCCTTTGAAAACCCAGTGTCTGAAAGGGGTGACGTCACACCAGAGAGGTAGGGAATTTTTTTGTCTCACTTTAAAAATCCACCTTTTAAAGAGGCAGATGTCGTGGGACCCCATGGATGATCCGGTTTTCTTTCTTGTTTTTCTCATAGTGCCAACCAGCTGTTCCTGGGTCCGATTGGCACTAGTTTTTTATTTTTATTTTTTAATTTTCCCCCACCCTCCTAGCGACAGGCAGCTGGATCGGGTGATGTTTGTTTTAATTTCCACCATCCAGCTGGTCCTTTTTAAAAATCCTAGCACCACCTGCTGGCCATGGGGCTGAACTGTGCTTTTAAAAAAACACATTTGTACGTGGGAACTGCTATCCCACATCTTCAGTCAAGTGACCGGAGGAAGAGGAAAAGCTGGACCTTCAGAAGATCAGGATCTTCCCCAGGTGAGATAGCAGCCAAAGACGACACAAAAAAGACCATTCATAACAAGGGATGATAAGTTTCAACTAAAGTTGCATAAACTAATATGTGCAAATGTCATTCAACTTGACTTTGTAGTATAATTTGAGTGGAAATACAATTATTGTTAGGTGCTGTCAAGCTGGAACTTACTTACAGCAATCCCAATAGGACTTTCATGGTATGTGAGATATTTTAAGGAGTGACTTGACCAGTTTCCAAGTCCCAATGAGTTTCCATGGCTGATCAGGGATTTGAAGCCAGGCCCCCTGAGTCCCAGTCCATCATTCCATTAGTACATCACACTGGGTATCCAGTGAAAATACTTCTCATCATATTGTACAGAATTGTGACTAGGTAACCATCTTAGAACATAGCATGGAATATAAATATGGGAAAGAAATCAAATAAGCAAATAGGCATAGTTTTTAACAACTCTCTAAAATGCCCTGTGCTTTCATTTTTCTGTATTTTACTGAAAATAAATATATAAACAAATAAACCGAGGTCACAGCAGCTTTACTGAAATATCTAGCTAGGCAATAATCAGTTATTTTTGATGAATGGTCTGAGCCATGCTTTCAGGATGTCTAATCCTGGGACTGATCTCACAACTGAAGTCCCTATGCCATAACCTTTCTGGTGTGCATCAGTGAACATATCAATCTGTGCTGCTGAGGTTGTTTCTTTCAATATGACCCCCTAACTTCACTCCACTGTACCGTGTTACTTTAAAAATGAGGGAAGGCTGAATTGGTACATTTACCTATCGAAAACTCTGCTTCAAGGGTGGTCCATTATTTATCCCCAAAAATAAGGACACGTACCACCAAACAGGAGAACAGCTCTTCAAATGGAGGACCATCCTCCCCAAAGGAGGTCAGGTGGCCATCCTGACTCAGAATTTAATTGCGCCAAGTTCAATGGAATTTCCTAAGAGGTATCCTGCACTCTTTACAAAACAATAAATACAGAAAACAGAAACATGCCTTTCATCAGTACCACTGAAATGAAGGAAATGGTTCATACTTTGCTATAACATCTTTGTTATGGCTAGCCACTGGTAGACTATTAAGCAAAATGAAGCAAGGACCTCAAGTGACAAGTGCTGAGAGGAAAGGGAAACATTGGCAGCCCCCTAACTATTCTTCCTCATAGTTGGCACAGAGCTGGACTTGCATCTTCTTAAAACTGGGCCATTGTCCTTAGATCTTGCTGTTTTGATGGGGCATCCATGTGCAGGCAGGACTGTCAAAGGATAATCCTCTTTTTGAGAGTGTTGTCCATGTGAAATCTTATCCAAGTCTGATTTAAGTTTGGACCAGGAGAGAAGGGACCTTGAAACTGCCCACTTCAAAGTGAGCACCTTGAGCACCTTGAAAGGAGACTCAGCAGACACTGAGTTCTTGCAGCCACAGTCTTCCCCATGTAGGTGGGAGACACTTAATTGTATTTGAATTATAAAAGTGATTTCCCATTTTGCATCTCTACATATAAATCATAATATACTATTTAATGCATATCAGTGTCCTCTTTTATCTCTTTTTGAGAATGCATGGCCTCCTTTTTGGTGATGTGTAAGTGACCATCTTGGATGTAGCAGAGAACTGTACCCTATTGTTGATGTAATATTCAGTTATTACTGAATCTGCTTCTACGCATAGAGTTGATGGGGGAAAGGTACCACCATGTGTTCAGACAAAAAAATGTCCCCAACAAATTTGCTCCAGGACTTTGAACTCTTACTTTCCTACACCCCAGACTGGGGGTTGAAGGATTATGGGAGCGGTAGTCCCAAAATGCAACATTTCGAGTTCTGCTTTGTACCATTGTGTCACTAAGCTTATTGTCCATTTTAATAGCTTTTCTTTCTAAAAGCCTTCAAAATTAGCAAAGATACACATATAAACAACTTATGAAGTGACATTTACAATAGAGGTTTGTTAAGTATGTTTGTAGGATTAAGGCCTGCGACTTTCAGCGGGTCCCAGGAGACTGTGCCCAGGATTACATCTTTAATTTAGCAAGGCTTAGTATTAAAATACTTCTGCAAAAGTCATTTCTTTTTTATCAGCTGTGTTTCCCTGACTATTCAGTTGTGTCTAATTTCCTGACATGCACTGCATGTCACAAAAGGGAAGCTGGCTCCATTCAACAGAGACAGAAAGCCTAACACAGCTTTTTTTATTATAGACAGAGAATACATGGCAGCTCACGTGGGATACCACCTGGCCTCCTATTGGTTGGCTCGTCTATCCATCAGTTGGCTACAGAGAATACTAGCTCAGGTTTCTGTGCTACACATGAACAGATGAGCTGTGTCAGGAGGGATTGCTTGATTTCTCAATGGAAAGCAACATTACCGTTAAGGTTTTACTTCTCTTTTTCTGTGTAGGATTTTCAGCCTCTGTGGAGCAAATGTTTGGAAGAATGGACAGAAGGTTAGTGATTTTCTGAATAGGTGGGTGTAGTAAGTGAATGAATGGCTTATATGTTTGTGTATAAGAAGAACATAAATATACTTGGTGTTTTCTATCAAGAACGTGTGGATGTAAGGCTTTTTTCTGTGTTAAAAATGGCATAATTTCAACAGAAGCAAATGTTTCATCCGTCATGACAGTGTCTGCCATAAGCTGTTTACTCAAAAGCAGGAATGCTACCATGAATGAGATTTCTCTTGAGAAATTGCTGTATGTTTTAGGTTGAATAGATCGTCTTTTGTGTGATTTTTCCCCTTTCAAGCTCCAAGGGTCTGAAAGAAATTGGTCTTGATTTTGTCACTTTGTTTTCCTTCTGAAGTGTCAGTAACCAAGACACAAATAAAACAGCAGAGGTGTGAACGCTCAGAAGCACTGTTGCTGCCTTTGTAGAACAGATATTTGAGAGGAGACTTCTGTCGATGCAGGTTTAGCTTTACCAGAAAACAAGCCACACATTCTAACCACTTGTATTTCCTTGCTGTGACAAATTATTTCATTTGTGCAGGACAACCAGATGTCAAATAGTTCAGCAGGTGAAAGATAAGGGAAATTACAAGGAAGAATAAGTATAAAGAAGAGAAAATATCTATCTAAATTAGATACCTCATGACATACCATCAGTTATATGCTAAAACACAGGTCAGATAATAATGATAAAGCTCACAGCTAATGATGTAACGTCTGTGCCTTTAGAGTAATGGGGGCATGTGGTGCTTAAGCTTGCATAAAGAGATCTGTGGATCTGTTAACCAATGAAATCAAGCATACTCCATCATTTAAGTTGTTTATTTTCTGTAATGATGATTGATTCCCAACCAGGCAGTGTTTCTTAATACTGTCTGGTTGTCATGATGTGTGGTGATGCAACTTACTTGAATGAAAAAGAAACTTTGTAGTGTCTGCATACAAGTTAGCCCAGAGGTTCAGAGATTTATTATTATTATTATTATTGTGGAGTACAGGGTCATGCCCTTGGGACTGAATCCAATTGTGAGAGCTAGAGTCATTTATTAGATTAGTGAAGACCCATTGAATCAATGGGCCATACATAAACTGTTTGTTTAGCCATTCTCATTCATGTGGTGTGTCTGCTCCAGGGTAGGATTTAGTTTTTGGCTTGATATGCCTGAAACTTCATCATAAACTTATTTTTATAAGAGCCTTAAGAAACTTATCATTGTTTAAGCCGGACAAGCGGTAAGCACAAGAAACTTAACATATGAATTTTAAACTTTACACTTTGTTTTGTTTTCCATGACATATGTATTTATTTATTTAAAATATTTTTATCCCACCTTTTCCCTTAAACGTGACCCGAGATATTAAAAAGACAGTATTTACAAGCTAAATACAGTAGGCTTATGATTATTTTAAAAGAATTAACAAGTACTGTATTATATTGAAAACGGTAATAAGAAGAACAATGTTAAATTATTGGAAAAAAGAATTACCAAATGTTACCATCATATCTGTTGTTAAATTTGTCAGCACTGAAAATAAGGGAATTAGAAAAAGAAACTCAATGATGCAGGATTTGGAGCTTTTAACACTAAAGTCCTTCTGGGGTTGTAGCTCCTTGGAGGCTTTTAAAATCCAGTGTCTATTAAGAAAAGTGTTATCCAATCATAGCTTTAAATGGGATACACCTAAACTTTATTGTCTTGAAGATATGCCATCCGGTGTGTTGGGGGAAAGTAGGGAATGCCTGGCATCTTTCAGTATAGTATTTGTGGGCTATCTGTTAAGGTTGCCTTAAACTCCTTTGTTTAGGAAACAGTGAGATACAAGATGCCCCCCACTGCCCTCTATCTATCTATGAGCCTTTATACACGACCCCTAAGCTCCGCAGGAAATGGCTGCAAGGTCCGGACCTTACAAGTGTTTTCCCACCAGCTCCGGACTTTGCAGACAATTAAGTGCGACCCCGCCCACCTAAGCGCGACCCAGCTGCACTTTCTTGTACCTGCTTGAGGTGGGTGAAAATCCCCAGGTCCGGATTTAATCTGGTCAGTGTGGGGCTCTCCTGGCTTCTGCTTGTGGTTTTTTTTTTTTGCCTCCTGCCCCTTTAAGAGAAGAGGTGGGAGGAAAAAAAGCAAGCAGAAGAGAAACGGAAGAGAAACGGAGCTCCGGGAACCTCCTCCAAGTGAGCTGCATTTTCCCCCCTCTTTCTCTGGTGGGGAGGAAGGAAGGGCAACGAACCCCTAAGATCTTTGGTCCGAATTTAAGGGACCAGCGGATCTTAGGGGTCGTGTGAAAAGGCCCTAACTATCCTGCCCATCTGGCCAAAAGAGACAACATGGTTGTAAAATACTGATTTTTGCATTTCAGGAAGCAAACAG
Organism: Phrynocephalus guinanensis; assembly: GCA_037367245.1. Taxonomy (NCBI): domain Eukaryota; kingdom Metazoa; phylum Chordata; class Lepidosauria; order Squamata; family Agamidae; genus Phrynocephalus; species Phrynocephalus guinanensis. The sequence goes on along the minus strand of CM074738.1, from coordinate 80,499,673 downwards.
CAGCTCTTAGGCATTACTTTAAACTGGGAACCAAAGAATTTAGAATGAGTCTGGTTGCTGAAATTAGTATGGATAGGAGGATGACCCTGATCTTGCTTCCATATTATTTTTGTTTCTCACCTTTGGTTTTGGAACTTTCTGTACTTTTTAAGTTACTTGGTGATGAAACTCTAAGGTATGTTTTTCTTGTTTGCTCATCCAGAAGTATAATATCCAGATTCTTAAAATAAACTGATTTATCATTGATAGTTTGTCATTTGCTAAAACTGGATGTGTCTGGAAGTTGTAATATGGATGAAAAACTAAGTAATCCATCAGAACAGACCCAGCCCACTGTACCTGCTGATGCTTCTACTACTATTGTTTGCACTTCCAAACTGTTTCCACTAAGGCCTAGAGTTCAAGGTATATAAACTTCCTTTAAAAAGTCTGAAAACAAGTTAATAACAAACTGAATAATAAAATAGGAAATAAAATGAATACCATCGCAGTTCTAAGATGATGATGATGTTCATCAAAATCAGTACAACACTAAAATAATGCCTGCTTTAAAGGTCAGATTGAAGAGATGTCTTTTCATGTTTAGTATTGATGTTACCAGGGATACCAACATCTGGAAGTAAAAACTGAAGGCCCCAAGGGCATGAGGGTTACTGCTATGGTGGTCTATTTGAACTGTGAAGGGTAATCGAGGAAGACTGGCACCATTCTGTGTAAACAGTTGGAATATGGTGCAATGTGCCTGTTGGTCTCAGAAGCTGTTGGCCGTCTGGAAGAGTGGATGCTATCAAGTAGCTTTTGCTCCTCTTTTGTTCTGAGTTCAGATCCTGAGTGTCTGTGGATTCCCTGAGTGTCTATGGATTCAGTGTGCTTATCTGTACACTTCCAGAATAGACCACTTCTACCCTATACCTAGAAAATGTAGGAAAGGGTCGCCAAGTTGGAATTTACTTGATGGCACATAATTATGTATCTCCCACTTTTAGAATGCTTTTAGAACGTTTCACTCAAGGTGTGGAAACTTCTGAGCAAATATGGGAAGCTTTTTCCCCTTGAAGAAGCATGCTTACTGTGTTTTGTAAAGCTTTCTTTAGGATTTGCCTTGAAAGCAATAATCAATAACGCTATATGTCTTATCATTTCACATAGTAATTACTCACAATGTTACTTATCAAAATTCCAAGTTTAATCATTCCCCTGCTTATTTATTTATATATGATATACTGTAGTTGTAGAAATGGGCATTAACTGAACCATGAAGCAAACAACAACAATAACAACAACAACAACAACAACAACAACAACAACAACAACAACAACAACAACAACAACAACAACAACAACAACAACAACAACAACAACCATGAATTGGGCTGGTTTGAGGTGTGATTTGAATCCTGTTTTGCCAACATGAATTGAAGTGCTGGACTCCTTCCCCCTCAGTGCTTTGTTTTATTTTGGCAAAATGGGATGTCCGATCCTCCCCCAGTAGCTGTCACATCTCTACTGTCACCTCTGCTGCTGCCATCCTGAGAGGCAGCAGTCCTGGCTTTCATGCAATTTTTGGTTAAGTGGATATCAGAAGCAACAACAGAAACTACTACTGTAAAGAAGAGAAAGGTAAAAGCTATCGGCAATAAGGAAGAAGCACAAAGATCAAATACAAAGTTCCAGAGAGAAGCAAGGAAAGACAAAGAATTTTGAAATGAGCAATGCAGGAAACTGGTGGAAGCAGCCCAGAAAAGCCATACAAAAGAGTGCTCTGCTTATGTGGAGAAAGCCAGAGCTCCTCTTATGGCAACAAAGACAGTAGTTAGTGGCATGATGGGCAGAAATTACATGACCAGAAAGCAATCAGAGAAAAGAGCAACTAGATGCAAATGAATATCAAAACCAAGGCACAGAAGAGGAAGAACTACTGGAGCTGGAACCAGATATCCTGGAGGAGGAAGCTGAATGGACACTCAGTGAGATGCTAAACCACCAAGCCCCTGGAATTGACAGAACGGCAGCAGAACTACGGAGACCATTGCCAACAAAAGCATTGTCACCATTATGTTAAAGTGTACAGGAGACTGGTCAATGGCCAAAAGAGTGGTAAAGGTAAAGGTTCCCCCCGCATATGCATGCTAGTCATGTCCGACTCTAGGGGCGGTGCTCATCTCCGTTTTCAAGCCGGAAGAGCCAGTGCTGTGCAAGTCCATGGCCATGTGGCCGGCATGGCTGCAAGGAAACACTGTTTTTTACCTTCCCGCTTTTTACGGCGGTACCTATTTATCTACTTGCATTTACATGCTTTTGAACTGCTAGGTTGGCAGGAGCTGGGGTTATCAGTGGGAGCTCGCTCCGCTGCGTGGCACCCGGGATTCGAACCGCCAAGCAGCCGACTTTGCAGTCTGCAGTTTCGGTGCCTTAGTCCACTGAGCCACCACGCCCCCTTAAAGAGTGGAGGGGGTCAGTATTTATTCCAATAGCAAAGAGAAGTGAAATGAAAGACTGGGATTGCTCAGCAGGAAAAGAAGAAGGGACCATGCAAGGACTTAATGTCTTGACATCACCAGAAGGCACATTGGAATGGAACTGAAAAGAAGCTGTACAGGATAGAACAGCTATCATGTTGATCCACAACATGGCGGAAAGCCAGACACAACTGAACAGAATGAAGATAACTTTCTGTTTTATTAATGTTGTCTACCTCCTTCAGAGACAAGTATCCTTAATATTTTATATGTATGTAGAAATCTTTTTAAACACTCCTTGCCTTTTATTTTTGATTGGCAATTAAATGTCCGTATTTTATGCTTTGGAGGTGCACTGAAGTTCATCAGTAATGAGGTAGTGTTAAGATGGAGAGTCATTTAATGATAGATATAATCTAGAGACATCTAGCTAAATTAGTGAATCACTGCTTCTTAAAAGGAAAAGCAGAATGTGTTGTTTATATACCACCTCATAGTGCTTCAAGCAATCTCTGCGGGGGTTTACAATTTAATTATACAAACTCCATATTGCCCCACTTCCCAGGAAGTTGGCTATTCAATTTACCAACCTTAGAAGAATGGAAGGCTGAGTTAACCTTAAGCCAGCTACCTGAGCCAAGGACTGAGTTCATGTCTTGGGCAGAATCTTCACTGCAGTGCTGCAGTTTAATCACAAAGCTTCTTACCTACCGCACACCAATAATTGTTTACAATCTAGTCAGAGAACATGTTCTAGAGACCTTGCTACACATGCTTGTATACATAGAGGTTGTTCTAATAAATTCATTGCTTACTTTGGAATTTTAGAAATTGCTTTGTTTTTAATGGACCAATGTAACTACTTCTGTTTTAAGGTTCCAGGTCTTACAGCTATGTGCACATAGCTGGAGCTGATCATAAATTGGTATTTTGACTTGTTAGCATTTTCAAAGATACACTCTCATATACAGTATTTGTTTAAAAAGAAAAAGGACGTTTACTTAGGATAGTTACAAAACTTGGAAAATGTACTTTTTGGGTACTGGACTTCATTTAGCATTGAATTTTCCTCACCTGAAATCACTGCACAGAGAGAAAGTCACTGAAGTCATACGCAGAAGACATCACATCTTCCTTATCTACACCGCAATGTCAGTCAGAACCTAATTGAACAGGAAAGGGTTGGGGAAATTCTAGTCCCCAATCTCTGGTGGTAATAATAATTTAGACAAATAGTATATTGACATGAAGTAAATATCAATTTCTGCTGGTTTGTACTTTCTGAGACTCCTTCCCCTCTTTGTTATACTGTAGTTGTACAGTGATGTATCTGCTAATGTCCTGTCAGGCTTTGTGCTACTGAAGAGAAAGTTAATTTGTCCAACAGAAATAATGATCTGTACACAGCTGCAGTTTATGCATCATACATTTTTGGGTTTCATGCCGAATACACTGTATGTAAGCAGAGTAGTGCTAGATCCATCAAATTGACATTTGTTTCTCTCACCCGTTCAAGATCTGTCAGTGGTAGAATTGAAATTCGCTTAGCTCTAATGAAAAGCACTGGAATAGCTAATCTCTAGGTAATACCCAATTAAGTAAGATTATATGTATAAGCAAGTGTAAATGCTTGCTTATCAGATGACACCCCGTACCAATGAGATAACAAAATCTAGTCCGTATGTTTGGGGAAAAAAGCTCATGTAAGGCTTGGTAACTATTAAATTTCAGATTATTATCACACAAATTTTCCAGGGCTTCAGGGCTTCGAAAACAAATCAAAGCCCAAACCAAAATAAAGTGCAATAATAAAATTACACACAGGTTGCATAGTGTAGCAATTGATTGCTTCTTGTCTGGAACAGAAGACTTTAAAGCAAAAAGTTAGTAGATGTTCATCATGGAATATAAGCTGTTTGGATGGAAAGCGAAACGTTTCTATCTCTCAAAAAAGAAGTCCAGTAGCCATGACTCAACTTCCAGATAATACTGAAAGGTATGCCTGAGTGATCAGATGTATATATTGAAGCTCCTGGCTGTGATTGGTGGATTCACTTCGGTGGGATTTTAGATTAACATTGCAGTGTACATGAAGTTATGACTAAGGCTTTGTCTTCCTTTCCTATGGGCTGTTATCTTGAGTGAGGGAAAATACAACCAGCACGCAAGTGAGTAAATAAACATGATATGCATTAAGACTCCTGAAACCTCCCTGTTCTTTTTTTGCAGATCATACCCAAACTTCGGCCCTCCTGATGTTTTGGACCACAGCTCCCAGAATTCCAAGCTTGTATTTCCAATGGCAAAGGAATGTGGGAGTTGTGGTCCAAAACATCTGGAGGGCCGAAGTTTGGGCATGCCTGAGCTAGACCCATGGCTGGCAGGCACAGCCTTGGAAATGTTTGGGTTTTGCATTAGAAGTCCCATAGCCAGCATGGGAGTCCAGTTTCCAAACCTCCATTGAGTTCTGCACATCACCTGTAAAGCCTTGAAGTCCAAGGAGTAGTATCAAATGACACATTACATGTAACATTTCTGTAGCTTCCTTTCAGGTGAAATGCAGCTAGTGGGAGATCACTGGTGAGAGATGAGGTAGAGTAGGCTGGTTTAATATTTTTTCCCCTGTCAGCTACCTATTTTCCCTTCCCATAAATTCAGAGGGGTTTGCATCTTGTATAAAGAGCATTTTAAATAAAAATGCTGCTGCTCGCCCCACCTCATTAATGCATTTTTCCTTTACTTCTGATTATTGCTTCCACTGTCTGTTTTTTTCCTTGAAAAAAAATCAGAAATGTTTGAGCAAGTTCCATAGAAGTTCTCATATCATTCCTTATATAGAAGGTTATGGAATATACTAAACACATAGAAAGAGTCCAAGGTATATATTTTGAGACTGAAGTTGAGCAGAAGACATTTCAACAGCTGTTTTCCATAACATCCCTTAAAGTCTTTCCAAGAAATAGAAATATTTCCATAAGTCATATTTGCATATTGAGCTAAATACAACATTAAACACACCTAGAATTGAACTATTGAAATTAATAGAAGTAAGAATAGTGGGTTGAGCTGTGTGACCAGAAAAACAAATTGAAAAGTAGGCTAGGTGATACCTTTATTGGTTAATACAAAAACAAAAATTACATAAGCTAAGCTTTCAATAGCAACTTGCTATCTTTATCAAAGCATTGTACCAAAAATGCAATCTTGATAGAGGATGTAGTCTATCAGGCACTGAGAATCTTTTTGGTGAGATAGAATACACAAGATGATGGTATCAGGAGGCAGGGCTGGTGTTAAGACTGCTTCAAAGTCCTGGGTACGGTTGAACACCCAGCATATCAAACAAAGCAGCATAGTCCCTGCCCACCGCCCTTCCCACCCTCAATTTGGCTCTATCAAGACTACAAGTCCCTGCTGCCCTGAGGAAGTTGTGTGTGTGTGTGGGGGGGAGGTGATACAAAAAAGTATGTGTTCTATTTGAAAGTTGGGAAAAATTTAGCAAAACTCACTAGGAATAACCAGGGTGGGATTAAAAAGGAGCAATTTTACCTAGTGGCTGCAGTCAGGGCCTCTGGTGTCCAATAAAGTGACCAATAAAGGTATCACCTAGCCTATTTTGAATTGAAATTAATGGGATTTAAATTAGTTCTGACTAAGGGGGCATTCATATGAATAGATCTTTTCTACATGAAGCCAGTGTTGAAATTTGTAAAATAATTGTGTGCAATTAAGCCTAGAGAGTTTAGTGGTTTAGGTATCTGGCTGCAGAGCCAGAAGTTGACATTTCAGTTCTTGACAGGAGCTGGGCTCGATGGTCCAACTGGGTCACTGCCAGCTCTGCTGCTCTAAGATTATTATTATCAAGTCCAAGTTCATTTATGGTGACTCGTTCCTGTATTTTCTAGGTAACTGAAATGGGCTCTTGCAATTCTAAGAAACACCTGATGACAACAAATTATGCAAGCATATCAAAGCTGCACCATGTTTTCCTAACCTAAAAGGAAGTGTGGTGGATATAGCTGCTATACAGTACAGTGGTACCTTGTATAAAGGAATTAATTTGTTCCAAATTTTCCTTTATTTAAATTTTCCATTGAAAATTTGCATTGAATACAGAGTAATCCCTAATCGGAACCATTTATGTTGTACGGATTCGCCCCATAGGCGATTCTGTTAAGCAAACTTCCCCTATCTCTGAAATTTTTTATGTTGTACAGATTTTATGTTATACAAACCGTTTGTTATACGAGGGTCCACTGTATTTCTATTTTCATTTAGTAGAGAGCTTTTCACTTAAGAATTTGTAATGAAGTTTTAGCAAAACATTTATTCATATTGGCGAGTAGAGACAGTCATATAACAGCAATGCGTGTAAAGACATTCTGCAGAACCAAAGATAGTACATGGTTATATAAAACACACATAAAGGGCCATAAAACGAGTAATTTTAATTTGTGTTCCTTTGCCATTTCTTTCTCAGGATCTCCCTTTTATATTCCATCAAGAAGAAGCCTGAATATTTTATTGTTTAATCATACCTTTGCTAAAGGCAGGGAAGCTACATGTGTCAATGCTTCCAAACCATGGCTCATTGAGGGACACTATATACCTGATTTTGCTATACATAAGAAATTAATTGGCTATCTTTATATAATTGCTAAATCAAATCCTAATGTAAATCGTATTATATTTCAAGTTGCATTGAGGTGGATCTCCACATCAGTTCTGGAGAAGGGACATAGCTCAGTGGAGCACACGCTTTGTGTACAGAGGCTGAAATTCTGCTGCACAGTTCTGTGTGCAGAATTCAAAGATACTCAAGTAGTGTAGTAGAAAAAATTGATTTTGTTTTCCAGTTGTATGATCAATGTGGCAGTCAAAGTGCAAGATGCCCTATACACTTCTGCAGACATAATTTTACGTTACTCTAATATGATTTTAGCTAGGCTATCCCAGGTTTAATAATCAGGATCTTCAAAGAGGGCTGGAAAACCTGTCACCTGAAAGAAATGCTGGAATGCTTTCAGACTGTCCTTTGCTATGCAAAAGGTGAGGTCCTTTCTCCTGCTGGCAATGCAGACATGATATTGTGCAGCCATATCAGGCCTTTTCCTGGTGTTTGAAATATAGATTCAAAAGCACAATATCCTACATTCATAAACTGAACGTTTTTTTAAAGAGAGAACTGAATATGTGTTAGGATAGAGCCTTCCAAGGCCCCTTCCCTCTCAGGGAGGTGCTTGGATTCTGCAGGCAGGCATGTCCAAACTTCGGCCCTCTTGATGGTTTGGACCACAACTCCCAGAATTCCAAGCCTATATTTCCAATGGCAAAGGACTGTAGGAGTTGCGGTCCAAAACATCTGGAGGGCCGAAGTTTGGACATGCCCGAGTGGCAGACACAGATATGGAGGTGATTTGGATGGCCCGTGTGGTCTCTTATTTTATTTTATTATTTGATGTATACTATATACCACAACCATCTAGCAAAAAGCTACTCTGGGCAGTTTACATACATAAGCAAAATACAAAAAAAATTAAACAACTTAAAATAGTAAATAAAAAAACTAATCCATCAGACCAACATGAGGTAAATAATCATAATCATAATAATAAAAAGAACAAATAAGCAAATAAGCACAAATACGATAAATCAAAACCATTTGACAATTCAAAATAAGAACAGATTGAAAAAATAAAAAACTAATATGTAGGTCTCTTCCAACTCTATGATTCTATGATTCTATGTATGCAATCTGTGTGAACAGGTGCCATTTCTATGGCCAAGGTCTCCACTTGCACACTGGGCTTGTAAACAGAATGCCTGAATAGCGGCTTCCTTGAACATCTGTAAGCAGAGGTACAAAACAAGTGCAGACAGAAGCTCCTTTCTGGCAACTTGCCCCTTGGTTTCCTAGAGCCTTAGCTTGCCAACTGTATCTTACTCTATCTGTAGTAATTTGCAAAGGCATGCAGTTCGTGCCACTCGGTTGCTAGCAGAGGTATGAATATTTCATTGGAAATGCTCATCTAGCACTTTGTGGGTGTTTTCCTGCTGAGAGGATAATCTTGTTACGTTAGTGTGAAACATGGTGTCGTTTTCTGGTGGTTTTCTGGAAGGCATAAGGTAACCTATGGTAAGCTTCAAATTTGAAAGCAGCTGTTTGTAGCAACTGTTAAGGGACACAGCATATAAACAAGCGTATCCACATTTCTTGCTGTGAATTGGATGTTTCACGCCAGTTGGATACCCCTGGAGATGAACTTTTAAAATGAGGCATAAAGTTCTGTGTATCACCTGAAGTGCCTTCAGATCCACTCTCTGCTGGAGATGCAACTCGCTGGGTTTCACTCTAAATCAGATCATTTATACCCACTCATTTAGCATCTCTGGACAAATGCAGTGAAGCACATTCATTTTGCTCCTTGTGCTGTTGGAACTTCCGTCCTTCATGTACGCTGGTGAAGTGCAGTTGCCTAACAAGCAGGCACTCACTAATTAACAAGAAACTTAGCTTTTCACAGTTCTGATGAAAGTCAAAGTCTGCAGCCCTGGATGACAACGGTCTCTTCTGTTAAAGAAGACTCAACTGAATAGTTCACCAGCAATCTTGAACCAGCTGATAGTGTGCTCATTCATATGCCCCAAAGGGCCTTCAAGAGTCGTGGGACCAATATGTAGTCAACTTTTCCATTAGGCAACACAACCTTCATAATAGAATCATTGCCTACTCCAGGCATGGCAGATGTTTCATGCCTAAAAAAATGAAGGTCTACAGTATGGCTGCAAAGTCCGCAGCTCAGCGGTTCAAATCCCAGGTGCCACGAGCGGAGTGAGCGCCCGCTGTTAACCCCAGCTCCTGCCAACCTAGCAGTTTGAAAGCATGTAAATGCAAGTAGATAAATAGGTACCACCGTAAAAAGTGGGGAGGTAAAACAGTGTTTCCTTGCAGCCATGCAGGCCACGTGGCCATGGACTTGCACGACACTGGTTCTTTGGCTTGAATACAGAGATGTGCACCACCCCTAGAGTTGGACATGATTAGCACGCATGTGTGGAGGGAAACTTTACCTTTTCTACAGTATGGCATGTCTTGATTTATCATCATAGGCATGCTTCTGATTTCCCTGTTTGAAAAGGAAATGTGTTATACTCAAAGAAAGGCTGTCTCTTGACATACCCATTGGGAAAAGTGGTGGGTTTAGCTCCACAGAATGTAATGGGGGACAGTGTTCAGAAAAGTTACATTTTGCGGCTATAAGATCTTGAATCGTCCATCCGTCTAGTATACATGTGAGTTGCAGAGTCGTTGATGTTTTGGTCTACAGTTCCAGGAAGCCCTCAGCCTGGGGCATTCTGCTAGTCCAAAATGTAATTTCCTCCAAGCTTTAGAGAACAGTACATGTGTATTTAGCTCAGCCATATGTTATCCAGTGAGTGATGCCATTTTCCTATTTCCCCCCTTCCTAGTTCACAGGGGGAAGATCACTGTAGTGATGGCAGATAGTGGTGGCTTCCCATTGTCAATTCTTAATGAAGAAGCAAGAGCTAGCACTCTTCTGGTGGGTGGTAGGTAGCCCATAGACACCCTTTTCCTTATCCAAAGGATGACTGACATACAACATAATATCTGTGGAGCATCTTTCTAGGGGTATGAATGTGGGCTACCATCTGCACACAAAAACAACTCAAGCTCTTCTGCGACTAAGGCTTTCAGATACTAGATGAGGGCATGAGAAGGAAAGAAGAAATTCTATTCAACATACACTGCCATCCTATAGATAAGGATGGGAGGAGAAATGAGAAGCCACAACCCCTTGTTGCATAAGCATTGATGGATAGTTTCCCAACCTCCTCCCTCCGCCCTGATGAATTAGTGAGGAGGTTTTGCAGCAGATGTAATTTACATAACCTAGAAACCACCCCCATTTTTTCTTTTAGTCTAGGAGAAGCATTGTTGCAGGTCTGCATTAAAAGCCTGGATAGAGAGATTAATGCAACCCATTTACTGTAATCTCGTTACAATAAACCAATTAGGTAACAAAAGCCTGTGCAATGTGAGGTCTGAAACCGGATATCGAAATCTGAAATAGAAAACTTCCCCTGTCTTCAAGTAATGGAGCTACCCATTTCCTGGGAGAACTTCCATGAAAGAATTAAAAGATGTTTCAGTAGTAAGAATATATCTAGTACTGTAGTTACTATAGTTATTCTAATTTAAATTTCAGAAGAAAATTGCTTTTTGTTGTCACCCTTGAGAAGCAAACTATACAGATAGTAGATCATTAGGAGCTCAAATCACATTACTTTTCTACAAATGCACTGCATTTGACAGATCTTTGGGTTTGTGGAATCCTATTTGCAAATGAAGCCTGTGTTTACCCCTTGATAACCAATCCCAAAGCAATGCTGCTCCCAATTTTTGGAACTCCCTCCCTCTGGAGGCCAGGACTGCCCATCTCTGCTGTCTTTCTGGAAACAGGCAAAGGCAAGCAAGCTTTCCCTGAATGATGGATTACCTATTATGTGACTTTTGGATGTATTACCATGCATGAATGCATTGACTGATTTCATAAGAAGACCAGTGTTTTCCATGCTAGTTTCCATCCCTCATAATGGGATTTTCTTTCTTTCTGCATGCTCTTTATAGCTTTAATATTGCCTTTTAATGTTGTAAGGTGCCTCTTCTAATTCCCTGTTCTTAACTTGAATACGCCTGAAATGTTTTGGGCCGTATATTGTCCCTCATTATTGTAAGCCACCTTGGGTCCTTTACCAAGGAGAAAGGTGGGGTAAAATATTCAAAGCAAGCAAACAAACAAACAAACAAACAAACAAACAAACAAACAAACAAACAAATGCAGGCCGTTCTGCCAGCTATGACAAAGCAGAGACACCTGGTTGTCACTACTTTTCAACCAGATGTTCCCCACCACTTAAAGAATTACCTCTTCTAATGACATGGTGTCTGTAACATATGATTCGATCCTGACACAAGAAAATACACTTGCTACTGGCTGCATAGTAGTAATTCAAGGTCTTTTTGCATACAACATTTAAAGAGGTGGAAATGCAGTTTTCTTAAAAACAATTTGACATTTCATCTGTGCTTGTGCTGCTGTTTTAAAACAGGTAGTTTTGGAGATCCTCCATCTTAAATTGATCCAAAAACTGCAGAAAATATATTGCTGATATATGGTTTGTGTGTCTGTTGTCTTGCAGTTTCTTTGAGTTTTCTGATCAAGATTTGCTCCAGAGAAATGGTAAGTTTTTAAACTGCCTTTGCACTATGTGATATTTCCAACCTTGTCTGATGTACTTGATTACAATTTCTGTTTAAAAACTGTGAACTCACTTTCATGTGTGCAAGAATCTTGGGTGAGATATTTTAATCTGATACAGATTACAGTGGTGTGAAGGAAATATATCAGATTATGGGGTTCTAGTAAATGACCTGAACTATTACTTGGTTCTTTTTTGTTGTTTCCATATTCATTCCATAAAGATTCACATTTTTGTTCTACTTTGCTTGCAAGGCACTTTATTTACATAGAACAAGCCTTGTCCTTCATTCATCTGTCATTCAGCACCAGGATGGAAATAGCTGGAGGCACCCATAACTAGTTCTGTGATCACTCTGCAATGTCTTTTCCTTTTGGGAACAGACTCAACCACCAAAGATATAGCAAGAGAAAGGTTTTATGTGCATTGAATATGCATTGCTCCGAGGCAACCCATACTGTTTCAGGCCATCATGTCTGGGAGGTTTTATGAATTGCAACCCCCCCCAAAGGAACATTTTCAAGCTCCATAGAACCCAGGTGGGAAATATTAAGGCTTAAATTAGCAGGAAGTCTGTAGCTTTCTGCTAATTTTAAAAATGCATTTTAATGTTCTTTTTCAGCTGGAGTGAAAGCACTCCCAGAGTGGGTTAGATGAGGTTAATAATAAACAGGGCCATTCCTGACTGCATGGCCAGAACAGGAGGGAGATCAGGGGAAACGGAGGTAAACAAGCAAATATTGGCGTCATTCCTGGCTTTTGCAGCAGCCAGGAAAGCCAATGCGATTTTTAGTTGCATCAGCAGAACCATAGTGTCTCGATCAAGGGAAGTGATAGCACCACTCTATTCTGCTCTGGTCAGACCCCACTTGGAGTACTGTGTCCAGTTCTGTGCACTTCAATTTAAAAAGGATGTTGACAACCTCGAGCGGATACAGAGGAGGGCGACCAGGATGGTTGAAGGTCTGGAAGAAATGTCTTACAAGGAACAGCTTAGGGAACTGGGAATGTTCAGCCTTTCATAAAGAAGGCTGAGAGGGGATATGCTAGCTATGTTTAAATATTTGAAAGGATGTCATATCGAAGAGGGAACAGGTTTGTTTTCCATGGCTTCAGAGGCTAGAACTCGGGGCAATGGTTTCAAACTATAGGAAAAGAGATTCCATTTGAACATTAGGAAGAACTTCATGACAGTTAGAGCTGTTTGGCAGTGGAATATGCTGCCACGGAGGGTGGTGGAGTCTCCTTCTTTGGAGGTTTTTAAGCAGAGGCTGGATGGCCACCTCTTGGAAATACTGTGATGGGGGGTTCCTGTATGGCAGAGGGTTGGACTGGATAGCCATTGAGGTCTCTTCCAACTCTATGATTCTATGATTCATCAAGGGCCTTTTTACATGACCCCTAAGATCCGCTGGCCACTTAAATTCGGACCAGAGATCTTAGGGGTTCGTCGCTCTTCGGGCGTTCCCACCTCCTCCGCACTTCCTGGTTGCTGGCTGTGTGAGGGGAGGGAGAAAAAGAGAAAGAAAAGCATGCCGCTCACCTCGTTCTGCCTCTCGTCTCTGTAAAAGTAGCTCTTAAAGGGGCGGGAGCCAAAAAACAACAAACAGAAGCAAGGAGAGCCCCGCACTCACTATCGTTACACCGGATCAAATAATTTTCACTGTCCCAGAGCAGGTACAAGAAAAGTGCGCTGGGATGCGCTAAAGTGGGCGTGGTCACACTTAATTTCCTGTTAACTCCGGAGCTGGTGGGTAAACATTTTTAAGCTCCGGAGCTGGGAGCCATTTGCCCCGGAGTTTAGGGGTCGTGTATAAACGCCCCAAGTTAACCAGCAAGTCTTACAAAGTTCACATGAAAAAGAAAAGGAAGGGGACAGTGGGTCTGGTTTTTCAGCAAAACCAATGGTGTGTCCCTGCTTCCCCTGCTTCCCCTCTTCAGCAGATGGATAGAAAGACTCTCCTTAAAGTGATCATTCTAAACGGGAAGGCCTAATGGAATGGGTCTGGTGGAATGGAATGGCCCTGCTCTCCATCTGCCTCTTTACTGTAGCCGGACAGAGACCAACATTGAATACACTTCCTGAAATCATGTTGCTCAGCATGGCGAGCTCCTCTAGAACAGGCCCCTTTGAATCAATAGGGGTTTGCCAAGTCAGTTCCTCTGTCGTGTCCATGGATTCAGATGAACGTATGCTAGTGTGATTTATTGGATTAAACAACATGGTTTTAGCAGGTGAGACGTATGTTTGATAGCATTGCCCTGCAGAGATTTTTTTCTAAGAAACTGTGAGACATATTGTTAAAAAGCTGAGAAGCTCTGGCAAAAGAACAAAAGAAGGCCTTGGGGGCTGTATGATCACCCACCTCATGAGCAATGGAAACATTAAAAATATTGTAAAAAGTGAGCAAAACCATTGTTCTCCACTCTCATCCCTGAAGCATTGTCTAGATCCTTCCCATAAGAGAAGAAATACCTCCCATGAGACTGGAGGATCGCTGAAATGCAAGTCAGAAGTGCTGGATAACTCAGTGGTTTAGGCCTCAGTGGTTTAAGCTATGGAGCCAGAGATAGGGAGTTCATTTCCCCCACTGTGTCTTTTTGATAAGGGCTGGATTCAATCAAGCTCCTTTTTGTTGCTCATAGTGTAATTATTTTCCCAATCTGCACCATATAAACCCGTTATCTATTGCTACAAGACCAGTTTTCATCATCCGTCCTGTCCCACGGGCAGCTAGCAGAATATGTATGTGAACATATCTCTATCTTCTCAAAGAACTGAGTCCATGAGGTGAGGAATGAAAGGAAAGACTGAAATAATTCAGAAATAACATGGAGATTTGCAATAGGCAGAGATATTCTTTACAGGGATTAAGCAGTGTTTCTTGCATTTATTGACCAATGCAGATAACTGAACTTTCTCTTTTTCTGTGTGTCTCTTTTTCTGTAGGCCGACGATATGATGGCAGCGTGAAGCCAAAACGTAACTTACAACAATTAGCAATTACACAGGTATGGAGATATCAGAGCATTAGATTATGAATCCAGTTATAATGTATATAAACTCACTTTCCTAACTCTATTCTATAGAGTAACTATGACACAATTGGTATAAAGATTAAAAGATAGATGGTATGTTTACCTTTCTTAGAGTCATTGTTCTGCCTGAGAAACTGGAATTGTAATTCCTCTGTCTTGCTTGGTTACATGTAGATTGTGAATTACAACATAAGCAGCAAAGAGAATTCGGAGAGAGAATCTGTCATCCACGGTCACTACAGCCCACTTAATGTCACCGTCAATGGAAGCCCCTGTATTCTTTTCTGGGCCAGAAGGATCATGATTAAGTTTCAGAATCACACCCAGCTGGATCTAACAGACAAGACATTTGGTGTGCACGCAACCGTAGATGTTGCTGATTCAAACTGCAGTGAAGAAAATGCAATGTAAGATTATCTTATTATAGAGAGTTACTAAGGCAGTACAAAAATGGAAGCAGATGTAGACCAATCTATATTGTGTATCATTGTGAAGTTTGTAGCACAGGACGGTCTAGCAAATCTGATGGCTTGAACTATTTCACAAGTATTTGGACTGCTTGAGTGAAAAAGCTAATAAAATATTTGCTGTCCAGATAAATCTGCCAGTTCATCTGACCTGAAAATTTCATACAGGCCTAAGAGATAAGAGAAACAGATTTATGGGTTTTTCTGAAGACTGAGGAGAGGTTGAAGAATGTAGTGGGCATAAAGCACAGAAGTTCATGAAAAATCCCAATGTTGTATCATGCAACTATGATAGCTAGAAGGATGCAAATTACACTATCTTTATTATTTATCTCCATGATAAATTTTTGATTGAATATAATATTCAGCTCCCCCCTTCTTCTAGGCTTTCACTCAATTTTGGTGACATTGACAATCTGAAAGGATTTATTATCAGGTAATTCTTTTTCCTTATCTACTCTGTGTATAGGGGCTATGTGTATGTTTTCCCCTGCAGAAATTTCCAGGAGGGATAGATGTGTTTGTCTGTTGCAACCAAACAATTAATCTTGTGGTATTTTAAACACTAACAAACATGACTGCACATTTTATACTTATCCCAAATAAAACATGATAGTCTGCAAAGTGTCCCAAGACTTTATTGTTATTTTGCATCAGTAAACATATTGGATTAAATAGAGATTGGCACGGATTGGAAAAATGGCACTGCATTTTGTTTCATGATTCATCAAAGTCAATGAATCATGAATTTACAATTTTATGATTTTTTTCTGATGAATTAATTTATTTGTTTTGCCTTTTAAACCCCTTGTAAAATAGTTGCATAGACACTTCTCCTGATTCTCCTATATAAGGCCTGCAGGTTTCACAAACTTTGAGGTTTTGATGTCCACGTACTGCATCCTTAAAGAGGGCATCCCCAAGAAATTGCCCCACAGGTACCCAGAGAGACCAAAACTGCAGATAAGCTTTTCCTGACTCTTCTCTACACCCCCCCCCCTAATTTGGTGAATATTGGATTTTGGACATCTGATTTATACTCGGATGTCCAAAACTCTAACTTCACCAAATTTGCAAGGATTGAATCATGGGAAGCTTCTTTGTGATTTTGATGTCTCTAGGTGACTGGAGGGGGGAATTTTACAGCCCAACAAACTGATGAATTATTAACCACCACTAAAATGTTAATCCGTATTTGTTGGGGAGGAATACGAATACAAATTGAAATCAAAGAATTAGTGAGTTTTAAAATAAATTTTAATTTGTTTTTAAATTTGTGCCCATATCTAGCATTAAGTCCAGTTAGAAAAAAATTGCTAAGCTAGGTGCTAAACATAAAGTTCACTTATGCAGTCCCATGATGAAAGAAGCAGATGGAGGGCAGTGGTGAGTATCTAACAACATCTCTCCCCGAGTAAACATAACCATGGCACTGCGGATCAGGAGGTCTCGGTACTGGGGCGGTCACGAGGGGGGGGGGCTCCCTGCACTGGGAGTTACCCAGAATTGGCCATCGTATGCAGGGAGGGGTAATGACATCGACTGGCCCGGTGGGTGCGGTGAAGCTACCGCACCATCTGGGGGTCGTCTCGCCCTAAGCTGCCCGGTTGGAGGGGTCTCGGGTGACCCCGGGGATCCAACCATGTGGGCTGATGCCCGGCCCCTCCTTGTTGTTCTTCTTCTTGTTGTTGTTACTTAATAAAGTGTGGCCCAGTTACCCCAACTTCCTGACTTGTCTCGTCATTTCAAGTGGGAGGGCAAGACCCCACTGCTGAAATTTCCAAACACACGTATACAAAGAAAACATTAAAATATAGGATTGGGAGTACAATCTACCCAGACAACAGATTTGCTCTTGTCTATAGGAGAGTTAATGATATGCCTGTTCTATGACAATGAAACTGGCTTAAAAGTGCTTAACGTTGATTGTCAGTACCTTTGGAATTGGGGGCTTTCCACTCGATTTTCTGAGAGTTTAAGACAATATTATTATCACGTCTGCTTAGCACATCAGAACATGGATTGCTCAATTGTGCTAGAAGCTCCCTTCAGCTTGAGAAGGGAATTCTGGATCATAAACAATTCCAACAATTTCTCCCTTATAGTTATAAAGCCACATGGTGTACATCCTTAAACACATTTTTCATAATATATTATGCCATTTGTTTTTTTAATATTATTATACATAATCCTGAATGTAAGCTCCCTAGCTCATTCTTCCCCTTTTGTAACAAATAGATTAGACTGAGAGATTGTAACTGAGTGAAGAAGACTCCTGTAGTGCAGTGAAAGAGACACCAGACCTAAATCCCAACATTCTCTGCCCAATAAATTAACTCGGTTATCAAACAGCAAGTGTAGAAAATTAACAATTGTTCATGCTGCTGTTTCAGAGTTAATGGGCAGTTAATGCTTCCAAGGTTAATGAGGAAATCCTATGCCATGGTAAGCCTTCTTGACAAAAAAGCATTGCAGTGGTGCAGTATGATTTGTTGCAGCTGTTGTTTTTCTTTTTCTGGTGTTTCTTGCCTAGATTCATGCTGACAAACAGTTACTACAAGCTGTCCATTCAAAACTGGTTCACCCTGCATCGAATTCAGCTAATTTACAACCATTCAGTACAAGCAACTTTCAATGCAACACGAATACATGCTCCGGCGATCTACTCCTATCACTGTGAACATGTTAGCAACTTGCAGAGATATGATGCCCTCTTGACGCCTAGCTCTGCAAATGACACGGCCAAGCTCTGGGAAGTCACGTTTATTGACTTTCAGGTACTGTATAGATTAAGCAAACCCATCAGCTATCAAGACAGACAACCCTCTTGGCACTGGCTTAAAAGCCTCCTGAAACCTGGTAACAGGGTTTTCTGGGAATATGTAAAGGAGTAGGACTTGAGCCAGGAAGGAAGTAGACCATCTCATGTTTCTCACTCTAGGACATGCAGTAGAACTCTAAGCATGTTTAATCACCAGTCGTTCCCACTATGTTCATTTGGGATCCTTGGTAATTGTGTTTAGGATGGTTATTGCCATAGCGCTGTTTCAGGGTTGATTTATTTGTATGCAGGGTAAATTTTACTGTCTACAGTGTGTGCTTGTGGATAAACCTCATTAGGCATGTTTGAAGCAAGCAGACTGTGATTTTTTCTGGGGGAAAAATCCTTCCTATAGGACTACATGCTGCATCACTGTGTATCAACTAGTTAACTTCAAAGGAAAATGACAAATGATTCAGCAGCTGTTTAAATCCAAGTAGCACATGTACACAGCACACATCTAGCACTGCAGTCAGAAGTAAATCGTACTGAATAGCTTGACATCATGGTAAATGTGCAGTCATTTCAGGTTTTCTGTCCTGAAAGGTGTGGGTAGGAAATGCCTGATGTGACATCAGCATTCTTGGATTTTTGCATATATGTATGTGGATTTAGTGCCTCAGGCTGGAATATCTTATAAATGGGGGCACACTGCTACTTTTGTGTCCCAGTTGATCAGTGAGGCTACAAAATAAAACAGGCTGAACTGTGCTTTCATCATTGTAAGGCAAATTACACTGGGGACAATGAGGCCTGTAATAAGACTTCCTGGGGTAGGAACTGGCAAGCCACCCCAGTATCCCTGCCAAGAACATCCCATGGACAGAAACAAAAGGCTAAAAGATATGACGCTGGAAGATGAGCCCCTCAGGTTGGAAGGTGTCCAACATGCTACTGAGGAAGAGAGGAGGACAAGTACAAGTAGCTCCAAAGCTAATGAAGTGGATGGGCCAAAGCTGAAAGGACGCTTAGCTGCAGACGTGCCTGGAAGAGAAAGGAAAGTCCAATGCTGCAAAGAAATATACTGCATAGGAACCTGGAATGTGAGATCTATGAACCAGGGTAAGCTGGAAATGGTCAAACATGAGATGGAAAGAATAAACATTGACATTGTGGGCATCAGTGAACTTAAATGGACAGGAATGGGTGAATTCAGTTCAGGTGACTATCACATCTACTACCGTGGGCAAGAATCCCATAGAAGAAATGGAGTAGCCCTCATAGTCAACAAAAGAGTGGGAAAAGCAGTGCTGAGATACAACCTAAAAAATAAAATAATGATTTCGGCACGATTCCAAGGCAGCCCTTTCAACATCACAGTAATCCAAGTTTATGCATCAACTACCAGTGCTGAAGAGTCGGAGATTGACCAATTTTTTCTAGAACTGACACCAGAGAAAGATGTTCTTCTCATCATAGGGGATTGGAATGCTAAAGTAGGCAGTCAAGTGATAAAAGGAATAACTGGCAAGTTTGGCCTTGGAGTTCCAAATGAAGCAGGGCAAAGGCTAATTGAGTTTTGTCAAGAGAACAAGCTGGTCATTGCAAACACTCTTTTCCAACAACACAAAAGGCGACTCTACACATGGACATCACGAGATGGACAATACCAGAATCAGATTGATTATGTTCTCTGCAGCCAAAGATGGAGGAGCTCTATACAGTCAGCAAAAATGAGACCTGGTACTGACTGTGGCTCAGATCATCAGCTTCTTATTTCAAAATTCAAACTTAAACTGAAGAAAGTAGGGAAGACCACTGGGCCAATCAGGTATAATCTAAGTCAAATCCCTTATGAATACACAGTGGAAGTGAAGAATAGATTTAAGGAACTAGATCTGGTGGACAGAACACCTGAAGAACTATGGAGGGAGGCTTGTAACATTGTACAGGAGGCTGCAATGAAAACTATTCCAAAGAAAAGAAAATGCAAGAAAGCAAAGTGGTTGTCCAACGAGGCCCTACAAATAGCGGAGGAGAGAAGGGAGGCAAAATGCAAGGGAGAAAGGGAAAGATACAGAAAATTGTATGCAGACTTCCAAAGAATAGCAAGGAGAGACAGGATGGCCTTCTTCAATGAACAGTGCATAGAAATAGAGGAAAACAACAGAAAAGGAAAAAGCAGAGATCTATTCAAGAAAATTAGAGATATTAAAGGGGCATTTCATGCAAAGATGGATATGATAAAGGACAACAATGGTAGGGACCTAACAGAAGCAGAAGAGATCAAGAAGAGATGGCAAGAATATACAGAGGAATGATATCAGAAAGATCTGGATGTCCCTGATAACCAAGATAGCGTAGTTGCTGACCTGGAGCCACACATCCTGGAAAGTGAAGTCAAGTGGGCCTTTGAAAGCATTGCAAACAACAAGCCCAGTGGAGGTGACAGCATTCCAGTTGAACTCTTTAAAATCTTAAAAGAGGATGCTGTAAAGGTGCTGCATGCGATATGCCAGCAAATTCGGAAAACTCAGCAGTGGCCAGAGGACTGGAAAAGATCAGTCTACATCCCAATCCCAAAGAAAGGAAATGCCAAAGAATGCTCCAACTATCGCACAATTGGACTCATTTCACACACTAGCAAGGTTATGCTCAAAATTCTACAAGGGAGGCTTCAGCAGTATGTGGACAGAGAACTTCCAGAAGTGCAAGCTGGATTTCAAAGGGGCAGAGGAACTAGATATCAAATCGCCAACATGCGCTGGATTATGGAGAAAGCCAGAGAGTTCCAGAAAAACATCTACTTCTGCTTCATTGACTATGCCAAAGCCTTTGACTGTGTGGACCACAACAAACTATGGCAAGTCCTTAAAGAAATGGGAATGCCTGACCACCTTATCTGTCTCCTAAGAAATCTATATATGGGACAAGCAGCAACTGTCAGAACTGGATATGGAACAACTGAATTGGGAAAGGAGTATGACAAGGCTGTATACTGTCACCTTGTCTATTTAACTTATATGCAGAGTACATTATGCGAAAGGGAGGTCTGGATGAATCACAAGCCGGAATTAAGATTGCCGAAAGAAATATCAACAACCTCAGATACGCAAATGATACTACTCTGATAGCAGAAAGTGAGGAGGAATTAAAGAACCTCTTAATGAGGGTGATAGAGGAGAGTGAAAAAAATGGGCTGAAGCTCAACATCAAAAAAACTAAGATCATGGCCACCGGTCCCATCACCTCCTGGCAAATAGAAGGGGAAGAAATGGAGACAATGACAGAGTTTATTTTCTTGGGCTCCTTGATCACTGCAGATGGTGACTGCAGCAACGAAATAAAAAGATGCCTGCTTCTTGGGAGGAAAGCAATGGCAAACCTAGATAGCATCCTAAAGAGCAGAGACATCACTTTGCCAACTAAGGTCAGGATAGTCAAAACTATGGTTTTTCCAGTAGTGATGTATGGAAGTGAGAGCTGGACTATAAAGAAGGCTGATCACCGCAGAATCAATGCTTTTGAGCTGTGATGCTGGAGGAGAGTCTTGAGAGTCCCCTGGACTGCAAGGAGATCAAACCTACCCATCCTGAAAGAAATCAACCCCGAATGTTCACTGGAAGGACAGATTTTGAAGCTGAGGCTCCAGTACGTTGGCCACCTCATGAGGAGAGAGGAGTCCTTGGAAAAGTCCCTGATGTTGGTAAAGATGGAAGGCAAAAGGAAAAGAGGACGGCAGAGAATGAGATGGTTGGACGGGCTCATCGATGCAACCAGTATGGGTTTGACCAAACTCCGGGAGGCAGTGGAAGACAGGAAGGCCTGGAGAGCTCTGGTCCATGGGGTCACAAAGAGTCGGACATGACTGAACGACTGAACAACAACAACAATGTGGATTGTATGACTGCAGACATTATAATGCATAACCAAACATTAGAGTAAGAGGAGGAAAAATGGATTAGTGGTAGAATTTTTAATGACAAATGCCCTTTTTAATGTAATGCCTAGATTTCTTATTCATTTTCACTGACCAGTTTGTGGTGTTTCTTCTATGTGTAACCCTCCACAGTTCAATGCCAATATCATACTTTGGGTTAGTTGCTGAGGTTAACCAAGGTGAAGCTATAATACCTGTTACTGACTCTTATCTTCTTAGGAGGATAAGAGGAGAAGGGAAACGCAGTGGTTCACTTCAAAGCGGGCAGTTTATACAAGACAAAGTAATTGCTGTTGAGCTACACAGAGCAAATTGTCTTGTTCATTTGAAGGTGGAATGTGGAGTTGAGTTCCATCTTGAGAATTTTTACTGGTGAAGGCTAGAGTCTAGACGGACATCTGTTACCTACTGCTGCTCCCAGGACACTATGGGGGGTTAGGTGGCAACTCTTGTATGTGGGAAGCTATTTCTTCTCTTGGTTCCCCATCAGACATTCCTATGGTAGGAAGCTACATAGCAATTTGGATTTGTATGATTCAGTGGCTGAAATCCAATGGTAAGTTGCAACTAGGGTAGACTTATTAAGTCAGTAGGGATGTAATGAGACTCCTTGGTAGATTAATTGATTCAATTGACCTACTCTAGTTGCAATTTACTGTCAGATTTCAGCCAGCAAAAATGAAAGGGGATATTTTAAGCAGGAATACTTCAAATTCTCTATGATTTACAGCTCTCATCACTCTTAAACATTGGCCAGTCTTTTGAGTGGGGAGCTGGAATCCAACAACATCTGGAGTGCCATAGGTCCTCCACCTGGTTGTAGGCTGAATGGTCAGTTGAACAGCCACACTTTGCTGCTTTTTGGGCACATAGGCTAGGGCAGCTTTCCTCAGCTCAATGTTGTCCAAATGGGTTAGCAATTGCCAGTTGGCATTTTTGGTCTTTCCACAACATCAGTTCCTAGCTTTCCTTTTGTAAGAAGTATCTGTCCTTGGGCATTTCTTTTCTGTTGCAGGCTGGTGCCTTCCTGGTTCAATAGAAGAACAATCTCACAGTTCAGTGGTGCATAACTTTCAGTAGAGTTTATCTGACGTTTCATTCTTCTGATAAATAGCAGTGTCATCTCCATCTGCCTCAAACTTCTATTCTAAGATTCCCTGTCTCCACCCCCCAAAAAAGTATATTATAAGCACTTATTTTACTGCAGTTATAAAACAAAAAACTCCCTTTATGGTTGTGCCCAATTATTTTATCTTTTTATTTATTTAAAATATTTTACCCTGCCTTTCTCCTTAAAAGGATCCAAGGCTGCTTGCCACATTAGAAAGACAATATTTAAATATTTAAAAGCTAAGAACAGTATACATGCAAATACTGTAAAATAATTAAGCAAGTGTTATAATAAAAATGATACATGGAATCAATACTAAATACAGTGGTACCTTGTATAACAAACAGCTTGTATTACATAAAATCTGTACAACATAAAAAATTCCGGAGATAGCGGAAACTTGCTTAACATAATCACCTATGGGGAAAATCCGTACAACATAAAAATGGGATTACTCCATTTTCAATGCATTCCTATGGGAATTTGTATAAAGGAAAATTTGCTTAACATAATTTCCTTTGGAACGAATTAATTCCTTTATACAAGGTACCACTGTACACATATAGAAACAACAGAGCACAACAATCCATTTAAAAAAAAAACCTTTATGACCACCAGTTTGATAAGACTAATTGTAATTTGCAGGGACATCATCGAACAAAACAGGAGGTTTAGGCATGGTTTAGGCAGGGTTGACCCTCCATGGTTGTCTAATCTCTATCAGGGACTCAGCAAGTAGCTAGAGATACTGGTGAAGTTCTTTTGAGAGCTTTTAAAATTTGATCACAAGCAAAAATTGAGATGAGCTGGAGAAGAATTCCTAGCTCCCAACTGGACCATCTCTTGTAGTCTTTGCTGTCCTTCAAAGCCCTTCTATATTTTCTTTTCCACCACACTACTGCCTTCTCTTTCCTTGTGTTTCTGGTGCTGGAGGTGATAGCATTAGTAGCATGGCCAGGTAAGGAAGTGAGCTCTGGTAAAGTTATCCCACCTATTTCTCACTCTTTCACGGCTGCCTAGATAACAGAGAGCCAAGAAGCAGAACTGGAAGGGTCTATATGAAATGCAATTCTTTCTTTATCCACTTGGAGAAATTGCCCAACAATTTTTCACAATTTGTTTTTATTAAAAAGTGAGCTTGCCAGCACATTAGGGTCATTCTATTCATGGGAAATCAGTTCCATGTTCTCCTGCAGATGCTGAAAAATGCAGAGCTCTTGAACACTATACATTGCACGGTCTCTGTCTCTCTCTACTGGCCAATTCTGGTAAATACATCCTGGAAACAGCAATAAATATGTACTTCTGGATTTTTTTGAATTTAGAATTTTCAGGAAGCAGATAAAGGAAAGCAGATGGTGATCCCACAGATGGTGGCGGGGGAGGGGGTTCCTATTGGGCTTGTCTATCTCTATATATGACAAACATGAGTAAAACTGACTTTAAGAGATTAAGAAAAACTGTGATTAGTAATGGTAGGAAAATAATTAAATGCCTTCAGCCTGGAGTGGAAGCATGTGCTTAATTCTCCCTATTTAATTCTCTTAACAGATTCAAGGATTTAACATTGAAGATGGGCAGTTTGCTTATGCGAAAGACTGTGCATCACTTTTTCCTCCAGCAATTCTCATGGGCCTGGTTATGTCTCTGATACTGCTTCTTGTCCTCGCCTATGCTCTCCACATGCTGATTCACTTGAAGTCCCTCGACAGACATTACGAATGCAAAGCTTCTCCTGCTTATTTCCCACAGATGAAAGATATCGATACAGTGGATGAAAAAGAGCCCCTGAGAAATAATGGGATTGAAGCTTATGAACTGAGAACCCAACAGTACTCCAAGATCTATATTTAGCCACTGTGTTTGTTTTGTTCCAAGGTCAAACAGCTAACTGTTCCTAAGGGACTTTAGAATCCTGTGGGCTCATGTTAGACTTTTGAGCATCTCAACTTTCTAGTCCTCATGATTGTGAGAGAAACATGGAAGTGCTACACCAGTGGGACCTAATTTATCGGAAACTCAAAAGCCCATCAAAAGAACAGGATCTGCAGCCAAGTCGAGAGCATGTATTAAAAATGACTGTTGCATAGCTAGGAGAATTTTAGAGTAATGGTACTGACATGATATAATCTTGTTTCCGAGAATGTTCATTTAACAAAATGGAACTCCTCAGATGTAGGGAACTGCCAAGACATAGCCTCTAAAATAAAATAAAATAAGATGCTGCAACCTAGGATGCACAACAAAAGTACAATTTGGGTCAAGATGCTGCAAATATTGCTTGCTGAAAGCTGCAGTCTTTTTGTCCTACACCAGAATACTCTGAGTCTGAACTGCAGCTGTGTTGAAGGTTAATTGACCTATGCGACTAACAGGCACTGATCAAAACAGATTTTCAGTTGATAGAAAACTGAATGAATGAACCAATGAATGAACCAATTGCCTTTGATCTGCGCCCCAAGTGTCCATTTTTTCTGACCCCCCCAAGGACCAACTCAACCTGGATGTTTTTGGAAAGTCATTTCTGGTCCGAGGAAAAACTGTCCAGCTTTCAGAAAATCAGCATTTTCTAATCCCATGGCAGTTGGAGGACTCACTTTAGAGTCTTCCATGAACAGCAGGCCTCCTTTTTAGAGTGAAAACAATTTTTTCGCGGACAGCATGCTTCATGGACAGCATGCTTCCCACCTCTCATTTGAGATGCACTCAACTTCTGGCAAATAGAAGGGGAGGAAATCGAGGCAATGACAGAGTTTATTTTCTTGGGCTCCTTGATCACTGCAGATGGTGACTGCAGCAACGAAATAAAAAGATGCCTGCTTCTTGGGAGGAAAGCGATGGCAAACCTAGATAGCATCCTAAAGAGCAGAGACATCACTTTGCCAACTAAAGTCAGGATAGTCAAAGCTATGTTTTTTCCAGTACTGATGTATGGAAGTGAGAGCTGGACTATAAAGAAGGCTGATCGCTGCAAAATCAATGCTTTTGAGCTGTGGTGCTGGAGGAGAGTCTTGGGAGTCCCCTGGACTGCAAGGAGATCAAACCTATCTATCCTGAAAGAAATCAACCCCGAATGTTCACTGGAAGGACCAATTTTGAAGCTGAAGCTCCAGTACTTTGGCCACCTCATGAAGAGAGAGGAGTCCCTGGAAAAGTCCCTGATGTTGGGGAAGATTGAAGGCAGAAGGAAAAGAGGACGGCAGAGAATGAGATGGTTGGACGGTCTCATCAATTTGACCAAACTCCGGGAGGCAGTGGAAGACAGGAAGGCCTGGCATGCTGTGATCCATGGGATCAAAACTGAATGACTGAACAACAACAACAACAACAACAACAACAAACAACAACCGAGCATCTCTGCCTCATAAGAGGCTGCAATGTTGGTGTAAGAAAGAGTATGTTCATTGATGATCCACCAGTGTGAGACATCCACATGCTTCTATCTGTTTGCATTGCAGAAATACAGTATGTCAACCAATCAGCATCCAGTGCACTTCTTAAGACATTATGCAAATTGTGTCACTTACGTCTCAATAAGGGATTCAGATTTGCTGTGGATCTCATATTTTGTGATGCTTTTTTCCAAAGGTGTCCTCAGTGCCGAGCTGGTTTCTCACTGTTGTATTTCAATGAAGTTGTAAGCACTTTCATTTTGATGTTAGTTTCTTCTCATATTTAGCTAACTGATTTTTACTACATGACTTCTCTGATAAACGATCAAAAGGTATCTCACTGTTGGCATTAATTTCAAAATGTGTCACTAAGCGGGATGGAAAAGAAAAAGATCCCAGCAGGGAAGAAAAAATAAGTTAGCAAAGATTGACTCTGATACCGAAGGGGAAAAAAGCTCTTGTCTTCACCGCCAATTTACAAAACTTTGCAAGTCATTTGATAATCAGGTCTTTGAAAAACTGATTAAATGTTCTTCATATGTGCAATTTCACTAATAGATGGAAAGCTCTTTAATTTTTTTCCGAAGATAGTAAAGTCAGTCTCAAACTGTCAGTCTCAAATTGATGATTGTAGGAAAGTTGTGATATTTTCATTGCTTGTTCAGAGATATGTAGAGGACCGCACTTGTGCATGTGGAAGTTATTGCTTCTCAGTGGAGATCACAGATTGTGAAATAGCAACACTTTCACAAGTAGAGATGGGCACGATTTAGCGGTATTCCCGTTTCCGTTTCCGTTACTCGGTTCCGTTACTCTACGGAAACGGTAACGGGAATTACTCCGCCAGACTTCGAGCTCGAACCGACGAACGAACAATTTTGGTCTGATTTGTCGTGCTCGTTCCTTGCATCGCGCGATTGCGCGATGCCACGCGGCACAGAAAAAAAGTTTTTAAAAGTTAAAAAAACCCGGTTCCCGGCCAAAAAGCAGGCGGAAAAATGCCTGCCGTGCCTCAGGGCACCTACCAGAGGGGTTGTTTCTGGAGGTCCCCGGCCTCCCCCCCCATCCCCCTTCCTGGGCTGCTCTGGTGGGACTCGCCGCAGGCTCGCAGCCAGCAAAAAGCCCAGTCTCGCCGCCGGCCGCCGCAATTAAAGCGCAAGCAAGCGGCACGGACGGCACAGGAAAAAACTTTTAAACTCTCCCCCCACCCATTCCCGGGCCAAAAAAGCAGGCGGAAAAATGCCTGCTTGACTAAGGGCGCAGGGCACCTACCGGAGGGGTGGTTTCTGGAGGGGGGGTCCCGCCTCCCCCCCGTCCTGGGCAGCCGGACTCGCCATGCCATGCGGTGCGGGCGGGGGATCCAAAATGGGGCGGTGAATGCAATATTGTTTTTGAAATCGTGGTCCACACACAAGCACAACAGAAACACGCGAAAATTTATAAACTGCCAGATTTTTCACAGTAGCAGTGGGTTTTTTCTTGCAACAAAATGTCTCTCCTCTCCTCCTGTGTCCTCCATTGATTTTATTTTATTTTATTTTATTTACGCCTGCACAATGATGGGCTGGCCGAGTGGCCAGCCATGTGGGAGTGGACGACCATGCAAATTTTTGGAGCCATCCCACCAATCGCATGGCCACTTGGCCATGGAGACTTCTGGGATGTGCCAAAAAGCCCCCTAAAACCTGCCCTAGCCCCCTAACCCTAACCCTACTCCTTGACTCCTTACCCATACGTCACAGACTGTCTTCTTAGTGGGTCAGAGAGGCACCCAGAGGTGCAACCCACTAGCCCACCGTAACCTTACCCATCACTAGCCTAACCCTAGCCCTTGCACTAACCCACCTTAACCCTAAGCCAGATCTACTTGCATTGCACTACACGCAAGTACGATTCCCTTCTTTGTGAGACATGGCGGTGCGAGAGCCTTAGGCATCACCCTATGGCTCTGGGTTCACTCACTGGTCTCACTGTCTGCAACTGGTATGCATATCCATATGGATATGCATGCCATTTTGCAGCAGCAGGTGAGGAGGGGAGACCCCCATGTTGAGGGGTCTCTTGGAGCCTGCTTCCCCTTCCTAGTGGGTGAGGATAGGAGGCACCCACGGGTGCCTCCAGGAGCCCACTTTCCCTTTATAGCGGGCCAGAGGAGGCACCCACCCCACAGAGGTGCCTCCAGGAGCCTGCTACCCCCCCCCCGAAAAAACCAGTACTAATGAAAATGAAAAAACGAAAAAACGAACTGACTAATTTTTGCGAATTTTCGTGAAAAACGGAAACGACCCGAAACGGAACCGGCCCGACTAACGACAACTCAAAAAATTTTTTTTTCAAGTCGTGCCCATCTCTATTCACAAGCAACTCAGTTGGGTGTTACTACTCTAGTGCGACTTTTTCTGGCAAGCAAATGATCTTGACCTAGGGACGGAATTTTACTCTGGGTATTGTTTCATGCTTTTCACTGGAGAATTTATGCAAAATACTTGCTTCATATACTCCTATGAAGATGTGATCATTTTTACAGTAGTCGTGGGACTTAGAAATGATACAGTACTCCACCGTTTATCGCAGGAGTTAGGTGCCTGACCCACCCGCGATAAAAGAATATCTGCAAAATGCAGACGCCTCAGCAAACTGACCTTGGGATGCTGCTGCCGGTGTGCACTTCCATAGAGAGGCTTTTAACCCCCTCCTGACCCCTCAGCAAACAGCCCCGGGGCTGCTGTTGCTGGCACATGCTGCCAGGAGCCTAAGATCTGTTTGGTGAGGTGTCAGGAGGGAGTTAAAAACCTCTTTTTGGAAGTGCAGGCTGGCAGGAGCAGCCCAAGGTCTGCTTGGTGAGGTGTCAGGAGGGGGTTAAAAACCTCTCTTTGGAAGTGCAGGCTGGCAGGAGCAGCCCAAGGTCTGTTTGCTGAGGTGTCAGGAGAGGGTTAAAAGCCATTCTTTGGAAGCCTGCTTCTCTCAAGAAAAAAATCTGTGGTATACTGAGACCATAATATATGAACCGTGTTGTGGTGGGGAACTACTATATTGTATAATGGGAAAAGGCACAGAATAAAGCAAGCCAAATGCTGAAGGGATCAGAGCAACACTGGAGTCTCTTCACCTTAGTAAAAACAGCCTGCCCAAGGTATGTAAGTCACTTTAGATAATTGTTAATAACTATTTGGTGTGAAGTATATTAAGGCATTCACATGGGTTTTTACTTCGATAGGTTCATTCTTCTTCTTTAACAGCTGTCTCACTCCTTTCTGTTATTGTTCTAGAGACTTTATTTATTTGATTTCTATTACCTCTCACACACACACGGGGTCTGGCAGCAAGGCCACTATTGGGCAGTGGCTCTGAGGGCCCCCCTGGGTAAGTCAGGGAATGAAACAACTAAGAAGTCTATGTTGCCATACTTGAGGCACCTTAATCTTCATGGTGACCTGTGTAACACCAATGGTCTAGGTTGAAAGTGTTCTTGTAGCAGATCTTCTATTCTGTTGTAAAGTGATAACTACACTATTTCTCCTGTCATTCAGCTGAGGTTAGGATTATGGCCTAAAAACCAACGAAATTTAAAAAAAATCCAAACACTCAACAGAACATGTCATACTAGGTTGCCAGGTCTCAGTACAATTTTGAAGTCTCAGTGAATAGCTCAGGGTGTCGAGGTGTGGAGACAGGTCAGTTCTATAGGAGGAAAACATTTTAAAATGTTGCATATCAGGTAGTAGAGATGGGCACGACTTAGCGGTATTCCCGTTTCCGTTTCCGTTACTCGTTTCCGTTACTCTACGGAAACGGTAACGGGAATCACTGCCCCAGACTTCGAGCTCGAACCGACGAACGAACAATTTGGTCTGATTTGTCGTGCTCGTTACTTGCATCGCGCAATGCCAAGCGGCACAGAAAAAAAGTTTTTAAAAGTTAAAAAAAAACCCGATTCCCGGCCCTAAAAGTAGGCGAAAACTGTCTGAGGGCACCTACCAGGCCAGAAGGGTGTTTTATTTGGGGGGGGGGTTCCCCGCCCCCCTCTCCTTGGCTATTGCTACTGCTGCGAGCTGGTACCAGGCTGGGAGGGCGCATCCATTTGCCATGCAGTGTGGGGGATCCAAAATGGCGACCGCAATTTTTTTTTTGAAATCGTTGCCCAAAACCCCACCAAAGCACCACAGAAACATGCAAAAATTAGCTATTTTAAATGCTTGAATTTTTACAGTAGCAGCAGTGGGTTTTTCTTGCAAAAAAAGTCTCCGTTGATTTTATTTTATTTTATTTTATTTTATTTTTTTACACCTGCGCATTCGGAATGATGGGCTCGCCCATGGGAGTGGACCATGCAAAGTTTTGGAACCATTCCACCAATCGCATGGCCAGGTTTTGCTGACTGTACCAGGCTGGGAGGGCGCATCCATTTGCCATGCGGTGGGGGGGGATCCAAAATGGCGACCGCAATATTTTTTTTGAAATTGTTGCCCAAAACCCCACCAAAGCACCACAGAAACATGCGGAAATTAGCTATTTTAAATGCTTGAATTTTTACAGTAGCAGCAGTGGGTTTTTCTTGCAAAAAAAGTCTCCGTTGATTTTATTTTATTTTATTTTATTTTATTTTTTTACACCTGCGCATTCGCAATGATGGGCTCTCCCATGGGAGTAGACCACGCAAATTTTCCACCAATCGCATGGCCACTTGGCCAGGTTGACCACAGAGACTTCTGGGATGTGCCAATCGGGCATAAACAGCCCACTAATCGTAGCCCAAACCCGAACCCTAAGCCTAACCCATACGCCAGTACACTGTCCTTCTAAGTGGGTCAGAGAGGCACCCAGATGCACCCCAATACTCACTGTAACCTCACCCGTAACTAGTCTAACCCTAGCCGTTGTGCTAAGCCATCTTAACCCTAAGCCAGATCTACTTGCATTGCACTATATGCAAGTACGTGAGACACAGCGGGTGCAAAGAGTCTGCCAGTCCGTCACTTGTGGCTCTGGCTGACTCCTGCAGCTCCCTCCAGGAGCCCGCTACCCCCTCCCCAAACCAGTACTAATGACAACGAAAAAACAAAAAAACGAACCGACTAATTTTTGCAAATTTTCGCGAAAAACGGAAACGAGCCGAAACGGAACCGGCCCGACTAACGACAACTCGAAAAATTTTTTTTTCAAGTCGTGCCCATCTCTATCAGGTAGCTTTAAATTAAGCTTGAGTACTAACATCATCCTTCAACACTTGGTACCAGGGCTCACTAGGGATATTATACATATAGTTCTGTAATATCACTTGCAAAAAAGCAAGGAGCAATGGGGAAAAGAAGACTCTGGGGAGAGACAGGGCAAGTGTATGCATGTGGGTGCATCATCCTTTTTTAAAAAATAATTTTTATTTTGAAACTAGCAAACAAACAATACAAACAATAATACAAACAAACAATACAAACAATAAAAGTGCACCCTCACTCCCCCGGGACCATCCAGTTGTTCCTTTAGCTTCTATTCTTTCTTCATCTTCTCTTTTTCTAGTTGGTTTCTTAGAGTCCTTTTCTCCAGAATTGTGTTGGATTGTGAGTCGGTTGTTTCCCTTTCGCTTTTAATAGTACATGGTCTATAAATATCCCCCAGATATCATAAAAAATATCCTTCCTCATTTCCCCTCGCAAAACTTTTAAACTGCAAGACAATTTATCATTTAAGGCTATATCCCACACTTCATTATACCAGTCCACAATTTTAAAATCTAGCTTCAATTTCCAGTTTTTAGCATCATCCTTAAGTATGTGCAACCACTATTGTCCCAATCAAAGGCTGCTTTGTTCAGATCATTTCCACTTTTGATCACCACAATTTAAGAAGGCTATCAGAAAGTTATAATGTTTCCAGAGGGGCCTATCTGAAAACTGTTGAGTGTATGGAAACCCATTATTTGTACAATTGTTTTAAATAACAAAAAAGGACTTTCCGACTACCAGAACTGTAAAGCTAGAAGGGTATCAAGGTGATATCCCCACTAGCTTTACAATTCTTTGATTCTATGCCATTTGAAATAGGTCAGGGAGTGGGAACCTCGCATCACATCTTGTGAGCTGCCTTCTTGTACCCATCCTGGTAGAGGTAGTGAATGTCCTGGGAAAACTCCCCATGGGCTGGCAGTGAGCCTCCCATAAGTCCTATTAGCTGTCTAGGCCAGGAAGGTGGTGGGTGCTAAAGGATGTGACAGCATCAGGAATGGGAGCAACTACAACAACTGCTGGGTGACTCATACACATAAAATGTTTTCACTCTGGCTTTGGGCTGCCATTTTATCAGGTTAGCTGTGCCCACCCACTACCACTCCTATCCCGTTCCATTTATTTGGATCCCCCTGTGTCTGTTTTCAAATGGCTCAGAAACAGTTTCATTTAATTCCTCACTATTTTCTGTTCTGCTCCTGTTGACTTCAAGAGGGTCCACTCCAGGTCTTGGGTTTTAGTTCGGAAATGTCATGGCATGGAATGACTCATACTGGGAACACTAGTACTTTTGGACCCATGCCCTACTTTTGGGCCTTCCACAGGCAACTGGTTGGTCACTTTGCAAACAAAATGGTGGATGAGATACCCTTCAGTCTGATTTTGCATGGCTAGACTACGTTTACGTTCATTAGTTCTGAAACTTTCAGGAACAGGACACTTGCTGACCAGGTAACTCTACATCTTATCATTTTCTAGATGGGAGTACTGAGGGAAGAAACCATCCACAGAGGGTGGCCATACATCTTTTTGGGGAGAAGGACAAAGCTAATTTTGATGGTGGCCTCAGTTTGATGTCTACTCTAAGGTTGACTTAAAGATTAACTGCATAGAAAGAAGACAAGGGACCTTGAAGTTTCTAATTCACAATGACCACTTGACTAGCAGTATTGCAAGCACAAAGTCCACTTGATTACAGTATTCCCCACATGGGCAAGATGTATTGAAATTCGGTTTCAATTTTTAAAATCCTTTTTTCATTTTGCATATAAGTTTGCATTTGCAATATTATGCTTTTCTTGTCCACCTTTTCAGGATGCATGTCCCATCCCTCCCTGAAGCCCCCCATTTACTTCTGCTTACTATTGCTGCTGGTACTTCATTTGTCCCATATCTCCAGGTCCAGGACACATTATTTCATGGCAGGAAAAGGCAACCTAAGAGCAGCATTTTGTTTCTTTTCTTTATTTTCGTTAGTCCTTGATATTGGCTATGTCTCTTCAGGACCGGAAGAATCACTATGAGGAAGACAGGATCATGGATGGCTTTGTTGGCATGCCACAGGGAGCCAAACTCCTGTCCAGAAGATCATACAGATGACTCCGCCTAATATAAGAGTTGTTGAAAGGGGTGCATGGCACTGTGACCACAGAACACAACCAAGGCAAAGAGGTGAGAATGCAGACAGAGGATGGGATAGTCCTGTCAGTTCTGGGAGCTGCGGGATGATCCCTAGAAAATTAGTGGGAACTGATTTACTCCTGGAAGATGAGGGATATAAGGGAGGCATTGCCATTGAGGGGGTGGGGTAGAAGGAGGGAAAAAAGAGAAGAGATGCAGGTGGACAGGGAGGTCTCTGAGGAAAGGCATTCACTCCCCAGGGGAAGAGAAGATGTCTCTGAGGAGGGAGGGGGGGATAGAAGCCTCAGGCGCTCAAATTGTAAGTGTGAGTCAGGGGAAAGAAGGAGGAACCTCACAGTGGCGTAACAAGGTCTTGGGGCGCCAGGGGACAAAGTTGTTTTTGCGCCTCTCTGGCCCTCCCCAACCCCATTGCATCCACACAGCAAGGGGGACAGTCCTGTGGGCATGGGGTGCGCAGGCACATGGGTGGCCATTTGTGTGTGTGTGTGTGTGTGTGTGTGTGTGTGTGTGTGTGTGTGTGTGCACAGTAGTGCATGCACCTTACCTCTTTATAGCAGCTGTGGTGGAGTGGGTCCCGTCACCAAGCCTGAGGACTGCTGGCAGGAGGGCGCCGGGCTTCCTCCTCCTTCTCCCCCTCCAGGGCCCCCATATTGCTGCGCCCGGGGCAGATGTACCCTTCTGCCCCCCCCGATATGCCACAGTGTAATGTACAAACAAATGCATGCTTACACATACACACAAAACCAACCCCGCCCTCCATCACTCCCTCCATGTTTGCATTTCCTCATTCCTACCTTGTCTCAGTGCCCACAACAATGATGGAGCCCATGGCAAAGCTGCAGTGATGATGGCAGTAGACGGGGAGTGGTAATGGGTCAGGGTGTTGGCAAAGTTAGGAAATCCATTAAATGCACAAAGGAAGTGAGCCAGCTTTTAAGGCAAAAAGGAAATCAACAGGAGTTCCCCCTTATTTTCCACCCTCAGCAAGAAACTAGCACTTTGTAATAAAACACACAAGGCTTGCTTTTCTACTATAAAAATATAGAAGAAAGTTTAGTTACATAATTCCAGTAAATCATCAGAAGGCATTATAAATTTCAGAGTGAAAGAAGAAAGAACGGAGAGTAAAATATATCAAAAGAAAGTATGTATCCTCAATCCATGTGGGGCAGGGAGGACACGGCTAGAAGGATGAACTACTGTATATCCTTCCCTTACAAAGACAATGAGGAATGCACAGAGGAACAAGTGTTTCCACAGGAGGATCTCTCCCTCACCTCACTTGATGAGATACAGGAAGACAAACAACAGGAACAGACTGGAGACCTCTCCCTTAATATAGTTGAATAGGCAGATGAACAGGCTGCAGGAGAGAGTCAATTATTAGAAATACAGAGGGATGGATTTGTGATGTGCATGATAACTGTATGGTGACTTGCCTGCCAGGTGCAAAGGTTGCAGACATAAGCAGACATAGAAGGTTTATTATTATTATTATGGCATCAAGCCAGACATAAGATAAAATAGAATAGAGCAGAGTAAAATAAAATATGAAAAACATTAGCTAGAGAGTTTAAAGACTGGCAAACATTACAGTGATCAATATATAAAACAAAAAGTAATTTTTTAAAAAGCCTTTAAGACAACAAATGTAACAATATAAAACCAAGTTTTAAGAGCTCAGCTATCTGTTGCTGTGACATGCTGCCCAGAATTTTGCCACCAGTTCAGTAGTAGTCCGACTTTGGTCAATTAGCAATTGATTACAATAGTCCAAGTCCGATTGGCCTGCCATATCTTTTAAGAGTGGTGTGATGTATTTTGCCCGGGTCTTTTTATGCTTACTGCATCTGAGCATCATATTGTCAATGGATTCTATCTCATTTGAGCCACAAGGGCAGAGTCTCTGTTCCCTCAGGATGCCAGGTGCAAAGGTTGAAGACATAACCAGACATCTAGATAGTTTGTTAGAAAGAACTGGGAAGGAGAACAAAACCTTGCTTAGGGAAAATCAGCATGGCTTCTGTAAGGGTAAGTCTTGCCTGACAAACCTTTTAGAAGTCTTTGAAAAGGTCAACAGGCACGTGGATTTGGGTGAACCAGTGGATATTATCTATCGTGATTTTCAGAAGGCTTTTGACACAGTCCCTCACCAAAGGCTGCTAAGATGCCCCAGGGGATAAAAGGGCAGGTCCTCTTATGGACTAAGAACTGGTTGAGATCCAGGAAACAAAGAGTAGGTGTCAATGAGCAATTTTCACAATGGAGAGAGGTGAAAAGTGGTGTGCCCCAGGGATCTGTCCTAGGACCGGTGCTTTTCAATCCTTTCATAAATGACCTGGAGACAGGGATAATCAGTGGGGTGGTCAAGTTTGCAGATGACATGAAACTTTTCCGTGTGGTACAAACCAGAGAAGATTGTGAAGAGCTCCAAAAGGATCTCTCCAAACTGGGGGAATGGGCTGCGAAATGGAAAATGCGTTTCAATGTAGCAGAATGTAAAGTAATGCATATTGGGGCCAAAAAAATAATCAAAACTTTATCAACTCATGGGCTCTGAGCTATCTGTGACAGATCAGGAAAGAGATCTTGGTGTGCTGGTGGACAGGTCAAGGAAGGTGTCTACCCAGTGTATGGCAGTGGTGAAGAAGGCCAATTCCATGCTAGGGATTATCAAAAAGGGGATTGAAACTAAAACTGCCAACATTATAATGCCATTGTACAAAACAATAGTAAGGCCGCACTTGGAGTATAGTGTACAGTTCTGGTCACCACATCTCAAAAAAGACATAGTCATGGAACTGGAAAAGGTGCAGAAAAGAACGACTAAAATGATTGCTGGGCTGGGGGACCTCCCTTATGAGGAAAGGCTAAAACATTTGGGGCTCTTTAGTCTGGAAAAAGGCGTATCAGGGGAGATATGATTGAGAGGTATAAAATTATGCAGGGCATGAGTAAAGTGGATACAGGGACACTCTTCTCCCCCTCACAAAATACCAGAATTAGCGGACATCCACTCAAATTGAAGGTTGGAAAAGTGAGAACAGACAAAAGATTTTTTTTTACCCATCGTGTTGTTAATCTGTGGAACTCCCTGCCACAGGATGTGGTGATGGCATCTGGCCTGGATGCCTTCCAAAGGGGATTAGTACAGATTCCTGGAGGAAAAGTCCATCACAGGTTACAAACCATGAGGGAGATATGTAATCTCCAGGCTTAAAACCAGGGTATTTCAAGGGCCAGATGCAGGGGAGTGGTATGAGGAGACAGATATCTAGTCTCATGCACTCCCAGACACATCTGGTGGCTGGACTAGATGGGCCTTTGGCCTGATCCAGCATGGCTCTTCTGATGTTGTTATGTTCTTAAAAGCAAAAAGGGTAATGGCTTCTTAGAACACATGTGGGAAAAGCAGAGAGGAAGAAGGGTGAAGCTTCAATGAGCCTGAGGATAACAAAATCCCTCTGGTTGGTCCCCATGCAACAGGCCACCAATCAAATTACTTTGTGACATGAAGAAACCCTCCCACCTGCGTTGAAATTAGCACCACAGATTGTGATACCCAGCACAGGGTGGGGTAGGCTGGGCTGGGCTGGGCTAGAGGGCTGTTTTTAAAAGAAATAAACATCTCAGAAGAACCAGCTTATGGATCATTAGTTGCTAAGGCTAATATTCATGGCTCATAGTTTGTCATCTTTGACAAAACATCTCAATTTGTTATGTCTCTTCACTCTCCCCTACAATAAACCCTGCTGCTGATTCCTCTTGGTCTACTGCTGGTATGAACGATGCAGTGGAAGAAGGGAACACCACTGAGACCTTAGAGCAGTGATGGAGAACCTTTTAGAGACCGAGTGCCCAAACTGCAATTCAAAACCCACTTAATTTTTTTTTGCAAAGTGCCAATACAGCAATTTAACCTGTATACAGGTGGCTATGAAGTGGCAATGTCGGGTGCCCACAGAAAGGGCTCCGAGTGCCACCTTTGGCACCCGTGCCATAGGTTCGCCAACACTGCCCTAGAGGCTATTGGGGTTCGCAGTCAGTGAAAGGTAAAGACAAATTGGGGACACCTTACAAAATAATGCGAGAACTGGCTGACCAGATGTGAGAGGGAAAAAATACAAGAAAGCTTTACATTTCTCAGTTGACTTTAATGCTTCTGGAATTGGTGGTTGTTGTGGTAGTAGTAGCAGCACTTGGGCAAGTTACTTTTTTTTAATGGTAGCATTCAGAATGTCTAACCAGTATGGTTAATGGCTGTGCTGCCGGGAGATTCTTGAAGGACTGTGAGTGAATAAGTGTTCATAGCCATTAGTGGCAATGTTTACCTGTCTCTCTGTCTTCATTTGAAAAGCCAAACAACCAGTCTGGCACATCCTCATTCTTATCCTTCCTCCCCTTTCTCAAGCTGGCTTTCTCTCCCCCCACACACATTTTCTCTCTGCAACGCACACACTGTGTGGCTTCTGCATGAATCTGCCAGTAGCAGGTTATATATAGTGCTGGAGAGATAATGGGGCATCTCACTTGAGGAAGTGATAATGAACCCTTTATGGCCAATTTCCCCTGCAATAAAAGTGGGAGGAGAGAGGAAGGAGGGACAAACATGTTCTGATGCAAATCTGCTTAGAGCATTACATAACATGCCTATATAGGAATTTATGTGGAAATAATTGAGAGCAGTGTTTGAGTTATTTATGTGCTGTGACAGATGTGCATGGCTTCACATTGCTGGTGGGCTGTTGGAGAGACAATTTAAGGCAATATTTTGACAATGGTACCCAAAAACCATAAGCCCAAATGCAGGTGGAATAACAATGAAGGGTTCTGCATATGCTGCCTTGGGAAATGTTGTTTACATGGTGCAGGAGAGCCTCCTCGTGGCCATTTGCAAATTTGCAAATTCGTCTTACTTGGTTGGGAAGATTTTCTGTCCTATTATAATTTCAAATGTACTGTAAACTAAAACCCCACTCAAATTTAAAAAAGCAGGTCTTGGATTTGCTCTTGGGATTCATAGAGCTTTTTCACAAGGTAGGAAGACAAAAAAAAGGGGAGAGATTATCTATGCCTGCAGCCCCTCACACACAAATTCTCAGAATCAAACCAAATGTATTTACTTGGGGATGGTAAGCCGCATGCATAGAACAATCTGGGCAGAGTGAAGATGATTCACCTTCTTTCCAACATCCATTGCAAAGGGGTGATTTAGTCATGGCACACAAATGCTTAAGTGCAGTTTCTCATCTGTTGTATTATCAATGCAGATGCAAGCAAAATATCACAATGAGATGTCTGTGAAGATTCTCAGTCTCATCCAGGTGAGGTTATCTGGAAGTTGAGCCTATTCAGGACAATGTCTACCTAATGAGACTATTCAGACTAGGGTGACATGAAATCAAGCTGAACAATACATTGGAGGTCTTGCTACTAACCTCCTTCAGACTGATGAAGCTGCTTGGATGAGCAATGGAATGTTTCGGTCTCTCAAGAAAAGGAGTCCAGTTGCCATGACTCAACTTCCAGAACACAATCATACTTCATATTAATACGGTAGCTTAGGCAAACTCCTACTGTGTTATTATTTCAAATAATAGAACACATTTACTATAGTAATTTTCAGATCTGGCCAAAGAAGCAGATAGGATGCAGTAAAATAACTTCTGATAGAGAAAGTGAAATGCTATAATAAAATTTTTCAAAAGTGCTGGAATGTTGTTTTAGTATGGCCAAGGCAGGGTAGGGTTGTTTTGTTTTTTGTTTTGGACTAGAGCTCCTGAAATCCTGCAGCCAGCTTGGCTAGCTGTGAAAAGCCAGGAGCACAGAAACCTGGCTTATTAATGACTTGGTCCTTCAAACTCAGAATTGTCAAGTGTTGCTGGCAAGGACTCATCCATGTTAGAGATGCCTATTTGCAATTCACAAAGGAAACATCCATAGTTCACCACCACTACCACTACCACTTCCTCTCCCTCTCCTACTTCCTTTCAGAGGTTGGATGTCATCATGGCTATTCTGTCTTTGGATGAGGCAGGTTATCCTCACCAGTCATTCCCTCGATCCAAGAAAATCTTAGAATCCTGCAATAATAATCCAACACTTCAGAAGTGTTTAGGTCCCCCATCCCATCCCACTTGTTACACTGTTTTGTGTCACATAGCAGAATGGAGAAAAAAAACTGACATTTCTGGAAGCCAATTTTTTTTGTTGTTCTTTACTTCTTAAAGAAGCTGCCGTGGGCCATTTCTGTTCGGACTTTGACTCTATAGTTGTGATCCCACACTTCATTTAATCAAATTCCAAGGTAGATCTACTTCCACCACTCATCACATACATTTTAGCTTTGGATCTCTGACTGCATTTTTATGTCTTGCGTTTTATTGATTATGAGGATTCTACATCTTCTACCAAAGCATTTCCTCCATATGTTCTTCATTTCTTTCTTACATACATTTGCCCCTTTGCTCTCTTATGCCCTTTCCTTGTCTCACTGTGTCTTCAGTTTATACACAAGACAATT
This sequence comes from Phrynocephalus guinanensis, assembly GCA_037367245.1. Taxonomy (NCBI): domain Eukaryota; kingdom Metazoa; phylum Chordata; class Lepidosauria; order Squamata; family Agamidae; genus Phrynocephalus; species Phrynocephalus guinanensis. Next base: position 80,459,335 of record CM074738.1, on the reverse strand, counting down.
TTTGTTTGGGTATTTGGTTTTGGGTTTTTTTTGGCCAGGAACTAAACCCTTAATTAGTTCCTTGTAGATTTAGATATGAACTGTTTCTCTTACTTTCTCTGAATTACATGGAGCTGATAAAAATCCATTTATTGATTCCTACTGTACACTTCTAACTTGATGTTTTATGCCCTTGGCAGTGATATCTGAGCATTCGGCAACACATAGTTCAGCCTTTGATGGTCCAGTTATTAAGGCAGAGCAGTTATTTATAAGGAACACAACTCTTGTTCTTTTCTGTTATTTCTCCCCTTCCTACATTGCCTTTTGAAAAGGAGAGATTCTAAGCTAACAAGCCGGAACACAGCTGGCAATTCTTTCCCCATCCAGTCACTTTCCACTGGGTCAACTTTTGCCCTTTTCTTTCTGCATTGTTACGATTTCCCATTCTCCGTTCTCAAGACAAAGCAAGGAAAGCAGGGGAGCTACCTCAAGCCTCCGGGCGCACTTCTGTAGAAAGAGGTCAGGTCAGGGACGCCTTGAAGTGCCTTCATTCCCCAGAGGCAGCCTGAGTACTGACTAAAGGGATACAGATGGTTAGAAAAGAGAAAACAATGCCACTAATTGTGTCAGCCTCAAATCACATCTGCATCCACACCACTGGTACCTTCCTTCTTTCTAACCTGTGAAGATCCCAGGGGAGAACTGCCTGGGTGGCATTTGAGAATGAATTAGACTGAGGAAGATGTCAGTGAAATGCAAAAGGAGATCTTCACTCAGTGGAAATTATTTAGCGCATTGGGCAGAAAAACCCATACAGTTAGAACTTAATGCAGACTAGGACTTTTACTAGGAATTGAGGTAAATACATGCAGGAGACATTTTGGAGGGAGCTTTCTACAACCTAGTTGTTGGACTGGCTTGCTGGGGCAACTGTACAGTCTGGTGGTTCAAGTGTAGAATTTTTTAAAAATGGAGAGCAGGAGAGCAATTGCAGTGCTCACTGGAAACAAGGCAGGAATTAAATAAAATTAATAAAAATAAATGTTCATAAGTCAAAGAATGGCAATACTGATGTCAACTAAACATGTTAAGCAAAGTTATTGATATTTTGAAAGGGAGTTGCTTAACCTTTTATAACATTGACATGTCTTTTGTGCTGGCAATGTTAATTGTACTCCAAGTTTTAGACAGAGGGCGTTTATACACGACCCCTAAACTCCGCCGCAAATGGCTGCAAGCTCCGGAGCTTAAAAATGTTTCCCCACCAGCTCCGGAGTTTGCAGAAAATTAAGTGCGACCCCGCCCACCTAAGCACGACCCAGCGCATTTTTCATGTACCTGCTCTCCCGTGGTGACAATCCCTGATGCGGTTTTAAGGGAGTGAGTGTCGGCTCTCCTCGCGTCTGTTTGTTGTTGTTTTTGCCTGCCCCCCCCCCTTTAAGAGAAGGAACCAGGAAGCCGGGAGGAATCAGGAAGAGAAGGAATCAGGAAGCCGGGTGGCTTCAGAGGTGAGATGCATTTTTCCCTCTCTTTTTTTCTCCCACCCCTCACACAGACAGGAGCAAGGAAGTGCTGAGGGGTGGGAACACAGCAAGAGCAACGAACCCCTAAGATCTCTGGTCCGAATTTAAGTGGCCAGCAGATCTTAGGGGTCGTGTGAAAAGGCCCAGAGGAATAAAACTTTATATAAAAAAGTGAAATGATATGTACAAAGCTGGTGCAACAGGTTGATACCTGAAAGTAAGATTATGTTCTTCTAAATGTTGCAACTTCTAAAATGAGCATGGATCTTGTCCTGGTACTATGGGCTGAGGAAAGATCACACTGTATAAAGCTGCTAGATCCAGTTCCACTGACAGAAGGTGAAACCAGGTGGACAATAAAAAGATAATAATTCCTTTCTGAGTTTTGTCCAATTCACTTGCTGAATGTCTGCCTCAAAAGAAAGGCAGAAGGACGATTGGACCAGGAAACAGCCACCAAGAAGGCCATTTCTCACTTCCTCTCCAAATGTATCTATGAAGATGCAGAACCAAGAAAAGGGGTTCTCTGAAGATCTTAAAAGCCAGCAGGTGGAATTACTGGAATTTGGCCAAAGAGACCAAACTTGAGAAGGCACGGTGTGAATCTGATGCTGAATGTTAGAAGTGTTCGGAAGTGGCATAGAGGTTAAATTACAGTCTTGCAGCCAAAATTCTGTACATGACCCTGGTTCAGCCCCAAGTGGCTGTCTTGAGTTTTCAGCCTTTCGATGAAAAGTCTCAGAAGCTTCAATGAGTCCAAAATGCAGCAGCCAGATTACTGCCTGGGTCGGGTTACAGAGATCACATTACACCACTATTTAAGCAGCTCCACTGGCTGGCAATCAATTAATTTTATTTATTTATTTTGCTAACACAGTGCATCTGTTATTTGTAACTAAAGTTTTATGTTATAACCGAAGGCAGGAAGAATTAGCAAAACCGATTCAAGATGGAAGCCACACTAAACCCCGGTCAGACTGTTTTGCTGAACATCTGGATGTGAAAGGCTTCAAAAATTACATTACACATTTCACACTGTGAATGCATTATCAAGGCCCATTGCCCTGAGTAGACTGGGATTTTCATCTCTGTTGTTTCTTTGTTCATTAGTCACATTTATTTCTCAGCTTTCCTCCCAGTGAGATCAGGGTAGTAGACATGGCTCTTCTCTCTTTCACATATCCTCACAATGACTTTCTGAGGCATATTGAGCTGGAAGAGAAGCTCTACCAAGACATTTGACTGTTCGTAAAAACACAACCAGGAAAATGCTTACCTTTGCCAACACCACCATCTGAAAAGAGGGTTGAACTTGGATCTCCCACATCCTGGCCTAATACGATTACCATACTGGGTAAAATTGATCAGAAATAGATGGAGAAAGCTCTCTCTCTCTCTCTCTCTCTCTCTCTCTCTCTCTCTCTCTCTCTCTCTCTCTCTCTCTCTCTCTCTCTCTAAACACACACACACACACACACACACACACACACACACACACACACACACACACACAAATGATAGAAAAGTAAATGGACCATGAATCTAGTAAAAAGGTCAAGGGTTTTGACTATATCCTCCCTGGAACATTTTCAGTTTGCCCTGGGTGCTATGAAATTCATCCATCTCAGCTGTCCACCTTTGCTATCTATTAAAGGATTGGGAAACTTGTCATCTTCCAAACATTATTTGATTCCAGTTCTCGTTAGCCCTAACCAGCTTGATAAATGGTGAGAAATGATGGGAGCAGTACTTTGTCTATGTCTGAAGGCCCATAGGTTGCCCAGTCCTTGCTACTGGGATGAGTTCCTCTTGTGTAAATCAGAGCAGACACAAAGCACAGTGCTGGAGAGCCACAGTTCACTGAACACACCTGGACTATGTACAAAAGCCCTGGCTATCAACTATATGAGGAGTGGCCAGAGATACAAGAAGCACCAGCAGTGAAGGACATGGAAACCCTAGATTCAAACGTGGGCATTGAGTTGGAGCACTGGAAAACCTTTCTGTGTCTGGATACTACATTCCCCATTATCATTCCACATATAAGAGGGGAGGGTATAGAAGCATCTGGAAAGTGGCCTTCTCAGTTCCTCATTTTCCTGAAAAGATTTTAGGCCTGAAATGGAGATATCTGAATAACTAGTATCAATGATTTCATCTTGACTACAGACATTATCAGAGAAATGGCATGACTACATGGGGTATTTGAAGTTGTGGAATGTGTTTAAAAATCTCATCTCTTTGGTGCAACTTATTTTATCTTACTCTTGAACAGGCCTTCCAATCACATGGGAAATGTTTCAACTCTTATGGGAAGGATACAAAAAGAGCTTCAGGTTACTCCAATTTCTTCCCCGTCCTTTTCCTACCTTGTGACTGTCATCCCACAGGTCATAGTAACTTTCCCCTTTTTGGTTTAAGTCAGTAAATGGCATAGCACTACACCAATACACAAACCTACTATTTTAAAGAGTGCTGTGTCACTTAGGAGGGTATGATTTAAAAATTATGAGAAGAGGAAAATAGAGGAGAGGGCTTCTCTGCCATCCTTTCTGTTGTCACAATTCACCTGATATTTCACAGGTTTGTCACAGAACAGAATGCCTCCAATAGCTCTATTTGGGAGCAAATTAACCACCACAGACTGCAGAAGAGGATAATAAGGAGCACTGCGAATCACATCAGATAAACTGAAGTTCTAGTGCTATGCACTGGAGTTGAACAGTTCACAACAGGGGCAGGATAGATTGCTTTTACTTCAATAACATGTAGTCACCAGAAAACAGAGCAAACGAACACACACTAAAATGAATCAAATAGTGAGCTATGTGCTCATCTGATTGTCCCCTATGTTGCTCATCTGGAGCTCTCAAAGGTTCTACTGAACAACATGGTCTGTGTTGCCACCTTGCCTCACAGGCTTCTTCTCCAAGTCAGGATAACATCTGCATTTGCATCTCCTAAATCCATTGTGAATGCAGTAGGTGGGGTAGCATGCAGGAACAACTAGCTTGCATTATCTTTAGGTAGGAGTGTTAATCCTAGACTCTAGCAGCATTTTCAGGTAGACATCCTCCTGTCCAAACTTCCTCCTGTCCATGCTGGCAGGAGAAGACTGATGGAATGTTGATTTGATTGAAGGCAGAGGTTAGACATACAGAAAAGAGCTAAATGTGGAGGGTTATATATCTTTTTCTTAGCACTGCTGTCTCTAGCTGATTTGCCATCTCCACCCCTAGTGGCATATTTAAAACTTCTTCTTTTTTTTTTTTTTACAAATTTTATTTAAAATAAACAGTGCAACAATATACAGACTAAAACAAACACAAAACAACTGTGCTCCCTTCCAACCTCTTGAGAAATCTTTATCTGAATAGAACTGAATTGATTGTTGTGCTGGAGTATCCCTTTATCTCTTTCAAGCACGTATTCAATAAATCTACCCCATATATCATAAAACATGTCTTTTTTTTTTTTTAAAAACCTCCCCTTTCTTGACTTTTAAATTGCATGTTGATTTATCATTTACAGCAATATTCCATATTTCATTATAATATTCCTCCATAAAGTAATTCGTGTTTGGATTCCAATTCCCAGTTATTATTAATCTAGCCACTGTCAATAAATAACTGATCAATTCTTTAGTTTTGAAATCATAATCCATCTTAACAAATATTGGTAGTAATACAATATCTGAGCTGGGCTTCATATTCCTTTCAAATATGTCACTTAGTTCTTTAAAAATAGATTTCCAAATTTTTGTACCTTTTCGCATTCCCACCACATGTGAAAATATATACGAACTTCCTTGTCTTATTTCCAATGAACATTTGAATAAGTGGTATTTATCTTACTCAATTTCACCAGCATCAAATACCATCTTAAACCTATTTTTAAATCATTTTATTCTCACCAACATGCATCTAAGTATTCTCATTTTCCGTATTTATTTATATTTCTATACCGTCCCCTTAGTGCAAACTGCACTATCCTAGCCCAATCTTCCTTTTATTTCTTTTTTTTAAATCTTGCTCCCAGACTAACTTCAGCCCTTTCCCCTCACTTTCTTCTTACTCTAAATCCAAAATTATTTTATATATTTTACTCACAACACCTTTCACTGAATCTTCCTTCCAAATATCTCCATCCAACAATAGAAGTTGTTCATATTTTGTATATTCTCTACATTTGTTATTATTTATCCATTCATTGGTCCATTTTTCTGATTGTACATAATTAAACCATGATATGCCATGGTTTGTTCCTTTGATCTCATTTTATTTGTTCCTTTGATCTCATTTTGCCCATTTAGTCCTTCAATCTAACCACTTGTTTTTCCTGAAATAATTTTATAAAAACTTAAACGTATACCTCCTTTATTTTGAGATCTTCTAAGGAAGGTAATCTTATTAATCTGTTGCAGCAAAGAGAGCAAGGATTCTTGCAGTACCTTAAATATTCCCAAATGTTATTGGGCATAAGACCCCCGTATCTATTGGACCTGCCAAAACCCATGTCAAACAAAATCTGTGAGTTTTAAGATGCTATTGGAACACAATTGGCCTATAATCATTCAACCAGCATCGTGGGATATATGTCATAATTCATGAGGCTTTAAAGACTGCACTTTTAGTGCTCAGAAGTGGATTGATTATGTGCATGCTTGCTTTGGTGACCAAAGCAAGCCTGGTTCAAGATAGACATACATATCACCGTAAGATTTCAGCTTCAAAGCAAGGGATGTAAACATAGTAAAAATTCACCACCGTATATTTTACAAGCCAGCAGTTAAACCATGTAGTTCCCTGTTGTTGGGAGTTCTGTTGAATTCAGTGGGAGTGTTGGCAGTGTGAGAGCCAAGGATCAACTATTTCATGTCAGACATCTAATTTCTATGAGCACAGATTAGCTTTTTTAAAAGGTATGGAAGTTGGGGCAGAGACAGAGAAGTAGAATGAAACATATTGACCCAGGAGGTTAGGGGAATAAAAAAGAGCTTCATGCAGAGAAGAGAAGTTCATCATTTGTAAGGCATCATCAGAAAGACTCATACACCTTGAACTCTCCAAGTTATTCTTTTTTTTCTTGTATTGAAAGATAAAAAGCAGAGCCTGCCATGTAAAGATTCAGTCTAGCTTCTCAGGAAAATAATTTCAGACTTGATTCTTAAGATATCATAATTTGTCTGAACTTGTTTGATTTTTGAAGCATGCTTCCACTTTAGGATTAACCTAAATGGCTGCACAGAAGAACTTTGAAAAGGCAAACGCATTTCAGCCCCAGGGCTTTGAAATTTTCAATTGATGCTTCCCTTCATTGGTCCCCAATAGACCGCCAATAGAAGCATTTACTCTTCCACCTTTCAGAGAAGACAATAATATTCTGAGGTATCTTGACCTTTTAAAATTGGACGGGACTTTAAAAACACCACAAGAATTAGAGAGGTAGGGAGTGGAGATGAACTGGTGGACGAGATCCCAGTTAATATCAAGATATGCAAAAGATAATCAACAAGGTTTTTATTTAGAAAATACACCCTTCAACAGAATTCTTATAGAAACAAAACATATTAAATACTTATATATATATTTTACTTGACTGTGATATTCAGGAAGAGACAGTGAAGGAATGTATGGTTAAATGGGCACAAAATAGAGGTGAAAATATTGAGTTTGAAAAATAGGAAAAATATGGAAAAGAAACCTGAAGTTAACCAAGTTGGTTACCTTCAAGAAAAATATATAAAAAATGTTTTATGGGTGTTATATGACCCCGGTTGAATGTTCAAATCTCAAATTTATGTTGGAAATGTAAGCAGAAGGAGGGCTCATTTTATCATATGTGGTGGTTATGTAAAACAACAAGATTATTTTGGGTATTTGTCAAACAAATGGTAGAAGGTGTTTTAGAGATATGTCTTGAATTTAAACCAGATATCTTCCTATAGAACATGATGCCTGAATCACTAGAACAAGGGAAAATATATGTGGCTATTCATATGATAACCACAGCAAGATTAGTCTTTCCAAGATACTGGAAGGAACTTGGAATACCATCTGAGCAGGAATTAATGTTTAAAATCTTAGAAACAATAGAGATGGATAAATCATCAGAATGTTTAGATGTTTCCAGGAAGGAAAATCACCATAAAGTCTGGGGAAAATACTATATATGGATGAAGAAGAGAGAAAATAATAACAAAAGCTAGAGAACTAAGGAAAAGCACTATTGTGTATATACTTCATGATAAATATGAGTCAGTTTAGATGTGTAAAGATTTAAACTATTGGCAATAATATATAGGTGACTACCAACTCGCACCTCTTTTTGTTCCCCTACACCCTTTCCCCAATTGGTTTATATTGGAAATAAAATATATAATTAAAAAAAAGAAATAATGGAAACTCAGATGATTAGTTCAGAATTGACTTATAGCAACCCTAATAGGATTTTCAAGATCAATGAGCTATTTAAGGAGTTACATTACATTGCCAATTTCACACTCCTGGTGAATTTCCTTGGCTGAGCAAGGATTCAGTTCAATGTCTCCTGAGTCCTAGTCAGTCATTCTATTGACTACGTCACACTGGATACCCATCTTTACTGGAGAGACAGCCAAATGTCAGGGATTTTGTCTTAAACTGATCCCTGAAACCCACTACTCAATAAAAATACCCTTATAGTTAAAGGATTCTGAGGCCACAAAAGTATTGCTAGATGACAATAGGACTCACTGTTCTTTGGTACAGAAGCATATTCCTGTGCAACTCCAAACTGTTTTACTCCATCAGCACCATTTATGGCTAAAGTAGGCAATGTGTACCCCAGTAAAAAAAGTACCAAAAATCAGATTCTGTTGTCCCTCATTACTGTAAGCTGCCTTGGGTCCTTTTCCAAGGAGAAATGTGTGGTAAAAATACTCTTAAATAAATAAATAAATAAATAAATAAACTCTCCCATGTCTATGGAGATGGGCACACACACACCCATTTAAGGCCATAGGTGAGGACAGAGGAATTATTTTGACTTCCAGTTATTTAATATCTTTTCTAGAGACCTATTATGGATACCTGACATCCTTTCTACTGCAAACCTGTCCATGATCTACCAGCCCAGATCATCTAGTTAGATGAACATGATCAGAAATTCTGGTTATGCAAAAATGAACTTTCACTGATGCAAGTTTAGTACGGTGAAAAGCAAACAAGCAAACAAAATTTGTAGCAAAATTTGTAGTTGAGGATTGATGGCTGCACAAAAGGACAAATCAATGTTGCATAGTCAGGTCAAAAAGGGAAAAATGTTATTATGCATATTTTATAATTAACTTGTCCAACAGTGCAGTTACACACATGTATATTCTATTGTGTTTAATGGCAACATACCTCAGGTAAGGTATTGCAGTCCATGCCATTCATAGTACACTATAGTATGTTATTTCTTTAAAAGCTTTCCGCTATCAAAATGGTAATAGTACATGGCCTGAACACTTGTCAATTTATTTGTGGCCATTGGCTCAAGAAATTGGACCGCATCCTCCAAAGAATTAAAGTTATGGATGACTGTTAAATAGTTAAAGTACCTCTTTGGCTTATCAGGGCTGTTTCCCTAAATTGATACCTCTCTAGCCATTTGCTTCCTACTGCTATGGCAATTAATCTTGCTTCTTCATTCTTCAAGTGGTGCTACTTCAGAGTTTTGTTGTGCTCCATACCTTCCAGTCCTTGTCCTCTTATGCTACAGGTCTGCTTCCTTCGTTTATGTTGTCAAGGCTATTTTCACCAATGATAATCTGTATCTATCAACCGATTGTCGCTCTCCTATGTTGGGAAATCCACTTACAAGGGCTCCATTACTCCATTGCCTTCTTTGTCTGAGAACATAAGTACCTTCCAACATAACGCTTCTCATTCTGAAATACTCCTGTTGACTTCAGAGGACTATTTCAAGGAAATGATCTGAGCCTGATGGCTGTGCCCGAGAAGAATACAATGACATTTTAGCTGGGTTTGGACTGAGCCTATAATTTCATTACAGAAGTTTCTAAAGAGGTAGCAAATTAGCAAGGAAAGAAAGAAAGAAAGAAAGAAAGAAAGAAAGAAAGAAAGAAAGAAAGAAAGAAAAACAGTAACTTCCCTCCAGAATATTGCTAATGTATAGCTCCAGTCATGGTGGCAACTTAACAATTAGCCAATATATCTTCAGTGTAACTTTTCTGGATCAAAATGTACCTGAGCACATGGATAGGGTTCCAAGAAAACTCATATTGAAACATGTATGTTAGTCTTTAAGGTGTCACAATTTCTTCATGTTTATGTTTTATCTTTCCCCCTCCCCATTATGGGACTAATTCTTTTAGATTTGGTGGATATACAGGGCAACTAAATAGCAATCAATAATTTTCAGGTGTACCTTGGTTTATGAACACCTCCATTAATGTAATTTTCAGTTCATGAAAGGAAATCCATTGAAAATAATGCCTTGGTTTATGAATTCCCCCCGCAATACCTTGGTTTATGATTTTTTTCTTGTAATGCATTGCAAAAAAGTACCCAGGACGCAGTGTGCCCCAATGCATTTCCGGTTTATGAATTTTCTGCAATATAAAATGTCCTGGAGAACAAATTAAATTCTTAATGTGGGTATGCCTGTATTTCAAAAGCACCCTGCAGGAATAGTCCCTTGAAATTAAACAAACTCTAGATATATTAAGATTCCAGTGTCAACCTATTTATATCATTTCAGCAACAATAGAGAAAGCCATTTAAAAAAACACTCCTAGTGGATCAAATTTGAAAACGTGGCTGTGGAATTTGAGGTGTGGTCACCCCCAAACCCCAAATTTTTCTTTCTTTGCTTTGAAACTCTTTGAAAGATTATTTTTACTTTCGGCTAGTTTTCCTTGCTTCATTTATGTAGTTTCAATATCCTCACTAAAGGGGTCTCATGCTATTTTTCCTGACTGTAGATACTCCATCAGTAGACCACCCAAATATTAGGCCTACAATTGTTTGCAGAATGTATGCCATAGGCTATAAAATAATCTATCTTGTCTCACAGTCCGTGAGGAGTAACAAAATAACCAAGCTGTTTGTGACATGTGTTAACTGTTATATTATATATATATTATGGTTCGGGACCGGTGAAATTTCATTGGGCTCGAGCACCATTCCAATCAATGGGAGACAAGCTGGTTGTTTTGACTTTAAGCTCTAGTGATTTCAGGGGAAAAAACAGACTGGAATTGGATTGAGGTTTAGATATTAGTGCTCACATTTTCCCCAAGGAGTTCCTTTTATCAAATATATGTTTATTTACTCGAATTTCCAGCCAATGAATAAGAGTCTGTGTAAACTGTGGTGGCGGTTAAAGGGATCATATATTTATATATCATCTTTATTTTGATTTCCCAATGCCTCCTAGGATGACATTACTTAAACCTGCAGAGCGCTGGTTCAATAAGAGAATTCCTTAAAAACAACAACAGAGACTCTCATTTAAAATGAAAAAGATGATTCACTAAGGAGCAATTCTCTGTGTTCTATGTATATAACAGATCTCTTCCTGAAGGCTGTTTACAGTAGCTTGTCGACAAGACACACATGCTTATTAGAAAGGAAAGGGAGGCTGAGGCATGGCAGTGTTGCTGTGGCCTGTTCCTGCAGAGACCACAGGGAATCAGTAGAGGGCATCCCTGCCTTTGTTTGTAATTGATAAAATAAATTCTGGAAGTCTTATGGGCACATTTAACAAAGCCAGATATTTCAGCCAGTGTAGGGAATCTCATACAACTAACAATGGTGGTGTAATCTGGTCTCACACTTGCCTACTACCACATCAAGGCTGTGCTGACACACCCGCTCTCAGCCACAACTATGCATGAGGCAGACTCACAGAAATGCATTTTGTTGTGACACATACACTGTGATTTGTAGTAAGTCTCTCTTGTCTTTGCACAAACACCTTGTTCAGTCTACCAGTTATCCAGTGACAGGAACAAATTCAGAGGGAAGTGGTGAGCCATGACCTCCCACTTGTTGCTTTGCTCAACTGAGGATGACATGTCTGAAGGGGAGAGGCCTCTGCCTGCATGTAGGTTCTACATGTAAGCAAGAACCCAGACCTTCCACACAATCCTACATGTGAGCAGAGTAGGAACCTATTGGTTTGGACTCATTGTGCCAACCACACAATCAGGAAGCGAAGGGGGATAGCCATTTCTCTCTCATTGCGCCCATGACTGTGTATAAGAGAATAAGACTTAAGTCACTGAGATGGAATGTGTAGTTTGGTGAAGTACTTGGAATTCTCTGCAAGAGGATTGACTTACTCCCCTGAAGTACTAAATATAACAGAGAATGCTAAGTACCTTACAAATCCCAGGATGCTGTGTTTACCCTTAATACTGCCTTTTAATGTTGTAAGATGCCTCTTCAAATTCACTGTTCTTCAACTTGAATATGCCTCAAATGTTTTGGGCTGTATATTGTCCCTCAGTGTTGTAAGCCACCTTGGGTCCTTTTCCAAGGAAAAAGGCAGGGTAAAAATATTCAAAATAAATTCACTGTTCTTCAACTTGAAAATGCCTCAAATGTTTTGGGCTGTATATTGTCCCTCAGTGTTGTAAGCCACCTTGGGTCCTTTTCCAAGGAAAAAGGCAGGGTAAAAATATTCAAAATAAATAAATAATAAATTAAACTGTTATTGGACTGCTTAAATTGCATAGTGTAGATAGACTCACAGGCATAAGCATGCCATAGCACATAGTCAAAGAAACACATGCTACACAGCCTCTCCTCTCACTACCTAGTTCCAGTGAGGTTAAATCTGGCTACTGGACATATTATTGGCTTCGCTGCCAATTATGTGACAAATGGGAGGAGGTCACGTGCTACTGTTACAGGCTTCCTATGGGCAGCTGGTTGGCCTCTATGTGGAAAAATGCTGCCTTTCGTGGGCCTGTGGTCTGATCCATGGGTCTTCTTACGTTCATTTCATCATATTGCTTTCATACCCACATGTGATTTGTACTCAGTATGCTTTGCAGCATTATGTACATGATGTGTAGGACTGGGAGCCCATGTCCAGCTATTCACAAGTACTTTCCAAGTGTAGATGATGTGTATTGTGCATCTGGGTCTTGTCTTTTGTAAATCTGCCTGGGGATTCAATACCGGCCCAAGAATGACTTGTGTATCATTGCTCAAAATCTTGTTGGGTTTTGAGATTTGACACTGGTATAATGCAATTGCTGTTAATCTTGGCTGTTAAGTATAGGGATTTGATGTTGCATACCAAGTCCCATGAATCAGCACAAAACTTTAAATGACCATGCCAATTTCCTGGCCTTTGGAATTTGGCAACTGAAATTTATGCTAATTGATTTACACTGGTGGCTGTAACTCACAGGATTGTTTATTATTTATTTTATTTCTTTAAAACATTTTTAGCCTGCCTTTCTTCTTAAAGGGACCCATGGATCTACATGGTGTGATGATTCTGATGGAAAAAAAACATTGTGAATGTTTTCTCTTGCAAAGCCATGGGGACAAAAATCTTTTTCTTGTTCAGGTGACAGAAATGTTGTGTAGCCTGGACCTTGCACACAGTTAGGTCAACCCTACCATTAGGCAGAAAGGGGTTCCTGGGTGGAGTGGAGACACCTCCCCTCCCATCATTAATCCTGAGTTCCCTATCAGTTTGTCTCTATAGGGGAACAGAGTCTGTGTGGAACTTACGCCAAACCACAGGCCTCGCAGTTTGCTTATGTTGCAGCAAGACTCATTTGTCTCTTCAGTTCGTTTCCGTGTTTGATGTCCCCAGCACATCGTTGCACTGGACACCATTACAAAAACAATACATTGATGATGATGGCTCTTGTCCTATATCAGTAATAAATAGAATGTAGGGTTTTAAAAATTATATATATCAAGAACTTGGGATATATTTACTGAGATTTTAGAAGAGAACATATATGAATAACATATTTCAATATATTTTCTTTTGGAGTTGTCTTTCACATTGAAATAATTTTTCATTTTTTAAAGAGGGAGGATGGCTATCTTTTTAAAGAAGAATGCAAGTTTGCTGATGAGGTAAACCAGAGTGACATAAGAACAGCATATTCCAGCCAATGACATGCTGACATTGGCTGCTATACTTTCCCCTCACTTATTACTGGCCTCAAAAGAGAGCTCAGTTTTTAAAAGCCTCATTCTATCCTTCATAATGAAATGGGCTGTCAGTAGAAGCCCTGGTATGAATTAAAGAACAGAATGATTTAACACACGAAGATAAATGTAGAGAAAAGCACATGATGGGAATGCTTTTCCAACAGTGAAAGCATGACGTCTCTTCATTTGGCACACTTAGACGTTGGATTGGCACAAAACTACCAAAAGCATCAAACATTCAACTGATGAATAGACGAGAGAGAGAAATAGAAAACGGTGAAGCCCTGTGTAATGGGGAAGATTCTTTCATATGATATTTATTCAGATAATGTCAATGGATATTGTAGACCAAATACTGACTTTATTCAAGTGCCATCCATAAAATAAAATACTGCAGATTACATAGACTATTAAAATATTCTGAAAACCAAAAATATTTGAAGGAATATGATGATCTATCTATCTATCTATCTATCTATCTATCTATCTATCTATCTATCTATCTATCTATCTATCTATCTATCTATCTATCTACCTCTCTGCCTGGAAAATTATGCTTCCCTCACTTTAGCCCCTGTAATGATGCAACTTAGTATAGACCCAGATCTATACACACACCGCCATACTGGCTCATATCCAACAGGCTCAAATACCGTATATACTCAAATATAAGTTGAGTTTTTCAACCCTTATTTTTGGCTGAAAAAATGCCCTCGACATATTTGGGTGAATATGGTAGCCAGCTTGGGGAAGGCAGCGGAGGGCTAGACCTGCAAATTCCGCTGCCGCAGAAGTCCAGTCTGCGGGGTTTTTTCAGTGGCTGCAGCCATGCCAGGAGGCCTCCCCGCAGCCTTGGAAGCCCCTTCCATTCTCTCCCGAGCACTCAGCTGGGAGGCTCAGGCCACACCGGGCCCACTGGAGGCCACCTTGGTAGTGAGGTATGTATAGCCCGCGACCCCGGCCCACCCACTAGGTTGCCGACTGCATGAGCCTGGTGTCAGGTGAGGGACATATGCCAACCCTACTATAACCACTCAACTTATACTGGAGTCAGTAAATTTTACCAGTTTTTTTGTGGTAAAAAAACCTCCCTTGACTTATATTCAGGTCAACTAATACTCGAGTATATACTTCAAAATCCCAAATTGTCATGATCTATTGCCAGATAATTCCTAATCCTTAGAATGTTTTGTAGTACACAGGGGCATCATTCCTACATTTCTGTACTTGCACTATAAAAGTCAAACAGCAATACTGTTCCAACAGTGGAAGTGGAAGTCTCTAGATGTATCCCAAGAACAAACAGGAAAATTATGTTCCAGTCCACAAGTCCCACCCTTGGGTTTTAAAGGAGGGAGGGATCAACATGAATATTTTAAAATAATGACTCTGAGAGGGGGAGCTGTGTTGGTTTGTGTTCCAGCAAATCCAATAAAGAATATTTTGAAAACAATGATTGTATAAACTTTTATGAAAACTTAACATGAGCAGGATTAACTCAGTAGACAGAGCTACGATTGCTGGCTTGTAGGATATGAACAGGGCAAGACCATTTATGACAGGCGTTCTTGAAGAGGTCATTAACTGCTCAAGTTTCTGTAAGATGGGAATTACTTGACAGCACAAGCAACAATTTTTTGGGGTGGTGGTGGTGGTCTGGAGTTGAATCTGCTGGACAGATACATATCCAATGAAAGCTTATTTCAGAATAACCATGCTTACCATTAAGGTGCCATGAGGACCATTAAGGTGCCATGAAATTGTATACTGACTCAGAACACAATCTTAACTGACCAGCATGGTAAATGGCCACCTAAGACAACACTAGGTCAGCAGAAGCTGTATTGAATCAAAACCACTCCCAGTCTTATAGAAATGTTTGAAATTACTTAGGGTTCTCCTTGCCCTGGCCTAACTCTGTGTCTGTGGGTTAGAGCAGTGGTTCCCAACCTTGGGTCTCCATTTTTTCTTGTGCTGGCCGGGATTTCTGGGAGTGGCAGCCCAAGAATATCTGTGGACCCATCGTTGGGATCCACTCAGCTCCTCCTTTGACCTGCCCCTTCCTTATTCCTTTTTTTCCAGCTCTTCTACCACCAGGTCTTAGCGAGCAGTGAATCCATGCCAACAGATTGTTCTCTTAGTAAACATGTGGCATCAGTTGGCAGAAAGCTTCTTTTGGCAGAACAAATTTTTTTTACCAGTAGAAGGACATTTCAGAGGCTTGTGCCTCATCCCAATTTCCTGTGAAAAAGGATTGTGCTACCCATCCTATGCAGAGCAAGCTGTCTAAAATAAAACATGTTAAACATCCAATCGTCTTGGTTGGCTTTCCTAAAAATGCATTCCCATGCTTAGGTGTCTCATTATGATGGGATGATTAAAAAGTAGGTATGCCTAATCACTGAGGGTCTAAGTCAGTGGTTCCCAAATCTTCTTAAACTAAAACTCCCAGAAGCCTTCAGCACTAACTGTGCTGGCCAGGATTTCTGGGAGCAGTAGTTCAAGAACACCTGGGACCCAAGGTTAGAAACCACTGCTCTATGCTCAGATCTGTAATGCAAGAGGATGGTTTGCCACATGCCAAAGGAAGACACAAAGCAAATAATCCTAGAGATTTTTTTAAAAAAAATGAGCAAAAAGGGGTTTGAACCGTGTGGCCATCACAAAATACAATTGCAGAAATAGGTTACAGGCGATACCTTTATAGGCTACTAATAAAAATAAAAAACAAAGAACATTGCAAGCTTTCAAATGTAAACCACTCTTCTTCATAGAAGGTCCCTGAAGTTCAGAATGGTAAAAATATGTGCTTTACCAGGAGGTTAATTTTAAAGTCCTTGGTTAGATGATGTTCTTAAAGTCCATGGCTAGATGATGTTGCAGCCAGGGCAGGAGTCTTGTTAGAGGCAGGAAGTTGGAGAGCAGTTGTAAAAGCTGCTTAAGGATTGGTTTTCACACCTCCATTCTTCAAACAAAGGAATATGAGACTAAATGCACTCCGGAAAGAGGCGCCTGAGCCCAACCACCATCTCTACACAATCTCTACAATCCTTTTCTGATGTGGCAAGGGCACATATGATTCTCTCTTAACTGTTGTGTGAATCAGATGAAGTAAAAACTTTAATCCCTTTTGTTGTCTTCAACACAGAGAGTTGGGCTCGAAGGAGAGATGATCATAATGTAACAAATGGCAATGTGGTGATCTCTCTCTCTCTCTCTCTCTCTCTCTCTCTCTCTCTCTCTCTCTCTCTCTCTCTCTCTCTCTCTCAAGCAGGCATGTCCAAAGTCAGGCCCGGGGCCCAAATTTTGAATGGCCCGCGGCCACTTCTCACTGGCTCAGCCTGTCATGCATACCCACCAGCTGGTCCTTCTCCATACTGGATGGAGGCATCAGCTTGCAATTTTATGTTTTGCCTGCCCTCCCTGCCTCTCTCCACCACCACCCAACCACCTTTCCAGCCTACCCACCCCCGGCTCCATTGCTGCATCCTCCTCCTCGCCTCCTCTAAAGAGTCTATGTGGTTGACAAAGGAGCAAGGTCTACTAGCTTCTTTTACTGCAAGAGGAACAGCTCGATGGATACCTCTTTGCTTCCTGCTGTGTCAAGTATGAGAAGTTTTGTGCGTCAGATCCCTGTTGAAACTGGTGTTTCTTCTAAGGGTGTTCTTGGATTTGGGGCATATTATTCTAGTTGCAGAGTTTGGACTTGAAACCTTACACAAGGTTGAGAACTCTGGAAAGTTATTGGGATCAAAGACAGAGAGAGAGAAAGAGAGGAAGGGAGATGGGAAAGAATCACACAAATTTTAATCCAAGTTCCTTTCCAGATAGTTTTCTGCGCCAGATGTCATGGGAAAAATCTCTTGGAACAGCTACTTCTTTATTTAGGGGTTGGAACAAAGCATTTCTTTTCTGTATCATGTTTTTGTAGCTGCAGATTATTAGAGCCATAAAGATTTAGACTAAGTAGGTAGCAATGTTAAATCATAAAAGGTCTATACCTTGAGTTTTCACGAAAGATTTGCTGGGTTCTACAAAAAACCAAGTTACATTTTTAAAAAGGAGAAAGGCAGGAATGAAGTATCTTAGGTCACATTCAGTAACTCCCAGTACTTAGCAGTCATCTGCCTTTGAACATGTCAGGGACCCAAGGCTTCCTGGACAGGTAATCTCAATGGCACACTGATGGGAGCATAACTATGCTAGTCCTATGTATCTTCTGCTTGGCTTTGTAATGAACTTCTGGGCAGGGTTTATGAAAGTTACTTTTTAGATTACAACTTCCAGAATCCCTAAAGCAGCATGACTAAATAGGAGTCACAGAGTGTAGTGCTGAATGTGTGTGTGTGATACAGGTGAAAATGGATTGGATGATTGGAGAGCAGGGCTAGCTACCTATTATTCTCCATAAGCCATACGGTTGAATGAGCAATAGTCAGGTGCTTTCTTTTGCCCATTGGTGTTTTGGTGGCTGCTCCTCTGATTTAGCAAAGCACTAGCTAAGTTCTCTTTCTTCATGCTGCCATTTCTCAGTTGTTGACAGAATGTCCTGCTTTATACCTGAGATACTTAGCATTTAAATACATCTCCCACTAAGGGCAAGGCAGTTGATATTACTACACCTTATCAAATCTGCAACTCCATCTCAACCCTTGACAAAGGAGCTAGCATCTAAAAAGCAACATTAGAACTGTACTAGCTATTCCCCCCCCATAGCAAGTTTCATATTACTATATTATGTATGTATGTATGTATGTATGTATGTATGTATGTATGTATGTATGTATGTATGTATGTATGTATGTATGTATGTATGTATTTGACTTTTATGCCACCAATCTAGCTTTAGGCCTACTCTGGCTAGATTAATTGTAGCTAGTTATGCCCAAATCCTTGGCTCTGAATCGGTCCTGGATTCCAGCCCTCAACATTCATAGAATCTGCCTTCGTTTTTGGTAAATCAATTCTTAAATAGGAGCCCCATGGCACAGTGGTTAAATGCCTGTACTACAGATAAAACTGTGCTCACGACCTGGGGTTCAATCCCAGGTAGCAGGCTCAAGGTTCACTCAGCCTTCCATCCTTCCAAGGTCGGTAAAATAAATACCCAGCTTGCTGGGGTTGCAATGTGTAGCCTGCATACTGTAATTAAACTGTAAGCCGCTCAGAGACTACTTGAAGTGGTATGGAGCAGTATATAAGCAGAACACTTTGCTTTAAAAACAGCCAACAAGGAGGATTTTATTTTTCTCTAATAGTAGAAGCTTTATTTGATTCCCCCCCTCATATCTCCATATTCTGTAACACTTGCACACAGAATTCTCTGCTGTCAGAAAACATTAACAAGGTAGCAATTTTCAAATAAAAGAAGGCTAAGAAATGCAAGATTACATCTGGTGCTGGTATTTGGTATTTAGATATCTATGGGAAAATGTCACTAAATTTTGAATACTTTTATAGGCTAGATCTGCTACTCAGATGGATAGACATTATTTCTATGTTCCTTAATAAATGATCCTAGTGCTGAGAAAACAACTTTAAGGATTACTGGAGTCGCAATGGCAAAGAGAAATTACCGTATTATCTGCAGATATCCAGACCAATGAAACAAACAGGATGCTTATACTCTGTTCATGATTACACACAATTCTCCCCAATAAATAAAGCTGCACAGTCAGAATCAGAGGGAGACAAAGTTATCATACTGAAACAGCTGTAGGCCTCAAACACTGAGTGGCAAGCTCAATGTATATTCATTGGAATGCCTGAAGCTTATAGCTGAACATGTTCCATTGCCAGCTGAGGTAACTGTCAAAGAACCTATAATTGGAGAAAATGCATGAGGCCCTCTTATTAATGAGTATGACGCCTGTTAATCTGGGTTGTTTTATGGAGGAACAATCTGTTAACTGTCATTAACCCTAAGAGCTGAATAATGCGTCCATGTTGAAAGGAAGGATAGAGATATGAGTATCTGACCATGTGAACAAAGAGGAAAGGAGTGCAGATACCTACATGCACTATTTATTAGATGGCTTCCTGGAAATGTTTAGCAGAGCACCACTGGGAACAGGACACTTGGTTAGTTAAGTTGGGTAGTTACCTCCCATCCATACTTTCGAAATATCACATTTTGTGACAACTTCTCTCAGAATTTCCCAGTCTGACTTACCACGTCCAAAAATGTATTACTCCCATTATCTGCAAACTGCAGAGCTGAAAGATCGTTGTATGGGTCGTTGTATCCAGCCCCTGTCAAGGAGGCATCATGCAGAATCAAACTCCCAACCTTGCCTCCGCAGCCAGATACCTAAACCACCATCTAATCCCATCTTTCAGACAAAGGAACTGAAAGCATATAGTTCTTGTCTCCACCTTTTTCTTTTCTCTAAGGTAGGTGAGACTAAGACAGTTACTTCACGTCCCTCTCATTGCGGTCCGCAGTCCCGCTTGGGAACGGTATGAAAAAATGTTACTGCACGTCCATTGCGTGACGGCGGGAGTTCATCCTGACCACGTCCCCTGAACTGGGATTTAAGTGTGATGAGCCATACCTCTCCCTGACCTCGGGAATTCTTTTGTCTCGGTTCCTGTTTTAAGACAAGTTCCCATGAAGTAAGGCTCGTCACGCAACACGTGCATTCTCCATCTAGTGGCAGGAGTGTGAAGTTGCATTCTCCAGTACAATCCCAATGGTGTAAACAATGCATCGGAGAGAGGGAAGAAGGCATAAAACCTTGAACTTTCCTGCTTAACGCATGAAAGGCAAAGTTACGGAGAATCGAAATATCAAAAAACAGAAGGTCGGACCAAAAAAAAAAAAGGAAAACAAAGGCAGGGAAGTACAGATGTTGTCACGAAACAAGGACGTGAAGTAACAGTCATCACGATACCATCAATCACGCCCGTGGGTAAATGGAAACAGGGACAGAACCAGGACAAGACCACATGACCGTGAATAACATTATCACAAAATGAACGTAATCTCAGAACGAGGAAGGACGTGAAGTAGCCTAATAAGAGGTAATGACTGACCCCAAACCACCCAGGAAACTTCATATTAGAGAGAGGGAATTTGAACCAGGGGTCCCAATCTCCAGTGTGACACTGGAGGTGTATACATTTTCTGGTTTTGGACTACAACTCCCACAATTCCCCAAGCAGTAATGCTGCCTGGAAATCTAACTAATGAATTCACAACTATGCCCATTTCTACAGGAACACTTAAATTATTTTATTATGGAACAGGCGTTTGTGGCTTCTCTGTTAAGGTAGACATGGTACAACGCACCACCCATAAAACAGAGAGGACAAACTGATTGTTGGTCAAAATAAGCTTGAGACCAAACTTTAAAAAACCCACAAAAACACATAGTAGGAGGTGCCATTTAAAATGCAAAACATTTTGTACACCGCAGAGGTCAAAATACTGAATTGTCAGTCTTTATGAAAGTATAATTTTGAGGAGATTTAACATTTCCCTCTAGTGATCCTGTTTATTCATGGAGCTTTGCATACCTTTATAAAGAACTTCTCATTTATATCACATAAAGCCCACTGGAATGGTAAACTCTCAGGGTTGAAATGCTGTTTGACTAAATTGACAGGCAGATTGACTCTAACAATGTGGCTGAACTCCAGTCAACAAAAAGCAAGACAAGTAGCAGACCACACAGTATCTCTGAAGCTAATGTTTCCTTCTAACTTTGAGTGTTAGCCCATGGCTAGAAGAACCGGCTTCTAAGAGAAGGCAGATTTGCTCCGCCAATAATCATGTGATTTGGAACGGGAGTTACTGTGTCCTCACGGATGGTGCTCTATTCTCTGCCTAAATTTTGTCCCCACCACCATGATGTGCATTAAAATGCCAGTTTCTGTGATGTTTCCCTATTTTTTTATTGCAAACACTTTTTAAAAAGTTTCTATTCTGACATATCACCTTCCTTGTGTCACTGTGAACTCTGTGGTAATGTGCACAACTATAATTATTCTTACATCATGGTGTTTAATAGGGACATTTTCAGTAAATTTTCTGTAATAGGAAAATTTTCAGTAATTTCAGTAAAATACAGGGCAGCACATTTGCCCTGGGCTTGCTGGCATATCAATATCCTGAAACCACATTTTAAAAAAACAACACGGGAAATAAACACAACGGGGGACAAGAGAAAACACAACCGTGTTTTGGAGTCCCTACTTAAGTTCACGTCACCTTAAAAGACACATCGAAAGAGGTTCCAAAAACCAACACACCCAGAGGTAGTTGCTGGAAGACCCACTGGGATGCGCTTAAGGGAGCCTGGTTGGTTTTTTCTTTTAAGCCGGCTGACTGTGGGGGGCACAATATTTGAAGATGGTTTTTCCTGAATTTACAAGCACTTTTTAGCAGTTGTGGGATAAGGCTCAATGTTCTGCAGGAGTTTCCATACTGAACGCAGGTAAGCTGTAGGCTGCATTACTATCCAGACACATTTTCTTTCTTACTGCAAAGCAAATGCATGCAAGCCTGATCTCAACAGGAACCACTATCCATGGGTAGAGGAGCCATCTTCAAAAAGCCATCTTTCTCTTAAAACTAATAGTGAGGTATTTTCTAAAACAGCAAAGAAGAAATGGGGTCAGGGTTGTGGCAGCAACACCTTGAATGCTGGGAGAGGAGAGGAAAGGAAAGCCGTGGAATGCTAGAATGGAATGTATCCTTCTCTCCATCCTGCCACCCTCACAGGTACGTCTCGTGGGAACCCATGAAAGGACGTTCTCGGCTGCTGCGCCCAGACTCTGGAACTCCCTCTGGAACTTCCGGAAACAGGCAAAGACCTTTCTCTTCAGGCAAGCTTTCCCTGAATGATGGACTACCATTATGTGTCTTTTATATGAATCTATGGGTTCACATAGACTACTTATAACTGATGTTGTCTATTAATACTGTAAGATGTCCCTCAGTTCCTTGTTCTCAAATACTTGAACATGTCTTAATTGTACTGGACTGTATATTATCCCTCATTACTGTAAGCCACCTTGGGTCCTTTTCCAAGGAGAAAGGTGGGGTAAAATACTGTAAAATAAATAATAAAATAAATAAATAAAAATAATATTGTCAAAGATTATACAATTGCCTAGTTGTCACTGTGACCAGGGCTCTTTGCTTAATAACTTGTTGTTTAGCATACTATTTGTACTCCTATACTGTATGTGCCAGCAGGGCTGATGCTTCCATTAAGGTGAACTAGGCAGTTTCCTAGGGCGCCAAAATGGAGAGAGGGCGCTGGACAGCCTGCTGCCCCCCGCCCCCCGCCGCTGGCTACCGCTGTCCGTCTCCCCACCACCCGCCACCCGCCTGTCGCCGCCCGCCCATCGCCCGCCTGCCGCACCCATCGCTGCTCACCCACCCCGCGCCCGTCGCCGCCCCTGCCATCTGCCGCCCCCACCCCGCCCCCCGCCCCACAGGCTGCTTACATAATCAGAGGTGGTTAAATGATGCATTTCTATGAATGTGCTGCATGAAGGATTCACCCCCCCCCGTCCGTACTATATCTAACCAGTTATCCACTATTTGTCAAAAGTCTTCAACAACAACTTAATGTGCCATTTTGTTGTTCTGTGACCTATTTGGAAAGTATCTTTTGGGGGCACTTTTCAGAATCTGTGCTGGATTTTGTGGTCTTCATTACTTTGATTTCAGACCTGATGGTTATGCTTTCCTTTTCTAATGTGAAAGTATTTTTTCAAGTCCATTTCAACAACTTGAAATCCATTTGCTGGAATCCCACTTGCTGAGTATATCCATCACCACTCTTTCCTTCACTCCAGGATAAAATCTTCATTTGATGAGGAAAATGGTAGTCTAGGAAGAATTCCAGGTATGTGCATCTGGGTAATTACACTCCTTTCTTAATTCAGGTGATGTCCCTGCTGGCTGCAAATCCATTCCAACTCTCAAGTGAGTGGTGTGTTGACAGAGGTAGTGGATGGTAATGGGCCACATGCTCACCTGTGCATTATAAACCAAATTATGTTTTCATTATGTTACAAGTCATATGAACTCTTAGTGGGGCAACCTACATTAATTGAGATTTTAATCATTTCTTTCACGAGTAACTTTTCCTCTTCTTCATTTACTGTCCCTGTCTTTCAGTACCTGCCTAGGTAAGAATCTATATAGCATTCATGTGCAGGGGGATGGTGGCTCAGCAGGCTAGAGTACTGAAAACTGTTGGCTGCAAAGTTGGCAGCTCAGTGGTTCGAATCCTGGGTGCCACACAGCGAACCCCAGCTCTTACCAACCTAGCAGTTTGAAAGCATGTAAATACAAGTAGATACATAGGTACCACTGTAAAAAAGCAGAAAGGTAAGACAGTGTGGCCATGGACTTGCACAACACTGGCTCTTCGGCTTGAATACGGAGATGAGCACTGCCTCTAGAGTTGGACAAGACTAGTACGCATGTGTGAGGGAAACCTTTACCTTACAGTCAAAGCATTAGGACTTTGTTCTAAACCAATTTAATGCACACAATTTCCCTGACATTTAAACAATTATCTGGAATTTGAGTCATGGCAACTGGACTCAGCTTCGTCAGTCAAAGGCCATTGTCCACTTAATGAGCCTATTAAGACCAGGGTGATTTGAAATCAAGGTGATCTATAAATTGGAGGCCTAGTCACTAACTTTCCTCAGACTGATAAATTAGCTTGGATGAGTAGCAAAACGTTTTGATCTCAAAAGAAAAGAAGTCCAGTTGCCATGACTCAACTGCCAGATTCTGACTTTTAGTAACTCTTTCCCCAGATTTCTAGGTGTGGAGAATTCAGACGTTGTTTAACATTCTTTCCTTCTAGGGGTGCTCTGGGAATCTGCAGCAAGACCAAGAATTCACAGGTTGGCTCTCCATCTGGGAAGTATAGGGAGGAAATAGTATCCTGACCATTGGATCTACAGCTTGGTAACCAACTTGCTGAGCTAAGCAGCCAGCTAGACATTTATAGGATAATTCAATTGGTGAGAGTGATTTATTAAAGGTTTGCTGCCCAAGTAATATGTACAATTACAGCTGAATAGCAATTAGTTGTATATGGATGCATATTTCTTCTTCTTCTTCTTCTTCTTCTTCTTCTTCTTCTTCTTCTTCTTCTTCTTCTTCTTCTTCTTCTTCTTCTTCTTCTTCTTCTTCTCATTTGACCCACTTCTTGGTAGGTCCACTATTCTTCTCTTGGCCCTCCACTTGTCGTGGTCATGGGCTAGGTCCAGGTGAACTCAGGACAATTTCATGTCATTTTCAAACATTTTCAAAGGTGTTTGTCCAGCACTGTTTTAGATAACCCCTTGGTTGGGATCCTCTGACCTGCAGGGTGAGTCCCTTTTTGGCTAGAGTTTCCTCATTGGCATGCAGGACATTACCAAACCAATGCAGTCAGGCTTCCTGCATCTTATCGGTGATAGATGCAATGCTGTATTTCTGCTCTGATGTTATCATTGAGCACACAATTTTTTCGCTTGAGGCTGATGGTCCATTGCAGCATCTTAGTCTCCATGACACCAAGGTGACATTCAGTTTCTTTAATTGCTGGTCACCACTCAGCACCATAGAGTGCAACAGGTTGAACAATGGTGCGGTAGATCTTTGATTTTTAATGGTCGCTGATCTTTTTGTCACACATGGCGCTTGATGTTGTACGCCATTTTAGCCAGGCACTGTTGATCCTCAATGTCACCTTTTGACTCAGGCTCCTGGCTGTGATAGTGGAACCAAGGTATTTGAACTTCTCAGTCGTTGGTAGGTCAAGACCATCAATTTGGATTGTACCATATTCATTTGGGTTAGTCGTCAAATATTCCATCTTCTTCACATTCAGGCGCAGGCCAACCTTGTCAGATGGTCTCGCCATACTTGGGCTTGGTGCTCAAGATCGGCTTATTTGTTAAATGGTTAAATTTACCTAGGCATGGACATTATCATTTGGAAGTTACAATGACAAAGGTTGACAAAGGTTGGGCTTAACGTTCCATATAAGCTGTGCACCCTTGTGCCCTACAGCTCTGCATCAGTCCTGTGCAACTGAGCCTGTTTTGTTTCCAATTTTCATCCAGTCACAGCTGGGACCTTGAGTGGGTAGGGTGGATCTCCTGCGGAGCATGAGCAGAAATTAGAAGGAATGCTGATTGGCCCCTCCTTATGTTTTGGACTACCACTTATTTAAAACTGGCCAATCAGTCAGGGGAGGAGTTTAAGTCTAAAACATCTGGAAAGCCCAAAGGTCCCACAACAACGTGGCTGGCTGTAATGTCCTGCCATGTTTGGAAGAAATGCTAACTTTTTGCTTCTTTTCCAGATTTCTGCCCAAAATTTTCTTGGCATTAAATGGTTCATCATGATAGAGAACTGGCTTTTAAAGAGGCTTCAGACAATCATAGACTCATAGAATTATCACAGGGTTGGAAGGGAACTTGGAGGTCTCCTAGTCCACCCCCCTGCCCAGGGTAGGAGATCTTATATACCATCACGGACAGATGGCTGTCCAATGTTTTATTGAAAACATACAAAACAGGATACTACTTCAACATTGTGAAGTAAGCAATGTTCTCCTTCCTGTATGACCCTCAGTCCGCATTTTCTTTCATTTATTTATTCTCTTCCTGTGGAAAATCCACTCTGTAATAAAAGATGAAATTCCTCCTAGTTTGGAAAAATTATGGTTTTGGACTCAAGTTCCCAGAAACCCACTAGGATTCTGGCTACTATATATGCCAGCTGAGAGAATGTGGAAGGTGTTGTTTATAGCAGGGGAGCAGTTTTCCAAAGCTTTATTAGTGGTGCAGTGCTTTCCAGTTGTTCAGTCTTGAACAATGGCTTCATACATAGAGTATTGTAAGTGACAATTAGCTAAATGCAGATGTGGAAAACACTGCCTTTTCCCCAAATATGCCTCCCAGCATTCTACCATTAGCAGGCAGCTCCAAAAAGCGAAGCTCCCAATTCTGCTTAAAAGCTCTGCTTAAACTGTTACCTCTGTCTATCTCTTCTTGTGGCAATCCTCTTCTCTATCCTAGCACTGACATGGTGCCAATGTAATGCCAATAACTTCTATTAGTATGGCTACCACCTTGCTGCTTGGCATAGCTACCTGAACTTCCTTAGCCAAGCACCAGACTGCAGTGTGAGACAGAGTTTATAATATTCACATAGGTGTGAAGGGTATGTAATGTAGGTGTGTATGTCTTGGCAGCTGGCCTGTTTACTTGGCTGCTGGGAGAGTCGGCTTGTTTCAGAGCTAGGCTAAGAGCCAACAAAAAAAACAACAACACACGTGTGTTCAATTTAACTATAGAGATAATCACACTGACCGCAAGAATGATTGCTTACAGTCGGATATTGGTTCTTACCAAATATCAGAGTGGATCCATGTAGCACTATTCATCCTTGATTTTTTTTCCTGATGACATTTCAACAAGACTTGTGCAATATTTTATGACCTGGAGAGGATCATTATTGGTAAGACTCACAAAACTGCGTGTGTAAGCAGAAGGCATTTTCATTCATGATGTAATTTGCAGGCTCAAGGTGAAGACTGATACATCCTGAAGAGGGGATCATCAGTGTGCCGCAGATCCCTCTCCACATCAAGGTAAATGCTTTCCTCCTCCTCCTTCTGTATTCTTGAATGGATCTTGAAAAACTACTTCTAAGATTCAGAAAGCCCCTGATGACATTGTCTGTATTTACAGCTGGAGAGGAGTCAACTTCTTCCCCAACCTGCCCTTCTTCCCAATATGCATTGTTAGAACTTGGTGTGTGTCACTTTTTCTCAGCAGCTTTAGTGTTTTTAGCTATCTGGCTATGGAGCCAGGTATTGGGAGCTTGATTTCCCACCATGAATCCCATGAAGAAGAAGCTAGCCTGGGTGGCCTTGGGTCAGCTGTACAGTTTCATTGTACCTCCTGGATAAAATTGTGTGTCAGACCTTTTTGACTCCTTTATCAGAAACACTCGTCCAGAGTAATCTCCCTCAATGAAGAAAACAAAGAGACAGAATAGGTTTTTTTAAGGGAAAGTAGTAAGTAGCCCTCAGAAAGGACAACACTTTTCCATCTAGGCAGGTTAATAAAAGAGGATCAATTGCATTATCCATTTCCATGCTTCAGATTTCTCACTATAGAATGTTATTTCAACTCTGATTGTCCATGTCTGCAATAAGCCATATCATAAGATCAGCAAGCACTGTATGTTATAAATAACTTCCTACATCAAAGACTAACAAATTACTTTGATGCCTTTGTAAAAGTCAGCGGTTTCTGATCTCTAACATTTTTTGCCTTGATCATATGCTAGGAAGTCATCATACAGTAGAGAACACCTTGTTTCCATTCACAGTTGTTCTTTTTTATGAGAAGGCATTAAACTCTGACCTTTGACATCACTCTATCAGTAGCAGTCAGATAAAAGATAAAAGTTTCAGCCCCATGCGGGACAGGGCAAGGAAGACCCCGACTCAACATTTTCTTCCCTATTGCCTTTTTCAATTGTCGTTTGCACAGATATGGTTGCCAACGATTCCTGTGTTTCCTTGGCAATAAACAAAACATAAAGTGTCAAGAAGTGAAGCTATAGTCTATTAATCACACCCCCTTGATAACCCTGACCCTAGTAAAGCATAACATCTGTCCTGTGTTTTATGTGGCTGAGAGCCAGATTTGGGATAAGGGAGGCAGTAATTTCACTGGTCAAATATTAACATTACACAGCACATTGGTTTTTGTAAGCACCCTGCAAACTTGGAGACTTTAATGAGACTGTCTCTGATTTGGCTTCTGTCCCATCTATTAATACTCCTAGCGTGAGTCACCCATGGGAACAGACAAATGCTAACAAAGTCATGTCTAGGAACTCCAGAAAGGGCCACTCCCATTTCCACTGTTGGAAGGGACTCAGTGGACAATTCAGCAAATGGAGTTCTCTGCATGAGGAAGGGTAGAAGAGAAGACCTCTACAGGTTTCTCAGGCTTTCTTTTCCCTCCTCTGGCCTATGCTGAGCTTTCTCCAATCTTAGATTGCTATTCTCTGTGGGACCGATGTATCTTCCTTTCTTCTCAGGGCTTTCTCTTGGCTCTCCCAAGGGTAAGGCATCTTCCCTTTAAGGATAAAAGTGGTAGCTTCTGATATGCCCAGTCTAGAGAGATAGAACGAGGGCATCAATCACCTTTCCTACCTCAAGTGCGTCCTACTAACAAGCACAAACATTCTTATTTTCTGAGAAAAGGGTGTCAATGTGATTCCTTTACAAAAGGGGAGGTGTGTTCAGACAATAATATTGAGTTTCAAAATCCACAACCCATTGAGCCTCTGCCATTCCCAACTTCTTGCCCAACACCCACAAGAAAAGGAAGATCCAAAATGGGACAGTGCTTACGCACTAGAACAAAGGGCGTTTATACACAACCCCTAAGCTCCGCCGCAAATGGCTGCAAGGTCCGGACCTTAAAAATATTTACCCACCAGCTCCGGACTTTGCAGACCCCGCCCACTTTAGCGCGACCAAACAGCAGTTTTCTTGTACCTGGTCTTTGATGGTGACAAATATTTGATCTGGTGTAAGGATAGTGAGTGCGGGGCTCTCCTGGCTTCCGTTTGTTCTTTTTTTGCGCCCCGCCCCTTTAAGAGATCTGAATGCTGCCCGGAACAAAACGGAGGTAAGAAGGCATTCTTTTCTTTCTTTTTTCTCCGTCCCTCAGGCAGCCAGCAACCAGGAAGTGCCGAGGGGGTGGGGACAGAGGAAGAGCGATGAACCCCTAATTTAAGTGGCCAGCGGATCTTAGGGGTCGTGTAAAAAGGCCCAAAGCCACTGGTTTCCATCAGAAGTGGTCCAGAGTGCTATAAGTCTAAGGCAAACCAGAGGCATGGGAAAGGTACTCCTTGGACTACCAAAGGCAGGCAGGCAGGCAGTCCATATGAAAATTCTAAGTGGAGCAAATAATATCCTTATTGGACTACTAAAATATTACAAACAGTAAGTTTCTGGAAATTCAAAGGGTAGGCAGAAGTGTCCTAAAATTATCTTGGATACAGATAGGATCGGTAAATAAAAGTTCCAGCATGGAGGGCACACATGTAAAGAATCAGGTTGAGATGTGTTGCTAGTATCAGATTTCATCTCACAGGGGGAAAGGGGTTCATCATTTTTCTCCATCATTTTTCTCCACCTCTACAGGCAAAACATCATGGTTTGGATTGCAGCAGCCACATATACTGTAAAGCAAGCAAGCAAACAAAAACATACTGCTTATATACTGCCGCATATGGCTTAAACACTCTCTTGGCAGTTTACAAGTGATTATACAGGATACACATAGCCCCCCTACCCTAGGTACTCATTTTACTGACCTCAGGAGGATGGCAAGATTTTTTTTAAAAAATATGCCCCCCCGGTAAGTTAAGCTGGCTGCAAAAAAAAGACCCTAGACTTGATATGTGGCTTTGAGCTTCTATGTAAGACTCTACAAACTCTCAAGATCTTTTAGTAGATCTTTACAGCTGTCTAGATGCCCAGAGCACATCTGATCTCACCTGGTTTTGGAAGCTAAGCAGGGTCAGGCCTGGATAGCACTTGGATGGGCGACCACCAGGGAATACCAGGTGCTGTAGGCTCTTGGAGTAGGAACTGGCAAGCCACTCCAGTATTCCTGCCAAGAAAAACTCCATGGACATGGAGTCATGAAGAGTTGGTCACGACGGTAATGACACAGCGACAACAGTACCTATGCTACATAGCCTGTATATTTTTAAACAAGCATTTTCTTATTCTGTAGCAATGCTATTCTCTGAAAAATCTGTTTACTTGAGAAAAAAGGCAACTAGGAAGAGACATAACAAAGATTTATAAAATTACACATGCTATGGAGAAATGAGGCAAGGATATTCTGTCTCTTTCATAGTATTCAGAACACAGCATCACCCACCAAAGCTGAATGGTGGCAAGAGATCAAAGAGAGATGCTAGAAATGCCAAGTTAAACAGTGGAATTCAATGCCACATAAGGTGTAGTGATGATTGCTAACATAGATAGCTTTCAAAGGGGACTTGACAAATTCATAGAGTCATCAAGGCCAGCTCAGGCTTCTAGTTAGGATGACTGTATATCTCTTCCAGTACAGGTGTCTGTATTCTTCCAGGTATCAGGTGTTTGGACAACCTGAGACCAAAGGTACAGTTGTACTTATGCTGTGCTATGTTGTTGCAGGTAACCAACAGGCCACCACGTGAACAGAATACTGGACAAGACAGAGCCTTGGCCAGATACAACATAGCTTTTCTTGTGTTCTATGTCTTTAACGGCCATGTATGGAAGTCCCTGACCTAATCAAAAAGTACACCAAGATCATGCCCAACCCAACTTTACACTCTTAGGAAATAGCCTATGCTTCTTTTTTCCACAATCACACATGCAATTCTTCCACAATCACCCATGCAATTCTGCCCTCAATCCAAATTGGGGGCTGGGGGCTGGAATAGAGTTTTAGAAACAGCTTAAAATAAAAGGTGGTGTGGGAGGTAGGATGTTCTATAATGCAAACAGAATCACTCGTATAACGATTCTAAGCCCCCCACCCACCCGTGCATCAGTGGTTGGAGTGTCCAGGGGAGATTTTGGGTCTTATGGTATTGGTGGAGTTGGGATATCATCTGTCATTTGCTTTCTCCTTTGGCAACATCAGCCCATACCACTAATACTGCATGTACCTCCAATTTCTCTTTTTCTTGGTTCAGTTTGCGGAGCTTTTTTCAAAACCTTTAAATTCTACTGGGTAGAAAACAAAGCATCCCCAGGTACATTGCTATGTCTTTATGGTGACCAGAGGCTCTTTGTACTGCACTGTAGTCACCGATGAGTCACAGAAGTAGCACTGGTGTTGTTTTCACACATTAGTCCAAATTCAGTGATCCTTTGGATCAAGGACATTGTTTTCAACAGGACGAATTCTTTTATCAGAGATTTGAGATTGGAAAGTCCACATTGAAGAACAGACTGGGAAACTAAATAGCTAGATATTTGCATATATGTTTCAAACAAATTTAATCAGATGACAAATATCTACTGCTGATGAATAAAAAGGAAATTAGGAACAATAATTAAAATTTTGAGCCTTTATTGTTTTTAGGCTCCTCTAACACTATCAGTTTTTGCAAAATCCCTGAAATTAGATTATAAATTACACTTATTTTCTTTTATGCCTTCCATTGTTTTCAATTATAATTTTAGAATGAAGCATAGAAAACTTCATACGTAGCTTCTTGAAATTACTGATATTCTTTGCTTCAGAGTTTCTGCATAAATATTTCAAATGAAAGCCACAACATCAAAGTTATCGTTATTACATGGATGGTATTGGTAAAGGAGCTTCATCTGTCCTCTCAGTGCTCTCTTTGATAGCTCAAGTAAGATAAACGTCCAGCTCTTTATTGCAACAGAAGTTGAAAAACAGGTTCATTGAGATGTCAGAAGGAGGCATTTTAAAAGGCTCATTGGCTTTAACCTTCCCCTTATCTAATCTGTTGATCTTCCTGCCTTTACAAGTGTCATTCAAAAAAAATTAAACCCAGTAGGTGATGTTGGTGAAGTTAGACTGTTAGACTGGAAGAAAATCTAGACGATTAGAAAGTGAGAGAAAGAGAATGGGGTAATTGTTATAAAATCAGAAACAGCCATGAAATAATCCAACAAAAGAGAGAAAAGAATGAATATGTGTGTAGGGGAAAAGGAGATGGAATTAACGAGCACTGGATGTTGAAAGGGAAACAATCATTTTAAAGAAAGTTAAGAGAAATAGAAAATAGAGCTTATAAAAAAAGAGTATGATGACTGTTTATAGACAACTATAGAAACAGCATTGAAACCTAAGAAAAAAATGCAGATACAATCTGGGATGCAATTAACTCATGGCAATGGCCTGTATATTTTTGATTTGAGTTTCCTTAGAGAGCAGACCCATAATGCCATACAGAGCTTCAAAATTAGGTTTAAAGAGAGCCTCTGGCCATATCAGTCTGTCTAATTCAATGTCCATTCATTCTCGAGATGTTTTAGGGCTACAACTTCCATCAGTCCTTTCCATTGAGCATACTGACTATAGCTTTGGGAATTCAAATGCAAAAACATTAGGAGGATCAAATCTTTTGCATTTCTGCTCCAGCCAATTCACTGAAACAGGTACTAAACTTGCTCTGAAGTTCAATTCTTAAAGAAATTCTCCAGTTTATAGATGTGGGATGTTGTCCATTTGTATCAAAGCTTCAAAATGCCAGGGAATGACCTAATGTCACTTCATCATTCCTGTGTTGCCAGAGGAAAAAGAATGTCAAGCTTTGCATAAGAAAGGGCAGTGTGAATAAGCCATGAATGAGCTTGGCTTCCATTCAAATTCTAATCTCAAGGTTAGACTCCCTAACCTTTCCAGATTTCAGGGGGTTACCTAGAATTGCTTGAGGAAGCTCTCCTGCCATTTTGGTCCTTTAGGACCTGGGGAGCTTAATGTTTTGTTTCATTTTGTTTTGTTTCATAATGAAACTACTTTAAAAATCCATTCCAAATGAAATGAAATGAAACTACTAGAGATATGATACAAAACAAAACAAAACAAAACAAAACAAAACAAAACACAACACTAATTTTCCATTTTGTGCCCATCTCTAGTTGAAATGGTGGTGTTACCTTTTAAAATCCTAAATGGCTTGAAGCCATCTCCTCTGAGGTGCTTGTCCCCTTCCATGTGTTCCAAATTCTGACCTTGAAGTCTGCTAGGGCCCTGCCTGTCACAGAACCTGATTCTGAAGGGTTAAATGGTAAAGAGCTGCTGGAGGAGCCTTGCAGCTCAAATCAGCAGGCAGCTGGGTATGATGACTCAGCTGAAAACATATCTTCTCCCCCTAGAAGGGCCATGAGCAGGATTCTGCAAAGATGTGCTACCAGGAGGGCTAGGGAAAGGGTCTTTGATGCTAGACAGGGAATCAGGGCAGCAAGCCCTGAGTACTAGCAGAAGCCTTTCCAGGAGTAAGGATGTGTTCCCTGTTTTGGGATAAAGCTGGTAAGCTCACCTTGAGTTCTCTGTGGGAGCAACACCTCATTTGAACTTGCAACCATATTCCTGTCTGTGACCTTGGCTCTGTTTCCTGATTTCAGACTGGCTTTCTGGACCACGGCTTCATCTGTTCCCTTGGGTTTGGCATTTGTTTTCTGTGAGATATTCTGGTTTTGACTTGGACTGTTAATTGCTGGGAGTTGGATTCTGTTATTTATCTGGCACTTGATTGTTAGCAACGGACTTGAATTTGCCTGGCTTTCCACTAAAGATCTTGGCAAAGAACTGAACTCTGTTTGTGTGTGTGCTCTGTGTGCGGAGCTTGACAAAGTCACTGTGGAACATTTTAGCAGAATTGCAATTGACATTCATCAGTTTATTGTGGAAGAATGTTGGAATTAATTTTGTTTTATTTAATATTCTGCCTTTCTTGAAGCATAGT
Organism: Phrynocephalus guinanensis; assembly: GCA_037367245.1. Taxonomy (NCBI): domain Eukaryota; kingdom Metazoa; phylum Chordata; class Lepidosauria; order Squamata; family Agamidae; genus Phrynocephalus; species Phrynocephalus guinanensis. The sequence continues at coordinate 80,425,148 of CM074738.1, read as the reverse complement.
AAATATGCAAGAGTCTGTTGGAAGAAAATGTACACACTAAGCTTATTAGAAAAGGATGAAATTAAACTGCATTGGATATACAATATGTTGATTATAGCCATTTATTTATTTTTGTAATTGTTATCTGGCTAGTGCAACTTATCTAAACAACAAAGTGTGTCAGTTAAACCTATTGCAACTTTGGAATTTAGATCAGTCTAGCTGCAAAAATCTTTGCTTTCTTCCTTGGGTCTGAGGCTGGATTTGAAAACATGGGCACAAATCTGTTCCGGACACAAGTATGCATCTGAGGGTAGCCTCTTTCCAACAGCCATGCATTGCTTACAATAGCTTATTTATGCAAATATAAATCCTCATTCGTAGCATGACACTCACAAAATTGCAGCCAATTGTTAAGCTATTTAATAAGTTACAATTGGAAATCTATTGCCAGGGAAGTAGAGGAGTGCTTGCACCATGTTCTATCTCAGTCCCAAAGTCTGTTGTGTAGTACTTTGGTTCTGGAGCACACTGGGCGTGGGGGGGGTATGGCAGGGAACTCACTTGCTGCTGGATCTCAGGCAGCAACATGTCTTGGTTAGAGATGGGCATGAAATAAAAATAAAACCCTGTTTTGCAATTTTGTTATGTAACAAATTACTTTGTTACGTAACAAAATGGTAGGACGTGCTTCATCATGGAATGAAATGAAAAGCCATTTATCTCTGTATAAACAAAATGATTTGTCCTAGAGGAATCAATGGCAGCTCAAGCTCTTCCCTATAAGTCCCTGAAATTTCGAAAGATTTGTGGGTCATGTGGCTGAGAGTGCTCCAAAGAGGGTGCCCCAAGGAAAAAAATCTTTCTAATTAAATCTGAAAATTGCAATCCCCCACCCCCTGCAGGTGAGTGATCAGCGCTGCCATGGTTTGGCTTCTGAATCCCGATTCAATCAATAAGAAAGGTTTTTTCCTAGGGGTACCCCTTTTGGAGCTTAATAACTCCACCCACTGATCCCCAAACCTTTCCAAATTTCAGGGGCTTACAGGGAACAGCTTGAAGAAGGTCCCCTGCCATTTTTGGTACTTCTAGGATGCATAGTCCTAGAACACATAGCATAGTGTTTTGTTTCATAATGAAACTACTTTAAAAATTGAAACTACTAAAGAAATGAAATGAAACTTTATATTTTTATTTCGTGCCCATCTCTAGTCTTTGACTGTGATACATTTTCAGCATGTAACCTGAATCAGATAGGGATCCTTGCTTTCCAACTAGCCTGTGTCCAGAGGAATAATGGGGTGAAAAACACTAAAAAAATTTATTATGGGGCAGCAACAACTGTAATGTGCTATTAAGGCTGAGTGAAAGGGCTATCACAGCTGTGGCTTACCTGTCAGCTAATGGCCAGGCCTGTCAATGAAAGCATGTTCATCAAGTGATAAGCTTAAGTACCACTTCAACTGCTACTACTGCTTTGTAACCTTGAGATAGCAAGAGCAATTACCTCGGCTTTGTATAGAGCATAGAGTTAGCACAGTGCATGCTCAGAACATTTAAAAAGGATAGGGATTAGGGTGGAGAGTGAGAGCTAGGAGAAAATTGTGAAGGTGAGATGGATAGTGGATTTGCAACTAAAGAAAGTAGAGGAAGATGAAGGAAGTAAAATAGGAAACAAGGGAAGAAAATTGGAGAAATGAAAGTAGAGAAGAGCCACAGTTTAGCCAATGATCACATGCTTTGCATGCAGGGAGTTCAATGTTCAATCCCTGGCATCTCCACATACAGCTAGAAAGACTCTTGTCTGTAATATAGAAAGATGCTGCTTAGAAGCAGATGGGCCAGAGATCAACGACAAAGTGGATAATCATAGTTCCTCCTGTAGGAAGCAGCACAATAGATGGCATAGCTGAAGGAGCAGAATGAAGGAAGAAATAAGCAAAAGCTTAGCATCTATCACTATGCAAGTGACAGCACATACCATGGGCAGATGTACACAACTCTTCCATCCATGGGCATACTGCTCTCTATTTGTACTTGAAGAATGTAGAGTAGTCATGTGGCCTGGTTTTTTGTGAGAATAAACCACTGCATGACTCAGCACTGTTGCTGGACTGCCAGACTTCAGAGGTGACAGCTTTGCACAACTCCACCTAGTATGCTAGGTACATCCTTTCCTGAGTTGATCTGACTCAGCTACGTCATCCATGCCATGATACTAAAAGACGCTTACTGGTTGCTGGTTACTTACTGAATGCAATTCAATTTGTTGGTCTTAACCTTGAAAGCCCTAAACAACAAAGAGCAAACAGCAAAGTGTGCTGCTTATATACTACCCTGTAGTGATTAAAGCACTCTCTGGGTGTTTTACGAGTAAATTATGCAGACTACTCAGTGCCCCTTCCCTCCATCAAGCTGGGTAGGTTGTAGGCTAAGTCAACCTAAAGCAGAGTTTGGCTGCAGTACAGCAGTTTAAACACTATGCTACAAGGTTCCTCAAGCATCGTGACTAGAGATGGGCACGACTTAGCGGTATTCCCGTTTCCGTTACTCGTTTCCGTTACTCTACAGAAACGGTAACGGGAATCACTGCCCCAGACTTCGAGCTCGAACCGACGAACGAACAATTTGGTCTGATTTGTCGTGCTCGTTACTTGCATCGTGCAATGCCAAGCGGCACAGAAAAAAAGTTTTTAAAAGTTAAAAAAAAAACCCGATTCCCGGCCCTAAAAGTAGGCGAAAACTGTCTGAGGGCACCTACCAGGCCAGAAGGGTGTTTTATTTGGGGGGGGGGTTCCCCGCCCCCCTCTCCTTGGCTATTGCTACTGCTGCGCTGCTGGTACCAGGCTGGGAGGGCGCATCCATTTGCCATGCAGTGAGGGGGATCCAAAATGGCGACCACAATATTTTTTTTGAAATCGTTGCCCAAAACCCCACCAAAGCACCACAGAAACATGCGAAAATTAGCTATTTTAAATGCTTGAATTTTTACAGTAGCAGCAGTGGGTTTTTCTTGCAAAAAAGTCTCTGTTGATTTTATTTTATTTTATTTTATTTTATTTTTTTACACCTGCGCATTCGCAATGATGGGCTCGCCCATGGGAGTGGACCATGCAAAGTTTTGGAGCCATTCCACCAATTGCATGGCCAGGTTTTGCTGACTGTACCAGGCTGGGAGGGCGCATCCATTTGCCATGCGGTGGGGGGGATCCAAAATGGCGACCGCAATATTTTTTTTGAAATTGTTGCCCAAAACCCTACCAAAGCACCACAGAAACATGCGAAAATTAGCTATTTTAAATGCTTGAATTTTTACAGTAGCAGCAGTGGGTTTTTCTTGCAAAAAAAAGTCTCTGTTGATTTTATTTTATTTTATTTTATTTTATTTTATTACACCTGCACATTTGCAATGATGGGCTCTCCCATGGGAGTAGACCATGCAAATTTTCCACCAATCGCATGGCCACTTGGCCAGGTTGACCACAGAGACTTCTGGGATGTGCCAATCGGGCATAAACAGCCCACTAATCGTAGCCCAAACCCGAACCCTAAGCCTAACCCATACGCCAGTACACTGTCCTTCTAAGTGGGACAGAGAGGCACCCAGATGCACCCCAATACTCACCGTAACCTCACCCGTAACTAGCCTAACCCTAGCCGTTGCGCTAAGCCGTCTTAACCCTAAGCCAGATCTACTTGCATTGCACTACATGCAAGTACGTGAGACACAGCGGGTGCAAAGAGTCTGCCAGTCCGTCACTTGTGGCTCTGGCTGACTCCTGCAGCTCCCTCCAGGAGCCCGCTACCCCCTCCCCAAACCAGTACTAATGACAACGAAAAAACGAAAAAACGAACCGACTAATTTTTGCAAATTTTCGCGAAAAACGGAAACGAGCCGAAACGGAACCGGCCCGACTAACGACAACTCGAAAAAAATTTTTTTCAAGTCGTGCCCATCTCTAATCGTGACGTGCATGTGGGAGAGGGCCTTCTCATGTGTTGCTCCCAGACTATTGAATGTTTTGCTAATTTTAATGGTTTTAAATGTATCTTCTTAATTTTAATAGTTTTCCATGTGGCCTTGGTTTATACAATCTTCTTTTCATTAAACATAGCTTCTTCAGACCTTTTCATGAAAGCTCACATTAAAATATAGCATTTAGTCCTTTAGGTGCCACAGCATTTTTGACTTTTTAAATTCTTTTTGCCTGAAATGCTAGAACCGATTAACATGGCTACTTCTTCTAGAGGTAAAGTTAATATGCTTTAAATAGAAATCATGTTGTACACTACAGGATTCGTGATGCCTGTGTCTGCTGTGTCTGTTCAGGTTGCTGTCCAATCTGTTGATGGGTAACTTCATAGTTCCTGGCCTTCCTTATTTTTTTGTTTGCTTGTCTGTTTTAAAATCAGGACATGGCCCCAAATGAAAAGGCTATGAAATGGAAGACAGTAAAAGTAGGTGCATAGCCAATAACAGGAATCATTCCTCTGCCCAGGAAGGAGGGAGGCATAAACCACTTGTCCAAGTGTGTGTGTGTGTGTGTGTGTGTGTGTGAGAGAGAGAGAGAGAGAGAGAGAGAGAGAGAGAGAGACACACACACAGAGAGAGGGGGGGAGAGAGAATTTGCTTGTTTATCTTTTGGAATGTACATACCATAAGAAGAGAAGAACCAGAATAAATTTATACAAGCTTTCTGACAAGCCTGATGGAAAAATAATTTTCCATAGCCTTGTAAAAAGGATAATAGTCTACTGATTTTTTTTACTTGTTTGCTTCAAAAATCGGCATTGCTGAATTTTTAGCAGTGATGATTAATTATGCGTTTTACTGTAGGCACTGATTCATTTCCTTAGCAGACAGTAACAACTATCGCCATTTCCCTTTTTGCACAGCATGTAATGGCAGCTACCCCAGTGCTATCTGATTTGGTTAGGAGCCCTTCCTTTGATCCACGTTCCATTGTTAAAAGGCATGATTCCTCCTCCTGTCACAATGGAACACATTGCTCCTCATGACACTTTTCGTTCTCAGGAATCACTGGCCATGGATAGTTCTAGACTTGGAACATTATTTCTATCCATCTGGTTTTGAACAGATTTAAATACATTCTGGGCCATTTTCCCCAATCTATTATATCATAATGTATGACTTTTCCCTATATTCCTAAGTGAACTTTTAAACACCAATTCAGCTATATGAGTCTTCAGAAAAATACTGGACTAGAATTGATTACCTAATGTTATGTTGAAATCAAACAGGATCTTCATATGATATTGGTTGCACCGTTTGGATGAATATCCATAAGATGCCACATGTTTTATCTTGTCTTTTAAATATGTTTCAATCAGTTTTAAACTAGTGATGTTCTTAACACTCTTTGGATTTAACCTGGTTTAATATTAATATTTAAAATTTTTGGGATATAAAATTGTTTTTTAGCTTTGTTTGCCAACTAGAGTCATTTCACTTCGAGAAAAGCACGATATAAATTAAGCAAGCAAGCAAGTAAATAAGAGATGTAAACTCATCTAGTATTGCTGTAGGATTTCCAGACTCTAGAGTACAGTGGTATCTCAGTTTAAGAATGGCTCAGTTAAAGAAAAACTTGGTTTAAGAAAAGAAATTATTGGAAACGGGGATGCCTTGGTTTAAGAATTTTTTCAATGGAATGCCCCAGTTTAAGGGTTTTTTTTACAGCTATTCTTTTTCTATTTTGCTATCAAGCATGGTGTTGGTGTAGAAACAGCGAGAGTGACAGGTCCCTAAGAATGGCCAGCCTCCCCGCCAAGTTTTGAAAACCAGTTCATTTCTATAAAAACAGGGATGGTGGTAAGTTATTAGAAAATTCCCACATCAGTGCCAGATCATTTTCACTAAATATTGCTCTTGGAGACATTAGCCATGGTTCAGCTGTATTTACATGTCCAGAGGGACTAGGCTATTGCCTTTCTATCAAAATATGGATGGATTCAGTGGTGCTGCTTTGATGTATAGGTTCGACAGCGTATAGCTTTAAGAGTTTTGCTCCTATCTAATACAGACAATGCTGTGGACTCTGCTCACCTTCACAATTTGCTCCACTACCTGAGCAGATCTTGGAAGCTTACTTTTCACTAGAAATGCATAGATAGAATTCCTTTACACCAGTGGTTCTCAACCTGAGAGTCACCAAATGTTTCTGGACTGCAACTCCCAGAAGCCTCCACCACTCACTGTGCTAGAAGGGATTTCTGGGAGTTGCAGTTCAGGAACATCTGGGGACCCACAGGTTGAGAACCACTGCTTTACACCATAGTAATCCATAGCAGATTCAAATACTACACCAAAGATTCACATGAAAGTTGGTGGGAAAGCAGCAAACTTTAAAAAAATGGAAACCATGTGTTGAAAAAGTTATTCAGTATCCTTAAAAAGTAATAGTTTAATGTAACTAAAATATATTGATCAGTACATCAATAAAGTACATTTGCTCCTACTTATTGCATGTATTTTTGAATTTTAACTTTGCTATGCTGCCATTACCTTTCAAGGTAAACTATTACTGGTAACTGGTTTATTTGTACAGTGGTACCTTTTAAAACAGCTGCCTAGATGCCTTAAGCAATCTGATCTCGCCTGATTTCAGAAGCTAAGCAGGGTCCGGCCTGGCTAGTACTTGGATGGGAGACCACCAGGGAATACCAGGTGCTGTAGGCACCTGGAGTAGGAACTGGCAAGCCACTCCAACATTCCTGCCAAGAAAACTCCATGGACATGGAGTCACGAAGGGTCGGTCATGACTGTAACAACAAAACACACACACCTCTTAAAACAAATTTAATTCACTCTACGGGTGAATTTGTTTTAAGAAAATTTTGTTTTACGAAATGCAGTTTGCCTTAGGAATGCATTGGGAATGGATTAATCTGTTCTGGAGCCTATGGGTCGCTTTGTTTCATGAAAAATTTGTCTTACAAAAACTGATTTCCCATAGGAATGCATTGGGAATGGATTAATCCATTCCAGAGGCTAGAACAAAGAAAAAAAAACCCTGGGTTTTTCCCCTTCCCCGGGTACCTGCAGGATTGTTTTTTTGTCTTGCAAATCAGCCCACAGGGAATTTTTTTCATGCAAAGCATGCCTATTCCTGGAATTTCTTTCTTCCTAGGCATTTTTTTGTCTTACGGGGCATTTGTCTTAATAGGCACCACTGTAATTTGTTATTTCAGTCTTTGTGGCACACCGTCTGTCCTGCCCCTACTATCTATTTAATTCACAGATATGGTTATGCTTCCTCACACAGCTTCATGCTCCCACTACTCTATAATTTGTAGATCAGAGGAAATAGCTGTAAAAGGTTATTTTTGTCTGGGTTTTCCTACTCCATTCCCCTCAACTCTTCCTCCTCCGCTGTCTTGCCTGGCAACAGGATCTTCCCACTTCTTCACTTGGCTGACACAGGAACCGGTCCTTCCTCCAGCTGCTCATTGCTGAAGTTCCCCCTCAGGGTTTTGTATATGTATGAGAGAGAGAGAGAGAGAGAGAGAGAGAGAAGGGGAGGTGGCGAATGAGGGAGAGATGTCCCTCAGCCCCCACTGTCCTTCAAGAGTGCTGGATCACTTCCAAAGTCCCATTTGAGACTGTTCTGCAGGTGTCACATGAACACCACCCCCCAACTTTATTTGACTGAAAGCCTCTTTGCTTATTTGCTTAAAACTGGTTTTTGCCATTGCACGTGCTCCCATAAGAACAATTACTTCCCCATTTCAGAAGACAATTAAAAAGGCAGGTTATAGTTGGTCTTTATCTGAATGATTTTATTTATACAGGTTTTCAGTATTCTGTTGAACATTAATAACACACACTGGCTGGGCTCAAAGACTGCTTGTTCTTTTACTTGGGCAAAATCCAATTTGTGCTAAGCCACTTATTCTCTGCCAAGGATAACAATCTGTAGGCAAGAGACAGGAAGCTAATGGGCCCTGCTCTTCCAATTGCCTTTCTTTTCAGATAAATCTTTTCTTTATCTGAATCGCTCCTCCTCCCACACCTTACCCCCAATTTGTGCTGTCACTCTGCTGGTTAGTAACAGCAATATTCAAATATAATTGTTCTTAGCATTTTTCTTTTTTTATTGCTTTGAAATAGAAGAGCAGCAACAAATATGCACAGGTTCAGATGTTGTACAGACATGTTGGGACAACAGAATGGGGTGTATATTGCATCAAGTTGTACAATCCTAATTTTATCATCTGCTTTGCGAATCATAATGATAATTACCATATGTATTGTACTAGCAGCATATTTTGCATGCCTTATCTTATTACTATCTTTACAACAACTTGTAAGAGAGCATACTTGCCCAACCACATATAGAATATTTATTTATTATTTATTTATCTATTGGATTTTTATGCCGCCCATTTGGCAGCGAGGTCACTCTGGGTGGTTTACAACAATTAACAATTTCAAACAATTCATACAATAAAACTATAAAATAGTAACACAATAAAATAAAAATAAAAATAAAATAGGAATTCCGCCATGGAGCCCAAAAACATGTGAGGATGACTCCCTTGTGAGATGGGCATGACTCGAGTCATCCCACCTCATCAAAATTCAGATGTCCCACATCATAAATGCAGTCAGTGAAGATTCTCAGTCATCCAGGTGAGCTTATCTGGAAGTTGAGTCATGGCAACTGGACTTCCTTTCTTGTGAGACTGAAATGTTTTGCTACTCATCCAAGTAGCGTCTTCAATCCAAGGAAGAATATACTCCATTTTGGGTTTATTTCACTCTGGTCTGAATAGGCTGAATAACAAGGCACCAGTTGCTTTCTGGAGACAGCTTTGTTTGCTTCTGTGGGGGTGGCCTAGTCAGCAGGGGGGGTGTCATGTGATTATGTCATTGTGGTGTTGGTCTTTGGAGGTAATTGCTGCTGTTGTATGGATGCAGCTCGGGGCATTTCTTTCTTCTTAGTCTCAGTGTTGTGCTGTTGTTAGTTGCTTTGGTGAGCAGATGTCTTTGGGCCTTTTTACATGACCCCTAAGATCCGCTGGTCCCTTAAATTCAGACCAGAGATCTTGAGGGTTTGTTGCTCTTCCTTCCTCCCCACCACTCCGCACTTCCTTGCTTCTGTCTGCGTGAGGGGAGGGAGGGGAAAAAAGCCTTAAAAGGGACAAAAGAATAAAGCCTTACCTCCGGTGCTGGTGGAAGTTGCTCCGAGCGCCGGTTACTTCCTGGTTCCTCTTAAAGGGGTAGGAGGCAAAAAAAAACCCAACAAAAAGAAGCAAGGAGAGCCCGGCACTCTCTGCATCAAAATTTTTCACTGTCCCAGAGCAGGTACAAGAAAAGTGCGCTGGGACGCGCTAAAGTGAGCGTGGTCGCACTTAATTTTCTGTTAGCTCCGGAGCTGGTAGGGAAACATTTTTAAGCTCCGGAGCTGGGAGCCATTTGCAGCGGAGCTTAGGGGTCGTGTATAAACGCCCTTTGTATGCCTGACAGGCAGAAACTGGCTGCTTCCTTGCTTGAGGGGAAAAATATCTTGGGAACTATAATTCCCAGAAATCCCTAACCACATCACTCTACTCTAGGGTAATTATATCCACTGAGAGGAAACAACCTTTTGCCCACAACTAAGACTGATCATGAGTGTTTTTTCCATTTCTTTTGAGGTGGCTAGCCACTGCTTGGTTTCAAATAAAACTTGATATTCCTTAAAATGCCACATAGATCAAAGAATCATGGAATAAAGGAGTAGAAAGGGACCTATAAGGCCATTGTGTCCAACTCCCCACTCAGTGCAAGAATCCAAGTGAAAGTATATCTGATGCATGACAATTTTCTTTTAAATGCCTCCAGTATTGGAATGCTCACTAGAGATAGGCACAAAATGAAAACTGAAACATTGTTTCATCATTTCACTACCTAACAAAATTGTTTCATTACAAAATGAAATGGTAGAACACATTTCCTTATAAAATGAAATGAAGCACCATTTTTGGCTCTCTAAATGAAACAATTCATCATAGAGGCACCAAATTTGGTGGGTAGCTTCCTTGTACTCTTCCCTTTAAGCCCATTAAGAGGTTTGGGGTTCAGGGAGCTGAGTTTTTAAACCCCAAAGTGGTTCCCCCATGAAAAAAGAGGAAGAGGAAAAATGTGATGTTTTAAACTCAAGTCCCATTCATTCCCTTCTGTGCTGTGGAATACGAAGGAGGGGGGTTGAGGCGAATGCTGATAGATCTTGCTTGGAAGGGTTGCTAAGCGATAAAGCAACAAAAACCCAAATTTCATTCTCTGAATGAGCAAGAGAAAAATTATGGCCCTGAGCCTGGATTCCTTCCTTTAGGGAAAGGCAAGTGAATATAGAACAGAATGGAATCATTTCAGCACTCACCTCAACCCCCTTCTTTCACATTCCACAGCACAGGTGGGAATGAAGCATGAGTTTAAGATGCCACATTTTTCCTCTTCCTCGTTTTCCATGGAGGACCCACTTTGGAGTTTAGTAACTTGGCCCCCTGAACCCCAAAGCTCTCTGAATTTGGAGGGCTTACAGGAAAGAGTTCAAGGCTGCTACTCACCAAATGTGGTGCCTCTAGAACACAGGGGAGCCACTTTATAGCATAACAAATCATTTTGTTTTGTTTCATTTTGTTCTGAAAATTCTTTTAAAAATCCGTTAATAATGCAACAAAAGGAAAGGAAAAATGAAATTAAATGCCATATATTTGTTTTGTGCCTATCTCTAATGCTCACCAAGTCCTGAGGCAATTGGTTCCATTGTTGTACTGCACTAGAAGTTAGGAAGCTTTTCCTGATATTCAATGGACATCTTCCTGTACCTTGAGCCCATTATTATATATCAGGGTTGTCCAACTTTGAATAGGCCGAGGTCTACTTTTTCTAGATAAAAGTGCCTGAAGGAAAGGCTGACCATGCACATGCTTCCCTTTTACCTGCTGGAGTCGGTTTGGATGGGTGCAAGGGAGGTGCATGCATGCTTGCGCAGATTGCCCCTTCCACTTGCCTGGGCTGCTGTAAGACTTTTTTTTTAATTGCACTTTCCCTCCCAACCCGCCCGGTGCCTGACTTGGCTCTACCGGTACTTCTCCTCCTGTTTTCCCCCTTCTCCCTACCAGCCCCCTCGCTGCCACTGCTGCTGCTGCCCATAGCTCTCACTCACCTCTGCCATGTTCGCTGTGCAGCTGGGATGGGCCAAGCCAGTAGTGGGGCAATCACATTGCCACGGTGATGCAAGGAAAAGGGAATGGCTCACAAGGGGAGCAGGAGGAGTGGCAGGTCACATTCTGTGAGGCAGCTGTGGGGGTGGGAGGAGGAGGATGGAAGGGTGGGAGGAAGGAATTTTCTGAGGGGGAGAGAAGAGGGGGACATCATCACGCAAAGGAGGTGGGCATGCCCATGACCCCGCCCCTCACTGTCCCTTCCATTCCCCTTCTTCCGCTCTGCACCAACAACTCAGTTGGTCACGAGACAGTAGCATGCTGATCATCTGGCCAGGAGGGAGAGCAGGGGATAGCACCATGGCCCTTGAACTGCCCCGCTTGGCTGAGACAGTGGGCTGGCAGACCCAGAGCTTTGCTGGGGCAGTGGTGGTTCTTGGGTTGGGGGAGGTAGAGGTGGAGAACTTATCACCTCACATTTTTTATTGATGGCTGGCGGGCTACTTTTGAACTCTTCACAGGCTACTGGTAGCCCCTGGTCTACCTGTTGGGTAGGCCTGTTATATATTGTGCACCCTCAGATGATTGGAAACAGATCCTGCCCCCTCCTCTATATGACACCCTTGGAAGTATTTGAAGAGTGTTATCGTATTTCCCTTAAGTCTTCTTTTCTCAAGGTTTGAACATGCCTTCATAGGACTTGGTTTTTCTGTATCTTTCTTTAAGTGTGGTGTCCAGAAGTGGACACAGTACTCAAGATGAAGCCTAACTAGTGCTGAATTGGGGTGGGTGTGATAGTACCTAACTTGATTTGGAGACTACTGTATATTTCTGTTAATTCAGCCTAAAGCAACATTTGCCCCTTTTGCAGCTGCACTGTTGGTTCATATCCAGCTTCTGATTTACAACATCTTGTATGTAGAGATGGGCATGGAACGAACATTTTTTCATTTTGGTTACCGTTTGTCGTTTCCGTTACGTAACGAAATGACAAACGAAAATTGTGATGAAAATGAAACGAAACGAACAGAACCACGAAAATTGTGGTCGTTAACGTTTCATTTCCGTTAATGGCGACACGCAATGAAATGAGCTGTTTTAAATGTTAAAAAACGCCCTGGACATCCATAAAAACGCAGTGATAATTATTTATATTGTCTGATAACACCTACCAGGGGGGTTGGGGTCCTTAAAACGTTTGTTTTTGTCTTCTCCCATCGCAATGTATTTTTCTTTTCCCTTTAAAATGGATGTTGCCCCTAGCCACAAAATGGAGGCAAGCCATGTGATGTGGGATCATGTTCAACCAATAGCATGCCCAGGTTGCAGACTGGGCGGGCAGGTCTGGCATCCACAGAGGGCATAAAAAGCTCTGGCAGCCCCCGTCCTCCTTGCACTCTCTGGTAGGAGTTTGGGTGGGATTGCTGTCTCTGCGACTCTAGCTTCAGTCCTGCAGCCTTCCTGTGTGCGTGCGTGCTGTGTACCTCTCGCTGAGTACCCTCCCCTGCCCCGCAGTGCAGTCACACTGCGGCTGCCTTGCACCCTGGGCAACGCCCGCCGCTGCCTTTGCAGCCTCCCTGCATACCTAGTCTATACTGTGTCTCTGCCAGCATCCATTTTTTTAGTGTTTTCCCTCTGGTCTGGGGCATTGGGGGATGCCTGCGCACGGAAATGCTTTAAAAATCATGCAAAAAGTGGGTAGAAACGACAAACAAAAAAATGAAAAACGGTAATGAAATTTTTCAAAAATTCGCGACAAACGGAAATGAACCAAAACAGACCTCTCAACGACAAACAAAAAACCGAAACACCATTTTTTTGTTTCGTGCCCATCTCTACTTGTATGTACTACTGTACAGCCAAATATCTTACATCCTGTAACTGTGGAGTAGATTACTTCCCCCCCTAACTTTAGAATTTTTCTTAACCTTTTCCTTACATTAGAATTTTGCATTTATCCTCTTTAAATGGTGTTCGGTTGTTTTCAGTCCGGTGCTATGAAGATATTTTTGAATTATTTGTTCGTCTTCCAGGATATTAGCTATTCTACCCAATTTTGTGACCTCTTTGTTGTCTTGGCTGCCATTATATAACACATCTGTCCCCCAAAAATCTTATTTCCAATGGTTTTACTATGCTGCTGGTTGTACTACAGACAGTATATAGTAATAGGCTTAGCACTACACTATTTGCAAAGCTTGGTTTCCTTTTCCAAGTCAAACATCCCAGAATCTCCAAGCCAGCAGAACCACTGGAGTTACACACACTAGTGATAGGCTTGGTATTGTAACCATCTGACATAGCATAACTGACACAGCAGGTTAGTTTTGGTTTTTAAAGGCTGTTTTGTGCACAAAGCTGCTTTTTATGTTATTCGTTGTTTTTCTCGCATGTATGCATAGTCTAGGATAAAATATCTTGTGGCAGAAGACAGACAAAGCAGCTGTGCTGGCAACCAACACACCCAGCGGCAATAGATTAAAATAGCTGCAGCAGCGAGGCAACTCTCAGTTTTTAGCTGTGTGATGCTGACAGGAAAAAAGGCTTCCTTGAAGATGAGATTTCACATTAAAACAAACCAGGTTTTCCATAGCCAAAGTTCAAAAAAAGAACTGAAAGGGCTTTTTGACAGCCAAGGTCTCCATTGCCCTCAGGAAGGATCTGGTTCCTTGCGGAGGGCACGGGCAGATAATGCCAAGCACACTCTGGTAATCTGCATGGGAACCTTTAATTTGCTCCATCTGTATTTCCCTGGGCTTCTGGGTAATTCTTACAGTCTTTAAAAGTAGCTGAGATATTTCCACCAAGACAAGAGTTGCACCACAAATTCACAGTGTTGAATTTTATGTCCGATTGTGAGGTTTCGAAAAAATGAAGATGATGTAACGCTCCTCGGTTTCGTCAAATTCTTAATGTCTGGTTGTCACAGGTTGCTTTTGTCTTTGTTTCTTCCCTTGTAAAGTTGAGATAGTAGCTCCCTTAGAATCAGGAGGTGGTGAGAGGTAGAGCTGGGTATCATCGGCATACTGGTGGCACCTGACCCCAAAAGACCTGATAATCTCCCCCAGTGGTTTCATATAGATGTTAAATAACATAGGAGACAGAACAGAACCCTGGGGAACTCCACAGGTCAGCGGCCATGGTGTCCAACACGAATCACCTAACACCACTTTCTGCATTCTGTCCTGCAGGAAGGACCGGAGGCAATTCCCATTTCAGAGAGACAAGTTAGGAGGATGCCATGGTCCATAGCAGTGATGGTGAAACTTCAGCACTCCAGATGTTTTGGACCACAACTCCCAGAATTCCAAGCCTAGATTACCAATGACAAAGGACTCTGGGAGTTGTGATCCAAAACATCTGGAGTGCTGAAGGTTTGCTACCACTGATCTATAGTGTCAAAAGCAGCTAAGGTCTAGCAAAACCAAAAGGGACACAGATCTCCTATTCATTTCCCTGTGTAAGTCATCCACCAATGCAATCAGTGCTGTCTCAGTCCCATAGCCAGGCCTGAAGCCAGACTGAAATGGAACCAGATAGTTGATCTCATCCAGAAACCTCTGGATGTACGAGGCCACAACCTGTTCTAGGACTTTCCCTAGGAATGCAATATGTGATACTGTCGGTCTAAGGAGGGCTTTTTAAACAGTGGTTTTACAGTGGATGAGGATGAACAAAATTAAACTAAACCCAGAAAAAACAGAGGTGCTCTTGGTCAGTTGAAATGAAAAACAAGGGATAGGGATGCAACCTGTTTAGGATGGGGTCACCCTCTAATTGAAAAACCAGATACACAGCTTGGGGGTGCTGTTGGACTCATCCCTGAGCTTGGATGCCCAGGTCACAGCTGTGGCTAGGAGTGCATTTGCACAATTAAAGCTAGTATGCAAATTATGCCCCTTTCTTGAGAAACCAGCTTTGGCAACAGTGACACATGCCCAAGTGATGTCCTGGCTAGACTACTGTAATGAACTCTATGTGGGACTACCGATGAAAAGTCTCAGGAAACTTCAGCAGGTCCAAAATGCAGCAGCCAGACTGCTGGCTGGGGCAGGGTACAGAGATCACATTGCACCCCTATTAAAACAGCTCCACTGGCTGCCAATCATCTATCGGGCACAATTCAAGGTGCTGATGTTGATCTACAGAACATTGTATGACCTGAGTCCTAGCTACCTCAAAGATCGAATTTCACAGAATGAAATGAATTGGGTGTTAAGGTCATCTGGAGAGGCCTTTCTCTCCATCCCGCCACCCTCACAGGTACGTCTCGTTGGAACCCATGAAAGGGCCTTCTCGACTGCTGTGCCCAGACTCTGGAACTTCATCTCACTAGTGGCCAGGACTGCCTCATCTCTGTTGTCCTTCCAGAAAAAGGCAAAGAGCGTTCTCTTCAGGCAAGATTTCCCTGAATGATGGACTACCGTTATGTCTTTTATATGAATCTGTACTTTCACATAGACTTTGTGTTTATAACTACTTATAACCTTGTAGCATTAATGTAATGTTGTCTATTAATGCTGTAAGATGTCCCTCAATTCCTTGTTCTGAATACTTGAATATGTCTTAATTGTATTGGACTGTATATTATCATGTCTTAATTGTATTGGACTGTATATAATCCCTCATTACTGTAAGATGCCTTGGGTCCTTTTCCAAGGAGAAAGGCGGGGTAAAAATACTCTAAAATAAATAAATAAATAAA
The DNA here is from genome assembly GCA_037367245.1 of Phrynocephalus guinanensis. Lineage (NCBI taxonomy): Eukaryota > Metazoa > Chordata > Lepidosauria > Squamata > Agamidae > Phrynocephalus > Phrynocephalus guinanensis. Next base: position 80,409,292 of record CM074738.1, on the reverse strand, counting down.
TAAAATTTGGATCCATGCCATTACAGAAAAGGTCATTTGAATCAGCAACAACCTTCACTACAAACAGAGAAGTTTCACATCATTTATGAAAGATATTTAGGCTTGGTTCAGGCTGTCTGCATCTTTGCACTTCCACAGAATGATTATAGACTATGGTTTTGACTTTAAAATAATGTGAAACACGACTAAAAAGGTGCTGACTTTAAGCCACCAAGATGCCCTTAGAACAACATCTTTCCATCTAGTGCCTTCCACATGTGTTGCTCCAACTCTCATCATCCATATAGTAATAAATGACCATGCTGTAGGGGGATGAAAGGAATTGTAATGGAAAGTGTTGGGTTGGGGAGGCTGCCTTTGCAGTTGACAAGTGCACTTGTAATAGTTCTTCAGGAGCTATGTACATCATTGGACACTGTATTAATTCTCCATTTTTTTTAATATCTACACATCTCAGCTTGCCAGGCAAGGCATGAGAACCATGAGAGTTTCCTTGACTTTTTTATTAGCAGCAGATGACTCAGATCAGAGTCCTTGTGATGGCCTTCCAGAGTCCAAATCTATATGAGAAGTTGACCTTTGCACATTCTGTTTTCTTCCTTCTCGTCTGTTCCTCCAAAAGACAAAACAAGACGCAGCATTACATTCATAATGGGAATGCTGCTGTGAAATAGGCAACTAAACTGCCATTGTTATTCTTAGAATGTCTTTGTTAAAACATAGCCCTATTGTGACTGATAGGGATTAATTATGTTCAGGGAAAATAAACTAGCAGAGACTAGCAGCAGTGTGGAAAAAAAGAAATGCACTTAGTGATTATGGAGCTAGGAGACAAATAAGACAATAGAACTTAGTATAAAACTTATATATTACATATGTACACATGACAAGAGAAATAAACAATAACATATACACAAAGCACAGCATATACAGAATATAACAGAGAAACAACAGAATTGGCTTGCCTGAGACTTCTATACATAAAGCAACATGGTGTACATATTACTCGAGGTGAGGTGATCATGCCATACCATCTGGCCTAATCATCCTGATCTTCCAGTCATAATACAAGGAGGGCCAGATTTGGTGAGGTTAAAATGTGTGGGGGCCGACCATTCAGCCACATTTGGCCCCTGGGTCAGACTTTGGACAAGTCTCTATAACATGCTAGGAGGCATGGAGGACACTGCAGCAATGGAGCTGGGGTTGGGTAGGCTGGGCAGGTGGTAGGGGGGATGGACAGAGGCAGGGAGGACAGGCAAACCATAAAACTACAAGGTGACGTCTTCATCCCTTATGGATAGTGGCCAGCTGACAGGGATGAGTGACAAGCTGGGTCAGTGGGCAGAAGAGGCCGTGGGCCACTCAAAATTTGAAAATAGGCCGCATTTGGCCCCTGGGCCTGACTTTGGACATGCCTGACCTAGAGTATCCCCCAACCCCATTCTAGAAGCCTGGAAGGTGCTTGAAACCTGGATTCTTGAGGGTTGCAGCTGGAGAGGATGATACTCACCGATGTACATAAGGGTCACATTAGTTTTAGGACTTTGCTGATGGAAAAGCATCAGGTTTTGGTCATGAAAAGTATAGTTCAGTTAGGTCCACATTATATATGCATTGTCCCAACAATATTGTCCCACAAGCCTAAACAAAATTCAGATTTTGTCAGTTGTATAAATGAAGAAAAATATGTGGGCTAGACAGATTTGTTTGTTTGCTGGCCTAGTGAGTTATTGAGCTCAAAGAAGGTGCTCATGGAGTGTAATTAAGTATGGTGACTCTTGCTTCCCAGAAAAAATATAAGCTGATCTGAAATAACTATGAAACCAGAAGCAGGGCATTGATTGATTGATTGATTGATTGATTGATTGAACTTTTATGCTACCCATCTAGCAAATGGCTACTCTGGATGGTAATTTACTACAAGTTGAAAAGAGAGAGTTACAAATAGTCAACGTTAAAGATATGCATTAGGTAGAAATTGAACAGGAAGATCTAATTGATTAAAATGGAAGACTAAAAATTAAAACCCATATTTGTTAACAGGATATGTATGGTTCTTATTAGATTTGGGGGTGATGGTCTAATTTTTAAGATTCAGCAAGATTTTATTTCTATAATTGTGTTTAATTCCAAATACTGTTTTTTCTGACTTTTTTTAATACAGTGGACAATACTGGTTTTATTACACCTGGCTTTATAATTGTTTTCTGACTGCATATAACATGGGCCTAGATTGTGCATATGAATTTAATTGCACCTTTGAAGACCACCTAACTTAACTCACAGGTTTGATAATTCTTTATCATCCGTATCATCAAGGAGATAACTATGTAACAGATAGTAATGCTGTTAGTCCTTTATTGTTTTCTACTATTATCTGAGGAAATGAAACCATCTGTATGCCTGTATTAATTCTTCTTTCTCCAGGTATTAACCCGGGGCAACAATCATATGCTCTTAGAAGGTTGTATTGAAGGGCTTGAGAAACATGGACACATTTTGCTTTTCAAAGCTCTGTAACTGTGAGGGTTCATCTGGGTTGGGGGAGATGTGACCCATGGTTTCTTATTTAGGAGCAAGCAGAGACGTCTGACCCAAGGGTTCCAAAACCTTTATTTCTGGAAAACCTGAAAAACTCTTGACATGAATGTGAACGTCTACCTTCTCATGCAACAGTGAAAAGGGGTTATTCCTCAAAGGCCGCTATCTCACCTAGGGGAATATCCGGATATTGTGAAAGTCCGGGTATTGTGAAAGTGTGGGATCTCCATTCCCACGTACAAGGATTTTTTTAAATAAAGTGCCAACCAGCCCCAGGCACTGGAACTTTGTTCTCACTTCTTCTTATAGGATGGGATTGCACTGAAGTGGCAGAGGAGGAAAGAAGAAAATCTTAGTCACAGATAGGAAGTTTTCCTTTTTTGGACTCCACATGCAGCCTATTGAAAGAGTAAGTGGTTGAGAAGAGGTTTTTCTTAAGAGATAGGAGGTGTCAATTGGCCAAGAGTCCAATAAAGATTCATTTCCTGAATTGGGAGACACAGAAACTCGTATTTGCATTACGGCTAAAGATGTGGCAGGTTCCTTCCAAAGAAGGTGCATGGTAGTTCCTCCTGAATCTGGGACACCTTGCAAACTCTCTCTTTTAATATAAGGGTAGTCTCTAAAATTTTTGGCAGTATGAGTTTTATAAGACAAATGGTAGTAGAAGAAGAAATGTGTACTTAAATTTAATGTAAATAGCGTATAGACTAGCTGGAGTGGTATATAGGTCTAATAACAAACAAAAAATAAAATCTATTAAAACCAACAAAGTGCCTAGTTAATGGATTGTGCTCTTTCCTGGTGCTTGCCTGCCTCTCTGTATTTTAGATTAAGTCAAAAAAGCCCTGACAGCAAGCAGACTGACAATACCGTATTCTTTTTTTTTTTTTTTGGAGATGGGCACAAATTTAAAAATTGCAGTTCACTCAAAAATTGTTAATTTATCAATTATTATTCCTGCAAATTGATATTCCTAATAAATTCATGAATTTTAGTGATTTTTGATTTGTCAGTTTCTTAGGCTATTAAAGCCCCCCCCCCCAGCACCTAGAGACACCTTATTTTTAGGTTACCTCCCCTGTCTTTTTTCTAAATTCCTACCAAATTTGGGGAAGGTTGGATTTCTGGCATCTTGATTATGCTGCCCCAAAATAGATCCAACCCCAAAGGTTCTCCCCAGATACCCAGAGGCACCAAACCTGCACAGAAAAGCTGCACCTGTTTTATTTCTTTTTGACATACAGAAATGAAAGGAATTGGAGCCCTATTAGGAAGAAAAGTTGGCAGCTTTAAGAGAATAGTACAGCCAAGGTATAACAAAAGTTTTAACAAAATATTTGTGAGTTGTAACTGCTACCATGGCAGAAATAAAGAAACCTTTTATGACACAAATACCTTTCCTTTACAAATTATAATTGATGACATGGATAATAATAGGCAATCACAAAATAATTACACCACAACTGCAACTGTGAATCCAGTTGCAACAGGGGTTGAAAAAGCTGATTCTTATTTTTGTTTGGATTCACTTTTATGAAACAAATTATTTTATGGTGACAGATTTTTAAAAAATCCCAAAATCCCTACTCTCCATATGTGTTGTGTTAGGATGGGTTCAAGAATTTTCATTTCTGTCCTCTAGCAACTCTTTCAACAGCCAACTTTAAAATATACTAAGTATTCTTCCTCCACATGTTCGAGTAAAATGTTACTGTAGTTGTTCTGCAGTGCAGTTGTACTTAAGGCTCTTATCAAATTTGCCTTGTTAAAAAGGGGAGGAAAGGTTTATGTACTGTGATGAATAGAGTGCTATAATCTATAAGAACTGAGCTAGTTATTCAGTGGCAAACAGTAGGGTTGAATCCAAGATTTGTCATGCTTATTGAGATCAGTTAATCTACATTAAGTATGTTAAGGGACCGATTTGAGTGAGTCCATGTCATGTCATGGATCCATTTTTCCTGTCCCCAAATCACTGAAAAGAAGTAAAAAGAAGCAAGGGTGTTTTTCTAGGGCAGTGATGGCGTACCTTTTAGAGACTGAGTGCCCAAACTGTGATTCAAAACCCACTAATTTTTTTTAAAAAGTGCCAATATAGCAATTTTACCTGAATACAGGTGGCTATGAAGGGGCGATGTCGGGTGCCCACAGAAAGGGCTCTGAGTGCCACCTTGGCACCTGTGGCGTAGGTTCACCACCAACACTGTTCTAGGGGATGGGCAAAGCTACATAGTAGTATATTAATTCCTATACATGAGGCACATCATACAAAACCCTACAATGCAGTATATCTGTCTGTGTATTAAAACAATAAATACATGTAGGATTTGTCCTCTTGTTGACACCCAAGGGATATGATATAGCATTGCTAATGGGGAAATAAGTGTTTAACCCACCCCTACCTCCTGCTTTTGTTCTGTAAACTTCATGCCTCTGGCATTGTTGAATTTTCTTACAATTGCAACAAATATGATTCTGAGACTCCAGCAGTACGTAAGCAGCTGGGCAGAGAGCTGCAGGAAATGATATGGTTTAAATGCATCTCCTCCAGTTGCAACTTCTCTGTTACAAACAGTCTCCTTTCCCTGATGCTTTGCAGTGTCATGGCTGCAACCAGGTCCTCCTATGCAATCAAGCTTCTCATCATCTGGTTTGGTGCTACTAAGGCTAATGGCAGTAAATTGGAATGGTTCTAGATTTTACAGTAAAAGTTTCTGTCCATATTTAATCTGACGAGATTACATATTGAAAATTGAATTGTGGCTGGGATTCAATTTGCTATAAGTACAAGGACTGAGAATGTACGGCTATGACTTCAGCGTTTCCCCAGTTCTTTCACAGAATACCACTACAGCAAATAGATCATGGGTTGCTGCTTCTGCTTCTTGTCAGTTGTCTCTGTAGCTTTGAGAATTGGTAATTTAGGGAAGCCATCATTCAGAAGGAGACTGAATATCTGCTTACCCTGTTTTAATAAGCTATACACAAAAGCTAAATGGCAATTCCTTCCTTCCTTCCTTCCTTCCTTCCTTCCTTGTACCTAGGTGCACTAGTACAACCCTGCTCGCACTATTTTTTTTAAACTGGCTTTAGTTTCAAAGCTCCAACCCTCCCTGACTGGATCTCCCCCACTCTCCACCACCCCCAGCTGCAATGTGAATGGATCCACTATGTAAAAAAGAAGCCCCAGTGAAAGATGGGGAAACTATGGATTGAGGGAGGGGACCCCCAAGCTGATTTGCATTTGTGTTTATGTCATGTGGCCAATGGAAAGAAATAGCAAATCAGACCATCTGAATCCCGTTGTACTCCCTGCATTTTCTTGACCATGGAACTGCAATCTGATTACCAAATCTTCTTAATTCTATGGGTTTATTTTATAGTTGGGATTAACAAATGGAAACCATAATAAAATTTAAATCACTATAATTCCAAAATGGTCTTCTGAGGCTAAAACTTAATGTGATCAAGGAACAATGATCAGTGCTGAAATGAACAGTCCAACTCCTCTTTCTGTCTAACCCTAGCTTTGAAACTATAAGGCAATACCATTGCATTTTGACTTACAGTGCAGCATAAAAAGGCAGTTACTGTAACTGAGAGGAAGGGACTTGCATGTGATGGTATCACATCACATTTTGGGACTAGAACCAGAACTTCATTAGGCTTACTCCAGATTGACTGAGATCAATGGGACTAATACAGGTCTAACAAGACAATGGCCTGCATCCTCTACTGGATCTACTTCCATCAGTGGATACAAGAGGAAGTCTAACTGTACTTCTCTCTGTCCTCCTGGTCTGAGTGACTGGGATAATCTCCAGATCTGGATTTTTTTGGGGGGTGGGGAGCTGGAAGGAGGGTGGGGCAGAAGGAGAAGTAAGGTTGGACATGCTGCTTTCAGGCCAATGTCTTGAGCCAACTCAAATGCATTTTACTTGTCATTACACAGAAGAGTAAGAGACTCTGAAATGTTGCTTTTGGCAGCAGCCCACACAACCTTTGTAACAACTAGTTCCAGCAATCTGGATTTCCTTTCCCAGCGTTTGCTTTTTCATTGTATAACAGACAGCTTCTAGGAAAGCCAGTTTAAAAAAAATCTCTTCTACATTCATGCCTGGTTTCATAGCCCTATGTGTTACCCTTTAAATACCTTGTGTGTTCCATTAAACACACCCACTCCTTAAAATATGGAGCTTTCAGACACCTGTCCAAGTTAATTTCTTCTCTTCTTTGTGTAATTGCTAATGTTGGTAATAATGTCCTGCCAGATAGTTTTCAGATTTGCCAGATATTGAACGCATATGGCTGAAATCTGTCTTCCATTGTGCCTCTGATTTTCCTAGCATTTGCTTGAATGGGGGCCTTTAACATCTGCCTACAGCTTAAACTATTAAGTACACTTCAGACAGGGCTTTTTAAAGAAAAAAATTAAAACAGGACATTCAACTTGCTTAATTTCAATTGAACCTAAGTGTAGTATGCTGAAACTTCCAGCTGCGGATCTGGCACTACCATTAAGCAGAGTGAAGCAGCCCTGCCCAAATGGTTCCTTGTCTGATGTAATTGTTGCTGGATTTTTATTGCCAGGAAGGCTGTGGTTATGATATTCCTTGACTTGGAAAAGGACATATTATGCAGCTGTACCTGAGGCAGTATTGGGTTGTATTGGGCTAACCTCAGGCAGCTGATATGAACCCTTTGAGCTCATTTGGAAGGCTGAAAGATAGTGGAGTCCATTTTCATTCCATGTGACAGTTACTGAATGGTTATAGAAATGATACTTTCTAGTTCCTCTCTGTTCTTCCACAACTTTTTTGAAAGGAGGATCACATCAATGTATGGATGGATCAGTCTATTTCTAGTCTGTATCACTTACATTCACATGGGTTCATTCACAAAACTTCATAAAAGAGAAGTTTACTCAGGGTCAAATCAGATGTTATGGGAGATATGCATTCCCTGTGAGGAACCTGATTCCCCTCCTGCAAGAGAAAGGCTGTAACTAGGGTGGAAAAATGGGATCTTTGTTTCAGGACACCAGATTTATAGAAAATGCCACACTTGGTTGGCCTGGTCTACTGCTATTGAAATAATAATAAAAAAACATGTTAGACCTAGACTCATTAAAATGGTGAGGGAAGCAGGTCTACCTGTGTCTTTGAAGACTAGGCCTCTGACCTACACTGCATTAAAATGGAATTTCAAACAGTGTGTCTATTTCTGCATAACGAGGAAAGACTCCCATGGACCAAGTGGGCTTTCCTCTTCATGAAAGTAGCTCTTTAGGCATATTAAAATGATGAAGTTCTTCTTGCCTGAAAAACACCCTAACTTCATGTTTTCATGACAACTCTGACAATGGAAACACCCTGGCTTCTCTTGGGAAGGAATTTTTCAACTGGGGTGTTGCTACAGAAGATTAATTAATTAGTTAAGTATGTAGCTATCAGAAATAAAACTATACATAAAGGGGAGATGTTCTTGGTCCCTCATATCTGCATACAGAAAGTGTCCTGTTAGAAAATGTACTATGTCCTCCATCATAGATCATCCTGTTGGGCAATATCTATTTGTATTGTGCTGGCCCATATAATGTCCTTGAACCTATCCAACTACAATGAGTTCAATCTGCATTTAGTTAGCCGTTGTCTCCACTCTGTGAGCTAATAAGGAGCAAATATAAGGAAAGGCAAAGCCTTTATATATTCAACTGGAGCAGCAGCTAACTACACATGCCAATAGACTGTATGTCAATATCATATACACCTTTTATTAATATTTTGGCTTTAAAGAGCATCCAAGGAAGCAGTGTATCTTTTATGCTGTTGTATTAGAGGTACCAGCAAATTTCTGCCTGATCCAGAAGAAAAAACTATAAATAGGATTGGTGGATATCTCAGCCGACAGAGCTACAAGAAGTCCAGTTGCTATGACTGAACTTCTGGATGACTGAGAATCTTCACAGATGTGAACACATCTAGCAAGATTAACTCAAAGGTGCAGTGGCTATGGAGGCTTAGGACTAAGCGCAAGCATCTTCAACCAGCAAAATATGCCCTTCTGCTGCAGAACTCACTTCTGCTGGCTTATCTCAGAGAAATGCTTGTTGGGTCATCCTGGTGAGAGAACTCCTCCACTGGCAGATCTTTTGGTGGCTAAGATCTGCCAGCAAAAGAGCCAAAGAGAAAGAAAGAGGGAGGGAGGGAGGTCAAGGGTAGTGGCAGGTGTATTGGTAAGTCTTCAGGATTGTGGTCCAAGATCAAGTACAGGCCTATAGGTACTCGACAACATGGTTATGAGTTACGAGTTCCCCCAGAACCCACCCACAAATTGAGTCTGAATCAAGTTGTCAGTGTAGCATGAATCACACTCAAGAGCAATTCACAACTCATTAGTTCCTAACCCTAGATAGAGGCGCCATGTTACACCAGATTCAAGCCTCCTCTGGCCCAAGTACGATATGGCACAATGCAGGTGGTGGTGGTGGGAATAAGCATCATCTTAAACAATTTTAAACATCTCTAAATTGAGAAAGGTTTAGATCAACACAGCTTCAACTGCTGTGGTGTCAACTCAGCAAACTCCTTGTCATGTTGGTGAATGAGTTTTACACTGTTAGCTCCTTTTTCAAAGACTCCTTTGCTACTTAGTGGAAAGATCAAGCAACTCCCAAAAAGCAGTGAAAGAGGTTTCAAGTATCATTAGACCATTCAGCAAGGTCATTTGAAATGATTTTATTCTCCGGTATAATTCTTATTTTACCCTTGAAACACGGGATGGTGATGGTCATGAATTCATTCTTAAAAATTGTTTTCTTTAAAAGGCTTTTTAAAGGAGCTGGGAAGATGTGACAGCTTGACCTTAACTCAGTGAGTAAGCAGTCCACATGGTATGGGGCCTCATAGTTAACGGGGAGCAGCTGTTTGAATGCTGAGGCTGCAATATTCAAAAAGCTCTTTTCCTACTTGACAAAAACAAACAGGATTATAACCCATACCTATGTGAAACTTTCAGAGTTCATGCCAGAAGCAGAATAGAGCAGTCCATTTAATTTGATAAAGTTATGGAAAACTGATAGTCACTGATTTTTGAAAATAAAGATTGCACCAAATAAAGATCCCATTTGGTGAAAGAAGGCCTAAAGAAGTTGGCAGGAGTTGCAGAGCAGATAGGCATATTATGTTATGTCTAATAATCCCCATCAGCTATTCAGGTTTCTTGTCAATTATACTAATGCTGAAAGGTGAGCAAAGGGACTTCTCAGTAACTTCTAGGACAAGTGGTGGCAGAAACATATATAGTAATAATTTAGAACTGCAAGGTTGGAAGGGACCCAATGGATCACTGAGTCCAGCCCCTGTCAAGGAGGCACAACAGGGAACCAAACTCCGAATCTATGGCTGTGCAGCTAGACACTGAAACCAACTGAGCTACTGCCTTCTCATTTTAGGTCCTTCTGCTGAGTCTTCTGATTCATAGCCTGCATTCTTTGCCAAGAGGAAGATTTCAAAAATTACATGTACAGTATTTGTACCACACTGTCGGGCCATAGCTGTCAAGTCTCCCATATTAGTCAGGATATCACGTTTTTAGGCATCTTTCTCGCCATTGTCCCACAATAGTATTTTCTTGTAAATCTCCTGGATTTTATAATTTTTTAAAAAAATCCTCTGAATGGCATGGGGTTGCTGCATTGGCACTGCCATGTTTGGGGCAGCTATTGAGCATGCTCAATAGGTGGTAGGGGTGGGGATACTGTGAACATGATCCCTTATTTTCAAATCCAAAACTTGCCTCTTTTTTTTTGCAAGTGGGAGCCCCTGCCGAAGGGGAAGAGGAGGGGGAGGGATGCTTTGTTTGGGAGGGGAAGGGCGTGTTGTGTGTGTGTGTGAGGGGGTTTGTGATCCAGAGGGGAAGGGAGAGGGGGGAGGGACACTTTGTGTTTTTGTACATGCGTTTTTGTTTGCCCATATTAGCAGAGAAAACTTTACAGCCATGTGTCAGGCCTGACTAGTACTTGGATGGGTGACCACCAGGGAATACTAGGTGCCATAGGCACCTGGAGTAGGAACTGGCAAACCACTCCAGTATTCCTGCCAAGATACCTCCATGGACATGGGGGTCACAAAGAGTTGGTCACAACTGTAACAACACAACAACCACAAAATCCTACCATTCTAGATCTTGAAAAGGGTACTTTAGAAGGCAATTAGTTACAGTTGTAACTCCAAGGAACAACAAAATGTTTTTTTTATAAAAGTAACTTTCCATTTTCATGTGCAACAAATGTAATAACTTCAGAAAAGAGTCTGAATGCTACAATCCACTAATCTATGGCACAAAACATATTTCTCATCCATTTCAGCTTTATCTCAACAGGGGACGCAATATGAGGGGACACAATATGAGCCAGAATTTGAACCTCCTTCACAGTTTGATGAAGCCACATTAGCATAGCTATACAATCAGAGAGCATTTTACAGTTGCACAAGAAAAGAAACAAGATTATCTTTCATTTTTTAAAAAAGAGGTAAGTCATGTGGTGCTTGCACTCAATCTGAAAACAAGGGTGTGTGATAGTCTTATTTGGCTGCTAAAATCTCACACTCGGAAGTTAGCTTTCTACTCGACACAACTCTTCACCACAACTGGAAATACGAAAAAAAGAAAGTTCCAAAATCATCAGCCAGCTGTTTAGGCCAAGTTTCATTATTTAAAATTCCAAAACTGGGGGCTGCAGGATCTCAGAAGTAGCAGGTTTCAGATTTCACCTCTGGCAGTATTGATTAGAATGTCTCTCCCAAACTTGTTAGATGAGGAACTACTAGTCACTCGGCACCCTGACAAAGGTAGCCTAATAAATGTATCATCTACCCTTGTCTGTACATTATCTTCCATTGACTTATAATCATAAGACAAAATAGTTACACCTTTGTTATTGAAATAATAAATTAGTTACAGGTGTCATGTTAACTTCCAGACTCTAACTGTAATGCACTCTTGCAGATATATGCAGAGGTGGATGCTTTCTAAAAGGTTGATTTTAAAATGTCTAAACAATTTGCTCCAGATTCTCTTCATTTCCATGTTCCATGTTAAGTGAGCAACACCGCAGTATAAGAGCTCTTCATTATGGGCGTCTCATGCTTCTCATGCGGATTAATTGAGCTGTCCTGGTTAGGAAAAATAAACACCACATTGTCCCAATTACCTGTAACCCACACAAACTGCAAATAAGAACTTGATGAAGGACGCATGACAGGCGTTCATTCCAGTCTTTCACGAACTTCCATCTGTCATTAATGCAACTGGCCTGTATCATGGCCGATGCAACCTCAGGGACCAACAGTATTATCAGTAAAGCAATAGTCCTAACATTATGAAATTCTCTTAATATGCTGTTTTTATGTTTGAGATATGAAGGGTGGTATACTGAACAGGCTTCAACATTTGTAGAGTTTAAACAGAGTATGAACAAAAAGGAATGTGCACCATTTGGAGAGAAAAGAATAAGGGCAGATTTATTGTTTGCTTGTGTGTGTGTGTGTGTGTGTGTGTGTGTGTGTGTGTGTGTGTGTGTGTGTGTAAGCTTCCTTTGTGGTGTTCCCCCTCTTCTGTAATAAGCTGAAGTGCCCACTATCATGAGAAGCACACGACAGATGTCTTTCATTTATGAAAACAGAAGGGTTCCTGAAAAGAGGATTTGTTTTTGGTTTCACTGAAGCAGCAAAAAGCCTTGTAAATAAACAATAGTAGATACCCTGCCTACAACCCAAGGCAGGGAGGGAACCTGATATTGATCCTGTGGACATTGGGTTCAAGCTTTGGTCACCTTGGAGATTCTCATTCTGGCTCTTTTGTACAGCCCACCACGAGAGACCACATTTTCATTCCCACTTGCTGTTCAGGGCAGTCAGCAAGGTTTTGATTTCCATTACCTCTAGGTGACTTGCATTGGTAGTTATGGGAAAGGGCAGGAAGGCACTGGGTTTTTTTATTATAAGCCACAGATTTATAAAGGAACATTGACTGAAAAATGAAAATAAATATAAATATAGCAAGTGCTAGGAGCCATGAGTTAGATGGTTCTATCACAATCCCATCTCTTTTTAAAAAAAACATTTCATTTAGGAAGGAGCAAGAATGTTTCCCAAATATTGTACAGATTATAAAGCAATAATATTGCATGTTTTTCCTTGTTTCTATGTGATACCTACTGCTGTACTGCTAAACTTGTCCATCTCTGTTTGCAACATGGAAAAGTTTGAAGACATTCTGAACCATTTAGGCTTAGAATCTGAACCACAAACCGAGGTGGTACAAATAAGTTTCTTGAATGTTTACTTCCTTAGTTTTCAAGTCAAGACTAGGGGAATGTAACAGCAGGGGGGGGGGGAACTGAGCAAGCCATGGTCGCCTAAGTTTCTCTGTCAAAAACACTGTGCCAAGATGGGCATGTGCAAACCATATTACCCGTATATACTTGAGTATAAGTCGACCCGAGTATAAGCCGAGGCCCCTAATTTAACCCCCCAAAACTGGGGAAACGTATTGACTCAAGTATAAGTCTAGGGTGGGAAATGCAGCAGGGCCTGGCAGCTCCTCCTTTGTGAGCTGGGGGAGTGGTGTGTAATGTTTAAAATGATTTTTATCCACTGATGCAAGTGCTTGGGTCAGTGACTAAAAGTTATTTTAAACATCGCACACCGCTCCCCTGTGATGCAGAGGGGGGTCATGGGAAGTGGCACACAATGTTTAAAATGCCTTTTAGCCACCGACCCAAGCACTTGCCTCAGTGGCTAAAAGTATTGACCCACATATAAGTCGAGGGCCCCTTTTTTTCAGCCCAAAATTAGGGCTGAAAAACTAGGCTTTTATTCAAGTATATACAGTATTTGCCATGTGGCACGTGACAAGCTCATGAATCTCTGTATAGGTCAGTGGTGGTGAACCCTCATTACTCCAGATGTTTTGAAGCACAACTCCCACAGTATTTTGTCACTGGCAATCTTGGCTCAGAATTCTGGGAGTTGTGGTCCAAAACATCTGAGGTGCCAAAGGCTCACCACCACTAGTATAGGTCAAATAGTGAAACTTTCAAAACTGCTTCCAGGGGAGCATGGTCCCACTGCATGAGAACCATCCTAATAAAAGTTCCACAATGCAGGGATGCAAGGCTTAGAAGCCATTACATCAGGCATGCCCAAACTTCAGCCCTCCAGATGTTTTGGACCACAACTCCCACAGTCCTTTGCCATTGGCAATACAGGCTTGGAATTCTGGGAGTTGTGGTCCAAACCATCAGGAGGGCCGAAGTTTGGGTATGCCTGCATTACATGGATAGCAACCCAGTTATTTCCTTAATGATAATATTGATAACTAGCAGTTGAATATGTGGCTTAAATTAGGTCATCTTCAGACAGAGTGGTCTATTTTATTTATTTATTTATTTATTTCTATACTGCACTGATTTTCCCAAAGGAACTCTGGGGGGTTTAAATAGAAATCAGCAGATAAACAGTAATCAAATATAAACAGGCAAATAATAAATCAAAGCAATAGCAATCAAGAACAATAATGCATAAAAATAGCAGAGAGAGCAAAAAGGCAAGTGGCACCAAAAAACAAAACAAAAAAGAAAAGAAAAGAAAAGAAAAGAAAAAGAAAAAGAAATCCCAAGGATGACAGAAACAACATCATGGCACAGGAGAGAACAAGGCAAACATTAACGATTATCAAATACTTCTTTTAAAAGTCAGGTTTTTAATGCTTTTTAAAAACGGTAATGGACTGAGCTAGGCAAGTCTCGCTGGGTAGTTTATTCCACATGGCTGGGCCAGCCACTGAGAAGGCCCAATTGCAGGTGATAACCTTACAGGCCTCTCTAGGGGTAGCCACTCGGAGCCAGAGTGCCAGCTGTGCTCTGGTGGGCTGGGCCAGCACTGACCTTTGGGAGATCCGCTCTGCCACATACTCAGGACCCAAGCCACGGAGGATTTGGTAAACCAAAACCAACACCTTGAACTTTATTCGGGAGGCAACAGGTAACCAGTGCAAGCGAGCTAGAATTGAAGTGATGCAATCAAACCTTCCCACACTAACCACCAATCTGACTGCCGCATTCTGCACCCGCTGCAATTGCCGAGCAAGGGTCAAGGGAATCCCCATGTAGAGAGTGTTACAACAATCTATCCTCAAGATGACCAGTGTCTGCACGACTGTCCTTAAGGAATCCCCATCAAGGTACGGGCAAATCTGGTCTATATGTTGAGGACAATTTTTTTTACTAGACAATATTTTAAAAGCAAGGTATAAGTGATAGATGCAGGGCCTGTCATGAATCTAAAGCAGTGGTGGCCAAACTTCGGCCCTCCAGATGTTTTGGACCACAACTCCCACAGTCCTTTGTCACTGGCAACACAGGCTTGGAATTCTGGGAATTGTGGTCCAAAACATCTAAAGAAACAATGGCCTAATATAGCATCAGTGGATTACGTTAGCAAGTATAGTCAAGCTGCAAATACTGTTTTTCAGAAATCCAAATCTTGTGGATTACTCTTGTTTGTCCCTTCATGTCATACATTTGAGCCACCTCGAATTTTAATCCTGTTGTTGCAGATAACAAAACTTGCAGCCAAGAATTTGAGAGAGAGTTTTTCAGTGAACAAAAGAGGAACAAAATGAAAGATCAATTAAGGAGAGTGAAAATAAATAGGTTTTATTTGGTCAGTGATACAGAAGCAAAATTGGGCTCAGAAAGAAAGAAGTCAGTTATGATGACCTATAGTGAATAACTGTTGGTCATGCTGATAGGGAAAAAAATTAAAGCATCACTTTTTGAAATGTCACCATGGCAGTCACTAGGGTCATGGGATCAATCCAGGAGGATTAAGGATAGAATGTGAAAAAAGAGTTAAATATATAGATATTGAAAACCATGTTATAGATAATAACCCTCGGTTGTTTGGGAGAGATTTGTGGTTATAGTTGCCTACAGCACCAGGAACAATGTGCCAAATCACCAACAACAAGGGAAAGAGGGGATTTCTAAAATAAAAGCTGCACTGCATTAGTGCTATGAGATAATTTACACAATTCCCACTCACTCTAATCCAGTCAATTAAATTGCATTAACCAAACTGAATGAAATAGAACCTGCAGCTGGAGCCCTCATCTGGATTTATGGGCAAACATCCAGTTTATTGTCCCTCTGTTGAAACAAACTATCTATGAAAACTTAATTAATTATAGTAGTTTGTTTGTGCACTCAGGCTCAAGAACACTTTTCCAAACAGAAAAAAATGAGTTTTAAATATTGATATTCTAATAACATAGAGGATTCCGAATCTTAAATGTACAGTAGAAGTTGGCTTTCTGCATGGGACATCACTCCTTCTAGTTGAATTTAGGGCCTTTTTACACGACCCCTAAGATCCGCTGGCCACTTAAATTCGGACCAGAGATCTTAGGGGTTCGTCGCTCTTCCTCTGTCTTCCTCTGTCCCCATCCCCCTCGGCACTTCCTGGTTGCTGGCTGCCTGAGGGACGGAGAAAAAAAGAAAGAAAAGAATTCCTGTTTACCTCCGTTTTGTTCCCAGCAGCATTCAGATCTCTTAAAGGGGCGGGGCGCAAAAAAAGAACAAACAGAAGCCAGGAGAGCCCCGCACTCACTATCCTTACACCGGATCAAATATTTGTCACCATCAAAGACCAGGTACAAGAAAACTGCTGTTTGGTCGCGCTAAAGTGGGCGGGGTCGCACTTAATTGTCTGCAAAGTCCGGAGCTGGTGGGTAAACATTTTTAAGGTCCAGACCTTGCAGCCATTTGCGGCGGAGCTTTAGGGGTCGTGTATAAACGCCCTTTGTTGAGTTAATTTAGTTTAGTTACTATGTCCCAATAGCCAACATTTGTAATGTTACTTTTTATTTTTCTCGTGATATTTTGTCAAGTTTTTTCAATTTATGGCAAAC
Source organism: Phrynocephalus guinanensis (assembly GCA_037367245.1). Taxonomy (NCBI): domain Eukaryota; kingdom Metazoa; phylum Chordata; class Lepidosauria; order Squamata; family Agamidae; genus Phrynocephalus; species Phrynocephalus guinanensis. The sequence goes on along the minus strand of CM074738.1, from coordinate 80,392,771 downwards.
CAGGGAATTAATGGCCTTCAAAACACCCTGCATTAACAGTCTTGACCAGGTCTTGCAAACTACAGGTCATTGCTTCCCTTATTGAGCCAACAGATCCCATGTTTAGTCTTCCAGATTACCTACTGCCTTCCATTTCCCCAAGCATAATCATCTTCTCTAAATGTTGTCTTTTTGTGATATATATAGAACCAAGAGCTGCGGGTGTGAACACCACCTGGGTGCCAATATTGGTTTTGACAAGCCTTGTTGACCCTGAGGCAGCCCCATGTCTTATCTTATTTCCTAGCTGCTTTGAGCATTCTACATTGCTCTCTTCCTGTTTGAGCTTACAGTTTCTTCTTTCCTGTTAGAGACAGAATTGTTTTTTAGTCTTTACATTTTAATCTCTCCCTTCTTCCATAACTGCTACCTGTCTCAGGCAACAGCTACCTGCATTCTCCCTCTTGGATGAAACTGGACCTGAAAGCTGTCCCTCTGTTTTTTTTCTGGGTAAGTGAACTAGAGATGGGCATGAATCAGATCAACTGTGATTTGTTTTGATTTGTGATTTGGCAAGGTTTATGAACTTTTTCTTATGAATTAATGAATCACTTCAGTGATTCATTTTTGCATTTACAACACGATAAAATGCCCCCAGCACCTAGAGACACCAAAATTGGTGTGTGTGTGTGTGTGTGTGTGTGTGTGTGTGTGTGTGTGTGTGTGTGTGTGTGTGTGTGTGTGTGTGTGTGTGTGTGTGTGTATGTGTATTTATTTATTTATTTATTTATTTATTTATTTATTTATTTATTTATACAGCTTATATACCGCCCGTCTTCCTGAAAGGAACTCCGGGCGGTTTACAATAAATGTACAGACAACAAATTAAAACAACAACTGAAATAAGCAATAAAACAAAATGGCTGCAGCAGAAGGCGGGACTAAAAAAGAAAGAGAAAAAAAATTGTGTCACCCAAACGCCTCCCGGAAGAGAAGGGTTTTCAGCGCCTTCCGGAAGGCAGGCAGGGACTCTGCAAGGCGCACTTCTGCTGGTAGGTGATTCCATAGGGTTGGGCCAGCCACAGAGAAGGCTCGGGTACGGGTGGAAGTTCTCCGAGCCTCCCTAGGCGTGGCCACACGCAGCATGTGCGCCCGCGATGACCTAGTCGGACGGGCCGAAGTTGACCGCTGGTCGATCCGCTCCGTCAGGTAGCCAGGTCCTAGGCCATGGAGAGTTTTGTAAACCAAAACCAGGACCTTGAATCTAATTCGGGCTGCAACGGGCAACCAGTGCAGACGAGCCAAGACTGGGGTGATGTGCTCGAATCGACGCACACCAGCCACCAGTCTGGCTGCTGCATTTTGGACCCGCTGCAAGCGCCGAATGAGAGTCAAGGGCAACCCCATGTAGAGCGCGTTACAATAGTCCAGTCTAGAGATCACCAGCGCCTGGACCACAGTTCTGAGGGAGTCCTCATCCAGGTACGGACGAATCTGGGCAATACGCCGAAGATGGAAAAAGGCAGCCCTGGACACAGCGGACACCTGGGCTACCAGGGTGAGCGCCGGGTCCAGGACTACGCCCAGATTTCGGACACAGTCCGATGGCCTGAGGGAAACACCCTCCAAGGTGGGATACGGGCCACCGTAGCTGGATGAGGAAGCCCCAAAGAACATGACCTCGGTCTTATCGGGGTTGAGTTTGAGCCTGTTAGCCATGGTCCATTCCATGACTGCGCCCAGACACTGATCGAGGGTCCGGACAGCCTCATCTGCAGCGGTAGAAAAGGAGACATAGAGCTGCGTGTCATCAGCGTACTGATGGCAGCAGACTCCATGCCTCCTAATGACCTCAGCCAGCGGCATGATGTAAATGTTGAACAGCATGGGAGAGAGAGACGACCCCTGTGGAACCCCACAAGGGAGTATCCAAGGGGCCGACATCTCGCCCCCATGCTGAACCTGCTGGGGACGGTCCCCAAGGAAGGACCGGAACCAACTGTGAACAGTGCCCCCGATCCCAACCTCGGAGAGCCGATCCAGCAGGATACCGTGGTCGACGGTATCAAAGGCTGCTGACAAATCCAGGAGGACCAACAGGGAGGAGCACCCCCTGTCGGCCCTCTGGATGAGGTCATCTTGCAGAGCGACCAAGACTGTCTCGGTCCCCCGACCAGGCCTGAACCCAGACTGGAACGGATCCAGGGCATGCTCGGCCTCCAGATAGGATTGAAGCCGGATCGCGGCCACCCTCTCGATCACCTTGCCCATAAAAGGAACGTTAGCGATCGGGCGAAAGTTGGATAATTCGCCCGGCGCTAAGCTCGGTTTCTTCAGGATGGGCTTTACCACGGTCTCCTTCAAACGGGAAGGGAAAATCCCTTCCCTGAAGGAGGCCGTGGCGATGATCGAGGCCCACCCTGAGATGTTCGTGGCAACTGCTTTCATAAGCCATGAAGGGCAAGGGTCGAAGGGGGTGGACGCGGGCCGGCAATGGGCAATAGCCCTGGAGGCCTCAAGAGAGGTGACAGACCCAAACTCAACCATGCGAGGAGACCGAGGGGGCACAGCCGCCGGGGATGCCGAGAGTGGGCTATGGCAACAGGATTCGAAACCGGAACGGATGGCCTCTATTTTCGATCGAAAAAAGGCTGCAAAGTTCTCACTACTGAAATCAGTAGGAGGAGGCCTAGTCAGTCCAGGATTAGTGAGGTCGCGAACCACACGGAACAATTCCGCTTGGCGGTTCGAGGCCTCACTAATTCTCCGGGTGTAATAAGATCTTCTAGCCACCCTGAGCGCATGAACATAGCGCCTGGACTGAGCGATGACTGCAGCCTTCTTGATAGCCGTCCGGTTCTTCCTCCAGCTGCGCTCCAGCCTCTTCCGTTCATGCTTCATCGCTCGGAGCTCTTCCGTGAACCACGGAGAGGAACGGGCTCTGCAGCGGATGAGGCGCCTAGGGGCGATCTGGTCGACAGCTCGTGATGTTTCGTCGAACCATTGATCTACCATAGAGTCAACCAGATCGTCAGCCAGTCCGCCAGGAGGCTCCCCGAGGACTTCCCGAAACCGATCAGGGTTGAGGAGTCTACGGGGGCGAGCCCAAACAGCGGGCTGAGGGTCCCCGCGGGGTGGGGCGGCGATTGATACAGAGAAAGACAGCAGGTGGTGGTCTGACCATGACACGGGGGTGGGAACAAGGTCCCACACCCTCAGACACGAGTCCTCAGACATGTGCATGTATGTGTATGTGTATTTGTATGTGTATGTGTGTGTGATGTCATTACGGTTGTGACCGACTCTTAGTGACTCCATGTCCATGGGGTTTTCTTGGCAGGAATACTGGAGCGGTTTGCCAGTTTCTACTCCAGGTGCCTACAGCACCTGGTATTCCCTGGTGGTCACCCATCCAAGTACCAAACAGGGCCGACCCTGCTTAGCTTCCGAAATAAGGCAAGATCGGAGGTGCTTAGGGCATCGGGGTAGCTTCACCCAACTCTCCTCTACAAGCCCTGATGAATTTTGGGATCCAGGTGTCCATGGTATAGCCTGAAAGAGTCCCCCTCACCAGGAAAGTGCCCCCAGGGCACCTAGAGATACCCAAAGTGCAGATAAGCTTATCCCAACTGTCCTCTACAAGCCTTCCATGGGCTTGTAGAAGATTTGGTTTCGGACATCTAAGTTATACACCAGCAAAATGCCCCCACCCCTGGAAGGTGTCCGTTAGCAACTGGCTTCGGCAAATCCCATCTTCACCATACTTGAAGTGACTAAAGAGGAGAATCAGAGGAGGCATCTCTGTCAGTTTGGTACCTCTAGGCACCTGGGGGAAACTTTCAGATATGCAACTGAAACATATTTCCAATCTGTATTATACTTTCCCTCTCAAAAGGGAATATCTGTGATACAGTATTTACTGTAACATTGGCGGTTACTTCACGTCCTACCTCATTCCGCGATTACGTTCGTTCCGTGACAGCGTTGTTCATGGTCAAGTGATTTTGTCCCTGTTCAGTCCCTGTTTTTGTTTACCCATGGGTGTGATTACTTGTATCATGACAACTGTTACTTCACATCCTTGTTTTGTGACAACTACTGGATTTCCCTGGCTTCGTTTAGCCTTTAAAAAAAATTGTTGGGCTTCCGTTTTTTGATATTTTGAATCCTCGCTGCAGGAGGAGCCGGGTGAGCCAGGCAGCTGCAACATCGCCACATGCCGTGGGTGAGCGGTGGCGGCGGGGGGCCGAGATACCCTCACCCTGAACTCAGCAGTGTGCGGGCTGGCAGGCGAGCAGGCAAGGAGAGCTCAGCCCTGCCTCCAGGACCCGAGGAAGATGGACCTATGCCTGACAGTAGCTCTCTGCCTGTCCCTGCAAGAGCCGCCTTCTCCTGCAGGGATAGGCAGGCAGCTGAACCTGGCCTGGCACAAGAGTTCCAGTCGGCTTTCTCGGTTGTTGGAGTTCCTAGAGCGAAAGGGGGAAACAGCCATTGCCGTTACTTCATGTCCCTTGTCTCAGAACAGGAACCGGGAACAAAGTGTAACAAGAATTCCCCAGCCCAGGGGCAGGTATGGCTTGTCACGCTCTGTTCCCGGTTCAGGGGGCGTGGTCAAGACAAGGTTCCGCTGCCATGCTATGGATGTGAAGTAAGTTTTTTTCGTACCTTCTCAAGCGGGACAGCAAAGAGGGATGAGAGGGACGTGAAGTAACGGCCATTGATGACATATTTAAAAATGAAGACATCAAGTAAACTGGTAATCTATTGTTTGCTGCACTGCTAATGAACTGGAGTCACTAGTATCTCTGAAAGGAAACTATGGAGGTGAAAACTGGTGCTTAATGCTTTGTTCTTTCAGCACTGAAAACTCAACAAATAATGTTATTTTCAAAGAAAATCAATGGAAGCAAGATGGTGGTGGTGGGGGAACCACTGTAATCTCACATGCCTTCACTGGTATGCATAAAGAAGCTAGTGATTCTATCTAAAATTGATCTGCCCTGCTTAGGTTGACTCACTGAAATCTATTCAGCAATGCATTCTGTGCTTTGTCTGAAGTCTAAGCCTGCAGTTTTCACTACATCCCAGGCTTTTATGGACGTGAAGTAACCGCCAATGTTACAGTAAATACTGTATCACATCCCAGCAGGCATGTGACAAAACTCCTAATGGGAGATACCAGCCACTCTGCGGAGTTAGACCAGTCTTGCTTTCTCCAGGACTTGCTGAGTCTGCCAGGATTAGGGGATGGCAAATGATGACATGTCATGTGTTCTTTTCATAGTGCTCTATGTATATTGTGCTGTATGAATTTTTACAAAGGATATGTTGGAAAAGTGACAACAAATCCTCAGGAGATGTAAAAAATAAAACCCATGTCTGGTGCTGTCTGCATTTGCATATGACCTGCTGCTTTTGCAAAATCTTCTTAGTGTCACCCACATAATACTCTCGGTAAACTACAGCCATGGTAAAGATATTAATTCTCTAAGCATCTTTAGTACATTTACATAAGCATAGGCATTACCTAAGCTTCAATGTGAGTTAGTTATTTACCCACTGTGGTTGCTGGCTTGCTATACTATAAAATAGTAGGCATATTTATGTTTTAAATAATTATTTCCATGTTAATTTGCATATTCTTTTTATCTGCATTTTCATTGCCATAACATTTGACAGAAGACAATGATGTATTCTAGAATTTGAAAGTTATGTATTCCAGCAAAAAAAAGTCACTATTTATTTTGCTCCAGAATCTTTGGAAGTTTTGTCCAAATGGAGGTTACTTGACAAATTCATGGAAGCTGTTCATCAGCTATTCAGCAATGAAATACAGTGCCTGTCTTCAGGGGTGGTGGCTTAATCTACAGCTGAATAAACTGTATCTTTGTAATTATGAAATAATTCACGCTTTGGAGGGGAATGAAACACATTGCAGTGTCAATAGAAAGCATGTTTGAAAAACAAACAAATAAAACAAACAATTAAAAAGAGAAACATATTGTTCAGCTTTATTCTTTGTTGTGAACTTGTGATATCTGCAGATATGTTTTCAAAGTATTTTTAAAAAGTGAATCACCAGGAATCCGAAGTGGTACAGCCCACCAGGAGGAAATCAGATGACCCCCTAGGCCCATAAAATGGTGTGTATTTGTGTGTGAGAGAGTGATAAGGCATTGGTTCACGAACAGGGGCAGGAGGAATAATTCCATTTCCAGGAGAAGATTTGCATTAAGAAAGTCTTTTAAAAACCCACCAGATTAAACACATTTCTGTGATTGATACAGTGGCTGACTTAAAAAAAAGATAAAGTATTTGTGCTTATTTTCATTTTAAAATGATTTTTCCACTAAATGTTGGTGTTTATCCTATTTTTATTTTTACCCTAAAATTGAAATGGGATTGTTGATGGTAAAAAAGTGGAAGGATAGTTTGAGCGTTTCATTTAAAAAACATTCAAGTTATTGCTGACCAGTTCATAGCTAGATATGACAAGCAGAATGAGAAAGTAGACGCATAAGACTTGAAGCCAGTTTTTGTTGCCCTGTGCCTCACCCAATGCCACTACTCTTGTTTGTGAACAGCTGTAAAGGTGTGTGTGTGTGTTGAGGGTGTGTGTGTCTGTCTGTGTGTTGAGGGTGTGTGGGGGGCAGAAGGATGGATGAATGTGAGTATATGGGTGTCTTCTCAAACATATATGGATGTACTATGTGTTTGAACACAAGCTGTTACATACACCAGTAAAAGTCATAAAAGCCTACACTGCTCCCAGCTACACCTCTCTTCACTTCCCATCTACACATTAAGGATGCAGTAGAAGCCCAGCTGGGGCCGCCACCTGGTGAAGGAGAACATTTGACTTGGTCAAGTTGAACATTTGACTATGAACCAAATTGGCAAAGGGAGGCAAAATGTTTTCCCTGACTCTACCTACATTTATCACGGGATATTTGGGCTGATTAATTAAGGATGGCACAACATGCTTCTGTAGGTTGAACAATGTAGCAAGGCTACATTCAAGATTGAGGGAACATGATTACAAAATAACTATTGCGTGGGGGAGAGGTATTCTCTAGGCATGGCATTCTGGGATGGGAGGAAGAATATATTTCAGGGCACTTGAATCACACATAAGGATACACTGAAAATTCTTTTTAATAAGAATATTACCAATAATTGCAAATTCTGTTGACTGAACTTGAAAATAACCAATGTGGTATGTATTTTGTGGGTTCAGCTTGAGTTTGATTTCCAAGATATTTTTAGTACACCATACTAATAATACAGTGCCAATTAATGCAGTATCTACTAATGCTGTAAGATGTCCCTCTAGTCCCTGTTCTCAATACTTGAACAATTGTACTGAACTGAATATTATCCCTCATTACTGTAAACCACCTTGGGTCCTTTTACAAGAAGAAAGTTGGAGTAAAAATACTCTTAAAAAAATAAATAAATAAAAAATAAGTTGAGTCCTGCTTGTGAGAACCCTAGTCATGGTATTCTAGGTACAGACTATTCAGAGATGATTATGATTCCCTTCTTCTCTGAGGACACCCTGGCTTCCTGAAGGCTACATAGACTCCATCCTATCCCAGGTGGCACTGTGAGGAACTGGCCTCTCAGCTTCTGGATCTAAAGTCATGTTGTACATAATTCACTGTGCCTCCGGCACTCTGATTTTAGCATTGTATCATCCTTGTCTAGAAACTGGAACTCTAACTTTCGTTGTTTAAATGCAATGAAATAATTGCAGCAACTCAATCTGTTGTCATTTCCCCCCTCCCCCTTTCAATATAGAATGGGTACATTTGGGGCCTCTTCATGTTGTTGGACTCCTTCCACCCTTCCCTACTAGCTAGAAGGGCCAATAATCAGGAGTTATGGGAACATGCAGCCAACAACACCTGAAAAGCTACAAGTTCTTTGCCCATGATACAGTCACTTGTCCTTCATTACCTGTTGAGGCTACATAACAGCCGGAAGAAGAGTATGGATAACCCTAAGCAAATGTGGAGCCAGGAAGCACAGCTGCTACATCCCTTGACATTTTCTGGCATCTGGTGACTTGGGCATTTCAAAGAATAGGCACTGTCTCCAGGAAAGAGCTGGGGAACCCATGTAACACCAGCTGGAATGAAGAATCAATGACTCTTGTATCACAACTATTTTTTTCCTGAACAAGAGCATTATAACAGCTTATGATGAAAATAAAAAAAAACATCCAATTAAAGATTCCATGGCCAAGGATAAATCTGATCAGGCAAATGAAATTATGAAATGCAACACATTTAATATGCTAAGAAGCTGGATGACAGCTGAAACACTTCTGGTATTTTGTGAGAAAATTTATAGTTCTCACCATATGGGAGGGACCATAACCCTGTGTAGCAAAATACAATAACTAGGGAGAAATATAAACAAACGTTAAGACCCAAGGCTGCTTCAGATCCATCCACTATTTTACAAAATCTGTAGTGTTGCTTATAAATTTTATATAACATATTCTCTTTACAGAATCCTTTTGTTTCTCTTTCCTTGGCACCTTTAGACACTGCAACTGGTGGTTTTTTTTGGGGGGGGGGGACCATCCCTTGGTTTTTATCTTTGACCTGATTTCAAACTCTCCTCTGTCAAATCACTTGCTAAAACAAAAAGGCAACTGGATTTATTTTCTAGTTAGGTCAAAATGTTTCATTATTCATCCACTCATTCAGTGTTGAAGATGTACACCTATTGGACAGGAAGATAAGTGGTTCAGAGAGGGGTCTGGGAGCCCATAGTTATTGCTCAGCTTATGTATTAATATATTCTTAAGAGATATGGAAAAAGCTTTACCTATGGTTATATGGTTTGTATAACTCTCTCTACATTTCAATCATGTGTCTAGAGTCGAACAAGAGTCCCTCAGCACCATCCTCTTTCTCATGAATTCAGATAAACAGGAATATGTCAAAAATTATAATAATCATGTCCCTTCATTTCTTCTCACTGGCTGTTTTCCTAGCATTTCCTCTTTTTCTAAACTCCTCAGTTTATGGCAAGTAATTAATCACTCGTGCACCCCTGCAGAATGTATTGATTCTCTCCCAACCTTTCTGGCACAGCCTTTTTTCTCTGGTCCAGATAAAAGATGAAATGGTGACTGTGTCTTTTCTGCTTACAAATACATCATACAACCCTGCATAATTTAATGACACATTTTGTTGTGATTTTCAGGAATATTAATATGTCTTATATAGTATTTCTATTTCTACTGCAATGTGGCACTCCACTTCCTTCCCATGATATCAAACTAAGTCTAAAACAGTCAAAACATAGTTACCTGAGGTAAAAGATGCCCTCTTTATTTCCAAATTCAACTGTCCTGCAGCTGTACATTTAGCATTCATGATAGATCGGTGTCATGCACCACACCTGAGGGCAGCAGTAGTCTAGTTTAAGGGGGAACATGCAGTACAGACATTTCTGCTTCTACATGCACCCATTCAATGTGGCTTTTGATTCATTCTCCTTTATCACAAGGAGCACACCAAGTGGGGCCAGAAACAAATATCTTAGTAAGGATTTTTGAGATGTAACTCTGCTTCCAAATGGTTTCAGCACAGCAGTTTATTTTTAAACAGGAAAATGAGAAATTGCTTGAAAAACTGCATTTATTGAATAGGAAAATGGAAAGCAGATTCTGATGGGTGTGCAGATTTTAGAAACATGAGAATGTTCTTTTGTTTTCTACCTAGGGCCCCTTTGTATTTTCAAGTGCAAACTCCCACTCGGTGAAATCTCCAGTCTAGTCTAGAATGGAAATCAAGCTACTGTCTTTGTGGAAGATATATTTGTACCTTTACTCGCTTTTTTCTGATTTACATATTACATTTTACTCATGAGAAAAGCATAAACTATCCCCCCTCCATACAAAGAATCCCCAAGTGGGTAAAGATAAATGTAGGCTCTCTGAAAATTTTGCTGTAGAGTAAGTATGATGGATATGCCAAGAAACCCACAGATCAGATCTGATATAGAACATAACATGCAGCTCTGAAAGGATAATAACTATAAAATCTCCCCACCCACTTATATAAATATACACATTGACAGAGAGACACAGAAAGCCTTTTGATTTACACCACTTGTTTTGGGGCTGGGATAATCTATGGAAGACAGCTGGGCAAACAGCTGGCTTCATGTTCAGTTGTGAGAGAATCAGTGTGCCATTAATTAATAGACAATAGTCTAATTTACAAAACTCTCTTGATCACATCGTTGTTATCATGGTATCATATATGTGTTTGCTGTAATCCTTAAATATTCAAGTATACCAAGTCATGGCCTGCATTTTGGAGTGAATATAGTCACTTGATTTTAATATGCCTAAATGCCTATGCGTACCATTTCAGTATGCAGAGAAAGATGGACTAGTTGAAAATCCAGATTTAACATATAGTCCTCTAAGGGGCATAGGAATCTCTGTACCCATTGTCTGTGAAAAAGAGAACCCTATCATGTGGAGTTTTCTGAAGTCTTTCTCTGTAAAACCTAAGGGATCAGTTTCTTTTGCCTGATGCTTGGATGTGGTATTTTCTTTTTGGCTATAATTGTATAATGTGGAGGGTTATTTCCCTCTTGCACCTCCCCTGCATGCTGAAACAATACAAACTGGTCAATCAAACAAAAAAATTAATCCAACAATTATTTTGATGTCGGTCCCTTACACACAATTAGATTGGCCTTAGATTCCCCAATTCCCTGGGGCAGAACTGTCTCTCCTCTAGTTAAATGTTTGGAATAACTGAGCACTTTCAAATTGTAACAATTCTTTATTCACAATATAAAGGAAACAATACCCTTCTTTTTAATTTTGTAGAATATGATTTGCAGATAGAAAGAACTATTGTGTAGATCTCACAAATACCTCCCAGGCCATCAGTCCAAGAATTTATAAGAGTAAATTGCCTTTTAATCCACACTAAATTAGATTTCAATTAATAAGGACCCTACACTCCAGTTTCCTTTTCTGATCAACAGCTAATGGAAAAGTACATTTGGACTTTCTTAAAATTAGAAAACAAATCCTACAATGTGTGCTTTATGCATAAATGGAACTACAGTGAAATTAACAGGATTTCAGCCTACATTTCTTCAGATATATTGATAAATTTAAAAATATAAAAAGTCTGTCTGAAACACATAATAAAATATTAGTAAATGTCATCAGAAGCCTGTTTCCCCCTGAAATGCTCATGAGATCAAAATGAAAATAGCAATAGACAATAATAAATAATTCTGGTCTACAACTGCACTCAGATGTTGTAAGTTCCAGTTCTTACATGTTGGGGTCTCCCACACACACTTGAATGTTGTTGATTACTGGGTCTTGATGCATTCCTTCCTATTCTTCTTCTATCTGGTTTTTAAATTTCCTGTTGACAATGGATTATTGAGTTCACATGCAATTCTCTTCATTTTAAGCTTCTCCATTTAAATGCTGCCAATAACTCTTTCATGCCTAATGGTACACTTGAGAGCATGATAGTAGGATTTCTGGATCATATATATGACTGCTTGTCTGTTGTCCTCTGGATTTTAAATTTGCTGCCCAATGTGGCATGAAGGGGGGATGTTACAAGGGTCAGTTTTTCACTGAACCTGTCAAAACATCAGGAAGTTGCAAATGTTGATTTAAACAAATTGCTTTATTTACATATGGAGGATAATATTCTACATGCTGTCTTGCTCCATGGAAAGGTATAGCAAACAGTACTCAAAGTATTAAAAGGACTTTTAAAGTGAATATAAGCAGGTCCTCATAGGTTGAGGGGTGATTTAAAACATTAGGTTTAACAGTAGAGACCTGTTTGAGAGAGAAATAACATGGAGTTCAAGTTTTTATTGATTCTTTGAGAATGCACAGGTGTGAGTCGCTCAACAAATGTGTAAATCACCTATTGTATTGGGACAGTCTCCCTACAGTCAGGGGTGGTTCATGGGCCAAGCTGGAATCCATCACCCTAAATTTCAGCATGAAGGGCACCCCATTCCCATGCAGGCCTACACTCATGATTAAATTTTTTTGCAATAACTATGGGTTTCCCAGTGTGGGGTAGTGGATAAAGTGACAGATTTGCACTCTGGAGACCAGGATTGGAATCCCAACTCGTGGAGTGGAATTTGCAAAAACATTCCTTAAATATCTCACTTATCTTAAAACCTTATTACAGTAACCTAAAAATTGGTAATTTCATTCCTCTCATGGTGTAAATGCAGCCTTTCAGTTCCTTTTAAAGGCACAAATCCTATACAGGGAGGTAAATAATTATACTTTCACCTATTTTGCATGCTCAGGTGAGAAGGCAGGCGTGAGGGGAATGTGTTTGGTACTACCCTAGCTGATAGCATTCTGATGTCTTTTAAAAATACAAACTCCAAAGTAACTATTTCGTTATTTCTCAGAAATGGGAAATTGTAGCATCTAACTGTTTGATGATGGACCTATACGTATAACTAACATTCCAAACTTTGTGTTCTGCCACTGAGCAGTAGTCATTCCTCATAATTAATGTAGACCACAGAGTAAGTTAGGTTGTGATATATATCTGAGGGAGCATTCGGCGGGAGCATTTTATGCCCCACAACTGTTCAGAATCATTCAGCAGGAACTATACCACCGGATTTTCTACTTCTTTATCAATCATACTTTCTTTTATCTGTCTGGAATATAAAATCAGTGTCTCTCTCCAAAAAAAAAAAAAACCACCTTGCAGCTTCCTGATGTTTTGGCCTTTATAAGCTGCCAGCTGTAATTTTATTTTGCCTGACTAGTCAACTGACTAGAATTTCTGCAATTATCTAGATTTTCTACAATTACCTACATACAGTGCCCTCCTTACTTTTTCCAAATAATGCATAAGTATTGATTTATTCAACAAAAAACTGTGGGAATGTTTAAAACATTCCCCATAGCCTGTTTGTCAAATGATTATGTGTGTCCCCAATTTAAAAAGTCTGAATGCTTTTCTAAAATAATATATGTGACAAATTCTCCAGCACAACTTTAATGTAGCAAATTGGTGTGTAAAAGAATTAGCCATCCAGCTCTGAGCTTGATGTGATTTCATCTCTTTAAAGAAGGAGGGGAAGGAAGGAAGAAAGGAAGGAAGAAGTATTTTGTCATTGATTTCTATAGCTTCCTTGAAATGTCAGAGGAATTAAAATGAAGCTACATCCCATTAGTAGAGAGTTTGCTTATTATAAAACTCATTAGAGATCCATATTTGACTCCAGTCCTTCAGCTATTGAAATTATCTTCCCTGAACACTGTGGCTCATTTGTCCTAATCAAAATTTCACTTACCTGAAAAGGATTGTGTACAATCACAGTTTGTGATATAACAAAGAAGTGCTGTTCCATTTGAACGATGCCTTTAGCAATGTCATCAAGGTGAAGTATGTGTAACTGAAATCAATGTCTATTGTCTCCTCTTTTTTTTTACTGCTAACATCACTTCCCTCTTTCATCTCTTGATCCATTTTGATTTTTAGCTTGTAATGTGCCCTCTTGTACTTTGTGATGTTCCAGGCACATCGCTTTTGAAGTGCTTGAGTTGTAATCAGTTATGAAATATCCTGTAATTATTATTTCACTAAGGAGTCGAACATATAGTTATCCTTTTAAAAATTATTTTATTTTTTTAAATTATTTTTTTCATATTGATAGTACTATTGCTTACATAACTATCAATAATAACCATTACTATTTTGATGTCATTGTGGCAATAATACAGCAGTACAGCAAACACATGTGCTGGGAAAAGTGCTCCAGTTTCTTTTTAATACTGTTGTTGCTAGTGTTAAATTTCCTTGGACTTCTTTTGCTAACAAAAGCTCTTAAAGGAAATGAACATATACAAAAGTCAAAAACAAAAAAAGTAGGGGAAAAAAACACAGGACATCCACAGAGCATCTGGGGCATATGTACTTTATTCTGCGGCCGCCTAAACCGTAACCCCTGACTTCCATCTAAGAGACAAGATCTAGTGAAAACCATCTTGACAAGAATGGCAAGACTAAGCAATCATTCAGAATCAGAATACTTTTATTGGCCAAGTGTGGTTGGACATACCCAGAATTTGTTTTTGTAAAATATGCTCTCCATATAAAAAGAAATATAAGAATCAGATAGTCAACAATAAAAACACAGTACAACAATACAATATAACCTATTATTTAAAAAGGAAGAAGAGAAGTAAAAATTAATTATTCAACAGTTTGATAGCATTTGGAAAGAAACTATCTTTCCTGGCAAAATGCATATTGCTATGTGCTTTAGGACGTGACGTTTTGGAGTTCACTCTGGTACCAACCTGATAAAGAAAGTGGTGTTTTAATCCACAAAAGTTTATTATATGATTATTTTTAAGTGGTCTATAAAGGTATCGCCTGTTTTTGCAGCTCATCTCAATTTCTGCATCCTTCCCAAAATAAGACTTCAATGGGAATAAACAATCGATGCAATGCTAATATTTATAAATCAGCGAGCACGGTGTTCCTCTACCACCTACTACCTATTTTGGGCAGTTGCCCCCTCACAGGCTCTGTTCTAATTGTATGCTCTAATATTTATTTCACGTGGCGAGGGATTCTTGTAATATTCTTGGCTGAGAAGATAATTTTGGATTTGGGTCCCTGGGCCCCATTACCAGTTGCTCCAGTGTCGTCATGCTCATCATATGATTCAAAACAAAACTTCAGCCTAGTTGACCAGAATTGCTTGAGATTCTCCTTACTGTTTCTGTAAATTTTACAGGGACCGGTTGCTAGCCCATTGTCTAAGCCTATCTTCACACACAGAAGACTCCAACTTGGTTTATGACCAAGAACCCTGGCTGCATTGCGCTTCCCAGTATACCTTACCTACTAATCTATAGACTGAAACAGAACTGAACAATCCTATTCAGACTTTTATCTACAGTACTTCACCATAGTTGTACTACTAAAATTGGATGTGGCATCATAGATTTTGAAGAGATTTTGCAAAGCTGTATGATCTACGGCAGGGTTGGAAAAATATAGAAGGTTTGGGGACCAAATAAGCTCACATACATTTCCAGTAGAACTACTGAGGCCAGACCACCTGACCAATGTCTGGGGTTCTGCAGAGATCCCCAAACACTTTCTTTCCTATACACCCCACCCCACATATCCCTTCTTGGTTGACAACTATCATGTGCCCTCAAGCCTATTCTGACTTATGATGACACCGTTTTGGGTTTTTTAGGTAGAGAATACTCAGGAGTCATTGACCATTCCCTTCCTCTGTGGCCATCCTGGGGCTGTACAGGTCGCCCAAGGCCATACAGCCTGGCATTGCTTGCTGGGAATACAGTGGAAGTACAAATAATACAGACATATTTCAGAAGTAATATGAAAATATGAAAAGTATAGCAAATATAAAAATAGAAAAGTGAGGAAAAGAGCTAAAAGACTAGAGAATGAAGATCAGGTCATCTTTCTCCCCATGTTATTTTCACCAACAATTGGCTGTATTTGCAGGAGGCCCAGTGGGGAATTGAACTCCTAATGTATGGCTCTGCAGCCAGATAACTTTCTTACTTGTTCCCCTTCCTCGCCCCTATAACATCACAACAGGTCAGACACACTGTAAAGAAACTCCATCTGGTATTGTTTACTGGGTGCCCCATAGAATGGCCCATATCAGGATGATATTCTGGGGAAATCAAGCTGCAGGATTGGGCTCTGTAGGCAAGGCTTAAGAGGTTCATCATTCTGCCCATTCCTAAACCACCAATGCATGCCCGCAGCTTCACTCTGTGGCAGGCCTGAGCTCCTCTAAATGCTAAAAAAGGAAGAATGATCGTTCTGCCTGTTACGAGGAGGATAAGAACAAGAAGGAGGGGGGGATATGCTTTGAGTAGAGTAGACAGAGAGAGGTAGAGAGCAGTGAAATTGGAGTGTGTGTGAGGCCCTGCAGAGGTCAATCCTGCTAGCATTGTTGCCGAGTCCATCTGTAATTCAGAGTTAAGCTGTCAGAAAGACAGTGGTGTTTCTTCTGTGAAAGCTATTTTAATGCTACGGATTTGAGTCCCCCTTGACAGACTGCCCCTCCTCTAAAAATCTCATCCGGGGACTTCAAGGTTGTTCAATATTAAATGAAAAATTCAATTAAAACGGGGATCCCAACTGCACAATTTTAAAAAAAAAACAGTTTTGAATAATATGGAGTGGTACAAAAACTAGAGACATGCTGTTCAAGGCTTGGTTTCTTCATTCTCACATTCAACTCTGCACATGAACCCTCAAGCAAAACTCAGCTCAGTTCCGCTCCCATCCTCCTTCCACTTAAAGCTGTCCGCAAGGCAAAACAAGGCAAATAGGGCAGTTGCTGGTTGGGTTCCAGAACACAGGCTGTCCTGTTTTTCTCCGCAAGCCTCAAGAACAAATGGGAAAGGGTTGCCTGGGGAAGGTCCCAGGTTTAATCTTTTTTTGTTTCTAGAAAAGGATGTGCCAGAACTGATTGTGTAGTCCCAACTAGAGGAGATGCATTGAACCAATTGAATTTACATAAATGTTGTCTCATCATGTAATAAGTGATTAAATGCATGCCCTCTAATCAAGAATAGCATTGGAATTTAGACCATTATTTTTTTTATTAACGTTGTACTAATACTAAAAAGCTGTGAGTTAATACAGCAGACCAAGGCCCTCGGCAAAGGTCTTTGCTAGTCCTGCTGAATCCAACATCGTTTAGCAGGGGGCAGTGGAAGGTTAATCTGGAAGCTGATTTTGATGTGTACAAAATTTGTGTGCTGCACTACTGAACAAGAGTTTGTCCGCTGGGCTTTAGTTTCTAATAAGCACAGCTGCCACAATTCTCCTTAGTTAGTAGTGCTGATGCCAACAGAGACTTTTGTGGGAAGAGGAGTTGCAGTTCCCTGCTCAGATTTCCATAAATGACCTAATGCTGTAGAAACATTGACAAGGAGGGAGGGAGGCTCCAGATGAAACCAACTGAAGCACATTATGATGTCTGTGACAACATGTTACTTACCATGCAATATATTCAAAGTTGAGTCTCAAGGGAAATATGAAACTTGTCAAGCTTTAAATCTCCTTTTTGTATCTCCAATAGAAATGCAATACCTGTTTGCATGAAGCACTAGATGGCAGGCTAGCCTATATTTATTCTTCCATTGCAGAGTACAATAAACACAGTTTGATGGGATCATTAGCTGTGCAATTATAAACAGTGCAGTAAGTGATAAGAATGAGATCAATACTTGCAAAATACATGATACTTTCTTTTCAGGTTTAAATGTAAGCACTAGCATAGCCACTCAACTAATTGGGAACAACAAGCCAGTGTAAAGCTTCATTTTGTGTTAAACGAAAAAAAACATACCAGGAATAGAAAGTATTTATTTATTTCTATAAATAAAAAAAATTCCAAGCTGCTTTTTTAAGTCTCTCAAGATGGTGCATGCAACAGCCAGTACAACAGCTTTCACTAACAACAACTAGATTGAACAACTAGATTAAACTAGTTAAACAACTAGATTAAACAACAAAGCTATTTTAAAAAACATCCTGAACAGGAAAATAATTTACAAGTTATGGGGTGCGGGGACAAATTGGTGTCTTTAAAATGTTTTTACTCCTAGTTTGAAATTAAGCAAGGATGGAATCATGAATTGGAGGGATCCTGCATGTGGGATGCTGCCACAAAAAAGCCCTTATTCCTCATTCCCTGTAGCATATGCTTGGTGGTCACCATGCCTGATGGAAGGGTATACATTGGGGCTTCTGGAGAAGATCTTAAATTATTAGCACTTCTTTATGGGAAGATACTATGTGTCAGATATCCTCCAGGCCTTGAGCAATCAGAAGTTTCATTCTGGAAAACACATGGGCATGCATGTTGGAAAGGTCCACTGCCTCATTTTGTGATATCCAGTGTTTCCCTCACTGTCAAAATGGCCACCATTTCCCAGGAAACTTCCAGGAGTACAAATGTGCCTTAAATGAGGTATTTACTGCCCTTCCATCTTTCTATAAAGCAATGCTCTCCCTTTTCAGTTTCCCCTGGTCAAATTCCACTCAACAATGATTTTGCGGGCAGTGGCAGGGAAGATTCTAAAATTGGGTTAGAGGCTTCATGAAGTGTAGAGAAGTCATGTTCTATTTTCATAGTTTGCTGCTGTGAATCAATTAGCCCTTAAGATGGGCATTCTCTCCCCCCCATCTGTAACACTGAATGGCTTGTGCTACTTTAGTTTCCCCTTGAAAGTGACTGCCCAACTCTCTGCCTAACTAATGCAGCCCTGTCAAATGTGGCAAGGAATCAGTGGAAGTTTCATTTTGCATGACCACCCCCGCAATTTAGCAAAGTATGCAAAATACACAAGTGGGAGAAAAAGGTACTGAACAGGACTGTCCTCCAGTTGCTTCTGGATCATTAATGTTAACATCTCATGTGTGACACATTCACTCAAGTGCGGGATGGGTGTTTATTGATCAAATACAAAAGTGGAACAGGTGATACCTTTAGGCTACTAGAAAAGTAACAAAAACGTTGCTAATATTTCAAGGGCGTATCTCAGTATTTCCAATTGAAGCAAAACTTTTTGCTATGTTATAAACTTTTTGCCATGTTATAACCTATTGGTACTGCTCTGAGGAAGGGGATTTCACCCTCGAAATATTAGTAACATTTTTGTTAATTTTCTAGTAGCCTAAAGGTATCACCTGTTTCACTTTTGTATTTGGTTTTTGTGATGTCTACACGGCTCCTCACCTTGTTTATAGATATGCGTCTGTCAACTTTACAGACAAGTACAGCATGCAGCAACATTTAAATATGCTTATGCAGTTCTGCTTACCATATCTCAAAAATATTCCATGGCTGGAAATGAGGAAAAGAAGCTATTAGCATGATAAACAAGTTGATGTGTCTTTCCTACAAAGAAAAGATAAAGGTGGGGAAGGTTTTCTTTTTAATGAAGAACAGAGGTAACAAGCAATACATTCCCATTAATGTTTACTTGTAGCACTTCCAGAGAAAAAGCTCCTGGCATTACCAAACTCAATATGTTGTGCAGGTGTTCTGTCTTTACTTACTTTACATATTTTATGGTAAGAAAATTGAAGAAACAATGAAAAATATATATACAGTGGTACCTCTACTTACAAGCAGCTCTACTTACGAGCAATTTGACTTAAGAGCAGAAAACTGTTGGCATTTTAACTGCTGTCTTACAAATTTTAGATGCGGTGTGCTCTACTTACAATTTGTTAGATGCGGTGTGCTCTACTTACAATGGCTGCTCTACTTACAAGTTGTTTGACTTATGAACATGCATTCAGAATGGATTAAACTCGTAAGCAGAGGTACCACTGTGTAGGAAGATCACACATTGAAGTCAATGTCACCTGGATTCCATATGAAGTGCTGGGAACAAAGCAAGACATTGAAAAGCATGTGCCTCACTTACGCAAAAAGTCGTCAATGGGATTTAACCCCCAATGTGTTTAACAGTGTTGCAGCTTTGGTGGGTTACTATAAAGCTTTATTAGGTTGTCAGACCTCATTTGGAGGAGCTCTGTACATGCTGTAGCTATGGGTACATACCAATGCAGTTACTTCTCAGACTGCAAATTACAGCACAGTTGCATGAAACAATGTTTGTTTGTCTTTTGCTTTTTTGCTAGCATGCATAACCTGTTGGGAGTTTTTACAACCTTGCATGCTGACTAGAGAAGTTGTGGCTGGGAGTGACCTTTCTGAGCTGGGGTGACTGTCAATCTATTTAGCACTAGACAATCATTCATTCTCTCCCTTTGAATTCAAAGAGAGCCCTGCCAAAGAGCAATACTGTGATTTTGAGTTTCCAGAAGTATTAATGGCAGCTGATGTTGAATCTAATGAATCTGGGCCTGACAGCTAGTGAATCTAGGTCGGACACAACAGAGCAAATCCTATGTTCTTATGACCGGTCTAAGTTTAATTTAAAAGAAATAAGAAGACCTAGAAAGATTATTATACATTTTCATGTCTAAACTGCTCATTCTGTAAATTTGCAGTCTTACAAGATAAACAGTTTGATCTAGTTTAGCCATACTTAGAAGCAACTGACTGAAGTAAGTGAGACTAGTCAAGTCAAATTTAAGTGCTATTGATTTCAGTGGGTCTGCTGCCAGAATGAAATTCAACTGAATAAATATTTAGGCGGAAGGTAGAGCGGTAAGTAACAATCAATATACTAGGGCAAATATACATTTGCCATCATTTAAAATGAAGAGCCCTTTCATTTTCCAGACTGTAATAGGAAAGAATGATGGCAGAGAGCCACTGAAAGAGGCTTTAAAATAGTATGTAATCTGGCTGGGTAATCGGAGCTCATTTATTGGTCATGATTTTAACATATAAGGGCAATTTGCTAATCACTCCTTTTCGTTCTTTCCAGCTTGTTTGAGTTTTCCCTCAGGTGTCAACCAATCAAACAAGTTAACATGCTTCTTCCTGAGTAATCTTCTGAACACTAAGTTTTCCAATGAGATCATTTTATATGCATTTAAAAAAACAACCCACAGGTTTTTCAAGCTGTTCTATTAAGCCTCCTTTCTTGCAGTGTGAGAAACTGAAATAGTATAGTTGTGTCCTAGGATTAGCATGAGAGTCTCTTCCACCATGGAACAGCAGGAAACTGGACCACTTTCTTGTCATGAGAAATCTGAGATGCACTTGTAATTTATTCAATATGGGTGTGGAGATGAGGGTAGTCAGAAGACTCACCAGACAGGAGTGCTGCCTACACTGAAGAGGGAGAACTGGGATGAGTGGTGGAAAAAGCAAAGAAAAGGGACGAGTCAAGGAACAGGCATTTAAGGGAGGAATAGGAGAGTGAAAGTGCTCGAAAGAAACTGGAAGAGTCACTCCACATTGGTGGAGCAGAAAAGGCGGGAAGAAAGGAGCCACTGGTGATGGAGGTGGGGTTTGGAGAGGCCAGCACACATTCTACCCCCAGGTTGGGACTGGGTGTGGATGCAGGAGCCAGATACCTTAAAATGGGAGAAAATGATGATGCACACACTGAGGCTGAAAGCTACCGATGACGTGCGCAGAAGATCGGGTGTTCATGTTGGGTGGAAAGAGAGGCAAGAGAGTATCAGAAAAAGCTGAAAGAGATCCACAAGGACATTGCCCTCGACAAGTGGGTTGCTAAGAAAGTGGAGGAAGACCGGAGAACCAAAAAGTACTCTCTTGGAAGGGGTTCTGTTCTCCTCAAGCGACAACCACCTAAAGAAGAACGTCGCTGAGAATGTGGGACCCAACCCTCAATGGAGGATGGGGTGAAGTATCTGGAGCAGACCGGGGAACCGACCCTTGTGAAGGGGTCTGGTGGGCAGGAAACCTCTCTGGACTCGAGGGAAGGTTAAACTCTTTGATGTTTACCCCAGTTCGGGAATCTAAGAACAATCCTTTTGTTACTCCTGTTACTGACGTTCCTGTTGAAACTGTTAAAGCTGGTGCCTCCAGAAGTATGGAAGAAATAAATAAAAGAGACAGTTTGGACAATAAACACCTGTCTTTATTGAATAAAAAAGGAGGTAGCATCTGGCGCACTAGCGAACTCTCACAATGGGAAACAAGTTACATACTCTAGTAGTCCAACAGACCTAAGTTATGGGATAGATATAGGAAGGCACAGAAAGGGCATTCAGTTCCAATGGCTTATTTGTACAATGCATCTGTGATGGCCACTGCTCTCCCGTGTAATTGGAATGGGAAGCACAGAAACCAATGGTGGGAGGAGCACAGAATGGTAGAGTTAAGGTCAGGAGTATTTTCTCTATTCCTTTCCCCATCTGTCAATTACTTTCTTTCACACACACACACAAACTACCTTTCACCACATCTCATTCACACATTCCTCTACTCATCCGAGTGGCAAACCAAACCAAACCCCGAAGCACTTAGTGGCATAATTCTCCCCCTGAGCCCTTTCTGAACGGGACTGCCGGAGATGAGCACCCTTTACCATCAAGGAGGGAAACCCTTGACTTCCCAGTCTGTGAACATAACCCACTGAAAGCTCCAGGGGAAAGGATTACTGTTTAATCTTATGAAATGCTGCCACCATCCTCAGAAGGAACTCTGAGAGTATGCAGAGGCGTCCGGTAGCTAATAGTCAGCAAAGCAAATGGAATTTACATAACCTGGGGATTTCTGAGAAAAAACACACAGTCAGATTCAAAAGTCTAACTAAAAACTTTATGAAAGGAAAATAAAAAGTAAAATGAACAATATAACAGAAGGTTACATCTGACTCGAAGGATGTTTTGGGTTGCAAGCCAAACAAGGAAAGGTTACTTAAAACAAGGATACAATCAATTAATTAATCAAGCAAGCGATCCAGACATATGCATTAATAAGCTAATCTTCCATGACACAAAGCTCATGATGGTCTAAAATCTTACTTTATCTTTCAAGTCTTTCATACTGAGACATGTCTGCTTGCATGCCTCTCTTATGCCTCTCTATTCAATCTGTTTTACTCCATACTCCTTTTTGTGGTGACACAGTGCACTAAGGCTTCCGAAAACTGTTGGCTGAAAAGTCGGCAGCTTGGTGGTTCGAATCCCAGGTGCTACACAGCAGAGCGAGCTCCCACTGATAACCCCAGCTCCTGCCAACCTAGCAGTTCGAAAGCATATCAATGCAAGTAGATAAATAAGTACTGCCGTAGAAAGCGGGAAGGTAAAACAGTGCTTCCTTGCAGCCATGCCGGCCACGTGGCCATGGACTTGCACAACACTGGCTCTTCGGCTCGAATACGGAGATGAGCACCACCCCTAGAGTCGGACACGACTAGCACGCATGTGCAGGGGGAAACCTTTACCTTTTACCTTTTACCTTCTCGTAGCCTCTTAAGTCATCCCCTGAAATGCTTGTGCTGTAGATCAAAGTATTTGAAGTGTGAATTCAGGAACACTCAACTGGTCTGAGAATCTCTTTGAATTGCCAAGGTGGCAATGGTTCCTCTTAGGTTGTTGTGGGTTGTTTCCTTATCACTGTTTACTTAGCAGGAGTAAGATTTATAAATCCAGGAGTGGAAGCATCAGATTCATTGGCTTGGTTTTCCTTTGTTTTAGTGCCAGTTTCGTTTCTTCCATTCTCATTTCAGGTCTCTCTCAATTTATTTAAGAATCAATGTTGAGATGTTCTTTGTTTTGTGTTATATCTTTCCTCCACATTAGAAATGTTCCTACTTGAGGCTGGAGCAGACTAATCAGGAGCATGTCTGATTGGTCGGCGCAAGGGAGAAGGACGGATGATGTCATGAGACTTCTTCCTGGTTGGACTTTAACCCAATATGACCAAATGCAGAAAGGTAAGTGATTGGCTGCTTGTGCTTCAGAGGCTTCCGAACAGCACCTGGGCTCATGAGGGTCATTTCAGAACATGCTGCTTCTGAAACGAACAGCCCATCCCTAGTTGTAGCTGTTTCAGGGCCACTTGGACAGGCACAAGGACATGTGGGCTGCAATCAACTTTTGAAGAAAGAAGTTACAGCCCATGAAAGTTGATGTATAATGAAACTGGATAGGCTTTAAGGTGTAACAAGTTTCTTTGTCAGTTTTGCTGCATCAGATGAAGATGGCTATCCTCTCAAGAGACAACAGAGGAGCTCATTATTCTCCATACCTATATAATTTGTACAGTAGCATTTGAAAGGGGGTTTGGAAAGTTATCCACACTTGTTATAGCATTCATCAAAAAAGGAGCATTGTTTTCAATTTCATCAACCTGATTTAACACCACTCCTTATGGTTTGGTATGTCACAAATGATATCAAGCACAAAACTGAGAATCAGGTTGGGTATTAGTTCACAGATGAAGAAGGAAAACTGCACTGCGCCAAACTCATATTGTGTTCAACAGCATTAGAGAGAAGCCAGGAGTTGTTAAACCATTCAATCAGTAAGGCATTCAAACATGATCTTAATATGCAGTCCCTTTGGACATTAGGATTTAAGCACATGCTGAATGCTCAAGGCATACATATGTAAAATACCAAAGCAGATGTAGCGCAGAAATAAGCAAATGAGTTTGTGTGCAGTGCTCGGTATTGGAAAACATTATGTTTTACAGTGAACAAGAAGACTAGCAGGCCAGAATGGCCAGAGTTGGTCAAAATTAATAACAATTAATTTCATAAGCATTTAAAAATGCCAATAAAATAATGGGACAGAGCTTTAATATTTACGCATGTTTATTTACACAGTCCACTGGCACAAATAAAATAAATTCTGAAAAGTTTCCCTATCAGAGGAAATGTTTAAAGTGTAGCCTCTAAATATTTGCATGTTTGCACAAAAAAGATACAAACATGCCTTGCTGTGTGCTGACTCCACAGAAGCCAAGAGCTAGAATAATCCACAGCCTTGACTCATTTGCTTCCAGTGAGACATGGGTTGGTTTGGAACATTCAATGTCAACAAGCATCTACCAGACAGATCTTAATCCTTTTAAATTAAAAAGACATTTATTGAATATTATCTGAACTGGATAATTTATTTTCATGAAAATTAGATGTATTCCACTAATTTCTTTCTTAATGAAACTAAATAACATAATTTGGATCCTAGGCTTTAAATCTTGGAACATATCATGATCTCTAGATCCTGTGCAGATTATCCCAGGCATTCATTTCTGGATTGACACTTGCCTATTTTTAAAAGTCAGTGCAAGGATAGTTCACAGAGGTCACTTGCAGGACAATCATATGTCAGTCTGTTCTTCATAATGCAGTTCAATGTGGCTTTGTCCCTCAAAGTAGTGGAAATTGTAAATGAACACAATCCATGACTGGGATATGACTACAATCACACACACACACACCCCAAGGAAGCATTCAAAGTATTTCATTTTATTGGTGCTTTCAGCAACATCACTTTCTTTGGGTGCATTGGCTATGTGGCTGCTGACTTGGACACCAGAAGGATCCTTGTGGCTTGGCTTCATGGATTTTCTCACCAGCATGGGAGCAATCCTGGAAGAAGAAGCAGCCATGCAGTAACCAAGGGGCAAGCAAGTTATAGCCTGAGGGCTGCAAGTAGTCCTTTGTATAGTTTCCAAAGCTCTCTGCAGGCAATTAGTTTAGACTTGTGGCAAGAGTAACAAGAGGAAGAAAAGGGTGTCCTAAAGAAAAAAAAAGAGGAGGAGGACGACGAGGAGGAGGAGGAGGGAGAGAGAGAGAGAGAGAGAGAGAGAGAGATGCAGTCCGCAACAGAGTACACCCAATGTGAATCTATTGTGTAGCAGATAACTCACAACTATCAGATATGTTTTTGCTTTTAATCAGAGCATCAATGCTAGTATGTCCAGCCCTTCAGCTGTTGGAAAGTAATTGTTTGTTCCCCTCTTCCTGGGTGTCCTGGCTAGTCCAATGACATATGAATAAATATGGCCAAATGAGAATTAACTATGCATGTTCAGTGTAAAGACATGACCCTTCAGATGGCTTCTGCCATGACATGTTCCACCTCTTCTAGATTAAGCTGTTGGTTGAGTGACAGACATAACTATTATTTATATATTTATTTAAAATATTCTTACCCGACCTTTCTCCTCAAAAGGACCCTAGGCTGCTTACATTAAAAGGACAAAATATTTAAAAGCTAAAAAAAGTAAATAATCAAATATTTTAAAAGAATTATACAAGCACCATCTTTTAAATGGTAAATAAAACCAACACTAAGAATATATTTAAAACAAACAGACCACAAGAGTCCAATTTAAAAATAAACCATCTCAGGGTGCCTGTCACTAAGAGAAGCCTATCTGAAGATAAAGGCCATTGCCTGCTTCCAAAAGAAGAACAAGCCAAGATGCTTCCCACAAGAGTTCCAAAGTCTCGGAGCAGCAACAGAGAAGGTCCTCTTCTGTGTTCCCCTCAAGTGTACCTGTGAGAGTGATGGGACTAAAAGAAAGATCTCCCCTGATCATCTTAATGCCAGCAGGCTCATAGATGGAAATACGCACTTTTGGGTTCAAAACAGCACTTTGACTTGTGCCCAGAAACATATTGGTAGCTGGAGGAGCTACTGTAATCAAACCTAGTTAACAATCCATGTGTGCCATTTTGGGCCCTCTGGAGTTTCCAAACAATTTCCAAAGGAATCCCCATGTAGAGCATATTACAGTAATCCTGCTGAGATGCAACTAGGGCATTTGTCACCATGGCAGAGTCAGACCTCTCAAGAAATGTGTGCTGGTGGTACACTAGTTGGAACCTGGGCTTCCAGGCTCAGAGATTAATCCAGAAACACCCCCAAGCAGCAAGCCTGTGTTTTTAAAGGAAGTGCAACCCCATTGAGCACAGGTTGATTCCCTTTTCCTTGATCTGTCTTTCAACTGAAGAGGAGCATCTCTGTTTTGTCTAGATTAAGTTTCAATTTATTCATCTTTATCCAGTCCATTACTGATACCAGAGAGTGATTTAGAACTGAAACAGTTTCCTTGGATTTAGATGGAGAGCAGCGATAGAGCTGGGCGTCATCTGTGTACCTGTGACACCAAACCCCCGAATTCTGGATAACCTCTCCTAGCAGTTTCATGTAGATGCTTAATAAGCATGAGCAATTAAAGAGAACCCTGAAGGACATCATAAACCAAGGACCAGGGTGTCAATCAGGAGTTCCTCAACTTCACTCTCTGGGTCTTCCTTTCCAGGAAGGACTGTAAGACACTGTAAAATTAATAGATATTCAGCAATTGGAGGGAGTTCTGGTGTTCTTCTAAAGCAGCCAAGGGAATGAAGAAAAATCGATTAGATCTCTTTATTTGTTTTTATATCCACAGCATTCTCTCTCACACACACTGCAATTCATTATAGTCTTGCATTATTTATTCCTTTGGGAGGAGACAGGCTTTCTTAATTCTTTTTAAGAGCATAGCAGTAACACATAGGGCAACAAACTTCATAGGATAGTGAGGAACAGCCCCTAAAGGGAGTATAGAATGCATTCGAACCTCCACTTCCTACCACTTTTGCCCTCTTTTTTGAAAGGCCCTTCATTTTAAGAGCTGCCCTGCATCTGAGCTTATGAGCTCAATTGAATCCTCTGTTTATGACCCTCTGAGTGTTTTTCCCTCTTAAGAATAAATCTGCTAAGCAACTGAAGCTTGTGGTAGATGCCTCATGCTTCACTTTCTTCTGTTGTCCCAAGTACATTTGTCTCTCTCCAGTCCCAACGCTATTAGATGAAACCCTGGTATAAAAGGTTCAAGATCTGCAAAATGAAAAGAAAGGCCTGTTTATTATTTATTCTCTATTTCTTTGCCACCAGCTGCCTCCCCCTCCCCTCCCTCCCTCCCTCCCCCCCTCTCTCGCTCGCCTCCCCCCCCCATCCCCAGAGCAAATTTATTTCAGAGGAAACAAAATGAATCTACTACTTTCTTGGAAATAGGATTGTTGTGGAGTTAAATTGCAGCTTTCATCAGAATAAAGCTGCCAGATGTGGGATGCAAGCAAAGCTCACCATGGCCTCAGAGCATGTGGCAAATTGGAAGGAAAAGGAGGGAGAGCAAGGGAGTGAGCCAGAGAGTGTCTGTAGTTCTGCCCAGTTATAAATTGAAACACCTGTACTGGAATCCATAGCTCCAGCACACCCTGCATTCAGTTCCGTTTGCACAAATGTCTACAAAGGCATAAATGGTACAACAAAGTATGTTTCTTCTCTGATTTTTAAACAGAATTGTTATAGCACCAAGAACAATGTGGAGGCTGTTGTGATGGCCCTTGCTACCCTCAGTGGTACAACTAGGCTTTATTTTTTTAAACCCTCTGGATTTAATAGTCTTACCAGAGTGGATAGTTGGAGGGGACCCTTTTCATAGTAAGGTTTGGACAGTCTCTGCTGCCTATAGAGGCCCACATTCTCCTTCTGGAGTTCTGAATGTCTTCCTGAAAGTTTTGACTTAATAGCACCACTGGTCAGATACAGTATGTATTGGGTTCCAAGTTGAGAAACATTACCTTTTTTTCCTAGCACTCCTCAACATGGCTTGGAGGTGGCATCCAGAAAAGGAAAGTTTCTGTTCTTTGGCTGAGCCTTTGCCTCTGGGAAATGGCAGGTAGCAAGATTTGTCTTTGTTTTTCATTGTTTGCATATTAATGAATCCTGCTTTTCTTTTGTGTTGGGCTGTAAAATTGCCCCCCCCCCGTTCATTTAATACATGTGTATTAGCAAAAATGCACATCAAAATATGTATGCAATTTTATGCATCTTTTGATGTGCATTTTGGCTAATACAGTGTATTAAAACATAACAGCTCTAATCCTGTTGATAATTTACACATGTTTTAATTATGTAACACTGTGGTGAATTACCTCTAGCTAATGATGTCAACTATGTACTCAATAGCATAAAAAGTGTGCACTTACTGTCATTAGCCAATGGAACTTTCCACAGAAGTTGCTCTATTTAACATGTATAAATAGCATATGATCCAGGCCCTTTTTCTTAATGCTTGGGCTTCTGCACATGGTTCTTCTATTGACTAAGCTTGCTCTTGTGAATCTTTCAAAGATACACATTTTGAGGCATGCATGTTTGTTTACCTGTAGTTTAAAAAGCAAATAAAATTTAATAAAAACTGAAGCCAAGTTTCTTCCTGGTGATGGGGGAAAGAGATAGATGCGCATCTCACAGGTCATTATGATTTTTTTAAAATGGTTAATACCAATTAATACCAATTATTGCTATCAAAAGCACATGCAGTGAAAACAACAGAGTCCTATGGTGTCTTTATTTATTTATTTTTGGACTTACATATCACCAAGCTTAATTCAGAGAACACCAGGTGGTGTATGAGGAAAGTTAATACACCAAAATAAAAATAATATTTTTACATGTATGAAGTAAACATAATAAATATACAGAGTAGACAAACAACAATAGTCAGGTAGTCAGGTAAGAAGCATTATTTAGCATGAGCTTTTGTGAACTGCAGATCACCTCTCCATGTGTCTGAAGTAGTGGGCTCTCCACAGAATCGTATGGATGGTGGCACCTTAGATGCCAGAGAAGTCTTTGTTTCTGCTGCAGCAGAGAGATATTTATTTATTTACTGGACTTATATACCTCACCATCTAGCGGTATATAATAGTTCCTCAATGAAGCGGTCATCCTAATCCAGAGATGTGGATGCAAAGTAGATGTTCCCTATATGGCAGCAGTATCCTACAGATCCTTTCACCGGCCTGCCTGTGGTGGATGGAGCCACTGCACCCTGTGCTACTGCTGAGGTAAAAATAAACTTCCTCCACCTTCTCCTCATATTACAGGAGCCTTGTGGTGCAGTGGTTAAACTGCAGAAAATACTCTGCTTACAACCTGAATTTGATCCTGGACTCAGGTAAGCCAGCTCAGAGTTGACTCAGGCTTCTACCCTTTCAAGGTCAGTAAACTGAGTGCCCAGCTTGCTGGGGGGGTGGGGTGGGGTGGGGGCCTGCATGGCTGTATAGAGTACTTTAAACATTTTAAGGGGTAGTATATAAGCAGCCCACATTGCTTTGTTTTTACTTTCTTCTGTCTTTTATATAGTGAGGAGATGGACTGGGCTGAGTGAGCCTGATGACTATATTTTTAAAAAAAGAGAGAGGGGGGGATTTAAAAAAAGTCCATAATTCCAATGAGTCCATGTACGGTACAATTGCAAACAGCATGCCTTCTTGTCCTGGAACCACTTCCAGCTGGCATTTGTCTTTTCTTAACCTCATGTGCCGTTTCATTGTTTCTGAAAAACAATGTTCAGGAACTGGCCTTTAAGTCTCTCTAAATCCTGTGTAATCCAGGTGTGAAAGCCACCAGAACAAAAGCCAAACCAAGAATTTCCCACTGAAAACAATGCAAAACTTGACAGAACTGTCCTGTCACAGGACACTACTGAAGTACAGGGTGGAGCAATATAGCGATTAAAAACAAAGCAAAACAAAACCTTGCCTGTGTTTAAATAAAATAACAACAAAGTGGCACTGGGCCAAATTAGACATGTGTTCATTTGCAGACACTGTTGTAACAGTATCCCAGTTTTGTCTCCCTAATGAAAATCAGGTGTCAGATACTGTGAGATGGAAGGGCAAAGAGGGAAGCAAGGAAAGAGGCTCAATAACCCCCTGGCCATTTTCCTGCTCAAAACGGACTCCATCTGCTACTTTTCTATCTGGAGAGACAAAAACGATCACAGAGTTACTTTCTGAGACTAAAACTTTGACTTCCAGAAACATCGAGCTGTGCTAGCTGCAGCGTTCTTGGAGCAGCAGTGCTGAACTTTTCTAGATGGTGGATGGGGAAAATGGTCCTTCCATGCTAATTTGAAACCTTCCAGTTCTAGTTGTACATATGTGGAGCTGGGGGAGAGAAAAGAAAGAAAGATTCTGAGATTGCTACATGGTCTGGCAGTGTAACTTCTGGTTTGGCCCTTAGGCAAGGCATTAAGAAAAAGGAGCCACATTCAGTTGTTTTGAATATAGATAAAGTAAGTGAAGACTTAATGAGCTGCAAAGAGAGAGCTCTATTGCATTCTTATTTGCTCTCCTTGCCATTTCTTCCTTCATTCCATGCCTCAAACACTCTCCACATGTATAAGATTTAGAATACAGTGGAACCTTGACTTACATACTGCTTGACTTGCATCATATTTGACTTGCAGCAAGGCCTGTTTGACTTGAGTCGCAGGCTTTGACTTACATCTCGGAGCCCCGGCGCAAGGCACTGGAATTGGGAGGCAGCCACAACCCAGCATCGCGGCTGCCGCCTCCAAACTGCTCCTGCCTTCTTC
The DNA here is from genome assembly GCA_037367245.1 of Phrynocephalus guinanensis. NCBI lineage: Eukaryota > Metazoa > Chordata > Lepidosauria > Squamata > Agamidae > Phrynocephalus > Phrynocephalus guinanensis. Next base: position 80,361,931 of record CM074738.1, on the reverse strand, counting down.
CCCTCCTCCGGCAGCGGCGGCTTCGGCGAGGCCAGCTCAGAGCACCGAAGCCGCCGCTGCTGCCAGAGGAGAAGAAGGGCCGGGAGCTCGGTTCTGGCCTCGCTGGTTAGACAGTCAGCTCAGTCTTGTAAAAAATCTGGCTGCAGAAGTCTGGTCCACAATGGAAGCATTTTAGTTGGGGAGCTGTAAAGTTCTGGGACTCTAACGGTAAGCATAGAGTTGTTCAGAACTTGGAATGTCAGGTTAAAAATCAGTAAAACTTAAATTTTAGACGTTGCTATGAACATTAAAAAGTGGAGGCATATAACTTGTAGATTATAATTCCACTGCCTCCTCCTCTCTTTGAAGAGACATTTCATTTACATCCCCAGAAGGAATCTCCTATCCCCGTCAAATTTGTGTTAAATTGCTGTTTTCGGGGGTCTTTTTCATCATCTGGAACGGATTAATCCGCTTTCCCATTACTTTCTATGGGAAACGTTTGTTTGACTTAAGTCATGTTTGACTTAAGTCTACACCACTGGAACGGATTAATTACGTAAATCAAGGTTCCACTGTAATAGAAAAAGAGCATTGGAAGGGGTCTATTAAGGCCATCAGGTAGAACCCCCTCTTGTGCAGGAGTACAAATCAATGGAGATCTGATGAATGGTTGCCCAATTTTCTCTTGAAAACTTTCTCCAGCATTTGATTTCTAATCACCGCCCAAGATTATTGGTTCTATTGTCAAACTGCTCTAATAAGTTAATAAGTTTTTCCTGATATTCAGCCTTAATCTGACTTCCTGGATCTTGAGCCCATGATTACATCTCCTGCAGTCTAGGATGATCTAGAACAGTGGTTCTCAACCTTCCTAATGCCACAACCCTTTAATACAGTTCCTCATGTTGTGGTGACCCCTTGCCCTGTTCGGTAGAGGCCACAAGCTCCCTTTGGCAGGACACTGCTGCAGGTGCCATAGAGAACCTCCCTCTACAGGCACCCTCAGCCAATCGCAGCCTCTGGTGCCATTGACCCACATCCCCTCCAACCTATCAAGCACTATTCCCTCTCCTCCCCCTCCCCCTCTAGACCCAAGCCATTTGTGTCTTTTTCTTCCCTGGCTCATGGTAACCCCTGTGAAATGGTTGTTCGACCCCCAAAGGGGTCCTGACCCCCAAGTTGGGAACCACTGGTCTATAACAAATTCTGCTCCTCCTCCATAAAACTACCTTTCAAATGCCACTTTATCTTCCCTTCTTTTTTCAAGGCTAAACATGTACAGGTCTTTCAGTTTTTCCTCACAGGGCTTGGTTTCTAGTCCCTAGATCATCCTTGCTGCACCCTTCTGAATTTGTTCCAGTTTGTTGCTAACCTTCTTACTTTTTCATGGGGGAACATGCTGTTATTATATGGTGTCAATGTTCTGAAATGTTCTGGAACACTTTTCAGAACTGCGCAGGTATGAACTTTGATGTCTTTAGATCTCTTGCGGGACTTAGCACAGGCAGTTTTTGTGGGGACACTACATAGAAACTTTTCATGGCTCTTCCCAAATTGCGGAACTCACTTTGACAGGAAACCAATTGGTGGTTCTCCACATTCCTCTTTCTGGGTGGCAAATACTTTTCTTTTAAGCAGGCTTAAACTAAAGGAAGAGGGTTCAATGGGGGATTAGCATCTTTTTTAACATTTGAAATATGATTTTAAGTTCTTTTAAAATAATGTACAGTGGACCCTTGTATAGCAAACAGTTTGTATAACATAAAATCTGTACAAACATAAAAAATTCCGGAGATAGGGGAAATTTGCTTAACATAATTGCGTATGGGACGAATCTGTACAACATAAAAATGGGATTACTCCATTTTCAATGCATTCCTATGGGAAATTTGTATAAAGGAAAATTTGCTTAACATAATTTCATTTGGAATGAATTAATTCCTTTATACAAGGTACCACTGTATTTATTCATTGCTTTTAAATGCTTAATAAGTTTAATTGCTTTTCAGTATTGTAATTTATTGCATTGTTAAAGTTTTTTAATATTTGTTTTTTTGTTGACAAAAGAACGGAATGCACATTAAATGTGATGATCGTGTGGTGTAGTGGTCAGACCAACAGACTATGCTGGTGAATAGTTAAGCAGGAGCTCCTGCTGTCCAGAAGCATCCTAAAAGGGGGGGTACAGTCTTGTATTTGGCACAGTCCTCACAAAGAGGTTGTGAGGTTGTGTATGGAGCTATGCTATAAAAGGGACACTGTGTTTTTTTTTAAAGTTTGGAAAAGTGATATTCCAGAATATAGGTCCTCGAGTCCCCTGTTAACATGCTTTTTTGTAAGAAAAAAAGACAACATTAATATGATGTGTATTTGTGTGTGTTAGTTTATTTTATTAAACTACAAACCTCTCAGTTTTGTGCTTCTGAATTGCCTCTCCAATTTGCTATCTTGGGGGTGCAAGGATATCACACATTAAATAAAATATGAAGAAAATTATAGTGTGAAACATGTGATATGTTTACGGACCGTGAGGAGAGGTAAAACTACTCTAAAAGAAATAAATAATGGCCATTACTTATTTCTGTTTTCCTTGTCATTTGGTGTGCTTGGCATGTCTATAGGCAAGCTGTGTTAAACAACAAATCTAAGGGTGTAGGAATATAACTGGAATTGGCCTGTTAGTGAAACTGATTTAAAACTGGCCAGGATTTTATACTAAATAAATAGAGCTGGATCTTAAGGAGTTCTCACAGTGAGATGGCCAAGTTAAATAAGATTCTACTGCATATTGGCTCCTTGGCGGAGACATGGAAACGTTAAAAGGAAAAGGAGGCTTACTTTCTGCTTGTTGAAATTTTGCTCTGTAATAATAATAATAATAATCTGTAAATGTGGACATTATTTTTTCATTTGTTGTCAATATGGGTGTGAGTAAAACTGTAAAAGCGCAGTGTTTCCAGTTTTCAGTGCTGGAACCGTATCAACCAGTGAGCCACCACCACCAGTCAGCGCCGCAATGGCGCTGCTTGGGACAGCTTGGGAAGGCTACATTTCTATAGATTCCAAGAGATATAATCCAAAAAAAGAAGCAGATCCCAGACTCTGACACTGAGGTAATCAGCCTTCTCTGGGTGTGGCAGCCTGCTGCGGCTCTGCTGTGTGAGGCATTCTAGGTCTCAGGGTCTCAAAGAGCCAATGCTCAATAAAAATAAAGAGTGCTATACGGGTCAATAAATATTCTGCTCTGATATATGCATAATTCAGATTTACATTTTGCACTGGGATATGGTGGATAATTGGGTTTCACACCAGCAATGATGTGCAGTAGAAGAATCACATGAAACATGCCCCCTATCTGTAATTTTGTTTTGACAGATGTCTGTGTGGGGTATAACAGCATCAGGATGGTTAGTGTTTGAAATCCATTGACTACAATTCTGTTTTATTTTTCCCCCTTCTTGTCTCTGTGTTTTCCCATATGTATCTTCCTGATCTAACCCTTTGTCATTGTTAAAATAACCATAAGGATTGCATTACAGACATTTAAAATTCTTGCCAGCAGGACAGTCTTTATTTCATTCTACTTTGAAGTAGAATTAAAAACAGGGGCAATAAAACAAAGCAGCACACATAACTATATATTATCACTAATATACAGACTGGAAAATGTTTTGTGCTATAGGAGGAGAGAGGAAGCCTAAGGTGAACTATAGGGGATAGTAGAGGATGGAACTCTTGTAAAATGGTATTTGTAACCTGCTCTGGTCTAGGTGTTGCATTTGGGGTTATGAGATGCTGTCCTACTTTGGGTAAGAGTCTCCGAAAAATGCAATACTGCTGGGAAAAGTAGAAGGCACCTTGAAAAGAGGAAGACTTAATACAAGATGAATTGACCCTAAGGAAACCACGGGCTTGAGTTTACAAGAGCTATGCAGGGCTGTTGAGGTCAAGACTTGTTGGAGATGCCTCATTCATAGGGTTGCATAAGTTAGAGGTGACCTAACTTTGTGTAAGAACATGGTGGCCAAATTATTGACTGGGCTGAAAAGACACCGATGTCTTTCCCCCACTCTGGCCACCTTACACTAGTTATCAAGGTGTCTGTGAAGATTCTCAGTCATCCAGGTGAGTTTATCTGGAAGGTGAGTCATGGCTACTGGACTTCATTTTCATGAGAGACTCTTACCCAAAGTAGGACAGCATCTCATAGCCCAAAATGCAACACCTAGACCAGAGCAGGTTACAAATACCATTTTACAAGAGTTCCATCCTCTACTATCCCCTATAGTTTGCCGTAGGCTTCCTCTCTCCTTCTATAGCACAAGACATTTTCCAGTCTGTAACCTTGAGTTATCAAGGTGTTGTTGATAATAACATACAAAGCACTAAATGGTTTAGTACATTGGTACCTGTCAGAGCAGCTTTCTGCCAGCAAGAGCTGTCCATGTTACTCTTCCCTGGAAGGGCAATTGAGGGCTCTGACCCCAAGAGAGGCCCAGAAAGAGAAAATTCAGAACCAGGTGGTGGCGTTTACCCCTTGGTGATGAATAATTCATGAGAAGTGTCTGTATTGATTGGTTGACTGTTGACCAATGGGAAAGTCTGGGAGAGTAGCCTGGGGGAATTTAAGGCTCTGCCCAGCACTGATTCAGTCAGATAGGGAATCTGATAGAATCAGATAGGGATAGATAGGGACCTACACTGATGGAAATAAGAAAGAAAGAGAAGAGATAGGTTTTTTTAAGTGTCTGTAAGGAAAACTGAGCGTTTAGAGTCTGTAAACTTAGGAACTGGGTATGCATATATTCAACTTTATCAGTAACTAAACTTAAGTGGGTTTGAACTATATTCTTCTTTTTGTCTGTACTTCAACATGTTACCCTTAATGATTTTGATTCTATTTTGTAATAGATAAACTTATTTTTATTCAACTTAAAAACAGTTTGAAGGCTTTAATCTACCGGCAAAGCTGGTTGGTGGCAGCGAAAGAGGAAAATTAGAAGCGGTGTTTGTCAATAGCCTGTGAAAGGGCACGTGAACACTACAGCTCACCTCTGGAACTCTCTTTCCCCTGAAATATACTTGGCCCCCTCACTGGGAACATTTAAACAAATGTTCAAAACTTGGCTATTTAAGCAGTCTGTCCAGGACATCACCCTAATCTTTTCTGCCACTGCCTTTTCCACTAATCACTTATTTTTATTGTATTGTTGATTTTTTTGGTTTTACTGTTATTGTTGTGAACTACCCAAAGTGGCCTTGTAGCTAGATGGTGGCATATAGTTTATAAAACCCTCCACGGCTTGGGCCCAGACTACCTGTCAGAGCGGATCACCCAGCGATCAACCTCGGCTCGTCCAATTTGGTCGGCGCGGGCGCACTCGTTTTGGGTGCCAACCCCCCAGAGAGGCCCGGAAAACCTCCACCAGGAACCGGGCCTTCTTGGTGGCCGGCCCATCTCTGTGGAATCATCTTCCAAGCGAAGTGCGCTCTGCAGAGTCCCTGACGGCCTTCCGCAAAGCTTTAAAAACACTGCTGTTTCGCGAGGCCTTTGGCAACTTAGCTTAGTTTTTTTTTCTCTTTCTGCCATCTGGTTAAGCTTAAGTTTTAAGTTTGTTCAGCTCTATGTTTACGCTGGGGTGTGCATTTTGTTTTTAAATTGTTGTGTAGTGTGCTTTGTACTGTTTCTTGGCTGAATTGATCAGCCCATTGTAAGCCGCCCAGAGTTCCTACGGGAAGATGGACGGGATACAAATCTCATAATAAATAAATAAATAAATAAATCAAATCAAATCAAATCAAATAATAAATAAATAATATTATCATTGTATTCATTATATAAGAGCACCCAGTGTGGTTTAATGGATAGAATTGTGGACTAAATTCTTTTTTGACCAGGGTTTGAATCCCCATATGGCCATTGAAACTAACAGTTATAAAACTGGTAAAACTACTTAGGTTTCTCACTTACCTTGAAAGCCCTATCTGAGTCACTACAAGCCAGTCCTGACTTGACGGCACATAACTATTGATTATAGAATGTCAGTTTCCCCTGTTTTGCAGTGTGATGCTCTATGTTTATAAGCAATAAGTGTGAGTGAAATGAACAGGGAGGAAGAAAAGCATTCAATGCTTCGGCACTGGTCTCACCAGTAAACCAGATGTGCCAGTGTGCTGTGAAAACTGCCCAATGTGATTAAGAGCTTCCTTATCCCTCTTCCTTTCTTGATGATTTGAGTTGACTCAAATTAGTTACGCCCATGCTTGAAGGGTGGGGAGGTAAGGGAGGGAGGAACTTTTCTTACAAAGATATTTACCCCACGTTCTCACAGTTCTACTTGCTAACAAAACAGATCAGGTTCCATGTGCTAGGAGAGACAGGGGTGCAGGGGAGGGAAAGCATAAGGCCAGAGATGAAATTTGCTTCAGTCTTGACAGTTTTCCTTGCCAGTGCAAAATAAATGGACTACTCTGTTTGCATTACCATTCTGATATTTTCATAGTGCCCCAACACATTTTTCTTTTTCTCTCCCACTCAGCCTCTTTACGATATTTATTTATTTATATTTATTTATTTATATAGCTTGTATGCCGCCCACTACCCAAAGGTCTCTGGGCGACTTACAATCAAAATAGACAATTAAAACATCAAAATTACAATAAAATTAGAATAATAAAAACATGTAAATACAATAAATACAATACATTCAAAACATAACACTAAAATTGCCATCAGGACCCGCAATCATCAGTTAAAAATTTTCTGGAACAGGAAGGTTTTTACCTGGCACCGAAATGTTATCAACGTTGGCGCCAAGTGGGTCTCACTTGGGAGGGCATTCCATAGTCTGGGGGCAGCTGCCGAGAAGGCCCTATGTCTGCAAGCCATCCCTCTCACCTCCTTGAGATATGGCTCTTTCATGAGGACTCCCTGACTAGATCTTAATTGCCAGGTAGGTGCATATGGAAGGAGGTGGTCCTTCAGGTATCTAGGTCCTAAGCCATTATGAGAGTGACTCAGTTCTCCAACATTCTATACCTGATTCTTTGGATCTAGATTTTACACCCTGTTTTAAACTACTCACAGTTGTTGTAGCAATGAATATATTAAATAAAATTATTTCTGACAATTCTGTTTAATGACTTGTAGAAAGATAACCTGGAGAAGTTTCTTGTGGCTGCTCTTTTTATATTGCAGAATTCCAAATTCTGGCAGAGAGCTAATGGAATGTATCTTTTGCATGTGAAGGTAAGGAGAAGGCCTCAGCTGGACAATAAGAGCAAGAGATCCATGGTCAAGCTATATTTGTTGAAAAGAAATAAAGAAAACTAGAATCAATCATCTCCGGAAATAAAATTGCCCAAGCTAAATTGCAACAGAAGATACTATAATATTATTATCACTGTACAAGAATGTGGTTATGACGTTGTGCAGCAGAGCAAATCAACAGTTTAGAAAGCAATTATAAAGATGGGAGCAGACCAAACAAAACAATTATAATTTTGAAACTGAACTTCAGATCATCAACAAATTAGGCATAGGTGAAGTAGATAGTGTGATTTTTCCTGGTGCCTAATTAGGCGAAACCATTCACACTTGTTGGAAAAACAGTCCAGACAGTTGCTTTCTGTTTCAGTAATAAGTAGATATCTGATTTAAAAAAGGAGTCTGCTTCTTGGATTTTCACTTGCTTGATGTCATTTTGTGAATGGTAGTGAGCACAAGAGAGTGTCTTGTAGGCCATCTTGATTGCCGTCATTGGCATTCAGCCTGCCCTTTGCAATGTAACACTTGGCATCCTTTTAACAGCTGGCAATGTGGACATTATATTGTGTGGCCATCTTGGGTCATTTCCTAGCATTCTGAATTGTGGATACAGAAGCACAATATCCCACATTCATAAACCAGACATTTTATTTAAAGAACTGAGTGTTCTGCTTATGTCAGTGATTGCTCAATAAATGGTACAACTATTGCAATACTCATATTGCCCACTTATAGGAGTGGGCATATCCTGGACCTGGTATTTTCCTCCACATCCGTGGGCTTTAATCTGGGGGTTAGGGAAATACTTTCCTGGCCCTGTGTCATGGTCAGATAATCATTTGCTGACTTTCCCCCTATCAGTTGCTGCCCCACCCCACAGGGAGCCTGGCCCTTCCATCTGGGCCTGCCCCCGAAGGCTTCTGGACCCTGTGCGGTTTTCGGAGGCCTTTGGGGGCTTTCCGGACAGTCTGGTCGACGATCTGATCGACATCTTGGTGGACAGATGGTATGTTGATGTCAACGGGGCTGCTGACCAGATTGCCCCCAAGCGCCTCATACAGTGCCGAGCCCACTCCTCGCCTTGGTTTACAGCAGAGTTGCGGGCGATGAAGCTGCCTGGCTGCGGTTATGGAGTGGACCAGGATGAAAAGGCTCAGACTCAGCTCAAAGAAGACCGGGGTTCTGTTCTTTGGGTGTGTGTCTGTCTGGATGGGTACAGTGGCCCTCTTCCCAGTTTGGGTGGGACTGTCCTCCTGCTGGTTGAAAGCGTGAGGAGTGTGGGCATTCTTTTGGACCCATCATTGTCCTTAGAGTCCAGGTGGCAGCCATGTCCAAGTCGGCCTTCTACCAATGTAGGCTTATCGCCCAGAGTCTCCCATACCTTGATGAGGACTCCCTGATGATTGTTGTGCAGGTGGTGGTCATCTTGAGGATAGATTACTGTAATGCTTTCTACATGGGGCTTCCTTTGACCCTTGTTCAGCAACTGGAGCGGGTGCAGAATGTGGCACCCAGGTTGGTAGTTGGCTTGACTGTACTGGTTATCCATTTTCAGAAGGCAATGGTGGTTAGTGTGGGAAGGTTTGATTGCATCACTTCAATTCTAGCTCGCTTGCACTGGTTACCTGTTGCCTCCCGAATAAAGTTCAAGGTGTTGGTTTTGGTTTACAAAATCTTCCATGGCCTGGGACCTGAGTATCTGGCAGAGCGGATCTCCTAAAGGTCAGTGCTGGCCCAGCCCACCAGAGCATAGCTGGCACACTCGCTCCGGGTGGCTACGCCTAGGGAGGCCCATAAGGTTACCACCTGCAAATGGGCCTTCTCGGTGGCTGGCCCAGCCATGTGGAATAAACTACCCAACAATATTCGCCTAGCTCAGTCCATTACAGTTTTAAAAAAGCATTAAAAACCTGGTCTGGATCACAACTTGCCCGGCCCACCAGAGCATTGCTGGCACTCTAGCTTCGGGTGGCACCCCTAGGGAGGTCTGTAAGGTCTCCACCTGTAATCAGGCTTTCTCGGTGGCCAGCCCAGTTTTGTGAAATAAATTGCCATTTGAGATTAACCAAGCCGAGTGCTTAACAGCATTTTTAAAAGCATTAAAAACCTGGCTTTCTAAAGATGCATTTGGTGATTGTTAATGTCTCTGCTTGTTTCCCCTGTTTTGTTGCTTTTTGGAGGCTATTTTTCTTCCTTTGTGCCTCTTGCTGGGCTCTTAGCCTGCTTGGATGAGTAGTGAAACGTTTCAAACTCTCAAGAAAAAGTCCAGTTTCCATTACTCAACTTCCAGAAAAACTCTTCTGGATGACTGAGAACCTTCACAGAAATATTTTCAAGAGGTCACATAACCAGGGAAGAGGATTCGTTTGCTTGTTTTTTATTTTAATACAACAGTGCCTGAGCCATCAGTTAAGATAGAAGAAGATGGGGAATTAAGACTAGTTTTCTTTAGTTTACAGTAATGTCAGTGTTGTAATACAGGCAGCTAAGCCAGGAGTGACAAAAGAATCTATTGAGCTGAATACAATACACACAGCTTCCCTAACCTCAACTCATGAGGCGGTATAATCCTGGCCTATGTCCTGCCAGACTTGTTGACATCTTGAAGGACAATGGGAGAAACACAAATCTTGGTTAGACTGGGAGGAATATTTACTTTCATGCTACTTGTATTCCATATCTCCATCTTAGAATGAAAAGTTCAGGACTGCTAAACATATTAAACTAGTCCATAAGTTGAGTCATGGCAACTGGATTTCTTTTCTTGTGAGATCGAAATGTTTCACTACTCATCCAAGTAGTTGCTATGACTCAACATCCGGATAACCTCACCTGGTTGACTGAGAATCTTCACAGATATATTAAACTAGATACCCACTAGATACTACATTACGTGTGTGAAACTGTGAATGCATTCGATGGGTCTGGGAAACTTGAATATTGTGCTGGCAGAAAGAAGAGGACTATTTTAGAAAGTATAGCAGGCTTTTCAGGCTGTATGTGTTGCATTTCCTGCATCCACACAGCTATGAAAGGTATAGGAGTCCTCTCCACATGTAAAAAGAGAGGGGTTCACATTGTGGAAAAAGGTGAATCTTACCGGCTTCCACTCTTTGAGAGAAACTAAGAAATAAAACCATACTCTGTGTAAGGATTTCTTCTTTACTGTTTAGGTGGGATTTTTTTTGTCAGAAACCCATAGGATTTCTCAAAAGCATCATTGTGCTCCCCCTTACCCCCCTCCCCGAATAAATGACAAGCTGTGCAAAACAGCACATTTCCTGAAAAGAATTCACAAGGAATATTAGGCTACAGAAGAATGGGCAAAATACTGGGAGTGTGGAAGAAGAAGGAAATGGGAGCAGGGTTTTATTCTTCTGTGGAGCTTGGAAAATTCAGTGGTGCAGGGTTGGAGAGACAAGGCATCAATTTAACCCATTTCACCTCCCACATGCTTGAGATGGAGTCTCTCTTATTTTGGTACAAGTGGCAAGTAGCAGCTTCAGTAGTGTGTATTTCTGCATGAGTGTGAGAATGAACACATGGAGGGGTGTCATTGCTATCTGTGTGCCACTGTTCCTCAACCCTGCGGCCCATCATGGAGGCTGTTACAAAACCACACTTAGTGCATTTAAGGTGTTATCGGGCTTTCCTTTAATAAGAGTTTAGAAATCAGATCACGAACACCATCTGCAATGAGTTCTCTTTTGGCATGTAGAGGATTGATGAGGTTGGAATGAAATATCATTTCAAAAGTGACATACCATGTGTGTAAGAAGATACTTTACTTGTGCAAACAATAACTTTCTAAGTTACTCTTATCACAGAAAGGACATTGTCTGTGAGTTCACTGGCTGTTTAGTTCTGGCTGTGGCCTAACACTGTAATGTGGCCAGCACAGACTATGGAGGTCCAATTTTCCTCTTTGCTTCTTTTATAGAGCTTTGTTCTTTCACAAAACTGTAGCATCTCTCTCCTTGCTCCCCTAACCAAGAAAAAACCCACTAGGCTAATAAAGAACAATGAACTTTACTAGAGCATTACAATGACTGCCTGGAGGAACAAAATGATTCTGAAGACAATGTAAGAGCTGCTTCACAGATTCCGTAGGATGATGTCATGCTGAATAAGTTTTCATTTATCAAAGTTCAGCAACACTTTTGTACACATGGTGCCCCTCTTGTAATATCATTGTGGAACACTTGGAAATTACAGTTTTGCACACAGGAATCATTTTGCTGTGTGTGTGTGTGTGTGTGTGTGTGTGTGTGTGTGTGTGTGTGTGTGTGTGTGTGTGTGTGTGTGTGTGTGTGTGTGTGTGTGTGTCCCTCAGCTTGGACCAAAGTTGTCCTAACAAATCTGTCATTAGGGTATTTTTTTTTATTGTTCTAGGAAATGTAGTGTTTTGGGATAGAAATATACCCTGCCATATTTCTCTGCTTGTCATTGGGTTAACCTCATTGTGTGGGGTGGGAAAAGACCCTGGGAAGTTCAGTGGGTTTTGAAAATACAATATAAAAACATTAGAATTCTCACCCAGTCAGAAATGTGAAATTTATTTGTAGTCCTGGTGGATGGTGTTGGTATATGACAGGGGTCCTCAATTAATGGCTTGTGGGCTGAATCTGGCCTTCCAGGCCCCTGAATCTGGCTCGCTGGCCATTGCAGAACCGCCCCCCCCCACTTGCCCCCCCCCACTTCAGCTAAAAACTCACTGCACACAGCTTTCATGGTGCACGGGAGGAAGGGAAGTGCCAAAGGTTTGATGGAGAGGATAAAGGTTGCACTAGGCATGGTGTGGTGTGGAAGGTAGGCCCTCCCTTTCCACAACCAGGCAGGGAAGAACAGATATGGCACTTCCTACACTGAATACATGTGAAATTGGCTTTTCTGCCTTCTCTGTCCAAGCATCTCTACATGAAGGCATCATCCTTCCTTGCAGAGGTTTGGCTTAACACCTACTCCCCACAGGTGGTCCCAGTGGTAATTGGCACACTGGGTGCAGTGCCTAAAGAGCTAAGCTAGTATTTAGAAGAAATTAGAGTTGACAAAGTCACCATCAGTCAGCTGCAGAAAGCCACCTTACTGGGATCTGCTCACATAATTCGCCGATATATTACGTAGTCCTAAACGCTTGGGAAGCGTTCAAGTAGTGATTTGTAATACAAAATCTAGCATAGTTATCTTGTTTGTTGTATGATAATTTGATCTTCCCATGTTGTTTGTCTGTGAAGATTCTCAGGCTGTACTTTCCAAAGTACCCAGGCAAATCAAGGAGCCTTCACCACCAGGTCACAGCTAACGACCCATTCTTGATGGGTTTCAGCACCTTAGGTCATTGTTTACCTTAAGGCCATGGACACTAATGTCTCCCTAACGAGCCTATTCAGGCTTTGTTCATCTTATGAGCCAATCAGACCAGGGGACAAGAGGTCAAGCTGACTATAAGAAGGTCTCTTGCACTAGCTGTATTCAGACCGATGAAGCTGTTTGGATGAACAGCGAAACGTTTCTATCTCTCAAAAAAGAAGTCCAGTAGCCATGACTCAACTCCCAGTTTCCCGTGTTGTTTGTTTGTTTGTTTGTTTGTTTGTTTGTTTGTTTGTTTGTTGTAGCAGCTTATTTTTATTATAATAATTGTTATAATTCTTGCATTTTTGGAGCCCAGTACTTACTGAGGCGACTGATGCTCAGATCTACCTGCAAAAGGGGCTTGCCCTTGAAAGCATTGGCTCTATTATGCAAGGAAAAATGAGAAAACCCTACAGACATGTAAAATATGCAACATATATGCAGTGAGGAGAGTTGGAAGATCTAAGAAGATGGTTGGTGAGGAGAGTTATGATGTTGGCTTGACCTTAATAGAAGAAACCTGCAGAGAACTAGAGAAGCAATTACAGACATTACAAAATATACAATACAAATGAATGTGCTTCACCAGCAATATGTTTTCCTGCAATCCAAACGTTACTGGATACTCAGAGCCTCATGGCACAGTGGTTAAATGCCTGTACTGCAGGTAAAACTGTGCTCACAACCTGGGGTTCAATCCCAGGTAGCAGGCTCATGGTTGACTCAGCCTTCCATCCTTCCGAGGTCAGTAAAATGAGTACCCAGCTTGCTGGGGGGGATGTGTAGCCTGCATACTGTAATTAAACTGTAAACCACTCAGACACTACTTAAATTAGTATGGGGCAGTATATAAGCAGATGGGGGGCGCCATCTGTTGTTGTTGTTGCTTATATTTGCTTTTATTAGTTAGTTACCATTTACTTTTTTGTTTTGTAATTTTGCTGTGTTGTATAGTTGTTGTAAACCGCCCAGAGTTCCCTTAGGAAGACGGGCGGTATATAAGCTGTATAAATAAATAAATAAATAAATAGAACATTTTTAACAGAAAAAGATGATTTTATCAATAAGCAAATTTACCACACATGTGCTAAATATACAGAGTTAAATGCTGCAATCATGATTGCTGAAATAAATTGCCTTACTATTTTGTATTAGGAAGTCAGTCATGTTGAACAGATTGCTAACTGGACAACATTAGATTTACTTCAGCGGGTGTACAGGTAGAAAATGCAAGCAAGCTTGACTAACTTTCTTTTTAACCACCACTGCCAATTGTGAAAGAAGTTTCTCAAAACTTCAGTTCATCTAAACATAGAGATCTACAATGAACCAAGAAAGACTGAGTAACCTAGCAATACTGTGTGCTGACAGAAATTTCAATGCAGATTTTGATATAGTGGACCCTTGTATAACAAACAGTTTGTATAACATAAAATCTGTACAACATAAAAAAATCCGGAGATAGGGGAAATTTACTTAACAGAATCGCCTATGGGTTGAATCCATACAACATAAAAATGGTTGTGATTAGGGATTACTCTGTTTTCAATGCATTCCTATGGGAAATTTGTATAAAGGACAATTTGCTTAACAGACTTTCATTTGGAATGAATTAATTCCTTTATACAAGGTAACACTGCATTATTTAAAATTTACATAGATCAAAAACCAGGGGATTTTATCTAAAACTGACTATGCATTTCACTTTAATTACACCAGTATGTTCTTAAAAATATAATACATGTGCTCGAGGTGTGTAGGGAGTTCAGTACTGAACTGGTGGACTCAGGGAAAGTTAATGGCCTACAGGTTAATGGGGTGCAATACATGTTCTGGGTGCTGGCAACCCATACTATGCCACTGGTTGCCTGGCACTGTAGTATTTTCCTTTTGGTGCTAGGCTAAAAAATCTTTGCTCCCTACCCCCCCCCCCCTTTTTGTCCCTGAGAACTGATGTTGGTTTTAGCTGAAGTTTGTTATTAGCACTAAAGTTTGCATATTTTCAGTTGTGTTAGCATGCATGCAGTTGAACCGTTGAGACTAGATTAGATTTTTAATTTTCATTGCTGGGGTCTTGTTGCGTTATTGTTCTGTTTTTCATTCAATATCGCACTATGCCTTGGGAGCCAATGGTATAGCTATCTAACAAGAATAAACAATAACTTTGTCTTCTGATTTCCACTTGTGACATCCAGTTTTTACACAGTAGTCCTCCACTGGATGCAAGGAACGACATTGCAATGTTCAGATAAGTGAATCAATTCCTTTTTGGTCTTGGGTGTTTTAAGATTTCATCCATCCTTTTTCTCTAGAAAGTGAGAGAACATTGTTATGATAACAACGTGTTTATCTTTCATCTGTCAGCAATTAGCTTTTACAAAGCTAATTCTAGGACTTTGAGCCAAGTGGAGAGGG
Organism: Phrynocephalus guinanensis; assembly: GCA_037367245.1. Lineage (NCBI taxonomy): Eukaryota > Metazoa > Chordata > Lepidosauria > Squamata > Agamidae > Phrynocephalus > Phrynocephalus guinanensis. Next base: position 80,346,915 of record CM074738.1, on the reverse strand, counting down.
AAAGCTTTTGTCACTGTATGTTTTCAGACCGCTGTTAATCCATTCCCATCAACTGGTCACTGCCCATATGGACTGTTACCAAAGTGGAATTATCTACAAGGTTGATAGAGGAAGCCAGAGATATATCTGGTTTATTTCTGGTTTTCTTCAAAGGAAGGAAAAGAATGAATTAATAGGGTCAGAATTCTTTCTCTCTTTTTGTAGATTGTTGTGGAGGTCTCATTGTCTTCCTACCGCTTCAAGAGCAACCATTCATTCTCTAAGTAATTAGCACATTCTAACATCATTGATTTCTGTTTTAAGCTGTACAGTGCTATAGTAAAAAGACCCTACAAAGGGTGACGTCATTTCCCCATATGTTCCTCTAATGGTCCTCATTAGATTGCTTGGAGAGAGAGTTGGCAGGCTCAGAAAAGTATCCAAGGAGCTGAGCAAAGCATACATTGAGAAATGCCCAAAAGAAACTACAAAATATGTGACATATTACTCTATTACAAGAATTTTTTTTTAAAAAAATTGAAAGCATTGCTGCCTTGTCATTGTCACTGTCAAAAAGATTTTAAGAATACCACCTTCCCCAGAAATAGGTGAAAATTGTGTATCCGACTGTAGAAATACAAAATATTATGCATGTGATCTGAAACAACAATCTTGTGCAGAAGAAGGACATTCTGAAGAAATTTGTGGTGAAAGAAATAAGGCTTACTCCTAAGTAACCCAGAGAGCCAGTATGAGATTTAAAGAGTCCAGCTGCTACTCAGGGAGCCATGAAAATCACTTGGTGAGCCAGGGATAGTCCCCTTCTTTCACCCTGATTTACCTCACAAGGTCATTTAAATAACAAAATAGGGAGGTAAAGAGCCACGTGCACTGCCCTAAGCACCTTGGAGGAAATGTTGGATATTTATGTAATAAATAAATAAAATAATGAGGCAATTGAATGAGCTGTGCTGGATCAGACCAAAGGTTTCTCCAAGTCAGCATTCTGTTTCCACAGTAAGCAACCAGGTGCACTGTGGGAAGCCTAAAGCAGGCCGTGAATAGAATAGGACTGCAGCCGAAATCTCCTTTGAGTCTATGAAAATAATTCATACAACTTTCTGTCCAACTGGATGAAGATACATAGGTTCACCTTAAATGCAGCTATCAGTGTCATCACAACTAACTTAAAATCAAATGCAAGAGCAGATGATGCCTTTATTAGACCACTAAACAGGTGAGCAATTGGCTAGCTTTCAATGTTACTCCACCTTCCTCAGGCTGTGCACCAAAATTGTGCTGATTGTGAAGAAAGATATTGCGTACGAACTTAAAAAGCAGCATTTTATATGACGGCTGCCACTGGCTCAAAAGTGTATCTGCTAAATATTGTATATTCTGAAACCATAAAGAGGAAATGCAAGCAGAGTGTGGAAAGAGTATACCTAAAAAGCAAGGGCTAGATCAATAAACAGTGGGCTACACAAATGTCAAAGCTCACTAGCAGCTAATCCAGAAAACATCTGTTTGTAGCTGTGGGTATTCTGATTCTTGTAAAGCTGTTTTCTTACATCTCGGACTTCAATCACACCCACATCACCAGGCTATCTGAATTAGGAGAATAAATAAATACAAATTCATCAGTGGTAAATTTTTACTAGCAGGAGGGTCCCACTTAGTGGTCCCTCCACTAAGTTGGTAAAACACTATTTACCAAAGCAATTATACCTTGGTAAATTACTTCTTAAAAACTGATCCAAAAATAATACAAGTATACTCTGCTTGTGCTTTGTCTTTTGTGGTTTGAGTGGCAACCAACAAGCATGAAATTATCAAAAGAAGTATAAATGAAAAATAATAATCCTAAATTTAAATGTTGGTGTATTAATTCAGGAATCAGTTTTCAATTAAAAACAGTTTTAAAAACAGGCCTTTTTGAACAGAAATATTTTATATTTTATATAAAACATGTAATGCTAACTGGCAAAAACACCGGACACTAGGATATCTTGCTAATTTGGAAGATTTGCAGGAAGAATATGAGGCTGTTTTTATCTATGACCATATTATTCATGATGCTCTGGATAGTTTTCATTTTCTTACTTCCTTATAAGAGAACTGTAATAAGAATTATGGAATTCTCCCATAATTGGCTTATACCTGCAGGTGTGTGGATAGATGGCCGGATATCAGAAGAGGTGTCAATTATGAATGGTGTTCATAATATCTATTTTAATAGATATCTATTGATATCATACTATCTATTTTAATATCTATTCAGAAAGAATTTTCTGGGATGCTTTTGAAGGAAAGAGCCAAGACGTGAAGGTGAATTGAGTTCTTGTTAATAACATTAGATATCCTGTTTGCCACTAGTCTAGCAGATTCGCACAGATTATTGGATTCTGTTGCTGCAGAAAGCCATGGGATTGAGAGTTAATGTGAAGAAGACAAAATTGATGATTGTCATTAAAAAAATACAAAATGGTACCCAGAACCTTTTCAGGATTGGCAGTGACATAACTCAGAGAGTATCATAAATATTTGGGATGCTATGTCAAAGATAATTGGGATTTTTCATGCAAAATTAGTTGTAGAACTGAACAAACTAGAAATTCATTCCAGAAAATGAGAAAACTCTTGACAAGGCAAGACTTATCTATCAGACTTCGTACCTGAATACTTCCATTTTATGTATTTAGTATACTTTTCTATGGTGTTGAAACTTGGACTCTTGCAGACATATTATGTAGAAAGCTGGAATCATTTGAGATGTGGGTATATAGATGAATTCTGAAGATACCTTGGACAGCTAGAGTCACTAATTTGGTCACCATTACAGTATAAATAAAAAGCTAGAAAATCTCAATACCGTAAAGAGAACAAAATTACAAGATTTTGGTCACATAATGCACAAGAAAAAAATACCATTTGCTGCAGGTTATCTTTCAAGGTAAAATAGATGGGAAGTGTAGCCCAGTATGTAGAAGAACATTCTGCAGTGTGTAGCCCAGTATGTAGAAGAACATTGCAGTGAGCACAATTTCTTTATTTAGAATAGCTTTGGATAAAACCCAGATCATGCTATTGATGTCCTATATTCTACGAGGACATATTACTTGAAGAAGAAGATACTTTATACTGTATATGTGAGCAATTCTGTACAGAATAATAATAAAGAGACTAATTACCGTTAGGCAATTTAAAATTCCTTTGCCAGGAAAATACACACAGGCCAGTTTAATGGTTTCTCAGGCTATTAATTTGCCTGGAAGCTGGTTTCTGTATTATTCTTATCTTTAGTTCCAGGCAAAATCTAAAGATACAAAACAAAAGAAAAGAAGAGGCCAAACATGTGGCCCCTTACAGATTAACTGTTATATTTTAATGTACACTTTTGTGGATCAAGTCCATTTCTTCAGATATATGAAAACAGAATGAAATGTTGAGTGAAATACTGTATCAGTTTCATCCCAAGCATTCATTGGCTGTTGGATGTATGGTCCATTTACATGCAGTGAGTTGGCTCATGTTGGTTTAGGGCAGGGCTGTTAAACTATGAACAGTCCGAGGTCTACTTTTTCCAGCCCAAAGTGCCTGAGGGCTATTACAATAAAACCTCGACTTACTTGCTCATAAGTAAAAAAAATTGTGGAGCAGTGGTTTCCCATAGGAATGCATTGAAAACTAATTAATCCATTCTGGAGGGAACAGATTTCAATGCACCATGACCCTTGAACAGTCCCACTCAGCTGAGACAGTAGGCTGGCAGACCCAGAACTTTGCTGGGGCAGTGGTGGTCCTTGTGATGGGGCAGGGAGGGGTGGAGAACTTATCCCCTCACATTTTTTATTGCTGGCTGGTGGGCTACTTTTGAACCATGTGCGGGCTACCGGTAGCCCCCAGTCTACCTGTTGGGCAGGCCTGGTTTAGGGCTCTGTTGTAAAAATTCCTCAGGAGACAAAAGAGAGACACCAGATTTAAGGGAAGATGAGCAGGGGAGAGGGAAGAGAGAGGGGAGGGGAGGTCAATACCTAAGAGTGAGAACGGGAAAATATTAAATATAGAGGTGAGAGAAGGGAATTTGGGGAATATATTTGACCAAGCAAGCAGAAAGATAATTCTTTTAAAATCAGTTTTCTGTCCATTAGATATTTATTTGAAAATAGTTATCTCGGGGAATTTAGAAATAAAGCAAGCACAGCAGCAGTAATTCTGTGGGTGACAATTGATGAGAAAAGTTACTTTTTCTTACAAGTACAGCCCAGAACACCACACTAGTATGGCCAAGTAGCTATGCTGGTGGGAGTACTCTGGTAGTTGTATTTTTTAAAAGTAACTTTACTCATTTCCAGGGATGTGTACTGGGTGAATGGTTAGTTGATTGCAAAGCTGAACTTTTGTGAATTTTTAGAAGAAAGCCATTGCTCAGATAAATTAAAAAAGGCCTTGCTGAGAATTAGAATCGCAAGCCAAATGGACTTCATGATTTCGAATAAAACGGTTAATTTAAAAAAAGGTTGGGAAGCATGTTATGTTTATAAAAACTGTCATATATAAACTGTGACCTATATACTACATCTTTTGCAAGAGCAGTCTTAATCCAGATCATATGAGTAAAGCATTTACTGGGGAAATTATCAGCGAGTCAAATTCCCCACCACTACATCTGGAGTTTGCAAGTGTATCCCTTGTTCCACTACATTAATATTTATTATGCTTGTGGGGAAGCTAAGACACTAGAATCTGTTTGCAATTACCAAATTAAAATGCAATTAACCAGTCAGAGGGAACAAACAGTGATTCCTTTAAAAAAGTTTAAAGAGGTAGAACTGGGGATGGGTATAAGATTTCCTGGCAGAGGATGTTTTTACTAATGGAGGTTTCCTATGAAATATCATGGTGCAGGAAGGAATTTTTTTAAAAAACAAAAACCCTAAATTTAAAACATGTTCAAGTAACACTAAACACATAGGATACTTACTTAATTCCTGGTAGAATGCAAAGATTCTTCTAGAATGATTTATATAGGCTTTGCAGATGTGGTGGACTATATCTCCTATTATCCTTAGCAAGTATGGCCATGCTGTAAGCCATGGAATACTTCTTGTACAATCAGGAAAATAGAATCCAAACTTCTCTCTGGGAGAAAGACTTGGGTGTAATTAAAATATCTGATACTAAATTTGCATCTCTATCTTCTGTCACCAGAATTTTTGTTTGTTCACAGTTTCAGGAGTCAGTTTACATGAGAGGCTGTTAAGACTACCCACACATAAAAACTCTTTGTATTGCCCTTCTAAGATTTGTTCCCTTTTGACATACCTAAAATGATGATCTGAGGTTACCTTTGATTATTCCATTCACTGTACACTGTTTCCAGTGTTCCCATCTCTCATCCACACAGATTTCCATCTATTAGAATTTCAGGCAAAAATCAAAGAAAAACAAAACAAAACAAAAGACACAAAACATGTGGCACTATAAAGACTAACTTTCATATTTTAATGTAACGTTTCATGGACATGTCCGCTTCTTCAGACATATAGTCCATTTCTTCAGACATATAGCATCTATTAGAGGAGCACATTCTGATACCAACATACTTCTGTACTTAACTAAGTCTCCAAATAATTTAAACCCCAGAATCCAAGATAGCACATGGAGCAGATATAAACAGAGAAAATTTCCTGCTGGCAACATTACCCCATCATCTAGTAGGGAGAACTGGGTGAACATGTAATGAGGATATGACATAGGAATGGAATCGGCCTGCTCCATCCCATAATGGTTTCAGTCAGATAAAGGAAGGAACTCTGGATATGGCTTCAGTTTTAGAGCTGACTTGGCATTATGAGCTGCTCTTTACTCAAATAGATCGGCTTTTCTTGTTATTCATTAAAGGGCAATTAATGGTAACAATCAAAATGACTAAATATATGTTTAATATTGCATATTTGATATAGCTGGTATCACATCTCCAAATTAAGTTCACAATCTACTAGACAATAATAAAGTTAAGGATATCCTCAATTCCCCACAATCAAAACAATATTTTAAAAGAGTAAATGACAGTCTTATATATGTGAAAACTTCCGTGAAAAATGAATCTGTTGTTAGGAAAATTATACTTCCCTGCTTATTAATGTCTGCCAGTTTTCCAACTAGTTTAAACCTCTGAAAGAGAGGGAGTTTCAAAGCTAGGATCCAACCATGCCTCTGTACATTCCCTCACTACTGAGGAACGCAGAGATGATCTGCATGGAGATCACAGCACTTGTTGCTGGTTCGCTACAAGGGTCACTACATTCTATATGATTTAAAGGGTTTGAGTTCCCTAGACAACTATTCCCTCTTGAATGTCTACAAGATAGCAAATAAGGGGGGGGGGGAGTTCCTAAACAGAGATGAAAAAAAGGTTTGGGGCAGCGGAGGAATTCTTCACTGCCTCCCTCCTTGTAATCAGAATTGTCTCTTCTACTTATCTCTTTTAAGCTAAAAAAAAGTCTGCATGGACATATACAGTCCAACCAAAAAGATTTTAAAGGTCATTTTAAATGTGGCATTGGAGGAGAGCCATATAGATACCAAACCCTTTCAAAAACTTGTGTCTGGAGCCTGGTCTCAGAAATCCTGAGATAAAGTTCACTGAATGGACACAGGGAAACTGCTCTATGCTTTTGTACCCCAGAAATAATATGGCTTGTATGCTAATTCCCAGGGGATACATAGCATAAAACAAGTCTGATTTTTTGACTCCCTCAAATAAAAAATGTATTTTGACTGACCTTCCATTGTCCCCCAAATATCTCTTTTCCCAGCTCACAAAGCTGCAACTCTGTATTTACTTGGCAATAACCTTTCTGGTAAGCCTGTTTCACCCATGCTCAGTCTTATAACAAAGTGGTTGTTTTTCTCCTTTGAAATGACTTTTTTGACAATCAGTATTGCATCACTTACAGCCTGGATTCTTTACAAATTAAAAGAAAAGTGGCTGAGGCCAACAATTCTCTTTCATGATAACTTAGATTTGTCCTTTGATTTTATTTGATCTTGTTAAAATCTGGGGATGTTTAAGTTCATCCGCTTCTGCATGAGTGGTGGTGGTTTAAATAGTTTTAGTTTTAAAAATAATAAGAATAGGGATGGGCATGAAATGGAAAAAAATATTTATTTTTTAATTTCGCTGCACCCTCGGAGCAACAGGAAGCTCCACGGGTGGGCTTTGTTTTAATTTCCTCCAGCCAGATGCTCCTTTTTAAAAATGCTAGAGCCACCTGCTGGCCATGGGGCTGAACTGTGCTTTAAAATAAAAAAAGCTTTGTTAGTGAGAACTCCTGTCCCACATTTTCAGTCACGTGACCGGACAAAGAGGAAAAGCTGGACCTTCAGAAGATCAGGATCGAAACCCAGGTGAGATAGCAGCCAAAGGTATACTTTTTTGTTTGGGATGATCCCATTTTTAGAATTGGTTTGTTGAATGTTGATTGGACTTGTTGCAGAATAACATTACTTCACTCATGCAGACTGATAATACACATTTATATTTGTTTTGAACGCCGGATATAACTGTATGTTGGGATGTGCACCTTGAGTAAGTTTTCTATCCACACTAAATAACCTTTTCTATCCCTGCTCAGATGAAAGACCCGTAGATATGAATATTTATATGTCAGATTTTGATAAAAAGTCCAACACTTATGTAGTGAATACACAGAAAGGGTGGCTGAGATGACATAATCCTTTTCCTCCCCAAGTTATCATCAAATGCGTAAGATGCAGATGAGAAGCGTTTATGTTAAAACTGGCAGTTTGAGTTTATAAGTATCCTGAGGTGAAGACTGCAATTCATCTTGAAGAAAATTCCTTAAGTGCTGGAAAGCATATAGTTGTCACTATAAGATGAGACTGCTCATGAATTAGCTTGCTTTGCTCTTGTGATGGGTTTTCTAGATGGTAACACAGATTTTATGTGCAGTTTTGATTTCTCTATTTATTTATTTATTTATTTATTTATTTATTTATTTATTTAGTGTTTATATACCACCTGTCTTCCGGACAGATCTCCAGGCAGTTTACAACAGAGGCGAACAAACAATAAGCAAGATTAAATACAACATCACAAAAAACAATATAAACAATAAACATATAGGCCTCTGGCAATCACATATCTGACACAATAAAGGAATTTAAGTTAGAATGATGTTATTCATAACATGTAATTTGTCCCTGAGGAAATTAGGCTCAATGGGAAGTCCCAGTGTTTTCCTTCAAATAGGTTGTTAAAAGGAATACCATCTATACCAGGGCTGTTCAACTTTGAACAGGCCAAGGTCTACTTTATCCGGCCCAAAGTGCCTGAGGGCTACTACACTAAAACCTCTTCTTACGAATTTTATCCATTCCGAGTACATGCTCATAAGTAAAAACTTTTGTAAGTAGAGCAGCAGTTTCCCATAGAAATGCATTGAAAATCAATTAATCTGTTCTGAAGGGAACAGGTTTCAATGCGCCATGGCCCTTGAACTGCCCCGCTCGGCTGAGACAGTGGGCTGGCAGACCCAGTACTTTGCTGGGGCAGTGGTGGTCTTTGGGATGGGGGAGGGAGGGTGGAGAACTTATCCCATCACCTTTTTTATTGATGGCTGGTGGGCTACTTTTGAACCCTTCACAGGCTACCAGTAGCCCGCGGTCTACCTGTTGGGCAGGCCTGATCTATACTAAACAGACAGTGGTTTTTAGAATCATATACAGTATGTTAAGGAGCTTATTAAAAATAAGTCTGGCTCTCCTTAAACATTAGTGACTGCCAAAAAATGATAATATTGGAATTAATAACAGTGTTCATATGGATAACATTAAAACAGAACCACACAGATATTGAAAGAGCCCCCCCCCCATGCCTGACTATTTAGTTCTGATTAAGAAGGTGATTTGACTATAGAAATCATATTCATTTTGGAAATCTTTTCTGCGAAAAAGCTGATCAAGCTCTGTTTTATCTTCACCAATCAGAGAGTGGTCAAAATCTTTTGGTTAGTGTAGTGAATCAAACTATAATAGACCCATTGAATCAATGGGTGTTTAGTAATTTAACTCTTCCATAAGTTCCAGTGATTCAAATGGATCTACTCTAACTGTAACCTAGTACACTAAACTAATTTGAATTAATGGGATGTACAAAGGCGCTTACTCACCTAATCCCAAATTGAGTCAAAGGTCCAATTTTGGGCCACTTTTAAAAATGTAAGTAAGTTATGTGTGAACGGCTGATATTCCTCAAACTATTATGAATCCTAAATCATGTTGCAATGTGGAAAGAATTCCATGACTCCACAGTGGATGAGGAAAGCAAACCAAACAGTTGCATGATAAAAATGCTAATGCTACATTCATTAGCCTTGAGTCATTTCGAGGAGAAAGGCAAGATAGAAATATTTTAAATAAATAAATAAAATAAATTCGGGAAATATATACAGAGCCTTTGTCTCCTCATTTTTCACTTAAAGGTAGCTTCAGTTTTCTGGATTTCTGTATCATAAAGTTTATCTTCTTATGGTATGCACATATAATTGACCAACTCATATTGGTTCATAGGAAGTCATGGAATCAACTTATCTGGCCTAACCTTTCTTTCCTGGACCACTTTAGGTTCTTTCTAAATAGCAGTAAAAGAAACTTCACGTCCTGCAATTTCTGCTACAGTACCAAGATGGCTCGGTTTACTATTTCATTTGGACTACAATTTGTAATTACAAACAGTATGCACGTATTCATATTGTTTGTACAGGGTTGCAAGCAATATATGACCTACGTTCTGAAGCATTATAACAATATTTGCTATTACAATGTGTGTCGATATCTATATAGATCCATATATCCATATAGAACCATAAAAGTCAAAGAACTGTAGAGTTACAAGGGGCCTATAAGGCCATTGGGTCCAACCCCTTGCTCAGTACAGGAATCCATGTATATGAATAATTCTTGAGTGCCTCAGCAACTCTAAAATTTTAGAAGCATTGATTGCTTATAGAGAGATATTAAAACAAGAAGTGAAGTGGTTCTGATTTGTCTGGAGACCAATGAAAGAGCAGGATGATCAATAGGATACAGACTGTGCCTAAGTCCCCCACTTAGGATTTACAATACACACATGAATGGCTTCTTTGACCTCCTTTCAAACCACCTATCTTCTCTGTCTAATATGTGTACATGATATGATATGTTGAGAAGGGCTGCATAGGTGTGATTTTCACACACCCCAGGCCATTGTCCATCTAACGAGCCTATTCAGACCAGGGTGGGGTGAAACCAAGGTGAACTATACATTGGAAGCCTCCCACCAACCTTCTTCAGACTGAAGTAGCTACTTGGATGAGTGGTGAAATGTTTCAATCCCACAAGAAAAGAAGTACAGTTGACATGACTTAACTCCAGGGGAACCTCCCCTGGATGACTGAGAGGCCCTTTGTACACGACCCCTAAACTCCGCCGCAAATGGCTCCCAGCTCCGGAGCTTAAAATTGTTTCCCCACCAGCTCTGGAGTTTACAGATAATTAAGTGCGACCACGCCCACCTAAGCGCATCCCAGTGCACTTTTCAGGTACCTGCTCTCTGGAGGTGAAAATTCCTGATGCGGATATAACGTAGTGACTGCCCGGCTCTCTTTGCTTCTGTTTGTTCTTTTTTTGCCCCCCCCCCCGCCCCTTTAAGAGATCTGAATGCAGTGCCGGGACAGCAGAACGGAGGTGAGCGGCATTCTTTTCTTCCTTTTTTTCTCCCTCCCCTCACGCAGCCAGCAGCCAGGAGTGCGGAGGGGGTGGGAACCCAGGAACAGCAACAAACCCCTAAGATCTCTGGTCCGAATTTAAGTGGCCAGCGGATCTTAGGGGTCGTGTGAAAACGCCCAGAATCTCTACAGCCATGAAGAACAATGGGATCCGAATCAGTATTTCTTCCTCAGACACAGGACATGCATGCAGCTAAAGGAATGAATGAATGAATAGCTTTATTACTGTCAAAGACCAAAAACACCAAACAATCCACAATAAACACATACAATTCAAAATTTGAAATAAGTTCAAAATTATACAGTCTTCCATTAAAATCATAATAAATAAACCCTTACTTACAGGTTCATAAATTACATACTCAACTAAGCTCTTCCTATATCCTTAAAATAAGATAAAACCATGACCAGGTTTATGGTATAGAGGTATTATTATCTATCTTGGTTGCAACCCAAACATCTGTTTGTGAGTCACTATTGCTACCGCACAGAATTTAGCCACTTTTCTGGTAATATTATGGATATTGTCAGAAAGTAGCAATTGTACATAAAATTCCTCTGTTCTTCCTGGAAATTTGCAGATAATAGGAGATAGGAGCTCCATTAGGATATCCCATTAGCAAGAACAATATAAGGACACACGTTCAACTATTTCAACTTGGTCACTATTGCATGGGCAAATACAGTCTGATGGAAGCAAACCTTGAAACCTTCCCTTCAAAAGCTTGGAAGGTAGTGCATCAAATCCAGCCAGTATAAAAGCCCTTCTGGCATTAGATGAAATAATACTGGCTAAGTATGGGAAGATGGTAAAAAGCAGATTTCAAAAATTAGTTGTATTTCCCAACTGGCCAGCATGGTTCTGTAATTCTATATCCCTGACCCTTAGTTTCACTGCATTCATAGCCTCTGTAAGACCCATTGCTATAAGTGTACTAGGAGAATAGCCTAATTTTGATATCTCTGCAATTATATGCTTCTTCCATTCTGACTGAAAAATATCTATTAACATCAGTGGGGCCAGGCCTTCTGATGAAAAAATAAGTTTAAGCCAGTACTTTATCATAAGGACTTTGACTCGTGCTACAATGGGTACTAGAGAGCCTAAATGCCCTAAGCACATCCGATCTCTCCTGATTTTGGAAGCTAAGCAGGGTCGGCCCTGGTTAGTACTTGGATGGGAAACCACCAGGGAATACCAGGTACTGTAGGCACCTGGAGTAGGAACTGGCAAACTACTCCAGTATTCCTGCCCAGAAAACTCCATGGACATGGGGTCACGAAGAGTCGGGCACGACTGTAATGACGCAACACACACACAATGGGTACTAACCCAACCTCTGTACATCAGAAGTACAAGGTGGTACTCCCAGGATAGCTCTCACAAATTTGGTCTGAACAATCGGAAGTACAAGGTGGTACTCCCAGGATAGCTCTCACAAATTTGGTCTGAACAATCTCCAGAGGTCGTAAATTAGCATAACCGAACACTTGAGAGCCATAAAGCATTTGTGAAACGATTCTGGCCTTAAAAACCTGTATTGCTGATGGGACATGTTTTCCCCCATTGGTGTGGAAGAATATAGTAAGTGCTACAACATTTTTCTGAGCACTCATTGCTGTGTGGTTTACATGTGTAAGCCAAGGGCCAGAAGAGTGGAATATTATGCCAAGATATAAAGGAATATGCCATTCTGAATCTTTGCTGAACCATAAGGTGTGAATTAAATTGCACGTGTTTGGGAGATGATCACTAACACTCTTCACTATTACGTTTCTGAGTAAAATGGTTGGAATTACGCTTTAGGAACAGATAATAAATTGTGACACTATTAGTAGACTTTTTAAAAAACAAACAAACATCTTTTCTACAGTTTATCAGAAATAAGATTGACTTCATCTATCTGAATGTTCAAGGGAAACTTAAGCTTTATACAAGAATATAAGTGATGGTGGTACTTAGCTTTGTTTACACACTGAGTAGGATTATGGCATCTGGAGTTTCTCATTAATTGTCAAGGTGACCTGGTCAAACAATGAATCTTCCATTCATCCAGGAGGCCATACTTGTGAGCAGAATGCTCTGCTTTTCACAGCTTGGAAGGAAGGAGGGAGCTTTGAGAAACTGTTTGTATGATAGTTACAAAAAACAAAATGAATAAAAGCCATCATTTCCTGTACTTGTGCAAACTGACTTTTTATTTATTTCCAGGGACAAAACTGATGCTGAACCTGATTTTAAACAAGGTTGAGTGTAGTTCCTTTTCCTCCCAGGTCAATTTATTTTTAGTTCATTCCTACACCTGTGTTTTAAAAAGGCCTTTTAAATCTTTGGGAGAATGATTTAACATACACCAGTGAGCAGTAGCTGAATTTCTTTCTGAAAACATATATATCCCACTCTCAAGAATTTTAGCAAAACAGAAATAAGTGTGATTATATAAATTATCAAGAATAGGCATTGGATGTGTTTGGGCATCATAGTAAGCCAATGTTCTATGGGAAACATGGCTTACTGTAAACTATATCCATTTATAGTGGGACTCTGGTACCACATCTCTTTATCAGTATGATTGATTAAGGGCCTTTTTACATGACCCCTAAGATCCGCTGGCCACTTAAATTTGGACCAGAGATCTTAGGGGTTCGTCGCTCTTCCTCTGTCCCCACCCCCCTTAGCACTTCCTGGTTGCTGGCTGCGTGACGGAGGGAGAAAAAGAGAAAGAAAAGCATGCCACTCACCTTGTTCTGCCTCTCGTCTCTGTAAGGCCATCAAGTCCAACCCCCTCGTCTCTGTAAAAGTAGCTCTTAAAGGGGCGGGAGCCAAAAAGCAGCAAACAAGCGAGGAGAGCCCCGCACTCACTATCGTTGCACCGCATCAAAGATTTTTCACCTCCAAAGAGAAGGTACAAGAAAAGTGCGCTGGGTCGCGCTAAAGTGGGCGGGGTCGCACTTAATTGTCTGCAAACTCCGGAGCTGGTGGGGAAACATTTTTAAGCTCCGGAGCTTGCAGCCATTTGCAGCGGAGCTTAGGGGTCATGTATAAACGCCCATACTTACAGATGCTCCTTGGAAGGAATATCACCTGTAGCAGGTAATAATGTAGACCTGTATCACCTGTACTATGAAATATGGTAGACAGCAGAAGCCCATGAATTGGGTGGGCAAATTAGGGCATTTTGGATGTGATTCATGAACAGTAGTTGAGGTTGAGTCCATTGACTTGAGGCTGATTGTCTGAGATGTTTCAAGACTTGTTTGTGAGTGTTTGGCTTTTCGATTGGAGCCATGTGCTCTGCTGTTTCAGGCAGATGCCGGGGAAGGGGTTATGCTGAGGGAAAGTAAATGCAAAGATAATTATATCACTTATCTATGTGGGGCCAGAGCTAACAGTCGTCAATTCCTCTTTAAATACACTCACAGTCCCTGCTAGTTGGGAGTAGAAGTTTATGACCATGGGAGATGAACAGAGGTACCAGTATTTTGCAAGGACACTTAGAAGGCAGTTTGAGAAGGAAGCCAGATATTACATTGTCACAGCCTATATAGTACAGAGGGGCATGGACAGTATAGAAAGCCACATTTGCAATAAGGGCCAACTGTTGTTCTGTTGAAAGGGAAAGGAGGCAGCTTGAGGGCACATGAGCTTATGAGACAAGATAAATCATTTCTGGATAAAGCAGAGCAAAGTTCTCTGGAAGAGTAATGAGGAGGAAATAATAATACAGAATATTATTATTACAGAATGATGGGACCATGACAGGAGATGTAAAGGACAAATGGGTGAAGAACTTCTTAAACAGGGAACTCACCCAGGCAGAGAGGGAGGTCCTATCCAAATGCCTAAATTTTGCCATCACACCCCAACAGGTTCCTGTTGTGGATTTCATCACAAGGGGACTTCTACAGACAGAAGCATGGTTGTCCCAGTGTCACCAATTGAAGTGGAGAAAAAGGCACTCAACACCTTCCCAGAGACACCATTTGACTGGTTCAGGTATATAGATGATACCTGGCTGAAAATCAACACTCAGGAAATACAGGCCTTTATAGACCACATCAATGCAGTGGACCCTAATATTAAGTTCACTAGGAAAGACACCCAAAACAACAGGCTGGCTTTCCTGGATTGTGCAGTCATCATCAGACCTGACCATGGCCTGGGAGTGGATGTTTACAGGAAATCCACCCACACAGAACACAAATTAGGAGTCATCAGGACCCTAAACCACAAAGCAGAGAGCATCCCACCTCCATAGAAGCCAAGGAGAAGGAAGACAGGCACCTGAAGACAGTTCTTAAGGCCTGTGGATATCCAAAGTGGGCCTTCAACAAAGCAGTGTGTTGACCCAGAAGAACAATGGATCAGCCTGAGACCCAGAGCAGATGGAAGACCCTGGTCATTCCTGACATGGCTGGACTGTCTGAGAAGCTTAAAAGGATTTTGGCAAACACCACATATCTGCTTATTTCAAACCCACAAACATACTAAGGCAGAGACTCATCCAGCCAAAGGACCCAGTACCAAAACAAAAAAGGAGCAATATAGTATATGTGGTCCAATATAATGAGGAGTGTGCAGACCTCTACAATGGAGAAACTAAACAGCCATTAAACAGAAGGATGACCCAACATAGGACGGGTAGCTGCTCAGGACCACAATCAGCAATACACCTCCACTTGAAGGACAAAGGGCACTCATTCAAAGATGAGGATGTACACATATTAGACAGAGAAGAGAGGTGGTTTGAGAGAGGAGTCAGGGAAGCCATTCATGTGAGCATTAAAAACCCCTATCTCAACAGAGGTGGGGGCCTCAGGCACAGTCTATCTGCCACTTATGAGGCTGTGATTTCAACAATACCAAGACAAATCAAAGATACTTCACGCCTTCACCACCAAGGCCATAGCCAACGACCCATACTTTATGGGTTTCAGCACCTTAGGCCATTGTTCACCATAAGGCTACTATTCTATTCAGGATATTGTTCATCTTATGAGCTTATTTCAGACCAGGGTGACATGGGATCAAAGTGGAATATAAAATGGAGGACTCGCAACTAGCTTTCCTCAGACTGACTAAGCTGTTTGGATGAGCAGCGAAACATTTCAGTCTCTCAAGAAAAAGAAGTCCAGTTGCCATGGCTCAACATCCAGATAATACAGAATATAGGAAGTGTGACATAGAGATCCAGGAATATCAGAAAGCATATTGTGTCCTCGAGTTACATTGGCAACATTAGAGCTTTTGACTGGCCAGAGTTTCTATGGATAAAAGAAATCTGCCACTTTCCAGAGGAGGAAGAGGAGAGGAGTTGTCTGGTGGTAATGCACAATTCCCTACTGTGAGTGACACATGCAATACTTTGTGGATCTCAGAGGATGTCTCCCTGGTACAAAAGGCCAAGAATATGACATATAACTAGCCAGATCTTATCAAACATAGTGGGCATTATCAGTTCCTTTTGTGAAAGTAAATTATGATACTATATACAGCTGTCAGTATATTGCAAATTATTGGGATGGTCTTGGTAGGAAGGTGAAGAACTTTGGGGCATGGCATAGCAAGGAACTGGAAAACAAAGCAGGGGGAGTGATTGATTTGCCAGCATCATGAAGTGGCTTGCTTATTAAGCCACTTCACAATATTAGCAAGCCGAAAGAGGAAGACTTGCTTTGGAATGTTGCCAGGAATCACAGGTGCTGAGACTGAGTGATCCTATTCTCAACAAAAAAGTGCGTTCTAGCAAGGGCATATCTGGGTGGGTGGGTGGAAGGGTGCATTTGCCACAGGGAGCAGGAGGAGGAAGCTGTGTGCCCTCCCATCACTAGTCATTCTTTTTCCCCTTGCTAAGGCTTGGCAACGGGACCCCCTCTTCCGCCGTGCACCAGGTGAGCGGCGAAGCAGATGTGCAGGGAGCATGGTGGCCACAGTGCCCTCCTCCTCCTCCTCCTCCTCCTCTTCCTTGCCTTGCTTCAGGCCACTGTGGGAGAGGTGTAAGGCATGTGCATGTGAGCACACACAAACTTCTCCCGCCCCTGCCCACGCATGTGCACACACACACACACACATCACACACTCAGGATTGGTCCACCATTTCTGGGTGGGTGCGATGCAGTGGGGGGGGGCAGCAGGAGGGGCGCAAAAATGAACTTTGTCTCCAGGTGCTCCAAACCCTTGCTATGCCTCCGTGTTCTAGTAAGTGTGTTGTCTGATCACTGTCTTTAAGAGCCCACCAGCCTGTCCCTCCAGCTCTCCAAATAGCCTATAAAGTCAGCATCTTGATGATGTGCCTGATAGTTCAGTATATGTAAAGTGCTGTGGCATCTTGTCAATTTGCTATTGTAAATTACTCAAGTTACTTAACCCTTATGCAAACATTAATAGGTTTCTGTCCATTTTTTAAAAAAATGGTCAGTATCAGACCCACCTGAAAGAAGCAATGTGATGGTTAAAATGTACAGGGTCCATTTAGTAGAAAAGAAAGAATAAAGGTGATAATGATGTTACCACAGTAGAAATAAGGTCTTTAAAATGATTGTGACCCCTCTTCGCCATTTACTTCTTTCTGAATCCCTTTGATGCTATAATTTGTCTGCATTTTCCAGCCTCCTGTCAGCAGAGCATGTTTTTAAAAAGCAATTGCTTCATTCTTAGCTAACATAATTAAAATCCCAGAATGCTTTTTTTATTCCAGACAATCCCAATATTGAAGTCAGAAACTCCTTTTAAACACTGGCAAAAAGACATAGCAAACTTTATATGGCAAAGGAAGAGACCTCAGATAAAACATAAATGTTTGATAGATACTAAAGAGAGAGGAGGACTGGGACTTCCAAATTTAAAAACATATTATGCTGCTAGTTGTTTAATTTGGCTCAAAGACTGGATAATGTTGGGGAATAAAAGATTGTTAAACCTAGAAGGACATGATTTGAGATTTGGTTGGCACGGGTATCTTTGGTATAACAAAGACAAAGCAAATGCAGAATTCAACAACCATTATATTCGGCAATCCATTTTAAGAATCTGGAATACTTACAAACCAAGATTGGCATCCAAAATGCCGCTCTGGGTATCACCTCAGGAGGCTTTGTTTAAGTCAGAAACATTGCAGAGAGATAGTTGGTTAACATACAAAGATATTTTAAAACGGAGCCAAGGGGAATATAAGATGAAATCCAGAGAGGAACTGAACCAGGAAGGTTTTGTCTGTCAATGGTTTTCATACTTGCAATTATCAGAAAGATTCAAAATAGATAAACAAGTATTTGAATTTGAACAGGGAAAATCTATTTTTGAGATGGAACTCTGTGCCAATAAGGACTATTTGATCTCAAGAATATATAAAATGTTATTGAAATTCGATACTGAAGATGAACAGGTTAAAGAGTGTATGATCAAATGGGCCAAAAATTTTGGGCATAATATTCAAATAGAACAGTGGGAGGGAATGTGGAAATATGGACTGAAATTCACAAGGAGTTATAATTTGAAAGAAAATTTTTACAAAATGATGTATAGGTGGTATTTAACGCCAGACAAATTGTCCAAGATGTATAAGGGAATCTCCAATAGGTGTTGGAAATGCCAAGAGAAGGAAGGTACTTTTTACCACATGTGGTGGACATGTGGACTGGCACTTCAATTTTGGAAACAAATTTATGCTGTAATGCATGAGATACTGAATTCCAATCTCCACTTTAAACCAGAGCTGTTTTTACTAGGCTTGATAGACAATCGGGTAGAAAAGAACATAGTGATCCTTATTAGATATCTTATGACAGCTGCCAGGCTTCTCTATGCACAATATTGGAAGACGGATAAATTACCCTCAGTAGAAGACTGGTTAATTAAGGTATTGGAACTGGCAGAAATGGCAAAACTGACAGCTTTAATTGAAGATAGATCATTGTACAAGTTTAAGAGTGTCTGGAAACCTCTATTAGATTTTGTGCTAAAAAAAGGAAATGATAATCTGTTGGTTTGTGGTTTTGATTTTTAGGATATATTTAAAAGATCCGAAATATGATCTGCTATTAATTTATTTTTTGGATCACTAAGGACAACATGATGAATTACTGTAATGGTGGGTTAGACAAAGAGATGATGGTAAGCTTCAACCTATGTATTAACTTGTATTTAACCCAATTGCTTCCACTCAACAACCCCCTATGCCCCCCTTGTATATAAGAAAATAAAATAAAAATTAAAAAAAATAAGATTAGCTTTAATGTAAAAAAAAAATCCCAGCATGGAAACGGGTTTCAAGTTTTTATCATTTATTGCTTTAAACTAGTACTAGAGTGATTTATTATTGTACATCAAGTAGCAGCACTCTCTTGTCACTTACTGTGTGTTGTATATTGCCGTTCCCATTAGTGCCTTACTATGTGTGGTCCAGTGGCAGAACTCCTGGTTAGTATCTCCCTTGATTGAAAGTTCACAAACAATACTGAAGAGGAAGCTGGCGATTCTGAGCTGATAGGACGTCCCACTTAAATTGAGGCTTAGAAGGATGGGAATGGCACCCATTTGTCCCAAAGGTCACGCAACTGGAAGTTTTTCTTGGAAAATACTAAGACACTGGTTAGTACCACAATATGCATAAATTGAACTCCAGATGCATTTGAGATTCCCTCAGTAAGATCTTGATCTTGGGCTATTTATCTATAATGGCTTGTGAGCTCTTTTCTCATCTGTGCTTCTGTCCATACAGTCAAGATAGTACTTGATACTTTGGTAAGAACTAACTTTTCTTTAAGCCTAAACTATGGGGTATAAGAAGAGCCTAAGGCTAGAATCTTAGCTATTCTAAGATTTGTGTTTTGGACCAATATCTAGAAAAGTAGTCATGCTAGTCTGTGGCAGCAAAAGCAATTAAGAGTTGTTATTTATTTATTTAGAATAGTTTTACGCCACCTTTCTCTTTGGAAAAAGTACCCAAGGTGGCTTACAATAATGAGGGACAATATACAGCCGAGAACATTTAAGACATAATTTAAGTTGTGAACACGGAATTAGAAGAGGCATTTTAGAACATTAAAAGGCAACATTAAAGCTACAAAGAGCACGCAAAAAGAAAAAAATCCATTATGAGGGATGGAGACTAACATGGAAAACACTGGTGTTCTTATGAAATCAGTCAATGCAATCATGCATGGTAATCCATATAAAAGTCACATAGTAGGTAGTAGTGTAGGGAGGTTGATGTAGTGTAGGTTCTGAAATAAATAAATAAATAGGCATGTAGAGTGTTGTAAAAATGTGTTCAGAAGGAATGGAAGAGACAAGTACAGATAATTATAATTTGCTTAAAAGTGGACAGTAGCTGCGTAGAAACACCATAACAGTGAACTGATTAATAAATGTAATATGTAATGAAAAGCCTTTGTTCCTGCTCAGCCCTCTCAACTGTTGTTTATTTGTTTAATTTTAAAGTATGTTTCGCCTTTCTCCTTGGAAAAGAACTCAAGGTGGTTTACAGTAATGAGGGGTAGTATACAGTTCAGTACAATTAAGACATATTCAAGTTTTGAGAACAGGGAATTGAGGAACATCTTACAGCATTAAAAGACATTACATTAAAGCTACAAGAGAATGCAAGATGTTTTGTGTTGAAAACTGTCATTGAAGTTGCTTCTAACCCTGAGATTAGGGATGAATTTCTGGGAGGCTGAAATCCCCTCCTCCTTTATGTTCCCATTTCTGATGCCACACTTGGTATCAATTTGTTCTTTTGCACGAAGGCTGGACTGGTTGCCCTACATTCTATATAGGACTAGGACACCATTAGGTGAAGTGGAGAATGTCCTTGGAAGTATATTATCTTAATAGGTTCCTTAATTACACCCAAGGATATTAAAAGAACTGTTGGAAGTAATTTCAGAACCATTGACAATAATATTTCAGAAGTCCTGGAGAACAGGGGAAGTCCCCATAGATTGGAGGAGGGCAAATATTGCCCCTATCTTTAAAAAAAAGGGGGGGGAGAGAGAGAACCTACATAATTACCACCCAGTCAGCTTGACCTCGATTCCAGGCAAGATCCTAGAACAAATTATTAAGCAGACAGTCTGTAATTATTAAATTATAGCAATGCTATC
Source organism: Phrynocephalus guinanensis (assembly GCA_037367245.1). NCBI lineage: Eukaryota > Metazoa > Chordata > Lepidosauria > Squamata > Agamidae > Phrynocephalus > Phrynocephalus guinanensis. The sequence goes on along the minus strand of CM074738.1, from coordinate 80,326,036 downwards.
ATTTCAAGAAGTCAACACGGATTTCTCAAAAATAAATCATGCCAGACCAATTTGATCTCTTTCTTTGATAGAATTACAGGCTGGTGGATGAGGGGAATGCTGTGGATATTACTTATCTCAATTTCAGTATGGCCTTCTATAAGGTACCCCATGGTATACTTGCAAAGAAGTTAGTAAAATGTGGGAAAGATAGTGCCACTGTTATATGGATTTGTAATTAGTTGACTGATTGCACCCAAAGGGTATCATTAATGGCTTCTCTTCAGCTTGGAGAGATGTGACCAGTGGGGTGCCCCAGGGTTCTGTTCTGGGTCCGGTGCTATTCAATATCTTTATTAATGACTTGGAGGAAGGAATAGAAAGTAGGCTGATCAACTTTGCAGATGATACCAAATTGGGTGGGGTTGCTAATTCCCTAGAGGATAGGATAAAAATCCAAAAGGACCTTGACAGATTAGAGTCCTGGGCCAAAGCTAATGGAATGGGGTTCCAAACAGAGGCAAACCTAGGGTGGTGCATCTAGGTAAGAATAAATTGCACAGATATAGGATGGGAGATACCTGGCTGGAAAATAGTACCTGTGAAAGGGATCTGGGAGTCTTGGTGGACCACAAATTGAACATGAGTCAGCAGTGTGATGCGGCGGCCAAGAAGGCCAATGTGATTCTTGGTTGCATCAACAGAAACATAGTATCTAGATCAAGGGAAGCGATATTAGCACTCTATTCTGCTCTGGTCAGTCCCCATTTGGAGTACTGTGTCCAGTTCTGTTAAAAAGGATGGTGAAAATCTTGAATGGGTCCAGAGGAGGGTGACCAAATGATTGAGGGTCTGGAAGAAATGTCTTACAAGGAACAGCTTAGGTAGCAGGGAATATTTAGTCTTCCAAAAGAAGACTGAGAGGGGATATGATAGCTATGTTTAAATATTTGAAAAAATGTCACATTGAAGAAGGGACTGGTTTGTTTTCCATGGCTTCAGAGACTAGGATGTGGGGCAATGGTCTCAAACTACAGTTCAGCAGTGGAATATGCTGCCACGGAGGGTGGTGGAGTCTCCTTCTTTGGAGATTTTTAAGCAGAGGCTGGATGGCCATATGTCAGGAGCACTGTGATAGGGGTTCCTGCATGGCAGGGGTTGGACTAGATGGCCCTTGAGGTCTCTTCCAACTCTATGATTCTATGACTCTTGTGTTGTTTTACTGTGAGCCAGACACAAGAATGCTTGGGCAGTTGCTTCTTAAGATGCTCTTCACATATATGATTTCAAGTGTACACCAGAAAATATTGATATGGTAGAAGTGAATGAAAATGTGGCTGGGTACTATGAGAGTTATAGACCAAAAAGTAACTCCTCCCAACAATGGTGGGAAAACCCTAGGGATGTGTTGCTATGTAACAATGCAGCATTGCAGTGTGAAGTGGCCCTTTTCTTGGCTTTAGGCAACCATAAATGCTCTTTTTCTATTGCTGACCCCCCCCCCCCTTGATCTTCTGGTTCTTCCTAAACATCAGTCAACTTTCTGTGACCCCCTGAGCATGCTCAGTCTAATTGTGCTTTTGGATGTTTTCCCCTCTTTCATCTCACAAGTTTTTATTTTTTCCTGTTTCATTCTTTGTAGTTCTACAGGTCTAGATCCTCTTGTAGATGGTGCGATTTTTTGATTTCTATGGCTATAACTTGAGGCTCATTGACTAATACGTAGTGAGTGTCTGTCTTTATCTTGCTGTTTATCAAACAGAAAAAGGAAAGGTTACTGTCTTTGAATGACAATTCCTGCATGTTCCTATGTAACATACAGGAATGGGAAAATTACATTTTCAGGCAATAGCTTCCAGAGTACCCCAGGCAATGGATCATCCTGAGCTTCCCACTGGTGTATAGATTGTGTGAAATAAAGCTGTCTTCCACTGATTTCCGAGGCACTTCTTTCTAAGCAAATGTCTTCAGCATCAAGATGCTAGATGGACATCTATGTGGCTATGTTTTGATTCAGTCCAGGTAACTCTTCAGAATAGTCAGGGATGAGAGACATGGAAAGCAATATGTTTTGCGATCTATTTTGACTATGGCAGGATTGAACGTCTCAGAGAGCCAGCCCTCTTTTCAGATTCCTTATAGCTGCAACTACCCAGAGGTTTTTCTGGTGAACCGTAGAAAATGGAAAAGGAGGCAAGCATCTGCATTTCATTAAACAAAGCCGCTGCCTTGCTCCTTTTGATCAGTGCTTGGCATTTGTCCCGAGTACTGTTCATAAAGTTCAACTGTTCAAAATTTGCCACACGTAACATTTAGATTTTTTCCTCAACTCTTTTTATTGACATGATAAACGTAAAAAAAAAAGATCCTGCCATATAATCTGTTTTAAATGGTCCTATCATTCCTGTTAAGGCTTCTTGAGCCTACTAGTCATACATTCATATGTAGGAAAGATTCTGGTTTTCTCTGAATTTTATTTCCTCCCTACTCTATAGGTCATTGTAACATATACAGAAGTCCCAGGGAACAGGGAAAAAAAGTGTTCTTGCTGACAAGAAAGCAATCTGGTCCACGTAAAATAAATGGATGCTGAAATTATATGCAAACCGAACCAAGCCCCATTGAACTCAATGGGAACTAGTTTTGAGGACAGAACACGTACCAACAAAAACCAAGTACTGTACTATCATCATTCAGTCCCTCTGAAATTAGCTATTTGGTGGATCGACAAATTTGAATAGATAAGTAGATTTTTAAGTAGGTCAGGACTTTTGTTGATATCAGTTCCTGCAGGATTCAGAGGGAGATCAATATGGTGGGAATTGACTCTTGCTCTAACCATTCCAGTGGCTCAGTGGACTAAGGCTCTGAAAACTGTTGGCTGCAAAGTTGGCAGCTTGGTGGTTTGAAACCCAGGTGCCATGCAGTGGAATGAGCTCCCGCTGATAGCCCCAGCTCCTGCCAACCTAACAGTTCAAAAGCATGTAAATGCAAGTAGATAAATAGGTACTGCTGTAAAAAGCAGGGAGGTAAAACAGTGTTTCCTTGCACCTAGGCCGGCCATGTGGCCATGGACTTGCACAACACTGGCTCTTTGGCTTGAATATGGAGATGAGCACCACCCCTAGAGTCAGACACGACTAGCACACATGTGCAGGGGGAACCTTTACCTGTTTTACCTAACCATTCCAAGCTGCTTATTGAAGGCCCTGGGATTTACTCAGCCTAATAGAATTCGCAGATTGCTCACTGATGCTCATCCTGGTGGATTATATTGATTGCCTAGCCTGAGCTGGATGACTGCTTCCTAGCCAATATGCTTGGCAAAGACCTCTCACCCAGCTATGGGTCCTCTGATACTGGATGATGCTTACCTTCCCATATTCCCCTCAGTCAGGTCAATCTATCTTTCTTTCTTTGCTCCAGAGGAGAGATTATCTGGATCTGTATTTTCTTCACATCTCTCTTTTCTACCCTCCTTCAGCTAGCCTTTGCTGTCACTTACAATTCTATATATTCTCTCTCTCTCTCTCTCTCTCTCTTTCTCTCTCTCTCTCTCTCTCTCTGTGTGTGTGTGTGTGTGTGTGTGTGTGTGTGTGTGTGTGTGAGTGAGTGAGTGAAGAGTTTCCTTTAGGAGATAAAAAAGGCCCATGCCTTTAATAATATATTATTTCAGGATTAGATGGAAGCATTCCTTGATTATTGCTAAGATTCCCTCCCTTCCTTCTCCATTTTAATTTGCTCTGGAACTTTAATAGATTGGTGTGTGGTGTGTTTTTACAGTCATGGCCGACTCTTCGTGACTCCACGTCCATGGAGTTTTCTTGGTAGGAATACTGGAGTGGTTTGCCAGTTCCTGCTCCAGGCACCTACATCACCTGGTATTCCTTGGTAGTCTCCCATCCAAGTACTAACCAGGGCCAACCCTGCTTTCAGCTTAGCTTCCGAAATCAGGTGAGATCGGATATGCTGGTAGAATGATATAATTAATATTAGATTCTAGACCCATTACCTTACCCAGCTCCATGTATAAGACACATTGTTGTTGTTGTTGTTGTTGTTGTTGTTGTTGTTGTTGTTGTTGTTGTTGTTGTTGTTCAGTCATTCAGTCCTGTCCGACTCTTTGTGACTCCATGGACCAGACCTCGCCAGGCCTTCCTGTCTTCCACTGCCTCCTGGAGTTTGGCCAAATCCATATTGGTTGCATCAATGACACCGTTGAACCATCTCATTCTCTGCTGTCCCCTTTTCCTTTTGCCTTCAATCTTTCCCAACATCAGGGACTTTTCCAAGGACTCCTCTCTCCTCATGAGGTACTGGAGCCTCAGCTTCAAAATCTGTCCTTCCATTATACTACCTTATTTTGAACCAAAATATCATTCAATCTAGCTGAATATTTTGGGCCTTTATTATGAACAGTTCCACAACAGGGTACTGAGCTGGGGCATCCTATATGTTTTTTCCAGCTGCTTTATTGATTATTGATCAAGCTATGATAAAACAAAGCACATTAGGACAGTATCACATGAAGTACATGGCTTTAAAAAATCTGATTAGTACATAGGCACTGATATGAATGGGGAAAGCTGTGTATTTGTATAGAAGCTTTAGATAAGATGCATTTAATGCTTGACAAACCTGCTTGAGGCACTAAACTTTAAGACTGTATAAATTAGCAGCAATATGCCGGATCTTGAGACCATGGTAAGAGTCTTTCAGACACAAGTGATTAATTTTGGGTATGAATTCTGAAAGAGACCTCAAGGGCTTTCCACCACCACCTCGCTGTGTTTCCATCGCATGGGATCAGGTTTCCTATACACATTTTCTTTCCCACATTTCAGTTATAAAAGGCCCAAATAATGATGCAGCCAAAGCAGGGGTCTCCCGTTTTTTGGCCACAGCCAATCTCTATTGCAATTTCTTTTTTAAAGATACTGTGCTAAGCAACCAAACAAATCATGCAGACATTGGAATGGAATTTCAGAACTTTATGGAATAAAACAGAGCAAAATATAGTAGCTGTAAATAATGACCTACAAATATGACAGAAATAATAACATAATATGATCATTGAATCCTAAGCACACACACTGAACTTATTTTTTTCTCACAACTCCGTAAACACAGGTAAAGTCACAAATGCCCATGATTTGAATGGGAAGAGCATTCTGTCATGGATGGGGCTGAACAAGACCAAATGGGCTACATGCCACCCCTACTTAAGAGCACAAGCATGTGCATAGCAACTTTAAAATGGCTTCTGCTGAATTAAGTGGTGTTTACTGCCAGGTAAATGTGTCTGGATAGGTCAGTGGGTCAGGTATATGGTTGCAGAGCTGGGGGTTGGAAGTTTAATTCCCCTCTCTGCATCCCAGGAGTAGAAGCCAGCCTGTGTGGCCTTGGGCAAGCTGCACAGTCCCAGGATGTCCTTAGGAGACAGGAATGAGAAACCACTTCTGGGAACTCTCTACCTACAAGTCTCAATTGACTTAATGGCATGGAATCATTATTATCCAATGTGTATAGGATTACCCTTACCATATATACTCGAGTATAAACCCACCCGAATGTAAGCCAAGGCACCTAATTTTTCCTGAAAAACTGGGAAAACTTCCTGACTCAAGTAAAGCCTAGGGTGCCTCCAGTATTCCAGTATTCCTTGCCAAGAATACTCCATGGGCATGGGGTCATGAAGAGTCGGTCACGACTGTAACAACACAACACGCACAATGAACATGGATAGACCTATGTCTACCCCCCCCCCAAACTTTACCCTTGTTGGAAAGATACAGTAATCCTCCACCTATCATGGGGGTTAGGGACCTGCAATAATGGGAAAACTGTGATATGCAGATGCTGGGTCAGGTCGGGACTGGGGGGCCTACTTACCTGAGACCTGGTGCTTCCCTGTATAGGCCTCCAACGGGCTTCCCTGGCCTGTCGGAGGTCCCAAAAGTAGTTTCCAGTGATCTGGAAGTCACTTCCGGTTTTCTGGAAGTGATTTCTGGTTCACTGGAAACCACTTCTGGGGTCACCAACAAGCCCGGGAAGCCCACCAGAGGCCTGTTCAGGGCAGCACCAGGCCTGGGGTAAGTGCAGGAGGCCTCAAACGGACCCACTCAGCTTGCCCCAGGAGCCCTTTGTTTCATATACTGTGGTCCCGTGAAATACCGGGACCGCAGTATATGAAATACAAAATGGCAGGGGAGGACTATATGTTCTTCTGCATCTAATTTAATGTATCATATTGGACACTTTTGCCTCTCTTGACCTGAGGTTAAACTGCACACAGCTTAGCACCAAGTTAGTGGGGAACTGTGTGTGCATGCCATGCACTCGCACTCGTGCATGTGTGTAAGAGAACAATGAAAAAAGAAAAGACCTGTTAGGTTTACATAGAGTGATTCTCTGTTAAAGCTTCCATTCAGGAGAAATGTAAGGAAACATTACTGAGATACTTGGGGCATGGGTTAATTTTTCTTTCAGATGATTCTCACTATATGAGACTCTACTGGAAGTCAGAAAACTTCAGTGCGAAATTCCCATAAACATTCAGGCCCTGGGAGTCAAGACTTCACTTAAATGGCTAAATGGCTGGAAGCTTGATGTCACAGACAAGGAATCCAAGTGGATTTTGAGTAGAAAGGGAGAATGCCCACAATAATGATTTCCCTGTAGTGAAACGTCCTTTATCATAAGCTGACTGTGTTCTACCTCCCTTTTTGGTCTCCCTGAATCAATGATCAGAGGTCAAAACGAGACAGCCTTCAGCATGTCCTGCGAGAAAGGGCTGTATTGTTTTAGAAACTAGTAAAATCAGCAGTTTCCTAACACAGTACGATAAACTGTCAGACAAGGAAGCAATCTGACCTTGAACTCTGAGCCAAATGGCAGGACTGCAGCATCTTAGAGCCCTCACATTGCCATGTGCCATTCATAAAACAATTAACCGTCTAGTGGAATGATGTTTCTCTTTTCCATTCGGTGTCCTGTGAAAGAAAGCATGGCTATTCCTCCTCCTCCTCCTCCTCCTCTCGACACACAAAATTATGAGAAACATTTCATGTCAAGAGAAAACAAAGGCATCTCCCTCCTGGTTGCAGCATACAATGTCACTGAAATTAACTTCCACAGAATTGCTAAACCGGTTTGCCATAAAAGAGTGGTTCTTGACGCAGCCAGCGATCAACAAACTCACTTCCCAATTAAGTGCAGGAGTCTAATGAGGAACAGGGCTGCCTTTGTTTCGCCAGCTTGTGTGAACTTTAGCCACAATTCCCCAGACTCCCCTAACCCCCTCATTCAAAACTTGTAATTGGAACATAAGGAACCAGGTACTAGTAGACAGCAAATGGTCTGACAGTGGCTCCATTCACTGCCAGCCAGATGTGAGAAACTTTCAGAAGGGCTGAATGACTCATATATTGCCTGGTGTTGTATGACACCATCCTCTCTGGGTTTCAGGCTTACCCTCAATAGGCACTGTCATCTTTAATGCAAGCTAGCGAGGCATTTAGATTACAGTTGGAAAGGGCAATTCAAGTCAATTCCCTGGGAGGACTGATCTGAAAGCAACTAGGATGGCACTTCATGTTGGGTTTTTGACTAAGGGCTGGCATGTTTTCTCCACTTTTTTTCTGGGCAAGTGGCGAGAGTGAGGAAGAATGGGCAGTTAGGAACCACTAGAGCCATTTGATAAGTACAAGTCAAGTATTTCAAGGGGTGTTTTGGCACAGAAGACAAGGTCAAATGCAGTCTACAAACATTCCCCAGATTGTGTTGAGATTTTTCTTGTGTGCTCTACGACCTCCACAATGACAATGGGAACAATGGTGCACCCAAGACCTCTGAGTATAGAAGACAGATGCACTGTGGCTAAAGTTTGGGTTTTGTCTCTACCCTGTGACACCTACCTGCAATTTCAAGTCTAAATCTTCTAATGCCACTTTTAGGTAGGTGCTGACAAGCAGTAGTAAGGTGAAATATGTGATTATACTATGTTAACAAGTGTCTCCATAAATTCGTTCTTTAAAAAAGAGTTTTAAGATGCAGTGTGGAAATTAGAGCTGTAAAACAACAATATTTCATATTATTCAGGATGGCAAACTACTGGTATATACAGCAATCGTATTAGTGACTTATAGTGCCCATAAACCTAATGCAAGGGAATGTGATTCAGCTCTACATGACCAGAAGAAATAAAACCTGAAAATACATTTTCGCTATTAGCCCAATTCAATTGATGGCCTGGATAAAATTAATTGATGCATGGTTGTATTCAGAAACCGCATTGGAAATATTTGGCTTTCTCACATTTCCTATATCTCTAGTGTCACACAACATGAAAATTGGAATTAGTGCAGGCAGGCTTCAATATGAAAACATCAAACTTTTATTTCATTTAATAGGCCTATGTAATATGTTCAATTATCTGTTGGGCACATAAGCAGCTTGTAACCAGAGCAGATATGGAAGCTATATCTTTTCAGGGTGTACCAGCTTGCTCAGACCTTGAGTTGCTTTGCTTGCTTGTCATCTGTTTTAAGGGCCACCCATAGTTATCCTTGGTTGTCCAAATCAATGGACATGAATTAACTTGTCATTGCAGCTGAAGTTAAACCAGTTTCTCATAGTGTCAGGCATTCACTGATAAAAAAGACACTACAAACAATTGCTTCTCTGAAAATGTTCAGAAGATGTATGACAGCAGACTCTGAAAGCACATTATAAAAATGTAACATCAATAATAGTCTATAAATGATCTGATCTGTCTTCCTAAATACTCAGTTGTCATCCCCATGTTCTCTGGCAAATAAGGCTTGCATATATGTTTGCCAGTATTGCCACTATTCATTCATTCATTCATTCATTCATTCATTCATTCATTCATTCATTCATATATACTGCATTTATTTGCCTCTGTCTTATAGTAGTAAACCTTCTTGGATAAAGTACTGCATTCCTTTGTTCAGATGTAGCTCATGTCACATTTCTGGAAACTGGGAAAGTTACTTTAGACTAATGCAAGCTGCATTATTCTGGGAGTGAGAGGTCCCCCTCCCACAAAATTAACCTCTTCATGATCTTGATGTTTATGTATGTAAGTGAGGTTATTTTTAATCTATATTAACAGGAGGACTAAATTCAAAATGTTTGCATATTTCAGATTGGGTTTCCAATATGAATGCTTGATTTTTTTCTGTTTAAATGTAATAAATATAAAAACCAAAGCATAGCCAGTGAGACTGCGTGTAAATTCATGTAACACAATGTATGCCAGAGAAGACTGTGTTTATTAACACACACACACACACCTCCCTGGAAATGCATCCAGAATATGTCATGCTTGCAGGTTGCGCTGACAGGATGCGTGAGCAGATTCTGTCACTGCTGTGCCCATTTCACTGATGGTCTTGCTTGTTGTTGCAGAACACCTGCCATCCTTAGGAATGGTTACTTTGACCAATATTTGCGGAATCTGCTAACAGCGTATGTAAAGTGTGTGTGTGTATGGGGGGTACTTATCTATCAGACTTCGTACTGGAATACTTCAATCCTATGTGTTCAGCATACTTCTCTATGGCGTTGAAACGTGGACCCTAACAGACACATTATGCAGGAAGCTGGAAGCATTCAAACTGTGGACGTACTGTACAGATGAATTCTGAAGATACCTTGGGCAGCCAAGAGTCACTAATGCAGCTGTATTACAGCACATGGATGAAAAGTTGTATGTGTGTGTGTTGTGTCATTACAGTCGTGACCGACTCTCTGTGACCCCATGTCCATGGAGTTTTCTTGGCAGGAATACTGGAGTGGCTTGCCAGTTCCTACTCCAGGCGCCTACAGCATCTGGTATTCCCTGGTGGTCTCCCATCCAAGTACTAACCAGGGCCGACCCTGCTTAGCTTCCGAAATCAGGAGAGATCGGGTGTGCTCAGGGCATCTAGGCAGCCTTGGATAAAAAATTAGAAATTCTCAATACTGACAAGTAGTAAAGAGAAGAAAATTGCAATATTTTGGACATATAATGCACAATAAGACATACCATCTGCTGCAAGTTATCCTTCAAGGAAAAATAGATGGGAAACATGGACCACAGCATAGAAGACCATTCTGGCGTAAGAATGTAAGCCTATGGTCCGCAGTGAGGACTGCTGCTCTGTTTAGAATAGTCTTAGATAGAAACCAGTTCAGGCTACTGACCACCAATGTTCTATGAGGACATTGCACTTGAAGAAAAATAGATATATTTTATCTGATTATTAGTGGACACAGATCTAATGTATTTATTTACTAAAATTTGCTGCCACACTTTCCGTGGTCTGATGCTCTTTCTTGATTTCTGCCCAACCATCTGTCAGGCACTGAAATTGGGGTGGCTGTTTGTCCCCCACAGCATTGATTAAACTAGATGCTGTTTCCAGCTTAGCCCGAAGTACAGACTTCATAGCGATCACACATGATGCACGTTACGTTTTGTAACATGTGACTTTTCTCTTTCACTTAGCTCTTGCTCTCAATCAGTTTTGAACGTGTGCTGCAGATTTAATTAGCATTTCCAAAATAGTATTTGCACAATCAGAAGCATGTGTATTTGTCTGCCTGATTGTTCTCCAACTGTGTGCGTGAGACACAGCTAACTTCAGAATACAACTGTGCAGCAATTCAGAAATAATTCATGGCAGTATCCTGTTGAGTAGAAGAATAATGTCACCAGTTGTAGCATATTGTCATTCCTTGAAGAATTCCTTTTTATTTTATTTTGGGGTGTGTGCAGCTTGCACACACTGATGCAAAGTTACACACACCTCAAAATAAAAAAAGAGAATTGTTTAATTCGTGGAAATCTGCTGTAGTCCTTGACACCATTCTCTTTATGTAGGCAGAGCTACACAACAAGAAAGCGATAATGTGAGAAAATCTACAATATTTATTTATTTATTTCGCTTTCCAACATATATTATGTTCACTTCTGAACTGCACAAACTCAACTGTTTCAGAGTTTCCTTGTCGGGAGTATTTTATACACGCAAACTATTTTATCTTTTTAGTGTTGTGCTTTATCCAGGTGTTGTATACATTTCCGAGTATGGTTGGATTTACCACAGCTTGCTACCTTGTGTACATGAAGCATGTGTTTGTTACCACACAATGTGTGAAATTCCCATTAATAGAAGCAGAATGATTTTAAATATTGGGCTTTATGCAATAATTCCAAAAGGCACAGATGGCTTCACTCACGTTTATGGGTAAATGTCTAAATTATGTTGAACATCTATTTGACTAAATAGGAAAGAAATTTGGAAATGAACCAGGGATGCCAAATGTGAAATGATATGCACAAGAATGTAAATTACAGTATGAATAGGTAGCAACAGCTGTGAGAAGACTAGGAGAAAGCAGTAAATTCACTTGGGGACATGATTGAAAACCCATGAGCTATAGGTCTATTGGCATAATGTGCTGCTACTTGTAGAGCCAAAGACTATGACAGATATTTTCTGTTCTGAGAATATATGCTGCTGAGAAGTCAGTGTGAGCCAACAGTAGCATTTTCCTCAGAAGTCTATATGAGGGATTTTTCCTCAGTGGAAGGCTGAAGTATTATGTGTCACATAGCCTGCCTTGCACCCAGCCTCTTGTTCTCAGGGTTGGTGGAGGAGAAAATGTACCAGTTAAATCAGGCCTGTCCAAAGTCTGGCCCGGGGGCCAAATCCGGCCCACCAGGCAATTCTGAGTGGCCCACAGCTGGCTGCCCCTCCCCTCCCTTCCCCTCCTTCGCCCCAAGTTTTTTTTAAAAAATCTTCCATCAACACTGACACTGCCAGGAAGCTTGAGGGGCTGGGCCGGCTGACCGGCCGGTGAGCAGAAGCTTGTGGGGTGGGTGGGCAAGGGGGCGGGCCACCAGCACCAGCACTGCCGGGAAGTTTGTGGGGCTGGGCATGTGCACGGGGGTGGCACACGGGCGGGCCACTGCCACTGGCATCACTGGGAACCTTGTGAACCTAGGTGCGTGCATGCAGGGCGGTGAGGCATAGCCGGGAACATTGTGAGGTTGGGCGCATGCGCGGTCAGTGGGTGGGGCTTATGGGTCAGTGGGTAGGGCTTGCAGTGGGGTGACAGAGTCAGGGAGCAACCGGCCCCTGACACATTCTCAGCCACCAAATCTGGCCCTCCTTACAAAAAGTATGGGCACCCCTGAGGTAAATAAATCACTCAATCAGCAACTTAGTCTTCCAATTTCTGAAGACCCTTGTAAAGTAATAGAAACTCTTGTGTAACAACTGCAATGTAACGTGTGTATGTATAAGAGTGCAAGGCAGACAATGCTAATTTCCTGCACGACCTGTTAAACAACTATTATGTATGCAACACATAGACAAATAATGCTGTGCTGGACCAGTGGGTGTGTGTAATCATTGAAGGTGTAGGGTGACATGAAGTGCAGCTTATACTTTATAGACAATACATTAATTTATCCTTTCCAAGTTAAAAATAAAGTAATTAACTTTGACTACAGTTTCCATCACCCTTGATTATAGAGCATACTGGCTGGGGAACAAGGGGAAATGTGCTAGAACAACAGAAAAATTCAGCTTAGGAAAGGATATTTTGGGGGAAGAGTTGGCAAAAGTAACTTTTTTGACAACTCCCAGAGTAACCCAACCAACATGGTTATTGTGGGGCCTGTGTTTCAGAAAGCTATTTTCCACACCTGCTTTAGAGAGATACCTATTCCAACATGAATATAGCACACCAGGGTATTCCAGTGTGCTCAAATAAAGAATGAACCTAGTGATCCTTTTTCATTTCTTTGTCGAATTCATTTTTATAAAGTAGAAAACTATCAATGTCAGAGACAGGATAAATGAAAAGACATCTTTCTAGCATTGCTCATAGGCTTAATTTAATTATGAGCAAAAACTAAGCAGTACAGAAGCAAGGGGCTGAATTAATTATTATTCTAAGCAAGCATAGCTCTGTGAAGGTGCTGCAAAACATAATATGCATGCATTTATTTCAGATACCCAGTTTCTCTTATTGCTTGTTTTAGGATTGTTGATTTTAAAACAATGTTTCCACATTAATTTATGTTCCCTTCTGCTAGTTGAAGATTTTGTGATGGTGTATTTTAAGGAAGTGTTACTACTTAAATAATAGAAAGAAAACCCCAGTTCAGAGTACAGTAGGACCCCCGTATCCACTGATTCATTATGCACTGATTCAGTTATCCATGGATGGCAGAGCAATAAATAAATAAATAATTCATAAGCCACAAAGCAAGCTACTGTCACAAAGAGCAGCTGTAAAGTAAGCTACTGTCATAAAATATCAGCCATAAAGCAAGCTACTGTCACAAACAGCAGCTGTAAAGCAAGCTACTGTCATAAAACAGCAGCCGTAAAGCAAGCTAAGGTCACAAACAGCAGCTGTAAAGCAAGCTACTGTTGCAAAACAGCAGCTGTAAAGCAAGCTACTGTTGCAAAACAGCAGCTGTAAAGCAAGCTACTATCACAAAACAGCAGTTTTGGGGACATTTTGTCGTTATCTCTTATCTACGGTTTTCATTATCCACAGGAAGGCTTGGAACCAATCCCCATTGGGTACTGGGTTCCTACTGTAATCATTGATTGCGCTTAAAATATCAGTTTACACAATGGTATTTAACAATTATTTTTCAATGGATTATTAGGAATATTTTTTTAAAAAAATGTGTCTCCCTTCCTTCCTTCTCCCTTCCTTCCTTTTTTATTTTGACGTATTGCTAGAAAGAAAGAATTGTTATGGGAAGTTGAGCTGCCTTCTGTTATAATTCTCCAAATCATGTTGAAAATGCTGCACCATTAAACATCCGTTCTACCATGATTTTTCTAACTTGATAAGACACAACTTCTGATCTGCACTAAAATTTCAACAGTCATTCCTCTGGTTACTCTTGAAAGCACTAAATATTAAAAAAGTAACACCAGGGAATAAAATATAAAAGACACTTTCCTTGTGTGCTGATGTCTGGCCCGCTAGAAGACACTGGCAACAAATCATATAGAAATATTGCTCTATCCCCAAAGCTCCCAGGTGGCAAAATACAATCTTGAACACTGATCACAATTTAATAGTATTTACAATGAAAAGAGAGTAAGAGGAGCAAGCATGCTGAATGCATCTGGAATCATTTTGCTTCTGTCTGAGAACTGCAGTGACAACAAGAACATTAGGATTCTGAATTTGCAATGCTTGGTTAAACTGTGTCTTGTAAAAAGCTTTATTAGTGAGTCTCAACAAGCCAAGTTAAGTGGGTTTTTTTTCATGACTCACGATTTCCATGACAAATGAAAATTTACTACTGGGTTGAAAAGTTAATCCTCATATACACATACCGTATGTTACACTGAAGCTGGAAAAAATGCCATTCACCTCCACAAGTTACCTCCATCAGTATATGGAAAAGGATATAATAAGTGAAAGAGATTAAAGCAAGACAGTTGTGAGATAATCATGGAAATGGACTGGTTTTCTCAAGCAACACAATCAAAATCAAGTAATACCTGTATTTTGTGCTAATTGGAGCAAGTGCATTTTGGGTCATTGCATAGAATCTTCTGCTGAACTAAGGGATTAAACTGTATGTAAAAGTTAACAGTATGTTTCAGCACAATGGTATGATTTTTCAAATACAGAAGCTAAGAGCTGTGCTTGTGATGCTCGGGAATGCAGTTTAATCCTTTTTGACACCAGTAAGAATGTGCTTCCTCTGTCATGTAATAGGTAGTGATGACTTTTTTTAAAAAAAAGAACTCATTGCAATAATAATAAAACTTCATGGAGCAGGGGTTGAACTGCAGTACTGCAGTCGGGACTCTGCTCACGACTTGAGTTTGACCCGAACATACTCGTTTCACCAGCTCAAGGTTAACTCAGCCTGCCATCCTTTGGAGGCCAGTAAACTGAATACCCAAGTCACCAGCTGGGGGTTGAGGGAGTTTGTAGCCTGCATAATTAACTGCCCAGAGAGTGCTGTAAGAGCTATGGGCAGTATATAAGCGGCACACTTATGCTTTGCACACTGGAAGGCTGTTTCTTCAAACTCAGTTGGGACTGACAAGAGAGAACTTATGTTGCATGGAACTGAGCAGATAGGAATGCCATTTTGCCAGGGTTTCCATAAACTCAGGAGGAACAAATTGTAAGTTTGAATGCTTTGTGTGGATAAATCCATATTTGCTGTAAGTTGTTTTATAGGTTGTAACCTGCTTTGCATCCATTATGGGGAGAAAGGTGGTATATAAAGAACACTGTGCAAATAAATAAATAAAATACATACAACCACTTCTAAATTGGTTTTAGACCTCTCTTGTGCTCTTAGATCCATCTAATATTATAATACAACAACCAGTTAGGGATAACTAGGCAAAAAAGTTATCTGTCTGGACTAGAGATGGGCACGACTTGAAAAAAATTTTTTTCGAGTTGTCGTTAGTCGGGCCGGTTCCGTTTCGGCTCGTTTCCGTTTTTCGCGAAAATTTGCAAAAATTAGTCGGTTCGTTTTTTCGTTTTTTCGTTGTCGTTAGTACTGGTTTGGGGAGGGGGTAGCGGGCTCCTGGAGGGAGCTGCAGGAGTCAGCCAGAGCCACAAGTGACGGACTGGCAGACTCTTTGCACCCGCTGTGTCTCACGTACTTGCATGTAGTGCAATGCAAGTAGATCTGGCTTAGGGTTAAGACGGCTTAGCGCAACGGCTAGGGTTAGGCTAGTTACGGGTGAGGTTACGGTGAGTATTGGGGTGCATCTGGGTGCCTCTCTGACCCACTTAGAAGGACAGTGTACTGGCGTATGGGTTAGGCTTAGGGTTCGGGTTTGGGCTACGATTAGTGGGCTGTTTATGCCCGATTGGCACATCCCAGAAGTCTCTGTGGTCAACCTGGCCAAGTGGCCATGCGATTGGTGGAAAATTTGCATGGTCTACTCCCATGGGAGAGCCCATCATTGCGAATGCGCAGGTGTAAAATAAAATAAAATAAAATAAAATAAAATCAACGGAGACTTTTTTTGCAAGAAAAACCCACTGCTGCTCCTGTAAAAATTCAAGCATTTAAAATAGCTAATTTCTGCATGTTTCTGTGGTGCTTTGGTGGGGTTTTGGGCAACAATTTCAAAAAAAATATTGCGGTCGCCATTTTGGATCCCCCCCCCACCGCATGGCAAATGGATGCGCCCTCCCAGCCTGGTACAGTCAGCAAAACCTGGCCATGCGATTGGTGGAATGGCTGCAAAACTTTGCATGGTCCACTCCCATGGGCGAGCCCATCATTGCAAATGTGCAGGTGTAAAAACATAAAATAAAATAAAATAAAATAAAATCAACGGAGACTTTTTTTTGCAAGAAAAACCCACTGCTGCTCCTGTAAAAATTCAAGCATTTAAAATAGCTAATTTTCACATGTTTCTGTGGTGCTTTGGTGGGGTTTTGGGCAACGATTTCAAAAAAAATATTGCGGTCACCATTTTGGATCCCCCGCACTGCATGGCAAATGGATGCGCCCTCCCAGCCTGGTACCAGCAGCGCAGCAGTAGCAATAGCCAAGGAGAGGGGGGCGGGGAACCCCCCCAAATAAAACACCCTTCTGGCCTGGTAGGTGCCCTCAGACAGTTTTCGCCTACTTTTAGGGCCGGGAATCGTTGTTTTTTTTAACTTTTAAAAACTTTTTTTCTGTGCCGCTTGGCATTGCGCGATGCAAGTAATGAGCACGACAAATCAGACCAAATTGTTCGTTCGTCGGTTCGAGTTCGAAGTCTGGGGCAGTGATTCCCGTTACCGTTTCCGTAGAGTAACGGAAACGAGTAACGGAAACGGAAACGGGAATACCGCTAAGTCGTGCCCATCTCTAGTCTGGACTCGTGACATTAAATAAAATGTGGTGTAATGTGGGTTGGTTGGTTTGTATTACCAATATATATGGTGCGGGGAGGTACCACAATAATACCTTATACACTTTTGATATTGAGAGGTGGATCTTTCTATAAGACCCTGGGAGCAGCATAAACATGTACAAGACAGAATATGAAGACATTTCAATGGATATCTGATAGCCAATCCTGAAACAACAGGGATAAAGGGAAAAGCAGTAGCCACTGAGGAAGGGCAAGGGAATGGCATACCTACATCTGATTAAGCCGCCCATAGTGGCCTTATTGCTAGATGGCGTAGTATAGAAATCATCATCATCATCATCATCATCATCATCATCATCATCATCATCATCATCATCATCATCATCATCATCATCATCATCATCATCATCAAAGATTAATTATTAATAATAATAAAATGATAAAATCATAATAAAAAATAAAAAGATTATTTAGAGGAGTCCTATCGAGATGTAGAACAGACTGGTGACACAGTGGTTAAACTGCTGTACTGCAGGTATAACTATGCTCACAACCTGGGGTTCAACCTTAGGTAGCCGGCTCAAGGTTCACTCAGCCATCCTTCCTTCCAAAGTTGGTAAAAATGAGTACCCAGCTCACTGTGGAGGCAATGTGTAGCCTGCATAAAGCAAAGCAAAGTGTTCTGCTTATATACCGCCCCGTAGCACTTCAAGTAGTCTCTGGGCGGTTTATAGTTTAATTATGCAGGTTACACATTGTCCTCCCAGCAGGCTGGGTACTCATTTTACCGACCTCAGAAGGATGGAAGGCTGAGTCAACTATGAGCCTGCTACCTGGGATTGAACCCCAGGTCGTGAGCACAGTTTTTTCCTGCAGTGCAGGCATTTAACCACTGTGCCATTGGGCTCGTAAATAAATAAATAAATAAATAAATAAATAAATAAATAAATAAATAAACCACCCAAAGAGTGTTTTAAGCACTATGGGGCGTTATATAAGCAGGACATTTTCCTTGTTTGTTTTTGCTTTGAGATGTGGTTCAGATTCATTTTTCTTCGGAATAAATATAGAACTGTCAGTACTTTGATTCCCCATTTTGCCTTCTAGAAGGAGAGCTACCCTGGGTGGCCTCAGGGTTCAAGTTGCAGAACACTACAGAAGAAGAGAGACTCCTTATAAACACTTAGGAAAGTGTAGGAAGAGTTGCCATAATTTTGAATCAACTAGATGGCCTTCAATTATTAATTATTATTGGAAGATTGTGATTATTATTTTACTTCCCACCCTTTTACAAATAAAAAGCAAGACATTATGTTATATTTTGATGTACAGATATCATGGCACCAAGCTCTAGAATCAGGGGAAATAAAAAACCTTGGAAGTGGCAAAACAAGCCAGTTTATTTGTTCTTCTTTTGTTTTTGTTCTTGTTTTCCTCTAGGGGATTTTTTTTAAATGGAAAAATAAAACATGGCATTCACACCTATGCCAGTGAATGGACAGATTCTTCTCTTTCAATCAAAATAAACAGCAAGTGGTCACTAAATCGCTTGCTGCTGTGAAGCACATTTATATTATCAGCTGTGCTTGAAAACATGGAGCACAGAGGCTTAAAATTTATTCTCTGAAACCATCCAAAGATGAAAACATTTGGCTTGCTTGAAACAGTTTGCAACCATTTGATCGCCACCATATTTTTGTTGCAAACTGCTACAAGTCATTTTCTACAAGAAAAATGCACCTGCCACCGAATTTCTGACCTGTAACATTTAGGGGTGGCGGTGGTGATGTGCCAAGAATACCAGAGTTATTCAAGGTTATGAATCACTTCACTAATCCAATCTAGCTTCCATACAATTCCAGAAGCTCCAAACATCTGTCACTTTCCTTTTTTTGGTGTGTGTAGATCTTCACTGCAATACGAAACTGAATGTCAACTTATAAAAAAATGTAGAGTACTCAGAAGTGGATTACCATCTCCAAGTGTAGCTTCCCCAAGACTGTACAGGCTGGCTCTGTTCACAGGAGGCAAAGTGGGAAATCAAACTCCCAACGTCTACCTAGGTCACTGAGTGATCCATCCAGCCAAAAAATTATAACAGATAATATAGGTAGGTGCATCTTTTCTTTCACATATGTTTGGTACTCAGAAGCCATCAAAATTATTATTGGTTTCAGATCTAAGTAATCAACCATGCTATTAATCCCAGAATCATGTTATCCTGTTCATAAAAAATCTGTGACACCAAGGTTATAAAAATAATGTGCTTTATTTGTAAGCAATTAAATTAAACATTTAAAATAAATAAAATAACAGTAGGATTTTAACAGCAAATTGGTCACTAGGTTGGGGGAAAATATGAAAGCAAAGCCTTTGATAATCTTCCTCATGGTATTCTTGCTAAGAAGTTAGTAGAAAGTGGGATAGATAGTGCTAATCTCAGGTGGATTTGTAATTGGTTGACTGATCGCACCCCAAAGTTGATCATAAATGGCCTCTCTTCAGCTTGGAGAGATGTGACCAGTGGAGTGCCCCAGGGTTCTGTTCTGGGTCCAGTGCTGTTCAATATCTTTATTAATGACTTGGAGGAAGGAATAGAGCATATGCTAATTAAATTTGCAGATGATACCAAATTGGGAGGGGTTGCTAATTCCATAGAGGATAGGATGAAAATCCAAAATGACCTTGACAGATTAGAGTGCTGGGCCAAAGCTAACGGAATGGGTTTCAACAGAGGGAAATGTAGGGTGCTGCATCTAGGTAAAAAGAATGAATTGCACATATGTAGGATTGGAGATACCTGGCTGGAAAATAGTACCCGTGAAAGGGATCTGGGAATCTTGGTGGACCACAAATTGAACATGAGTCAGCAGTGTGATGCGGCAGCCAGGAAAGCCAATTTGAGTCTTGGTTGCATCAACAGAACCATAGTGTCTAGATCAAGGGAAGTGATAGTACCACTCTATTCTGCTCTGGTCAGACCCCACCTGGAATACTGAGTCCAGTTCTGTGCACCTCAATTTAAAAAGGATGTTGACAACCTTGAGCGGGTCCAGAGGAGGGCGACCAGGATGGTTGAAGGTCTCGAGGAACTGTCTTATGAGGAACAGCTTAGGGAATTGGGAATGTTTAGCCTTTCAAAAAGAAGGCTGAGGGGGATATGATAGCTATGTTTAAATATGTGAAAGGAAGTCATATTGAAGAGGGAACAGGTTTGTTTTCCATGGCTTCAGAGACTAGGACTCGGGGCAATGGTTTCAAACTACCGGAAAAGAGATTCCATTTGAACATTAGGAAGAACTTCATGACATTTAGAGCTGTTTGGCAGTGGAATATGCTGCCACGGAGGGTGGTGGAGTCTCCTTTGGAGGTTTTTAAGCAGAGGCTGGATGGCCATCTGTCAGAATAATAGGGATGGGGTTCCTGCATGGCAGGGGGTTGGACTGGAAGGCCCTTGAGGTCTCTTCCAACTCTATGATTCTATGAAATATACCTCTTTTGGTTCAGAAAGCTACATGAATGGCAGTAAGATGATATTCTGTTTTCTCTTACTCCCACTGACAGTTCTTGTATGGCACACTTACCACCTGGAAAGTGAGAATTACTGATGGGATAAATCTCCACAGAGGGAAATGTACATTTATTTGAAATCTGTCTTACATTTCCTTGTTGTAGGAGTAACAGTATAAAATGTTCTCTTTTAAAGTATCCAAAATTGGAAATAGCTATATTGGAAGCCAAATATTTCACACAATTCGGTTCTTATTCCCCTTTTGCCCACATTTGTCTCAAGATAGTTCTTATTTAAAAAGCTTTGTTCCATGACAGAGAGAAGGGGAAGCATGTTGTAATTTTTTTAAAAGCAGTGGTGTTTTGAGGCACTACATGTACTTTATTTAAAGAAACCTGTGAGAGTGTGGTTTAAGTGGGTAGGGTGAGACTACAACTCAGGACACTTCATTTCAAATCCTTACTTGGCCATACAAATGCATTGCAGGTTGTGGTAATGGAAAAAACACTTCGTCAATATCTCACATGTCTTAAAACCCAAATAGGTTTGTGATAAGGGTCTGTTTGAGGTGAATGGTGGAATGTGATTATTTTAAGTTGACATATAGACTGGGCACAAATTGACATCATATGACACACACATGTATTTTACAATCCTCACCTCTCAAATAGTCTGATTTTTTTTAAAAGCAGGAAATGTGAGATTAATAGTTCATAGATATCTAGATAAACAGGACACCACCAGAAAGGTATTTAACCCACTATTTTGGCTGCAGGGGGCAGGTTTGTTCTCTCCTTTTCCCAGCAATTGCACGAGGCAATTGTAGGGACGAATAACTCCATCCCCATAGTTGGCTGCAGGCAGGGCTGGCGTGTCCATTAAGGCGAACAAGGCAGTTGCCTAGGGCACCAAAATGGAGAGGGGGTGCTGGCCAGCCTTCTGCCCCCCCCACCGCCGCCCCTGCCACTGACCACTGCCATCCGTCCCCCTGCCGCCCATCACCGTCCCCTCACGCCCATCGCTGCCCACCCCCGTGCTCGTCGCCGTCTGCCCCCCACGGCCGTCGCCGTCCCCGTCATCCACCGCCCCCCTGCCGCCCTGCCCCCCGCCACCTCCACCACCCATCTGCTGCCCAGCCCCCCGCTGCTGCCGCTCACCCGCCCTCCTGCCTGCCGCCCAGCCCCCCTGCTGCCGCCCGCCGCCCACCCCTCGCCTAGGGCGCAAAAAAAAACCCATGCGCTGGCCCTGGCTGCAGGGGGCAGGTTTGTTCTCTCCTTTTCCCAGCAATTGCATGAGGCAATTGTAGGGACAAATCACTCCATCCCCATAGTGTGTGTACTCACATCTTTCTAGGTCCCTGTCAACCACTTCTACTTTTTAAAAATAAGGATAGTATCATTCCATTTTGATTCATTTCCAGTGTGTACAATCAAAATCATGAACCAAAGCAAGCCTTCAGCTGTGAAGTCTCCTTCTACTGTCAATTTGCCAAATTATGACGTAGGTGAAGAGACTGGCAACCAAGCTCTATGAGGAAAGACTGAAAAAATGGACATGTATAATCTTGAGAAAAGAAGACTGGGAGAAGATATGATAGCACTTTTCAAATACTTGAAAGGCTGTTATACAAAGGAAGTGCAGGACCAGTTCTCAATCATCCCTGAGTGCAGGACACATAACAATGGGCTCAAGTTAACAGGAAGCCAGGTTTTGGTTGAAAAATCAGGAAAAATGTTTTAACTGTAAGAGCAGTATGATGGTAGAAGCAATTGCCTTGAGACTGGAGGCATTCAAGAGAAATTTGGATTACCACTTGGCAGGTATCCTATGAACTATATTCCTGTACTGAGCTGGGGGTTGGACTCAGTGGCATTCAAACCTCATGATTCTATGATTCTGAGAACCACTTCAGGATACAGGCAAATTAAACATTTCCCCATGCTGCTCCTTGGTCATTACTTAGATCTGACTGTGTGCAGGTTCTGAACCTGACCTTTAAGACAAGTTGAAGAAAGGCAGATAATTCTCCTCAGTGCCCCTCCTGTCACCCCTCACTTCCTGGAGAAAGTTTTCATTTTTTAATATAAGTGATACAATGCATCTAGGCTGACCTAACAGGGACATTGTTGTTGTTGTTGTTGTTGTTGTTGTTGTTGTTGTTGTTGTTGTTGTTGTTGTTGTTGTTGTTGTTGTTGTTGTCGTCGTCGTCGTCGTCGTCGTCGTCGTCGTCGTCTTCTTCTTCTTCTTCTTCTTCTTCTTCTTCTTCTTCTTCTTCTTCTACTACTACTACTACTACTACTACTACTACTACTACTACTACTACTACTACTACCTTTGCTTCTCCATGGAGTGTTTCATATGCTAATATACTTCTTAAACCTCTTCAAGATATCAGGAATTTTCAGCAAAAGTATTATTATTTATTTATTTATTTATTGAACTTATATCCTGCCCATCTTCCCAGAGGAACTCTGGGCGGCTTCCAACAGACGAACCAAACAGTGGTCGTCAATACAAAATACAATAAGCAGAGTCAAAGGCAATAAATACAATAACAATCAAACACAAATTAAAAACACTTCTGGCACCCTTGGCATTCTAGCAAAAAAGGCTCGATAGCCATACAGCAACTTTCCGGGATAGACAGAGATGGCGAATGACTGGGACAAAAAAAAAAAAGAATTAACTAACTGCATAAATTAAACAAGGTCACCAAAGACCTCTCGAAAGAGCAAGGTTTTAAGAGCTCTACGAAAGGCCAGCAGGGACTCTGCAGAGCGCACATCACTCGGAAGAGCGTTCCACAGCGAAGGGGCCACCACCGAGAAGGCCCGATTACGGGTGATGGTTTTCCGGGCCTCTTTTGGGGTGGCGACCCAGAGCGAGTGCGCTTGCGACTTCTGGGCTGGTCGGGCCGAGATTGATCGCTGGGCGATCCGCTCCACTAGGTAGTCCGGGCCCAAACCATGGAGGGTTTTATAAACTAAAACCAGCACCTTGAACCTGATCCGGTGCGCAATGGGCAACCAATGCAAGCGAGCCAGGACTGGGGTGATGTGGTCATAGTGACGCACTCCAGCCACCAGCCTGGCTGCTGCATTTTGTACCTGCTGCAAACGCCGGAGGAGGGTCAAGGGCAGCCCCATGTAAAGAGCATTACAGTAGTCCAAACTCGAGATCACCAGTGCCTGCACTACTGTTCTCAGGGAGTCCCCGTCCAGGTATGGGTGGATCTGGGCTATTTGACGCACGTGGAAAAAAGTGGATCTGGACACTGCAGCCACCTGGGCATCCAAGGTTAGCGCCGGATCCAGAACCACGCCCAGATTCCTTACCCTCTCCGCCAGCTGGAGGGAAACACCCTCCAAACAGGGGAGAGGGCCTCCGTAACTGGACGTGGAACTCTCGAAGAACATAACCTCAGTCTTATCAGGGTTGAGCTTAAGCCTGTTTGCCCGGGTCCATGCCATGACTGCCCCCAGACTCCGGTCAAGGGTCGCGACAGCTTCCACTGCAGAGGTGGAAAAGGAGAGATAGAGCTGCGTGTCATCAGCGTACTGATGACAGCAGACTCCAAAACTCCGGATGACCCCCGCCAGCGGTCTTACATAGATGTTGAACAGCACGGGGGAGAGAGACGAGCCCTGCGGCACACCACAAGGGAGTGTCCATGGGGCCGACAACTCTCCGCCATGCTGCACATACTGGGGCCGACCCTCAAGGAAGGACCAGAGCAACTGCGGACAGTGCCTCCGATCCCCACCTCAGAGAGCCGGTCCAGTAGGATACCGTGGTCGACGGTATCGAAGGCCGCTGACAGATCCAGGAGAACCAACAGGGTAGAGCTACCCCTGTCGGCGGCCCGGATTAGGTCATCTTGCAGCGCGACCAGAGCTGTCTCAGTCCCCCGGCCGGGCCTGAAGCTGGACTGGCATGGGTCAAGGCAATGCTGTTCCTCCAGATGGGATTGTATCCGGGTCGCGGCCACCTTCTCGATGACCTTGCCCAGAAAGGGGACATTGGCAATCGGACGGTAGCTCACCAATTGGTCTGTCGCCAAGCCTGGTTTTTTTAAGGATGGGCTTAATTACCGTCTCTTAGAGATGGGAGGGAAAAAACCCCTCGCTGAAGGATGCGGTGGCGATGATGGCAGCCCATTCAGGCATAGTCCCCCCCCCGACCGCTTTTATGAGCCAAGCTGGGCAGGGATCTATGTGGGTGGATGCGGGCCGGCAATGGGCAATTGCCCTGGAGGCTTCCAGAATGGAGACAGGCCCAAACTCAACCAACCGAGGAGAGTGAGGGGGTGCTGCAACCGGGGATGGCGAGGGAGGACTAGTGCAACCGGAGTCGAAACCGGTCCGGGTGGCCTCTATTTTCGATCTAAAGAAGACTGCAAAGTGCTCACTACTGAACTCATTAGGAGGAGGCCCAGTCATACTAGGATTGGTGAGGTCCTGAACCACCCTGAAGAGTTCTGCCTGGCGGTTTGAGGCCTCACCAATTCTCAGGGAGTAACAAGATGTTTTGGCCTCCCTGATTGCTCGGGAATAGCGCCTAGTCTGGATGACAACTGCAGTCTTATTAAATGCTGTCCGGTTTGTCCTCCAGCTTCTTTCCAGCCTCCTCCGTTCCTGCTTCATCGCTCTTAACTCCGCAGTGAACCACGACGAAGGTCGAGCTCTGTGGCGGAGGAGACGCTTGGGGGCGATCCGGTCGATGACGCGGGATGTTCTTTCAAACCATCGGTCAACGGCGGTCTCGGCCGGATCGTCAGCCAGGCCACCAGCAAGCTCCCCGAAGGCCTCACGGAACCGATCAGGGTCCATCAGCCTCCGGGGGCGAGCCCAAACAAGGGGCTGGTGGTCCCCGCGGGGAGGAGCTGCGGCTGACAGGGAAAAAGACAACAGGTGGTGGTCTGACCATGACATAGGTAGGGAGACTAGGTCCCCCACCTCCAGAGTGGGAGTCCCCCGACATGGTATGCCCAGACCTGTGGGTGGGACATAGAACATGCTGGGACAGGCTCATGGAGGTCATGGACTCCATGAATTCCAGAGAAGCACCAGACAGTCCACCACCAGCCTGCACGTTGAAGTCCCCAATGACCAGGAGGCGAGGGGACCTCAGCAGTGCTGCGGCGATGAACTCTGAGAGCTCTGGTAGGGATTGAGCTAGGTTGCGAGGAGCGTGGTAGCCCAGTACAATGCCAAATCTGTCCCGCTGACCCACTAACAGGTGAAGGCATTCTAATTGTGACGTCACCCCTTTCACAGACTGAGTTTTCAAAGGCACAACTGGGTTTATTTCGACATCCCACTGCTGTGCCACCAAATTGTGACGACACCTCCCTTTTACACATGTAATTGTGATGGAAATGGTAATGCTGCCACCTTTTATTCACTTGGTAATGCTGCCACCTTTTAAAATCATTGCCTCATGGATTGGGCTTCCCTCGCCCAGCTGTGCCCCCCTGGGTTCCTGGTTCAGGGAGTGGGCAGGTTGGAGGGCCAGAAGGGGGGAGGAGTCGCCATTGTATATAGGGAATCGCTTCACGTGACCAGGGCCTCGACATTGGTGATTCCAGGGCTTGAATGCCTCCACCTGCTGGTAGGTCAGCGGGATAGATTTGGCATTGTGCTGGGCTACCGTGCTCCCCGCAACCCTGCACAATCCCTGCCAGAGCTCTCGGAGTTCATCGCCGCTGCTCTGTTGAAGTCCCCCCGGCTTTTGGTCGTCGGGGACTTTAACGTGCATGCCGGTGGTGAGCTCGTCGGCGTAGCTCTGGAATTCATGGAAACCATGACGTCCATGAGCCTATCCCAGCATGTTTCTTGCCCTACCCACAGGAGTGGGCATTCCCTGGATCTGGTATTTACCTCCATGTCTGGGGATTCTAATCTGGAGGTACGGGACATCGTTCCCACACCCGTGTCATGGTCAGATCACTACCTGTTGTCCTTTTCCCTAGCAATGGCGGCCCCTCCTCGCGGGGACCACCGGCCCCTTGTTTGGGCCCGCCCCCGAAGGCTTCTTGATCCGGCCCGGTTCCGGGAAGCCTTCGGGGAGCTCTCTGGTGGTCTGGCTGACGATTCGGCCAAAGCCCTGGCTAACCAATGGTTTGAGTCAGCTGCCGGTTCTGTCGACCGAATCGCCCCCAAGCGTCTCCTCCGGGGCAGAGCCCGAGCCTCTCCGTGGTTCACGGTGGAGTTAAAGGCGATGAAGCAGGAACGGAGGAGACTGGAGAGCATCTGGAGACAGAGCCGCACGGCGATAAACAAGACTGCCGTTGCGATCCAGACTAGGCGCTACTCGCGAGCGATCAGGAATACCAAAAGATCTTTTTATTCCCTGAGAATTGGTGAGGCCTCGAACCGCCAGGCAGAACTTTTCCGGGTGGTCCGAGACCTCACCAATCCTAGTCTGGCTAGGCCTCCTCCTACTGATTTCAGTAGTGAGAACTTTGCAATCTTTTTTAGATCCAAAATAGAGGCCATCCGTGCTGGCTTTGAATCCAGTGACACTGGCCCTCCCTCGCCATCCCCAGCCCCCTCACCCCCCCCCGTTCTCCTCAACTGGTTGAGTTTGAGCCTGTTTCTCCTTTGGAAGCCTCCAGGGCTATTGCCCATTGCCGCCCCTTCGACCCTTGCCCATCTTGGCTAATCAAATCTGCCGGAGGGAGCATGCCCGAGTGGGCCGCTACCATCGCCGCCGCCTCCTTTCACGAGGGGGGTTTTCCTTCGCGTCTTAAGGAGACGGTGGTCAAGCCCACTTTGAAAAAAATGGGATTGGCGTCGGACCAATTGGCAAATTATCGCCCGATCGCCAATGTTCCCTTCATGGGCAAGGTGATCGAGAGGGTGGCCGCGGTGCGGATTCAATCATTTTTGGAGGAACAGCGGTGCCTTGATCCTTGCCAGTCTGGTTTCAGGCCTGGCCGGGGTACCGAGACAGCTCTGGTCGCGCTGCAAGATGACCTAATCCGGGCGGCCGACAGGGGTTGCTCTACCCTGTTGGTTCTCCTGGATTTGTCAGCGGCCTTCGATACCGTCGACCACGGTATCCTACTGGACCGGCTCCTGGAGGTAGGGATCGGGGGCACTGTTCTCAGTTGGCTCCGGTCCTTCCTTCAGGGTCGGCTCCAGTATGTGCAGCATGGAGGAGAGTTGTCAGCCCCGTGGACACTCCCTTGCGGGGTTCCGCAGGGCTCGTCTCTCTCCCCCATGCTGTTTAACATCTATGTAAGGCTGCTGGCTGGGGTCATCAGGAGATTTGGGCTGCGTTGTCATCAGTACGCTGATGACACGCAGCTCTATCTCTGTTTTTCCACCTCTGCAGTGGAAGCTGTCCGGTCCCTCGACCAGTGTCTGGAGGCGGTCATGGCTTGGACCAGGGCCAACAGGCTCAAACTCAACCCTGAGAAGACCGAGGTGATGTTTTTCGGGAGTTCCCTGTCTGGGTACGGGGGCCCCCTCCCCAGTTTGGAGGGTGTTTCCCTCCAACTGGCGGAGAGGGTTCGGAATCTGGGCGTGATCCTGGACCCGGCCTTGTCCCTGGACGCTCAGGTGGCGGCCGTGGCCAGGACCGCATTTTTTCACCTTCGCCAGATCGCCCAGATTCGCCCCTACCTAGACAGGGACTCCCTGAGGACAGTGGTCCAGGCGCTGGTGATCTCGAGGCTGGACTACTGTAATGCTCTCTACATGGGGTTGCCCTTGATTCTCCTCCGGCGATTGCAGCGGGTGCAAAATGCAGCGGCCAGACTGGTGGCGGGTGCGTGTCGCTACGACCACATCACCCCGGTTCTGGCCCGGCTGCATTGGCTACCCGTTGCCTCCCGGATCAGATTCAAGGTCTTGGTTTTAGTTTATAAAGCCCTCCATGGCCTGGGCCCGGACTACCTGGCGGAGCGGATCACCCAGCGGTCAACATCGGCCCGACCGGTTCAGCAGTCGCGGGCGCACTCGCTTCAGGTTCCATCTCTCCGAGAAGCCAGGCGGTCTCGTACCCGGAACTGGGCTTTCTCGGTGGCTGCTCCATCTATATGGAACAGCCTCCCTAGCGAAGTGCGCTCTGCAGAGTCCCTGCTGGCTTTTCGTAAAGCGGTGAAGACTATTCTATTCCGCGAGGCCTTTGGTGACCTAGCTTAGCCTTCCCCCCCCCCACCATCGATAATTAGGTCGAATTTGACATAGCAGCCGTGAGGTTTGAATTAAAGGGTGCGCCCCTGCTGCAGTTCTTTTAATTTGCTTCTTATTAATTTATGCTGATCTGCTGATTATGTTTCCCTATTGTGTTTTATTGTACCCAATTGTGTGTATCTCCTGATTTGCTTTGCCATGTTCACCGCCCAGAGTTCCCGTTGGGAAGATGGGCGGGATATAAATTCAATAATAAATAAATAAATAAATATTTGGGACAGACTCAGATGTATAATATAAAAATAATAACAAAGTTTATTGAGAAAATAATAAGTATAACAATGTCTAAGGATGGTATGCATTGCCTTTAACATATAATAGATTTCATCAACTCTTCCAGCCTCCCAGTCTTTAATAACTGGTAAACAGTAAAGCCCTCACTGCCTGACAGAACTCTCACAGAGCAGTGGTCTCTCCCAGCACTCACTCTCAAAACCTTCAACTTAACTTAACTCAACTGAACTTCACTGAACTGACTAGGCTCCACCCTTTTTATATCATACCATTCCCCACCCTCCTGCTGGGATGGGAAGTAGCCAGATCTAACAACATTGCTTGAGGTTTGGCATGCCATTGGGATGCTAGGATTGCACCAAATGGCATCCTAACCAAACCTCTACCAGATCCCCTCCAATACTATTTAGCCTGCGTTAGCTACTCCAAAACAGCATGTGTAGACAAGCCCACAGTTTAAAGGGATGTGGGACCACCTCTTTTTTAAAGGTGAGTTCATCACCACCAGCATCACCCTCTTAGAGCTGGAATTGCAAAACAAGTTCTGCCTCTTCAGTGTCAGACAGCAATTGCTGGGGCTGTGACATCTTAGTCTTTATCCACAAAGGAGCAGATCAGTACTGCCCATGAGTCAAGCTGTTAGTCTAATTCAATTAGACCAGTTACTTACCTTTATGACAAAGGTATCAAAGGTTTATCAAAAGTTCTAGAAACCTAGACAGCATGGATAGCACACAAGAGGTGCATTTCTGTGTTCTTTCCCACAAAGGATTTGCTGGCAGCACACAGAGAATTCCTAACCCCTATCCAACTTTTCTCTGGCATCCAGCTCTTTCCAGTTAGCTCTTAAAGAACCTTCAAATGTTGTCTGTGCTCTTGATTCAATTCCTTTGACTTGCACTTCTCTTGGGACAAATGGATTTAACATCTATTTCACTGTCTTCATCCTCTCATGCTTCCTGTTGACTGTGCTGCTTCCCGAAGCTTCTGGATGGTGGAACGTTTCATTCCCATTCCATACTGGTCTTCTGTGGCTTTTATGAGGCCTTCCTTCTCTTATGAATCTGACATAAGGGGTGTTTGTCCTGTAACTTACTTATGCTGTGTTCGTCACTGTTCCTTTCAATATTTATTCCTTAGATTTCAATACATTAGCATAAATTGTCAGTTGTTCCAATTTGTGTGTGTGTGTGTGTGTGTGTGTGTGTGTGTGTGTGTGTGTGTGTGTGTGTGTGTGTGTGTGTGTGTGTGTGTGTGTGTGTGTAAACATTTTGTTCAGCTGGCAGGGTTGGTGCATTTTTTGTCCTGCTTTTGGCTTGTGTGATTGCCAACATTGGTCCTTTGGGGCAGATGCTGTACATGTTCAAATGACATCATTGATGACGCATGAAATGTGGTGTAGGGGGGGTGAATCCTACTTTTTTTTTGCTTAGAATGATAGAATCATAGAATCATAGAGTTGGAAGACACCTCAAGGGCCATCCAGTCTACACACACCCCAGGCTTGCAGGAACCCCCATCAAAGTACTCCTGACAGATGGCCATTTAGCCTCTGCTTAAAAACCTCCAAAGGAGACTCTACCATCTTCTTTTTACACAGGCCGGGAATACAGCTGAAATGTAACCTCTTTGAGTCCTTTTAAGGAGAAAGGCAGTGTAAAATATTTTAATTAATTAATAGTTGTAATTTGTAAATTGAATTTTTAAAAAACTTACCCCCCTATTTAGTGTTAAAAGGATATATATAAACAAAATAAAGCAAAATCAGATAAATAAAAATGGTCAAATAAAATAATGCAACATAAGCATAATAAGCACAATGATGGCAGTACTAAACAATCCAAAGGTCATTAAATAATAAATAATAAAATACTCTTATGTAATAAGATAGATTAAGACTAACAGCATTCACCCTGACTTAGATATTGTACTAATTCAAATGCTGACCATCACTTGTCAGCTCAGCGCTATTTCAGTTACTAAACAGAGAGGGAGACAGATTTGGGGAGTGGGAAAAGAAAGCAGGCAGGCAGGATTTGAATGCCAATGAAAGGGATTGGTAAGAAAGTAGTGATAAGGGACACTAAATACATTTCCAATTTTCAGAAGGGCGCATCATATATTTTTGTCACATTTTGTTGTAAGATATTGAGGCACTTTATCCTAATGGATCTTTATCCTAAATTTTTTTCTTGTGGAAAAAAATACTTAGCGGTGAAAGTCTATGTCCTATTATTAAGGATTTTATATCTCATTAAAGTTTGATTAAACTCTATGGAAAGAAGAAAAGTGATCTGGTAAACTCTCAGTAATGTGTTCTGAAGATAGAATCTTGCCAGTGTTGCCGTTTCTTGATCACTGAAAATTAAGAAATGATTGTGTTAGGACTAGATGATGTTTTCAAACGTAACAGTCCATAATAAGGGGATTACACTTAGCAGAATGGATATTGGGTTGTTTTTCTTTTTATTTCAATGTATTTTTAAATGCTGTCCTTATCACATATAGAGAAGGGCATGAAACACCAAAATGGCATTTTGTTTCATTTTCTGTTTTGTTTTTTATTTCATTTGGAATGAAACAATTTTGATAAAAAATCATTTTGTTCTTTTTTTTGCTTTTTTTGCTAGCACCGACCAGCTGGCCCGTGGGCTGGATCAGCAGTTTTTTTTTCCAAGACCGACCAGCTGGACTGCGGGCTGGCTCAGCGCACTTTTTTGCTTATTTTGCCTTTATTTATTCTAGCACTGACTACTTGGCCTGCGGGCCATGTCATTTTTTTTTGCTTATTTATGCTTTTATTTTTTGCTAGTGCTGACCAGCTGGCCTGCAGGCTGGGTCGTCACTTTTTTCCTCCCTTTCTTCCTCTAGCACCAACCAGCTGGCCCACAGCAGGTTTGGCCTTTTTTTTAAAAGTCTAGTGCCAACCAGCTGGCCTGCGGGGCCAGCTAGTCGAGCTCGGCACTTGTCAACTAATAAACAAAAACGGATCAGAACAAAATGAAAATGTCCATTTTGTTTTGTTTCATTTTTAAAAGGGCGCTTCATTTTTCATTTTGTTCTGTAATGAAACAAAAAATGAAAAATGAAAAGAAATAAAAATTCATTTCGTGCCCATCTCTAATCACATACATCAAGATTACCAGAAGATCTGATGTTCAAAGGGTATAAAAACTGCTAAACTGAGAGCTCTTCCTGATGGGGAAATAATTGGCTTAATTTGTAGTGGATAATTGTGGTTTATCTTTAGGGCCACTTGGTTTTTCATCCACACTAAAATTCACATATCCAAAGGTAGCAATCTTTGAACTCCTTGTTTAAAATCCACAGCACTGCTGTGACTTATTTTATGGTGCCCCATTTAAAGACATGTACAGTGGACCCTCGTATAACAAAGAGTTTGTATAACATAAAATCAGTACAGCATAAACAAAATTCCGGAGATAGGGGAAATTTGCTTAGCAGAATTGCCTATGGGGCGAATCCTTACAACATAAAAATGGTCACGATTAGGGATTACTCCATTTTCAATGCATTCCTATGGGAAAGGTACCACTGTATTCCCATTTTAAAAGCTCCTGCTGCTGATGCTCTTCTAATGTGAATATGAAAATGAACTGCACAGGAAGCATAGAAGCTGCCATAGTACAAATTCCACCCATCCCCAACACACAACAAACACTGAAGGATGCCCCCCTCCCAGTACATTCAGCAGATCCAGAAAAACTTGGGTAGACAAGAATTATTCATTCTTGTAAGACAACCATTATGTCATGCAGACAGTGGGAAAATACCAAGATAATCAGTGATGAACCAGATACATTTTCAGCAACAGATGTTATATCAAGATAAGCCCTGAGGCAAGTATGAAGTAATTTTTCAGACTAAATCCTTCTGCTTGACACATGGATGATGAACGCAGGGAGAGAAGTGAAAAATTGTATACTAGGATGTTGCACAGGCTTACTTTGAAGTATGTGTTACTATACTGTTACCCGACACACTATTTAGTGCAACAAAGCTTATATTATTTTGCCTGGAACCCTTCTGCCAAAACACAACAGCATTACTCATAGTGGCAATCAATTTATTGTGTGAGAATTGGCTGAAGAAACATCAACTATGACCTGAAATTTTTATGAAGAAAATGAAAGAAGAAAGTACCAAAGCAGGACCAGAGCAGAACAATAAGATGGTAGAAGTAATGATTACAGGAAACCCTACACAACGTCAGTGTTAACAATAAATAAATTGAAATTGTTAAAGCTTTTGTGTGCCATTAAACCAAATGTATATTTCAACCAAGAAGACTGAGACTGAGAAGGGCAGCAATGAAGGAACTAGAAAAGACCATGAAGTGTAAGGATGTACTATTGGGTCCCAATGTCAAGATAATCCATTCTAGTGCATTTCCAGTCAATATGTATGGATGTGAAAGCTGAACAATGAGAAAAGCTAAAAGGAAGGAAAAAAGAGGTGTTTTTGTATAAGGTTTTTTTTGACATATGGTGTTGGAGATTCTGTATAACACCAGAAAGATGCACAGTAGTACGAAACAAAAAAAAGTGTTTCATTTTGTTTCTGTAGTAGTTTCATTTCATTTCATTTGTAATGAATTTATAAAGTAGTTTTGTTATGAAATGAAAAAAAATGAAATGAAAGGCAATGTTCTCCTGGGTGCTAAAGGACCAAAATGGCAGGGTAGCTTACTCAAACAATTCTAGGTAATCCCCTGAAATTTGGAAAGTTTTGGAAGTCAGGGAGCTGAGTTATGAAGCTCCAAAGAGGGTGCCTCTGACAGCACATAACAACAGAATACTTTGTTTTACATATAAACCATGAAAGATCATCTTCACAAAGGCCAGAGTTCTGGAATACGGAATAGGAGAAATTGAATAGGAGAAAAAGGACAGCCCTTTCTGCTATCGATTTCATAGGAAATTAAAAAATAGTCAGCACTGTGACTCTGGAAAATGAACAATGAAATCAAATCTGTGTTTTTTTAAAAAAAAATCCGGAAAGAGACCAGACTTAATCCACATAGAAAAGATAAATTATCAATGTATTTTGTCAAAAGCGTTTTCAATGTCAAGTGAAAAAAATAGCACTGTCATCTCTATCTGTGTGGAGCAATCAAAGCATGGAAGTTATCAGATCCCTGCCTACTTTATACAAATCCTACCTGCTCTGAGGGGGCCAATTACTAGACCTCCCAAGCAAGGATATATTAAATATCAATTCAAATCAAAGCATCACACACAGAAAGAGATGAGATAGGAAATGCTTCTGATCAAGTCAGCATCATGTCATCATCCCATTATCTGACATAAGTATTCCAGCTTTCGACATTTCAAGTTTTATGATTTCTTTGATAATTCCCTACATTGCTTGCTCTCTTGATCCAATTTTTTAAGCTTTCTGTGACTATTCCACATTTTTAGTTACAGCTGCCCGTGTTTAAAACCCATGGTTCCATGCCATACAGTAGCATGGAGAATACATAGCACCATACAGCGTGCATTGACAAAGCCCATGTTAGGCTTTTGTTTCACGTTATATTTCTCATCTTAAAGAAGCTGTTCTAGGCCATCTATTCTCTGATGTCCATTGTATGGCTGTTTTCCCCGTGGTTCATTTAACCAAATCAAAGGTATGTACATTTGCCAACATACTCCACACTTTCCTTTTGGATCCTTAACTACATTTCCTGGGGTGGCTGGATTTCTCTCATTACTATGGACTTGGCTCACTTAACACTCATTTAAGACTATACTTAGCACCTCATTGATTTTAATGTACATCTTTGGTGGTGATCTAAAGATAGAAACACTGTATTGTCTGTGTATTGGATGTTGCTGATAATCTCTGTTCATCGTGATATTAGCATTTGAATCAGTAGATGCTCCTCTAAAGGAGCCTCGTTGGTTAAATGCCTGTACTGCAGGTAAAACTGTGCTCACGTAATCCCCGGTAGCAAAGGTTCACTCAGCCTTCCATCCTTCCGAGGTCGGTAAAATGAGTACCCAGCTCGCTGGGGGGGGCAATGTGTAGCCTGCACACTGTAATCAAAATTGTAAACCGCCCAGAGACTACTTGTAGTGGTATGGGGCGGTATATAAGCAGAACACTTTTTTGCTTTAAAGATGTTCTTGCAGTACAAATAAAGTAGTAGCAAGGAGATACATCCATGCTGCATTCCAGTTCATGTCCTTTCCCTCTGATCTTAACTTTTCCTGTAACTTTTTGTTGCCTCAGTAGATTGCCAATTATATGAATATCTCTGTTCACCTCTGTGTGCTTATCATCTTGAGCTGTGGCAAAAGCTTCCTCACTGTTAGTAAAGCTTTATGTTCCTGCCACAGCCTCTTCCTCTCAAGTAAAATAATAATAATAATTGATTATTTACAGTCATAGACCAAAATGTTACATGGCAATCAAGTTCAAAAGACAACACCAATAATACAAATATAGTTGGATAAATTAAAAATTAATAATGTGTAGCCATGGAAAACATTAATAGGCATATAATTACATAGGAGAAACCCAAGTAAAATAGCATTCCTGTGCTTCAAAACCCCCTTTTGGTTTTGATTTATATGTCTCCTGTCCTTTCCTTACCCTTCTACTAAATTCTGTCATGTATTATATATTCGTAAAAAAACTTCAGCAAATGGCTTGTTATACCTATACCTATACAAGGTGTGGCTTGTTATACCTATTCAAGGAGTGCGACTTCCCTTTTTAATTGATTTTATAAAGGCTGCTGTCTGTCAAATTTCAAGTATACTAGCTTTATACATAAATGTCTTCTTTAGTAGCTAAAATAACACAATCCATGCTCAAGGAGAGAATACCAGCAGACATCCAAGATCTGCTAAAGTGCAAAAATGTCTTAAACATTGGGGGAAAACAACATCCAGAATGAGCATTCATAGTTATGGTGGAATGCCCTGCAGATTCTTGTGAAGTAATAGTGGAGGGAAACTGTTCTGGAAAAAAAAAGAATGGAATGAAGCATCCCAGAAAGAACTCACGTGGCTACTTGGAGTGCTTCACCAGAGTACATTGTAAGGCAGGCATGTCCAAACTTTAGCCCTCCAGATGTTTTGGACCACAACTCCCACAGTCCTTTGTCGTTGGCAAGCTAGGCTTGGAATACTGGGAGTTGTGGTCCAAAACACAACTTAGGCTTAGGTAGCTGGGAATGTTTAGCCTTACAAAAAGAAGGCTGAAAGGGCATATGGTAGCTATGTTTAAATATTTGAAAGGATGTCACATAGAAGAAGGGACTGCCCCCCCCCATGACTTCAGAGACTAGGACGCAGGGCAATGGTTTCAAACTACAGGAAAAGAGATTCAATTTAAACATTAGGAAGAACTTCATGACAGCTAGAACTGTTTGGCAGTGAAATATGCTGCCACGTAGGGTGGTGGAATCTCCTTCTTTGGAGATTTTAAAGCAGAGACTAGATGGCCATATATCTGGAGTACTGTGATGGGGGTTCCTGCATGGCAGGGGGTTGATCTAAATGGGCATTGAGGTCTATTCCAACTCTATGATTCGGTTCTATGAAAACATCAGGAGGGCTGAAGTTTGGACATGCCTGTTGTAAGGCCTCACTTACTTTGTATAATTTTCTAAGCACTGGTCCTGAAGCTTAATTAAAGTTTAACATACATGCAGACAAATGAGAAAACAGGAGTATCTGTTCCTCTTCAGTTTTTATTCAGAGGAAACTCATTCAGTAGGTTTTAAGCAGAAACTGAGGAAGTACAGCACTGATTAGGTAGCAGCTATGGTGGACTCAGTGGGCTAAGGCTTCCGAAAACTGTCGGCTGCAAAGTCGGCAGCTTGGCGGTTCGAATCCCAGGTGCCATGCAGCGGAGCAAGCTCCTGCTGATAACCCCAGCTCCTGCCAACCTAGCAGTTCGAAAGCATGTCAATGCAAGTAGATAAATAGGTACCGCCGTAAAAAGTGGGAAGGTAAAACACTGTTTTCTTGCAGCCATGCCAGCCACTTGGCCACGAACTTGCACAACACTGGCTATTCGGCTTGAATACGGAGATGAGAACCACCCCTAGAGTCAGACACGACTAGCATGCATGTGTGGGGGGAAACCTTTACCTTATGCAGTTACTACTACCTTCTCTCATTATTTCCCAGAGCAGTTTTGCAGCTTAAAAATGCTTATTGAGGATTAAAGCAACAAATGATCATCTAAGTGTACACATGTCTTATTTGTGCTCTAAAGAACCCCACCTGAAACGCAAGGGTTGGGGATAAGAAAGGAAATCCAATATATCAAGATCAGAAGAAAATCTAGATTCAGTCGTAAAACAAATGTAGAAGGAAACTATCCTACAGGGGAAAATATCTGTATGCATGCCCAAATACGTCTTCCTTCATTGTTAAGTGTCATTTCTTTTCTTTAGAGAAGCCAGGAAAGCATTAGGAAACAATACATTTTATTGTTACATTACGTCTGTGAAGATTCTCAGTCATCCAGGTTCGTTTAACTGGGAGTTGAGTCATGGCTACTGGACTTCTTTTTTGAGAGATAGAAACGTTTCGCTGTTCATCCAAACAGCTTCATCGGTCTTTTTTATTGTTGTGCTGTTTTATTGTTGTGCTGTTTTGTTGCAAACAGGACAGGTTTTTGTGTAATATTTTGGCTTTGCAGATGGAAAATAACATCAGAATTCTATTTTGGCTTTGGGCTGCTTCTGGTTTTTTAATAGCTTTGGTTGTTTTAAAAATTCTGCATAATTATTTTAATTCTTTTCTTTGATCATGGTAATTGTAACTGTCTGTTTTTGAAACTTTATTTTTTGTATGTCATCTGTAATAAATGAAGGATACAAGGAAGTAACTACTGGACATGAAGAAAGAATTGGAACCTTTGTTCCATTCCACCATGACAGTATTAGTTTGGTTGACTGCATTTTTTTTAAAAAAGGAATATACAATATATACTACAATATATACTTCCCCTTCTTCTTTGTATAATTTGTTTCTCTTTTCCCATATTGTGTTCTCTACTGATAGTTTTTGCACCTTGTGGGGAACAGAACAATTCAGATGTTTACTAGGCCAGCAGGAGCTAATGTGTACTGGAGGAGTATGACTTATCCTCTTTCTCACAGAGATAACATACGCGACTTAGATGCTCTTGACTTCTCCTCACATTTGATGAAGAAATAGTGCACAAATTAGACATTTACATGGTTAGACAGGCTGTTTTGATGTAGTTAAGTTCCTTCTCTCAGTCTTGGCAGGAGATGGGCTCACAGACAAACTTTTTGGAGCACAGCAGGTTTTGTGCAGCTTCTGCCCCATCTCCTTTTGACACCCTCACCCCGTTCTCCACTTTTTGTAAATGAGATGGGCTCCTGCACACTTCTCAGTCTGACAATACAATAGTGTCATGGAGGTGAAACATGGAACAAATATTAAGTCTTCTCACATCTGCTAGTTTGTGCAAAATAATTACTTGCTTACAATTACATGAAGTTGAACTGGTAGCAGACACAATTGCTTCCCCCCCCCAACTGTGAACTGTATGATTTCTAAATCTTTCTAAAGATATGGAACTAAACATGACTATGAATTAAAACTGGCCACATGATTTTCAGCGAAACAAAGGAGTTAACAATGAACATCTTGTATACACATGCCTATCAAAGGAATGCCTCTGATCATCTGGTCTGTTGAATACAGACCATGCCTACACATCAGTCTGATAACGCAAGACTCTTGGAGCGCAGTGCCAAATAGTTATTTTTGATTCATAAATGCCCCAAGCATTAGGGATGGCACAAACCAATGCTCCACACCCAATAAATATGAGATTTAATACTGTTGTTAGATACAGTAATTGTTTTCACAGTATTGTCAAAGCAAACTAGCAGAAAAGCAAGCTAGGTATTCTGAACTACAGTACTGACTCAGAATCCCTATGCCAGTGGTGGCGAACCTTCGGCACTCCAGATGTTTTGGACCACAACTCCGAGTCCTTTGTCATTGGCAATCTAGTCTCGGAATTCTGGGAGTTGTGGTCCAAAACATCTGGAGTGCTGAAGGTTCGCCACCACTGCCCTATGCCATCTAAAATGTGTATATTAAATTTTGCAACTGTGAAAATATATTGGAGGAATATAAGCAGACAAAATGACTTGTGTAAGTCATTCTTTTTAGCACCCTGTGTTGCACATGGGGGCAACTTGTGATTCCTCTTTTCGTGATATGGGAGATGCCCCATCATCTCAGTTCATGTAACATGGGTCTATAAAACATTTCTCCTGGAAGTATAACATTTTAGTTACATTTTCCTACTTCTGGACAATGAAGTAGTGGCAGAGGGGCCAGGCTTGTGCAGCCTATATTGGAGGACAGGGATACTGGTTGTGCTGATCCACAGGGGGCACTGAATAGGGACTGAACAAGCACACTAGTTACCTACTGCAGTCTTATCCACTATGATGAAATGCCCTGGATTCAAATTTTAGTAAGTTCATCTGAGTTTACATTTATGTATATAGATGAACAAATATTTTGATGTTTCACTTTTTTATGAAAATGCTAGAACGGAAGCAGGCATTTGAACTTAATGGGCTGGGAATTGCTCAGGAAAACTGTAGATAAATACAAACCACACAATTAAGCAGGATTGGAATAAGAAAATGGATTACTCCTGAGAGAAGGCAAAGGGATGCTTATCTTTATTTTGCAAGAAAATGGGGGGGGAAATTCCTGCAAGGCCACACAACCCTTTCTGAAAGGCCTTTTTCTATAAAAGGAAAAGCCCCAGAGACAGAAAACTATTTTTCAATTAGCTTTTCTTTTCTGATTTGTCCTAATTTGGAGCACGGAATAAGCACCAGAGGAATACTCCACTTGCAAAGGTCAGTGGGACCTATTGTTACTCAACTGGATTCCCAAATTCAGATGAGGAAAACGCCTAGAGGAGACTGAGGCATTCTCCTATTGCTGTGACCTCTGTCATGACCCAGACATGCTAGTGGGTTTTGGCAAAAAGTTTTTTTCCACAGATTGAACATAAGCAAAAAATCTACAACCCCACTTCCCCCAGCCTCTCTCTCTCTCTCTCTCTCTCTCTCTCTCTCTCTCTCTCTCTCTCTCTCTCTCTCTCTCTCTCTCTCTCTCTCTCTCTCTGCAGTTAGTACCTCAGAATCAGATTCTTCATGAAAAGCCAATGAAGTCAACATCCCACAGGAAACTTGTCATGGCTGTTCCATTTTTAACAATGCTGAGAAATTAAAGGTCAGAACGGATGAGAAGCAGGAATTGATGATCTGGAATGCTTGAGGTTCTTCTTTTTTTAAAGCCAAAAACATCCATAAATTGAGGCCTTAATGAAGTTGAAGCCATCGCCGTGGAAATGGAATTTTTAAACTTTTGTTTAGTTTAGTTTTTGCATCATTTCCTAGATTTAAATGGAACTCCCTGAGACTGCTATGTGTTTCTTCCTGAGGAACAAACCATGATTTGGTGTGAAATTTAAATAAAGAAAAACATGTTTCTAAAATGTCTGTGAAGATTCTCAGTTACCCAGATGAGTTTATCTAGAAGTTGAGTCACAGCTACTGGACTTCTTTTATTGAGAGGTGCAAACGTTTCGCTGCTTATCTAAACAGCTTTGTCAGTCTGAGGAAGGTTAATGACAAGTCCTCCATTTTATAGCTCACCTTCATTTCACATCACCCTGGTCTAAATAGGCTCATATACCCTCGTTAGATGGAGAATGGCCTAAGGTGTGTAAAAATCCCATCTATGCAACCTTTCCCAACACCCATTCAGTATGGGTCATTAACTATGGCTTTGCTGGTGGAGATAAGTGCTTCTGATTTGTATAGGGATTGAGGAAAGTGGTGCTTGATAAAAAGCAGACCGTTTCTAAAATGTACATCATCAGCCACAGTGATTTTTCAAAAATAAAAATAATTGATCCCACTCCTGCTGAAGGTCCTATGGATCATGTGGATCCCTCTTCATTGGGATGAAAGCATTGGTGGCTGTGGGATGGAGGTGGGAAAGCTTTAATTTCTTAAAAGCATCAACCCCAATAAAATTCTGCCAGCAGTGGCAATTTTTGGAAATGAAAAACTTGCCACCGTCCAGTGTCCTCCATGGACTCCCTCTTGATGAAAAGGAGCCCAGGAAAGCCCTGAAAACTTCAGGGGAGGGCAGATTGAAAATGCTTGATTTATGAAAATTTGCTATGGCTGATGACATCACCAGCTTCACCTAGAATAGCGTATATATAGGCATTTGTGCTGGCATAGTTTATGTATGGGGCTGGGGAAAATACAGCATAAACAGCTATAGGAGTCTTTGGCATTCTGCTGTAGTTGTGACTCCATCGTGTCCCAGACATGCTAGACAGAGCTGACAGTAAAGCTATTGTTCAGTGTATTGCACGACAGGAGTCCAGGGCCCTTCTGAGCAGAATTAGCATCAAATCTCTCCAGAATAGTGCACATTTTTTGTTTTCATCAACTGGCCCTCACAGTCGCAATAACTCACACTGAGACATTGGTACAAGAAAGAATACAATATGTGCATTTACTCACAGTACTGAATAGATAAAAAAAGAGCATGCAAACATGGACAATGTTCAAAAATGACTGTTCACACCACCAATCCTCAACAAACTCACCGGCTGCTTCCAGCAGACTCCGGCAAAATACATTCTAACTGCACTAACTGCTGATAGCAGATGAAAAAGAAAGACACACACACATTCAAGCAGAGATATGTGACTGTTTTTGAAAGCAGAAGCAGGGAAGGAGGAGTTGGCTACTGCTGGATTGATTAACAGTCATCCCAGCCCAGAAAGGTCCCTAGTTTAGAGAATAGTAACGCAGCTCAATAGCCCAGGTATTTTCCTCTCATC
This sequence comes from Phrynocephalus guinanensis, assembly GCA_037367245.1. Classification (NCBI taxonomy): domain Eukaryota; kingdom Metazoa; phylum Chordata; class Lepidosauria; order Squamata; family Agamidae; genus Phrynocephalus; species Phrynocephalus guinanensis. The sequence goes on along the minus strand of CM074738.1, from coordinate 80,284,301 downwards.
CTCCAGTTTGATCAAAGTTACTGGTGAGTCCTCCATTTTATAGTTCACCTTGATTTCAAACACATCCTGGTCTGAATAGGCTCATAAGCTGGACAAAGGCCTGAATAGGCTCGTTAGGTGGACTGTAGCCTGAATAAGTTCATAGATGGACCTTGATCTGAATAGGCTCATTAGGTAGACAAAGGCCTAGGGCAGTGATGGCGAACCTTTTAGAGACCAAGTGCCCAAATTGCAATTCAAAACGCACTCATTTTTTGCAAAGTGCCAATACAGCAATTTAACCTGAATTCAGGTGGCTATGAAGGGGTGATGCCGGGTGCCCACAGTGCCACCTTTGGCACCCATGCCATTGGTTGGCCAACACTGGCCTAGGGTATGTGGAAGTCCCACCTATGCAACATTTCCCAATACCCATCAAGTATGGGTTGTTAGCTATGGCATTGCTGGTGGAGATGTGAAGTGCTTCTGATTTGTTTGGGGATTGATGAAAGTACCACATGATAAGCAGCAGACAGACTGTGTCTGAGTCTCCCACCTCTGTTGAAAGAGGGGTTTTCAATACACACATGAATAGCTTCCCTGACCCCTCTCTTTTTAAACAAAAACACAGTCTTATACATGGGAAAATACTGTAATTTTTAATATGAAAAATCAAGGTTGGATGCAAATCCAATAGGTGAAGCCCCCTTTTGAATTAACTGTTTTTATAATCTGGTACAACACAATTGGTTTTTATTTTTATTTTCACATCCAATGAATAAGAAAACCTCCTTCAGTGAATCATCTTCCAAACAGAATGAAAACAAATCCAGTAAATTTAGCTAAAATAACTACATATTCAATATCTTTGTTCATTCAATGGCCTGGTCTTCTGTCTTTCATTAAAATTAAAATGTGTAACGTTGCCAAGTGGCAAGCCCAGATAAAGGAGGAGTCACTTGGATCAGATATTTTCTTCATATGAGTTCCATTTTGTAGCATGCAGGGAATGCCAGTTTTGGTTCTGCCCTCACTGTTTGTCCTCATGACTTTTGCCATGGAACAGTGCTACAAAGTTTCCACCTGCTGATGCATTGGGAAATCCTGATTTTCCATCATTGGCTCCTTCATTTTCCTTATCTCAACCCTGGGAGTGAAAATGGGAGTAAGATGAACAGAAAAGACTTTCATCCTTTCTTCAGTTCTGCCTACTTGGTGACATCAAGCTGTGGTGGCTGTAACAAGATGTATATTATTCAGATACTTGGGAGCACCTGGCTGTCATAGACTGTGACTTATGATCACTGGGAAATACTTAAGAAGCTGTTCCATCTTTGGTTGCAACTGCCTGACAAGGTCACCTTAGCTAGCAGGTACCTCAGTGATGGCTTATAATTTCTGAAATCCCAGAATTGTATGCCACCATGACAACGTTGAGGGTAACGTACCACCTTGCTTGAACCATGAGACATACATGTCATAAAATGCAATATGTAACGGGAAAGCTATCAGTTTGGGTGATTTTCCATTGTCCATGAAATCAGAGCAGTAAATTTACAAATTACAACTTTAGAGCAGTGTGAAATGTGCATGTCTCCGTATGCTCTTGGGTTAGAACTCTAGTCATCCTAATTATCAACTACTGTACCCTGGCTGACATTGATGGTGCATGAAATTATTCTATACCTATAGGGTAATGGCTCTAAATCCCAGATGTACTGTGACCATGTGAATCACACTTTAAGTTTCATAGGAAGTTTTCATTACTGTTTGTGTTTTGGGTTATGCATTTTGCCTAACCAAGATGCTTGGTGAGGTGGGTTGCGGAGCTAATATCTACCTAATACTTGGTTTACCTTGAGTACACACCCTTCATTAAGACTGTCTATCTTGATTTTTCTAAACAAAGGGATCTATGCAGGTGCCTGCAGTGCACCAAACTTCTTCGGCCTCTTGCTGATGTGTATCCCCAGGGCACTCATCCTTAGAAAGAGTATATACAACAAAGGCTTCAGAAGCTGATGGGTGGGTTGCATTTGCCCTAGTGACCCTGTTTCTGATTTCCATCTCCTCTCCCTCTGTTCCCTGTAGCTCTTGTTGCTTCAGCTGTAGCTGACTTTCATCTTCTAGAATCCAGTGTCTTCAGTGAGGGTATGAATATCATTCCCTAAGGGGCTGATGTCAGCATTCCTGTGCTCGGCATGCACAGTCTTGCTAAGTAGCTCTTACCGCATGCATACATATACTGTTGCACTTTTTCCTGTGTGGTATTATTCCTGAGTACAAGATTTGGTTTTGGGAAGAAGGATTCACTTGAATATCATCTCTGCAAGCACAATGATTGACATAGATGACACATGCGTTATATGCAGTTTCTGCTTCCTAAGGAATGACAAAAACTGCTTAAGTTTTCAACAGTGGGATTCATTGTGCATTTTTCCAGCATCCACTTTCTTCCACTCTGCATATGAAATCCTGGACTTTTTAAGGTGTGTCCAGTCATTAAAGTTATTGGACACACCCCACTGGTTACTAACAAATGGGTAAAGTGCAATGGTGTCAACGGTGGCGGCAAAATGCCCCTAGTTAAGAAGTTGCTGCATGAATCCCTCTTTGTATGCTAGGCCTGTAAATTGGCAAGGGATATGAATGGCAATGCATTATCTAGCAGCAATTCACCACTGCTGTTTATGCTGCTACACTTACTATACAGTGGTGCAGCTAACCAATAGGATTCTGCTAGTGATAGCAGCAGATTTCATAAATAACAATAGTAGAGCCAGTTCACATTACAGTACTAACTCTCGCCATATGTCCAGGGCAGGGCCGGCGCGTCCATTAAGGCGAACTACGCAATTGCCTAGGGCGCCAAAATGGAGAGAGGGCGCTGGCCAGCCTGCTCCCCCCTGCCGCCCCTCCCCCGCCACTGGCCACCGCTGTCCGTCCCCCCACCGCCCGCCAGCCGCCCGTCGCCATCTGCCCGCCCCTGCCCCCCGTGCCCATCGCCGCCCACCCCCACACCTGTCGCCGCCCCACCATCTGCCGCCCCCTGCCGCCCCGCCACCCCCTATCCCCTGCCACTTCCTGCTGCCGCCTGCCCCATCCCCCGCTGCCCATCCCACCCCTGCCCCTCGTCTAGGGCGCAAAAAAACCTAGCACCAGCCCTGGTCCAGGGCATGAAATGGGGAGTGTGCACAGCAAACCAACGGACATACTGCATCTGTATTGTCTGGGGGCACTTCCACTCAACAGTCACTGCAGAGACACCTTTAAAATAATAGTGCATATTTAAGGTAAAACAATGTGGGCATTAGGCATACATTGGCCATAGAGCATTCACCTTTTTCAATGTGGCGGTATACTGCAAACATAACATGAAGATAGTTTCCTCTAGGGATGAAAGCCTCTCTCTCTACTGACAAGAAAACAACCTAGTTTTTCCTGAACAAAAGAAAATCAGAAAGAAACGTGCTCATTTCTTGAATAAACCTCTCTTGTTCAGGAAATAATCTGTGGTTAACAGGAGCAGTCCGCCCGTGCACTGATGGAAGGAAGATGGCATAACTCAACATGATCCTCCAACTTCCTTTCTTTCAACTTCCCTAAATTAATTTCTACATTTATAGAAGACTTACTTCTCTTGTATACCAGGGCGTAAACAAATCAGTTTATAAGCAAATGTGAGAGTTTTTCTTGAAATGGCTAGAAGCTCCTTCCATGCTTGCTTTGTTCAGAAGCCACAAAGTTCAAATAGGAAATGTAATTTTAAAGTGCAATTTTATTGCAGTGTGTGATTTGGTGCCACAGTCCTCAGAGGCATCTGTTGTATTTTTACTGGAAAAGTCATTGGTATGCGTATTGGAGGTATTTTAGAATCTTCTGAACTGCTCAGAGCATAAATAAGTCATAGAATGCTAGTACATGAGTTGGAAGAGGCCTAGGAGGCCAACAATTCAAACCCAGGCTCATAGTCTTATGTCAGCTGGCATGTTATGAATAATTTCCAGTTGCTGTTCTGAGTGTGTGCATCCTTTCTTTTGTAGATAGGCACTGTTTATATCACAATATGCTCTTTAGAGAAGAAACTAGATGGCAGGTTTACAATGCAAGGGTGCCTTTTGCCTGGGGGGAATGAGAGCTCTCAAACAGCAATGCAATGTGAGCTAGCTTAATAAAGAGTTCCTGTGCTACTTAAACCAACAGCTATTATTCAATCAAGTTAATAAACCTCATTCACTGATTGGAGAGCTGTCACCTGGAGATAACGGTATTGAATGAATGGGATAATTTGGAATACTTTAAACAGCAAAAGGAATAACATCCCTTCAAAAAGTGAACCACAGATTTCACTTTCCCTTGAGAAACTCTGGTCTCAATACAATTATAGTATTTATTTATTTATTTATTTATTTATTTATTTATTTATTTATTTATTTGAGTGCCTGAAGAATTTTTCCTTAATCAAGGACAAATCTGTGGATTTTACACAGCAATATAGTCTTTTGTGAAGAACAGTTACCCACAAGGAGAAAGCAGAGCATTGATAAGTCATTCCTTTGGACTATAGCTCCCCAAATTCTGTTTTTGGCATGACCCCTTTTCTAAGCTAGGAAGAAAGATAAAATGTAAACCAACTGGTATTTTCAACACCATTAACTTTATTTTCTCTTCTCTTCTTGGGGAGGGGGGAGGGGGAGATTTCAGTGCTTGTGTCCCATTTCCCTTGAGAGATTCCATTTCTAGAGCAACCTTGGTCTTCTTTGAGTGGTGCTACATTTCTGTATCATGGGGGGATAACTCAAATTTGGAAAAGAGGTACATGGACTAGTTTATATGTGTAGATGCAACACAAGATATATAAAACTAAAATCTATCTCACCATATAAAGATGGACTATGACCAAGTCACTTCAGTGTCTCTGCTGAGCCAGCTGTCCGAGTACTCACCATAGGCGGGTGAATGAATTCGATTCTTATGGACCTTTATCTTGAAATCAGGCTTTGATTGGGCTGTCCTTCAAGGACATGTTGAAATGAAGACTGTACCTGTAAAGTGGGATACACCACAGCTATTCCATTGTAAAAAAAAGTTTTACACAATATTAATGGAGGAGTCTAATATGACCATAGGTCTGTGACTAACTAATGACCCTATTTCTGGCTCATATGGTGCAGAAAATAGTCAGAAGAACCTTCTGCATGCAAGCAATTGGTATCACCCTATGGGAGTTAAAACAGATTTATCCACCCCTTTCATTATGTTATGTCTATTTAACAGCTCCAAAGTATCTGTTTAGTTTCACCATGCTTTTCTATTTTTCTGGTGTTCCTTCTGAAACAAACTATTTAGTTCCTTATTCCTAATTTTTAAACAATTTCCCTATTTTTTTTGAAAGGAAAAAAACACCTCTGTATGACATACGCTATCTGCCTGATGCAATCCAATCATTCTGTGTGGTAGGGTATGAGCTTCTATGCCGATCGTCGATACTTCTATGGGGATGATTCATATACTGTCCAGATGCTTTTGAAGGAAAACAATAGCAATTATAATATAATCTGGAGATCTGCTAAAAGAGGAAGGGGTAACAGATGCCCCCTGACATTCTTTTTTAATGAAAGGGGCATTCCATACTTATGGCCAAGGTTTGCTAACAGATGGAAGTCTCCCCTCTTATCTTCCCACCGACAGTGACTGGCTGCCCTGCTTCTGTATGCCAGACTGATCATAAATGTCTTATGACTTGTCTTTCAGCACGGGTAAGTGGGCCAGCTGTGAGGGCCATTTGCCAGTATGGCAGCTGTCTCATGCAGTTGATTTTCACCATTGCAGAAGGATAGCAAATTATGAGGTATTTTGCCGTTACAATCTTCTACTCGCTTACTTGGGAGCAAGCCTTCTTTAAACTAAAAAAAACAAAAACAAATCTTGCCACTGGGATTTTATGTTCAACTGCTACTTTATGATGATACTCATGATATCACAAGAAATGTGGCTAAATTCTGTGCGGCAGCAATAGTAACTCGCAAACAGATGTTTGGGTTGCGACCAAGATAGATAATAATACCTCTATACCAGGGGTGCCCAAACTTTTTGTAAGGAGGGCCAGATTTGGTGGCTGACAATGTGTCAGGGGCCAGTTGCTCCCCGACCCTGCCACCCCACTTCAAGCCCCACCCACTGACCCATATGCCCCACCCACTGACCCCTTGCAATCCCACCCGCAGGAAGGAAGGTGGGGACCAAGGAAGGGAGGGAGGGAGGGAGGTGGGGACCAAGGAATGGAGGAAAGAAGGAAGGTGGGGATGAAAGGAAGCACAGGGAGCTGTGGCCACAGGTCGCCCTTTGGAAGAGGCGATCTGTGTGACCTTGCACCCCCCAAGTTCCCCAGCGGTGGCGACGGCTCGCCCGCCAGCCCACCCCAAAGCTCCTTGGTAGTGGCAGAGGCCCACTGGTCTGCCCACCCCCACACATTCCCCTGCGGTGCCGGTGGCGGCAGACCGCCCATCCGCCCCAAGCGTCCGCCCAACCTCACAATGTTTCCGGCTATGCCGGTGGCGGCAGCCCACCTGCGCACTGCCCTGTGCACACGCACCTTGCTTCACAAGGTTCCTGGTGATGCCGGTGGCGGTGGCCGGCCGTGTGCCACCCCCCTGTGCGCCCAGCCCCACAAGCTTCCCGGCGGTGCTGCTGGTGGTGGCCCGCCCCCTCACCCACCCACCCAGCCCCACAAGCTTCTGCTCACTGGCCGGCCTGCCCGCCCAGCCCCTCAAACTTCCCGGCGGTGTCAGTGCTGGCGGAAGATTATTTAAAAAAAACATGGGGTGAAGGAGGGGGGAGGGGTGGGCCAGCCAGCCACGGGCCACTCAGAATGGCCTGACGGGCTGGATTTGGCCCCCGGGCCGGACTTTGGACAGGCCTGCTCTATACCATAAACCTGGCCATGGTTTTATCTTATTTTAAGGAAGTAAACAGCTTAGTAGAGTATGTAATTTATGAATCTGTAAGAGTTTATTTATTAATATTTTAATGGAAGACTGTATAATTTTGTACTTATTTCAAATTTCGAATTGTATGTGATGTTATTGTGGATTGTTTGGTATTTTTGGTCTTTGATCATAATAAAGAATCATCATCAACCTGGCCTCTGACTGGATACACATCAAATTGATCTGCAGTCTTCTGTCTCTGTTCTCAGTGCAAATTGTGATTCTTCCAGTTGGGGTATTTGTACTCTTAAGTTCCTTAAACAAATATGAACTTTACTGGAACTTCTCATGCTATTTAGACACTGTCTCCCTTATCCTACTTTGTCTCGGCCCTCAGGTGTACCACTGCCCCTTCTCTCTGGCTTGCTACTTTGTTCAGTTGATCAATAAGTCCTTGCAAGGCTCAGCAAGATGACTTCCAGTATCGCATCTTGCCTGCACCCTGCATTCCCTCTCATTCACTCGACATTTGTAAGAGAGGCTAGAACTGTTAGACCAAATGCTTATAGAATGAGTATGGTTGGAATCCAAATAAATGGTCTTAAAAATCTGCCTAACACCTGGCTAACCATGTAATGCAGCATATCAAAGCCCAGGGAAATGCAACCCTCCCTTTTAAACAACAACAACAACAACTAGCAGGTGGTGAAGTGTAGCCAATGGCGGTGGCGTTTGCCACTACTCCTGCTACAGCTTGCCTTACCTAGAGCATGCTGCATGTATAGAGCAAGGCAGATGTATAATGTTGCCTGGTGGACTTTGTGGGCTATTTCCTCCATGCCTTACATTGCTGCTCTCAGTTCCTGTGCAACTCCCCACTTGGCTGTCAGTAGCATTATGGACCCAAGTGCATGTAATACCACTTCTCCTCTCGGTCCCTTCCCCTTGTTCCAGTCTTGGTGTATTGCTGGCACTGCACAATGCCAGACACAAACAAACATCTTTGTACTGAGACAGCAAGTGTGAAAGTGGATGAAGAGAGACCTCCATTTCACACAAAAGAATCAAACCTCCTCCTCCTCCAATGCTGCCTGGTCTAAGATCTACCTGGAAATCTGAGAGGGCATCACAATTTTTGAGACATCAGGCAGCACCCAGAGATTTGTTAGACCTAGTTTAGCGCACAGGTCCCTTAGGGCTCTATCCCACATTTTTTAAAATCCAGATTTAATTTACCAATAAACTGCCTCCAAAAATCATGCCCCCACGGTCAGCGGGCTTTTAAAAAATCGTAACGCCTACTTAACCAGGTTCCAGTGAGTTTTCCAAGACCCAAGGCAGAGGGTGGGTATTTTTTGCTCTGGTTCAAAATGTGTGTTTTTACAAGAGGCAAACGTTTGTGGGGGCACAAAAAAACCAGTTTTCCCATTTTTGTCCTTGTGCCACATTAATTTCTTCCCCCCCTAAGCCTTTCATGTAGGTTTACTGGTTATGCGGGTTGGCAACATTCTATCTTGCTCCCCCAACTGCTGCTGTCTCTCCGATATGTTCTTATTGGTGCTCCAGAGACAGACAGCCAAATTGGGGCAGCTTGCTGCTCCGGCACCACCGGAGCTCCCCATCTGAGTTGCTGCTTGCTGCGGAGCATCTAAGCTTCACGCTGCCGGAGCTCCCCCTCAGAGCTTCTCGTTGCTGCCCATGGAAAATGTCCCAGAGTTTGGTCAGCCAAGCGGACTGGGAATGGGGGAGAAAAAGAAACTGCCCCCCTCTTGAGTTTCCTGACTCATTGCCGCTGGCGGCGTTGGGGGGCAGGACGTCTCTGCAAAGCCCCTCCAGAGGCATCTCTTACTCCCCCACCCTTCCCAGTGGCAGCAGCTGTGGCTGGCTCTTGGAAAACAATCTCTCTCTCGCTCTTCCTCCCTCCCTCCCCTCCTCCTCCCTTCCCTGCCTCATGTTGACATATTGGCACGGTATTGCAGCCCCGATCTTTATTTTGTTGCTGCCCCACTACAGCTTGAGCTCCCATACCACTCGAGGTTCTAAGCTCCAAGCCACCGGAGCTCTCCCTCGAAGCTTTTAGATGCAGATTAAGGACATGGGGACATATAAAATGAGGTTACTTATACCATGTCCATGAGAACGCGGGAACAGCATTTTCAGTCACGTGACGACTTCCGAAAGAAACACAGGCTTTTATTATTAACCGCCTCTTTCGCTTGTGTGATAGGGCCCTTAGTCATGGAAAACAGAAGCACAGAGAGAGAGAGAGAGAGAGAGAGAGAGAGAGAGAGAGAGAGAGAAGGCACAATCTGGAAGTACTTCAAAATGATACATAAAGTTCTGATAAAGCATGTAGGAAATGTAAATGCACCCATGGTGCCCTTCTATATCATTTTGTTGTCTTAATTTTAATGAGAGCTGCAGACAGCAAACGTGATTTGTTCATGATCTCTTGAGAGACATTCTTGTCAAAACATTTGACAGCCATTGCAAACACTGACTAACAGGCACTCGGCCCCTTCATAAAGAATGAAAATGAGCTGTTCACTCATCCGTTTCTTGGGGGTGACCTTGCAAACAGGCCCCTTTTCTCTCGTGTGGGTCTTGCAGCTTCTGCTAGAACACTTTAAAGTCTGACTTGTTATCTTGACATTCAATTCCCGCTGGAGCCAGGATCTGGGCTTCTATTACCAATCTCCTCTGGAGAGAGAAATGTAAAGGCAGAGAAACGTATTAAGGAGAGGGTCAGTGATGCAGGTGGGGAGGAGGGATGTATTAGCCCACTCACTGAAAAAGCAAATAAAAGACTTCTTATGTGGAGTTTGCGGCATAAGTATGTGTGCATCTGCCTCTGTATTTGAAGTATATATGTTAGGGATTATGGCAGGCAATCACATGACCACTTTAGTCAATGCATCCTTTCTGGTCACAAACGTCTGCCTTTCATTATTAAAGGAAAGGAATGTTCAATGCATTTAGGAGGACATCAGGGTACTTTTGTGCATGTCAGTGCTTGCTGCTCACCATAATGAAATGCCTAGTTATATGCTGTGTAATCTTTTAAAGGCTATTTTGATTAGTCTCTTCTTAAGGTTACTGAAGATATTTCAGTGGGGGGTAATTAAAATTAAAGGTTGAAAATACACAAATATGTCCACTAGAGATTGGCTGTTCTTAGTTTTGCTTTGTACGAACAAGGTCAATTGGTTAAATGCTTTCTGCTCCTCTGTTGTACTATAAACAATGCTTATAGGTTTGCCATGACACTTTCCTCTTCATGACCTCTTTCAAAATAAATGTAGTGTCATGCGTTTCTCCAGGAATCACAGTTGCCTTCCTCCCATCCCTCAGCCTTATGGCAAAAGACAGCACTGGGTACAGTGAGCCTAAATTATCCCTACTGTCCAATAGCACAGAGTTGTCAGCAGACCTCTCCGAGTTGTTTCCAATGGCAGGACCTGTTCCCCATAGGTTTACAGAGTTGCGTCTGCCTTTGCTAGCAAGGAGTACTCTTTTTGCATAAGCAGTATGTTTAGATAGTAAAAAATAATCATGCCACTATTTTGGAAATATTCTTGCTACTATCTTTTGTATATTGCATTCGATTATCTGCCTGTTGTGAGTTTAGATAAATTACAAAGTGGGATAAAATTCCGTCTTGAGATTTTTTTTTTTGTTAATCCGTGCTAATTTACTACAAAGGATCAGGAACCCATAGCTGCAAGTAATGCTGTGTTAACATCTGCATAGAGATGGGCATGAACCAAAAAATGGCAATTCGTTTTGGTTTGTTTCATTCTCTGGGTCGGTTTGTTCCGTTAATTACGAAATGAATTTTTAGGAAAAAAATTGTTTCATAATTCATTTTAGTTCGGGTTTGTTTTCTTTTCTTTTCTTCCTTTCTTTTTGAACCCCACCAGTCAGGGTTTTATTTATTTATTTATTTATTTATTTATTTATTTATTTATTTATTTATTTATTTATTTATTTATTTATTTATGTTTTTGTTTTTATCCTGCCAGCCCGTGGGCCAGTTTTTTTTGTTTTTTTATTTTTTTCTTCTGATAGCCCGCGGGCCACTAATTTTGATTTAATTTAATTTAATTTAATTTAATTTTTCTTTATTTTTTTTCTGCCGACCACATGGCCTGCCTATCAGCTGTAGTGTGGGCCCATTGGCATTTTTTTTCTCCTGCTGGCTGCGTTTCATTTTGTTTCTCTTAGAGGGGGCAGTTTGTTATTCATTTTGTTACATAACAAAATGAATAAGTTACTAAACAAACCAAAAGTTCATTTTGTGCCCATCTCTATGTCTGTAGTCAGAGACAAACAGTATATTGATGTAACTCCATAAATTTAAATTAAAAACCACACCAGGTTCTCACAAATTCAAGTTAAGTACTGTACAATGATTTACTGAGCCCACTGCTCTAGAAATCCTTCCATCTATGTGTAATTTTTAAGCAAAATCAATATTCATTTAGCCTCGTACAGTGCAACTGTCTCTTCTACTTAACCTACTGGATAGGTTTGTCAGAGTCCCCAGTGCTAACATAAGAATTTCAGCTGGACTACACAAAACTTTTGTTCCTAGACAAAATATGCTTTATGGCCCAAATTGCATGGTTACATCAAACCTTACATTATACACAATGACAATAATAAACTTGGGATTGGGTTGCCTCTTCAGAATGATGCAGATCAGACTCAGCCTGAAGTTTTTGTTAGGAACAATGTTCTGAGGAAAATAAGAGGTACAAGATGCACTAGCCCTAAGGTATTCTGTAGGAGACTCTGCTAGCCATGTTGGGTATATATTATAACACCCAAAATATGTGGTTATCACCTCAAATGAAACAGTACCATTGATCACAGGGTGTTTAAAAACTACCTAGTTGGCTCTCCTCCATCAGAATTCCACAGGGAAAGTGCAGCACAGAAAGAGTGGGCCAAAGCAACATACTCAGAAACACATTTCTTGGTCATCAACCACCAAAGCTGAGACTGAAATCAAAGTATGTGTGTGTGTTGTGTCATTACAGTTGTGACTGACCCTTCGTGACTCCATGTCCATGGAGTTTTCTTGGCAGGAATACTGGAGTGGTTTGCCAGTTCCTAGTCCAGGAGCCTGCAGCACCTGGTATTCCCTGGTGGTCACCCATCCAAGTACTAACCAGGGCCGACCCTGCTTAGCTTCCGAAATCAGGTGAGATTGGATATGCTTAGGGCATCTAGGCAGCTCGAAATCAAGGTATAGTTTCCTCAAAACCTCTGTCCCACTCCCAACAATCATCCCCCACAGACCACCCGATAACTATGGAAGATTAACAAGATGCTACTGGGTAACATGACTCTCCACCACCTGGCCAAGGACAACCTTGGCCCATATGGAAAACATTAAACATTAAATTGGGGTGAGAGGATCAAAGGATAATCTGGGGAAATGGCATTTCCTTATAGAAGACACCTTGTGTGAATATGGAGAAGAAACAACCATCGCACACATGTTACAATGCATACAATTCCCTTCAACATGCACAGAAGAAGATCTTATGTTAGCAAAAGGGAATGCTGATGATGTGGCCTGATACTGGCCGAATGTTGTCTAGTTTGTTCTGTTTTGTTTTTTTCAAAATCTTATTCATTTTATATACCCTTTTATATGTAATGATTTTATTACATATTTATATTCTGTTTAGAGGTGTATGTTTATCTGTTAATATAATTTTGTGCTTCTGATGTGAATCAAGCAGGCAAGCTGGAAGTCTGAAAGGAGAGTCAACCCTGTCATGTGAAAGCATGTGGCTGCTGCTGTTGTTTTTGGGTAGAAATAATAAACAGTGAGTGGTTGATGAGATAAAACATTTGAAAAATAATTATGAAAATTTGATCATTACTGCTGCCTTTAAAAAAATCTGTACTACAAGCCAAACCAAAGGATTTTCAGTTGTTTCCTTTCCATCTGGAAAAGGGAAACAGGATTCTGAGTTTATTGTCAACATCATAGCATTTGCCCACGGCAGTGCAGTTATTCCAATGGGTGTTTCTTTGGTCTCTCTTCTCTCTCTGGGTCTCTTCTCTTCTCTCTCTCTCTCTCTCTCTCTCTCTCTCTCTCTCTCTCTCTGTGTGTGTGTGTGTGTGTGTGTGTGTGTGTGTGTGTGTGCATGCGCGCGCACTTCAGAGCACACAGACACTGGCTAGTTCCTATTGGGACTAGAAAATCTATTGGGATAGATTTTCTTTTCAGAGATGTGGTTCACGGGCCTGAGAAATCGCAAAGAATTTAGAGCAAACTTTACGGCTCTTAAGCATGTTCAAGCTCTTATTAAGGGCCATTTCAGTTCTCACATAATTTTTTTACTCTTTACACAGTATGTTTCTTTTTCTTCTTTTTCCTTTTTCTTCATATTTAATTTACATTCATATTATAATAAGGAGCATCTGTCAGCAGATTTAGAAGCATGCTTTAATAATGCACACTTCTTTGTTATCATATAGTACCTCAACATTTATTTATGTGGTGTTACTTGTCAGGGAAGTATATAAGCATAAGCTCAACTACTAGGAGGAGGAAAAGGCCATTTGGTGAGGTTTCTGTAGCATCTGTTCTAGGCTTGTGAACAGATAGGGACTGAGTAACAGCTATAGGTAAACCAATGAAGGCTTTAAAATATTACCACCTCATCACACCATTGACTATGTTTAGCTGTGGTCTACTAAAACATTTAGGTCCTTTCATGCATACTGCAAGCCAGTTGTCACCCATCTTCTATTTGTGTATTTAATTTATCTTAACTAAATTAAGACCTTTTCATTGATCTCATTGAAATACATTTTGTTTGTCCTGGTCAAAACTTCACTCGAGTAAGTGCATTCAGAATGTTGATTCTATCTTGTTAGCTAGACAGATGTTGTCTGCAAAACAGATGAACATTATCTCTACTTTTCATGTCTAAGATATTAAAGACACCTGAGTGTCCTATACTGTATGTTACTGTCCACTATGCTGAAGAAATATACCAGTGTTTAGTCCTCAATGGAATCACATCTACATGGAGAGAAATGTGCAGTAGGTATCCCTCAAGGTTCTGTCTTGGGCCCAGTGCTATTCAACATATTCATAAATGACCTTGATGAGGGGATTTAAGGAGAACTCATCAGATGATACAAAGCTGGGGGGAATTACCAATACTTTGGAAGACAGATTCAACATTCAGAAGGATTTTGACAAAACTTTTAGAAGAAAGTCTAAAAATCAACGAAGCCTGACGTCCGGTAGTGAAAACTACAGCTGGCAAAAGATCAAAGTTCAGTGATTCCCACCCAGGCACAAGCATCAGTCATGACCCATTCTCCTGCATAGGACAAGTTTCCCCTTTTCCACAACTTTAAAACCCCACAGTCTCACTCACTCTGTACCCTGAGCTCCTTGCCCCCCTGAAGATGCCGGCCAAAGAGCCTGGTGAAACGTCAGGAAGAACAACTTCCTGAACATAGCCAAACAGCCCAAAAAAACTCACAACAGCCATCTTGACAAACTTGAACATTGGGCCCTGTGCAAAAAGATGCAATTCAGTGGTGAGAAAAGTAAGGTCCTGCACTTAGGCAGGAGAAACCAGATACATAATGAGAGGGATTTAGGTATCCTGGTGGAACACCATTTAAGGATGAGGCAGCAGTTTGCTGCAGTTGCCAAAAAAAGCAAACACAGTCCTAGGCTGCATCAAGAGGGTGAGTGAGGCTATAGAGTTCTGGCCACCACAGTGCAAACAAGATATTGAAGCCCTAGAAAAAGTGCAAAGAGCAACAAAGATGATAAGGGGACTGGAGGTTAATTGTATGAACAAGTAAGCAAGTTTAGCCTTAGGAAGAGAAGACTCAGGGGATACATGATAGCAGTCTTCCAATATCTGAAGGGTAGCCGCAGGGAAGAGGGCGTGAATTTGTTCTCAGTTGCACCTGATGGTATGACAAGAACCAATGGGTGGAAACTCATCAGAGGGAGAGCCAACCTGCAAATAAGGAGAAATTTCCTAATGGTGAGAGCCATAAAAGAGTGGAACAGCTTGCCTCCTGATGTTGTGGGTGTCCCATCGTCAGAGGTTTTCAAGAAAAGGTTGGAGAGCCATCTGTCTGGGATGGTATGAGGTCTCCTGGCTTGGGTAGAGGCTTGGGTTAGAAGACTTCCAAGGTCCCTTCCAACCCTATGATAATTCTGTGATTCTATGAACCATGCGTGATCAGTTTGGTTATTTGACTGCAGCCCATAATCTACACTCTTTATTCCAGGGCTGCTTTAATCAAAAGCAAAGAGGAAATCTTTTCAGGGACCTCCATCTGCAGGGGCCCATATTACAGCCACCATTCAGCTTGTGCCTGTCCCACTGCTAGTGCTCTTCCCATCTTGTTTAGTCTATTCCTTTTGAATAAGCATTCCTTCAATTACTATATGCCTGTGATGTCTCTTATCCCAGTAGGTTTTGCTGATGTCTATGAAATCACATTTAAATGCATTTATCAAGATTTCAAGATCACATTCATTTTCTATGCAAGTTTTCTGCTTATAATTTTGTTTGCTTGTTTGTCTTATTCATAGGCCACTCTTCTCCTAATAAGGAGACCCAATATGGCTCACATTATTAAAAATAATCAAATTTTAAAAAACAATAAAATATACATTAAAACAATTAAATTATAAAAACAGATTAAAATATCATTAAATATTTAAAACAGATCAGTGTTAAAAACTGATTTATACTGAACATTCTGAGAACATAATCTGAGCCCACAAATGTGTCCTGTTAACAGGAGCTGAAAACACTGACACAAATGATCCCTTAGTTCAGTGGTTCCCAACTTGGGGGTCGGGACCCCTTTGGGGGTTGAACAACCATTTCACAGGGGTCGCCATGAGCCACTGAAGAAAAAGGCACAAACGGCTTGAGTCTAGAAGAGGAGGGGGAGGAAGGGGGGAAAGAGTGAGTTACAGTTTAATAGTTTGGAGGGGAATGTCAGTCAATGGCACCAGAGGCTGAGATTGGCTGAGGGTGCCCGTAGAGGGAAGTTCTCTACGGCACCTGCGGCAGTGGCCTGCCAAAGGGGGCTTGTGGCCTCTTCCAAGCAGGACAAGGGGTCACCAGAACATGAGGAACTATATTAAAGGGTCATGACATTAGGAAGGTTGAGAACCACAGCCTTAGTTAAAGCTTAACGAATTAAAGATATTTTAAATATGGATAGAATTCAGCTACTTGTCTTGTTACGTTCAGAGGCATCAGTACTTCTCAAAGGGAGTACAATATATTGTAGTTATTGGCTCAAACTTATGGGTGCTTTCAAAATTTTGTTAATATGTGTCTTATAAGTTGAACTAGGTCTCTCTTCTTAATTAGTGCAAAGCAGCACCACACAGTTTTGGCTTCATTGGTGCCATGTAGCTGGCACAACTGAGCTGTGGCCATTTCTGACTATGCTCATTATATTACACACTGTTGCTTCTTGTGAAAGTGCCAATAATGTAAACTGGCACAGGCCTATTGAATCTAATGCCTTGGCCCTCATCCTGCAAGTTTAGCAGCCTAATCAAGAGGTTATTTTTAGGTCATATTCATAGAGTCTTTGTGTATAAATAAAGCAGAAATGACTGTTGGGTAGAAACTCTTGTTTTCCTCCTCCTCCTCCTCCTCCTCCTCCCTCTTTCTACAACCTACCCTGAATAGCTCTTGAGCATTTCAAAGCATTCCTTTATTATTATTTTTTCTCCTTGTCTGATGACGGAATGGACCAAAGTCCCTGCCGTCTTTGCAGCTGTGTGTATGTAGCTCAGACGAAGCGACATGTCTGCCCCTTCCTGCAAAGTTCAACCCTGAATACTCATAAGATCATGTCACTAAATTCTTTGGCCAGAAGCAATTGGTCCTTAGAATTCCACCTGCTCATTTAAAACACCCATTTGAATTTCACACCACTGAGTTATTTTTAATCTTTGGTTTAAGAATATGGGCTGCATTCATATAGAAAAAGAACGGAACCCACTTAATTAACCCCCTGGATTTGCATAATGCTGTGTATACTTCACCAAGATAGGATTCTGCCACTTGTATCTAGAAAATGAGAACCGGAATGCTACCACTCTCAGTATATTTAGTCAGAGGCCAGTAAATCCAGTCCTTGCCTCCAAACACATGTGCACAAATGACGTTCTTAGGTCTTTTTCAAGGTATACTTTGATCTTGTATCAATAATGCTTCTAGAATGGCATTTTAGCAGTAAATGCCTTCAGGTTTAGCCATATGTGGAGCTGGCTATGTGTATGCTAGCAATGTGTTCTTAACTCATCACTTTTCTATTGTACTCAGGGTATAAATATACAACAGATATATCATTCGGTGCATTAATATCCCACATAGACCTATGTGCCCTCTCTTTGATCTGTGGGCTGAATTCCAATTTGAGAAGGGATTTTAGCAAGAATTCCAACAGCAGGGAAAGCGACCGGCCAGGGCAAAAAGGCTGATTCCAGATACAGTTCCTATCAATGTGGATTTTCTCCCACAGGGCACAGCTCAATTCTATACCTGTGTCCCCAGGAATAAATACCATTGTAGCAGATTTTCAGGCTGCAAAGCACAATTCCATTTTATGCAACGGCTCGCCGTGTTGCAAAGCATGGCTCACTTCCTCACAGCAACTTCCGGAGTGGCAAAGTGTTCCTCATTTTCTTGCAACAACTTCTCCAGCTACAAACAATAACTCAGTTCCATGCAACTACTTTCTGGCCTTTAAATGCCTTCTTGTCTGATATATCAAAACAATAGCAGTAGAAGAAACATGTGGAACCAGGATAGAGCATCTTTCAGTCCCAACAAGGACACAGCTGCAGCCTGTGTCACCTGGGACAAACATGGACTTCATGCCAGCTGCAGTGTGTGGGTGGGTACAGTACAAATACTATTTTGACAATTTGGTGTCCCGTCCCCCCCCCCACTAGCATGGCACCCGGGGCACATGCCCTGCCTCCCCCCCCCCCCCCGGTTGCAGACTCATGCCCAGAGAGTCCTAACTAACTACTGATTCCAACAACCCTGCTGCCTTGAGAGCATGTTATCCTGTCACTCCTGTTGAAATCAGTTTCTATCACTACTTCAGTTTGCTTCTATACAGGGAACAGGGGCATCATCATTTCCTTCACCTGAGTCATCTATATGTCTAGGGAAGATTTGCAAGTGACCTATTCTGTCATTCAGCACTATTGTACTCTAGTCTTTAAAGCACTACATCTACTAACTTTTTGATCTGCCTGTTTCCCGATGTGCTGCTCTCTCTGTTCTCATTATTATAGAAGAGCATCTGAATCTTGACCACACAGGCATTTGTTCTACTATTGGGTGCATTATGGGGGCAGGTGGATTCACTCTTTTTTCCTGTAATCAGATGAGCTGGTTGCTGGAGTGAACTAATCTGTCTATAGAGCACCTCTACTCACAGCTGTCATAGCTGCCAAGGCTGCATCAAATGTCAGTTTCAGTTGCTTTGAACTGGATTAGAAAGGGAACAACTTCAGCATATTAGCAAATTGAACAGTTCCCCTGTTCTTCTGTGGAAGGGCAGGAGAAGTGAATTTTTTTTGCCCCTGGTCAATCATTGCCTTTGCCCTGAATCAGTCAGATTAAAATCTAAAAATATTTTATTTGCCTTTGTGTGGCGTACTGATTAAAATTGCAGCTGTAGGCAGTTTCTCAATTGGTACTTCAGACAACACAAAGAAAATGTGTTTTAATTTAATGTAAGTGATGCAATGCATCAGTGACAATCTAGCAGATATTTAAAAATTCACTTCCACCGTCTCTCTGCAGTGGAACAGGAGAAGTTTTCACTTTGTCAGTATTGGCTCATCTACATTTCATGATACTGGAAATTGACAGCAGAGAGAGACACAGACCAAATAAGGTTGCTAGAGGTCAGTGAGCCATTTGGATGCGAAGATTGCACCAAACTGCATATTCCTTCTCCCAACAAACTTAGACAACCTTATTTAGACCACATCAGCCTGCCCAGTGTAGCTTCAGTCTGGTCCTCTTAATGGGCTTCTTGATTTCAGCCCCAGTCCAGTGGCTAAGCGCCTAACTGCACCTCTGCTATATACAGTACATACTTTTCCCTTTCTGCCTAGCTATTCACTTTCTGGATAGCTTCCATGTAAGTGACCCTATCTGAAACTGTCTGCACAGAAAAGAGCCTTTTCTTTTCTCCCCCCCCCCCATTTCTTGGCACAAAACCACTTTGGATGATTGCCCGTTACTAAGTAAAGAGACTAAAGTGGATCTTTCAAACTTACATTTAAATACTATTTTAGTTGCATGTGGATGAGATCACTTCCTGAGTTAATAACTAACAGGGATGCCGACTTAGGACTGCTTGCTGAGGGCAGGAGGAGGGGAAGGAGATTAAAGGCACATCAAGCTCTGAACTTGGTTGCACTGAACTTCACAGAATTTCATATTTTAATCTGCTGCAATGAAATGGCCAGGCTGCATAATGACATAATATACAATTTTGCTTGAATGTGGAATCTCTTTAAGATGTCATTTTTGTAAGTGGAGGCATTCTGGTTTGATAGGTTGACATATTTATATCATTCCAGACTTCAGACTGGAAAACAGCCCATATGTAGGGTAATTGCGGTCCCAGAAAGGGGAAACTACATGGGGCTTTATCTGTGACCAAAACCCACACTGATGAGTGCATTGCTTGGGAAATGATCATCAAGACTGTGGTTGCTACATTATTTGAAACCGGGGTTTAGGCAGCTGAGCAAAGATCCCTTCACCGTTCTCACAGCTTCCATGGAGAGGCCATGAAAAGAGCTTTTCAACAGGTCTGGGGAAAGAATTTGAGGGCCGGGCTGCAAAACTCCTGAAGGGTGGGAGATTCAAGATAGATAAAGCTGAGTTCTTCCCACGGGGCCTAGTTGAACAATGGCATTCTGTATTACAGGATACAGTGCCGGCTGCCAATTTGGGCAGCTTTAAAGGGAGGTTAGGCAAACCCATGGGCAGTATAGCTAAAAATGAATTGTTGCGATGCCCATATTTTAGTTACTATATCTGAGGCAATGCCAGTTGCCTCTCAATGCCAGTTATTGGGGAACATGAATGAAGATTGCTCTCGTACACACATCCTACTTATGTGTTCTGACTGGCCACTTGTAGGGAACAGAATTCTAAACTAGGTAGATTTTTGATCTTTTCTTGAAGTAGCATCACTGCCTATTAGTCTTAATAGAAGGACCCTTCAAAGAATTACCTGTTATGTGCCCATTAATCTTTCACCACTCCCAGACACCACCAGGATCAGTTTGCTGCTTCTGAAAAGGCCAATATAAAAGTGAAGGACTTGACAAAAGCTCATCTTTAAGCTACCATTTGGGGGCTGCAGCTCCCAGGAATCTGCCTGGGGAAATTACTGGCAAATTCTGGGAGCTGCAGTTCAAATGAAATGGAAGTGTCATGCCTACTCTCCAGTTTAACAGAGAATTCTCATCTGGAAAGTTTGGCTCATCAGGAAACTTGATGGGCTGGGTTGTCCTTACTTTCTTGAGTGCTGGAACTCTTCAGCATGCCAGTATAACATAATTGGATGGCAACTATAAGTTCAGAGCTGAGATACCTGTGCAACGGAAGGTAGAAACTCCGAAGTTCATGAAATGTACCTGAATGACATTATGAGAATGTCTGAAAGGCTACAGTAAGACAGCTTAGTAACAACTACTGTCACCTTTAAACTGCGAAGTGCGATCTTAGCAGAGTGCTGGATATATTCCAAAATAATTTGAACTCAGAGACAGAACTGGCAAACTCAGTGCAATTCCTTTGAAGTTTTCATGGTTTCTGAAAGAAAAAATTTAAAAAACTAGCAAATTACATTACAAAATTGACAAGCTGGAAAACATGAGGAACACTTGTCCAGACTACATTAGTAGACACACAGGCCTCCCCTAATTTTACAGTTTTTTCCATTATAACAAGCTAGAAATGACTAGGAAAAAAACACAAGTCAATCAAGAAACAGAGTTTTATCAGCAGTCCTACAAAGTTATACATTCATTATGGTGAGATTAATTTTTTCCATGTCAGCTCATCTGTGAAGCATAGGTGGCACTGCAAAAAGACTTTGATTAAAAGAGTAATGCAAACTGGTAAGTATTTAATTAGAGAGACATATCTTACTATAGCCTTATCAGCTCTGAACTTCAGTAACAGTATTACAAAGAAATAAGATGCCCAGAGCAAATAACATATTTGTTTTTTCTTTTTAAATGGTGCAGACTTCTAACATGTTAAACACTTTTGTTTTTGAAATATGGGATCATAGCAATTGCAGCAAGGTCTCAGATGTTACTATTCCTCTTCAAATTTGTTTTATGTTCTCTTAAAAAGTTATAGTGGCACCATAGTAATAATTATCTGTGAAGGCAGCATGGGTTTGTCTGATTCCCTTTAAAGCAAGTTTAGGGTTCAGAAGTGCAAAACAACAGAAGAGAAATAGTTTGCTTTCACATAACAGTCACATCAAAAAGTCTCTCAGAACAATGATTACCAATGTAACCATTCCAGTTTTGATAATTAAAATACATGCTGGTGAGCTCAGTGTATTCACTAGTTAAACAGTGGGAGAACCTATTCCATTATGTTGAATGCACAGAGAAAGATTTGTCTAAGATTTGATCTGGATATCATTAATGCCTTGATAGGACACAAACCATTTGTGGTTTTTAAAGGAAACGACTGCTTCCAAACCCTTGGCAAACTGACCTTTAATGCAGTGTAAATTCAGGTTGCTCTAGCCATGCAGTGATATGGTGATGGTGACACACACTTGAGTTCCCGCTCATTCAGATTACCTCAATGCACAACATATGGGGCTGCCTTTGAAGTCTGTTTGGGAACTTCAGCTGCTTCAAAGTGCTGCAGCCGGACTGCTGATCAGCACTAGTAATAGAGATCATGCACCTCCTTTATTGCAATAGCTTCTTTGGCTGGTGTGTTTCTGGGCCCAATTCACAGCGCTGGTTATAAAGCCTATACAATTTGAATCCAAGCTGTCTGAAGGGTCTTGCCAGCCTTCTCAGATCTTAATATCTTCCAGGGGGCCGTCTCTCAGTTCCACCACCCTCTCAAACTATTTAGTGAAGACACGAGTTCTCTGGAATGCTACATTTATAACATGTAAACAAATTGTATTTGTATATTTGTTAAATGATGGGGGTGTGGTGAACCCATACAGAGCCCCCAGTTGTTTCACGGACCATTGACCTGTACACAACTTCTTTTTCCTCTCTCTGCCACCATTCAGGGTTACCCAGTTGAAATAACTGAGTCTCAGTCAAGATGTAACGTTAATAAAGTAATGTTTATTGAATTCAGCAAGCTATCTCAGTTCAAGGTTTTCTTGCGCACCCTTAATTGAAAGTTCCTCTAAGCAGCTCATACACCAATTCTGTTCTTTTACTGTTCTCATACCTCTCTCATCTGTCTCATATCTCACATCTCATCTTTATCTTTCACGTATCTAACTGGCATGTCCCTCAGCCTGAGCCTTTTAAACATGTGGGATCCGCCACCACACTCCCTCATTGGTCCACAGCATTAACCCTTTACATCCTCCTGCACAAACACATTTGACTATGGAGGGGTAAACACCACAGGGGGCTTTAGGAATACTCCATCTCTTTTCAACCGTTTCTAAAAGTTTTTAACAGTGTTTTTTAAAAAAAACTATTTTATATATTTAATTGTTTTTCCCCCAATGTGTTCATTACAGTATTATTGCAGGATTTTAGTTGACTATAAATCTCTTTGGAAAGAAAGGCAGCATGGAAATAAAATGAATGGATGAAATAATATCTTGTACTAGTCTATGCCCTGTGTATACTCAGATACGGTCTCAGCATCTTTAAAGTTCTGGAACCTGCTGAAGACTGGTACTATGTCTTTAAGAGTTACAATGTAGACCTAACACTCATGCTCATACTAAAATACAGAAAATACCTGTTGATGTCATTTCTTCCCATTCCTGCCACCCTTCTCAAGCAGCATGGTGCTAAGAATTTATTCATGTAGCTTAAGCGCACTCAGATCTGGAGAGCACATGGCAATACCATCTGAGGAAATGTGCTACTTTATTGGATTACAACTCCCAGAATTAGAGATGGGCACGACTTGGCGGAATTCCCATTTCCGTTTCCGTTCCTCATTTCCGTTACGGAACGGAAACGGTAACGGGAATTACTCCACCAGAACTCGAACTCGAACCGACTAAAGAATAATTGGGTCTGATTTGTCGTTGTCGTTGTTCCTGGCATCGCGGCGATCCCGCGATGCCAAGCGGCACAGAAAAAAAGTTTTTAAAAGTTAAAAAAAAACGATTCCCGGCCAAAAAGCAGGCGGAAATATGCCTGCCTGAGTGAGGGCTCAGGGCACCTACCAGAGGGGTGGTTGACCCCCCCTCTCCTGTCCTGGGCTGCTCTGGTGGTGGGGGAAATCCTTGTCGTAGTCGCTTGCAAAGCACCGGACTCGCCGCCGGCCGCCGCAATTCAAGCGGAAGCGGCACAGAAAAAAAGTTTTAAACTCCCCCCCCCATTCCCGGGCCAAAAAGCAGGCGAAAATATGCCTGCAGTGCAGAGTGCACCTACCAGAGGGGTGGTTTCTGGGGGGGGGGTCCCAGCCTCCCCCCCTCTCCTGTCCTGGGCAGCCGGACTCGAGTCGCCATGCCATGCGGTGCGGGCGGGGGATCCAAAATGGGGCGGCGACCGCAATTTTTTTTTGAAATTGTGGTCCAAAAACACACAAGCACCACACAGAAACATGCGAAAATTGCTATTTTAAAACTGCCAGAATTTTTACAGTAGCAGTGGGTTTTTCTTGCAACAAAATGTCTCCTCTTTCCTCTCTCCATTTATTTTATTTTATTTTATTTTATTTTATTTTATTTTATTTACACCTGCGCAATGATAGGCTGGCCATGGGAGTGACCATGCAAATTTTTGCAGCCATTCCACCAATCGCATGGCCACTTGGCCAGGTTGACCACAGAGATTTCTGGGATGTGCCAACCGGGCATAAAAAGCCCACTAATCGTAGCCCGAACCCGAACCCTAACCCTAAGCCTAACCCATACGCCAGTACACTGTCCTTCTAAGTGGGTCAGAGAGGCCCCCAGAGGTGCACCCCAATACTCACCCTAACCTCACCCGTAACTAGCCTAACCCTAGCCCTTGCGCTAACCCTGTTGCCTAAGCCAGATCTCTACTTGCATTGCACTATAGCAAGTACAATTCCCTTCTTAGTGAGACACAGCGGGTGCAGAGAGTCTGCCAGTCCACCACTTGTGGCTCTGGGTGACTCCTGCAGGCTTGGCTCGGCCGGCAGCATGTGTGACATCATGCAAACCATGCCCCCGAGGGGTGCCTCTGCCAGTCTGCTGTGTCTCTGCGTGCAACTGGGTATGCAATCATAGCCATATGGCTATGCATGCATGCCCTTTTGCAGCAGGTGAGGAGAGGAGACCCCCATGTATGAGGGGTCTCCAGGAGCCTGCTTTCCCTAGCGGGTGAGGATAGGAGGCACCCACCCCCCAAAAAAGAGGTGCCTCCAGGAGCCCGCTACCCCCCCAAACCAGTTTAACAACAGACGAAAAAACAAAAAATGAAATGACAAATTTTTGTGAAGTTTCGCGAAAAATGGAAACGAGCCGACACAGGCCGCCTCCGACACACGACAGCTCGAAAACGTCATTTTCCCTAGTCGTGCCCATCTCTACCCAGAATTCCCCAATCACTAGGACCAAAAAAAAGTAATTTTCCCAACATCTATCTTTCCTATTAGGCAGAATGAGACATCTGTCTAATGCAGAAGTGGAACTTCAATAGTGGTAGCCTTCAGCTTTTCTTTCTGAGCTGAGCCCTTTACCTATTGTGGAGGATAGAGACAGATGCACCACAATGCCTTTCATCACCCATAAATTAGCACCTATTCTCAGCTTTGATCCTTCCATTTATAGTTAGGTCTTATACCATGCTTTGGCATTATTTTGGATTTGCTATTTGTGCCTATGCTTTGCCACAGTATAGCACCAGCTGAATAATTTTTCAACCTGATTCTGCTTGCTGATCCATAAGGCCAACTACAAAGCAAAGTGTGCTACTTATAGACTGCCCCATACCACTTAAAGCACTCTCTGGGCAGTTTGCAATTCAATTGTGCAGGATACACATTGCCCATTGCCATGAGCTGGTTACTCAATTTATCAGCCTCAGAAGAATGGAAGGCTGAGTAAACCTTAAGCCTGTTGAGATCAAACTCAGAGACAGAGTCAATACACTGTGTGACAAGGTTCTTGCAAGTGTATTGTAGTTCCACATGATCATTTTCCAATATGTATCTGCGCTTAGCACAGAGCAGGATAGGGAAGATATGCCCCCCCTCCCCTGAAGTTTTTAGACTACAGCTCCCATCATCTCTGACTGCAAATGCTGGCTAGAGTTGATAACAACTGGAGTCCAACAATGTCTGGAGGGACACTGATTCCCAGTATTGACAGACTATCCCAATTCAGGAGGGAGTTCCTTATTAGGGGTGGTGCTACAGAAAAGGCCCTAACAAGACTTAACTTTAGTTTGGATTTGGATTCCCAGTGAAAATCACTAATTTCAGGCAGCTGATGTGGGAAAATGCAGGTTTTCACACATTCTTCCCTAAATCATTTCCTGCTTCATAGAAATGACCATTGTCTTGAACAGGGCTAGGAAAGAAACTGAAGCTAGAAAGCTAGTTGCAGATACGACATGAAATGCTGGCGGCAACATTTTGGTATAGCTACAATATCTGGACTATTTCCATAATCTTAAAATGTATGGTAAAATAAGAGGATGTTAATACTTTGACCTGTCACAGGGTGAGGTGGCTTTAAAATGTGGCAGACTGAGCCACTTCTTCCCAGCTGGTGCCAAGGAATGTGCTGCTGAATGAAATGTCCTTTAAGGAAGGATGTCATTTTCTAGTAGTCTATACTAGTGTTCGCATGCTCCATCTATATTTAGGCTGCCAGATTGGAAACAAATCTCATTTCTGAGACATCAGGGCTGAGCCTGGTGTCAATATGTGATATCCCAGTGACAAGGTCGGCAAGATTGGAGGCCACAAGCCAGCAGATGGAAAATCAAGCATTCTCCTTCAGCACCTGCAATTTCTTCCCTGGCTAGGGGGCTGGGGAACCATAGCAGTTGCCTGAGATTTCAAACAGTGTCCTGAGAATTAGCAATGCTGGCATAGATGCCTTGAGTAAATACCAACATATATTCAGTGTGGTTGCTTGACCAAGTGAAATTACATAGACTGGTGTCTGTGGCAAACTTGTTTTAGTTTAAAAACTCTAGTGGCCTTTGAAAATGGTAAGTAAAATAGACTGCAGTTTTACAATTCCTAGCTAGAATATTATCCAGGACCAACATATATTTTGTGGTGCAGCAGTTTGGGAATAGGGAAGGTTATGTGTGTGTTTAGAGAGAGTCTGGTTAGAGTCTTGCCCCCTAAAAATGAAAAATGAAGTCCTCCCATACTTCATTTAGGAATTTCAAATAGAATTGCTTACTTTCATGTGAATCTTATGATTTAAGTTTAAGAACTGGAGTTGTAGCAGGTGTGATGCCTTCCATCCTTATCTGGAAGCAGCAAATATTTCATGTTCTCAGCCAAAACCACTTTGAATGTGATTCAGCTTAGAGATAAACTTTGCCCACACAGAGATGACCTTTCTAATCTTCCTTCTCTCCTCAGTGGCCCATCCAACAGTAATTTCATGTGGGAGGCTACATGAATTGGATGATAGAGCTCTGGTACCTTTAACAGCTGTGTAGAAAAGGCAGTTTCAGCAGGTGTAGCTTGCTTCCCTTTCTCAGAATGACAAAAAGCTCTGGTTGACCAGATGAAAAAGGAGACAGGGTCCCTGTAGCTTTTACATTTGTTTAGAAACAGAAAGCTTGGCAGGTACAACTACAGTTGCTGAAATGTTCTCCTCCATACATCTCCTCCTCCAACAAGTAGAGGAATCTTGTTCTTGCTTTTCATCTGATCACCCTAGGGCAGTGGTGGTGAACCTTTGGCACTCCAGATGCTTTGGACCACAACTCCCACAGTCCTTTGTCATTGACAATCTAGGCTCAGAATTCTGCGACTTGTGGTCCAAAACATCTGGAGTGCCAAAGGTTCACCACCACTTGCCTAGGGCAATGATTCTCAACTTTATGTCTTCATATGTCCTTGAACTACGTATAACTCACAGAAATCCAGGCCAGCACAGATAGTGGTGAAGGCCTTTGGGAGTTTTAACTCATGGGCTCTGAGCTATCTGTGACGGATCAAGAAAGAGATCTTGCTGTGCTGGTGGACAGCTCCATGAAGGTGTCAGCGGTGAAGAAGGCCAATTCCATGCTAGGGATTATCAAAAAGCGGATTGAAAATGAAACAGCCAACATTATAATGCCATAGCACAAAATGATAGTAAGGCCGCACCTGGAGTATTGTGTACAATTCTGGTCACTTTATTTCAAAAAAGACATAGTGGAACTGGAAAAGGTGCAGAAGAGAGCGACTAAAATGATTACTGGGCTGGGGCACCTCCCTTATGAGGAAAGGTTAAAACATTTGGGGCTGTTTAGTGTGGAAAAAAGGTACCTGAGGGGGGATCTGATTGAGATGTACAAAATAATACAGGGCATGAATAAGGTGGATAGAGGGACGCTCTTCTCCCTCTCACAAAATACCAGAACTAGGGGACATCCACTCAAAATGAGGGTTGGAGAGTGAGAACAGACAAAAGAAAATATTTTTACCCAGCGTGTTGTTAGTCTGTGGAACTCCCTGCCACAAGATGTGGTGATGGCATCAGGCCTGGATGCCTTCAAAAGGGGATTGGACAGAGGCGGGGCAAGATGGCAACGAGTCCGGGTGCCTGATGAAGCTCCCAGCTGGCACTCCAGACACCCCAGCAATTCTGAGGAGTGATAAGATCCAGAAAGACACTCAACACTGGCGGCCGTCAGATGAACATTTCAGCCATCTCCCCCCCCCCCCCGTGCAGAAGCGTAAGTTTGACAAAACAACTGTCTACTTCTAAGCTAAGAGTAAACAAATACTTCAACTATTTTTCTGCTACAGCCTATTGAGCTGAGCTTTTCTATTGGAGGGGGGAGGCAATTGGAGCTGGATTCACCCCCCCCCCATGACTACGGAAGAAGCCCGAAATAGTTTTGCTTTTACTTTCAGTCTCACCATCTCTTTGTCTACGGAGTTACTGTTGTCCAACAGCACCATCTGCTAGTCTTTCAGCCAAAGAACACTAGTTTAACTTAAAGGAAATCTGCTCACTTGAAAGCTCAGTCGTTGAACAGCTCTTTGTGAGCTTTAGACTGTAGTTGGGAGTTGAGTAGACCGAACACCCCTCCAGCAATGTCCGATGCCAAAAAACCTACTCCAACTTGCCTTACCAAAACTCTAGTCCACCTGACACCGCCAATCATGGACCAGGCAAACACTCAGCGAATGGGGGAAGGAGCTATTATAGATATGCTGAAACAACTTTCTTCAGATCAGGCCAGAAGGTTTACAGAAATGAAAACAGATATGAATGCTGGCTTTCAAAGGGTAGATCAACACCTCAATCAATTCAATTCCAAAATTCAAGATATAGAAGAGAACATGGAAGTGGTGGGATATCGCTTGGAAGAAGTAGAGTCCTTTACGGAGAACCTTCAGAAGGACGTTCTGAAATTAGAAATAGAGGCCTCATCCAAAATTATTCGAATTCAAAATTTGCCTCAATAATTTTTTTGAGGGGCAAGATGGCGGCGATCAGCACAGACGCTAGCTGAGAGCAGCCCTGGCCGGCGTCGATGCATTCCAGGTCTCTAGAGGGTGATTTCCATCCTACGATCATCCACTGGGAGCAGAAGACATCCCAGATTCGCTCCAAGGCATCCCGGGTGTGGTTCCCCTCCCCTGTGAGGGTAAATACCCCTGGGAAATAAATCACTCGTGCGTCCGAGACCGTGGGAGAACTGGACGGTGAAGAAGCCTCCTCCCCCCTTCAGCAAGTGAGTGGCCTTTTTCCATCAGACAGCCCTTCCAAAGATAAAATATCAAGCAAAACTCACCTAAAAAGAACTTTCTCTTCACTAAATACTTCTCTGCCTGTTTCTTCTCTATTTGCTCACGGGAAGGGCTGCTTTTATTTTCTCCCGTTGAAGGCAGATAAAACTCCAAATAACAACTATTACTTCCACTTCCACTTTTGCTATCCCTGGCTCTAATGTGACTCTATGTGGACATAACATGCCATCTGCTGGATTTTCCTATGTATGCAGTTGCCTTTACATTGCTGATTTGGAAATGAGCAAGTTGATTCTACTGTGAATACAGCATGTTATTTGCTGGTTTCTCCTCTGTTAACAATTGACTCCGCACTATTTTTGGAAGCTGAGTAAACTGGCTCTACGGTGAGTCCAGCATGCTATTGGCTGGACTTCCTCTGTTAGCAGTGGCTTCGCACTGCAATTCTTGAAATGAGCAAAACTCCCTCTGCAACAAAAAAAAAAAACCTGTTTCCACCCCTCTGGCTCATCCTTCTCTTCCAGTCATGACTCAACAACCAAGCCAGACCAACCAAGTCCTAGATATGCTTAATCAGTTAAACTTGAGCCAGATGAAACTTATCTCAGACCAGACCACAGCCTTCTCTGGGTTAAGATCTGAAATGAAAGAGGGCTTTGCGAGGGTCGATGCCAAGATGGATTCCTTCTGTGGGCGGCTACAGGCGTTGGAGGACAACATGGGGGTTGCAGATTTCCATCTAGAAAAGATAGAAGTAACAATGGAATCTACAAATAGACTGGTTCTTATGCAACAAATTGAATCTTCATCCAAAATTTTAAGGATTCAGGGTCTCACCTTTGACAAAGACGAGACTCTCTACACCATGGTTGGGGAAGGTCTAGCTGCCCTGCTTGATGCACCCGTAGAAGAATTTCTCCGCGAAGTAGACGTGATCTATCGCCAACCTGCAGCCTATACCAGAAAAAAACAAGCTCCCTCCGGAGGTAATAGTCAAACTTGTCAAAAGATACACCTGATACTGCATCCTCAAAGTTATTCGAGATAAAGAGGTGAAAATCAATGAATCCAAAGTGAGAATACTGAAAGATGTTCCATGGGAGGTCCGTCAACTGCGGAAAGAATATACGTTTCTTACCAAACTCTTGCTTAAGCACAATATAAGATACAAGTGGATCTACCCTCAGGGTTTGACCTTTCACTGGGAAGGGAAAACACAGAAAATTGATTCCTACAAGAAAGCTAGAACCTTCGCTGAGAAAAATGCAGAGAAGTTGGGATTCATCCCCTCCTCCTCTTCCTCATCTGATTCCGAAGGTGATGACTCAATCGATAACCAATCCGCCACCAAAGAAGTTAGCCAATCCAACCAGACTTCTGAACAAGGAGACATCCAAGCAAGATCAAGATACTGGCGCAGTGGGAGGCGCCAGGCCAAAAAGACAACTTAGGCCTAAACCAGGGAGGAAACACCTCTGGAAGTAAAACAAGATGGCTCAGAAAATTTTATCATGGAATATCAATGGATTGAACTCCCCACAAAAGTGTCATAAGGCATTTAAACTCCTTCAAAAACAACAATGTGCAATTATTTGTTTACAGGAAACCCATGTATTGAGAAAGCATGAACAATACTTAATCCAAAATAGATTGGGCACCCTGTTTTCCATCTCAAATAAAGAAAAGAAGCAAAATGGGGTGGCACTATATATCAAACCAGAACTTTCTCCAACTCTTTTGGAAAAAGATCAGTTAGGCAGATGGATACTTGTTCAAGCAAATATCCAATCCCAAAAAACAATTATTGTTGGTATATACGCCCCAAACAACAATCATGGAAGACAAGTCTTTTTTGAAGAGTTGGCTCAGAAGTTTCTGCAATACGAAAATCATCAGTTAATCATATTGGGGGACTTCAATGCTGTACACATCCCATCCGTGGACAGGAAGATACCAAAAGGGAAAAAACACAGAACGTCTTCCACACTGCCAAAATCCTTTCTTGATATGTCTGACATTTTAGAACTTTAGGAGAACTTCCTTCTGGAAAAGGAAAAATCACTAAAGGGTGGCTTCACTTTTTATTCAGGACAACATGCCTCTTTTTCCCGTATTGATATGTGCTGGGCTTCATCTGATCTTTTATTAAATACAAGAAATATAGAAGTTCTCCCAAGAACAATATCTGACCATAATGCTATCCTGTGGACATTGAAAAACTCGGGTAAGCCCAGACACTGGAAAATTAATTCAGCTTTGTGGACTGACAAAGAATTTATTTTAGAGGCAGCCAAAGATATGAATCTATACTTTGAACTGAATCTAAACAAGGGCACCCCACTGAAAACGGTGTGGGATGCCTCAAAGCCTTATTTTAGAGGGTTTGTCATCCAATATATGGCAAGACGGAACAAAGAGAGAAAGAAGAAATCCGAATCCGTTCTTAATATGATGAAAAAGCTAGAAAAGGACTTAATCCTGGATCTGCGAAATGAGCAGCTGAATAAAGACCTAGCCTCCTGTAGGCATGAACTCAATCTGATTTTAACAGCAGACATAGCCCACAAGATCAAATTGGCCAAACTGAACTTCATTGAAAATGCAAATAAACCAGGTAGATGGTTAGCTTATAAGCTAAAAAAGGTACAATCCCAAAAACTTATTCTAACACTCAAAGATAAAACTGGGGAAAACCAGACAGACCAATCTCAAATTCAAAAAATCATTGAGGCATATTACCAGAATCTGTTCAAGCCGGAGATAATAAATAAAGATGCAATTTTCCAATATTTAGAACAAGCCAATTTTCCAAAACTTACTGAAGAACAGAGAGCTAAGACGAATGCCCCCATTACAATGATGGAAATAACAGAGGCCATTAACCATCAAAAAATGAACAAGGCCCCGGGACCTGATTCGATACTGGCACAATTTTATAAAAAAAATTCTGAGATAATCACCGGAAACATGAAAAATCTGTTTACATCTATTTTAGAGGGCGAAGATATACAAGATTCATGGAAATCATCCCATACAACATTGATTCCTAAAGAAGGGAAATCCAGAGACTTGATCCAAAACTATAGGCCAATTGCTCTCCTAAACGTGGATTACAAAATATTTGCAACCATCTTGGCAAACAGATGGTGGATGATCCTACCGTTTCTGATATCCCCTGATCAAAATGGCTTTCTTCCAAAAAGACGCCTTCAATCCAATGTTAGAATTTTTCTCGACATGTTGGAGTACTATGAATGTCACCCTGAGAAGCAAGTTGCTTTTGCATTCATCGACGCCGAGAAAGCATTTGACAATGTATCTTGGTCCTTATTTAAAACCCAGTTAGATTATTTACAGTGTGGCCACAGAATGCTACGAGCTATAGAGCAAATTTACTCCGCACAAAGCACTAGAATCGTAGTCAACAGCTACCTTACAGACACAGTTAAGATACATAAAGGTACCAGGCAAGGATGTCCTCTCTCTCCTTTGTTGTTTATTCTATCGTTAGAGATATTACTCCATGTAATAAGAAATGCCCCAGGTATTCAAGGTCTACAAACCAAAGGAGAAGTCTATAAGGTGCAAGCCTTTGCAGATGATTTGTTGGTTATTATGGAGGAACCACAGACCTCCCTTCCAGAGCTATTAAAGATTTTGGAGGCCTACTCCAAAATCTCAGGACTAAAGGTTAATAGAGAGAAAAAAACACTGTTGCTCACAAAAAATATGACCCCACTTATGACCGGAAAGTTGGTCAACCAGTCGGATTTCCAACATGCTACCAAGGTAAAATATTTGGGCATCACTGTGTCCAACCGTTGTAACACTCTACTTAAAGATACCTATGTTAATGGTATAAAAGCAATCAAAGCTGACCTGGAAACCTGGTCAAGACTTCAGTTATCCCTAATGGGCAGAATTGCTGCAGTTAAAATGACTGTCTTACCTAAATTACTCTTTTTATTTCAATGTCTACCTATATTACCGAACTTTAAGATTATCTCAGACCTGGAAAAGAGTATACGTGTGTTTATATGGCAAAAGAAAAAAGCAAGGATTAGAAATGTTTATTTACAGGACAGAACTAAAGCTGGTGGTTTTGCTCTGCCCAATTTGGTGTTGTATTACAAGGCAGCTGCTATGACTTGGGTTAAAGACTGGATCTTGATGACAAATAATAGAATACTGCAGCTTGAGAGTCATGATTTAGACAGGGGCTGGCATCATTATGTATGGTATAAGGGTAATATACCTACCCTTTTCAAAAAAACACTGGATAAGGAATGCCTTAATCAAAATATGGCTATCCATAAAAAAAAACAGTTTTATCCTAAAGCACCAACGTGGTTATCTCCGACAGGAGCGATAACTAGTTCTCTTACAAGTACAAGCCTTAAACCTCTAACCTATAGACAACTTTTGAATGCTGATTGCTCCGTGAAGCCATTAGCAAAATTATTATCTGAAGGTCACAAGTTAGACAGGTGGAAGTACCAACAAATACACTCACACTTTAAAAATCTCACCAAAGAGGGGGGATTTATGACTAATGACACTCCACTCGACAAAATACTATCTTCTGGCGATTTAAAGCTTCTTAGTAAATTCTATAGCATTTTGCTAAATGAAAAAATGATTGATACATTGGTAAACGATACTATGATAAGATGGGCAGAAGATTTTGGCTATCCTATTCATCTAAACAAATGGGACTCCTTGTGGAATACGGTTAAACTTTTTAAATCTATAGCCTTCAAGGAAAACTGTTATGTTTTATAGATGGCATTTCTCCCCCCACCGTCTATCCAAGATGTATAATTACTCACCCAAATGCTGGAAATGTAAACATGACAGTGGTACCTTCTATCATATGTGGTGGACATGTAAAGAGGCAAAGGCATACTGGATAATGGTAAAATTATTTTTAGAAAGATATTTGAAGATTAAGTTAGAGCTTAGACCAGACTTTTTTCTATTAAATATAGTAGATATCAATATATCATATGATCAGAAATATGTACTTCATCATGTAATAGTTGCAGCAAGGATATTGTATGCGAAATTTTGGAAACAACCAGAAGTGCCAACAGAGAGAAACCTCCACGAAAAGATAAGAGAATGTATTGAAATCGACAAGCTCTCTGGTTTTTTAAAGGGAGACTACGAAGAGATTTCCAAAAAAAGATGGCAAGAAATAACAAACTTATTAGTATTGTGATACTATTTGGTGATTTGTAAATATGTTAAATTGTTATTTTAGGCTTGATATACTCAATGGAATTTTTATAATGTATTCCCCCTTCCTTCCCCTCATTCCCCTCTTCTTCTCCCCAAAAACCCAATAAAATTACTTAAATGAAAAACAAAAACAAAATTTGCCTCAAGAAGAGAGCGAAGACCTATATAGATTGGTTGGAGAAGCTCTGGCGGACTTGTTGAAGGACACCCTGGATGACTTCCTCAGAGAGGTTGACGTCATTTACCACCAATCCACAGCCTTCACAAGAAAGCAAAAAAGCCCCCCTGAAGTGGTAGTGAAATTTTCACGACGTCATATTTGAGATACAATTCTGAATTTTTCTCAAGGCCAGGAAATAAAAATTAAAGAATCCAAGGTCAATATTCTGAAAGATGTCCCCTGGAAAGTTCGTCAAATAAGGAAGGAGTATAGCTTTTTGACAAAACTTTTGCTTCAACAGAACATAAGATATAAATGGATTTACCCAGAGGGCTTGATTTTACAATGGGAGAAAAAACCCCGAAGGCTGGACTCTCTTTAAAAAGCAAGAACTTTTGCTGAAGAAAATGCTGATAAATTGGGATATGCTCCCTCCTCCACTCCAGGCACTTCCTCGGATGAGGATGTGACAAGTGCGCAGGTCAACCCAGAGACCCAACCGGTCTCAGGAGAGACGACTGCTCTTCAGAAGAAGGACAGTGAAGATCTCGGAGGGGCTAAACCAAAAAGACAGTTGAAGGAGGAAAAAAAAAGCCAGTAAAACTTACTATAAGTAATAAGGATGGAGCAAAAAATTATTACATGGAATGTGAGAGGATTAAACTCGCCCACCAAACGAAAGAAGGTCTTTACCCCTCTCCAAAAGGAGAGACCCCAAGTTACTTACCATAAAGACAAGAAACGAAATGGAGTGGCCCTTTATATTAAATCTGAGTTGGAACCAACTCTCCTGGAAAAAGACTCCAATGGTAGAATGATCTTTGTGCAGGCCAAAATTTGAGGCAAACCCACAGTCATCGTTGGTATATATGCTCCAAATGACAAACTTGAAAGAACTAAATTTTTAACGATCTAGCACAAAAACTTTTGCAGTTTGATAACCAACAAGTGATGGTGCTGGGGGACTTCAATGCAGTTCACTTTCCTGAACTCGACAAGAAAATTGCCAAAGGGGCAAAGCCCAAATTTGCAGTCAATTCACTGCCAAGATCTTTTCTGGAAGCAGTAGACATCTTGGAACTGCAAGACATCTGGAGAAGGAAAAATCCCCTTCAGAGTAGTTTTACCTTCTTTTCAAACCCCCATGCCTCATTTTCACGTATCGATATGTGTTGGTCTTCTACGGATTTGCTGATTTACACCTCAGACATAGAGATCCTACCCAGGACAATATCTGACCACGGTGCCATTGTATGGACATTGAAAGGATCTAACAAACCGCGACATTGGAAAATCAATTCCACTCTTTGGTTGGATGAAACTTTCCTAAAGGAAGCCAATGATGATTTAAACTTGTACTTCAAACTGAATTCAACAGAGGATGTGCCTATTAAAACTGTTTGGGATGCCCCCAAACCCTATTTTAGGGGCTTTGTGATTCAATACATGGCAAAGCAGAATAGGGAGAGACGTGAAAAGACAGCAAAAATCCTTACTAAAATGAACAGGCTGGAAAAGGATTTAATCTCAGAACCAAAGAATAAACAAATACTGAAAGACTTATCCAAATGTAGACATGAACTTAACCTTATTTTAACAGCAGACATTGCCCACAAGACAAGATTGGCAAAAATGAACTATATAGAGCACGCAAATAAACCGGGTAGGTGGCTATCCTACAAATTAAAGAAGATGAAGTCACAGAAATCTATTGCAATGCTGAAAGACGAAAATTGAATAAACCAAACCGAGCAAACTAAAATATAGAGGATTGTAGAGGAATTCTATCAATCTTTATTCAAAAGCGATGAAATCAATAATGAGTCTATCTTTCAACATTTAGAACATATCAAATTTCCAAGACTCAGTGAAAGTCAGAGAGCACTGACTAACGAGCACATTTCTATGATGGAAGTCATGGAGGCGATTAAACAACAGAAGGTAAACAGGACAGCGGGACCAGACGGCATTCCAGCCCTTTATTACCGGCATTTCTCCAATACACTGGCACTGAGAATGAAATCCATATTTAATTCCATACTAGAGGGAGAAGATATCCCAGACTCATGGAAGGCGGCAAATATAACCTTGATCCCAAAAGAAGGGAAACCTAAGGAACTGATACAGAGCTATAGACCTATCGCCCTACTCAATGTGGATTACAAAATTTTCACCACGGTTTTAGCCAATAGATGGAGAATTTTACCGTCAATGATACGCCCTGACCAGAATGGTTTCCTTCCCAGAAGACACCTACAAACAAATATAAGGGTCTTACTAAACACACTTGAATATTATGAGTACCACCCACAGAAGCAAGTTGCCCTGGTTTTTATTGATGCTGAAAAGGTGTTTGACAATGTTTCATGGTCATTGATAAAAACACAATTAGACTATATTCAATGTGGCCATAGAATGTTGAGAGCGGTAGAGCAAATATACTCAAAGCAGAAAGCTCATGTTATAGTAAATTGTCATCTGACTGATGAAATTAAAGTTTATAAATGCACCAGGCAGGGTTGCCCTCTTTCACCGATTCTTTTTATTCTTGCCCTAGAGATACTGTTACATGCAATCAGGACTTCACCTAACATGCATGGACTCAACATTAGAGGCGAAACATTTAAGATACAAGTGTATGCAGATGATGTACTATTGATCCTTGAAGACCCTCTCTTATCACTAACTAAAACACTCGATACAATAGAAGTTTTCTCAAGGATCTCTGGTCTTAAGATTAATAAGGAGAAAACATATATGATAACTAAAAACATGACACCTACAAATATTGAAAAATTAGTGAATCAATCTGGGTTCAATCATGTAAATAAGGTAAAATATCTGGGTGTCACAATAACCAACAGGTGTAATACTTTGAGAGAAAACAACTATGGTGCCCTGATTAAGGAAATTAAGTCTGATTTAAACGTCTGGTCAAAACTGCAACTCTCTTTAATGGGAAGGGTCGCGACTATCAAAATGACTGTTTTGCCAAAATTGCTTTTTCTCTTTCAATGTATACCGGTATTACTTAATCTTAAGATATTGTCTGACCTGGAAAAGCATATAAGAGTGTTCATATGGCAAAAGAAGAAAGCAAGGATAAAAAATGCATATTTACAAGACAGAGTCACAGCGGGTGGGTTCTCTCTGCCAAATCTTGGTTTGTATTATAAAGCGGCTGCCGTGAGCTGGATTAAAGACTGGGTCGCAATGTCCAATCACAGAATTTTATGCCTGGAAGGACATGATTTAGATAAAGGATGACACCACTATCTTTGGAATAAGAATAATCCACCAACGCTTTTTAAAAAAACACTGGATAAGAAATGCCTTGATTAAGGTCTGGTTACCCGCAAAGAACTTAATGTATAACAAAGCTCCATGCTGGATATCCCCTAGTGAAGCTATATCTGGCCCTATGTCAGATAAGACAATTAAATCTTTAACTTACAAACAATTATTAAACAAAGATCAAACTCTGAAGCCCCTAAATAAACTGAAATTAGAGGGCTATAAAATAAACTGGTGGACTTATCAACAGATATACTCTCATTATAAAAATATAATGAAAGACACTGGTTTTATGGTAAATGAGATAGCCCTTGACAAGATATTCCTCTCTGATGGGAAGAAAGCTCTTAGTAAATTTTATAATTCCCTGTTAGATTTGAAAACTAATGAAATAGTGGTTAAAGATTGTATGGTTAGATGGGCAGAAAACTTTGGCTATCCAATACATCTGGATAAATGGGACTCTCTATGGAAAACAGTTAAACAATTTAAAGCTGTATCCTATAAAGAAAACTGTTATAAGATGTTTTACAGGTGGCATCTCTCTCCGCATCATCTGTCTAAAATGTAGAACTGTGATTCAAGGTGCTGGAAGTGCAAAAAGAATCCAGGAATGGTTTATCATATGTGGTGGACATGCAATGAAGCAATTATGTACTGGTCTATAGTAAGGAACTTTATAGAGAGAGTTCTCAGAACTAACCTAGATTTTAAACCAGAACTCTTTTTACTTAATATAGCAGACAGGAGCATCTCACAGGATCAAAATTATGTAATACAACACATAATTGTAACTGCTAGGATTCTGTATGCACAGTTTTGGAAACAAGCTGAAACCCCAGCTGAGGAAGAGCTGTACTGTAAGATAAGAGACTGTATGGAAATTGATAAGCTTGCTGGCAATTTGAAAGGAGACCACGAAGAACTTTTCACAAGAAGATGGCAGGGTGTCGCAGCTGAGCTTGATAAACATTAAGCGAGTATACACCCAATGATATCTAGCACTAGTTGTGTACTCAATAATGTCTTTGTCAAACTGTTTCCAATGTATCCATTGTCCCTTATCTTTCCCTTCCTCTTCTTCCATCCCCTCCCTTCTTTTTTCTGTTTTTTTATTTCCCTCCTTCTTTCCCTTTCCCCCTTGCCCCATATTTCAAGTAACCAATAAAACCTTCAAATTAAAAAAACAAAACAAAAGGGGATTGGACAGATTCCTGGAGGAAAAGTCCATCACAGGTTACAAACCATGATGATGTGTAATCTCCAGGCTTATAACTGGGGTACTTCAAGGGCCAGATGCAGGGGACTGGAATCAGGAAACAGATATCTAGTCTTGTGCGCTCCCGGACACATCTGGTGGGGCCACTGTGAGATACAGGAAGCTGGACTGGATGGGCCTTTGGCCTGATCCAGCATGGCTCTTCTTATGTGCTTATGTCCTTATGTGCTTATGTAGTCTAAGTATATCTGGAGATCCCACAATGGGAACCTCTCACCTTGGGTTTGTATGCAAAACGGAGGAACATCATTTGGGCTTTTGTTTGGCTTCAAGGCCTGAACAAAAGTTTATACTGAAAATTATAATCAAGGGTTCTTGGCCTTTCATAGAAGCCTTTGTGTGAAGAAATTCCGTTTGTGGTGTGAGGGAGTGAGACATACTTCTCTCTCCCCATCCCCATCTTTCCCAATGCCCAGGGCTACTTTTGTTACTACACAGAATGAGGAAACTTCCTCTGGTAGCAGATTTACAGTCTCAAGAGAAGACAGAGAGTTGCTAGTTATGAATTTACTGTCAGATAGGTGGACAAGCCCATGTGCTAAAGTAACTTATCTGACTTGAGAACTATGCACTGTGACATTTAAAACATAAGACTATCCACCTCGGTCAACAAAATGTCTTGGGCCTGCCATTTTATTTTGTATGACAATGGGCAGTGGCTTCTGAACTGTCTTCTGAAATTGTTCCTAAGTAGAAATTAACCCTGGGAAGTTGGAACTAACAGTACAGATTCATGGGAACAATTTTCCATACCTACAGATTAGTTGAGCACTTCTGTAAATGTGCAAAATGTGACTAAATGGAAAAGTCTGTCTTGGATTCCATTCATTCTGTACTGCCTGTCACTCTTCATTTCTTGTTCCTTTTGAGGAAGCCCTCAGGACTATGACAGAAGATAGTGCAGCCAATTCCTGTAACATTTTTTTTAAAAAATAAACAGTCTAATTCACTTGTTGTTCACTTGATTTATAAGTATTTACTTACAATTTCTAAAGACTTTCAGATTTTGACATGCAAATGTCAGCAAGAGAAACCATTCTGATTTCCTAAATGTTACCTTTTACTAGGCATATCATACTGAGTATAGGAACATTGTGCTATAGAAATATAACAAAACTGTGCCCTTTGTAGCTGGATGTTGTCCTGTAAAATTAAGTTCCATCTCCTCACTGTTTATTTGAGCCTGTTTAGTGAACTTGTATATTTCCTAGACTATCACCTGGCTTAGAATGTGCTGTGTTTTAAGGTTGAAGTGACCCATTTTCCACTTGTAATCCAGTTTAGAATTTTTCTACCATAGAAATCGTTCTTGAACAAAATTGTGTCAGATCCCAGGAACCTGCAGAAACAC
This sequence comes from Phrynocephalus guinanensis, assembly GCA_037367245.1. Lineage (NCBI taxonomy): Eukaryota > Metazoa > Chordata > Lepidosauria > Squamata > Agamidae > Phrynocephalus > Phrynocephalus guinanensis. Next base: position 80,243,902 of record CM074738.1, on the reverse strand, counting down.
TAACAATTTAGTAATGCCATAGGTATTATTCTAGAGTTGTCTACACAGAACCAGGAATTCACGAAAAACAGTTGGGTGATTTTTTAAAAACAGATCTGAGCTGCACTGAAGCAAACTCTGGGCTACATTTATTTGAATCAAATCATGGCCATAATCTTATTGTCTCTTTTTGTCAGCAGAAGCAAAGAAAAGGGATGAATTACAATGGAGAATTCCCACTCATTAGTAAGTTACTGCATGTATTCTTCATAACTGGAAAGGGATAAGGATTACAAGTGGAAGCTTATTAACTTTATCTAGAAGCGGTTGTAATTAGCTTTACAAAATAGACTGGGCCAATTATAGGGGGGTTTTTTGGTAGAAGAATTCTACTATGAAATAGAATTCAGTAGTCACAGGGCTGGTGACTAGAAATGGGGATGAATTGACAAATGTATCATGTTTTCTGATGAATTTGGCTAATTCATCAAAATCAATTGATTCATATTAATCATAAATGGAGTAGCTCAATGAATATGAATTGATAATTTTTAGTGATTTTTGATTCATTAATTTGTTGGGCTATAAGGTGGCTCACAAGGAACCTAGAGGCCCTAATTTGGAGGGAACTATCCCCCAACACCCCTTTACAATCCCTCAAAATTGGAAGGAGATTGAATTTTGATGTCTGAATTATGCAGTCCCAAATAGTCCCCTAAGAAAGTTCTCCATGAGCACCTAGAGACTCCAAATTTTCTCTGAATCTTCTCTATAATTCCTCCAAGTTTGGTGAAGACTGGGTTTCCCTAATCCAGTTTCTAAAGGACACTTTTCTAGGGGCCACACTTTGTGGGTGTGTAGCTCAGATGTCTTACACAATCTTTGCCAAACCTAGAGGGATTGTAGAGAGTTTTGGTGTCTCTTGGTGGTCCATATATTGAACATCTGAACCCCAATATTAACCAAACTTACAGTGGTTTGTAGAGAGAGAGGAAGCATCCAAATCCTCTAGATGCCATGGCGCTTTTTACTGCATTTTAAAGGGGAGATGAATCAATTTGTTGATTTGTCAATTCATCACTGAAAATTCATCAGTTTGTAAACTCTGTTGAAACATGAATCATGACAAATCACCATCATTTGTTTATTTGCCTTCATATCTACTGGTGACCAAAGAGAAGTCAGCAGAGCATGATTGAAATGTCCTTTAATTGTTTTTGTAAGTTTTTCGGGCTGTTTGGCTGTGTTCTAGAACATGGCAAAACAGCCAAAAAATACTCACTATCAGATCTCAGCCGTGAAAGTCGAGAATGCATTGTCCTTTAATTATCAGCATATCAAATTGCTTTCTGTTCAGGATCTCAAATGAAAAATTAGGCAAGTAAGTTTCCCAAGAGGTGTGAAGATGGTGAGAGGAGATAAGAAAGGACAATAAGTACTGGAGAGAAAAAAATCAATGCTACTGCCAGTCACATCAGGGATTAAATATATATTTGCTGATCTTTGTACAGATAATTCTTAGCAATTTCTTGATATGATTGGAACAAGCTGGACTCAGGAGGAACAGCTTTTTGATCAATAAGATAAAAGTTATTCCATTGCATTTTGGCTTCATATGTTAGTAGAGAGGAGACAGAGTTCTCTGACCATAATCCATGCGGCTAATGAGTGAAACTTTGATTCAATCTTGGATAATATTTTTGTGGTATATAATACAAATCATATACCTAATTCATAACGGCAAATGTACGTGTTTCCCTTTTTTCACACTTCATTATTTTATACCATGTGCCATTTCTATCCCATTTATGAAGAAACCAGAAAAAGGTCCACATTTTTGTCAACAATAAATGAAATTGTCCTTACAACTCTTTGCTGTCCAAACTCAATCAGAAGGGTTATTTTCAGCCTAAAGAGGAGCATGTTTTACCCACCTCCTTGTTAAATATGAGGTACATGTCAGGGGATTCTTTTTTTTTAAAGTCCTAATTTATGATCAAATGTATACAAAGAGTCAAATTCAGAATTTTAAGAATCAAATGTTCAAAAGTGTCTGAAAAAATCTGCCAGTATTGCATTCTCTCACTTTCCATATGTTCAGATCTCACATTCTCCTCAGTCTTGCTTAGGAAGATACTAGTTATTTCTGGTGAGTTCTGAAACACAAAATGCACCAAATGAAATTCTTATCCATCCTTAATACCTGCACCACTCTCTGTATAATAAATCATGAACTAGGAAAGAAAGTGGAAGGGAAATCCAAGTCTTACTCCAGATGAGAGTTCATGTGCTGTATGATTTGCAGGCTATTAAGATTGATACTTTAAAAATATTAGTCTATGGGTGAACTTTTATCCTGTCTGATATTTATTTTTGTTCCTTCTTACACTAAGCCTCCCACTGAAATGGAAATGGCTCCTTATAGGGATTTTAAAGATCATCCTAGAAGCTCCTCATAAAGGGATCCCTAAATATCTTTTAATATTGGAAGAATCATGAAAAGACTTTTATTGTAGTATATCTATGCAAAAGTGGTTGCATCTGTATATTTATGTAAGACTGTTGTTCTAGCAAGAGTGGAACTTTGAGGTACACCCAGTATATGCAGTTCCACTCAAACCTCAACATTTTGCCAACACTTAATATCTGTATTTCCAGGAATTGCTAGAACCATAGGTAGTTTTGCTGTCTGAAGAGCTTGGAATTGGCTACAAGTAATGTAGGGCATGGGGGAATGAATCATTTAACTAGTAATTAAAGATTTCCTTGTCATGTAACTAAAACCTTGCTTTTCAGGTGTAAATAGTAACAGCTATGTTATGAAGATTTTACATCATTCAGTTGAAGATCCTAAGTGGCAAACTTAATTTTTGCCTTTTTTGTTTTTGATGAGCCCCATTGCATAGTGGTTAAATGCCTTTACTGCAGCTAAAACTGTGTTCACAACCTGGGGTTTAATCCCAGGTAGCCGGCTCATGGTTGACTCGACCTTCTGTCCTTCCAAGGTCAGTAAAATGAGTACCCAGCTTGCTGGGGTGGGGCAATGTCTAGCCTGCATACTGTAATTAAACTGTAAACCACCCAGAGACGAATTGAAGTTGTATGGGGCAGTATATAAGCAGAACACTTTGCTTTGCTTTTTGTTTTGTATAAATATGTCTTCTGTGCAGTATCAATACTGCCCACCTGGGAGTATTTCTCTGTGTTTTCATGCCCTGTTTGTAACAACATATGGAAACTTGTTAATAACATGCGCCAAAGGAAATTACTTCAGCAACTGGATCAGCAATTATGATAAGAGCAAGCCCAAAAGTAATAAGTAATGCAATGAGTTTTGTTCAAAAACTGAAGTTCCCAGCCATAAAAAGTCACAAAAGTGGACTGCCACTGACCCCGCCACTGCTGGGGGAATGCTGCCACTGCCACTGCAACCGGTGTGTGTGTGCCGCTGATGCCAACAGCAGGGGACCACCCCCGACTATGGTTTTTAAAAAAAATTAATTTTTTTAAAACTTCTGGCTGGCCTGCAGGCCAGACCAAGGTTTTTTTTTTGTTTTTTTTATTTTTTATTTTATTTTAAGTACCGGCTGGGGCCGGTGCCATTTTTAAATTATTTTATTATTTATTTTTAAAGTCCCCGATGCCGGGGCTGTTTTTGCCCCCACAGCTGAGAGGCACTTGCTTCCCTGTGCCCCATTTAAAAAAATACATTTTTTTATTTTTTACTTCTGGCTGGCCCGCAGCCAGACCAAGGTTTTTGTTTGTTTGTTTGTTTGTTTTTTTAAGTACCGGCCGGGGCCAGCACCATTTTAAAAATCTTTTTATTTTTATTTTTTATTTGTTAAATTTTCCAGTGCCAACTATGTGGCTCCTGGGCCGGGTCAGCGATATTTAAATTTTTTAATTTTTTTTCAGTCCCCAATGCTGGGGCTGGTCCCCCCCCCCACAGCTGAGAGGCGCTTGCCTCCCCGCGCTGAAGAGAAAGTCAGGACTCAGCGCAGGACTCAAGGTAGGTGTCCTCCACAACGAAAAACGAAATGAACGAAACAGAATTTTCCATTTCGTTTAGTTCCTTTTTTCTTTGATGGGTTGGTTCATTATTCATTAGCTAATGAAACAAATAACAAATAACAAAATGAATTAAAAATGTGTTTCTTGTCCATCTCTAGTCAGCACTTAGTACTTGGCTGCAAAATTACCATAGGAAAGCCATGTATCTACAGGTAGGGTCAGAAAAGAATCTTTCATGAAACTCTGGAAAGCTTCTGCTAGTAGAAGCTACCACTATTAGACTACATGGTCTAATTCAGCATAAGGCAGCTCTTTTGGTTATGTAATAACTTACTGATTTCTTATTAGTAGTCAGTACTGTAATGGAAAAGATTTCAGCCACAAAACTTTTCAGACCTCAAAAGCACAGAATTTGCGGTGTTGCTTCATATAACTAGAAAGTCCCATTTATGTTGTAAATTAGTCAATAAAGATATAAATACACCCCAAACATTATTTGATGGCAGAGGGTTCCATTCACAGCATGTCAGAAGTTGCACAGGTATATGTCCAAGCCACACACAGTAGGTGTCGTGTGGTTTTGCTTCCTTGAGTGCTCTCTTGATGGCAGCCCTCCAGTATGCCCACAGCCTGTTATTTTCCCACTATATTCTTCCACAGCAGTGTGAAGTTTTTCCCTCCTGAAACATGATTTCCCATGCCATTCATAGACCTTGGTTATGTTCCAAGTGTTTCCTAATCAGTCTAGCCCAGAACACTGTCAAATCTCATTTTCATTCCTTCTAGCTTAGATGATCATGTAGTTAATTTCTGCAGCATGCAAAGCTTGCTTTTCCTTCTGCTTGTTTATTAGTTCCTTTGTCTTGTGGTACTTTTTCTGTGAGCCTGCCTCCCCTCATCCCCAAGCCACTTATTTCCTGGTCTTTTCAGTTGTCAGAAAACTGTCAAATAAGCCATTTCCCTACCAAAAAACTACTAATCACTATGGTGTTTGTTTGGAGCCAGCAGGGTCCTAACACACTGTGACTGAGTTCCCTGAGTTTTAGCACTGTGGTTTCCAAAAGCCATTATTAGGATGATATGCCAGCTGACATGTTTTTATTCAGGGATGCTAGTGATATATTACTGGGGGGAGGCTGGCTGGATGATACTTTTGTTGAATTCCTTTGCTGTGTCTTTGTATTAACGGTCTCATGGCACATGTCCTGGAAGTTTTTTTTTTTTACAGAAATAAAACTATTGTAAACTATTAAATAAACCTTGAAGGAGATTCAGATGCATAACGTCAGAAACCGTACAGCTATTCAGATCACAAAATAACTGAGTTGGCCATCACATCCAACCCCTTGCTTGATGCAGGAATCCAAATCAAAGCAGATGTAACAGGTGGTTGTCCAATTTTCTCTTGAACACATCCATTGGTGGAGCAGCTTTCCCACCTACTGAGGTTATTGGCTCCATTGTTTTACTGCTCTAGCAGTTAAGAAGTTCTTTCTGATGTTCCATCTAAATCTAGTATACTGTAGCTTGAGCCTCTTATTACATATCCTGCATTCTGGGTGACTGAGAACAGCTGAGGTGCTCTTTCTTTGCAGAGGGTCAGGTTCTTCCAGGGTACAGTAAATGGAATCAGCTGATGTTTCCAAACATTTTCTATGGTAACTATGTGCGTTTTATTTTCATAATTGCATAGTCTGGTAAAGAGCATACTATTCCCTGAGTGAGTTTGAAGTGGTAGGTATGGTTCTCCTCCTTCCCACTGCACCTTCACAACAGCTCTGTGAGTTTGATCAGACTGGGAGTGTATGACTGGGCTAAGGTCATCCAGTCCGTTTCATGACTGACTGGGCACTTGAAGATACATTTCCCATGTCTCAGCCTATACTCTGACTAGGCATATCTTATCATCCTTCAACATGGAGGAGAGGAAATCTCACATATGTAGCACAGTTCTGCCCTCTTCAGAACATCCCACTGGCATAGGGATGATGGTAAAGGTAGTAGAGATACCAGTAACATGATGGCGGTGTGGCAACAAGCAGGTTGGTGCATTCCACTTCACAAAATGCTAAACATATGAAGAGATAACATAAACATATAAAGATTGTTGATCTCTATTTCTCGAATATGCATTTATGATTTACTGTGGATTTAGTTATGTGTAATTTTTTTATTTGTAATGCTATTTTATATTACTCTGTTTTGTTACGATGTGTCTTTGTAAACTGCCCAGAGTGGACTTTTTGCTAGATGGTGTGGTATAGAACTCCAATCATCATCATCATCATCATCATCATCATCATCATCATCATCATCATCATCATCATCATCATCAACAACAACAACAACAACAACAACAACAACAACAACAACAACAACAACAACAACAACAACAAACAATTGGAGAGAGGTAGTGCAAGGTTGGGCTGGTATGGCAGCTCAGTCATTTAGAGCACCCTGCGGATGTGTTTTTGCATGGCTCTTGTCATCCTCATTCAGTATGGTTGTTGCTGTGATAGAGGAGTGAGGGCACAACATACCTGGAGGACACCAGCTTATGGAAGTCTGCTTTAGAATCATACATAGTTCCCAAAAGAAGCTGAATAAAGAGCAGCTCACTGAGAGATTAATTCAATACATTGACTGGAAATATCAGCCAGAGAGGGCTTGGTACAGCATGTTCTGGCTTCAGTTCATTTGTGTTTCTTCTTCGGTTGACTGATATTGGCAAAAACATATGCCTTTCTGGATCTTTATTTGTTTCCCCCTGCTCTTTCTCTAGTGTATGTAAATAACAATTTGCAAAATGCCAGCTTCTAGTCCAAAAATGTAATTTCCCATATGTTTGCGCATGTGTGCATGCACGCGCAGGTGTTTTAAATGGAGGCATACCAGGCTAGATTGTTTTTTTTTTAAAATTATCTTGCCTTCCTCATTAATAAGGACCCCAGCTAGATTACATCATTAAAAGATAATATTTAAAACTAAAATTAAGTATACACTCTTTTTTAAAAAAATAATCAAACAAATAATACACAAAAATGGTAAACAAGGCTGTGACGTTACTGGATATACAATGCTGCCACCATTAATTATTCAATTAACTCCTTTGGGGTATTCACTTAATTACACCACTAGGTCACTAGACACTTATACTTTAAAAGAGAGAGTCAAGCACAAAGTTTTATAGTTTCAAAACAAAACAGGAAAAGTTTATTGTCTTGGGGCTATGTTCTCTCTACCAGTCATCATATGGCAACCTGTCAGGCATGGACAAAAGTGTTTTTTCTTTGGAGAAGGTATTCCAATTGGCTACTGGAATAAAAAAAATCATTGGTTATTCATTATTCCTGTTGTCTCATGCCATCAAATCACTTTCTATGAATGAATGGCTCTCAAATGGTCCTATCATTGCTGAGGTCTTGGGAACCAAAAGCTGTGGCTTCTCTTATTGGATCAATCCACTGCATATTAGGCTTTCTTCTTTTACTATTTCTTCTTCAAGTGCCATGTCCTTGTGGAATGTTGGCGATCAGTATCTGGTTTTTATCCAGAGCTATTCTAATTAGAGAAGCTGTGCTCACTGCAAACCTTTGGCTTAAATTCTTAAACCAGAATGTTTTTCTATGCCACAGGCCATGCTTCCCATCTATTATTCCTTGAAGGATAACCTGTAGCAGATGGTACTTGATATTGTGCATTATGCGACTGAAATGTGGTAATTTTCTTCTCTTTATGGTATTAAGAATGTCTAGAATTTTATTCATGTGCTATAATACAGCCACATTAGTGACTTTGGCTATCCAAAGTATCTTTAGAACTTGTCTGTATTTTTACCTCTGCTCCCAGTTTTCTTAAGATTATTCTCTTTTCCAGCATGTCTTGTATTCTCATGAGCTGACCAGGATATTATAGCTGCAGTTTCGTCATGTTAGCTTCTAGAGAGAGTTCAGGCTTGATTTGATCTTGAATGTACCTACAGGTGAAACTCGAAAAATTAGAATTAGGTTTTCATAAGCTGTACGCCATAATCATCACAATTATACCAAAGTAAGGCTCATATATTAGTTTTACTTTTTGAGTTGACTTACTGAAATAAATGAACATTTTCACAATATTTTTGAGTTCCACCTGTATAATCAAGGCAAACACCATATACAGTAGAGACTCATCTGTACAACATAAAAAAAATCCAGAGATAGGGGAAATTTGCTTAACAGAATTGTCTATGGGATGAATCCGTACAACATAAAAATCGTCGTGATTAGGGATTATTCTGTTTTCAATGCATTCCTATGGGAAATTTGTATAAAGGAATATTTGCTTAACATAATTTCATTTGGAACGAATTAATTCTTTTATACAAGGTACCACTGCACACTTTATTATGAGTTCTTCTTCTCCCTTGATTAATTTAGCACTGCTGAAACTCCAGAGTTTTGTCTAACAAAGATTTGTGAAAAGAACATCAAGCCAAAACTATCAACACTTGTGGCTCATGGTGTGTTATTGTTCTTTCCCCAGTCCAAAAGAGCTTGGGTGCAGCTGATCTCTGATAGGCAGGTAGAAGTTATCGTTTTAAATATATATAATCCATTTGATCAAGAAGGATAAGATGTTGGAAATTAAAACCGCAAACTGTCAGACACCATTAAACAAATCAAATGCTGAAAACCATTCCATTTTCAAAAAAGAACCATATATCTTTCTTAACATTTTGCATAAAACTCAACTGAAGTAAGAAATAATGTTGCCATAATGCTGTACCGGCTTTCCTGCAGGGAACTGTTAATATATCTACGAAATCCCTGATTTCAGTAACATGAGCTCTTGCATTTTATGTGTTAAATATAAACCAGCTTTTCTTGATCTGCAATATTCTTAAGATTTATTAAATAGCCTCTCTCATTTTGAGTGGTACCAAAATAATTCCAGCGGCATTTGGAAGGAAAATTGAGTCATTGGCTTAGGCTTGTACATATAACAATGTTGTATAGAAAGTACAATATAATACACATGCTGACTGAATTTATTTCCAGAAAAACGTTTATTACAGAGAGTACTGTGGACAAACAGATGTTTTTCAAATGCATTAAGACAGCTCATAAAGAAAGGTACTTGTTTAAGTTGCTCGTCTTTGCCAAAAGCTAACTGGGGAAATAGAGTATAATATCAGTTAATCACTATATCCATTAAACTAAAGCACCTACTTGTTTGCCCCTAGTTTTGGCACATAAAATAAAAACAACACTGAGGGGGGGAAAGCCCATGGCCTGGGAAAGGAAAATAATTGTCTATAGCAGTTTACTAATACTGAATCCAAAAAAGCTTTCTAGCAATAGCATTTCTACTACTTAACTGATTGTTGAATATCTCCCTCCGGAAAGTGAGAGGAGAAGGAGTCATCATCTGTTCTAGCCTCTCCAACTCAACAAGCATTTGTGGTATTCTCTCAGGCCTCCAGGTTTCATTGACTTATAAATGAATCCCTCGGTTCTGTTGGGGTTTGTTGTGAATTCTGGCCTCAGGATAAAATAAGTTGAATGTTTCTACTTTTTCTTGCAATAAAGAATGAGTGGGCTGGATACAGACTAGCAATTCGCAAACGTCCCATCTGCTTAGGAAGAGCACAGCAGCAAACACCCAAGCACCCACCACAGGCCAACAGCAAAGGGTAATGACTAGATCTGCTCTGACCTGGGCCCTAGTTCACACATTCCTGTGGATCAAACTTGACCTGTTCTGTAATAATGGATATATTCCAGTCTGGGTAGCTGAAAGGTCTGGACAGAATCCCTGGAGGAATGAAAGCCAGTAGCCACCATATGCATACTTACTGAATCTTTTCCCCTGCCTGGGGAATCTGACTGACAACAAGGCATGTGGAGTGGTGAATGCCTCCTTAAAACTAGAGAGTGTCTCTGCCTGCATATAAGAGGTAGTGATATGAACTTTTTTGTAAAGTTTTCCCTTGGCTTCCACCATATTGGATCATTATCAGCCAGTTTTGAATATTCTATTATATTCTACACAGTTTTTGGACTGTGTAATGAAGTTTCCAGATGAGACAGATTATTTAGATTCATTTCAGTCTGGCATTTGCCCCAGCTATAGAATGGGGACTACTTTGGTCGCCTTGGTATACGATTCATGCCAGGAACTACATAGAGCAGTGGTTCCCAACCTTCCTAATGCCGCGACCCTTTAATACACTTCCTCATATTCTGGTAACCCCTTGTCCTGCTTCAAAGAGGCCGCAAGTCCCCTTTGGCAGGCTACTGCTGCAGGTGCCATAGAGAACTGCCCTCTACAGGCACCCTCAGCCAATCACACCTTCTGGTGCCATTGACTGACATCCCCTCCAATCTATCAAATTGTAACTTATTCTTTCCCCCCACTTCCTCCCCTCTTCCTCCATACCCAAACCATTTGTGCCTTTTCTTCAATGGCTCATGGTGACCCCTGTGAAATGGTCGTTCGACCCCCAGGTTGGGAATCACTGACATAGAGGGAACATGTACATTGAGAGAGATTACAGACTGGAGCTCACGTAATCCCTCCATTACCGCAACTCCACTGGTGGTTTCTAACTTATAAAGCCCTAAATGGCTTGGGTCTCGAGGACTGTATCCACCATTATGAGTCTGCTTAAGTGTTAAGGTCACCAGGAAAGGCTTTTCTCTTGGTCCTACCACCTTCATGGGTGCCTTTGGCGGGGATACAGGAGAGGGCCTTCTCTGTTGCTGCTCGCACAATTTGAAACTCCCTCCCATAGTTCAGACTTGGCCCAAATTTGCTGTCATTCCACAACCAGGCAAAGATTTTTCTTTTCAGGCACGCTTTCCCTCAGTGACTGGCTGCCTGGGTGGGATTTTTGAATGTATTTAGTACTGCTTTTGTTTACCATTTTTCAAAATAGTATTTGTTAAAACTCCTTTCCCTTACATTGAACCTTTTTGATATTTGTATACTCATTGTTTTTAGCATTAAATATGGTCTTTTAATGATGGCTTCTTAGCAGCTTAGCTCTGGGTCATTTTTAAGAAGATAGATGAGGTAAAAATATTTGAATTTTTTTAAAAAACTGCTTTTTGGTTTTTCTGGACCTCTCGGTGACTTTCAGTATCGTTGACCATAGTGTCTTTTTCCATCCGCTCTCTGGAATAGGACTTGGAGGTGCTGTTCTATCCTTTGGTCCTTCCTGGGGAGAAGGGGGAGCTCACAGGATGGTGCTGGAGAACTCTTAGTTGAAACAATAGTAGTTATCCTGTGGCATCTTTCAAGTTTATGTTCTCTCCCAATGCTATCTAACATAGCTATAAAACTGGAGAGTTTGGGGCACTATGATAATGTCACTCAACTCTACCTTTCCCCCTATTTAATTCCAAAGAAGCTGCTTCAATTCTAAATCAGTGTCTGATAAAAGACCTGGATGAAGGCAAGCAGATTAAAGTTTAATCCAGACAAGGCAGAGATATTCCTGTCAATTGAAGACAGATTAGGAAATACGGTAGGTATCCATCCTGTGCTGGATTGGGTTAAACTCCTCCTAAAGACTCAGTTTTGCAGTCTGGGTATTCTATTTTGTAAATAGACTGCAATAGAAATCCTTACAATGCTGCAACTCTGTTTATTTAGGTTAACCCCTCATAATTCCTGACACCCTGCTGTTATTTCCATTCCTTCTAACATCTTTTTAAAAATCATTATTTTATCAAACAAGCCTATGTTGGGAGAGGAGCTTGTAAATGTTACATTTTTGGACTAAAGGGGAAAATGTCCTTTAGCAAGTGCCTTGGAAAAACCCAAATCTTCATTAAACCTGAAGGAGAGACAGCAGAAGCTTCTCTGTAAATTTGGTGTCTCTTGCTGCCTTTGGGGAGATGTTCTGGGAGGGGGCTCTTTGTGGGCATACAACATGGATATCCAAAACCCAATCTTTATCAAACTTGGGGAGAGTCAGGGAATGACTCTCTGCATTTTTGGTGTCTCTTGGTGCCTGGGAAACTGTTTTATATCCCAACAAATAAAAAAAGGTGATTCGTATTCATCAGGGGCATTAATTTATACAAATATGAATCAGTGAATTAGCAATGTTGATGAATTTATTTTTAAATTTGTGCCCATTTCTAGTACTCAGATTTTTCATGGCATTTAAATATGAGGTATGTTTGTGTGCTTTGTATGCGTACATGTCTGCGATATCATTATATTCCCTTTTATTGCTTTTATTGTTTAAAACTATGATTCTAGGAGTGAGTAAGTTGATGCTCTCTTACTGTTTTGGGCTATAATTTTCATAACAATTTGTTCATTTATCCAGTGATAAATGGAGTTGTGGACCATAACAGAAGGCAGAATTACTGACTTAACCTTGGGTATAGGATAACCCTCTCCATGTATTAACAAGTGGTTTATAATATTTACACCAAACTTAAGCATACTGTCTCATACCGGCTACATATCATAGGATTCTCTGTGTATACATTCAGCAGGCTGTGCAAAGATCCAACTTGTTATCATCCCAAGGTTATTGTATGGCTAAACTTAGTACTTCCGGATTGTAATAAACACTGATGAAAATATCTTTGCATTAACAAAAAGTAAATCGAAGAAAGCAAAAACAGTAGCTAAAAACCTTAAAATCCTTTTAAATAGAAAGAAAGCAAATAATGAGCTTTTTAAGCCCTGTAGCCTTTCTAAAATTAGTTTTTGACTGTTGAACCAAATTTTGTAAATAACAGTTCTAATATAGTATGGCTGGCAGCTATGAATAGTTACAGAAGCCTAGTCTTACAAATATAGAACAAGCCCAAATGTTTGGGAGTTTTCTTCTTAATTAAATTGAACTATACATGAAATGAACTGTGTATGTTAAAATGTGCATTCTCTTCTCACTGTGCAGTGAATAGAGCAGGGTTTAGCCTCTGTGGACCTACAACTCCTTCACACATACTTAAAGATAGGGGGGGATACATGAACCTTTCTGCTATACCATATGTAATAGTTCTAATAATTTTAAAAATGTTTTACAGTCCTTCACAGTGATACATATGCTCCATGTTCTGTGCATGGAGATATGAAATTAAATTATAACAGCTTCTCGTGTACCTGTGACTTCATTCAAGATGAGTTCCTCTAAAGCCCATTTTCTTTGGAAGGGGAACTGTTTTTGGGACTCTAACATATAATTTACCATTTTGCCTTGCAACTCCTTGCTAGATAGGGGGGGGGGAGGAATCTTCATAGAAGTAGCACTGGAGAGGAAAAGGTTTGGATGTAATGGGATTAATACCTGCTGGGCACCCATCTTCACCTATTCCGACCTGGTGCTTAGGCCCAGAGTGAATGGTGTCCCAAAAAGCCAGGAGGACAAGTTGTGTGTGTGTGTGTGGTGGTGGTGGTGGTGGTGGTGGTGCTGGGGCGGCAGCAAAGCTGATTGGAAAATTCCCATTGGGCCAATCTCATCAACTTGAGAGACATAGTTGGAATTTACTACAGTAGTCCCCCGCCCTTTCGCAGTTCATATACTGCAGTCCCACTATATCGCGGGACTGCAGTACAGTATATGAAAAAGCCCCCCTAGGGTAAGGGGGGAAAGTCCTGTTTCAAGCCTGCCATACTTACCCCAGGACTGCAGCTGCCCCAAAAGGGCCTGTGAGGGCCTTGATGGGTCTTCTGGAGGCCCCAAAAGGGCCTCCCTGTGAACCGGAAGTGACTTCAGGATTGCTGAAAATCATTTCTGAGGCCTCTGAGAGCTGAGGCCTCAGAAATGATTTCCGCTTTACCGGAAGTCACTTTTGGTTCACAGGGAAACCCTTTTGGGGCCTCCAGAAGGGCCAGGAAGGCTCCCACAGGCTCATTTGGGGCAGGGGCAGGCTGGGGATAAGTAAAAGAGCCCCCAGCTAGGCTCCCACAGGCCTGACTCGACCTGCATCTGCATATCGTGGATTTTCAATTATCGCGGGCCAGGTCAGGTCCCTAACCCCAGCGATAGGCGGGGGATCACTGTACTTTCCTTTGTTGTGCCCACATGGACATCATTTTGCAATTGTTACTCAAGGAACTGCCCTTTTGGGCATCCCAAGAGCACCACTCATGAGAGCTTTCTTCCTGACTACAGAAAGCAGGATGCTGTGGACTTGGCAGCCCTACTACAAATTGTTTAGAGTTTCCTGAAAAAAAAAGAAAAGAAAGAGGAATAAATCTGTATCTGCCCCATACCTTAAAGAATGTGGGCCACTTCTGTCCACGGTTATTACTATGCATCAGGCATCCTGCCTATTCTAAGCATTGGAGAGGGAGGCTGGAAGGGGCTGACTGTAAAATTAGATCATGCTTCCCCCCCCCTTTATAAAAATGACAAGTCAGCGACTCAGCTGCAGTCATGATCAAAGGGGTCTGTGGCCCTTTGCCTCTCTCTGTAATACAGCCAGGGAGCACAGTCCCCCCTTTCCTATTTCCTCATTGTCCCGGGGAGAGCATTCCCATGGCAGCTGATGCTTTTTCTATATGGTAAAGCATTGTTGTTGTGCTCATTTAAATTGGTTTGGACCCATTTAGAGACAAATGAAACCTGCTGTCATAAAATGTTCTAGAATGTTCTTTCCAAAAGCCTTCTCAACTATCTGACAATAAAGGGGCCAAGCTGGGAGGCAGATTTCTTGAGAAACGTGTTTTGTGACCTAGGCTTACATTGTAGTCAGCTAAAACATATAGGTTTATACTACAAGTGGCTTTTATTTTATATAAACGTATAAAAGAATAAAGAAGGGGAGGTTTTAGAGGAGACACTGGAATAATATATATTACTTAAGGAGAGCGCACTTAAAAATGCCTTAATGATGACCTAATATCATACCACAAACTAGGAGAAATGTCCATACAAAAGCTTCTGGTTAAGACTATTACATTATTTCCACATGCCTTTCCAACTTCTAGATGTGGTAGGAAATGATTATCTGTTGAGAAAAATATATAGCTGTGCATCAACCAAATATACATATGATTTATTTTCTAATGCATAACAATGAATCTTTGTAGTTTTGCTCAAATGCCTGTCAGCCATGTCCACTGGAACTAATGCAAGATGTTGACAACTATCTGATTCCTATGAAGGTTTACTGTGGCTGGTGTGTTGTGCCTGACATACAGGAATGCCCTATCGCTATCCAGCCTCTCTGCCTCTTCATTTACTATGCATTGTGTTAATAATTAAGTTCATTAACTGTGTTGGCCGTTGGCTATGGCCTTCTGAGCACCAAGCTTTGCTGCCCTCTCAAAATCAATTTGGAAGGACTTGAAGACTTGGCAGTGGTTTTTAAACCACTGCAAAAGATTCAATGTCTTCTGCCTTGGAGTCCCAGAAAAAGTCTGTGCATAGCTAATCTCCAGAGGACTTTTTTGTGGGGCTTGTTACTGGAGGCAGCAGTGGCACAGCTGTCCTCAGAAACAAATCTTACTGCCATTTAGGGTGGTTGTGTCACTGGCAAAAAGCTATCTATTCCTCCCTCCCTCCCATATTCTCTCTCTCTCTCTCTCTCTCTCTCTCTCTCTCTCTCTTGTAACCTCTTTGCAACCTCTTGCTTCCCCACTTCTCCTTCTATATTTTTCCCACCACAAAAAAAAGAAAGGAAAAGATGACATGGCTGTAACAATGCCTTTTGACTGGTGGATGTTTCCATTCTGGAAATGCCCCAGGTATTTCTAATTTCTTCTGCTTTGTAGGTCTCTTTTTCCTTCTTTCTAATTAAAGATGCAGCATCCAGTGTGCTCTGGGAGGCAGACTGAGAAAATACTGTAGTGTAGGGAAAAATAAGTAATAGAAAGAACTGGAGGCAGACAGGAGGCCATTTGTCAACACAGCTTGCCTATTACCTTTTGACCACTAATGAGAACATACCAAGAACTCCCAAAGCAATGCCATGGTTTCCCAGCAGCTGCAGAAAATGACTCTTTTTCCTTCTGCTTGGACAACTCAGGAACTAAGAAACCTCCTTTGCTCCAACTTTCACTTCAAATGCACTTCTGATTTACAGTATGTCGAACACATACTCCAATGGTACTTTCCAATTATTCAGCATGAACTCAGCTGCCACAATTTTAGATTTTCAAGCTACTTCTCCTGTCACCATTTTAAAAACCATTATTTAATTATTTCATTTCTGTGCTGCCTTTCCCCCAGTGCAGGGGTCCAATTGCTCAAATGATTTTAAAATGATTTTTAAAAAGTAAATGCATTTAAAGCACAGAAAGCTATAATACGCAAAAACACTTAAACAATATAGTGCTTGGAAAGATGAGAGACTACTAATTTAAGAACTGTTTTAATACACAATTAAACTACCAGTATCCTGCAATAAGACCCCTTCCTAGCTATTTGATCCAGTTGCTGAGAACAGACCTAAAAATTATCTTGGCCTGCTGCTGGAAAGAAAGTAGGAAAAAAGCCAACTTGGCTCCCTGAAAGGGTCTTCCAGAAATTCGGAATAGTCACTCATGTGGCCATCTATATATGTCACCAATATGTCTCTAAAGGCAAGCTGGACTGGAAAAAGGTCCCTCTGCCAAAGATCTTAAGAGTCAGGACTCAAGTCGGGGCCCTAACCATAGGGCTGTACAGCACCTAACTAGCACTTTGAATTGGTCCCAGAAAAGGACCAGTGATAACAAGGAACTGAGTAAGTGTGTATGCATGTGACCTCAGCCCTTACTCCATCTTTCATAGTGCTTGATACCAGGGTCATCCCTGGGAAGCTGAATGACAGAACAATCAGGATAAACAGAAGGATATGTTTTGTTACATAGCATAATGTTAAATTATGGGATTTGGTACTAAAAGGTATATTGAAGGACACAATCTTAGATGGATTTTTAAAAGCATTAGACACATTTGTAGATGGCTAACCTCCATTGGTTATGGAACGGCTAACAGTGAGCATCCATTGTTTTAAGAACAACAATGAACAAGGCTGTTTCTTCCATGCCCTGCTTGCAAGTTTCTCAGAGGACACTAGAGGAAACAAAGTGCTGGACCACACAGGCCTTGGTTCTTTTCTAAATTCTGGTTAGCTTTCCTCTCGAAGGAAGGGGATGATGGGTCAGTTATAAGAGTGCTTTCTACAGGTTTGCAATCAGAGGATCCAAGAATGACTCCACACTTTTAGTTAAAAGAATCAGGTGCCAAGAAATGCCCAAGAACAATGCTAGAGACTTTGAGAGCCACTGCCCAAGAGAACAGATCTTGGAAAAGTTACTGTTTTGACTTCATGTCTTTAAAAGCCCCTGCCAACATGGCTGCTGTAGTCCAAAATTTAATTTTTCCAAGCTTGGAGGAAAAGTTGGCAGTACTGTGCTAGCTGAACGAATGGTTTGAACAAAGCTTTCCATCAGGCAATGTCAACATCTTGAGAAGGAATTTTTCTACAACTTTTGCAGAAGGGAAGCCAAAACTCCTCTATGAAGATCCTTAGAAGATACATGGGAATTGTTATATCTTCTTCCTCCGCATAATTCCTGGGACCATTACAAATAGTTCTTCACATTTTTTAACAACTGTGACTCATGCTCCAGCTCCTTGGAAGGCATAATTAAATCATTTTGAAAAAAAAGAAGGGAAGATCTTCCAACTCCTAGATACCTCATTTAATGTAGATGAACACTTTCACCCATAAGTCAAACAACTCTTGCTCCACCCCTGGTGCCTCCCATCTCCTCAGCACAACGAGTAATCATGCAAAAGTGGGTAAAATATTCTGCCACACCTTTTTCACATGGGTACTTCTTAGAAATACATCGATCATATCCTCACCTTAATATCTTTAACAGTGTATTGGATGCAAAAATTCAATGTCTGGAATCCTGTTGTATGAATATGCAAAAGGGTGGCTCCACAGAAGGAATGGAGGACCGGAGCCTCTTTGCCCACCTGGGTGAAGTAACGTGAGACATGAGGCTTGGTCTCGCTCCCCGGGAGGGGAGGGGGCTGGAGCCCAGTACTTAACAGGGCTGCCCTGTCACGCAATCCTCTTTTGCCTGTAGTGTTCCCCACCCACCCTCCGCGTATTGGCTAGTACTAAGTATGAGTTTGACTGGTCACCAGATGGGGCCAGATAAGAATTTTTGACCTACTACCAAGATTGGCCTGTGGGAAGTGGGGATTTTTCGTCTTTCCCACACTGGTGCTTGGAGGTGGGTCGTTAAGTAGGTTGGTGCAAGTTTGGTCACATGACGGTAGTGTGGTTAGGTAAAAGCATTCAGTGAGTCAAATCAAATTCATGGCGCTAGCCCATCCAACCTCAGGATGCTGCGGATCACGAGATTACAGCGTCAGGGGGAGGATGCACTGGAAACAAGCTGCAGGATTTGTGGACCAGGGGAGGGTTAAATGAAGTGGCCGGCTGTGCCTGCACTGTCTCGTGGACAGGGCAGACATGGGGTTGTGAC
Organism: Phrynocephalus guinanensis; assembly: GCA_037367245.1. NCBI lineage: Eukaryota > Metazoa > Chordata > Lepidosauria > Squamata > Agamidae > Phrynocephalus > Phrynocephalus guinanensis. The sequence continues at coordinate 80,225,467 of CM074738.1, read as the reverse complement.
TCACCCTAAGGTTTGCTAGTTGGAGGGGTCTCGGGAGACCCCAGGGTTCCAACTGTTAGCCCCACTACATTTGGCACTCTGAGAGTTATCCAGTTGATGTTTAAACAATAAAGTGTGGCCCAGAGTTAACCCATACCCAGTGTCTCGCATCTTTATTTCGACGTGGGAGGGCAGAGTGTAACATTTAGGTATGAATTGCCACAAGTTAAGAAATCTCTACAGACCTCTTTTACATTACTTGTGTGCAGCAGATAATGCCTATGGAAATTTCTTAACTTGCGGCAATTCACATCCAAAGGTTATGCCTTTTGCATAAGAGCATAACAATATTTCAGCCAATGAGTGAAGTTTTGCTCCTTTTTCACACTTCCATATTGTGGGAAAGGCTTTAAATTCTATATGTTATAACCTGATATTATAAACATAGGAATCTGGGAAGAGAAAAAAAATCATAGAAGCATAGGATAATGGAGTAGGCAGGGGCCTATAAGGCTATCCAGTCAAACCTCCCAATTTTGTTGTAAACTGCCTAGAGGATGCTTTATCTCTATGGGGGTGGTAGATAAGTTGAAACAATACATACATGCACACATACACATAGTGTCCAGAGCAGAACATAGTACCCAAAATGAGACCTCACTAGTGCTGAATAGTGGGAAACTATTAGTTCACAGGATTTGGTTGTTATAGTTCTTTTAATGCAACCTAAACCAGCCTTGGCCTTTTTGCAGCCACATCACACTTTTGGCTCATATTCAGCTTGTGATCTACAACAATTATGAGATCCTTTTCACTTGTAGTATTACTGAGCCAATTATTCCCCATCTTGTAACTGTGAATTTGTTTTTTTTTTATTTCCAGGTTTAAACTTTGCACTTATCCCTATTAAATTTCATTCTGTTGTTTTTAGCCCAGTGCTTGATCCTATCAAGTTCTTTTTGAATTTTGTTTCTGACTCTCAGGGTATGAAGTATTCCATCAAAAATTTTCTCATTCTCTAATCTGATAAGCATTCCCGGCACCACCTCATACAGGTCAGTATAAAAATGTTGAATAGCAGTGGGCTTGGGACCGATCCTTGTTGTACCCCATTTGTTACCTTCTCTCTGTTTGAGATAGAACTATTGATAAGTACTGTTTGAGTACAATTCTGTGACCAACTATTTATCCTCCTGGCCAATGTTCTATCCACCCCACACCTAGTTTGCTTGCTAATCAGAATATCAAGAGGCAGCCATAAGCTTTGCTGAATCCAAGATATATTATGTCTACAGCATTCCCATGGTTACCCAATCAAAAACTGAGATAAGATGTGTCTGTCAGGATTTGTTCTTGACAAATCCATGCTTGCTTTTACTTATTACTATATTGTTTTCAATGCAGGATACAACCCTCAAATTGCAGGATGCAGCCAGGAATTATTATCAGGAAATATTTTCAGGAAATATTCTAGGAGCTCAGGAGCTCAATATTAGGAAAAACCACCTGACTCTGTGAGGCATCCTATTATCTGTCTGGAGATATATGAAAGCTGAAGTTAAGATTAGTATTTACAGCATGAAACTTTAAATTATCTGCTTATTAATTAATTCCATTCTTTATCAGTTGCTTTTCTACCATACCAACTACCATACCACCAATCATTGCACAACATATACAAAAATTCTATTTGGAAACAAACTAAAAACAATTTCAAAAGCCAGTTTCAACAATCAACACTAGATGGAATAATAGTGTTCAATTGCCACTCAGAAGTAGAATCAGCCTAACTTCTCTTGAGAGTACCACAAACAGTATTCTTGGAGTGATGGCTTCATGCAACAGTGTGTCTGCTGAATATTTCAAGTTCTGGGCAAGCTTGGATTGAAAGGGATTGTCTTTTAGATATCTTGGCCCAAATGCATTTGAAAATGAAATCAGGACAAATGAGATGTCAGTACAAGTTCTTCAAATAATATATGGTCATAATATATGATATTTAATGCACTTGCCAGATAATAATCTGGCTGTCCAATAATTATCAAATTTATAATCTTTTTTTGCCAAGAACAGCCAAGGCAGCCTTCCCTGTATGTCTCTCCTCAAAAAAACAACTATGGAAATACGGAATATGTCAGAAAATCACTATGGGATATTGAATCAGGAATCTCTAAGGAGCAGCCAAAATAAACAGAAGGCAGCAAGATGACACTGCCTGCCAGGGCTGTCCAAAGACATATTGCTGTCTGAGGCATGGAATGACATGGGCTGGCCTTTTGGATCTTGCCTTGATGTTGGCAATGAGATCAAGTCCTCACCCATGCTGGACAGTGTCAGACTTAGCTTAGGCAGCACACGTAACTCCATCCTTGAACAGTGGGGAATGCCCTGGGGGCCAAGAGTATCATTGCTGTCACCAGCATCTGCTGCCTGAGGCATTTGCCTCACAGTATGTAAGGGAAGGGCATAATATGTCTGAACCAAGTGGCTCCGTCTTCATCCTCTTCCAGCGTGGGGTAGTAGTGGGATGAGATAATTCCATTTATTGTCTCATTCCCCGGTGGTCACATTCGTGTCGGTAGAACACGGGCATATTAGTCAGGCAAAAGCATCCTATGAGCCAGCCAATCATAATTACAGTACTCATGAAGGCAGATTGCAGGAGATTTTCCAAGCAGAATTGCAAGAATCATATCATATTCCTGTTCCACCACTACTGTTTTCATGATTCTCAAGCTCAAGAGCATAATGCTCAGTCCTAAATACATTTGCCTGGGTGCACATCCTATCGAATATACGGGACTTGTTATAACAATGCTTCTGCCTTGTGGTGAACCTAATAAAGCTCTCGAGGTATGTAGGATGTTTAATGAGTGGTTTGCTATTGCTATTGCGATTGCTGTCCACCAGTGAATGCCAATAGCCAAATGAAGCTAAGTCTCCAGAGCTGTAGTCCAATACTCTATCCATTATACCACACGGACCTTCACAGAGAGCCTTACTTCAAAGTAAATACGCATATGACTTACATGTATGAACACTTTCTTATTCCTGCCCTGTTCAGCTCCATTTGGTGTCTTAGTTTTTTTCAGACTGTTTTCTGGCTGTCTCACTCAGAATTTTCATCAATGAAGACCATGTCTCCATGACCTCATCTCTTTGTACCTTGAGCTTTTATATGAAGCACACCTGCACCCAGCAGGAGCAAGACCCTTGATTCTCAATTCTCTAAGCCCCTAATGGTGGTTGTAGCAGCCAACTGTGATGTTACAAGCACAGAATTACCAGAAGTCACCTGGTGAGGGAATAAGCAGCTGCAGCAGATGAAACCTTCACAACAGAGCATCTTTTTGAGCCAGAAGAAAATGGAAAAAACAACAACAAAATAGTTATAATCAATGCATTTGACAAACTGTTCTGCTTTCGAGGATAATTTTCTGAACTGCAGCCAAACATTTTAATGTTTGTGTTATATCATGGGGAAAGCAATTATACAGTCATTGAGTCAAGCTGCTCTGCTTCCAGGTAATACAGCTGTGCCTCCTCTCCCTAAACGGCTCTTTCCCAGACTTGTACTTTAGCAGTGAACACAAGACATATAGAATCCTATCCTTTTTGTTTCTGGAAGGCTAGCTGAAGGCTGGTCTTGTTCATACGCACACATGGATTTTGACATCTGATGTACAATGGTATTCAGTTTACAATGCACTCCCCATACACACATATCATATGGTCCACTCATTCTCAACGTCCCCACCCCCATGGCCATAAATACAATTTGGAAGGAATACACTGAATCAGGATTGTATAATTCACATAATATACCTTACAAGATGGTTTGTTTAGAATTGTTTCTGTGGCCTCCTTCAGGGAGCCACGTGACCCCTGTGGAGAATGGTTGATCTAGGTCAGGCCTGCCCAAACTTCAGCCCTCCTGATGTTTTGGACTACAGCTCCCAGAATTCTAAGCTTAAATTGCCAATGGCAAAAGACTGTTGGAGTTGCAGTCCAAAACATCTGGAGGGCCGAAGTTTGGGCAGGCCTGATCTAGGTATTTCCTACCTGAATACAGTCCTATTCAAGAGTTTGGAAGAGGGTTAAAATCAAATGTGAGGAGGAGTGATTGGTAGATCCACCACTTCTGCCCCCCCCATTTCTCTCATAAGATGAGTGAAATTCCAAAAGAGGAGAGCTTCCTGTAGAGTTGAGAGTTCTCCTGATGACTGGCATCCCTAGTTTTATGACTCTGAATTATGTGGAAAATTTCAATGCACAGAAGAAGCAGGCTATTAATCTCCCTGTGAGGAGAGTGCTGGTGAATGGAATGGAGGATGGTGTGCTCCCTTCTCATACTTCAGAAGGCCCAACAGTGCTTAGATGTTGGGTCATCCTGTTTGGAGGTATTTATTTTTGTCCAGCTATTTGTCTTCTCTTTCAACCCCGATGCATAATGTCTAGTTAGTTTTTCTGATGATACCATATCACCTCCTATCCTTTTTTGCATTTTTTTGAAATGTAAGTTTTCAATTAATTTAAAATTTATATGCAGCGACATAGGTGACAGGCAACATTTGGTGCCTGAGGTGAAGACATGTTCATGAACATTCTGCTCAAATGCACAAAGCTGCTGTTTGCATTTCAGCTCGTGTGAGGGAACGAAAAATCATCAGTTTCAACAGGGATACAACACTGCATAGGCATTTAGAACAGAAGAAGCTTTGTGGGCCAGAGTGGGAAAACAAATACATCCTGGGAAACAGAAAAGATAAAGAAACGGGGAGCCAATGACTAAGGAAATCTTGAAAATGACAAGGACCAAGAAGCAACTGTGTGAGAATCCACTTCTATTTGTTTATTTAACGCGACCAACCAATTCTCAACCCATTCTTCATGCACTTTTAATAACATTTCATGGCACTGGGCTTTATGTGAAGTACCCAGAGTAATAACTGGGGGAGAAGGGGTGTATTTGTGGTTGTAATGTAAATAAGCTGATTTGATTTTCTTTGGTTTATCTGCCCACTGTATATCACCGCAGCAAAAGAAGCACAAAAATAGGGTGCAGACAAAATTACTTCTGGTCATCATGAATATAGCACTTGTCTAAGAAAGTGTTTCAAATGGATTCCACCACCACCACCAAATGAAGTGAGAACAACACATTAACATCATGTATCAAAGACAATGCTACAGATGTCATTTGTTTCTCTTAAAAAATTAATATGGGAATTTACATTTTAAAATATGAGTTCTGTATTAGGGTCTGATAAAGATTGCAAACAGAAACTTTTCCCTGAACAGCATGGTTTCCCCATTATGAATGTTAAAAGTGATGGGAGTAGAGGCATTCTCTCCCCCGCCCCCCTTTATTGATACAGCATGTGCAAGCTACTGTGGGAAGTGACAATGTACCAGTAAGTTAGTGTGGTCATTAAAGATACACAAATCACATGCTAATGTCATTTTCATTTTGGTTATAACAACAAAAAACCATTATAGCTTTGGGTTTCTAACAGCTGCTGCAATTATAATTAGGATCTGTTAGCACAGTTGGTGGTGCACTGTCTATTTTTATATCTTTGGTTTTCCTGGTGGAATGCCTAAAAGGTGTTAACATGTTGTTCTGATCCATCAGCACCTCATGAAGGTGAGGTGTTGATGGCTCATACGCCAGCTGTACATCTTGTAATGGGAATCATATGGATGGAAAGTTTAAGGTGGCAGCAACTATGGAAAGCAGATAGAGATTAGATGAGCATAGAGCACATGGAGTGAAAAAAAAGGGAGATCATTAAAGAAAACACTTAAGGTTCCTAACTAATTACAAGCAGTGTTACAAAAACTTTCAGATTAAAAAGAAATGTGTAGGACTTCAAAGGATGCATTTTAGGTTCCGAACATCTATCATCTCTGATTCTAAATGAGTAGCAGATTGCCATATTAATTTCACAGGTTTTTTGGTTTTACATAAACTGATGTGGTTGCAAGATAGTAAGGAAATGGGAACTTTAGCTTGTACTAGCTACTGTTAATTACACACAACTATAAGTCATTAGAATTCAAGTTGGAGCAGGGAGGAAAAAAAACTAGTTACAAAGAGAAACAAAAGAGAAACAGATTTTCAAAGTTTGATTGAAGCTCAACAGGTTGTGGATTTTTAAAATTATTACTATTATTATTTGCTTCTATGTTGCCTAATTTGCCCTCAGGCATAATTTTGATTGAGAAACAGACTTACTTTGATTTGCTCCTGAAAAAGGAAACTATGTTGGTAAAACATCTTGGGCTTTCATCAGGTTTCTCTTGCATTTTTCCATTTCACTTGAAGTTTAGGTTTGCAAAGGAGTCACTGTGATTATTGTTACATTCTAGCTGCCAACTGTCAATGCACAGATCTTGGAGGGCGTCTATACCCTTATCGGTTGCATGGAAGAATGTTACCATGTGCCACTCATATCCACAGTTCTTCAGTGACAACAGAAATGGCACCAAGTGGAACTGTCTGAGCTCTTCAACTTTGGAGGAATTTAATAATAATTCATTGTTTGCTGTAAAGTTAATTCCAATTTATAGTGATGTGTCTGTGAAGATTCTCAGTCATCCAGGTGAAGTTATCTGGAAGTTGAGTGATGGCGATTGGACTTTTTTTCCTTGTGAGATAGAAGCATTTCACTATTGCAAAAATAGGTTACCCCGATACCTTCATAGGTCACTACTCATCAAAATAGCTTCATCAGTCTGAGGAACACTGGAGCGAGTCTTCCAATGTGCACTTCACCTTGCTTTCACACCACCCTGGTCTGAATAGGCTTGTTATGTGAACAGTGACCTGAATAGGCTCGTTAGGTGGTCAATGGACTGAATAGGCTCATTAGATGGACAATGGCCTGGTGTGTGTCAAAGTCGCACCGATAAAATCCTTCCCAACACGCATTAAGTATGGGTCATTACCGTGCCCATCCTGGTGGAGGTATGAAGTACTTCTGATTTGTCTGGGGATTGATAAAAGGGCAGCATGATAAGTGGCAAACAGATTGTGACTAAGTCTCCCACCTCTGTTGACAGAAAGATTTTCAATACACACATGAATGGATTCCTTGACCCTTTTCTTGAACCACCTATCTTCTCTATCTAATATGTGTTCATCCTCGTCTTTGAACGAGTATCTTTTGGCCTTCAAATGGAGGTACACTGCTGATTCTGGTCTAGAGCTGTTGTTCTTCCTTTGCTGGGCCATCCTCCTGTTTAGTGGTTGTTTGGTTTTGCCATTGTAGAGCTCTTCACACTCCTGACTGCACTGGACCACATATACTATATTGCTCCTCTTGTGTTTTGGTGTCAGATCTTTTGGGAGGACGAATCTCTCCCTTAGTGGGTTTGAAGTAAATGGGGATGCCAAAATCCTTTAAAGCTTTTCAGACTCTCCAGCCATATAAAGAAATACCAGGTTCTTCCATCAGCTCTGGGTCACAGGCTGATCCATTGTTCTTTTTATTTGGGACACTGCCTTGTTAAAGGCAGTCCAGTTGCCATGACTCAAGTTTCAGATAACTTATGGTGACTCTTTCCAGGGTCTCTACATAAAGAATGCTTGACAGACATTCATCATTCCCTTATTCTTGGAATGCTCTGGGATGGCACAGCTTGCCCTTGATTATACTGGCTTTTCTCCCAGGAGGGATGATGGAAAATCAAACTCCCAACTTTTGGCTCCATAGTCAGATACCTAAATCACTGCACTACAAGTATACATCCAGCTTGGAGGGATTTTAGAATTTGGTTATTCTCTTTTTAGTGCAGATAAAAGTACAGAAAGGCAGGAAATCGTGAGGATAACATGGTTAGCCATGGAACAATTAGAAGGAAGGGGTAGTCTACAGGAATTGGGGGGGGCAACTTATGTTGCAGATATTTATGTACAAGATGCAGAGCACGTCATGGGATATTAGTAGCATATACAGAACATGCTCCCCATTGACACCAACTGTTAAAAGAGAAGCATGAAGGTTGCAGCTTTCCAACATTTAATATTTATTGTTTCTGAACTTCTTCAGTGCCATAATCCAGTAATCCTATGGAATTCTACCACCAGGTTTTCATTGCTTGGTTGTACTTAACAAGAATACATGCCCTGATAACACTGATGACATGATGGCCTCTTCATCTGAAGTTGTCTCTCTTTTCACCAGTTATCTATATTCAGATGTAAAAAGGAAACAGCATGGAAGCATTTTGTGGCCTCTTAAAACAAAAATGCATTAGAGTATAGGATTTATAGATGAGATGTATGAACCGTGATCCTGAGTAGTAAATACGTATGTGTGTTTGTGTGCTTGTTTTTATGCGATGGATCAGTAGTTCCCAACATGTTTTAGGACTACAACTCCCAGAAATCCTGGCCAGTGCAGCTAGTGGTGAAGGCTTCTCTGAGATTTAGTCAAGGAACATCTGGGGAACACAAGGTGCAGAACCACTGCAATAGATGAGTCATGGAGAGGGCTGGACCAAGTGAACTGTTAGCTTAATTGAAGCAGTCCTTCTGGTGACACAGATGGAGCAGGAATTGGAACTACTGTACCAGTCTCTACTATCTGTGAAGTCTATCTTTTGGCCTGTTGTTCCCATAATGCTGGTTGAGGAGTACTTGTGTCATGGAGGCAGGTGACAGGAAAAAGGAAACAACGCCATCACTGTTACAATAATCTTTTATCCACTATCCTCTTTCCAGCAAGTGTTTCAGGGCAGCTGTAGTGCATATGGCATTGCTCCTGCTGCTTCAGGAAGGTGTGCTAAAGATATGCCCCCCCCCCCGTCAACCTGCGTTTATCTTCATTTCTTCATTTCTGTTGCTGATAAAGACCTTTACTGCTGGGTATTAGTACTATTTCCATGAATGCTGCAGGTGTGGCTTCCTTCTTTACTCCAATTTCTGATTTTCTGACGTGTGAGTTTTCTCTACTCCATATATAAGAAACAGTGGCTATTCCACTGGTATAGAGACATCCTATCCTTCTCGACTCCCCATAAATAGAGAACAGCCATCTTCTACAACATCTGGAGAATTCAGGTGGGTGACAGCCAGAGCACAGGATTGCTCTGCAGGTATACTTGAGATTATATGTTACTGCCCCCCAAAGTTAAGTCAGCAGTTACCACATCCTGCAAATTACCACATAAAAAGCATAGCCAAAACTGAAGTAATTATCCAATTTTCCCTATTAGGGCATGATGAAAAAAAAAGACTATGGAAATATTTTTTTTTATTAAGAGCAAGGCTTTGATGTGAAGTGCTTGGTTTAGGGCTGTTAGTTGCACAAAACAATTAGTGGCCATTTTTTAAAGCATGAGCTAACTCTCCCCATGTTGTCCATATGTCTCTGCTCATGACATTATAGTTTTATTATACCTGTAGCAATTTCCTCATAGTTATGGAAGACTTCTCTGGTGCTTTTATGGTATTTACCAGACTGATAATTTAGGTGATTAAAGAACTTGTTATTTCATGTTCATAGGCTGCAATGAGATTAATTCAGCAATTTAAAAATGCATGCTAGACTTTATCTAGAAAATGATAAGGTAGCTTTCTGTCACGTGAAACCATGTTCAGTCTGCTGAGTGCTGGCCCTTCCTGCTTGCTTGGTGTGATGTAGGTAAGCAGACAAAACAGTCTCCTGGTGTCTGTAGTGTGTGAACCCAGTTGCTTTTTGAAAAGAACTCAAAGTTTTACAGCTCACAGTCATAATATTATCTCAGCAAAATTGATGTGCTACAAAACTCTCACAAAAGCTATCTCAGTGAGTTGAGCTGTGCATGGATGTTTGCAGTTAAAGGTGAAGCACTAAAGGGCACATGACTTATCACAATACTGAGTCTATGAAACCTGGTATAATCTCAGAAAAAACTTTCCTAGTCTAATATTGACAGAAAGGATGAAAGCACTGTTAGAAGGTACATAGCAGTCATCAGATGAATTTGACAAACAATAGTTTGTCAAACAGAAAAAGACCTGCCAATCCAGAGAAGGAGCCTCGGAACAGAAAGAAAAACTATCTTTCTTACCTTTATTTCCAAAAGCAGTTCATTGTATCTTGAAGTATGACAAAAGCTATGTACAATCTACACACCATGTGCATAGGCACATGGGTCCCAGTGCAGTAGTTATAATCACCACAAATGAATGGTGAGGGATGGGCAAGTGTAATACAAATTCCCTTATCCATGTATATATTTCTGTACCATTAATCTAGGGAAGGAGAGCCCATGCTCCCCCCGATGTAAGATTACAGCTCCCATCAGCAGCTAGTAATATGAGAGCTGCAGTTCCACAATATATGGCGGGCCACAGCTATTCCACTTCTGATTTAGGTCATCTGCATAGGGTATTTTCTGATTATAACATGATAGATTTATGACATTTGTTGCAGTGTTGCACCGTCAGTTAGTGAAAGATATCTGCTAGTGATAGCACATGATTTTCCTTAGCTGCACATCTTCCATTTAGCATGTTTTGTTTTGTAACTGGTTATTGAAATGCAACACATTATTTATTATTATTATTATTATTATTATTATTATTATTATTATTATTATATCTAATTGCTGAGGAAATCATATTGTAGGAAGGAAATGGTCTAACCACAAGGAGTAGGTAGTCATTAACCTTTACTGTCTGGTTATAGTTTGACACTGTGATATAGAAGTTCAGCACATACTAAATATTTATTTCTATGTTGACTAGCAACTGCCCATACAGCTATGCCATGTTATATGCTTCATTATTCTTGATGGTTTGTATATCTCATTGACTGAAATCCTGTTGTGCAACTCCAAGCACATAACAGGAATTGTATCATCAGCAGTGGCAAATTCCTACTGATTAAAGGCTTCCTTTGGTGATTTTGGAGTGGATTCTACCCTGTTGCTTTGTGCATTTGTTGTGTGTACCCCATAAATTACTGAAGGAAGCTTTCGATTCATGGTAATTTGCTGTTGCTATTCCTGCTTCACATGTGGATCTGTGTAACAAGATTTCAGCCATTTGGTGTGCTCCCCAGAGCTTGGAATCGTTACTTTTTTGGACAAAAGCTCATCAAGAGATAATGTGGCTTGGAGATTCTGTCGGTTGTCCTCTAAAAAATTAGATGCCAAGGCCTGCTGCAATAGCTGTCTGAGTCTATTGTTAATAAGGAAGCCTTTCCCTGTTGCAGCACAAAACCTATTGAAATTCACCTAGAGGCCAAACTTGTTCACAGTTCATTTCCTCTTACTTCATTACCTAAGAATCAGGGTGCATATTTTTCTTCACCCATCAGATTTCATTCTCCTTCTCTGGCCTTTTTTTTACTTTTCTCACGGCCTTGGCGCCTCTCAGCCTTTTTTTTTAGTTCCAGTATTTTAACAATCCCTTCTCTTTTCACTTATAGGTGGCAATTCCGAGCTCTTATTAGCTATACTTATGGCTTCAGAAGGATTTAAGCATGCGTAGCAGGATGTTGCCCTGCATTTGTTATCTTATGATGGCTATCGCCAAGGTCCGCAGGCCTATGGCAACAGGAGGTGCCTGCCCTGTGATCCCTGATAAGAGAGGTGTTCGCACACGTGAATGCAGGCAGGCAGATAAGTGACAGTGTGTCAGGTGAATGAAGAAATAAATCACCTATTGAGAACTGCTGAAGCAGAAAAGAAAGGATAAATTGAAGGAGGGAGATTTCCCAATACAATGTTCTTATGGGTTCATACAATGGGAATGGGAGAAACTGACTACAAATTGTCCCAGAAATATGTTGATTTCTAATTGATGCTAAAAGTTGAGATAGGGCAAGATTTTTCAAGTCTTAGCAACAGTTTGAAAGAAAATAGAGCTTTTTAAAAATATGCACACAATGCCCTTCTGTAACACTATGAATAAAGTAACAGCTGTTCAGTTCATTGTTAGGGTTTCCATGGCAAGACGGACAAGAGATGGGGGCAAAATCTGTGCATTCTGCAGGCTGAATGCCAAGAGGAAGGTTTAAATTTGGCTGCTGCTTCTCTGCCAGATGCATGAATGGCATTTATAGTGCTGCTTCTGCTTTGAAAGATGTCCCATGAATTATGAGATGGAAATAAGTGCTCATTTTTCCTCTAACCCCATTGCTTGGAATGAAATGACAGAGATCAATGTTTTTGATGTTTCTGGCTCTATTTCTTTCTTTCAACACACAATATTAAAAATATATAGTACATGACAGATGAGTATTTTCCTTCAATGAGTTGACGGAGCCCCACCAGTATGGAGGCAACAGAGAAGAACATGTACTCACTCCCACAGGAGGCCAGGTTGCTGACTGGGGTGGGGTACAGAGATCACGTATCACCCCTATTAAAGAAGCTCCACTGGATGCCAATCAGCTATCGGGCACAATTCAGAGTGCTGACCTTAACCTATAAAGCACTATGACCTGGATCCTATCCCAACCTCAAAGATCAAATCTCACAGTATGACCTGGCTCAAGTGTTAAGGTCATCAGGAGAGGTCTTTCTCTCCATCCTGCCACCCTCACAGGTATGTCTCGTGGGAAGCCATAAAAGGGCCTTCTCTGTTGCTGCTCCCAGACTCTAGAACTCCCTCCCACTAGAGGCCAGGACTGCCCCGTCTCTGCTGTCTTTCCAGAAACAGGCAAATACAGTAACTTTCTCTTCAGACAAACATTCCCTGAATGATGGACTACCTGTTATGTGTCTTTATATGAATCTATCACACATGATTACACAGACTTTGTGTTTATAACCACTTATAAGTTTGTGTTTATATCTGCCTTCTGTGATTGCTTTGGCACTATGCTCAGGGGCGTGGCGTGGGGAGTGCAAGGGGGCAAGTCACCCCAGGTGCAGCAATTACGGGGCACCAAATCCTAAGGACCTAGAATGCAGCCGTGGACTTGCCCAGGCCCCCAGCCAGGTAATGGCGTTGGTTGATGCGGCAGGTGGGCAGGCAGAGAGCTCAACACTGATCCAGTCCATGGCGTCCAGCAGGGCAGGTGCAGGTCCAGTGGGTGGCCCATGTGGCGAGGGGTGGAGCAGCATACCTGAGTGCATAGCTCCAATCAGGGCTGCCTGCTCCCCCCTCGCCAATCCCAGGCCCAGCACCTCCAGATGGGGTGGGGGTGTTCCCCATCGCCGGGACACCCTATGGAGGTGTGGTGCCAGCTGCCAGTCGCAGGTGGCAGAGCCAATGGTGTGCATGCAGAGGAGGGGCCACACATAGGGCTGAACCAGGACTCCAAAGCGCCGCCCATCACCGAGGAGGCCCCAGTGAGGTGAGGTGCAGAGCTGAGCATGCCCCAGCTGACTCAACCCCATCAGCAGCAGCAGCAGTGGCTACACTCTGCCACGGCCACCACCAGGACTCAGTACCTGCTGTGTGGAAACCTCCCCTTATGATTCACACCTTGTGGGGTGTGTGCAAAAACTGAATTTTGCCCCGGGCTCTGGAAGCCCTAGCTACGCCTCTGACTATGCTTTCAATCTTAGTCTCCATTACCCCATAACTTTTGGATGGTCTACCGTGCATGATTACATGGAATTTCTACTCTCTCTGTAACTGCTCATGTTCTCTTGTAGCTTTAATGTTGTCTTTTAATTCTGTAAGATGTCCCTCAATTCCCTGTTCTCAATACTTGAACATGTCATAATTGTACTGGATGGTATATTATCCCTCATTCTGTAAGCCACCTTGGGTCCTTTTTTCAAAGAAAAAGACACGGTAAAAATACTCTAAAATAAATAAATAATGTAAATAAATATTTGCTTTCCTTCAACAAGCAGATGAATATCTTTCTCTTCAGACAGCCTCCCTTTCAGAAAGTGGTTATCTGAGAGGGTTTTTTTTCATGGAGTGTTGTTCTTACCGCTTTGAACAAGGTTTTGGTGTTGATTTTGTTTACCAGTTTTAACCTTGCTGCGTGCGAAATGAGTGCAAAAGTAAAGATGTCATAGAAAAGAAAGGAAAGAATGAGCAAATCTAAATGCATTTTGGACAAATATTAAAATGGAGTTTTCAAGAGAGTTCTGCTTCTGCTTAAAAGAGTATGTTAAATTCTTGGAAAGGTTGATTTCGAGTCTCAAGGATTAAAATTGATGGATTTTTTAATCTTTCAGATAGAAATTCAGGTTCAAAACAGATTAATTGAGAAAGTATTTAGGCTCTAATCCTATACCAATCATATAGTACTGATCATATAGATAACTTTATGTTTTCTGTAGCAAGCAATATGGATCAAAATCCACTTCTTCAGACAAAAAGCAGATTTTGATGTATTGAAATTTCACACTGAAATGAATCTGTTTTTAAAGGGTCACAATATATTGTAGTTTTATTTGTTGCTCTGTTTCTCTCGCTGCTTTTTTCACTTTAATTTTGAAAACAGAAGGGACCTATTCTTCTTTATAAGATTTGCATGACATACCTTTGTTATTTATAAAATGCTTCTCCGCTGCAGGTGGGAGAAGAGACCAGTTCCTCCCCAGCAAGGGACATGTATTGACTGAAATCCTGCTGTTTAGAGTAGTAAATCACAACCAGAGAAGTCCATTTTTGGGGAACTGAATTAATTTGTGGCCCAACAGTAAAACTTTTATATGTGATTTTAATACAATTTGTTAGAACCTGTGGTGTTGTATCCAGTCACTGAATAAAAATAACAGAAAACGCTAAGGACAACTGGTTATAAATATAGACATATCCCTATTCAAGTGAGCAACCATTATTTTTTTTTTAACTCTAACAAAATTAGACTCAGACTACACATACTCCTAAAGCATTAATGGATGAGTAAGACAAGGATGTATTATGTTGCCATTCTTGTTTCTCCTCTCTATAAACTTCATTATGTGTCGAGCAACGGATTCCTTGGGCAAGGGCAAAAGCTCACCTAACAGAATTAGATTTTGCAGATGACATTGCAATGCTTGGTGAAAGAAGAATGCACTTTCAAAAAATGACCATCAACCTAGATAGCGAAGCCAGAAAGATTGGCCTATGTAAGACCAAGCTTATGGGGACAGGATAGCGTGCCTATAGATGCCCATGGCCCACCTATAAAGCAAATCTAACACCTCATCTTAGCAGCATTATTGATGGTGACACAGACAAGGAGATCAATTTCTGAACTGGAATGGCATCAGCTGTATTTCACCACACAAAGATAAAACTCTTCAAGAGTATCATTATACCTACTGCAATATACTATACACCTGTGAAACATGGAAATGCTAAAAAATGACTAAATGTTTAACTATTTCCCAAAAATGTTGTGTTAGAAAATCCTTTATGTCTCATATCTCGAATGAAGCAACACTACAAAGATCAGATTCAAAACATCTATCTACAATTGTGAACAAATATTGATCGCAATTTGTCAGCCACATTCTACACATGCCCCACAATGAGCATCTAAAAACTGCACTACAGTAGAGGAAAGAGGCCTGGCCTAGAAAAAGTTGGTGTCAAACACTCAGTGAAGATCTAAAAACTATCAGTGTTTCTTGAGATGATGCCAAAGATGTTCAGAACAAACAGGTTCATTGGAGAACACTTGCTGCCCGTTATGATCTGCACAGGACCTAATGACAATGATGATGAAAAAGGATATTAAGTGCTGCTTTTTCCATTAACTTTTAGAAGCATGTTTCATTTGAGGAGAATGCTGGAGCGTTTAAGTTCTAAACCTAATATTGCTTGCTGAGGACTGACTGAGCATTATCTTCTTGAGCAATTGTTCAGCAACTTGTTGGTAAGGAGAGACTTTCATAATTCACCCCTTGGTTTCTACTGTGGTTTGGCCATCCAGCCCATGTTCTGTTAGTAGCAAAGGCTAGGGCTGGAGGCAATTGTTAGCTTTTTAATCTCACAATGCATGATTTCTTATACACAGGAAGGACTTCTGTTTGAAGACAAGCCAATGTGGGGGACTCAGCAGATGTTATTGCAGTCGCTTGCAAACACAACCCGCTTTGAACAAGTTTCCCACTTCAATTAATAGTAATTTATTCTTATCCCAAAATGCAAAAAGATGCTTTATTTCCACTTGAAATAAGATATATGCTGAATGCAAACTACTGTACACAGACCAAACATTATTTCAAATCTGAATATCAGTGAACGTGAGCTATGGGGATTGAAAAGCATAAAAGAAATAAAAGATGAAACACTACATCAGATTGTTCACATTTGTTGTAATTGTTGTTGTTGTTCAGTCATTCAGTGGTGTCCGACTCTTCGTGACTCCATGGACCAGAGCTCGCTGGGCCTTCCTGTCCTCCATTGCCTCCCGGAGTTTGGTCAAATCATTCATTCATTCATTCAAGAAAACTTTAATGGCATAAAATAGATTAAAAACAAAAATGTCAAACTGTGGAACAAAAGACTAAAAGATAGATAAACGAAGAGATGAAAGAGGTCAGATCAGTGGCTGTCCTTGGTCCTGGTCTTATTATTGGTATATAATACAGTGGCCAAGTATTCAGCCACTGAGACTGTTAATTCAGAAGATTTGTCCTCAAGTAGTTGCTGGGTTATGCTCTCTGGGGATCCAGAAAGGTTAGAAATGTATATGGTCCAGAAACCAAAGGTGGAGTTTGTGATGAGTGGGGCAGGAAAGAAGAATATGGGAGGTTGAATCGGGTTCCAGTAGACAATGTTTGCATAGTCCTTTCTCCAATGGTATATTATGATATCTTCCTTAGAGAACGGCTGAAGGAAGGATGTTCAATCTGGTGAGCATGAAAAGCCTGGCACTGGCAAGGATTAATAAGGTGTTCCATATAGTTCGCTCCTAGTCCTGGAGTTGGCATCAGACCATAAAAGTGAGGGGAATAGGTTGAGTTGAGCCCTGCTGCAATGGACTGGCTCTCAATATCCCAAATTCTTCGGTGCACAATTTTAAAGATTTGGGATTCTTCACAATTGGTTAAAGAGTCTAAATTAATTCCAGTGTGGTCAATTTTAAGCTTGATATGTTGATATCATCTGGAAACGTAGGAGTCCCTTAATAAATCATATAGTAGGGAGTAGAGATGGGCACGACTTGAAAAAAAAAATATTCGAGTTGTCGTTAGTCGGGCCAGTCCCATTTCGGGTCGTTTCCGGTTTTCGCGGAAATTCGCAAAAATTAGTCGGTTCGTTTTTTTGTTTTTTCGTTGTCGTTAGTACTGTTTTTTTGGGGGGGAGCGGGCTCCTGGAGGCACCTCTGTGGGGTGGGTGCCTCCTCTGGCCCGCTATAAAGGGAAAGTGGGCTTCTGGAGGCACCCGTGGGTGCCTCCTGCCACTAGGAAGGGGAAGCAGGCTCCAAGAGAGACCCCTCTACATGGGGGTCTCCCCTCCTCACCTGCTGCTGCTGCAAAATGCTATGCAATAGCCATATGGATATTGCATAACATAAGGTGCAGACAGTGAGACCAGTGTGAGAGTGATAGCGTCATGCCCGCCCTTCACAAGGCTCTGGCACCACCATGTCTCACACAGAAGGGAATTGTACTTGCTGCGTGTAGTGCAATGCAAGCAAGTAAATCTGGCTTTAAGGTGGCTTAGTGCAAGAGCTAGGGTTAGGCTAGTGACGGGTAAGGTTACGGTGGGCTAGTGGGTTGCACCTCTGGGTGCCTCTCTGACCCACTAAGAAGACAGTCTGTGACGTATGGGTACGGAGTCAAGGGTTAGGGTTAGGGCTAGGGCAGGTTTTAGGGGGCTTTTTGGCACATCCCAGAAGTCTCCATGGCCAAGTGGCCATGCGACTGGTGGGATGGCTCCAAAAATTTGCATGGTTGTCCACTCCCACATGGCTGGCCACTCGGCCAGCCCATCATTGCGCAGGTGTAAATAAAATAAAATAAAATAAAATCAATGGAGGACAGAGGAGGAGAGAGGAGAGACATTTTGTTGCAAGAAAAAACCCACTGCTACTGTGAAAAATCTGGCAGTTTATAAATTTTCGCGTGTTTCTGTTGTGCTTGTGTGTTTTTTGGACCACGATTTCAAAAACAATATTGCGTTTGCCGCCCCATTTTGGATCCCCCGCCCGCACCGCATGGCATGGCGATGGCGACTCGCGAGTCCGGCTGCCCAGGACGGGGGGGAGGCGGGACCCCCCCCTCCAGAAACCACCCCTCCGGTAGGTGCCCTGCGCCCTTAGTCAAGCAGGCATTTTTCCGCCTGCTTTTTTTGGCCCGGGAATGGGTGGGGGGAGAGTTTAAAAGTTTTTTCCTGTGCCGTCCGTGCCGCTTGCTTGCGCTTTAATTGCGGCGGCCGGCGGCGAGACTGGGCTTTTTGCTGGCTGCGAGCCTGCGGCGAGTCCCACCAGAGCAGCCCAGGACGGGGGATGAGGGGGGAGGCCGGGGACCTCCAGAAACAACCCCTCTGGTAGGTGCCCTGAGGCACGGCAGGCATTTTCCCGCCTGCTTTTTGGCCGGGAACCGGGTTTTTTTAACTTTTAAAAACTTTTTTTTCTGTGCCGCGTGTGGCATCGCGCGATCTCGCGATGCAAGGAACGAGCACGACAAATCAGACCAAAATTGTTCGTTCGTCGGTTCGAGCTCGAAGTCTGGGGGAGTAATTCCCGTTACCGTTTCCGTAGAGTAACGGAACCGAGTAACGGAAACGGAAACGGAAATACCGCTAAGTCGTGCCCATCTCTAGTAGGGAGTTGGAGTCAGCATGGAAATGGAGGTGCAACCAGTACTTAATAGTTACTGTCCAAGCAGTAGTTAATGGCAGATGGAGGCCGAGTTCATTGACGATTGTGTAAAGGTTAATTATGTTTGGGACACCCAGGAAGGAATATAGCTGCAGTCCAATCTATTTCTAGGTCGGCAGCTGCAATCCAAATTGGAATCCCATATAGAAGCTGCTTTAAAATCTTTGTCTGGAAGATCTGGAGAGCAGCTGGTACATATTGGTTCCCACTGTGAAAGTGAAACTGAGAAACGGCAAGGAGATGGTTCTTAGTGACTGTTATAGCTGCCTTCTGATGGTGGGACCAATTGAGTTGATTGTGACAAAGGAGGCCTTAGTATCTGAAGGATCTTACTTGTTCAACAGATTTCCCATCAACTTTCCATAAATTAGGTTTCCAAGTTTTGGAGAACATCAAAATTTTGGATTTCTTGGTGTTGATGGTCAAGTTCTTCTTGGAGCAGAACTCAGAGAAAGCAGACAAGAGGTGCAGGAAACCCAGCTTGGTGATAGAAAGGAGAACAGTGCCATCAGGTAGAGTAACAGAAGGACAGGGAGTTGATTCATATGTGGAGCATGGCCGGCAACTTTGGCTAAGTAATCTGGTAAATCAGACATGAAAAGATTGAAGAGGGCAGGTGCAAGGAGGCAACCCTGTTTCACCCCTTCGGTGACTGGGATCTTTGGAGTTAGAAGTCCTTCATGATTTAAATGAATTTGGCAGCTATTTGCCGAGTGGAGCTGATGAATCAAAAAAAGCAGGTGGGAGTCAATTCCCATGCTGCCAAGTTTGGCCCACAAGATAGATCTGTTGATGGAATCAAAAGCTCCTCACAGGTCTGTAAATGCTGCATACAGTTTGCCTTTGAGATGCTGGGAGTATTTCTCTGCCAAGAAGAATAGAGTGAGAGCGTGGTCAAGTATAAAGTGCCCAGCATGGAAGCCAACCTGTTCTTTGCCTGGGAAGTTGGAATTGGACATCCAGTCAAACAGATGGTGCAAAAGATGGAGTACAATTTATTTATTTATTTATTTATTATTTATTATTGAATTTATACCCCGCCCATCTTCCCAAGGGAACTCTGGGCGGCTTACAATCTGAGCAATTCAGTAACAAACAATATTAGACACAGCTGAGTGGTTCAGCAGCAAACAATATTACAAACACTCAAAAAACAGACAATAGATAAAACCATATGGCACCCTTATAAAACAAATCTCATTTAGAGGCATCAGGCCGTGGAGAGAGCCTTCATCAGATGGTGGGGGGAACTATTAGACCAGGTCACCAAAGGCCTCGCGGAATAAGATAGTCTTCACCGCTCTGCGAAAGGCCAGCAGGGACTCTGCAGAGCGCACTTCGCTGGGGAGGCTGTTCGACAATGAGGGGGCAGCCACCGAGAAAGCCCGATTACGGGTGGAACTTGGTCTGGCTTCTTGGGGGGTGGCAGCCTGAAGCGAGTGTGCTCGTGACTGCCAAACTGGTCGGGCTGATGTTGATCGCTGGGCGATCCGCTCTGCCAGGTAGTCCGGGCCCAAGCCATGGAGGGTTTTATAAACTAAAACCAAGACCTTGAATCTGATCCGGGACACAACGGGCAACCAATGCAGCTGGGTCAGGACTGGGGTAATGCGGTCAAAGCGACGCGCACCCACCACCAGTCTGGCTGCCGCGTTTTGAACCCGCTGCAATCGCCGGAGGAGAGTCAAGGCAACCCCATGTAGAGGGCGTTGCAATAGTCCAACTTCGAGATCACCAGTGCCTGAACAACTTCCCAATTACTGAGAGTAGACTTAATTAGTTACTGGGTTGCCTTTTTCAAAAACCGGAATAATTATTGAGGTTAACCAAGGGTCTGGAAGTATCCCAAATGTATCAACAAAATTTATCAAATTTTGTTATTTGTTGTTCATTTTGTTAGGTAAATGAATAACCTTCGTGTGTGGAGGTGGGACCGGGGTTCTCTCGAAAGGGGTGTTCTCTGCAGGTGGCGATGCCAACCCTGCTGTCTCTCAACACGGAACTGTGTTGAGAGAGAGCCCTGTTCCCACCTCCATGTGTGGAGGCGGGACCGGGACTCTCTACAGGGATCTTCCCTGCAGTGAATGACAGTGCACCTGGCACTGTCATCCACCATGTGGAGAAGAGACCCCATTCCCACCTCTGCATGCGGAGGTGAGAACAGGGTAAATGAAAATGAAACCAAACAAACAACGAAACAATTTTTTAATTTTTTTTTCAAAGAAACGAAACAAAATGAGATGGGCCACAAAACGAAACAAAACACCATTTTTGCATTTCATGCCCATCTCTAGTAAAAAGACAAGGTAGTGGTTCAGCCCACCATAGCGGGTTGGCTATTATGAGGTCAGCAGGGATACCGCCTGGGCCAGGTGCCTTACCAGTTTTCATCGTAGCTATAAGTTCAAGAATTTCTTCTTTAGAAACTGGAGGACAGGCAGATTCCTCAGGAGGAATTTGTGGATTGGTGGGGAGGTCTGGGAATATTGAATCTGAAAATAAGTTTGAATAATATACAGTCCAATCAGAAGCAGAGATTGGCAAAGTAATAACTGCATTAGAAAGGTAGTTTTCTCATGAAACCAGAGCCCAGAACTCTCGCGAGATGCATGTAGTAGTCTAGACCAGCTGTTAATGCATGAGTATGTCTTTTCTCTACCAATAAAATTTGGCATTCCTTCTTGGCTTTGAGGTAGAAGGCTATTAACTCAGTAGAATAGTGGACATGTAATTGTTGCTTTTGCTGACTGTATAGAGCTCCTCCATCGTTGGCTGCAGAGAACATAATCAATCTGATTCCAGTATTGTCCATCTGGTGATGTCCATGTGTAGAGTCACCTTTTGTGTTGCTGGAAAAGAGTATTTGCAATGACCAGCTTGTTCTCTTGACAAAACTCTATTAGCCTTTGCCCTGCTTCGTTTGGAACTCCAAGGCCAAAATTGCTAGTTATTCCTTTGATCACTTGACACTTTCGTGTCAGTTCTAGGAGTTGTAAGTCTTCATCAAATTGGTCAATCTCAGACTCTTTAGCACTGGTGGTTGGTGCATAAGCTTAGATTACTGTGATGTTGAAAGGATTGTCTTGGAATTGTATTGAAATCATTTTATCATTTTTGAGGTTGTATTCCAGCACAGCTTTTCCCACTCTTTTTTTGACTATGAGGGCTATTCCATTTCTTCTATGGGGTTCTTGCCCACAGCAGTAGATGGGATCATCATCTGAACTGAATTCACCCATTCCTGTCCATTTATATTCGCTGATGCCCAGGATGTCAATGTTTATTCTTGTCACTAGAGATGGGCACGAACCAAAAAAATGGCAATTCATTTTGGTTCGTTTCATTTTACGGTTTGTTTTGCTTCACTTAGTTTTTAACAAATTTTCTTTGAAGAATTCGTTTCATTGGTTCATTGATTCGTTATTTGTTTTTCCCGCTTTGCGCTATTTAATCCATTTGACAGCACACATGCAGGAAAAAACATTCAAAAAACCCCACAGACGTTGGCAACAACTCACATACTGGACTGGCAACATGTTCATCCACATCATCATCACCACCTTCAATTATCGTTACCGGGCGGCGGCAGCAGCAGCAGCAGCGGTGGGGCGATCCTGGCCCATGTGGCAGGGGCTTTTTGAGGCGCTGGCTCTTTTTTTAAAGCACCAATTGCACTTCTTTTTTTTTTTTTAGGGTGCCAACCCGGCCACCACTGGGGCTGGGTTGGCACTCCTCTTTTTTAATTTTTTAATTTTAATTTTATTTTACTTTACTTCTGATCACATGGCCCATGCTACAGCTATAGCACAGGCCGGTCACCTTTTTTTTCTTTTGCTGGCTGTTTCTTTTACCGGGCCCGTGTGCCAGATTGGGTGTCCCCCCCCCAAGCACCACCCCTGGGGCCGGGTTGGTGCTGGTTTTATTTTTTTATATTTTTTTCTTTATTTTAGGGTGCCAACCTGGCCATCCCAGGGCCAGGTCAGCACTCCTTTTTTATTTTTTAAATTTATTTTTATTTTATTTTATTTTATATTAATTTTACTGCCAACCATGTGACCCGCTTTTTTTTCTGGTTGGCCCTCCTTGCAGCCAGGGAGACTGGACCTCCAGGACCACCACCAGGTAAGAGACATCTATGGCTACAATTAATGAAATGAACAGAAAAGAACCAATTTTTTTCATTTCATTTCATTTTGTTGTAAATCCAGTCTGGGATCCATTATTCATTTCGTTAGGTAACTAAATGAATAACGAATAACTCTCTACTTGCCACTTCATGCTTGACCATATCCAGCTTACACTGGTTCATAGATCTCTCATTCCAGGTTCCTATGCTGAATATTTCTTTGCAGCATTGGCCTTTCATTTCTCTTCCAGGAACGTCTGCAGCTGTGTGTCCTTTTGGCTTTAGCCCAGCCACTTCATTAGCTCTGGAGCTACTTGTACTTGTCCTCCACTCTTCCTCAGTAGCATGTTGGACACCTTCAAACCTGAGGGGCTCATCTTCCAGCGTCATATCTTTTAGCCTTTTGTTTCTTTTCCAAGGTTATTTCTAGGGTTTATTCCTCTCTTCCTCCTTTGACTCCAAGTCCAGAATTATCAAAGAATTTCCCAGGCAGAATGATGGGAATTCCAGCCCCACCAATCTACACCTATGGACAGTTACAATTTGTTCACTTGCCATAGCTCTGGACATACTTCCTCTTCTTAATAAAAAGAGTCAATGCACTTCCTGGAAATACTGTAGTAGTTTTCTGGGAGGTGCCCTCTATAAAAGTTCAAGGGTAGTGAGATTATCACTCACAGGAAGCATTGCAGCAGTTTCAGTTTTTGAAAATGATATATTGGATAAATAAATATGTCCCTTAGTAGTCTTGACTCTTCCACCATTGAGCTTCAGTAGATGACTCCTGGTTTCAATATTATGGAAGAAAAAGAAATGTTTAGCCACCCAGAGTAGCCTTTTGGCTAGATGGGCAGGATAGAAATGTAAGAAATAAGTAAATAAAAAGTTTCTCCCTTTCTTTTTTCACATCCTACATCACATTTAATTATTTCCACAGTTGAGAAAAAAATGTCCATGGGTTTGTGGTTAAAACTGCAGAAAATAAACAGTAATTGAGCATTAAACATCATAGGATAAAACAACACAACAAGGGAAATTTAAATTCACTTGCATTCAGTTCCTGTGAAATCAGACTGGGGAATCCAGGTCTGTTCAATTTAACTGGTCATATAGGGAGGCTGGGTAGAATTCCTGTTATTTCATCTCTATTGAAGCACCAATAGATGGCACAGTTCAAAGGAACTGCCTTTAGGTGGCTTTTCTTCCTGCATTATGCAATTTCCTCATCTTATCTTAAAAAGAAAAAGAAAAAAAACCCTCTAAACTGCTAATAACGAAAAGTTCCATTAAGCTGTTGTTGTTTTCTAAAGTGCAGTTCCTGGACTCCTGCTCACACAGGAGAAGCCATTAAAAACAAAGAACAGTTTTGAGAAAGAGGCTTTGATGAAGAAAGTGTGGGTTGGTGCTGCTTTGCGTGTATATGCATAGATTATTTATTTATTTATTTATTTATTTATTTATTTAATATACTGCCCGTCTAGCTGCCGTGGCCACTCTGGGTGGTTCACAAGAAAATAAAACACAAATAAAACCAATATAGTCAAAGGAAGAACTAATCTGTTCATTTCCACAGATACAACAGTATTTACATTACACTTCCCGGGACAAATAATGGGTGTTGCTTATGGAGAAGGGTTTGTCAAAAGGTCTTCTTTTTCTTAGTATTTATCCCTGCTTTATAACTCCACTTCTTATTATATGCAGGAGTGGATAAAAGGGAAGAGGGGGGAGAGAGAGAGAGAGAGAGAGAGAGAGAGAGAGCACTCAGCCTCAAGCCATATGTCCACATTAATAACCACAAAAGTATAGGGCAGCTCAAATGTTTTAAGATGCAGGTGGAGTGGCAAAAGACTCAAAATGGAGAAATGAAACATCTGGCTTTGATACTCCATGACAGCCTTTTTATTATTATTATTATTATCATGAATGTATATATTTTCTTTCATTTTGGCAGACTGACAGCTTTAATATTTCTGTTCTGCTGTAGGTTTCTTTAAAATGATGCAACATTCTGAGGGTGGGGTGGAGGGGAATTTACTACTCTTAAAAACTAAGGCAGTTCCAGACATTCAAACTCTGCCTGCCTCCTCGTTGGAGCGTAGCCCATTCCCAGGCTAAGCATCAGTGAATGTTGCAGGGGAGCTGTACCTCCCTGGACCATGTGTAAGATAAGAAGGCCCACCTTTCAGTGGACTGGACTTGACAGCAAGAGAAACCAGAGAGGCTGCTGGCTCTCCGTCTTGTGTGGCTGTAAGTGAACATAGCATTTCCTGTTCTTGCTACAGCTCCAAGAGCAGTAATAGTCATAGCCGTGACTGGCAGAGAATAGGAAAGCAATGCAACCTAATAAAACACTGACCCAGCCCTATTTTAAAAAATCATAAAGCTACAGTTAAATTTGATGCAGTTAATCTCAAGCCACTCTACAGATGTTATCGTTTGAGTCTACTTTATTAAGTGAAAACTACAGTAAAGCTGTCATGACCTGCACAGAACACGCGATTCAAAATCTTGCAACTGTAATGAGATGGTGCTAAAACATGCTAAAGTGCAGTTTTATCCTACTACATGCCTATATTGGTTATGCACAAGACTGGTCTAATGGCAGGGGAAAATCAAGAAGGATTTACTTGACTTTACTATGAATATTACTTAGCATGAAGTTTAGTATGTTGGCTAAAAGCATAGACTTGAATTCTGGTAATTCCAACTACAATAGTCTCTAGCAATAAATGGGATTTATATAAGTATTGACTTAGTATTCAGCAATTAGTTCAATGGGGCTATTCTTGTTAGAACTAGCAACTGGATTTAGGTTATAGGTTATTGAGTTTCCACAGTACTGTGGGAAATGTATCCACACATTGCTGGTTGCTAACATTTCTATCATGTAGCGTACTCGCTATGCCAGATGTGGCTGATGGAAATTAAACAATAACATCTGGAGGCTTCAATTTGCCCTACAGTTTAGTTGTCATTCATTCGGAAGTTAAAAACCTGTCTAGACTTCTACTTCAGAGTGTGGGTGGAAGCTCACATAGTAAAATGCTTTTTAACACAAGTCCTGCACTCTACTGCCAGATTAGTGTAAAAGCCTTCTCCTCAACATGATGTTTTTAAATGTCTCCACATGACGTCGGACACAGTCTATGCAAAGTTTTAGCACTAGACACACAACATAGAAGTACTTGCCTTTTGCTCATCCCCCCCACCTCACAAGATTTGATGCCATGGTTATATCTAAATAAATGATTAAACAAAGGCTCGGGTTGCATGTCATGCAAAAGATCTAGTGTAGTTAAAAAGAAAAGAAAAGAAAAATATTAAATCCTTATGGATGGGACAGGACTATTATATATTATGTAGTCATCAATTCAAGACTACACGTAATGCTATATTCCTATGATAATTTACACTTAGACTTAATAACTGTTCCTTTTATTTTGCTGCCTTCTTCCTGGCCAGTTTTGAAGTTTTGAAGTCTTGCTACTCTCTGTTGTTTTATCTCTTGTTGGATTGTGAACCACCTGGAATTGCCTTTTAGGGAAGATGAGAGGTCAATAAATGCATTAATTAATTAATTAATTAATTCATGGGCAATTCAACAAATTATAATGTGTAGCCTGCATACTGTAATTAAACTGTAAACCACCCAGAGACCTCTTTGAGGTGGTATGGTACGGTATATAAGCAGAACACTTTCCTTTCCTTTCCTTCATAATGCTTATATGTTCTAACAGTCTTGCTCTCACTAGAGCAGTGTTGGCAAACCTATGGCAGAGGTGCCAAAGGTGGCACTCGGAGCCCTTTCTGTGGGCACCCAACATCGCCCCTTCAGAGCCACCTGTATTCAAGTTAAATTGCTGTATTGCCACTTTGTGAAAATTTAGTGGGTTTTGAATCACAGTTTGGGCACTTGGTCTCTAAAAGGTTCGCCATCACTGCACTAGAGCATCATGGGTGTTGTGGCAACCAATTTCCCTTTTAACATATCTAATAGTTTAGAGACTCAACTCACAATCTCACTACTACTAAAATCATCATATAATCAGTTTTTTCTTCAAACTGCTCATCAACTTAATATATTTGTATTTTCTAGAACTAGAATGCTCAGAAGTATTTTTGAAATCCTTGGGTGGGGGGTGTTGTACCAGGAAGCATAGTGGGAAACTGAATTCTTCACCACCACTGTAACCAAATCACTGAGCTGCCAAGCTTTCGGAAGGAAGAACAAGTAAGGAAAGAGGAAGGCTGTCAGGGTTTTTTAAAGCACAAATACTGTATTTGTTTGCTTGTCTAAGTATATCCCAATATTTTGTGACAGAAAAAGCACGGTTGGCTTACCTGTGATAAAGATTGCACAAATACATAGAGCAATATAAAGCAGTCAGTATAGTTCACGGTGTCAACTGTTAAAATCAAAACTTTAAGAACAGGATACCTTATCTAGGTAGCGCAGTGAGCATGGAGGAGACAATTAATTTAAAGAGGTTTCTTCCATGTAATAAGTAAAATGTGCCTTATACGGTCAAGCTATATCCAACTGATAGTGACCCTAATAATGTTTTCATTGTATTTGAAATATTTAAAGAATGTCTGTGAAGATTCTCAGATATCCAGGTGAGTTTATCTGGAAGTTGAGTCATGGCTACTGGACTTCTTTTGAGAGATAGAAACGTTTTGCTGTTCATCCAAACCGATGAAGCTGTTTGGATGAACAGCGAAACGTTTCTATCTCTCAAAAGAAGTCCAGTAGCCATGACTTGACTTCCAGATATTTAAAGAATGGTTTTACCATCATCCCCAATCCCAGTGAGTTTCCATGGCTGAGCAGGTATTTATACCTGGTTCTTCCCAGTCCCTAGTTTGTCATTCTCTCCACTACAGCGCACAGAGGAGGCAACTATATTGGCCAATACAAAGTCCAACAAAACTAATAGGAATGTATTCTCCTTATCCACTTCACATCTGTGGACATATGCAAAGGTAACCAAAGCTTCCTTACAATCTCAAAAACAGGCTTAAAGCCAAACTGAAATTGGTCTGGATCTATCCAATAATTCTGGGGACTGAAATACAATTGCCTGCTTGAAAATCCCCCTCTCCCCAAGGATAGCAGATTTCAGACCACTTGGCAGTTGTCCAACACAATGTGGTCCACAGCGGCTTTTCTGACAAGGGTTGCATAGGGATCATCTTTAGTTTGAATAAAATACACCTTTGTCTAAAGAGGCATTCATCATTCTCCTTAACAACTCCGTTAAATCATCCCTGGCTACTTCAGTCAGTCAGGACGGGCAAGGATTAGTTTAGCTTGTGTTGGGTTAGGGTTGCATTAGCTTGTGCATGCTGTACAAAATGAAAAATATCCATCACAATCAGATGAGTGGTTGCCAAAGGTACATCCCTGTGATCTGCTATAATCATGATATCTGAGGGTTGGTGCTCTTTATAAGGTCATTGGATCGGTGTGTTTATGAACAAATGCTGTTTCCTTTGTCTCATTCACAATAGCAATATTTATAGGTAATTATATAGAACATAATGCATTTGACAAGGACCAAATTATGCTTTTTAGGGAACTACTTAGACATTTCCACAATGCCAATCTGCTGTGAATAACTGCAACAGAAATAATATTTTTGTCTTCTCCAGATTTTGCTGTATGAGTCCTGTCTCCAAGTCAGGCAAAATGAAATGGATAATCTCTATTCCTTTAGAATCACACATATTGGTTCAAGCTGTTTTTTACTACAAGCCAGAATCATGGAAGCCATTTCATAATGACGGCTTGAAGATTATGAGAGGGATAAAATACCAGGAACTGCTTTCAGGAATAAAAACTACTGTACAAAAGGAGATGTTAAGAAGGGGAAGCATTTCTCCAAACTATTTCATATGTTTGCAGGGAGATGACATTCTGAGTTTCTATTTTGTTTTTTGTCACAGCTTTGTTTGTGTCAACCAGGGTTACTGCAGAAATTTTTGTAATGCTGCTGGCATCTATGATGCTGAGATATTATTTTGTACATATAGATGAAACTACAAGTTACCATATATTTTCATCTTATTACAGGGCATCTTTGTATATACATCTGGATATATAGCTCTCAAAGAAGTGAAAAATATCTGTCACATTCCAGAAATGATATCAGACTTCATGAAAAGACATTACTTTTGTCCACTGGCCATTCATTTTCTCTTAGTACATTTCTCTCTTTGCTCATGTGCCTAGCTTGAGACTTTCCTCTATTAAGGAAAACAGGAAGAAATGTTAAAATCTCAGAATTGCCATACCTATAAAATATTACTAGGATGATTTATGGTGCTATTGTTGTTAACATAGGTTTAAATAGGATCATTTATTGGAGCAACACATCTGTGGAAGTTCAAGGACACAATTGGCAAGAGTTTTAAGTTCACATTACCATACTTAATGCACTTTTTATACTTCTCGAAGACCTCAAAATAAAAATTGGTATGGATGCAGAGGAGTCAACTAGATTGTATTAGGTATGGAGGATTTCATCGGTATTTCAGCTCTCTGGCCAAACATTCTCCTTCTTGGACTGGGTTTTTTCCCTTAAGGAAGTACAAAGCAGTAGGAGAGCAACTATTATATTTATAAATAGGATGACAGAGAAGAGAGAAGGAGTGCATGCAGACATAAGCATACAATGCTTACCCCAAACTAAACAACAGGAGTCAACAGTGGTATCCAAACCACTTGTACCAACAAATCTGATAATCAAAACCAAAGTCAAACTTTTCCCCATCTTACTCTTTCTATATTATCTAGTCAGACAGTTGAGTGTATCGAGGTGTGTTCACTGATTGATATCCTCAAAAATACAATCATGGTACTCTGCTAGACTGATCACTCCTGCTTATAAAGGCATATCATAGTTATTCAGACAGCTGCTTGTATAATAAAGTAATATCACAGGACCCTTGCATTGCTTGGGAAGAAGGATGAATTAGAAGTACCAAGGAGAACTGGGTAGCATAATCTTGTAAGGTCATGTCAAAAGAGGGGAGGTGGATGGAGGTCTTTGAAGAGGCAAGCAGTATTGTGTCTGGTCAGCAGATGGAGCAGAGGTACCACTTCCAGATCTTGTCTGAAGAGACTGGTGTTGGTTTTCAAGAGAATAACTTTCAAAGTATTTTCAAATTGCCCAATAAAATTAAAATGGCTGTTCCATTTAGACTTCTGTTAGAGATGCCAGTTCCCCTTCCCATAGCAGGAGCCTGTTTACTTTAAGAGTTCTATAACATGGAAAACCCAAGCAAATCCACCTCCGTTGCTTCCACGCACCAGCCTCTGTGTTTCACTTTTGCTCAAGTTTGCGTTGTAGAAGACACGGGCAAATCAGTTTTAAATGTTTCAAGAAAGATAAAAGAAGCCCAGAAGGATGGGTAGATTTTTCATGTTAAGGGAACCATTTTTAAGATTGTTTGGTACAATGAGACAGACAGCACGGAAAGCAGTTTTGGATTGATAGCCTTTTTTATATCCAAGCAGGGCCTTTTGTCAACATTGTGGTAGAGGATAAAAATTATGAAAATTTCAAAAATGAACAGAGCAAAATCAGGGTGCACTAGTTTTACTGGGGAAACCATAATACCCCATAGAAGTAATACCTCATAGCACAGCAAGAGACAATTGGGGTTGTTGTAAAAAATGCCCTCCTAGCTTCAGTAAAGAACTCCTACCTAAAGGTTAACATGATCCTTCTGTACAAATATGTGAGGACCTTCTAGGCATTATTGACAGCTGATAAGAGTGAGAATGGTCCTTCTGCTGGTTCTCTTCCTACAGCTTGCCCAAATCTCATAAAATCAATGACTTTTGATGATTCCAACAAGGGTAGTCTAGAAGATCATCTGTTGCAATATAGACCAGAAGCTTCTGTTTCATTACAGCCACCTCTTGCATGGTTCTTCCCATGGTGCTGATGAGAAAACTGTATCAGAAATTTTGAACAGTCTTTTTCTTTGTTCAAGCCAATCCCTTAAGGGAGTAGATTCTTCAGTACTTCAGATATTGAGGATCTCCTCTATTATACCTCTCATCACTGGCCAGGCTGCCTGTGCTTGATCAGAAATGGACTTTAGCAGCCTTTGGATAGCTAACCCCAGGCATGGAACTATCACTTATGTTGCTTGCAGCTTAATAAAACATGAACTAAGCATATTGGAGCAGAGCAGAAACATCTGCCCCCCAAAAATCTCTCCTCTCCCACTCTGCAGAGGTCCCAAGGCTCCTGCTAGATCCATTTCATTGTGAAGAAGACATGGGAGGCTGTGAAGCAGATGGCAGTTGTTAATTCTTTTTCAGTTTAACAAATATAAAAACAAGGCATACATACCTAAACACTCACTAACACAAAACAACATAAAACTAAGGATACAAAATGTCTGTGAAGATTCTCAGTCATCCAGGTGAGTTTATTTGGAAGTTGGGTCATGGCAACTGGACTTCTTTTTCTTGAGAGATTCAAGATCAGGGTAACAAGAGGTCAAAGTGAAGTATAAAATGGAGGACTCACAACTAGCTTGTTTCAGACTGATGAAGCTGTTTGGAAGAGCAGCAAAACATTTCAATACCTCAAGAAAAAGAAGTCCAGTTGCCATGACTCAACTTGGAGATAGGATACAAAATGTGCTTCCCCTGCCATTGGAACCTTTGGAGATATAACCAGTTTCCCTCCCTTCACCAAGTCCGTTCCCCTTTTTATTGAGAGATCAGGAAAGTTAGTGGCCAGTCTTCCAATTTATAGTTCACCTTGATTTCACATCATCCTGGTCTAAATAGGCTCATAAGTTGAATAATAGCCTGAATAGGCTTCTAGGTGGACAATGGCCTGAATAGGCTTGTTTAATTTAAATCCGCACTTTGCTTCCCAATTCCTTGCTACCATTAGTCTGGATGTTGTTAATAAATCTGAAATTAATTCTTTCATTGTTCAGTCTCATTGTTCATCGCAAAGTATTGACTAAAACATAGTTTACTTGTTGCCATTTTTGGATTTCTGAATATTGCCAACACTGGCAAAATCATTCTGCTAGTAGTGATTTTCAGAAAAAAAGGATTCCTCCCCCAAGTTGCAGCTCTCAATGATTTCCCCATGATGACAAGGATGCCATGCGAGTGTCAGGAGGACTTTCGGGGACAGAGAATCAGATAGGTTTTAATTCTGAAAAACTGTAGCTAGTGATGACATCTGCAGCTTTATGTGGCATTAGATATGGAACAGGCTTTCGGCCATTGTGTTAGACCAGGCATGTCCAAACTTCGTCCCTCCTGATGTTTTGGACCACAGCTCCCAGAATTCCAAGCCTGTATTTCCAATGGCAAAGGACTGTGGGATTTGCAGTCCAAAACATCTGGAGGGCCGAAGTTTGGATGTGCCTGTGTTAGACAGAGGCTCACTCTCAGTGGTGTTCCTGTTACAGAAAATCTAGTTTAGGCCAAGGATGAAGGGAGAGTCATATTTCCTCAGATCTGTGCAAAGGAATTAATTATTATTACATTTTCTGCTGTTCATATAAACTGCTTTAATAAAGGCATTTAGTATATATATATTATCAAAAGTTAAAAAAAAGTGAAAAGCCAAGAAATAACCAACTTCCAATGGAACACCATGGAGATTCCTGCTATTGCGAGTGCATCAATAAGGAATTCATTACATATATTCAAAAGACATTGGTCAGTGGAGACCTTTTAATTTGCAGACTGTTCTCACAGCAAATAGCTGTGATAGCTTGATCTAACCAAGGGAACTACACAGATAGGAAATATACAATGGATATCTGATAGCATCTTTTCCATTAACAGCTTTTAAGATACAGTAGTGTCTCCTGTTCCCAAGATTATAGATTCTTACCAAGCTAATCCTATTCCACTTCTCCAGCCCATTCATTTGCACCTGATGGGAATGAAGATAAGGAAAGACAAGGCTGGATGCTGAGAAAATTATTGACCTAAGTAGCACCTTCCTCACACAGTCGCTTTAAAAGTACTCTCATTCCCTCTCGTTTTGGAACTTACTTCAGCGCCAGAAGTTCAGCTAACATATCTTGGCATAACATACTTCATTCCAATTGAATTCTGTGAATGGACTGGATCCAGATGAAACAGGAGAGAAAATTGATGGTAGAAACAGCAATAATTTAAGATACGCTTATGACACCACCTTATTGGCAGAGAGCAGCAAAGATTTGAAACTACAGTTAGAGAAAGTAAAAGAAGAAAGTGCCAAAGCATGATTGCAATGGAATGTTGAGAGAAAAATCATGACTACAGAAGAATTACATGTCTGTAATGTGGACAATGATGAAATTAAAATGGAAATTTTGTATAGCTCAGTTCAATCATCAAGCTAAATGGAGACTGCAGGAATCAGAAAAAGACTGGAACTAGGAAAGACAGCAAAGAAAGAACTAGAAAATATCAAAGGTAAGGATGTGCCATTGGAGTCCGAGACCAAGATAAGCCACACTCTTATATTTCCACTCACTAAATGTGGGTGTAAAAACTGGACAGTAAAGAAAGCTGACAAGAAAAATATGATTTGTTTGAAATAAGTGTTGGAGGACAGATTTGCAGATAACCTGGATTACCAGAAAGATAAACATCAGTTCAAGCCTGAACTATCTCTGGAAGCAAAATTGTTAAAATTGAGGCTGTACTACTTTGGGGTTTGGGCACATTGTGAGAAGCCAGGATTCTCTGGAAAAGACAGGGAAAGGTGGTAGGTAGAAGGAGAGGAGGAAGACCAAAAGAGGACTGACCCTCTAAAAGAGGAGCTTGACTCTGCAAGAACTCCGCAGGGCAACTGAGGACAGAACATTTTGGAGGGCACTTATTCATAGTGTCACCATGAGTTTGAAGCGCCTTGATGGCACATAACAATTATCATTATAAAAACAAAAGCCAAATGTTGGTCTACATGTTATAAAGTAAAATGAAAACGTTTGAATCCCTTGAGCATCTTTGAGAAATAGATAAAAATGGGCTAACACTAACACAGTTCCAGCTTTTGTTGAAGAATCCTAGTATGATCCATTGCTTGATATAAGAAGACATATGACCATTGAATTTAATTCCATTGATTCAAATAAGTCTACTTTACTTGTGATTCATTTTAGCGTAGTAAATTGTAACTGGAGTGAATCCATTGAATCAGTGGGCAAGGGAGTATCTGGGGTGGTGGTGAAAGGGTGCATTTGCCATGGGTGCAGCAATTTGGGGGCGCCTGGAGGGAGAGCAGGAGGAGCAAGCCTTGCACCCTCTCACCAGCAGTCCTCCTTACCCCAGGCTAAGGCTTGGCAATGGGACCCACTCCGCTGCAGCCACCTTCTCCTCCACAGTGCACCAGGCAAGTGGCGAGGCAAGCAGGCAGGTGTGCGGGGAGTGTGGTGGCCGCGGCACCCTCCTCCTACTGCTCTTCCTCACCTTGCTCTGGGTCCACCATGGGAGAGGTAAGACACATGGGCACACACACACACAAACGCCCACCTGCCCACCAGGATTGTCCCACTTTGGTGGGTGGATCTGATGGGGTTGGGGAGCGCCGGAGGGGCACAAAAACAACTCTGTCCCCAGGCGCTCCAAACCCTTGCTACGCCACTGTCAATGGAACTTATGGAGAAGTAGATTCACCAAATTTTCTTTGATTCAATAGGCCTTCTTTAGTTGAAAACTTACTATGCTAAGCAATGGGATTTCAGCTAACATACTATAACCTAAGTAGGAGAATTCTGATACTATTTGTATAACGACTCCGTGTCTCTAAAAAGGTTGGTGTCAGCCATAATGTTATAAACTTCTATTTTGTCCATGTTGTTTGCTTTAATGTATTTGCTGACATGAAGCTATTCTGTCTGTTTTATTTGAGTAAGTTTGTTCTCCAGTGGAATTATAGTGACAACTGTAGAAAAGAGGTGAAATTTTAGCTAGAATCATTAGCCTTGTCAGGGCTAAATTAGGAGAGCTCACTCTCAGTTCTATATAAGAGAATCCCATTGCTAAAATGGAGGAATGGCACACCCAAGTAAAGGACAAAAATTAATAACAACGAGAACAAATCATCATGATCGTCGTCGTCATCATCTTGTGCTAACTTATATGGATGGGCAACCTCATAGCTACTATGTGTTCTTATGATTCTGCATCTTTAAACTAGATTTGAATAGGGCAGCCTTTCAAACTGAAGATGACTTAAAATAGAGGAACATCACTTGTAAAATAGGGTCCATGGCCAATCTACTTTCAAATAAGTGGCACACCTCCCATGCAGTTTTCGTTCCAGAAGTAATGCAAAGTAATAGTGGGTTGCAGATGGGAAACTGTTATGACTACAGAAAATGTAGGTCTATGACCCTGATATTAGTCAGTAGTTACTGACATGTTTTTTGGGCAGCAAGGCTAATGTCTAAAGATCTCTAACCTTAGTCATGAACCACATCAGCTGGATATGGACTCAGAGCTTCGGTATTTTACTTCAGAAAAGATAAATGGAGAGGATATGCTTAGCTTTTGATATGAGCTTGATTCTCTTCTGGAACATTTGTGCTCACAGAGAACTTTATCTGGCTGCTATATCTCTCCGTCTTCAAAATGGTTCTGGTTGTCCATTTAGTAATTGACCATATTTTTTGCCATATAAGGCACACCTGCCCATAAGACACACCTAATTTTTAAAGGAGAAAACAAGAAACTATGTTCTGAATCAAATCCCTGAGGCACCTTCCAGTTCTCCAGTACTCTCTCACACAATGGATACCATCGGAGCAAAAGCGGGCGAACGAGGGCCACCCTCCGCTGGTCCCGCGGCCGTTCCCGACTCGGAGGTGGCGCCCGTGCGGCGGCGCTTAAGAGCGCTCGGCGGCAGTGGCGCTGGCGTCGTGGGGGCCGCCCCTTTGCTCCCGTCAGGCGCCGCTTCCCCTTCCTGCTCGCCCGCTCGCCTTGAACGAGCCCGGGCAGACTCCTTGGGCGCGTGGACAAAGGACGCCCGCCAAGAGGCTCTTGCGCCGGCCGGCGGATGACCTCCCACCCCCCGCGCGCGCTCCCGCCGGCCAGTCGCCCCCACGCACTCACCGGTGTTATTGAGGAGGAGGAGGCGCTGGAGGCTAGCGCTGTTGTGGTGGCGGCGCAGGGCGTCGGCGGCGTCCCGGGCCACGCGCTGCAGCCCCTCGTCGGCGCCCAGGTCGGCGGGCAGGGCCTGGACGTGCAGCTTGCCCTCCAGCGCACCCCCCGAGCGTGCCGCCAGCAGCAGGAGCGAGCCCGGCACCAGGCGCGCCGCCAGCAGCCGTGCCACGCATTGCCCGAAGCCCCGCGATGCCCCCGTCACCAGGCAGGCGGCCCGGCCCAGGTTTCCTGAATGGCTGAATCTAAGAGTTTTGGGGTTTGGGGGTTCAGGCGCCCTTGGGGTTCAGGCACCCTGGTTCATTGAACCACAAAGGCCTATGGGAAAGTCGCCCCTGCATATGAGAGTCCCGACTTTGATCTAGATCAGAGCGTTGAACCTGATATACAAGTAACAAGAAATATTCAGAGGGAATGCTTGGAGAATACTGAATCTGGCACTGCTTGGGAGACTGGGCTTTCTCTAGAAGAGGAGAAAAGTGGATAAAAATGTCATTTCCTCTCCCTGCAATCTTCCTGAAAGTGTCCATGTATAGCAAGTATTCTGTAAAACCAGGTGAAAACTCCAACCCCATGAATCAGAAGTGGAAGTGAGCTGTGTGGGCCTGTTTGGGGCCTCTTGCACTTACTCCAGGCCTGGCACTGCCCTGAGCAGGACTCCGACAGGCTTCCTGGACTTGTTGGAATCTCTGACAGGCCCAGGAAGCCTGTCGAAGGCCCGTTCGGGGAAACACCAGGCCTGGGGTAAGTGCAGCAGGCCCAAAACAGCCCCCCATAGTCCCAAGCCAAACCAGCATCCACATAATGTGGATTTCCCTTTATCGTGGGTTGGGTCCCTAACCCCCACAATAAAAGGTGATTATACAGTATAATATAATATCAGTATTTAATTATATTAACCTCTGCTAGTTTAAATCTGTATATACCAATTTAATGTATAAACATGGTCTTTTGGGGTGTTCTTTTTTGTCCCTCTTTCTCTCTGTTCCTGTCTGTGACACTTGCCCCCCTTTTGGGCAATGGAACTCTGGCTACCTTACCTGCCACATAACAAGCACACAAAACTGGGGGCAGGGAAGGGGATAAGAACAAACTGGAAAATGTAGTGTGGAATCAAAGAGTTTGGTTTCCTCAAGCAAATGTATCACAGTCATAAAATGGTTTATTTTAGAAAATGTGTATCATCCTTTCACAGCAAAAAACAAAACAAAAACAAAACAAAAACATCCCAAACAAAAAAACAGTGCTAAAGGCAAATTGTGAAAAACAAAATAGAAGATTCCTCTAAGAAATGTTCCTTATTAGGGTGAGACAGAAAAAAGATGGCTAGTGGTTAATATCCACATTGTTTTTGCCCCTAGGTGTTCTAAGGTGCTGTCATGTGATGCTGCTAAGAAAATGTATCCTGTAGTGTTTCCTGATTTATAATTGCCTGACATTGTTAAAAGCGAATGGACAAAAGAGAATGGAAAGGGGAAAAAAATTAGAGGCAAAGATTATTGGTAAAGACAATGTCATGGTAAATTAAAATGTCTGTTTAGCGGCTTTGGCATTCAGAGTGATGCATCTGTGCCTTCAAGGTGTTTCTTGGCTTTAATCCTTTTAATAATAACTTGTAGAGGATTAAACAAACTCCAGTGCCTGTTACCATTATTAGTTGAATGATTTCCTCAAATATGTTATTTTGGGAGCTGAACAAATGCCTAGGCATTTTAGAAACTCTTTTTATTCTTTTGTAAACCAGTGCAAATTCTATGTTATTGCAAACAATTTCTATTTTCTTAAGTATTTTTAGCCTCTGGAAGTTGCTGCTCACTAGCTTAATTTTCATTCCAAAGCAGTAGGGTTTCATGCTGAAATGTGAGCAGGAAACTACAAATAATCACTGTGCAATCTGGGCCCAGCTTCAATTGACCAAGCCCAAAGATCGCCTACTGAAGTCATCTTCCCAATAAAGCTCTCTCCGGGGAACAATAAATTCCACACTTCTGAGTTTCTTTACTAGTAAAGATGGTTTTATTCTCTGGCAAAATATCCGTTGGGTACCTCTCATAGCTAGAGGTGTGAAGGCCCAGAAAAATTCTGAAAAACAGTTTTGCCCGAAAGCCTTTTGGGTTGTTTTTTTCTGAAAAATTGAAAAAAAGAAAAAATGATTATGGATTGTTTTATTTTAACATGCTGAATAAAATATTTTAAGATAACATGTTCTAATATTTTCCAAATCATTTCTAAAAATATGCATAGTATCAGATTATTCTAATTTTTGTGCACTGAAGACAAGCAAGTCCAAGGTTACAAACTGAATTCTCCAATGCAAGAACAAGATGCATATCTTCCTTTAGGAGGTGCTGCTATTGTCACAAGGGAAAAAAAAGGTTTCACTTTTGTTTTTGCATGTGGGTGGGTGTGTTTGGTTCTGTTCTGTCCTCTTCACTAGGCCTCAAAGCATTGGAAGAAAATACAGAGCAAGAAAAGTGATTATGTCCATTCACTGAAACTTAGTCCCACTTCCTTCTATACATTTCTGCCTTCTTCAATTCTTTTTACCAGAATGAGGTTTTTATTTTATTTTTATTCAATACTGTAGAGAGGGATTATAATATAAATTGTTAATTCTGGATTTTTAAACATGGTTTTGTAGAGTTTTACCACTAGTAAACATTAACTAGTAAACAGTTTGAGAGATTGTTACTCTATTTGTTACTTACAATTACAAATAAATATTATTCAAAAAGTAAATTCTGTTTGTAATAATTGTTTGGATACACTATATTTTCATATGTTAGTTGTGATAATATTATGCCAGGTCAAATTGTCCATAGTCATATTTTATGTTCCTAAAGTAACATAATGACTTTCAAGCTGTAAAAGGGGGTGGGGAGTGCTAAAGTAGCATTTTTTAAAAAAAATTCTGAAAATGTCTGTTTTTTTCCTGAGGAAAAAACCCAGTAAAACAGGGGTTTTACCAGGCTTCAAAATTTCTGTATATTTTACATCTCTACTCATAGCACTAAGGATCAATTTCAGTGAAAAGCACAATGACTACATGTCACAGTGAGGAACTGTGTCTCCAAAGAAAGCGAAGGAAACTTTCCTTTCCTTTGTTGACATCAGAAATGAAAGTTCTGCCCACAGGACACCTGGAAAATAGCTTTTCTATGATCAAAGAGGGCAATGTTCATTAAACCCTAAAATGCTTCAGGCATATGTGAGCTTTCCAATTGTCTATGGAAATGTTACTGAGGGCAACAAATTATATATATATAGTTTTAAAGAGGTGACCCCCCCCCAATGTCTTGTGTATGTCTATCATCCTCACCACCACTTACATTAGAATTAAGATTGATTAACTCTAATTTCGGAATATCTCCATTTTGCTCCAATTAGTAGAACCATTCTAATGCTAGAAAACATTTATGACTATTCCAGCTGACAAAGTCAGCAGACAAGTTAACAATCATTGGATTGTGACTTTGAAATAGGTCTCCTTGTTTACTTTAGCTGGGAAAAAGCTAAATGAAGAATTAACATAGAGTTCAGGGAAACAAATCACTCAGAATTACTGGTGAGAATGGAGCTGCTATATTAGGTGTGGATGACAAGGTGTGTGTGTGTGTGCAGCGGGGGGGGGGGTAATGTGAAATCACTAGTCAATATGGCAAATTCCCTATTATACTGAATAAAATATTTTTGGTTTGCTTTCTTATATCAGCTGTTATTCTAAATCCCTATACAAACTCCCAATACTGTATCTCAAAATTTATAATGTATTTTGGTCTAGTTACTAATTCTACAGAAATTATGATATACCTTTTTAAAAAGCCAGTTATTCAATGTGTTGAATACCCCTTGAGCTCCATTGCTATTGAGCTCCATGCCCACTAAAGAATGGTGTGATTCCAGAACTCCACTTATTAAAACAATTGGTACAATCTTAATTCATATGCTTAGAAATACCCTCTGTACCAGTTCTTAAGACAATGACCTATGAACCTCCATATTTAGGATGGCATGAGCAGAGACCTCTTTGTGTGTATAAACCTACTAGTCTACCTTCTTATTTAAGAACATAAGAACATAAGAATAGGCCACAGCCCATCCAGTCCAGCAATCTGTCTCACTCAGTGGCTCACCACTTGCTTCAGGGTATTCCCCTGGGTATTAATCTGTTTAAGATTCCTCATTGAATCTTTGAATTGAATAAGCAAACAAAGTAAAATGTTTTGCTGAAGAACATTCTGTATATCTTCTGCAAAATCTTGCTTGAGAGGAACAGGGCTTGAGAATTATGGATTTTACTGTGTGCTTGAACTACATCTACCATCACTTCAGGAGGAAGTGGGGCTCCGGGAACGATCATCAGGAACAGTCATGTTTGCAGATTCTGGAAGGAGCATGCTGTGGACCAACCAATTTGTCAGCAGAAATGGGATTAAAATTAGTTGGAAGGGAATGGGAACAGCTACAGTGACCAGCTTGGAACTGGCTTATTGGTAGATGCTGGGTGGTGCAGGAGGGACCTTAATGCAATTGTATTTCAATACAATACAAATTGTATTTGCAAGTGAATTTGGCAATACTTATGGATTACAAAGTACACTCAAAATAAAAAACAAGAGAGACAAACACCCAACTATTTTGTACCTCCAGCTTTTCAAATCTCTGTCACATTCTGAAGCAAATGTTCTCAACATGATGGCAAAGAAATCTGAAAATGGGGAAAGCGTTTGAGGCGTGGACCTTCATAAAAAGACCAAGATTTTCCTTCCAGAAAACCTTTGCTTACAGTTGGAGACAGAAAGGGGGAAAGCATAGTAATGACAGTAATACAAGAAAACTAATAAAGATGGTTGAAATAAAAAGGAGAAGCTGTGTGGCCATTACAAAATACAAATGCAAGACTAGGCATTTATCGGCCACTAAAATAAAAAAATAAAAAATCATTGCAAGTTTTCATGGACAAAACACAGGTGGTGGTTAATCTCAATAAATAGAGAGTACTAGGAGGGAGACAGAAGAGGTGAGGAATGCAAAGCATTTGAAATATGGAAAGCTGAGAGGGTGTAAACATAGTGAATTAGAGGGGTATCAAGAGCAAGGGGAATAGATAACCCAGAGCACCAAGCATGACAGCCTATCACCTTCTAAATATACATACAAAGGAGCCTTACATCCCAAACATCCCAGCCTATACCTTTAAAACCCATACAAGCAAGCAAATGCCACCAAATTGTTTATATAGCATTGACATATAACCTGCTGATTTAGAGTCAAATCAGAATTTGTCTGAAAGGACATTAAGTCCCCCCCTCCTTCTCCGTCAAAGAAATCTCACAAGACTAGGATGTGATGAAACTAACTTTTGTATGCTTGGTTTCCTCCCTGTTTTTTCCTACAGCTTTTTTATACATTTGTTGTCTTAACTATTTCTTGAAGTATCAAAATTGTGGCTTTTTAGAAATGCTCAGTTTCATCTACTTTGTTACGGTTAGATTCTGAGATGAAGGGAGAGAGGAACAGAGAGCCACCAAGCAGGTTCCAGAATGATCATAGATGCACATTCCTATGGACACTTTTCATAAGGATTAGCTATGGATTACATCTGGCTCTCTAATGTAAAACAGAAACCAACAATCAGGAATCTACTGATAATAACACCTTACTTTTTCCTAACAAACATATACATTAGTAGCTTGGCTAGCTAGATCATATTACTATTGTCCATACAGGCAATTATTTTATGAAAAAGGTAGAGATGGATAATTTATATATTGGCTGAAATCCTGTAGAGGCAACTTCATGTATATAAATCAAATGGTATAATCAACCATAGGCCTTTTAATTGTGGGAAAGACTTAGAGGGTATCAGGATGGGGAGGGGTTGACTCTCTAACTTACTGGCATTTTCTGATACTATCAATCATATAGTATGCTTGGTTTAAAATCTCTGCCTCCTTCCTTGGACCCTGCCATCCTGGAGAGACCCATTAATTATTGCAGCGGCCCACATGGTAGTGACCGGCCTGGCTGTTTTTATGAGCTAGGCCAGCCAAGGGTCAAGGGTGGAGGTTATGGCCTGACAGCAATCAAGTGTTCTGTCCATTTCTATTGGCATCACAGGATGAAAGCTGAAAAGAATTCCCGGGCAAGGTATTGCACTGAACATCTCAGCTTGATCTACTGTTTGCAAATGGTGGCCCTAGTAGAGAGCTTCCAATTTGGATTTTAATAATGCTGCAAATCAGTCATAGGAAATACTAGAGGGAGGCTTGTCGCTGTGACCAACCCCTGGTGGATCACATACTATACAAAACTTGGCTTGATGGTTCTGAGATTTGCTTATCTGGTTAGTGAAGTATGATCCCCTTACGGCCTAAGTCTTAGCTGAATGAACTGAAGGCATGGTAGCTTATAGGTTAGCTTCCATTGGGGCTTGCCTCCAGATTTTCTCTAGCATCCTCCAATTCTTTTTTCAAGGCCCATGGATCTTGGCTGAGCCATGATGCTCAGCGGCCCCAGAAGTGCAAGCATGTCAGCTACCCTGGTGGAGGCAGAATGCCAACTTTCCACCAGGGAAGCAACAGGGTCACCAACCAGTTCAGTGGGAATCCCCTATAAGAACATAAGAAGAGCCATGCTGGATCAGGCCAAAGGCCCATCAAGTCCAGCTTCCTGTATCTCACAGCGGCCCCACCAGATGTGTT
The DNA here is from genome assembly GCA_037367245.1 of Phrynocephalus guinanensis. NCBI lineage: Eukaryota > Metazoa > Chordata > Lepidosauria > Squamata > Agamidae > Phrynocephalus > Phrynocephalus guinanensis. Next base: position 80,182,780 of record CM074738.1, on the reverse strand, counting down.
TGGGAGAGCATGAGACTAGATATCTGTCTCCTGATACCACTCTCCTGCATCTGGCCCTTGAAGTACCCTGGTTTAAACCCTGGAGGTTACACATCTCCATCATGGTTTGTAACCTGTGATGGACTTTTCCTCCAGGAATCTGTCCAATCCCCTTTTGAAGGCATCCAGGTCAGATGCCATCACCACATTGTGTGGCAGGGAGTTCCATAGACTTACAACGCGCTGGGTGAAAAAATATTTTCTTTTGTCAGTTCTTACTCTCCCAGCCCTCAATTTGAGTGTATGTCCCCTAGTTCTGGTATTTTGGGAGAGGGAGAAGAGCTTCCCTCTATCCACTTTACTCATACCCTGCATTATTTTGTATGTCTCAATCATATCCCCCCTCAATCACCTTTTTTCCAGACTAAAGAGGCCCAAATGTTTTAGCCTTTCTTCATAAGGGAGGTGCCCCAGCCCAGTAATCATTTTAGTCGCTCTCTTCTGCACCTTTTCCAGTTCCACTATGTCTTTCTTGAGATGCGGTGACCAGAATTGTACACAATACTCCAGGTGGGGCCTTACTATTGTTTTGTATAATGGCATTATAATGTTGGCTGTTTTATTTTCAATCCCCTTTTTGATAATCCCTAGCATGGAATTGGCCTTCTTCACCGCTGCCACACATTGGGGAGACACCTTCATGGAGCTGTCCACCAACACACCAAGATCTCTTTCCTGATCCGTCACGGATAACTCAGAGCCCATGAGTTGATAGATGAAGTTTGGATTTTTTGCCCCAATATGCATTACTTTACATTTGGTTACATTAAAATGCATTTGCCATTTCTCAGCCCATTCCCCCAGTTTGGAGAGATCCTTCTGGAGCTCTTCACAATCTTCTCTGGTTTTTACCACACGGAAAAGTTTTGTGTCATCGGCAGACTTGGCCACCTCACTGTTTATCCCTGTCTCCAGGTCATTTATGAACAGATTGAAAAGCACCGGTCCCAGGACAGAGCCCTGGGGCACACCACTTTTCACTTCTCTCCATTGTGAAAATTTCCCATTGACACCTACTCTTTGTTTCCGGGATCTCAACCAGTTCTCAATCCATAAGAGGACCTGCCCTCTTATCCCCTGACTGTGCAATTTTCTCAGCAGCCTTTGGTGAGGGACTGTGTCAAAAGCCTTTTGAAAATCCAGATAGACTATATCAACCGGTTCACCCAAATCCACGTGCCTGTTGACCTTTTCAAAAAAATTCTAAGAGGTTTGTCAGACAAGATTTACCCTTACAGAAGCCATGCTGATTTTCTCTCAGCAAGGTTTGTTCTTTTATGTGTTTTAAGATTTTCTCTTGGATGAGGCTTTCCACCATCTTCCCTGGGACAGATGTAAGGCTAACCGGCCTGTAGTTTCCTGGGTCCCCCCTCCTTCCTTTTTTAAAAATTGGTGTGACATCTGCGATCCTCCAGTCCTCCGGCACTGTGGCCGTTTTAAGAGACAAGTTGCATATAACCGTTAACAGATCTGCAATTTCATTTCTCAGTTCCCTAATAACCCTTGGGTGGATGCCATCTGGGCCCGGGGACTTGTTAATCCTCAATTTATCAATTAGTCCTAAAACCTCCTCTCTTTTAACCTGTATTTGATTTAATTCTTTAGTCAAGAGGGGCGGCTCAGGCAGCGGAATCCGCTCAAGGTCCTCTGTCGTGAAGACAGACGCAAAGAACTCATTCAATTTCTCTGCAATGTCCAAGTCTTCCTTAACCTCCCCTTTTCCTCCCTCACCATCCAGAGGGCAACTGGTTCTCTGGCAGGTTTTCTACTTCTAACATATTTAAAGAAGCTTTTATTATTACCCTTTATATTGCTAGCCATTCGTTCCTCAAAGTCTTTCTTTGCCTCCCTTATCATCTTCTTACATTTCTTTTGCCAGAGTTTGTGATCCTTTTTATTTTCCTCATTTGGGGAGGATTTCCATTTACAGAAGGACCGCTCCTTGCGCTTTAGAGCCTCTCTAACTCCACTCGTTAACCATGCCGGTGTCCTCTTGGACTTAAATCAGCTCTTCTTTCTTTGTGGTATGCACTTGTGTTGGGCCTCTATTATTGTTGTTTTAAACAGGCTCCATGCACTCTGAAGAGATTGGATTCTTCTAACCTTCCCCTTCAGTTTCTCTCTAACTAGTTTCCTCATCTGAGGGAAGTTTGCCCTTCGAAAATCAAGGGTTTTTATGTCTGATTTGGTTGACACTCTTCCTCCGACATGCATGGCAAAGGTAATAGCAGCATGGTCACTGTTCCCCAGAGGCTCAGTGACATTCACACCTCTGACCAGGTCCTGAGTATCACACAATATTAGATCCAGAGTTGCCTGTTCTCGGGTGGGCTCCGTGACAAGTTGCTCTAAGGCACAGTCATTCAGCAAGTCGAGAAACCCAGTTTCTCTTTCTTGCCCGGAGCTCGCATTGGCCCAGTCAATGTGGGGATAATTGAAGTCCCCCATGATTACTATCCTATCCCTTTTAGCCACTTCCATGATTTCTCTCCTCATTTCAAGGTCCCCCTCAAGTTTCTGATCTGGTGGACGATAGAATACTCCAACGATCACATCACTCCTTGGACCTGGTAGTTTAACCCACAGTGATTCTATGGTGGAGTCAGACCCTCTGTCAATCTCCATTCTGCTGGATTTTACCCCTTCTTTGACATAGATGGCCACTCCTCCTCCAACCCGCCCCCCTCTATCTCTTCTATAGAGTTCATAGCCTGGGATTGCTGTATCCCACTGATTCTCCGCATTCCACCAGGTTTCTGTTATGGCTATTATATCAATGTTATCCCTAGCTGCCAAATGTTCAAGTTCTCCCATCTTTGCTCGGAGGCTTCGAGCATTGGCGTAGAAGCACCTGTACAGTGGGTCCCGCAACAACAGCTGCTGCCTTGTTCTATTCGCCCCACAGCTTTTGTTTTCAGTAGATGAACTGTCACATTCCGTTATTCTCCCGGTGCTAATACCTATACCTGCTATGTCTTCTCTATGTGATTCTCTACCCTCTCCAACCTCATTCCCCGAGGATGAGGTGTTCCGAACCGGATGCCACTCAGCTCCTGTCGGCTTTCCCCCAGTTATCAGTTTAAAAGCTGCTCTGCTGTCTTTTTGAGGTTGAGTGCCAGCAATCTGGTCCCATCATGATTCAAGTGCAACCCATCCCTCCTGAACAGGTTTGGCTTGTCCCAAAATGTTCTCCAGTTCCTGACAAATCTAAAGCCCTCCTCTCGACACCATCGCCTCATCCACGCATTGAGGCTTCTGAGTTCTGCCTACCTGGCGGGTCCTGCACGAGGAACAGGTAGCACTTCTGAAAATGCTACCTTGGAAGCCCGGGTCTTCAATCTTCTACCTAGCAACCTGAATTTGGCTTCCAAGACTGACCGCTTGGCCTTCCCGACATCATTGGTACCGACGTGTACCATAACCACTGGCTCCTTCCCAGTTCTCTCTAACAAGCTATCTATATTTCTGGTGATGTCTGCAACCTTTGCACCCGGCAGGCAAGTGACCATACGGTTATCATGCTCCTCACAAATCCATCCCTCCGTATTTCTAATTATAGAATCCCCTAGTACAATGAGCTTCTCTCCTGCAGCCTGGTCATCAACATGTACCTGATCTTGTATCTCATCAATAGTGATGAGGGAGAGATCCTCCGGTGGAACCAATTCTTCCTCTATGTGTGCCTCATGAGGTGTGCTGAGGGAAAGAGCTTCAAACTGATTGTGCAAGATGAGACTCTCTGAGCGATGCCTTGGCCTTCTACTCCTTTGAGTCACATTCCTCCACCCATCTACCTCCTGAGTTGGGGGAGTGACTTCCTCCTCTGAAGTGTGCCCTGTCTCTTCTTGGACCTGGATAGTCTCTTCCGCTCTGTCCAGGAACTGCTCAAGCTCCTTAATATGTTGCTGGTCGGATATGCGAGCCTCCAGCTGCTGGACCTTCTCTTCCAATAGCGCCACCAGCTTGCACTTGCAGCAGATGTAGTTCTGCACACGCTCTGTCAAGATAACAAACATGGCACAAGTACTGCAGGTAACTACAGCTGCTCCCTGCAACTCCATTTTAACAAGTGCAATAAAATGTATTGAAAGTCTCAAAAATGTAAACTTGCACTTATTTTTTTAATCTAGTAAGACTCTTTACTTCTTTTGTTGTTTATTGAAAATCTAACTGTGTAGGGGCTGCTAAAGCACCTCTACTCCAACTGCAATCACGTCAGGAAGTTTCCAGTGCTAACTTGCTAATGTGTGTAGGACTTCCTCAGGAGTAGCTTGGCTTTAGGAACTCAATTATACCCAGAAGAAATTATAAGGTTTTTTTTTTGTAGTTTGCACGCGCCATCAGGCGCGTACTGCTGGGAGCAGGTATTTAAAGCTAAAACTCCGCCCCTTGCTCCTGCAAGAACAGGAAGTTAGCTCTCTGCCCTTTGGCCGTGTGCTCCTCTCACTACCTGCTTCCTCTCTGCTGCTCTGCCAGAAAAGGACTGAGGGGCTGCTGGGAGCAAGTATTTAAAGCTAAAACTCCGCCCCTTGCTCCTGCAAGAACAGGAAGTTAGCTCTCTGCCCTTTGGCCGTGTGCTCCTCTCACCGCCTGCTTCCTTTCTGCTGCTCTGCCAGAAAAGGACTGAGGGGCTGCTGGGAGCAGGTATTTAAAGCTAAAACTCCGCCCCTTGCTCCTGCAAGAACAGGAAGTTAGCTCTCTGCCCTTTGGCCGTGTGCTCCTCTCACCACCTGCTTCCTCTCTGCTTCTCTGCCAGAAAAGGACTGAGGGGCTGCTGGGAGCAGGTATTTAAAGCTAAAACTCCGCCCCTTGCTCCTGCAAGAACAGGAAGTTAGCTCTCTGCCCTTTGGCCGTGTGCTCCTCTCACCACCTGCTTTCTCTCTGCTGCTCTGCCAGAAAAGGACTGAGGGGCTGCTGGGAGCAAGTATTTAAAGCTAAAACTCCACCCCTTGCTCCTGCAAGAACAGGAAGTTAGCTCTCTGCCCTTTGGCCGTGTGCTCCTCTCACCACCTGCTTCCTCTCTGCTGCTCTGCCAGAAAAGCATATGGCATTCTGAAAGCCAATTGGATCCAGTAGCCTGTGGAGGTGGATCATCTTAATAGGTCCAGGCTCCCTGTGGGGAACAAATGCCACTGTGAGACTGCATTTAATCAGCCAGCCCCCCCCCCCCCCCCCGGTGTTTTTTTTTCTAGACTAAAGAATCCCAGTTGCTGTAGCTTTTCTCATAAAAGATGAGACACTGCAGGACCGTGTCACACCCCCTCCTGAATATTTTGGACCTATGAGTTTAGTTCAGGGGACAAATTAGCTCCATTATCAATCTCATGGAATATAAGAAGGCCTTGCTTGCGTTCCTGTTCAACATCAATTTAAGATGCTTGGGGAGATGGAAAACTCAGTGAGGCCTTTTCATCAAGAGCTGGGCCCCTACTTCAAGTTTCAGATTTTAGAAGGGAGATAACAACCTCAACCTCCATCTGAGAGGCAACACAAAAGGCGACACAGCAAAGAGGAAATAATGTCCTCATTAGAAGGTCATATAGAATGCTAACAGTCTTAGATTAAGGGTGCAAGTGGAAATAACAGCAGCTAATTTTGAAAATGCCCACCAGCAGGAATCTATGCAAAAGAAAAACAGCAACCTGCATATAAGATTCTCCCACTCCCTGAATGCCCATGCTTTGAAAAGCTAATGTAAATCCTGGTTCCTTATTAAGATCTTCCTGCACTTACTAAATTACCATGCTTGAAGTACATCATGTAAGTAACAAAGAACTTACGTTAATACATGTGTAGCCCATTGATCTTACAGTTAAAGGCAAATATTGGAAAAGATACTCTTTGACTACAATGATACATCTTGTGAGTTACAGTACAAAAAGGTAAATTTTCCAAGCTCCATTTCAAGATGTGGAAGGGAGTTGATCGCAGTTATTTTGGAAGCATGTTCCAAGAACAAGTAAGGAGGGGAGGGGAGAAATAGGTGGAGTATTTGAGTATTCCCTAAGAAGAACATGTCACGTCCTGCTTTTTCCAACATCTGGATTACTTAGCAGTGACTGCTGATTCATTGGCAGTACTCTTGAGTCATGTTGCCTCTGGAGGACTGAACTTCACATACTCCAGGGCTTAAAGCCACTGTCCAACCCATAAAATATAGGGCAGCAAAATATGATGCAACCCTTCATAGTTTTTTTTTCATCATCTGGCATATTTCCAATGTTTTGTGCTGCCACTGTAGTCCTTGGGCACACCTTGAGGCTAATGATGCCAACCAGTATCATCTACTCATTTGCTGTGTCTCATTTATTCTGATGTTTTGTTGTATGCCATTGAGGATTTATTTTAGTTTATTTATTTTATTTTTATTGCTCTAGATAATTTTAAAAACAAAATGAAAATGCTACTGTGTGAAGAAAAATAGCAAACAAAAGGCATTGGAACTCACTTTAGGTTTCCTATTATGCCCTGATTTCTTTGGTTTATTTTATGCCACTTTGTGCTGCTTTCCTTCCCAAATAGAAGCTTGTCTTTGTCCCTCTTTTCAAACTTTTGATAAGACCCTACTGCTTTACATCACAAGTAGGAAGTGGTAGTTTTATGCTACAACACTCCCAAGTTTCCAGAACTCTTCCAAAAATGCTGCTCCCCCCCCCCAAAAAAAAGAGAATAGATTGGAGGAAGAGACCATATCATGTCCTCTTAACATATGATGGAACCTCACTAAAACAAATGGAACTTGCTACAGAATAAACCACATAAGCTGACCCAAGCACAGCAAGTCCTACATTGTTCTGGGAAGATTTGTGTCTCCGTTTTAATCAGCACCATGGCTGTACAATGGAAATCTGACATCTCTGAATAGTCAGATAAATCTAATAATCTTTCAGAACAAGCAAGGGGTGCAAACAAGATGGATCAAAGAGTCTAGGGCAGTGTTGGAAAACCTATGGCACGGGTGCCAAAAGCGGCACTCGGAACCCTTTCTGTGGGCACATGACATCACCCCTTCACAGCCACCTGTATTCAGGTTAAATTGCTGTATTGGCAGTTTGTGAAAAATTGGTGGGTTTTGAATCACAGTTTGCGCACTTGGTCTCTAAAAGGTTCGCCACCACTGGTTTAGGGAGTCAAATTTCAAACATAGAAATGCTGAGAAGCAAGGGAATAAAAATAGAGAGTAACATGGTCCTTGTAGATAATCTTATAAGAAGAATGGTTTATAGTTTTATTAGACCACTAAACAAATCACAAACATTAGCTAGCTTCTCCAGTCTTCATCTTCATGGCTGAAAAACCTCAGTCTAATCAGACTGGAAGGACATTCTAATTGCACCACCAGAGATGAACTCTGAAACCTACCACCTCTCAGGTGAGTCTGCAAGCCTGTTTTTGAAACTCCTCTTAAAGAAGAAACCTGGTTTACATATCTGGCCACAGATTTCAGAAATTCCATGTTTCTTTTGTACTATTCTCAGCTGTTTAAAGCCCAGCCTGATGAAGACTTGTGCGGAGTTTCAAGTAAGCTTATGTTTATTATTTTTTTAAGTAGCCTGAGCAAGGAAAAGATAAAATTATCTTTAGTAATCATTTGATGAGGAAACCCTCAAATTCTGAACTGCTATGTCAAACAGAAAAACAAACAGCAAACATAGAATGTTTATAGTCATTACATATCACATTACTTTTACAGTAATACCTTGGTTTATGAGCATAATCTGTTCTGGAAACATGCTTGTAAACGAAAACACTCTTATATCAAGGCAAATTCCCCCATAGGAAATAATGGAAACTCAGATGATTCGTTCTGGGGCCCCTTAGACCACATACTACTCACACAAAATGCCCAAAGTCACAAAATAAATTGGCTAGATGTCCACGTCCACTCCATGGTTTAAGTACCTGGCTGCACGATCTGTTCTGTTTGGGACTAACAACTGGATTTTACTCTATGTTTTTAATGTGCCAATAATAAAGTGCAATTTCTAGCCATATGCACACTTGGCTAGCTTCCCCATGACTAGAACTGGTTTGAAAAATAAGAAAGAATGTTGAAAACAAAATAAATATAAATATAAAGAAAAATAAAACCCTAACCTGCACTACCTCTGCTTTAGAGGCTGCCTGAGACTGAACGTTCCAGACAATCACCCACAATCACCCATTGATTCAATTGTGATCATGTGACCTGCTCCACTGCTTGCATTGTAAAACATTGCTTGTTGATCAGGCAAAATTTAGAAGAAATTTTTTGCTTGTCTTGCAAAACGCTCTTAAACCAAGGTACTCTTAAGCCAAGGTATTACTGTATAGTCTTCTTTTTTAAATCTAGATTTTCTTTCACAGTGCTGTGCACCAGAGCAGTGGTTAGGGTAACTGGACCTCAGGGCACTAGTTAGGATATGGCTAGACTTTCCCAGGTCTCTCAACCAGGGAACATAACGTTTTGCAGTGGGGGGGAGGGGGTTGTGTGAGATGGTTTTAATGGTCAAATCTTCTCCAGTCCAAACTGGTGCCTGGTCATTGGTTCAGTTAGAAAGTGCTGCTTTTTGTTAAATTTATTCATCACATTTCCCCTTGCAGAATCCCAAGGCAGCTTACAACAGGCAAAAAACAAGTCGCTTATTGATCCTTCTCCTATAGTGAATGCTTTTATTTAAGTTCAGCAAACTGTACTTCCTTCTAGTACAAATAGCTGCAGCTATTATATGATATAGTGTATTGCTTTAGCATAGGGCGCTTTTACACGACCCCTAAGATCCACTGGCAACTTAAATTCGGACCAGAGATCATGGGGGTTTGTTCTGCTTTCTGTGTTCCCACCCCTCCGCAATCCATTGCTGCTGTCTGCGTGAGGGGAGGGAGAAAAAAGGGAGAAAAGAATGCAGGCTCACCTCTGCTCACCTCCGTCTGCCGGTCGGAGCAGTCCTGTAGGCATTCCAGGCTGTTAAAGGGGCGGGAGGACAACAAAAGGCAAGGAGAGCCCGGCATCCACAACTTTATAGTCCGCATCAGAAAAACTTTTACCTCCGGAGACCAGCTACTTGGAAAATGTGCTTGGGCGTACTTAGGTGGGCGTGGTCGTACTTAATTTTTTTTTAAGTCTGCAGCTGGTGGGAAAACAATTTTAAGGTCCGCATCTGGGAGCCCTTTGCCTTGGATTTTAGGGGTCGTGTAAAAGCGCCCATAATTACTTGCAACTAGAATAGGCAGATTTGGATAAATGAACTTACCAAGCAGTTGACTCACATAATCAGTTCCCACGGATTCAGTGCATTTCACTGTGCTCTGCAGCAGGAATTCAGCCCCAAAGTGCTGATAGTTTCCTTTAATGAGTGAAGGTAAAATAGAGATGGAAAGCAGTACCAAAAGGACAAAAACATATTGGATGAAGTACCTGGAAGAGTGGTTTGAATCCAAGTTGCTGCATCCAAAGTCAGAACAGCTATGATAACATCCAGTGTCTAGTATGAGAGGAGCAACAACAAGATGATTGAGCATCCCTAGCTGTTGTTCCTGGCCAGAGTACAGGAAGGAGGTACCACTGGCAAACCCTGATGTGTCCTAGTACTGCTCAAGGTTGGCTCATGGTAAGGTCCTTCCTGGAACAAAGCCTGTTCAAAGGAGGTCAGCTTTGCGAGATTTTTATAAACACCGTTTCCTTTTCCTAACATACAGTACATACCCCATAAGCAAGTAGGGTACAGTACATACCCCATGAACAAGGCTTTTATAGTAGAGAATGCCACACACCAAATGGACATAATTATCTGAGACTCATAAAACTTTTTCATTTTAACAAGAGTAAAGAAGACAGGACATTTGTGGGAAGTAGCAAATGATTCTGAGTACAAATACGTCATCCTCGCTGCCAGATGGGCGGTATAAAAATCCAATAAATAAAATAAATAATAAAATAAAATAAAATAAAATAAATAAATGATTCTCTTAAAATGCCGAATTCTTTTAAGGGCAACAAATTGTGCTTCCTTCTACCACAATTTGTTGCAAGTTTGGGTGGGAAGGGAAACTTAGGAATTGTCCTGTGGTCATTTTGTGCAAACTGATGGAGCAGGAGCTGATTCCATTGGTTGAACCAGCTTCTTCTTGACAAGACTGTGAAATATAATATGTGCTTCATCTACTAAAGTAAGTCATTGGCATGCACATGTCACAAATTCAGACACAGAGAGAAATCATTTTCTTAATTGCTTCGTTGAATCAAGAGGAATTCTCACTAAGCTGTGATTATTTTATAGCTTAGGGTGTCCATTGGGAATCATCAAGCCCCCAGCTGTCATCAGTAGAAAGGCTGTTGAAAATAAAATGGATTAAGTGGAGCAAACTAATGTCCTCTGGTGAGGACTTCATGAGGTTTCTCAATGGATTGTTTGGATAAGGGAAAGGGGAGGTAGTGGAGGAAAAGAGAACTCATTCTGTAGCAAGAGGTCTTGCTAAAAAGGCCACAAGGGAAATTCGGTTGCTGGTGGTCTCCACAGTTTGCTTTGAGCCACAGTTAGCACCAGGGGTAAAGGTTCAGGCCCTTTGTTCTGCTGCTGAAGAGAACACTACATGAATGGCAGGGAGCCTTCCTTATTTTCCCTACAAGTTTTTCTCAGCTACCCAGAGGGGCAGGCAGAAGTGCAGACACTGAGTGTCTTACACAAATGCTGCCCATATGAGGAGAAATATTTCATCATTTCAGAACTAGACCCCAAGTTAATCCTAGAGCAAATCTGTTGAAATGAATTAGACTTGTCAGTCAAACTCACTCAAGTCCCATTAACTCTAAGAACGACAAACATGGAATTGGTCTTAGTATTCAGAGCAAATGAATTCTGGATGTTTACCACATTTCTCTTTCTGAAGCACAAAAATATATGGGATGATTTAGGCCACCCTTTCCTCTGATGCCCATTTTAGATGTTTTGGATTATAGCTACCATTGGCTCTACCCAGTATCACTCATGGTCAGGAATGACAGGAGATGTAATTCAAAACATCATGAAAATATTGGGAAAGCTGCTTTACACATTTGGCTTGGATGAGCCTCGTGGCGCAGTGGCATGTACTGCAGGTAAATGTGCTCACGACCTGGGGTTCAATCCCAGGTAGCAGGCTCAAGGTTCACTCAGCATTCCATCCTTATGAGGTCAGTAAAATGAGTACCCAGCTTGCTGGGGGGGGGCAATGTGTAGCCTGCACACAGTAATTAAAATTGTAAACCGCCCAGAGACTATTTAAAGTGGTATGGGGCGGTATATAAGCAGAACACTTTGCTTTTTTGATAAATTCCGCTATGTATGCATAAAGAGTGCTACAGAAGGAGTCTGTCAAGGGTCCCTTCCATTACTACTATTCTCCTTTAGTGAGTGGAAGGTTGATATATAAACAGACCTAAGATTTCAGATCTTAACATATTTATGGTAACTAAAAAGTTGACATTGAATATTCAGTCTGCACATAGATCACAGAGAGATTACTAATTCTGTGTGCATACAGCAAATTATAGCTGCTAGAGGATGGACCTGCCTTTGAAGATAGACCAAAAATAAAGTTAAATAAATAAATCACAAACATTTTTTTAAAAAGTCAAGTTTGCTGAATATTCAGCATGAATTGCATATGGTTTCAAGAACCGTTTGGTAGTTGGCAGTGCTTTGATTGTGGGAACGCCTTATCCATGACCAGCCTGTACCACAAGAATAATATTTTCACAAATATAATTCCCAACAGTGTCTCTAAGTCTGTACAAGCTAACATGGAAGTAGTAAGTCCTGTGAAAGTTAGTTAGTGGGTACAGGATCAAAAAACACTCATCAGGCTAAGGTTTTTCAAGTGGTTGTCCATTAAGCCTAGTTCTGGTGTGTTTATTTCCAGCCAGTGGTGACATGAATCTTTCCTTGCCCTACATATTCACAGATCAGACGCCAAAAGAGATGGACTGCTTTATCCATACCATAAGGACTTTTAGATGAAAGAAGATGTAAATCTGAATCTTATCTGCTTCCTGCTTGACTCATCCGGTGTTGTTTTTAGGTGTCAATTGAAATTCATTAAAATCTGCACACATCTGGCCACTTGCTATGTACTGATCCTACAGTGTTCTTGCTCTGTCTCTGTTCACAATGAAGATAATTATACAAAAAGAAAATTACCATACTATGGATATTAATGAAATTGTTGTTTTTAGTGCCTTCAAGTTGCCTCAAACCTATGGCAATCCTGTGAATAAGTGATCTCTAAAATGTCCTGCTCTCAAAATCCCTACTCACCTCTAATAAATTCAAGACAGCATCTTCATTTATGGAATAAATCCATAATTGTTCTTCCTCTTTTCCTGCTACTTTTAACTTTTCCCAGCCTTATTGTCTTTTCCAGAGAATCTTACCTTTTTGTGATATGTCCAAATTATGACAACCTCATTTTCTTCATATTTGAAATATGTCATGAGTGGAAGTGGTACTAGGGAATTGTATAATGCTAAAAGAGAGGAAAAATATTAAAATTGTTAAGAATGAAATATAGGTTTAATGTGATAAACAAGAACAGTAGAGTTATAGAGGAAATTTCGGTAAAAAGAACATGGAAAATGGAAAACAATTGAAATTAATCAATGAAGAATAGAAATCAAAATTAAAGAGCATGGAAAATGGAAAGAATTCAGATCAATTTAATGCTGGCTAGAGCCATACAAGCTGAAATAACTTGGAAAGCAATAGAGGTATAATGTGCAATTTGATGAGGAATAACTAAAGATTTTTCAGGATTTCTTTCATAAATTATATACTGCAGGGAGATCATCCCAGGAAAGAATTAAAAAATTAAGGTACTCTCTCTCTCTCTCTCTCTCTCTCTCTCTCTCTCTCTCTCTCACACACACACACACACACACACACACACACACACACACACACACACACACACACACACACACACACACACACACACACACACACACACACCTCTTAATTCTTTCTTTCCTGGGATGATCTCCCTGCAGTATATAATTTATGAAAGAAATCCTGAAAACTTTTAACTATTTAATCCTTTATAGAAGCAGAGCTTCTACTGACTTCTGTAAATTTTGCAGGATCAGTGAATATAGTGGTCAAACATTTATAGAATATCTGCCAGACTACGGAAAGCATCTGCCTTTGGAAACTTTTCTAAGGGATGTCTGAAAACAGAGGGAGCTGCTCAATTCAGACTGCAACATGCGTATTAGGTAGATGAAAAATGAGTGTGGTGTGATTCATCCACTTTAATTTATGTAAATACTATTCAGCTGGCTGGATTTGTTTGTTATGCATTGGGATGCTTGCTAGGGGAATAAACAGAGCTCAAAATAAAGCGAAACAAACAAGAAGCAGAAGTGATCTGGATTCACCAGCATCCTATTCAGAAGGTTCTCACTGTCAGATGAAGATACTCGTTAGCAGCCCACAGTCTGACAAGACAAAAATAAATGGCCTGGTCCATCAAGAATTTCTATTTGCACTTCTAAATTCACAGGGAAGAACTGAAAGCCAGCCATTGAAACAGTAAAGAATATTTAAATAATTAAGCATTTGTATTTACAAAACAGTAGTATTACTCTGTCTCACCATGTTCGCAAAATTAAAGAGGGAAAAAGGAAAAAGGAAAAATATATTGTGACATTGTGCAATTAACAGGTACATTTTAGTACAAGTTTTTAGGTTCAAGGAGTGTAAATGCTATGTCCTCTGTATTTGTAATATTCCCATGATGGTAGGGGTCATGACCAGTTGAGGTCACAGACAATAGACAATGTGACAGCACATTGTTATGAAGACTAATTTATACTCTTGAAAAAAAAGACTAAGAGGAGATATGATAGCATTTTTTCAATTACAGTACACTGGTACCTTTGCTTATGAGTTCAATCCATTCTGAATGCATGCTCTTAAGTTGAACAAGTAGAGAAGCTCTATCTAAAAAATAATAATCAGAGAAATAAATAAGTAAATAAATAAATTTTTAAAATGTAAGTAGAGCAGACCACATCTAAAATTTGTAAGGCAACAGTTAAAACGGCAATGGTTTCCCCCTCTTAAGTCCAGCCGCTCGTAAGTAGAGGTATCACTGTACTTGAAAAGCTGTCATTTAGATGAGCAACAGGATTTGTTCTTAATAATCCCCAATGCAAAACACACAACAATGGGCTCAAGTTATGGGAAATCAGATTTCAGTTGAATATCAGGAAAAATGTCCTAATTGTAAGAGCAGTACAGCAATGTAATCAATTAGCTCAAGTGGTGGGGAGTACTCCGACTCTGGATGCATTCAGGAGAAATTTGGACAACCCCCAGGCAGATATCCTTTGATCTGTATTCCTCCATTGAGCAGGGGGTTGAACTTGATGACCTGTTAGGCCTCTTCCAACTTTATGATTCCATGAGTCTATCAAGATGTTAATTATCTGCAGTTGCAGGTCATAGCATTTATGTTGTATAGTTCAAGTGTGTGTGTGTTGTGTCGTTACAGTCATGACTGACTCTTCGTGACTCCATGTCTATGGAGTTTTCTTGGCAGGAATACTGGAGTGGTTTGCCAGTTCCTACTCCAGGTGCCTACAACACCTGGTATTCCCTGGTGGTCTCCCATCCAAGTACTAACCAGGACTGACCCTGCTTAGCTTCCAAAATCAGGTGAGATCGGATGTGCTTAGGGCATCTAGGCAGCTCTATAGTTCAAGTACTTCACACATTTTTCAGTACTCTTGAAAACTGCACTTCCCTGGTTCAAATTGCACCCCTTCAAGATGGTCATTTGTGTCCATCTTCTTGTGGAAGGATTGCCTCCGGCTTTCAAGCCTACCCCTGGCTTTCAAATCACTGCTTCATACTAATTAGTGGAGGTAGACTAACAGGATAATAAAGTTTTCATCACAAGCCTCCCTTCCTATTAATCATCTTTTACCTTTGGATATTCTCCTCTGGCAAGAGGTTAGAGTTGATGATCTTTAGGTTGCTTTCAGCTCAAAAATTCTTCAGTTATTTGAGAATGAAGAAATAAAGTCAGAGGAACACACTGATTTGTATAAAACCACATGTGCTGATTTATTTGTATAGATGCAATGTTATAAATGATTTTTTATAATTGACATAGAATTGACACACATCTTCTCTGAGTGAATAATAGAGTTTAAGCCTATACAATAAAGAAAAGGGGGAGTGGAAAAGATATTGATGAGGGGACTCATTTTTCTGCTGAGTCTGGCATTCAACTATTCACACGGATAGTCAACTTCAAGATCCTTGATCTCACTCCTTGTGGATTTTTAGTAGAAATGGGCACAAAACAAAAAAAATGAAACTGTTTCATTGTTTCATTAGGTAATGAAACTACTTAAGAAATGAAACAAAAAAACAAAACAAAACAATCTTTTTCCATTTCGTGCTCATCTCTAATATTTAGACTTGAACTGGACAGTCATTCAAATGGAGCACGCCTGCAAAGCTATATGGCAGCTACTCAAATAGTGACTCTCCTGTAGTGTGTGGCTACAGTGAGGGTCATTAATGGAAACTGGGCAAAAAAGTCTCCTCCTTTTGCATTCACAATGGTCTCTATGTACACCAAAGAACTCTTCAAACTAACCAAATTGTTCTTTTCACAGGAGGCTGAAATTGATATGACCCTTAGTTATTTGGGACTATCTAATGTTTCACATTAGAGATGGGCACGACTAGGGAAAATGACGTTTTCGAGTTGTCGTGTGTCGGAGGCAGTCCGTTTCGGCTCGTTTCCGTTTTTTGCGAAATTTCGCAAAAATTAGTTGGTTCGTTTTTTCATTTTTTCGTTGTCGTTAGTACTGGTTTGGGGGGGTAGCGGGCTCCTGGAGGGAGCTGCAGGAGTCAGCCAGAGCCACAAGTGACGGACTGGCAGACTCTTTGCACCCGCTGTGTCTCACGTACTTGCATGTAGTGCAATGCAAGTAGATCTGGCTTAGGGTTAAGACGGGTTAGCGCAAGGGCTAGGGTTAGGCTAGTTACGGGTGAGGTTAGGGTGAGTATTGGGGTGCACCTCTGGGTGCCTCTCTGACCCACTTAGAAGGACAGTGTACTGGCGTATGGGTTAGGCTTAGGGTTCGGGTTTGGGCTACAATTAGTGGGCTGTTTATGCCCGATTGGCACATCCCAGAAGTCTCTGTGGTCAACCTGGCCAAGTGGCCATGCGATTGGTGGAAAATTTGCATGGTCTACTCCCATGGGCGAGCCCATCATTGCAAATGTGCAGGTGTAAAAAAATAAAATAAAATAAAATAAAATAAAATCAACGGAGACTTTTTTTTGCAAGAAAAACCCACTGCTGCTACTGTAAAAATTCAAGCATTTAAAATAGCTAATTTTCTCATGTTTCTGTGGTGCTTTGGTGGGGTTTTGGGCAACGATTTCAAAATAAATATTGCGGTCGCCATTTTGGATCCCCCGCACTGCATGGCAAATGGATGCACCCTCCCAGCCTGGTACAGTCAGCAAAACCTGGCCATGCGATTGGTGGAATGGCTCCAAAACTTTGCATGGTCCACTCCCATGGGCGAGCCCATCATTGCGAATGCGCAGGTGTAAAAAAATAAAATAAAATAAAATAAAATAAAATCAACGGAGACTTTTTTTTGCAAGAAAAACCCACTGCTGCTACTGTAAAAATTCAAGCATTTAAAATAGCTAATTTTCGCATGTTTCTGTGGTGCTTTGGTGGGGTTTGGGGAACGATTTCAAAAAAAATATTGCGGTCGCCATTTTGGATCCCCCGCACTGCATGGCAAATGGATGCGCCCTCCCAGCCTGGTACCAGCAGCGCAGCAGTAGCAATAGCCAAGGAGAGGGGGGCGGGGAAACCCCCCCCCCAAATAAAACACCCTTCTGGCCTGGTAGGTGCCCTCAGACAGTTTTCGCCTACTTTTAGGGCCGGGAATCGGTTTTTTTTTTTAACTTTTAAAAACTTTTTTTCTGTGCCGCTTGGCATTGCGCGATCGCCGCGATGCAAGTAACGAGCACGACAAATCAGACCAAATTGTTCGTTCGTCGGTTCGAGCTCGAATTCTGGCGGAGTAATTCCCGTTACCGTTTCCGTAGAGTAACGGATACGAGTAACGGAAACGGAAACGGGAATACCGCTAAGTCGTGCCCATCTCTATTTCACATATAATTAAGCCATCAGTTAATATGGATGAGGTCAACCTCCAATTGAAAAAACAGGTATGCAGCGTGGGTCTGCTTTTAGACTCATCCTTGAGTTTGGATGCCCAGGTCACGGCTGTAGCCAGGAGTGCATTTGCATAATTGAGGCTAGTACACAAGTTACACCCATTTCTTGAGAAACCAGCTCTGGCCATGGTGATACATGCCCTAGCGGCTAGGCTACTGTAATGCACTCTATGTGGGGCTACCAATGAAAAGCCTCAGGAAACTTTAGCAGGTCCTGATAGATCTGAATTTTTAGGTATCCTCTAAATGGGTTAACTAATACAGCATTAAAAGTACAAGGGTGTCAGCTTCCTGACAAAACTTCTGCATTCTCTGAGAGACACAGAGCTGGCAAGGCAGGGAGTTGCACAATTTCTGTAACACCTGCGAGCTGAAAACCACAAGAAGCTTAACCGCAAGAACATGGAAAAGAGGAAGTGTTTGCAGATTGTCACTCTGCAGAGATGCATGTATAAGGGTCATCTGAGATATTGTCACTTTGCAGATGTATGTATAAATGTCATCTAAGATGCGAAAGGAGGGGAATTTGTGGTTGGACCTGGCTGGTCTGATCCGGTTTGATGTGGTTCCCGTAGAGGCGTGTCTGCTGTAGGGGAATTCCAGGATCTGGGAGAAGGGTATTTAAGCGGGCGCCCAGCTCCATTTGCCTGGCCTGACTCTGGAGACCATCTTTGCTGGTCCCCAGACCCAGGTCCTAGGATGTCCTGATTCCTAACACCATTGTTGTTGGTCCTTTAGACAGGTCCTGGCTCTCGAGATCACTACTGTTGGTCTTCAGTCCCAGGTCTTATTATTTGCAATCACTATTAGTATTGCAGGCTCTCTTTCCTAGATGGACGGTACCACCAATGCTTGTCTCTTGTCTTTCTCTGTTTTGTGTTGTGTTAATCTCCTATGTGTTGTGTTAACTTCCTGATCTTTTGCAATAAAAGCGGCATCAAGAGTAAGATGATGGTAAAAGTCATTTTTTAAACAAATTTGAACTTATCAGTCCAAAATGCAGCAGTTAGATTGCTGACTGGGGCAGGGTACAGAGATCACATTACATCCCTATTATAGCAGCTCCACTGGCTGCCAATCAGCTACCAGGCACAATTCAAGGTGCTGACCTTGACCTATTACGCACTGTATGGCCTGGGTCCTAGCTACCTCAAAGAATGAATCTCACAGTATGAACCGACTCGTGTGTTAAGGTCATCAGGAGAGGTCCTTCTCTCCATCCCATCACCCTCACAGATACGTCTCATGGGAACCCATGAAAGGGTCTTCTCTGCTGCTGCGCCCAGACTCTGGAACTCCCTCCCAATAGAGGTCAGGATTACCCCATCTCTGATGTCTTTTTGGAAACAGGCAACAACCTTTCTCTTCAGGCAAGCATTCCATGAATGATGGACTACCTATTATGTGTCTTTCATATGAATCAATAGGATCACATAGACTGTGTTTATAACCACTTATAAACTTGTGCGATTACACGGGCACTATGTTTTCAAAGTTAGCTTCTATCACTCATAACTTTACATGGAACTTTACTCCCCTTTAACTGCTCGTGTTGTCTTATAGCTTCAATGTAATGTTGTCTATTAATGCTGTAAGATGTCCCTCAATTTCCTGTTCTCAGTAGCTGAATATGGCTTAATTGTACTGGATTGTATATTATCCCTCATTTTGTAAGCCACCTTGGGTCCTTTTTCCAAGGAGAAAGGCGGGGTAAAAATACTCTTGATCGATAGATAGATAGATAGATAGATAGATAGATAGATAGATAGAGAGAGAGAGAGAGAGAGAGAGAGAGAGAGAGAGAGAGAGAGAGAGAGAGAGAGAGAGAGAGAGGTGCTTAGATTGCAAGTGACATTGGTCAGATATCTTTTTGCCCTGGCAACTTTGGAAGCTCCAAGGATGGTTAATCTGTTCTACTCTCTAACCAGTTTTTGTTATTCTAATTCTGCCTTCCTCTTTTTAATGTTTTCCCCACAATTCACAGCTTTTGTGTACTCTGAATGGAAAAGCTGTATGAATTTTACACAATAAAATCTTGTTCCTTTCATAGCGTTTTTAGTTGAGTAAATCAAAACTGACCAAGGAATGCTTTTTGATTTTCCTAATTTCCTGTTTTATTAGATAAAGAGTGCTTCTTCATTAAACTTCCCTTGATTAGGAAATGACCCTGTTTTAATATTTATTCACAGCATCACCAATTGGCTCTTTTTAAAGGTTTATATCTCATGACCAGTTTTATTATTTACCAGCCTATAGAGTGATATTTGAATTGGTGTCAAGGAAATATAGATGAATTATCACGTGTTCCTCCTTGATGTCTTTTTTAAAACCTGTTTGAAAAAACTACCAAAGACAAAGGCTCTTGGCTCCTTTTCACAGCCACTGAGGATTCAGCACAATGTTAATCTTTGGCAGTATATCGATTTTATGCCTGTGGTCTTAATTTACTTGGCAACAAAGAAAGTCATGTTTCTCATCTACATTTTAGCTGTTTAAAAAATGATGGAGCCTCTACTCTTTTATGTTGTTCTCATAACTTCATCCATTTAAACATCTGGCATTTGAGATATATGCTTGCACATCTAGTAATGAATACAGTACTTGTAATTTCAAAGGGTTTCCTAGCAACCGTGCATCTGTCTTTTTGACTGACAACTTGCATTGTGTGAACTCTATTTTATTTCAAGTCATCATTGTCCTTTATTATTTTATATATATATAATTTTATAATACATATATATTTCCCCATGACACACTTGTAAAGCAAGTGATAAGACTACTGTAATATGAAGATAATATTTCTTTTGCATGTATGGGGGTTATGAGCCAATTTATGTATCTGCCATTTAGAGAATATATACAGGAAAATGGTTTGTAATAGTTTTTGCTAATAATTTATCACTAACAATTTTTCATAGATGTTATGCAATTTGTTAAGGTGTTCTGTCTGCCATTGTATTAAGCAAAGCACAAGCTAGAAGTGCCATGTGTCAGAACATTGGACTCTCAGGGTCTGTAAAATTTGATGCAATCCAGCCAGTCCTTTAAAAGTCCTTATCTTCAGTTCAATTTATTTTAACTCTTGGTACCCATCTGTGAAGGCAGAACAAATAGATGTTTTGCATCTCAATGAATCATCCCAAAAAGATTTCAGACCCTAGCACTGTTCCAGAAAGATACAGGCCAACTCTTAAAGTGAATTGTTTTAAGTTGAAATACAAATGAATGAAGTCTTTTCCTTGTGCCAGCAGTGCTCTCAAACAACCATAGATCATAACTTCATGCTCAGTTGAATTTTTAGACACCACACACACACATTTTTATGAAAACAAAGGAAACAGCAATTACCCTGAGCTTTTTTGAGGAGAAAGGAACAGAAGTGTGACTAAAATAAATATCTCAAGCACAGGCCTCTGAAGGACATAAGAACATAAGTACATAAGAAGGGCCATGCTGGATTAGGCCAAAGGCCCATCTTGTCCAGCTTCTGTATCTCACAGTGGCCCCACCGAATGTGTCCGGGAGTGCACGAGACTAGATATCTGTCTCCTAATACCACTTCCCTGCAACTGGCTCTTGAAGTACCCTGGTTTTAAGCCTGCAGAGTACACATCTCCATCATGGTTTGTAACCTGTGATGGACTCTTCCTCTAGTAATCTGTCCACTCCCCTTTTGAAGGCATCCAAGCCAGATGCCATCACCACATCCTGTGGCAGGGAGTTCCACAGACAAACAACACGCTGGGTAAAACATTTTTTTTCTTTTGTCTGTTCTTCTCACTCTCCCAACATTCAATTTGAGTGGATGTCCCCTAGTTCTGGTATTTTGTGAGAGGGAGAACAGCATCCCTATGTCCACTTTACTCATGCCCTGCATTATTTTGAATGGCTCCATCATATCCTCCCTCAGGCACCTTTTTTCATGACTAAAGAGCCCCAAATGTTTTAGCCTTTCCTCATAAGGGAGGTCCCCCAGCCCAGTAATCATTTTAGTTGCTCTCTTTTGCACCTTTTCCATTTCCACTATGTCTTTTTTGAGATGCAGTTACCAGAACTGTACACAGTACTCTAGGTGTGACCTTACTATCATTTTGTACAATGGCATTACATATAATGTTGGCTGTTTTACTTTCAATCCCCTTTTTGCTAAACCCTAGCATGGAATTGGCCTTCTTCACTGCTGCCACATAATGGGTAGACACCTTCATTGTGGTGTCTACCTGTTGTAATGAATAATTCATGAGGAGTGTCTGTACTGATTGGTGGTTTGTAGGCCAATGGGAGAGTCTGGGGGATGAGTCTGAGAGGATTTAAGGCTCGGCTCAGCACTGATTTACTCAGATAGGACCTGGCACTGTCTAAGAGAAAGAAAGACAGAGAATCTGATAGAGCCTGAGAGAATCAGATAGTGTCTGACTATGAGACTTACACTTACAAGAGAGAGAAGAATTAGGATTTAGAACTTCTATGAGGAAGTGATGAGTATCTGTAAATGTAAGAACTGGGTGTGCAAGTGATCAGCGTAGCCTGTAAGATAACTTTTGTGTGATTGAGCTATATTCTTCCTTTTGTTTGTACCTATACACGTTCCCCTTTACGAGTTTGATTCTGCTTTGTAATAAAACACTTCTTTTATCTTTATTCAGTTTAAAATCAGTCTGAAAATATAAATTTACTAGCGAAGCTAGTTGGTGGCAGCACAAGAGGAAATTTAGAAGCAGTGCTTGTCAATAGTCTGTGAAAGGGCCAAGGCCAATGCATGGGGACACTACATCTTCCATTTCTGAAACCTTTATCTGAAGACTCAGTATAAAATCTATAAAAGCAAAGATGCTTCATTCACCATCCTGGTCTTCGGGATTAAGCAAAATTATGTCTAGTTTACCACAGACCTACTACAACAGTGTTGGTGAACCTATGGCATGGGAGACAAAGGTGGCACTCGGGGCCCTTTCTGTGGGCACCTGATATCACCCCTTCACAGCCACCTGTTTTCAGGTTAAATCACTGTATTGACACTTTGTGAAAAATTAGTGGGCTTTGAATCACAGTTTGGGCATTCAGTCTCTAAAAGGTTTGCCATCGCTGCACTATAATAGTCCAAAATTCTCTTTCTGTACAAGTCTGATGCTTATGCAACACCTGCATTCTGACTCTCCTGAAGAAGATGGATTTTCTGCTTTTCTCACTTCTTGCTCCCATGTTATTACATCCCTCTTCAGGGATTTGCCTCATGATACTGTTTTATTTTAATGCAGCTATTGGGAATTCTCTAATGAGGCAGATTTATAGACAATACAAGCCATAAGAAAAATGATATAGAACTGGATATACCTCTATGGCGATGCCAAAGCAACAGGCACACTAGCTAAACATCAGAATAAGATTTCATTTAATCCTGTTTTGAATTATTGTCATATTGCCTTTGCTCTGATCACTGCTATACCTATGGCCAAGTTATTATGTATTTTGTTTGCTGCTTAGAAATAACTAGCTATAAGCAATAGTTGCTGGAACCAAGTTATTATTTCGGTATTGAGTAATGTGTTTAGTAACTGCAACATTACTTTAATAAGGAAGACAAATTCTGCTTGGAGTAATGCCTAGTTTCTGTTAGAAGTTACTTTTAAACAGAAAGTTGAGACATTTGGACAGGATGTTCTCCAGTTTTGTGCCATTCTGTCTAAATTGCAAGGGAAATGATTCTTTGGTTTCATCTTAAGATGCAGTATCAGAATTGGACACAAGAGTATTTCCCTGTATTTTTCTAACTAGTTGATGAGGTCAATCGGGCAACACGAAAAATTAGTGCATGACCTGAACATTAATCATAGTAATGGAAGCCTGGCTACTGAGAAACTAGTAACAGATTGAATTTGTTTTCAAAATGTACAGCAACATTCCAAATTCTAGTCTGAATTCTATATGCATGGAGTACCTTGAGCTAGAATTGGTGACAATAAATGTGGCAGAAAGCTACAGAGCTTGAGAATTTGGGGAGTTTTATTCTAAAGAAATACCATTTCCAAGTCCTGGAAATCAATGTGAATTATGTAAACTGAGTATTAGAGGAGAGCCAAGAGCTTTGCATTCAGAAACAGAGCCTAACCATTCCTGCTTAGTGGGCAAGTTTGTGCTTGATCCGTATATTAAAGACTCTGAAAAGCAATGTCACAGTCCAGCTATAAGCTGAATCACTTTCTCTCACCTACAAGTTTAAGCGTTCAAATTTCATTCCAGGAATTAAATTAGAAGTATCTGAAAAGCTCAGCAAATATTTGTAGAAGCAAAAGGCTTTCAGGAAACAATTTTTGCATCTGTCTGCAAAAATTAATTTTCATCAGCAAATAGATTTACATAGGGAAAGGCGTCATGAATATTCATCAGCTCAGAAGCAAAGCAGCATCACATCAGTTTGTACAAAATACATGACAACAATGTCAGGAAAATGCATTTTTTCTGTTCAAAATGTATGCAAAAGATAACTGAAGAGAGTGCTACATTCCTGATAGCATGTGGTGTTGAAGGATAAATAAATGGTGGTGCCTCCTAACTTATGCAAGGACTTATACTTTAGTACAATAGTATAACTATTGAGTAACTTATACTATTGTACTTCATAAGCACAAATGTATCCTTAATTCTACTAAATGTATTTATATATTCCACCTTTCTCCCAAG
The DNA here is from genome assembly GCA_037367245.1 of Phrynocephalus guinanensis. Taxonomy (NCBI): domain Eukaryota; kingdom Metazoa; phylum Chordata; class Lepidosauria; order Squamata; family Agamidae; genus Phrynocephalus; species Phrynocephalus guinanensis. The sequence goes on along the minus strand of CM074738.1, from coordinate 80,158,823 downwards.
TCTCGGGGGGGGGACATGTTGTGCAAATTCAAAATATATACTGTACATATATACTGCGAAAAACATGTTGAAGATTCTGTTACAGTTTTCAAATAGATTTCCTTATTGAAACAGCTCAATTTAATGGCACATTAGATTTTATAAGAAAAAGACACTATCAATTTAAACTCTTTCCTCTCCCAAAAGCCACTAAGTTTAAAAGCCTACCAGAACCAATATGTTTTTGCTCTTTCATGTAAGGACATAAGGCAACCGGATGCAATTCCACATCCATGCGCCCACCTTGAAGGCCTACTCTTGTAGTTTCCCTAAACATGCCTGTAGGAATAATGGTACCAAAAGAAGGACCTGCATGATGATCTTAAAGCCTAAACAGGATCATGGGGGAAATGCAGTCATCCAAGCCTAGCAAACAAGCTTCTCTTTGCAGCACTTAAAAGTAAAAAAGCAAAGCAAAGTGTTTTGCTTATATACCGCCCCATACCACTTCAAGTAGTCTCTGGGCAGTTTACAGTTTATAATTACAGTATGCAGGCTACACGTTGTCCCCCAGCAAGCTGGGTACTCATTTTACTGACCTGGGAAGGATGGAAGACAGAGTGAACCTTGAGCCTGCTACCTGGGATTGAAACCCAGGTCGTGAGCACAGTTATAGCTGCTGTACAAACATTTAACCACTGCGCCACAAGGGTCCTCGGTAGCTTGGCATCTTCACAGCTAAATTAGTACTCAAGTGTTTTAAACTTCATGGATGTTCCATATCATATCTTAGGCCTGTCATACTTAAAATCAATTTAGTAACCAGAACATTACTTATTTATTTATTTGTTATATTTATATACCGCCCATCTTCCGGACGGAACTCTGGGCGGTTTACAGTTAAAAATAAAGCAACAGGAACAAAAAAAGGGCAAGAATACCAATAAAATAAGGAGGTACAATACCTTCCATGAAAGATGACACAGGCGGCAAAAAGAGGATTTTAAAAAGAAAAGTAAAAAAGAAGAAATTAAGTAAAAAGGTCGCCACATGCCTCTTTAAACAGATGGGTTTTCAAAGCCCTTTTAAAGGCAGACAGGGACTGTGCTAGGCGCAACTCTCTAGGGAGATGGTTCCACAACGTGGGGCCCACCACAGAGAAGGCGCGGTTACACATGAGCGATTTCTGCGCCTCCCTGGGTGTGGCCACCCTCAGTGAGCGTGCCTGCGCCATTCTTGTGGGCCTGACCCTATTACTTTAACAGCCTTTTATTCAAGTGGTATAAGACACCACTACATCTCAGGAATTCTCGCAATGCATTGCCATTAAATCCTTTAATCAAGAAAATTGAAGGGGACACTGTTGGAGTTTCTCAAAACAACAACAACAATCAAACAAACAAACAGAGAGCATAAAGATGCTCCATTATGTTCTTATCCCCAAGGCACGCAAATAAAAAGATTGACACTCCCCGCTTCCTTCTGTGTGAGTGAGCATTTATAGTGCGAGTTCTGTTTTGCAAAACTCTGGACCTAGTCCACAAAAGTATGAGTGGATGACTGGCATATAAGGAATAGCTGACATACTCTGGAGAACCGGAACATATTTCCACACATTTAAGAATTTATGTTTATTATTTATATGGCTGTGGAGGAAAACACCCATACATTCCACCAGATGAGCAAGAACCAAATGGAAGGATGAACAGGGCCAGCCTAAGGTATTTTAGTGGCTCCATAAGGCCCAGTAGACTTAGTGTTGATGAACTAAGAAACCATGATCAAAAGGAGGAGACAAGGGAGAGAGAGAGACATGGCACGTGTTAACACCTGTGCATCATTTCTTCTTAAGTCTAGAGGGCAGAGAAATTCTTAGAAAGGGATGGGGCCAACAAATATTCAGGTTTGAAAGAGAGAATTGGACAGTAGGGAGCAAAACTGGGCCCTTATCACCTTGCCGGTTAGTGTATAAACAAAATCAACCTAGATAGACTAAAGGTGAGGCAGCTTCCTAGGTACTATATTAACATTCTGGGTATTTCAAGGAGAACTGAATGGTGTGTGAAGTAAGAGGAAGCCTTTGGTAGTTTCAAAGGTAATATGCATAATTTGCTTCTCCATCCTTGTCCCTGCCTTATATAACTACATTTTTCCTCTGAAGGGCATTCTCTGGAAAGCTGACATACATAATCCTTCATGTGCATATTTCTTAATGGGATTTTTAGAGTCAGCAGCAGAAAGAGCCCAAAAGCCTAAGATCACCTGGAGGTCTGTTTTATTTGAAGTTTTCCATGTGACAGACTGACAGAATTAAACAAGAAGCCTTTTGTGTCTTCTGGCTAATCCTTTGGATGTGATGAAAGCTTCCGATGACTAATAGATTCTTTCAGCATTCTTAATGATTATTTTGAAACATGACAAATGCACAAAGAGAAAGCACAACAGCCTAAACGGATATAAAGTTTCAAAATACACAATTGTGGAATGATTTCTAGATCAGAGGTAGGCAACATCCAGATGTTGTTTGATTGCAACTGCGATCAAAGTAGCCAGCAAAGGGAGAAGGATGATGGGTTCTTTAGTTAAACAATCTGGAGGACTTTAAACTGTCAATCTTATTGTACACTTTTGCTGCTGTTGCTTATTTGTTTAATAAAAAATATAATAAGCACATTGGAAGATGGGCGGGATGCAACCACTTTCTGCCACTTGAACCGGATGCATTTTAGTCTTTGTCTCTGGATCACACTCCTTACATAAATGTTTGGCATGGGTTTAACAGAGGCCACTCTTGGCTGCTGCTAAGGTTATGGAGGTCCCTTCTGAGGGAAGCTAGTCCCCCCCCCCACTTATCAACCTCAATGCTGGCATGTGAAAGCACTTTTATTATTATAGCCTTTGGCCACCAGCCAGGTCCTTTTAATTACAGTTGTTGTTTCACTGTTAAGTAATTCTAAATTGCGTTAAGGGTCTGTTTTAATGTGATAGTCTATTCAGCGCTGTTTTAATATTGTACTTGACTGTGTTTTCAAAGGTCCTTTTTTAAAAAAGTATGTTCTAAGCTGCCTTGAATCCCACTTGATCATTCATCATGATTCATCTGCCAACCTTTCTGCTGTGGCTTGCATAGCATACATAAGTATAAATTGGAAAAACTGAATATGAATGAATTTTAGAATAAGTAGTGCCCTCACTTGTTCCAATCAGGATATTTCCTTCCATTCCTCTCTTGTTTGCTGTACTCCTGACACTCAATGTTCTATGGCCACCAAGTTTGCTTAGTCCTCCCTGCACTGCCTATGAGGTAACAATGGTGCTTCTGTGTACTTATTCTACATTTGGAGTTCTCCTGGTCTCCTAATGCCTCCTCATATATGAATAGAATAATTAGGATATGTAAAGTCACAGAAACAAAACAAAATCAAAAGTAATGTGACACCATAAGAATTCACCAAGTGATCATGCTGTGAGTTTAACTGGAATTTGTTAGACTGCAAGATACCATAATACTCTAAAAAAACTGCAGTGCATTTTGAAACTGATTACCACACCCTAGATGCCCTGAGCACATCCGATCTCGACTGATTTTGGAAGCTAAGCAGGGTTCGGCCCTGGTTAGTACTTGGATGGGAGACCACCAGGGAATACCAGGTGTTGTAGGGGCCTGGAGTATGAACTGGCAAACCACTCCAGTATTCCTGCCAAGAAATCTCCATGGGCATGGGGTCACGAAGAGTCCGTCATGACTGTAACGATACAACACATACATACATACACCACAGCAACCTCTCTGAAAACTGAGATCCAGTATAATACAAGGAATGGAGCATCAGGCAAGGAGAGCTAGATTCGAAATGTCACTCAGCCGTGGCTGCTTATTGGGTGTGGGTGGATGGAAATGATTAAAAACCACTCCTTAAATATCTCACAAATCTTGGAAAATAAGCCAGAACTGAGTCGACAGCATACAAACACACATAAGATCACAAGTGGCTCATCTGAACAGCAGCACATATGAGACTTAGCACGTTCCCTTTTTTCTGCTTTGAGGTTTGGAGGGGTAGAAGCAGAGCCTTAGTCAGGAGAGGAAGCACAGGAAGCTGAGATTGTGGGAGCTCAAAGGAAGAGTGAAAGCACAACAGCCAGCAGACAGAATTGGGATGGGTGTGATTCTGTCACCTAAACCAGTGGTTCCCAACCTTGGGTAACCCAGATGTTCTTGGACCTGAACGCCCAGAAACTCCATCCAGCACAGTTGGTGGTGAAAGCTTTTAGGAATTGTAGTCCAAGACCAGCGGGTTACCCAAGATCAGGAACCACGGTTATGAACAATTGTTTGTACTTGTGAATCTGCAGGCCTGCATTTACAGATATGGGAAGAGAGCCACCCAGTTGTCCTCCCGGCAAGTCAAGCATGGATAGAAAGCTTGGAACCTCTCCACTTCTGATAATTCTGGACTGTTAACTATTCTTAACAAATAAGTTTTAGTATTTTTAAATCTCTCTCTCTCTCTCTCTCTCTCTCTCTCTCTCTCTCTCTCAACTTCTAAACTGTCTCTATAAGCTTCCTAAGAGGTGGAGAAAGTACTTTTCAGGATGGACTTCCTCTGAAGCCTGTCCCCAGGATGATTCCTTAATACCAGGAAATGAGCCGGATCTGCCTCCCATTGAAGCTTCCGCAAAACTGGTTCTGTGTCTTCAGTGCATGTATCAACCCTTGAATATTTTTGCTTTGTAAAGTTTGGGTCTGCCTCCAGCTCACTTCTGAATAATGCAAAACATACAGATACTGAGGAGCCTGGGGAAATAATGTGTTGCAGTAAACCTGCCATTAAATGTGCAGTAAATCACAGGAGTAGTAACGTTTAAGTACCGCATATGGGAAGAGAAGGCCTCCATTTGGGTTTTCCTTTATTGCACTTCCTTGAGAGTGTTCTCACATGTGCCACATTTGTGAAAGGCAATTTCTGAAGACATACATTTTGTAAGAGAAACTTCAGCTCTTTAGAGCTACTGGTGATAAACTCACCCCCACCCCCACCCGTCTTGTCACCTCAGGCACAAATGCTGAGAAACATTTTCAAGGGGATTTTGCCTGATTCTGGCAGAAATTAACACCAATAAGACCATTAGAATTCTGTGTTAATGCCTGAAAGATACCAAATCTTGTACATACAAGTAGTAACTTCAGTAAATCAAAGCTAATCGGACACATCTTTTATGCTTCTGTAAAAATAATCTTAAGAGTGATATCTAAATTTGGTGGCTTCCATTCAGAAATTTTACCATTTGGAAAAGTTAATCAGATCCAGGAAAGGGGACCGTGCCCCTCCCCATGTCACTGGATTGCAACTTCGATAGCAGTCATAGAAACTACAGAAAGCCACTGTGATTTAATGCTTAAGGGTCTTGGGAGACCTTAGTCCTTGTCCACACTGAGCCATGAAGCCATCATGGGATTGTAGGCCAGTTACACCTTCTGAGGGTTGTCAGGAGCATGAAGGGTGATATAGATGAACTGTTTGTGCAGGCCTTTGCTTATGGGAGGAAAGAAGGCAGATACTGTGGACCCTTGTCTAACAAACAGTTTGTATAACATAAAATCTGTACAACATAAAAAATTCTGGAGATAGGGGAAATTTGCTTAACAGAATCGTCTATGGGGAAAATCCATACATCATAATCAGGGATTACTCTCTTTTCAATGCATTCCTATGGGAAATTTGTATAAAGGAAAATTTGCTTAACATAATTTCATTTGGAACAAATTAATTCCTTTATACAAGGTACCACTGTACATGCAAACAGGTAGAGAGAAATAAGGGAATCTGGTGGAGGACCAAAATTTCCCCAGCCATACTGTAAAGCACACGTCCCATGGTTCACACCTAATTAAGCCACTGATGAACGAATATTTATGAGATAAGTGGCATATATAGTCCTCAGCTTTCTTATCATGGTACAGACTCATTAAGTTTAATAAGACTATTTTGAAGTTTTGAATTATGGATGCCAAGGGACTGCTGTTTGCAGTGTTCCCCTTCTGAAAACTGAAGACTGGTGGTGGCATTGCTGGACTCGTCTGGACAACGGTTGTCAGTGAAAAATGATGAGTATCTCTGCAATGAGTGCAGAATGTGTTATCTCTAGGGCCAAGCTGCGTGTTCTTTTAAATTATTCATTTATTCATTCACTATTTTCATGTATGTGCCATTCTTCTGTTCAAAGACACCCAGGATGGTGCAGAACACAATTTGACACCCATTATATATATAGAATATTATATGTAGTATAGCATGTAGCATAAATACAGCTTTAAGCCATTGTTATCACAAATAGGAAGGTGGACAGGTCCCATTAACTGGGCTGGGACCCTACTGTGGTAAATAGAGATGGGCACGACAAAAAAAAAGTGCTTCGTTTGTCGTTTATCGTTTAGGGGGTCCGTTTTGGTTCGTTTTCATTTTTTGTGTTTTTTTTTGCAAAACATTTTGTTTTCGTTTCATTACGTAACGAAACAAAAAACGAAAACGAAAATGAAAAATTGCTGTTTCATTAGCATTCATTACAGTTCAATGTATTTGCCGCAATGAAAACAAAACGCATGACAAAATTTATGTTGTTTCGTTTCGTTTTGTTTCATTTTGGAGACAAAATTCATTTTTCGTTTTGTTACGTAATGAAACGAAAAACGAAAATGAAAACGAAAAATTGCTTGTTTCATGCCCATCTCTAGTGGCAAATATAGCTTCTCTCCCTGCATGTGTATCAGAATCTTGAGGTGCAAGTAGTCCTGTGGCACAGTGGTTGATCTGCAGTACTTCAGTAAAGCCCCTGCTCACAATCTGAGTTCGATCCTGACTGGGTCAGGTAGCCGTCTCAAGGCTGACAGATTTCTATCTTTCCAGACACATTAAAATGAGCATCCTGCTCACTGGAGTGGCGGCAGGAGAGTGGGGGAGTGTTCGTTGTATCAATATGCTGTGAACTGCCCAGAGAGCACTCTAACACTACGGGGCTGTATATAAGTCAAAACAACAATAATAAAAATCTCTGGATAGTTTACAAGTTACATAGATGGCATGGACATGACCTCAACCAGCCAACACCCACCCCTGAAATATGCATGCTTCTTAAATTTCTGCAGCCAGAAGAAAACGTCTGTCTTGTCCTTTTCCCCATGGTAAGTGGGGTAGGTGGAGGGGGGAGACAGTTCAGAGTTGCTGTTTTTAGTCTCCTTGGTGTCCAGGTAAAAGGGAGTAGCTTGGGAACAATGTGAGGGTAGGTCTGCTCATGAGGCCATCTTTGCAAGAGGACTCGATTCTTTAAAATGTTAAATGCTAGACTACATTTTATAGAACAAGTATTTCAACCACAATATTCCTAGGATATCAAGATGTAGCAGCTTGGGACTGATCTGCAAATTATGCTGTATTTTGTTATGTCAAGAGCATATGAGGGCTGGTCGTAGAGAATAATGGGAGAATCCCACAAAGATACACTAAATGAGTATAACAAGCTGGTTATACAGTACACTTTTGAGGACTGTGATTTGCTTTCTTTCATGAATATGTTTTCCAGCTGTAAAGGGAGAGTAGATGTTCAAAATGAGAGAACAACTTCTTGACTCTGTTAAATATTCTAGGAACACATATTGAATCATTTTATCAAGTTGCAGTCTTTCTTCTTTCTTTCCCAAACCAGGGAGGTCATCACCTCCCATTTGAGAGAGAGCAGCACATGAAAACAAGAAGTACTTCATTTTCAGTGGTCCATAAGGGTTGTTACAGGAAGCAGGTGTTTGAGTGTGGCAGACTTAGATCCAAACAAATAGGGAAGGGAATATGAGGTTAGACAAAAGGGTGAAAATCAAGTAATTGAACATCTATTTCTCATGCTCATGACACTAATTTCCCTTCCCTGGTACAAACTGTCATTATGATGGACACTCAGCATTTGTTAACTCTGCACATAAGAGAAAAACCATTATATTTGTGAAGTCCCTCATGGTAATCTCTCTTCGTCCACTTGGCTCCAGAAGGAGCTACACTGTGCCAAAGGAAAAGCCTGAATGATTATTCACAGAATATCTTCCAGACCAGGTGGTTTATTAACCAAACAATTTCACATAAAACACCGAGATGTTTCCTGAACACACTTACTGGAGAACAAATCCCCTTAAATTAGCAGATCTTACTTCCATGGAAATATAACACCATTACAATTGCATGATGCTCACACTTCCATAAATAAAAATGCAGTAAATAAATGTCACCAGCACAAATGTTTGGATACTAGACAAAACAACAGCAATCAAAAACAAAAAACCCAAACAAACAAATAAAGGAAATCAAGAGACAAATACAATGAGGTACCTTAAAGACTAACTGTCATGGTTTTCACAAAACATGTTTTCAGGCATTATACTGATTCTGTTTAATTACAGAAATAATTGGCACTAGATTTATAGAACTATATTTTGTGAGGAAGAAAGGATAAAGCTAGGCTCTAGCCCTTGGGTTTCTTCTTCCTTTCTTTTTTGACGCTCTTTCTTGTATGTTTTCGGTGGAGTGGGGAGTGACAGGTTGAGTCAGGAAATTCATCTGGATCCCATCTGCCTTTGGTTGACCCGCTGATTTGTTGATATTGATTTTTACAGATGAACAGGCAAACGACAGCTCTGCCAGAAAACAGCCATTATTAGAATGAGATTCTAGTACTGTGATCATTCATCTCAGTACCTAAGTGAGGTACGTAGAAGGAGACTCTCAAAGAGTGGGAAAGCCTTGTGGATACACTTGGGCAATGGTGTGAAGCTGGAAAATTCCTCGTTTCCAGAGAAATTACACTGGAACAGCACCAGACCTATCCACTTCATCGACATCATCTCCGTGGACGATGCCTGAAGTCAAGAAAAAGTTTCTGCAGACCTGTACATTTCAAACTCTGGCCACTTCCAGTCAAACACAGTCTGATTGTCTTGACATGTTAAATGGTTTTTTACTTTTTTCTGAATTTCATGTATGTCAATGATTCTGAACTGTGTATCTACATTGGATATGAATAAAGAGAGTACCCAAGTGCTATACTGAGAGTTTCTTGGGAAGGGTATACCATTCTAAGCAGGAGAGGTTAGCATTCATACTGTGTGAGATTTTTGCATGCCACTGATGAGGAAACTCTGGCCAAAAAGGGTCTCATCCTGCAGGTCAGCAGATCCTGACCAAGAGGTCGTCCAAAAGAGTGCTGGACGAACACCCTTGAGAATGGCATGAAGTTGTCCCAGGTTCACCTGGACCTAGTCCATGACCGTGACAAGTGGAGAGCCAAAACAAGAATAGCAGACCCAACCACCCAAATTAAAGACTCACCGGACAAGGCAACAGTACAGGCATCTTTGGAAGTCGATAAAGTCATAAATCAAACATCAATTAATCCACTCTGGAGGGATTAATTCCAAAGGCTGCTTTCCACTTTCCCACCAGACAGCTGACTGACAGGTCCGACCCGGAAGTAAGCACTTCCCTCACAAGGTGCCCGGGCTGCCCAAAGTTGCATCGTTTCCTGGGAACTATGCAACTTCAGCCAGCCCAGGTGGTTTGGAAGAGAGGCGTGATGGCCACCTCCCCCTCCCCCTTGGTTGCCTAGATCTCTTTTGCAGAGACGGAAGCAACCAAGAAGAAGGAGGTGGTGGCGATGGGCAGTGAATGCTGCTCTCAACTCCACATGAGAGGTGACTTTGACAGGTCAGACCTATCAAAGTCAGCTGTCACGCAGAGCAGAGAGCAGCGTTCATAAGTCAAATTATTTGGTTGTTGAAGCAACCGTAAGTCGAGGTACCACTGTACTAGCAAAAGTGGGGGAGGAAGAGCTGACATGAGATGGATTTACTTATAGGAGGCCACCACTTTAGTTTGCAAAATCTCCCCATATAGGGAGCAAGGAGTGTTGCGAAGCCCTGTTCTTCGAACTGTATGCTGCAATTTGTAATCATAGTGTTTTGGCTTTATTGTGGCTCTCTGATCACCACACTTTAGGCTGGGGAATGGTGAAGTAATTCACTGCAAGAAAATTTCAGTGGTCACCAGTCTTTTACCAACACTTCCCAGATGCAGGAGTGTCAAAGGTTTTTATGGCATCTGTGGGACACCGGAAGGAGTAACATTGTGGGCTGGCTTGAACAAAGTTGTATATTCCAAGCTGTTGTACCATGATATGTTCTATATCAATTATCCATACTACACTATTACACTATGACTTTGGTGCCACATGAGCTGAAAATAAAGAATTTAAAGAAAAATGTCTTTAAAAAGTATTTTTACTCACCTCTACCCTTAGGAGAAATATCTGTCTGATATATTACACTTTTTATCATGTACAGGTGAAACTCAAAAAAAAAATTGAATATTGTGCAAATGTTCATTTATTTCAGTTAGTCAAAAGGTAAAACTAATATATGAGATAGACTCAATACATGCTAAGCAAGATATGCCCTCTTGCTTTGGTATAATAGTGATGATTATGGCGTACAGCTTATGAAAACCCCAAATTCACAATCTCAGAAAATTAGAATATTACATGACATCAACAACACAAGGATTGGAAATAGAACAATATCGGATCTCTGGAAAAGTATAAGTATGCACATGTACTCTGAATCCCCATATAGCTCGTCTGTGGAAGGAAGCATGAAGTGCTCCAAAATCTCCTGGTAAATGGCTGCGTTGACCCTGGACTTAATGAAGCACAGTGGACCAACACCAGCAGATGACATGGCTCCCCAAATCAACACAGAGTGGAAACTTCACACTGGACTTCAATTATTGTGCATTGTGTGCCTCTCCATTCTTCCTCTAGACTCTGGGTCCTTGGTTCCCAAATGGGATGCAAAAGTTGCTCTCATCAGAGGACTTTGGACGACTACGCAACATACCAGTTTTTCCCCATGTAGCCCAGGTAAGATGCTTCTGACATTGTTTGTTGTTCAGGATTGGCTTGACAAGAGGAATACGACATTTGAAGCCCATGTCCAGGATCCGTCTCTGTGTGCTGGCTCTTGATGCACTACTGTGAATAGGGAAACTCTTCACATAATTCTAATTTTCTGAGATTGTGAATTTGGGGTTTCATAACCTGTATGCCATAGTCATCATGATTATACCAAAGTAAGGCTTCACATATCTCGCTTAGCATGTAATGAGTCTATCTCATATATTAGTTTCACATTTTGAGTTGACTTACTGAAATAAATGAACATTTGCACAATATTCTAAGTTGTCAAGTTTCACCTGTACACTTTTTTCAAATAAAGTGAATGCCCAGGCAGACTCCCCTGTCCCCAATTGTTAGGTTGCCCTCCATAAAAACTACTAAATGTATCCTTCTAAAATTGTGCAGGTTTCTTGATCAGGAGATGTTCTCTGCTCTCATACAGCAGAGAAAATTTCCTGATTAAAAAACCTGCACAATTTAATATATATTAAAACCCCTCTGCTTTTGCACCATGATGCAAGGATCTCTTCATCTCCAGCTTGTCAGATGTAATTGCTCTTACATATTGATCCAACCTAACGTAGAAAAAGAAAAATTACCAGCTGTGAAGTTAAGACACTACTACAACTGAAAATTGCAACACATCCTGGCAAACAGAAAAATGTTATAGCCACTTGTGCATTTGCAATTATAGGCAGTGATAAGCAGAAAAATCCCTGAATCCCACATCTGGATTCAGACCTCAGTTGTATTGGTCAGATTCTGAAGTGTTCCGGTTCACAAAAATACTGGGAGCTGATTGCTCTCCTGACCTCTGGGACACATTGCCAGCAATCGTGTCACAACTAGAATCAGCCCATTGAATCGGTTGAGATTTGGTGACTCAGCTCCTCCATAAATTCCATTGATTCAGTGGTCCTAACCTAAATGTCACTTACCATAGTAAGCAACAATATTTCAGTCATTATAACATAACAAAAGCAGCAAAGGAATGGCTTGTATATGCTCGTATGTGTTATGTCTGCAAGTATTGCTCTACCAGGGAGGGCCTTGCCTACTGCCTGACTGGTTGCATTCTTTATATCATGACAGCAAAGACCAGGCATGTCCAAACTTTGGCCCTCCAGATGTTTTGGACCACAACCTCCACAGTCCTTTGCCATTGGCAATCTAAGCTTAGAATTCTGGGAGTTGTCATCCAAAACATCAGGAGGGCTGAAGTTTTGACATGCCTGCCAAAGACCATTCCATGGGATTATTTGGAGTTCACTTTGCCATGTGATAGAAGCTTATTTGATAATCTGAACATTAAAGCTCTATTCTTCGTTGGGGTTACTGCTTCCTGTTCACACTAACTTCTCTTCTAAAACATTTCCAGCTCAAAGAGGAATTCATATGCAGTTCTCCCCCAACATTTTGTGTTTCATATACTGCGTCCCGGTATATCGCAGGACTGCAGTAAATGAAACAAAGGTGTTCTGGGGCAAGCTGCATGGGCCTGTTTGAGGCCTCCTGAACATACCCCAGGCCTGGCGCTGCCCGAAAAGGGCCTCCAATGGGCTTCTCAGGCCTGTCAGAGGCCCCAAAAGTGGTTTTCCAGAACTGACTGCAGGAAAACCAGAAGTGACTGCTGGATCACCAGAAAGCACCTCAGGGGCCGCTGACAGGCCTGGGAAGCCCATCAGAGGCCCGTTCATGGCAGCGCCAGGCCCCAGAGAGCCCCCCAGTCCCAACCCGACTCAGTATCTGCATATTACAGATTTTCCATAATCGCAGGTCGGGTAAGGTCCCTAACCCCTGCGATAGGATAGTAATATCTTGGTTTATAAGCATAATTTATTATGGAAACATGCTTGCAAACCAAAACACTCTTATATCAAAGCAAATTTCAGCAAAAGAAATAATGGAAAGTCAGATGATTCATTCTGGGGTACCATACACCACATATTGTACACACAAAGCGCCTAAACTAAAAAAAGAAGCTGGCTAGAAGTCCACATCCACATCATGGTTTAGGTACCTGGCTGAAGAATCTGCTCTGCTTGGGACTAATGGGATTTTACTCTGTGTTTTTAATGTGACAATAATAAAATACAATTTGTAGACCTGTACACACTGGATTAGCTTCCCCATTGTGGGCTGGTGATTCAGTCTCTCAAAAATGAGTGAGACAAAAGAAGAAGTTCTCAGCGCTGATTTATTGAGCAAAAGCAAAGTGCAAGAATACAAAAACCATTCGAATGGGGTCCCCCTCTAAAATGGAGTGAGGACCCTGAACACCACTTTCCAAGGCTTTTTATACATTTTCAGACCCTTCCAGACCCTTCCTTGGTCAGTCATCGGACAACCACAACCTCAGGACCACCCATCACCTTCTGGATACACACAGAATCATATTCTAAAGTTACTTCCTCTTTTTCATCATTTCACTCTTCGCGTTCTCCACACACCCAGTGTCTTGCTTCACCACATACGTTTCCGTTTATCTCCTGCCTGAACATCAAGGGAGACCTCCATTCCTCTCTCCTCTACTTCGGATGTGGCCTGAGATGGAACAATCATCCACAATCGAGCACACACACACACACACACACACAGAGAGAGAGAGAGAGAGAGAGAGAGAGAGAGAGAGAGAGAGAGAGAGAGAGAGAGAGAGAGAGAGAGAGAGAGAGAGAGAGTCACAATTGGCTCACTTGTGATCATGTGACCTGCTCCAGTTACTTGTATTGCAAATACTGCTTGTTGATCAAGGCAAAATTTAGAAGAATTTTTTGCTTGTCTTGCAAAATGCTCTTAAACCAAGTTACTCTTCAACCAAGGTATCATTGTACAGTATTTTGGACATTTACATGGTGTGTGTGTGTGTGTGTGTGTGTGTGTGTGTGTGTGTGTGTGTGTGTGTGTGTGTGTGTGTGTGTGTGTGTGTGTGTGTGTGTGTTAACACCAACCTCTCTTCTGAAATGTCTCCAGCTCAAACAGCAACTCATATACAGTATTTTAGATATTTACATGCTGTGTGAGTGTGTAAATCTTGCCAGAGTTGGTCACACATTTAAAGATCTTCCATCCAGATTTCTTCCAATAAAGCAGATACTATCAGCAGGCTACTCTTCAGTGAAACTAAGTGTAACGTAACACAAAGTTGCCTCGTGAGTATTTAATGTGGTAAGCTGCGTAACCAATCATATAGCTCATGGGCAGGGCCAGTATAAGGATTTTTAAAAGTGTGCATGCCAGTGACAGTTGGACAGGATCCGGATAGGGTCTGGTTAGGGACTGATTAGGGAATAAAGAGGGACCAGATGTAGTCAGAAGGGTTCTTAAAATTGTAAGAAGAATGTTGCAGACTTAATTTAGAACTTTATTTAAGGGCGAAACAAAACATTGCTTCGTAGTTCATAAATATATGTTGACTGCTGTAACAATAATAAACTTATTTTTATGTTTCTGAAACTACAAACACTGTGTCAGGCTCCATTAATATTATACAAATGTTTAAGTATTTTAATGGTGGCAGCGGTACAAATCAGGCCCGTTACACTAAGTTTTACAAGTAATCTTAACATCTGAAGAGATGTTGGCATGGGAGTTTGAAGGAAGTGCAAGTTAATGTTCATTCCTTTAATTTGATTGGAAGCACTGTAAACAACTGTCTGCATTATCATCATCTCTACCTACTGCCAAATCTGACTGTTGGCCATCTTTTCAAGGAAGTATAGAGTATTCAGAAGTGGTTCACCACTCCCTTCTTCTATGTGTGCTCTGGTATTGTAGATCTTATTCCTGAAAACACCAGGGGGGGGAATTAAATCCAAGCCTTTGGCTCTACATCCAGTATCCAATTCATTGAGCTATCTATCTGTCCATAACAAAGGTCAACCCCAGTGCCCTCAACATGCACTCTCAATGCCATTTGCAGGGAATCATAAGCAGGTGAAGACATCTGCTTGGGAATACCATGAAGCAAATGGTGAGCCGCTGTGTGAGACAGAATGCTGGACTGGATAGGCTGTGGCCTGTTCCAGCAAGACTGTTCTTATGTTCTTATGCACCGTAAGCACTAGCTTACAAGCAGGATATGTCTGTTGCGCCTCATCCAGGCTCTGTTTCAATGGCTGCTCAGACGCCATGAGTCAGGAAAGTGGAGGACCTAGAACAGGAAGGGAAAGGTGTAGCATAAAAGGGAGAGACACTGTTATTGGATGGGATAGAGGAGAGGGAAGAAAAGGAGAAGGGGGATGATGTGTAATGCTCAGTAGTGGCAAAAGAATCTCTGGTACCTAGAGATTCTCTCCTAGTGTGGGTATGCTGGACTCACTCAAAAATGTTCTATTGCAAGCCCTAGCATCCAGCAAAGGCATTGTGATTGTGCCAGGGGACTACTAAACCTGTATATAAACCTGTATTCTAGGAGCCCCGTGGTGCAGTGGTTAAATGCCTGTACTGCAGGTAAAACTGTGCTCACAACCTAGGGTTCAATCCCAGGTAGCAGGCTCATAGTTGACTCAGCCTTCCATCCTTCTGAGGTCGGCAAAATGAGTATCCAGCTTGCTGGGGGGAGGGGGGCGCAATGTGTAGCCTGCATACTGTAATTAAACTGTAAACCACCCAGACACTACTTGAAGTGGTATGGGGCAGTATATAACCAGAACACTTTATATTAAGCCTCCCATAGGTGACACAGGGAGCATCTAGCTCTACCCCAACTGCACCAACCTTAACTCTAACCCAGCCTCTTGCCCAGGCAGGGCTTGGGAGCTCACATAGCTTCATAAGATTATGAAACAAATGTTAACATACTAACAGTTAAGCAAAATTCTAAATAGCATATTTTAGAACTTTGCATGCATTTGATCTGTTCAAAATACATTACCTTGAATCATGACTTTCTGTCCACACATTCAGAAAAATTCACGAGTCGGAATTAATTGGTATTGATACTGAACTAATGAGTGTTCATCTGAATCTGGAGCGGAACGGTTACATTTTGGACTATATCCGATCACATCTGAACATGACTAAAAGCCCTTAAAATAAAGCCAGACAGGGTGTTCCCAAAACGTTACCAAACAGCACCATGCAGGGAAAATGACAGGGTGATGTGATGGGGAGAGGCTAATGACTCCTGTAGCTTGTAATTTTAGACAAGTGCATCAACGGTACTTTCCAATCACAGTGCTTGTAGGGAAGTTGTGTATGAAGTAAGTTACAATACATATTTTCTCTTTAGTGCAGTTTTCCATTCTTTTGCATTTCTTTAGCATTAGCCAAAAATCTGCAATGAGTGTTTTCTTTAATGGATTCTTGGAAAAGCTACACTGAATATATTGGTGGTGGTTGATTGTCTGAAATTTACTGATTTGTTTTAATATCAAGAAGGGTTATATTATTATTCATTTTGGGACATTAAAAATCCCTATTAAAAACATTAAATGGGGATACATACAAATTATTACAGGTTACAATGAAATAGACCTTAAAAGAAATACATAAAATATTTTTGTACCATGTTACATCAATTGCACTCTCTCTCTCCCCAGACAAGATGTTCTTCTGTGCATGTTGTGGGACATGAATATGAGTAGATGAACACATGGTCTGTTGTTCCCCACATGTTGCTACTCCAGCTGTTTCTTTAAATTGTCAGAGCATCCAACATCACTCTTCAAGAGACCTCCTTATATCCCATCCAGCATTATACCCTGATGGTAGCTGTTCAGCTGGTTCCGTCCATTCTGCTAAATGGGCAGTTTTAGCTTTCCATAGACTCAGTCTGGTCTCTTCTGATCAAACTGTTAGAGCAGTAATAGTATTCAGAAGGTATTCTTGAAGTCTTTCATGGCCAGGATCTGACAGTTGCTGTGGATTTTTCGGGCTGTTTGGCCATGTTCTGGTAGTTTGTCTTCCTGACGTTTTGCCAGTCTCTGTGGTCAACATCTTCAGAGGGCAGCAGCTTTTCAAAACGCTTTTTCTGGATTTAACTCTTCTCCTTGGGGATTGGTGCTCATATGAGCTACATTTTGTGCTCTCCTACTTCTTTCACACTTCCTGTCATACTTTGGACAAACCAGTACCCACCGCTTCTGCAATGGTTGGTTTTGTACACCTGGTTAGAAATCTACCAGTCTCATCTAGTGCTATAGCTACATGTTTAGCAGGTGAGGATTTGGGCAGTGGGTGGGGGGAGTGAGGGAATTGAGATAGCCCATCGCTTTCAACTGCCTCAGCAATAGAAGCAGCTCCGGAGGCTTGCTTGCTCGTGAAGCAGGGGGTAGGTGGGGAGGGGTCTGCAATTGGTCCCGGCGGCCTGATTCAGGACCCTGGGGGGCCGCATCCAGCTCCCAGGCCGTAGATTGAAGACCCCTGGTTTAGACTTTGGCACTGTCACCACTGAGAGCATGCTAACTCAAAGTATCATGAATATCCACGAAGGACAAATCTCCCTAACCCTCCTCCCCCATTACATCTCTTTTACTTTGCAATTCAAATCAGTGGTAGGTGTGAATTATCAGAGGGCCTCAAATCAAATCACAGCCACAGTTGAAAGTCTGCCAGTAAACTCTTACTGCCTATTCCAGTAAAATTAAGGAAAAGCATCAGGCAATAAATTCCCTTAAAGCAGTGATGTCCAAACGTTTTGTAAGGAGGGCCAGATTTGGTGGCTGAGAATGTGTGGTGGCCCGGCTGCTCCTCGACCCTGCCCCTCACTGCAAGCCCCACCCACTGATCCCTTGCAAGCCCCACCCACTTGCCCCTTTGCAAGCCCCACCCGCTGATTCCCCAAGCCCAACCTGCTGACATCCCCCAAGCTGAAAGAGTTGAGGGCTCGAAAGAGGGGATGCGGCTCACCCTCTGTTTGCTGCGAGAGCACCAGTCAGCATGGGGAGGGTGAAGAAGGGAGGAGGTGGGCCAGCCAGCCGCAGGTCAACCAAAATGGCCTGGCGGGCCGGATTCAGCCCCTGGGCCGGACTTTAGACATGGCTGCCTTAAAGCCACATGTCTGCAAAGGAGTCAGATAACTTATTTAAGAGAACACATACATAAATGCAACATATCCAGCCACAATCAATCGAGTCCTGTGGCACAGTTGTTAAACTGCTGTATAGCAGTCAAGCCTCTGCTTACAACTCAAGTTTGATCCTGACAGGCTCAGATAGCTGCTTTATTGTTGACTAAGCTTTCTATCCTTCAGAGGTAGATACACTGAGTACCTATCCAGTGTGTATATCCATCAGTTCAAGATGACTTATTAATTCGAAAGGTACTATGCAAATCAATAACCTCTGCATCAGAGCCAGACTGATCACAAATCTGAAAGATACCTTAAAATTTATAATCACAGGCAGTCACTGAAGAAAGAAATCAGCTCTTCTGATGTTCATCATAATTATTTATGAGACTAGGATGGAAAAGAAGTTCTTCAACAATGATCAAGCTACAGCTGATAATTTTGGGGGTCCATTACACAGAAGATATAGATCAGTCACTCCCAACCTTGAGTCTCTAGATGTTCTTCAGCACTAGCTGTGCTGGCTAAGATTTCTGGGAGTTGCAGTTCAAGAACATCCGGGGATCCAAATTCATTATTGTATTTTGTTTGAGTTTCATTTTCATAGTGCCCATCTGGCTGAAGGCCACTCTGGACAGTATACAGTCACCCCCCGCCATTTCGCGGTTCAGGTACTGCGGTCCCGCTATATCGTGGGATCGCAGTACCTGCACCTCGGAGCCGCGCGGGTGGCGGTGGCGGGGAATGATCGCATCGCTCCCCGCTGCCCCCGGACCCCTCCGAAAGGCCTCGGAGCCGCACGGGGGGGATGGCGGGGAATGATCGCGTTGCTCCCCGCTGCCCCCCAGGCCCCTCCGGAAGGCCTCGGAGCCACGTGGAGGGGCGTCGGGGAGCAATCGTATCGCTCCCCACCGCCTCCCCAGACCCCTCTGAAAGGCCTCGGAGCCACGCGGATGGGCGGCAGGGAGTGATCGTGTCACTCCCCGCCGCCCCCGGGACCCTCCAAGAAGTCTCAGGCGGTGAGGGTGGGCGGCAGCGGGAGGTCAGAGCCCGCAACACCACCTGTGCGCGCCGCACCAAAACTTCTTGGACAGGCGCGCGATCGCCCCCACCCGCTTCTGCATATTGCGGATTTTCATGCATCGCGGGTGGGGTGGGTCCCTAATCCCCGCGATCGGCAGGGGGTTACTGTACAACATATATAGACCACAAGCTTAAAATATAATTTATTAAAACAGAAAATAGAAATAACAGCATGCAAATAAACAAACCCATAAAAACATATCAGAATATTTAAAACATTTAAAATGACTTTATTTTTCATCCATTTAGACAGGAAATGTGGACTTTGCAAGTTTTCCTGCTTCTCATGTTTTAGTTTCTGGACAAGCCCATGCAATGGAAATATACATTTAGGTAGAAAATGGTGGAATGTACTGTATGAGCTGCCCTGATTCAACCTGTGCATTCCAATCCTCCAATTTCCCTCTAAATAACTTCTTTACAAACAAACATCAATAAAGAAGTGAAAACAGATAGCTCTTCTCTGCTATTTTAAAACTTCTGATTTTTTCAATCAGCCTCCCAGTTATTTTAAGTACTGAATTTTCTGAGGGAAAGTGTGGGCATACATTATTTCATTTCCTAACAAAATTTTCACCCAGTGTTGCTTAGAACATTCAGTAACATTCCACTCTCTGCTTTTAGCAATATAAGGAGTGGGACAAAAGGCACACAAGTTTGTGGGGCCTTCAAGTACATTTCATTACAACTATCTTACATGCATATGAAGGATGAGCTAGATCACATTTTCCTACACTTTACTTCACCACTCTTTTCTAGAGATTCTTGTTTATCCTCAGAAACTTATATTTCTAGCCAAAGACTGCAACCTTCAAACTTTTTCACACCACCAAAAGTTAGTTTAAGTTTCCCTCAATCAAAAATTTGCATTGCTATATCACCCTATTTAAAACTAGTATATAATTCATTTAAGAAAACACAAAGCAGTTCACAAGTACAGTAGGACCCCTGTATCCACAGATTCATTATCCACTGATTCAGTTATCCATGGTTGGCAGAGGAAAAAAATTAAATAATTCAGCAGTAAAGCAAGCTACTGTCTCAAAACAGCAGTCATAAAGCAAGCTACTGTCAGGAAACATCAGTTTGGGGGTGGGTGGGCAGGCGTTCTCTCTTATCCATGGTTTTCATTATCCATGGGAAGGCCTGGAACCAATCCTCAGTGGATACCGGGGTCATACTGTACAATAAAACAATAGTAAAACTAAACACTATTCAGATTCAAACAGCAGTGAGGTAATACACATAACACAATGTTCAACAGATGCCAGAGAAGTCTCCTGTACCAGCACTGGAAGGACTCGAGATGCATCTCAAACAGAGCTTAGAACTAACTCACTTTTCTAAAAGGTTACTTTTAAAATCAAGTTACGTTTTGCCCTGGAATGACCATGGGGTTACCTGTGTGCTTTTACGAGTGGAAAGGGGTGATGTTTCTGGACTAAACAATGGTTACAATCCATAACATTAATATCAATGGAAGTGTGACTTCTTCCATGCATATTGAAAACAGCCACATAATCACTGACATCAATTATAATGGTATTTGTAGACTTTACTCCTGGAGGTAGGGAGAATCTTGACGGAGAATTGGACAGCATTTGCCTGCATTTTTAGTGGTACAATGCTAACGCTAATGGTAACACACTTGCAGTTTAACAGTCTGATGTCCAAGCAAAGTAATTAGTAACAGTATATGTTCTTCTTTTTAAAATAATACACGGAGTTCTGGTTGTAATGATCCGGTGAAGCTGTTATTACTGAAAGTAATTCCTCTATATGTGGAGAATGCTACAAGGAAAAATACATGTGTGTGACTTCCTCCACACCATCCACTGGTGGGAAGATATAAACAGGACCCGGTGCAACGATATAAAAGGCTGAGCGGGTACCTACTAGAATACTTTGGCCGCAAGAGGTTTAAGGATTTTTAAGTCAATATCAGTGCTGTGCCAGTATAAATCTCAAAGAACAGGTCTAATGACTTTTACTTTCTTTGCCATTCAGTAATGGAGTAGAGGGATTCTGTATTAACAGGATACTATAAGCCATCTTCAATGGTAGCTTGCGCGGAAAGCATTCCAGTAAGCTAAATGTAAGACCTCAAAATTTGTTTACTTGTTTAAAAGCAGTTCTAAACCAGGGTGTATTTGAATAAAATCATGATTTAAATGTAAGAAATCAGATTTTTTTTGGTGATCTCAATTTAAGAAATCATTTTAAAATTTAAATTGTGATTTTATCAATCAAGGAGATTTTCTGAAATAAATATCAACACTTCCTGCTATTTCCACTACAATGAAGAATATGCAGTTCATCAAATAACTTCCTCACTCTTTAAGTATCTAATAATGCTATATCAAATGTGCAGTTTGGAAAGCATTTTCATTTTTCAAATGGCATGACTTGGATGTACTGTATGAGTCAAAATTTTATCTTTTCTTCCCAATTCTTCCTAACAGTTAAAAAAACAAAAACAAAATAAAAACGAAGTGAAGCCCTGTTTCCTGATTTATCCCTGAACACAAATTTCCTTCCAAAAAGCAAGAGGAAAAAAAATCAGCTTATTTCATGACAAAACTACAAGCAGTGTCAGAATCCTTTTGTTTCCATAAGCCCTATTTGATTTCATAGCTAATTGTAGGTAACTGCAGAAGTGCTGAGGCACATCTCAACTGCAAAGTCAAGTATGTGACCATATACATGACCAAGATAGAAGTTTCAAAGAGGGTAGCTGTGTTAGTCTTTTCAAGAATTTCTGTATTCTAAAGTGGACATGTAGTCCACGAAATGTTAAATTAAAATAAGAAAGTTAGTCTTTAAGGTGCCACATGTTTGTGTCTTTTGTTTTGTTTTTCTTTGATTTTTTTGCCTGAAATGACCAAGATATACTCACTCACTTGGACAAACAGCTGTAGTAAGTCTCAGCAAGTCAGATGCTTACCTGAACACCAACAGTATTCTGGCCAGTGTTCCCTGTATTTATCTTGTTCAGTGTTTGGAACTGCAATTCTATTCAAAATACAGTGGACCCTCGTATAACAAATGGTTTGTTTAACAGAAAATCCGCTTAAAGGAAAAAAATTTCCAGAGATAGGGGGAAATCGCTTAGCAGAATTGCCTATGGGGCATATCCATACAGCAGAAAATGGTTGTGATTAGGGATTAATCCGTTTAAAATGCATTCCTATGGGAAATTTGTACAAAGGAAAATTTGCTTAACAGAATTTCATTTGGAACAAATGAATTCCTTTATACAGTGGTACCCTGACTTAAGAGCAGTTTGACTTAAGAGCAATTCGACTTAAGAGCAGAAATCTGTTGGCATTTTAACTGTCACCTTACAAATTTTAGATATGGTCTGCTCGACTTACATTTTTTTTTCCATTTTTTAGCTAATTTTTTCAATTTTTAGATCGGTACCCCGATTTAAGAGTAGTTCGACTTAAGAGCATGCATTCGGAATGGATTAAATTCGTAAGTCGAGGTACCACTGTCCAAGGTACCACTGTACTGTACTGTAAATCCTATTTATCTGAAGGCTTAAGTTTGCTCTATGTATAGTATTTAAAATAGCAAAGTGTGCTGCTTATATTCTGCCCAGTAGCACTTAAAGCACTCTCTGGGTGATTTACAATTTAATTATACAAGCTATACGTTTCCTTCACCCCCAGCAAGCTGATTACTCCATTTACCAACCTTGGAAGGAAGGCTAGAAGCCTGAGTGAACTTTGCGCTGGCTACCTGGGATTGAACCTGGGTTATGTGCAATTTGGGCTGTAGTACTACAGTTTAATCACTGTGTCAGAAGGCTCATTAAGTAATGTAATATTAAGGATCACCATGCAATGTAGTTTTTGATGTCAGCTGGAAGTATTCAAGAGAAATCTGAACCACCATCTATCAGATCTGCATTGACTTGGATTCTTGCATCAGATTTGTTTTCATATTCTCAAGTTTTAACTTTAAAATTCTCAGCAGCCGACTGCAGGCATTTTCTTCTCTTTAGTTTCTTGTTTCAAAACAGATGATAATCTCCTTAGTGAATGTGGTTGAATGTAAGGTAGAACACAATTGCTGAAATCTAGTAGCAAGTCACAACTACTTAAGGCCTATTGAAATCATTGGAGACTTAGCGAGTCAACTCCACCATACATTCCACTGATCCAATAAGCCTACTGTAATTTGCTATAGGATTTTAGACTATTAAAATGTATTTTATATTGACTGACAGATAAACCTTGTGAATTCAAATGTTAAAACAATGTTTTAAATGAGAAAACACTTCCAACTTTAAAAAATTAATGCGTTTTCTCAGGGATCACAATCTTTATTTGATTTTTTCATATATGTAACTAGAAGATTAATTATAGTTATAAAATATGCTTTCTGTAAACATCTTTGAACAGAGACATTGAACAGAACAAGTGACATTATATTTTTATCAGTGATAAAAATGAAATGCTCTGGAAACATAGAATTTTGAATTAGTTATAGGCAACCCATCACATCTTGAACCACATAAACCACAGACTGTTATGTATTATTTCTTTGCATTCTCATTTTGCAAAAGCTGCATACCAGATTATGCCATGCCACACTGCTTGCAAAGAATATGATTCCATTGGCTGCTGACATCTCCCTCAGTTTCAAGAATAAATTTACATCTTAAGTGTGTGAAAATTGTGGCTTTCTCAACAGACTCTGAAATATTCACCAGGCTGCACCATTTTCCACTTCAGAGTTTAACAAAACTAATTAAACCAGGTTACTTAATTCAATACTTGCTCATACATATTTAGACCAATCTAATTCTGAAAAATATGTTACAGCATCCTGACCAAAGCTATCAGATGGTGACTACAAACAAATACTTTGCAAAACGTACAAGATACAAAATTATAGATGTGGATCTCAGGTCATTTGTATTCCTTTCTCAACAAAATAAACTACAGCGGTACAAGGGTGGTATGAATATGCAGGCATTTCATCAGAGAAACAGGCAAGTAATCTACCCCTTACTTCCACGACACTCAGTATCAGTTTTACCAATACAGTAGTATTCTGTGGTTTATATAAACGATAGTGAAATTCCTGGCAGAGTTAAATACTGATAGAAGATTTTAAAAATCAAATTTCAAGATAATTTATTTGGAAAAAGAATCTGGATGTTCATAGAGAAACAAATGCATCTGTATGGAATTCAAACACGGTCCAAAATGAACTAGTCTTCCAAGTTCATCAATATAATGCACATATACATGCCTTAAAAATTAAGTTAAACCAAAAATATTTGGGAATTGTTGACTTCAATGTAGAACGACACAGATCAACTCATAGTAAAGAGATTCGGTCTTACTAAAATTATTCTGTTAGAATAATCTTCAAAAGTGTTCTCAAAATGTCACGTCACTTTCAAGTTTGAAACAAGCCACATTTGAATCTCAGTTTTTACCTTTTTTCATCTCAAAGAAACATCACAAATACACTTATTCAAACTGGAGCACTGTCAGTGGTTTGATTTTACTTTTGTCTCTTTTTACATTTTACAGTTTTAGTTTTACTATTTTTACGTTCATACTTGAAAAATGACTTTTTGGAAAAAAGCAGACTTGACTTGTCCAATATATGTAAAAAAAGGAAGTTCAGAACATATTTTTCTTCTCTTCTGTTTTCTCAAGTCTTATTCCATGGAAGTGTAATTGCAGCCGATTTCTAGCATTTTCCATTTTTTATTGCACAAACAGAATACTGAAGGCCATCGCAATACAACAGACAGCTACATAAGGACTCTTTCGTTCACCTAGAAAAGACAAAAATGCATTACTGGCTAGCTCTCATTGCACATGGAAGAATGCTTCTGTTTTGGAAAGAACTATACTAACACAGAACAGACAGCTCAGCAAATGAAGTAGTATAGAAAATGGGAATTACAGGACACAGAATGTGGTGCAGATTTTCTCCCCACATTCAGAATCCACATGAGTCACAGGAGATACGTAGAATGTCAATTTCATCCTACTTTTCTCCTTAAATCAGTTCCAGTGAAGACTACAAGAACCAGTCTATACGTACTGTGAGGAAATAACAAGAAATGCTTCCTGGCAAAATTCCACACATGTAAGGGCAGCCAGAATGGCATCATTCCAGAGTCTATATTTCATATAACCAGCCACACATCTGATTTGATAATCAATACACAACCAGCCATGCAAAAGACAACCTGTTGGGATAGGCAGAGCCCCTGCTTGACTGCCCTTCTGCTCTGCATTTGTGCAAGAGAACTCTGCCTGTATCTCCAGGAAAGAGGCAGTTGTGGGTAGATGGCAGAAGATACTGCTCTTTTTTTAAAAAAAGTGATATACAGTGATCCACCTGACCCTAGTAAAATAATGTACCTTTTATGACATAAGTCTTCATTATTTAATCAAAGGCACCTTCATCCAATGATGCAGTCTTTAAGACTCAGAAAAATATGCATTTTTCCTTAACAAATGTGCATTGCCATTATATAAAGCAGTACAAAATTAATAAAGATTCTTTTGAAAAACAAGACAGGACACAATTATTATAGTACTGTAAATTTAATTGGTAATATCTAAAAGTGGTGGCTCAACGAGCTAGAGCACTGAACACTGTCGGCTACAAAGGGCGTTTATACACGACCCCTAAGCTCCGCTGCAAATGGCTCCCAGCTCCAGAGCTTAAAAATGTTTCCCCACCAGCTCCGGACCTAACAGAAAATTAAGTGTGACCCCGCCCACTTTAGCGCGTCCCAGCGCAGCTTCCAAGTACCTGCTCTGGGAGAGTGAAAAATTTTGATGCGGAGAGTGCCGGGCTCTCCTCGCTTCTTTTTGTTTTTTGTTTTTTGCCTCCCGCCCCTTTAAGAGGAACCAGGAAGTGACGGGGGGGGGGTCGGAGCAACTTCCACTGGCACTCCGGAGGTAAGAGTGCATTCTTTTCTCCCTTTTTTCCTCCCTCCCCTCACGCAGACAGAACAAGGAAGTGCGGAGGGGGTGGGAACGCAGGGAGAGCGACAAACCCTCAAGATCTCTGGTCCGAATTTAAGGGACCTGCGGATCTTAGGGGTCGTGTGAAAAGGCCCAAAGTCGGCAGCTTTGTGGTTCGAATCCTGGGTGCCACACAGAGGAGCGAGCTCCTCTGATAGCCCCAGCTCCTGCCAACCTAGCAGTTCGAAAGCATGTAAATGCAAGTAGATAAATAGGTACCACTGTAAAAAGTGGGAAGGTAAAAGTGTTTCCTTGCAGCCATGCCGGCCACTGACGTGTACAACACTGGCTTTTTGGCTTGAATACGAAGATAAGCACTGCCCCTAGAGTCAGACACGACTAGCTCGCATGTGCAGGGAGAACCTTTACCTTTATCTTTAATAAAAGTCAAACTACATTTATTTGGTAACATCTAAAAATCAAACCCCAGCACACACACATCCCCTTAACTGAAAGAAGTTTGTAACACTCTGACTAAGCAAGAAATAAACAAATAAAATTGCTAAAACTTCTGGAATAGTGGTGTGCTCAGATGACTATGTCTGGAAGTCTCCTTTCACGCATGTCTGGCAGCCCAACCTTTGAGCACAGAATCTTTCCATAGCAAGAAACAGTTCATTGAGTTTTCCCATAAGTAAAGCCACCACAATTACATTACAGGACATTGTAATCATCTGGCACACATTTAATTAAGCTGCAAATAGCTGTGTGAATTTATGTCTGCAACTTCACATCTGTTTAGAATTAATGTGAGGAAGTCCACCTATAAGAGTTTTACAGTTTTCATATGTATTACACTTTTCTGTTCTTAATTTTCTTGAAAGAGGCATCCATCTTCCATCAGGATTAAAAGTCTGTTTGCACAACTCTTCAAATAAGCAACAGCTTGTCTGTTTCAAGGTGCAGCCACACAAAGAGCTGCTTCAACACATGCAGCAGAGCTAAAGTCCATACTTATACTAATTTGTAGTTATCTTATAGAAATGGAACATATGCTTAAACAGTAAGGAGAGAAATGTAAATCACATATTTATTAGACCATCTGGATCCACAGACAAAACGCTCAATCATAATTTATCACAATCATAACCAATGAAGCTACAGCTTGGAAATTTATTCCATTACTAATGAAAATAATTCATGACCACCCATTTCTTTTAATTGGTGCAATATTAAAGGGCTTGTTACATTACTGTTTCTACTGATTGTGCTCAGGACCTACAATCAAATAGCATGAAACATGAAAGATTCCTGCCAAAATGCCTCTATATGCCCTCAAATGTAATTAGAAAGCATTATATAGAACTCTTATCAGCAAAGTAACCTAGTTCTTTCTTACTATATTCCTTTTGAAATGTAACTTTATTAAACTCCACCCTGTCAAGTAGTTACAACTAACCTCATGGCATTGCTCTGACAGTTAACAAAGCAGTGACTGTGAATTTAAGTCTTTCCTCCTGATCTCTTTGCTGACTCAAACCATCTTACTGAGCTTTAAATGCTAGGGGTGGTATTAGGGGAAGGATACAGGTGCTCTGACTATTATTTTTCCGTTTCAAATTAAATAACAAGATGGTAATGATTTAGATGGACAAGCAAAACACAACTGAAAATTGTAAAACCCGAATATTTGAATTTTGCATGTCATATCTATTAGTTATGAGATTCAGAGGCTTGAATCCAATCAAGCATCGGGAGCTCCTCTTTTCTGCAGTCCTCAATGCACTGATGGTCTGTTTTGGAGGGTTTCCCAACCCTCTAAATGCAGTTTTCTCATCTATGTATATGGGGCAGGACACATGTATGGGAGCTGCATGAAACCATGACCAATGAGGCAAAAATTCACTTTAAAAACTCTCCCTTGTAAGGACTGCAAATTTAAATGTCTTACATCTCTCTGTCAGGCTTGGCACAGTGCAGATCTTTCGACTACAACTCTCAGGCTTCCTTGCCATTGTTAATGCCAGCTAGAATTGATGGAAATTGTAGACAAATAGCAAGAGGAAGGCTACTATGTGCCCATTTTTACCTTGATCCTCCTCTACTGAGCTCAGAGTAGTTGACTCAGAATAGTGGGATTTACTCCCAGGTAACCATGCAAAAGAGTGCAGCACAAACCAATTTATTGCTGTAATTTTAATGGGAATAATTTAGCACACAGGATTTGTTGTTCCTATGACTAAAACATCACCTCATACTATCACGTTGATTCTTAGTTATGGCAACTCTTTCAGGATTCTCTAAGTATAGAGTAAACAGAAGTAGTCTTGTAGCTGTTGTGAGTTTTTCGGGCTGTTTGACTGTGTTCTGGAAGTTTTTCTTCCTGATGTTTAGCCAGACTCTGTGGCCGGCATCTTCAAAGGGCAAAGAGTCTGGTGAAATGTTAACCCCCCCAAAAAACTCACAACAGCTATCAGATCCCAGCTGTGAAAGCCTTTAGGAATACACAGAAGTAGTTGTATCATTCCTTTGTTCTGGAACACTGTGAGACACTGCAGTTTGCTCAAAGCTACACAGGATGCCTCTTCTCCTGGGATTCACAGTGGGAACTGAAATCCCAACCTCTGCCTATGCAGCCAGCATATTTCTAGCCCATACATTTTAATTTGTAACATTTGTAACCATATATTAAGAACTATATTAGTAAAATTAAAGGCAGAAAGAGATGCAAAAAAGGTAAAACATTTTGAAACTTTAAAGACTAACAGCTTTAGTTTTATTTAACCTTAATGGATTAAAATCTATTGGATTTTTCTGGAATGGGGTCAGAGTCTGTCAAGGGAGATAACTATTTTATAATGACAAACTATTAAAGGAAGATGAGTTATTAAAAAATTTTGTGTGCTAAGAAGCCTTGCTCTGTACTTCAGTGAGAAATAACCCTTAACATTTGGTAACAACTAGACATGGGCACGACTTGGCGAAATTGTCGTTTCCGTTTTCAGTTATCGTTTCCGTTACGTAACGGTAACGGTAACGATAATTAAGCCGTCAGAACTCGAACTCGAACCGAAAAAAGAAAAATTTGGTCGGGTTTTTTGTTTTCGTTTGTGGCATCACGGCGATCGCGCAATGTGAAGCACAGAAAAAGTTTTAAAAAGTTTTTTTTAAAAACCCAACTCCCGACCAATAAAGCAGGCGAAAATATGCCTGCCTGAGGCTTTGCCACCTACCAGAGGGGTGGTTTCTGGGGGGTCCCCAGCCTTTCCCCCCTCTTCTCCTGTCCTGGGCTGCTTGCACCAGGCTGGGGGGGGGTCATCCTCGTTGTCTTGCCATGCCATGCAGTGGGGGGGGGACCGCAATTTTTCTTTTGAAATCGTGGTCAAAAAACACACCAAATCACCACAGAAACATGTGAAATTTATTTATTTTAAATGCCTGAATTTTAATAGTAGCAGCAGTGTTTTTTTTTATAGCAATAGAACGTCGTATTGATTTTATTTTATTTTATTTTTTATTTTTTTAGACCTGCTCATTTGGGCTGGGCATGGAATGGGACCATGCAGATTTTTGAACCATTCCACCAATGGCATCGCCAGGTTTTTGACTGACACTTCTGGATGTCTCGGAGGGCATAAAAAGCCGAGGCACCTTCCAGAAATCGCAGTTGGGTGTATGGATGTGGTTGAGGGAGGAGGGCTGGCTGCTGGTGCTGGTGTAATCCGATCAAGATTGAGGAGGGAGGCTGGAGGCTTTAGGATTTAAGTTAGGCAGGGAGGGAGGGAATTGAATTTAGAAAATAATTTCTTTGATTCCCTGCAGCTTTGTCTGCTGAAGGGAATAGCAGTTTATTATTTATTTCTTCTCTGGCAGTTTGAGGATTTTTTTCTGATATTGGATAAAGGGGAAGGTTCGACTGGGAGTGGGAGGTGTGGATTTATTTTAAAAATATATTATATACTACCATTTATTTTCTATTTTCCCAACTTCAATTTGCTTGCACACACACACATTTGGGGTGCAAGCCAAGAACAGAACCTCTATCCTAAGTGATATCCTAACTGCCCACTCGCCTGCCCGCCCGCACCGCTCCCCGCCCACTCATCCGCCCGCGGCCGCCGCCCGCCCATGGCCCCCCGCCACCGCCGCCCGCCTGCACCTCCCCCCGCTGCCCGCCGGCCCTGATTGCAGGACGCCCCTATGCTCTGGGAAGTCAAATCGCACTAAATCGCAGTGGAAACGACAAATGACAAACGAAACAACAAATTTTTGAAAACTTTCGCGACAAACGGAAACGACCCGAAACGGACCCGTTCCGACAAACGAAAACTCGAAACGTCATTTTTTTCTGGTCGTGCCCATGTCTAGTAACAACCATTATCTACCTGGAATGCAGTTTATCATCCTGGTTGTGGTCTGCAACCCTAATTATCAGCCTGCAACCTTAAGTAATTTGCACGCTGAAATGAACACATCAATCTTTAAGGGGCCACAATATTTGTCTTTCTCACTTTCTATTTCTCTACTCTCTAATTTTGTCAATATGCCAAGGCAGCCTAACATGGCTTCCTTCCTTCCTGTAAATTACAAAAGCTGTTTATCAATGCTAAAATGGCAGATAAACATTTCATAACATCATATAGTATATAGTTGCAAAAACAGAGTATATGCTTAGCTGTCACAAAACCATATCCACTAATGATGAATATTTTTGGAGACAGAACAATACATGAACTTACCTATCCTGGCACACTTCCAAAATATGCCCAGTAATCTGAAAATACAGTAAGATAAGTTAAAGAGAAAATATTTAATAATTCAATAGCTATAATTAGATACAATTTAAATAGAAAAAGCAGTCCTAGCTAGCACCCGAGACTGAGCCCCCATCCCCTCTCTGTGTGTGTGCAAGACACCCCCAACATTATATCAATCCACTTTTAAAACCCATTTTATTTCAAAAGTTATTTGTGCTTTTTAAAAAGGTCTCCAAATCCCTACTGACATGTTACACGTTTATATAAACCCAAACAATTACTTTATTCATAGAAATGAGATTATTACTTAACCTATTCTCTCAAGGAAAAGCAGGAGAAATACCCCTGTGCCTGCAAAAGCACTGTATAGGTAAAAGCTTGTTAAACAATACCAAAACTGTGTAGAGTGCAGTAAGAACTTAAAGGATTGTCTTGTATGCAAATATTTAACTATATTGTGTAGCTCAGTTATATATGGGATACAAAATATACCAAAATAATCCAATGATTTACAATTGCATTAGCACATAATTAAACAATAGCAATCATAAGATATAGATTCTGTCCATTGTGGAAATAACAACTTCTATCCACAAGCAAAAACACAACAATGTAACTTGACACCATAATGCAAGATAGTAAAACAAGTTTATATCGATATAAATCAAAAACTGCATATACACCAAAAAACAAAAAAGCCTTGATATAACACACATAAAAGTGAGTACATTTCAGCTAAACCGTATATTACTGATGCCAGTAAGTTAGATATCTGGTTGTGGCCCAGAGGTCAGGAGTTGCATTCTATATTATACTTCTTGGAAGAAAAACTAGCCTGTGTAGCCTTGAGCAACTTTAAAAGATTATTTGTACATCTTGATTTGCATGTCTTGATGCAGGATACCATACAAGCTATCAACTAGTTACATTCCTTTTTCAGGTCACAGAATGCAGAGTTTATTGTTTTGTCCACAGTGGAAAGGAACTGCTAAAGTCAACTTTTTGGTGTATATTTTTACTTACTCAATGCTATTCACACTGCAATTAACAGAAATATGAATTCCCATCATGAAACTCTCAAGAGGAATTGGAACCTTTACATTGAGTTTTAACATTATTTTACAAGAGTTGGGGGTGAACAAACAGAAACAAACATATTAAAAGTTATTTATGTATTTACCACCCATTAGTTTACAAATTTAAAAACTTACAAAAGTATTATTGCATTGAGATTCTGATAATAAGAGTAGATTCTGAGACTGTTCCTGATAAGAATGTACTCAGTGGCAGAAAAGGGTTTATATTTTGAAATTATTCCTGGATAGAACCTGTTTCTAGAGATGGGCACGACTTAGCGGTATTCCCGTTTCCGTTTCCGTTACTCGTATCCGTTACTCTACGGAAACGGAAACGGGAATTACTCCACCAGAATTCGAGCTCGAACCGACGAACGAACAATTTGGTCTGATTTGTCGTGCTCGTTACTTGCATCGCGGCGATCGCGCAATGCCAAGCGGCACAGAAAAAAGTTTTTAAAAGTTAAAAAAAAAACCGATTCCCGGCCCTAAAAGTAGGCGAAAACTGTCTGAGGGCACCTACCAGGCCAGAAGGGTGTTTCATTTTGCGGGGGGGGGGGGGGGTTTCCCCGCCCCCCTCTCCTTGGCTATTGCTACTGCTGCGCTGCTGGTATCAGGCTGGGAGGGCGCATCCATTTGCCATGCAGTGTGGGGGATCCAAAATGGCGACCGCAATATTTTTTTTGAAATCGTTGCCCAAAACCCCACCAAAGCACCACAGAAACATGCGAAAATTAGCTATTTTAAATGCTTGAATTTTTACAGTAGCAGCAGTGGGTTTTTCTTGCAAAAAAAAGTCTCCGTTGATTTTATTTTATTTTATTTTTTTACACCTGCACATGGGAGTAGACCATGCAAATTTTCCACCAATCGCATGGCCACTTGGCCAGGTTGACCACAGAGACTTCTGGGATGTGCCAATCGGGCATAAACAGCCCACTAATTGTAGCCCAAACCCGAACCCTAAGCCTAAGCCTAACCCATACGCCAGTACACTGTCCTTCTAAGTGGGTCAGAGAGGCACCCAGAGGTGCACCCCAATACTCACCCTACCCTCACCCGTAACTAGCCTAACCCTAGCCCTTGCGCTAACCCGTCTTAACCCTAAGCCAGATCTACTTGCATTGCACTACATGCAAGTACGTGAGACACAGCGAGTGCAAAGAGTCTGCCAGTCCGTCACTTGTGGCTCTGGCTGACTCCTGCAGCTCCCTCCAGGAGCCCGCTACCCCCCCCAAACCAGTACTAACGACAACGAAAAAACGAACCGACTAATTTTTGTGAATTTTCGCGAAAAACGGAAACGAGCCGAAACGGAACCGCCCCGACTAACGACAACTTGAAAAAAATTTTTTTCAAGTCGTGCCCATCTCTACCTGTTTCTGGGTGACAGAAGTTCAGCTGATAAAGAGAACTAGAATGCTGCTCTTGACTCTGGTGTTCAGTTTACAGAGGGAACTGCTTGATGTATAGCTGGCCTCTCTATTGCTTTTCCAAGTGATAGTGGGCAGTTTTGTTTCAATAAGTATTACTCCAAATAGTGTATGTTAAGGACCACTTTCTGCTGAAAGAGGCCATGGAGTCCCAACTGAAGTGTGAGTTGATAACGCAGCAGGAGATGCATCCCAAGCAGCAGGCGATTTTCTTCTGAGCTAAGCCTTGCTTCTTTTCCCTCTGGATGGATGGAAGGGTTTCCCCCTTTCTAGGGAGAGGAAGGGCTCTATGGGCAGAAGGGAGGGTTCAGTACTGACAGAGGCATAACTCGAGGGAGCCGGGGGTGGAGTCTCCTTCAAATCAGACTTGGTGGGGGGGGGATGATCCTTATCCCATTCCATGTGACTCCGCCACGAGGAGCCTCCTGGCACAGTGGTTAAGTGCCTGTACTGCAGCTAAAACTGTGCTCATGACTTGGAATTCAATCCCAGGTAGCCAGCTCATGGTTCACTCAGCCTTCAATCCTTCCAAGGTCGGTAAAATGAGTACCCAGGTCACTGGAAGGGCGGGGGGGGGCAAGGTGTAGCCTGCATAATTAAATTGTAAACCACCCAGAGAGTGCCTGAAGCACTATGGGGCGGTATATAAGCAGAACACTTTGCTTTGCTTTTGCTTTTACTATTTTATTTTGGAATGTTTTATTAGATTTTAACTGGTTTGTTTTAATTGTTGTCATATTGTGCACATATCCAATAGAAAAATAGAAGACAGCATTTATAGCAAGGGTAGGGAAAGGAATGTTGAGATTAAGTCTAACATTTAAAAGAGAAAACAGCACTAATGTTTTAAAAAGTTGTCTCATTTAATAAAAACAGAAATCTGTTGCAATGATGCTGGCACTCTGGACTGAGAATACAAAACCCAGTTATTTCATTTGAAAAATCAATGCATTGAAATGATTTTAAAAACCCTATATCCATTCACCCTGTCCCAAATGTCTATAAAGTAACATACCCAGTTTGATTGTTATCCAGCAATTTGGGAGCCAAAGATCTTATGTAAGCACAGGTACATATAAGCAGTAGGATCACAGTCAGCAGACTCTGAAAATTGAAGATTGCAGACTAAAAGGGAAAAAGGTAGAATAAACATGAGTTGTGGACCAGTCTTTAAAAGTAGTTCCTGTCCCATTCATTAGTACCAATTATGGAACTTTTGAAGACACATCACATCTTTACCTTGTAAACCATGCCAATTAATCCGTGCTCCCAAAATATTATGATAGAGAAATAAATACTATACTAGTAAGACAACTTTTCTTTTTCAGAACATGCCCCCCAGCAAACCTGCCTATACTAGCATTATACACATAACTCACTTGAATATTTAATTTCCAGAATAAATTGATAAAATCATCTGAAATGCTTTGATTAGTATGTATAAAATAACTGGTAAAGTGCTAATAGTGAGTGACATGTATGTTGATGGCATTTAAGTACTCAAATGTTAGCCTCCATGTTTTGGACTTCTGCTCTCAAAGAAAAACCAGTTGCTATCTATCTATCTATCTATCTATCTATCTATCTATCTATCTATCTATCTATCTATCTATCTATCTATCTATCTATCTATCTATCTATCTATCTATCTATCTATCTATCTATCTATCTATCTAGAAAAGAAAAGGCTTAAAAAACTGCTTGCGAGAAACAGCAATGTTACTTTTCACACAAATGACTGCTGTTGGCATAACCTGACAGCAAGGGGCAAGGCAGAGTTAGAAAGAAGGCAGATATTGTCCAGATTTGAAAACTATTTCCAAAATTTGGCATTCTGCTCTTCTGAATACCAAGGTCCAACCATACAGAAGATAAATTTGGAGATACCACGAGGGTGGAGGCAAAGCTTGCTTCCATTTACCAGGCCATTGAAAACAAAGTCTCAGTTCTGTAGCCCTTTTGCATGCAAAACATTTTAAGTTCAGTCTCAAGCATCTTCAGCTTCACTCATGGCATATGGCAAATCATGCAACAGCAAATAGAGATACAGAAAGTAAGAAGTGGTTAACACTTGATGTAGTAGATAAGCGGGAGTACTTGATGTAGTAGATAAGCGGGATATAAATACAAAAATAAATAAATAAATAAATAAACTGAGAAGAACTGCCTAATCATTTTGTAACCTATAGTATTCCCCCCCCCATGGAAAATGCAACATTGTGTTTAATATTCCCTTCTCAATACTAGCTGTGAAATAAATAATAATATTTGCCTACTGGCAGGGGGACAGCAGAGAGTCATAGAAAGGAATTTAAACATGCATCCAAGAAAAAGCCCTTTTCTAACATCAATAGATAGGCCCGTGACAATGATGGGATCAAGACAAGAGCCTCCTTTACGATTTTATACTCTCTGCCTAGTACAGGCCTGCCCAAAGTCCGGGCTGCGGGCCAAATCCGGCTCGTCAGGCCATTCTGAGTGGCCCGCGGCTGGCTGGCCCTCCCCTCCATCCCCTTCCTTTGCCCCATGTTTTTTTTTAAATCTTCCGCCAACACTGACAACGCCGGGAAGCTTGAGGGGCTGGGCAGGCCGGCTGGCCGGTGAGCAGAAGCTTGTGGGACTGGATGGGCGGGCGAGGGGGCAGGCCACCATCACCAGCACTGCCAGGAAGCTTGTGGGGCTGGGCGTATGCACGGGGGTGGCGCGCGGGTAGGCTGCCACCACCGGCATCACCTTGTGAAGCTAGGCACACGCGCACGCAGGGTGGCGTGCAGGCGGTCTGCCACCACCGGCATAGCCGGGAACATTGTGAGGTTGGGTGCATGTGCAGGGCAGTGATCGGCCGGGCCACGTCACCGGCACTGCTGGGAAACTTGGGCGGCTGGGCGGTCTGCCACCACCGGCACCGCAGGGGAATGTGTGGGGGTGGGCAGGCCAGCAAGCCTCTGCCACCACCAAGGAGCTTTGGGGTGGGCTGGTGGGAGAGCCGTCGCCACCGCTGGGGAGCTGCAAGGTCGCACATATCTCCTCTTCCAAGGGGCGACCTGTGGCCACGGCTCCCTGTGCTTCCTTTGGTCCCCACCTTCCTTCTTTCCTCCCTCCCTTGGTCCCCACCTCCCTCCCTCCCTCCCTCTCTTCCTTGGTCCCTGCCTTTCTTCTTGCGAGTGGGGTTGCAAGGGGTCAGTGGGTGGGGCTTATGGGTCAGTGGGTGGGGCTTGCAGTGGGGTGGCAGGTTCGGGGAGCAACCGGCCCCTGACACATTCTCAGCCACCAAATCTGGCCCTCCATAGAAAAAGTTTGGGCACCCCTGGCCTAGTACATCCCACAGTTTTCCAATTAATGAGTTCAACAGCATTCTTCAAATATAAGAGTTCAGGATTACAACTGAATGCTGTAATTCTCATCCTTGGGTAACACAGGTATTTTTAAACTCCCAGAAATCTACATTCTCACACACTGTTATAATAAACCTATGACTGTGAAACAAAAATAAACAGATACTGTACATAACTGTGATGGTTATCTGCTTTGACCTCTTTTCCACTTTCACTGCCAGCTTCTGTTCCACAGTAAAAAAATCAGTTCATTTTCCATATTGAATTTTAGACTGCAAATCTCTCACATCAGTTATCTGTCCTTTTGAGCACTACAACTGAGCTGCAACTCCCCCATCCCACAGTAATGCTGCTATTCATTCTAATCTGGGACCAAGCCACAGTCCAACAATGGAACCCCATCCCCTGGTCAATGTGGAAGGGCTTCAGTGCAGGCATATATGTAGTAGTCACTCATTTTAGTCATTTTGTGGATATCACTTCTTTTACAGGCAACCTTCTGCAGAAGCTGAGAGGAGGGAACAGGTTAGAACCACACACACAAAAATCCCTGCAATTCTACACAACTGCTTTTAACAAAAAACATCAGCGCTGATGAAGGAAAAACAAAACACATCCTGATGTAATCTGGCCACTCCAGGTGAAAGGAAATTCTGTTAAGCAAATTTCCCTTTAAACAAATTTCCCATAGGAATGCATTGAAAACAGAGTAATCCCTAGTCGCGACCATTTTTATGTTCCACGGATTCTTCCCATAGGCGATTCTGTTAAGCAAATATCCCCTATCTCCGGATTTTTTTATGCTGTACAGATTTTATGTTATACAATCCGTTTGTTATACGAGGGTCCACTGTATATATATATTTTAAAAGGCAAGGGGTCTTCTCTCTATCACTACGGGCCCAGAGCCCAGGCATCCTGCAGTGATGGGACGCCATCCAAGGGCCCGCCGCCGCCGCCGCGAGGAGCCCTCAGCCCAAACTGGGCTCAGAGCGGCACCAACTCGGTCCAGAAACACAAAGCCAAGGAGCGCCGAACTTGAAAAGAACCCCCCCTCCGTCTCCCTCCCCCCCCCAACGCCGCTCTTACCATGGTTACCCAGCGCCGCGAGCCACATCACACTTCCGCTAGCCAAAGGGGCGGGACACGGAAGGAACGCACTTTCCCTCCGGATTGGGAGGGGAGGAGAGGCACATCCCGGATAGGCCCAACCCGAGGCGAGCTCGGCGTTCTGATTGGAGGAGGGAGCCTGGCGGGTTGGGCCGGCGAGAGACGAAGGCTGGGCCGCGGGAGGGGGGCGGGGCCAAAAGGAGGCTCCGGCGAAAGGGAG
This sequence comes from Phrynocephalus guinanensis, assembly GCA_037367245.1. Taxonomy (NCBI): domain Eukaryota; kingdom Metazoa; phylum Chordata; class Lepidosauria; order Squamata; family Agamidae; genus Phrynocephalus; species Phrynocephalus guinanensis. The sequence continues at coordinate 80,120,879 of CM074738.1, read as the reverse complement.
CAATTAATAAGTTCACGAGAAGCCGGAAGTGGCCTGGCCAGTGCAGAGGGAGAGGGAGGTAGGTAGGGTATGTGGTGTCCGTTGACGGAGTGGTTTTGCCCCTTGAAAGCAAACAGGCCAGGGGAGTTTCTCTTTCTCGCTCGGAGGTTTCGACCTGGGATGGCGGGAGAGGAGGACTTGGGGGCGGGGGGAGTGGTTGTCTTCTATCCTCTTGCTCTTTCGGTGGCGAAGCGGAGGCTCCGGCTCCTCCTCAGGAGAGGGGAAAAGGCAGCGGGGCTGCAGCCCGGCCCTGCGGGCGCAAGGCGGTGCACTGATGCCGGAGGTGGCCGGCTGAGAAAGAGATGGCTCGGGAGTGTCAGCAGGTGCGGCTTGCGTGCATTCAAAGTGGCACCTGCTGGAATGTCCGCCCCGCTTTTCATCTGGCCGCTCTCTTGAGATGCCAGAAGGTCTGCGACAGACCAACACTGTTACTTACCCCTCTGGGAAGCATGAGCCTTGCCTTGTCACGTAGGGATGGCGCAGACCCGCGTTCCCCAGTTCCGTCTCGACCACACATGTCCAAACTTCGGCCCTCCTGATGTTTTGGACTACAACTTCCAGAATTCTAAACTTAGACTGCCAATGACAAAGGACTGTGGGAGTTGCGGTCCAAAACATCTGGAGGGCCAAACTTAGTACCTGCCGACGATCAGGTTCTCGCTGGTGTTGGGACTGCAGAAGGAAAAAAAATTGAGGTGTACACTTTGGCATTTAGAGGAAAAAGTTTTTGAGGTCTACACTTTGGCATTTCGAGGGTGTTTTTTTTTTTTAGGGGGAGGGGAGACTGAGCAGAAGAGAGTGTGGCTCTTCAAAGCTGGGGGAGGTAAACATCATCCCCCAGGACATAGTGAAGCGTTCCATCCTCTTGAACCATTGTTTTGCGGTCTTTTTTAAAATACTAAGCACTATCTGTCCAATGAAGCTATTTCATCGGCTGGTCCCCAAACCATCTGGGGCCTAAAAAGCCAACACTCCCAGGTGCTAACACTACTTGTCTTATCACTACACTGAAAGTCCCCAGTTCTGCCTGTCCAGCTGTTTGTGTACAATATTTGGAGTTGGCAGCAATTCTGAAAAAGTTACACTGGAGTCCTCATGTTGGCTTTGTACCCCAGTAATTACATTTTAGTATATATCTTCTCATCACTGGTGTTGATGTAGCCATGATTGTCAACTCATTCTATGATTGCAAGCCTAGCTAGAAGAAAGCAAGCAACTATTCATCCACCTGGTCAGTAAAGCGAGGCCGTAAAGCCATTTTAAATACCAGATTTCTTCGATTTTCTTCTGTCGCAAAGGTTGTATTTAGATTTTGAGCTTTCACTTTCCTCACCCCTTCTGATGCAGAAGGTAGTTTGTATCTCAAGGAAATACTATCTTAATCAAAAGGATTGTATCTTTTCTTTTTTAGAGTGACATCTTTTCCCCAAAAAACTCAAATAATCCACGATGATTGAGCTGCCCCTCTCTCTATCCCAAAGTTATTTAACTTAATCTCAAAATGATAAGCCTCTGGCCTGAGAGCAAGAAACTTACTGCACTGAGCGTACATTCAGGGCTTCTGTTCAGAAACGATCAAGTTGTGTAGTACAGTACTGGATAACTGCAATATCCTTTTGCCTTTCTACCTTCACAATTAAATTTAAACAATTGGTGTAGGGTGTTTTTTTTTTGGGTGGTGGAAGGTGGGATTTCTCAGAATCTGGTATCAGGATTTGATTCTCCACTACACTTTGTATAAGAGTGCCAGGCATGTGGCCTTGGGCAAGCTGCATGGTGCTAAAGTGTTCCCTGAAGAAGAGAATAATAAACCATTTCTCTGCACCATATGCTAAGCATGGGTTGTTGTTGTAGTAGTTGTTTTACTACAACCACCACAATTTATCTCAGAATTCTGGCACTTGTACTTGAAGAATCGAAGTCTAAAAAGGGGTTGCAGTACAAACACATGACAGCTAGCATACCAGATGTCTCATTTTTCCAGTACTGCAAAGGAAAGGGAGAGAGTAGGTTGGACTTGCTAGGCTGCATAGAAACTTGAAAAGGATTGGTAGATTTTTGAGAACCATCATCTAAAGAGCCCAATGAGCAAAGAGACATCCAATCCCATAACTCCTTATAGTTCCCAAAGATCTTAGCAAGCCCCACCCAACTTTCTACCTCTGCAGTAACTGTTGAGAAGAACATGCTGGGGATCAGGTGACTACTGAAACACCTCAATGGCCTTGGATCTTTTTGGGCACAGGTGCCAAAATTCTGGCTTGGGGACTTCCAGGTGAATTGTGACAGCTGTAGAGGAAAACAACAACCCAAAATCCCATGTCTGTTCTATAGTATACCTAGGAAACCCTGCAAAGAGCCAACATAGATTGGGATTGACTTGGTGTTACATAATTAATCATATTTATTTAGGATTTTGGATTTTTTAGTATAAAAATGTCCCTAGATTCCTGATTTTGCTACTAACCTTACATAGATGATAACATCATTAACATCTTCCACATGGATATAAGGTTATAACATGTATTTGATCATATATTGTGAACATGTATGCTGTGTTCTAAGCAGAATTTGAATGATTGTAGTGGCACAGTGGTTAAATGCCTGTGCTGCAGCTAAAGCTACTCACAACCTGGGGTTTAATCCCAGGTAGCTGACTTATGATTGACTCAGCCTTCTATCCTCCCGAGGTTGCTAAAATGAGTACCCAGCCTGCTTTGGGGGGGGGGGTGGCAATGTGTAGCCGCCCAGAGAGTGCTTGAAGTACTATGGGGCGGTATATAAGCAGAACACTTTGCTTTGCTTTGCTTTGCTTTATATGATTTGTGTGGGTAAGTAGGATGGGTTCCTGGCTGCTTATGTCATGCAAAGACCTTCTGTTGTGCTTTAAAAACATGCTAGCAGTTGTGGCAACTGGGCCCGGATCACATGGCTGAGTGAATTGTCAACCACACAACTGTAATGTGGTCAGTTGAAGCTTCTGAATTATATTTAAGAGTCTTAAATTAAAACAGATTTTTTTTTAAAAAGGAGGGGGGAAAGCTGTGTAGATTTTACCCATGGTCTGAATAGGGGAAGGCATTTCAACCCAGAATTTTGGAGTGAACCTATCCCCTTGAATCATGAGCTGCTGTATTTTAAGAGGAGCACATTGTAAGACTCAATTGTTATTACTGCGGTTTGGTCTTTGTATTCTAAGTAAGACTGTAACTGGGAAGTCAGATGCAACTTCAGACCAGACAGGATTCTTTTCTCTCCCCACTAGGATTTTCCAAATATTTAACCTAGAACTTTTTGCATGGAAAACATGTTTTCTAGTTTTGAACCAGTTTTCCTCATAATGTTTGGTATAGGAGAATGACAAGGGCTCTGTATTTTGTTGCTAAGCAGAATAGATACAAAGTTAGCTTATGGATAGCAAACAACAAGTCTCTCAAATAGTTGTATCACTGCTGAAACAAAAACAAAAACAAAAAAACCTGAATGGGACCATGTCCTAGAATGCAATAGGAGCAGAGAAGTAGGATCTCTTTGCTATATTCAAATATGCTTTGCATTTTCTTTCATAAGAAGCATTATAAACTTTTGCTTCATTCCCCAGTCTGTGTGTGAAACTTCAGGAGAGCTTGTCTTGGACAAATCATGCCAGTGACCCACATCAGCTACACATTTTATTAGTCAGAAAGGCCAGATATAGAGGAGTTGTTGGAAATTGTAGACAAATCAGCTAGAGAATTTTTTTTGAAACTGTGCAGACCGTGGGAGTACTTTCTAATAGACCTCCCATATTTGAAGAGGAAGAGAACTAATGGAATAATGTTTGGAGCAAGTAATGATCAGACTGGTGAGTTCTCTTTTCCACCCCTTGCTTTCCTCTTTCCACACCTGCAACACTTTGACCAAGAATCCTGTTGTTTAGTATAGTAAAATCACAACTACAGTAGGCTGAATCAGTGAAGCTCACAGATATTTTAACTCACCAAATCCCCACGTTCAACTGAGCAACTGTGATTGTGACTTATTATTTATTTATACAACTTATATGCTGCCCACTACCTGAAGGTCTCTGGGCAGCTTGCAATACAAAATTAAAATGAACAATTAAAAGCAATTTCAAATACAATACAATACAATTAAAATACGTTAAAATATGATACACTAAAATTGCCACCAGGACCCACAATCTATGTTGTATCAGTTAAAGAACTTGTGAACAGGAAGATTTTTACCTGTTGCTGAAATGTCATCAACATCGGTGCCAGGCGGATTTCACTCAGGAGGCCGTTCCATATTCTGTGAGCAGTTGTCAAAAAGGCCCTATATCTTCAGGCCATACCTCTAACCTCCTTGAGGGATGGCTCTTTCAAAAGGGCCCCCTGGCTAGATCTTAACTGCTGGGTAGTTTCATATGGAAGAAGGTAACACAAGCACTTTGAATTGGGCTTTGGCAGCAACTGGTAACCTTTGTAGCTGGTAAAGAATTGGTGTGTTATGGTCTGTGGCGGCCCCACCACTTATCAGCTGTGCTACACGATTCTGGACCAAATACAATTGCTGGATCATCTTCAAAGGCTGCTCCACGTGCAGTGCAGTGCAGTAATCAATACAGGATGTTACCAGTGCATGTGTAACTGTCATGAGGCTCTGCTCGTCCAGTTAGGGGAGCAGCTGGTATGCAAACTTTTATTAACACTTTTAACTTGCTCTTGGTCATCCCTAGCGATAGTATCCTTTCTGTAAGGAGTGGCTCCACCTCGGACCAAAGTCCTCTACCTGTTTGAGCAGAACATTGGGCGTGCAATGTGCAGTGGGAAAATCCAACGTGCAATGGGAAAAGTCCCTTCAAAGTCAGGGCCTGGCTCCAAAGAAAGTCTGGTCATACCTCTGATAAACTGGCCCACCTCTAGTCCTGGGCTTGTGAAGTGGTTTCCAAGTGTCCCGTGTTCATACTTCGGGTTGACTTTTCTTCTGTCTCTCCCCACGTGTAAAGCAACATTTCTTCCACTCCGCTCTCAGCATCCGCTTATTCTCCCTCTGCCTAGCCTCCTGCTCGAAGAAGGTGTGAGCCCTTTTTTGCTCTTCTCGGCAGTCTGTCCCCAATATGGTGGTTTTACCGCCTTTCTCGCTCTCTCTCCTGTTCTGCTGCCTCTTGTGGGAGTTTGAACTCAACCCATTCCCCTGTCCAGGGGTTTTCCTTAACTACCTCTATTAACTCTTCTTTTCCCCTCCCTTTATTCTCTGCCTCCCAGCCAGCCAACGCCATTTTGCCCTTCTGTATTGTCCCCCTCTCCACAATCATCCCCTTTTTCTTCTCTTTACCTCCTCTTTCAATCCCTCTCTCGTTCGCCCCCTTCCTTCTAATACATGGTCTTTGCCTTCTCCCGTGGTCACAGCCTTCTCGTGGGGCAACCCTTTTGGAGAGGATGGCACATATACTTTCTCACAAGTATCATTAGTTCAGGAGCCTCATGAGCAGTTTTATGTGACGTGACAATACTGAGCATTTTTCCTGATAAGGGGGAAATGTTACTTATTTCCTGATTGGACAAGAATAACTCCTTTTTAAAAAAACAGTTTCGTTTAAATCACAATTTAAATCATGATTTCAAATTTTAAAGGTCATTTTTAAATTAACACCTTGATTTAAATCAAACCCACATGCTTATATCTGCTTTGAAAACCCTCACGTATATGTCACGAGGCACACCAATATTTTAGATCTGAAACTGGTTTATTATTTGGGGCTTATTTCTAATTCTAACTATATCTGTCTTTCCATATGCAAGATATGTAGACAGGTGGAGTTGAGAAGAAAAACCATAAAATTATTTAAAATGAGGTAGAAATCCTGCATTGGTGTGAGAACAAAAGACACATTAAATTTAATCCAGTTTCCAGGAGAATACAGGTGGCTGGAACTTACTAGTACTATCTGTGTCTTCAGTATGTGTTTGCTTCGGTTGCCTTCAGTAGGTCCCAAAGGATTTCCTCCTACGAATTGTGCTAGAGAATTAGGAATTTTTATGGGACGTTGTCTACGCCCATTATCCACTCTCAAAATGATAACTGTGTTTCTTTTCTTGGAAAAAAAAATCAAGCAGCTGAGGATCAATATTTTGATTCCCCCCCTGATATACTTGGTCGAAAAGGAACAAAAATGCAAGGAATTAATTGCTACAAATATATATTTTTCTTTTCTGATTTTTTTATAATACACATTCTACTAATATAAGAACACTAGTCACACAGCCATAATTTTGATAACCTTTGTGCTCAACACTATCGATTTGTGCATATTTATGCACAATGGAATGGAAATAGGCTTTGGTGAAGTTTAGCTGTACATGTGCATACTATTGCCTAGAAGTACAACAGCTATATCTCAAGTTATTTTAGAAGTGGGAGGAGGGATAGACTGATGGGTCATAGAAGTTAGTATAACTTAACACTGCAAGGTTGTTGTTAAATGCAGTTGTGATAGGAGCTACACATTCACTGACAGCCTGCAAATGGAACAAAACACATATCCCATGCTAAAGTATTTAACATTAAAGCAGGATGTATAATTCCAGCCACTGGCCAGCAAGACTTCAGACTGCTTGAGATGTCCAGTGTGAGGTGGTTGGGAAGCCTCCCAGTTATGTTTTTCTTGCCTGGTGGGTCAGCTCCAGCAATTCCATTTTTGCTGCATATCGATGAGACAAAAGCCCTGCTATCTTTTTTCCAACACAGGGCTTGTTTGTTTAGCAAGTGGTTAGGTGGTGGCGGCAGCTGAGGCATTCTTTGGAAGCAGCAGTGGGAGCTAGGATCTCCTGGGTTGCCAAAGATGCCACTTATGTTGTCGCCACAGTGCTGCCTGACCACAGCCACCCAGCTGCTCACCAGACAAGCAAGCCCTTTGCAGTAGGAAGAGTTCTCTCACCACAGGTGGCGGCCGAGGAATCCCTGTGGTGGTTAAAAATGGCACACATTAGGCAGTAGAGCTTGCACCATGTGAAGGTATGAAAGTCACTTTGCAATCTACCTGGTTTTTACTTGATACATAATTGTGGTCTGTGATGGGCTTATGGTGTTTTTAAAAAAATGCTTTTCAAAAAGCATGTTGTGGATCGGAAGTTATCTGATGTTATTTGCCTCTGTCCTTGAGTCCAGTCAAGCACTTTGTTTGCCTCGTCTTGGCTCTTAGAATTCTGGAGTAACCTCATACCGTGGAAATTTCCGTGAGACGCATCCAGGGCCGGATTAAGATCCTTAGAGACCCTAAGCACTAAAGATTTTGGTGCCCGATATATATGTAATTCAAAATATAAACAATAATAAACTATAAAATAAAATTTTATCTATTAAAATTAAATAAACGTTACAGTAAGATGGAAACTAATGTTTATTTTTGTATACTACCATATTTATATTTGAAAAAATTCTCCTATTTTTTATTGCAAAGTCTTTGATCAGATCCAGAAAATTAATCTTATGTGACACATCTGCTTCTATACTTAATAGAGATAAGGCATCCAGCCTGCCTTGTTGCATAGTTGTTTTGATGGGATTTTTTAAAAAATATGCTTCAACTGAGAAAATGAATGCTCAACTGAACAATTTGTGACCATTAATGTTAAAAATATATGGAAGCCAATGTCGACATTTGGAAAGGCACACTCAATATTGTCTTCTACAATTATTTTATAAAGTTCAGCAGAACTGAATCTTGGTTTTACATTTTTTTGTTGCACTGAACTTATGGCTGGAACAAGGCAAGGCTGGACACACAGGCCAAGGCACAAAAGCAGAAGAGACTTGCCTTGCTGAGGCAAAGTCTGGGAGGGAGAGCCACTCTTTAAATAGGTCTTAAGAACATAAGAAGAGCCATGCTTGATCAGGCCAAGGGCCCATCTAGTTGTTTCCTGTATTTTACAATGACCCTGACAAATGCCTCTGGAAGCTCACGATTAGATATCTGTCTCCTGATACCACTCCCCTGTATCTGGCCTTTGTAACCCTGGAAATTACACATCCCCATCATGGCTTGGATCCTGTGATAGACGTTTCCTCCAGGAATCTATCCAATCCCTTTTTAAGGCATCCAGGTCAGATACCATCACCACATCCTATGCCAGGGAATTCCACAGACTAACAACACATTGGGTAATTTTTTTTGTCTGCTCTCACTCTCCCAACCCTCAATTTGAGTGGACATCCCATAGTTCTGGTATGTTGTGAGATGGAGAAGAGCATACCTCTATCCACTTTCCTCATGCCCTGCATAATTGTGTACGTCTCACTCATATCTCCCCTCAGGTGCCTTTTTTCCAGAGTAAAGAGCCCCAAATGCTGTAGCCTTTCCTCATAAGGAAGGTGCTCCAACCCAGTAATCATTTTAGTTGCTCTCTTCTGCACCTTTTCCAGTTCCACTATGTCTTTTTTTGAGATGCAGTGACCAGAACTGTACGGAATACGCCAGGTGCAGCCTTAGTATTGTTTTGCACAATGGCATAATTTTGGCTGTTTTTTTTCCAATCCCCTTTTTTTATTATCCCTGGCATGGAATTGGCCTTCTTCACTGCTGCAACACACTGGGTAGACAGTTGCGTTGAGCTGTCCACCAGCACACCAAGATCTTTTTCCTGAACCGTCACAGATAGCTCAGAATCCATGAGTTGATAAAGTTTTGATTTTTGCCCCAATATGCATTACTTTACATTTTCCTATATTGAAACACATGTGCCATTTTGCAACCCATTCTCCCAGTTTGGAGAGATCCTTCTGGAGCGCTTCACAATCTTCTCTGATTTTTACGGCACAGAAAAGTTTTGTGTCATCTGCAAACTTGGCCACCTCACTGCTTATCCCTGTCTCCAAGTCATTTATGAACAGATTGAAAATCACCAGTCCCAGGACAGATCCCTTGGGCACACTGCTTTTCACCTCTCTCAGTGGTGAAAATTGCCCATTGACACTTACTCTCTTTTTCCTGTATCTCAACCAATTCTCAATCCATAAGAGGACCTGCCATCTGACTATGCAGTTTTCTCAGCAGCCTTTGGTGAGAGACTGTGTCAAATTTCCAGGCGGGCCTCACCAGTGGCCTAGCTAGACTGCTGCTCAGGGCAGGGCCTGAGCCAGCAAACACCAGGCAATTCCTGGGTCAGGCTGGCCCTAATCCTGCAGTTACCAGGACCATGCAGGCTAGGTACTGACACAAAGTTACAATGTTAGCACATGTGTTGTCACCTGTTGGCACGCTGGACACTGAATGAGCTACTAGCACCCTTTCAGAGTCTCATTCTCACTGGACAACTGACTGCATGCAAAGTTTCCCCTGTTTTCATTTATGGTGGGGGGCATTTCCCCCCCTTCCATTTCATAACCCTTGATGTGTCTGAGCTCTTGTTATATTGTATATATCTGTATGTAATATTTTCATTTAATGTGGGAGGGGGGCTTTTTGCAGATCCTGGTTCAGCTGCAGCATTTGCAGTATTGCACCATATGGCCCATGGTAAATTCGGCTATGGAAATTTTCTGTGGTGCCCCCTCTTCCCTTGATGCCCCTAATCACATTCTTATTGTGCTTAATGGTTAATCCACCCCTGAACACATCACTTTTCTGATGAAGACCTACCAGCTGTTTTTCTGAGTATGTGGCATCCTTAATCTCTGGTAGAAATTGATGGGATTGTCGGTGATCTCCTAGAGATTGTCCCTAAATGCAGCAATTCTTATCTCGTGCATGTTTTTTGTAGTGAAGTGTTGCATTTGTCCAAGGACTGTTGCTGATTCCTGCATTTGGTGAGGGAAACAAAGATCTCTAAAATTGCTCTGTTCCTCTTGCCCCTTTAGGGTTCTCTAGTGAATAATACAAAGCCTTGCAGTCGTGGGCATGTGTCACATTGCTTGCATTTGTGCAGGCACCAGCTCAATAACTGCCCTAGCACACAACAAAGATAGTGCTCATGCAAAGGCATGTTTTGATGTTCTCCTATACTTATATGATTGCTGTCACTGGTAAGGTTGGCTAGTACCATTGAGCCAAGAAGACGGGATTTGGCTGTAAATATAGTTGTAATAGTTTTTATTTCACATCTGCATGCTCCCCAAAAATAATAACTGAGGTTTTAAGCACCTGCTGCTAAAACCTTTCTATTTCAGTCACTCTGCAAATCAGAAATAAAAAGCTGAAGTTGAAATATCAATGACACTCTGTGGACCAGTGAAGGAAACCTAAGAGTTGGCTTCTGTCTTGCGCCTAAGTGCCGTCCAGAGCAGCATACAAAATCATTTGTCGACTAATTTTTTTAAAGTGCCTTGTTTATTCATCCGGACTGTGGACTGTCATTGTTCAGGAAGCAAACTCCCACTAATTACATGCCAGCCAACAGCTGATTCTTCCCCAGAAGGAAGCATTGCCCAATAAAGATCATAGATGCCAAACACTAAAGACACAAAGTACTAAGGACACAACGTACTAAAGATGAGCCGCTCAATCGCCAACTGTCTGGTGTCCTCAATACAGCCAGTGATGCATAAATTTGGTGTGGAACCCTGCTCTTTCCACCTGCAACTCAACTTTTGTTCTTTAGTGGTTATATGGTGAGGTGTTGACGTGTAGTATGACTCTTCATGCCCTTAAGAGCAAAACATTATTGCTGCATTTGCTGTGATCCGTTTTTCTATAGCATTTCTCCATATGAACCAAGGGACACAAAGACCAAGTAGTTTAATTTTCCAGAGATAGCAAGTACATTGCGACTTGCAAAAGTGACATTCCTGAATCTTTAAATATATTCCAAGATCTGCCTTTTACTACCTTATAGATGCTTATTAATATGAGCCTGGTTCCAGTGTCTTTGAAATGAAGTATTGCTAGTAAAAATTTGGTTTTATGAGTCTTTCATAATTAAACAGAGATAATATTGTAAAATATAAAATTCCAATAACCATTTTTCAACCAGCCACTATATCAGACATTTTAAAAAGGTTTTGAAGAATTTTATGTGCCATTTTTCTACAGTGACAAATACACGTGAATTGAATATGATGTTTGTTTAAAGATTTCACAACTGTGCATTAGAATAAGCTATTGGATATTTTAGAGAAAAATGCAGAAAAATTGATGAGCTTGTGCAGATTTTTTTTTAAAGGCAGGAATTTGTACTGAGGTCTAGTAAAATGGGGGGCTTTTATTTTCATTTTTTTCTGTAATTTTACAGGACTATCTGAAAACAGGTATTGAAGTTTGAGGAACAAAGCATGTGCTTTACAGATTCATGTTCGTCTGTGTTTTGAGGAATGGTTCAAGCACCTGTAATTCAGTGATAGATGTTTAGTTGTGACTGGGAGTTGAGTCATGGCTACTGGACTTCTTTTTTGAGAGATAGAAACGTTTCGCTGTTCATCCGAACAGCTTGCTGTTCGGATGAACAGCGAAACGTTTCTATCTCTCAAAAAAGAAGTCCAGTAGCCATGACTCAATTCCCAGTTAAACGAACCTGGATGACTGAGAATCTAGACAGACATATTTTTAGTTGTGGTTGTGGACTGCCCACCCCTGTTTTGGGCCTCACATTTTCGGTTACATCAGGCTATATTAGGCTTTCTTAGAAGCTTTTAGATTAATGGTTCCCATCTTTGGGTTCCAAGATGGTCTTGGACTAAAATTCCCAGAAATCCTGGCCAGCACAGGTAGCAGTGAAGGCTTTTGAAAGTTTTAACATCTGAGGACGCTTTAGGGTCTTTGCATATCAATATCATCTTAGTCAGGTCTCAAATCATAGTGGATTGGGGTACACAAGCAAATGTTTTTCCCCGTATCCATCCTACTCATACATCAAAGCAAGGTGCCCTCTAATTTTAGTCCCTACTGTGGGGGACTCTTTGCACGCTAGGCGTGCATGTGCACGCTAGGCGTTAAAATGACCTCACAGCAGTCTTGTCGTGAACACTATAAAAACTGTCATGACAGATGCACGGGGCTCTCCTACCCTTTCATGGCAGGGAGTGGAGGTGGGTGTGCGGGGGTGTTTTAGAGGGAACCTTCAGTCAGAGGCATTTTGATGTGAAGATCGGCAGAAGAGTTCAGTATTTAAGTCTGTTCTGATGACCATATACTATATATATTGTTTCCTGATGAGGAAGGTGACAGCAGGCTCTAAGATTGTTTGTGCTGTCATGAATCTGTGCAAATTGTGACTTACAGTTTGAATCAGAGTCTTCTTACCTTTAATAACTCCATGATTCTAGGACACTAACCTTGACAGACATTAATAATGGCACTGCATTTCTGAACCCAGAAATATGGGCTCATGTGATAAATACAGGCTGGCATATCTTGTGGTGGCTTTGCTTCTTTTGCTTTAAGAGATTTTCCTTTTCTTTCCTTTTCTTTTTTGGTCCCATTGTCTGTCATTGTAGTTGAAAAATATGTAACAAACAAATTATGCAATTGCTAAAAACATTTTGATATTTCCATTGGTAACTAGCAATTGGTTCCATTGGGTACCATATTTTTCCCTCCATAAGACGCACTTTCCCCACCCCCAAAAGTAAGGGGAAATGTCTCTGCATCTTATAGAGTGAATATAGTAGTCCCTGCTACCTATATAGCACAGATTTTCTTTTAGAGAGAAGTTACCTGCACAGAGCCTCTCCAATCACCTTGTTAGCAAAGATGCTTCTGCCAAGGAGCCTCTCCCCACCCCTCCCTTTCTGCAGCCAAGATTCCTCAGTCAGAAATCACCCTGTTTGCAAAGAGGTCTCCACAGAGCCTCTGCCCTCCCTTGCTGAAGCCTGGATTTCCCAGTCCCAATCATGTCATTTACAAGCCTTCCTTTTGCAGCTTGCATTCCACAATTCCACAATTCCAATTACCTTGTTTGCAAGCCTCTCCCTTTGCAGCTTGCATTCCATAGTTCCAATCACCTTGTTCGCAAGCCTCCCCCTTTGCAGCTTGCATTCCACAGTTCCAATAACCTTGTTTGCAAGTCTCCCCTTTTGCAGACATGATTCCCTGGCCATGAAACCTTAGGCAAAAAATTTTTTCTTGTTTTCCTCCTATAAAAACTGTGTGTGTCTTATAGTCAGGTGCATCTTATAGAGTGAAAATACGGTAATTCATGCCCAATCATTAATAAGATTCTGATTTTCAGAGTTTAAATGTATTTTCTCAATGCATTCAAATGATATGCAGCAGTGTATGTAATACCGTATATACTCGAGTATAAGTTGACCCGGGTATAAGTCGGGGCCCCTAATTTAAACCCAAAAACCTGGGAAAATTTATTGACTCAAGTATAAGCCTAGGGTGGGAAATGCAGCAGGGCCTGGCTACTCCTCCTTTGTGAGCTGGGTGTGTGTGTGATGTTTAAAATACTTGAGTTGGTGGCTAAAAGTCATTTTAAACATTGTTTTAAAATGACTTTTTAAAAAGTCATTTTAAGCTGGGGGGGTCAGGAGAAGTGGCACACAATGTTTAAAATGACTTTTAGCCACTGACCCAAACTTGCCTCAGTGGCTAAAAGTATTGACACGAACGTAAGCCGATGACCCCTTTTTTCAGCCCAAAATTAGGGCTGAAAAACTAGGCTTCTATTCGAGTATATACAGTAGTCATCATCTGAAGTCCCTCTGCATTATTTTAAGTGAATTGTTCCTTGTTTTTTATAAAGGCTATGTACTATGCAGCTGTTTTATAATTCAAAAGACTATGCAGAGCCAAAGAAAATGTTTGGGACCTAGGTCCACTGAGGCATTTGACAAAAAGGATATTGCTTGCATTTGGAATACTTCTATTTTCTTAATGTTTCCAATAGTTATGTAAATGTTCCTTTGACTGTCTCTTCTAAAATATAATTAAGTTTTCTTTCAGATTATCAATGTCATAATGGCTTTGCCTGCTATTTTACATATCATGTAGGAAAAATAGATGAAGTGTAAATTGTTTTGTCTCATTGACAAATTTAAGGTACTGTGTTTACAAATGATGTACTGCAGTGGGTGAGGTTTTCCCAAATATATATTTGAAGTTTGTTGCTTTAAAAAAGAGCTTCTCTTATCCAGTCTCTTTTTCAAAACAGTTAACTGGATGCTATTGGAAATGAAGGTGATCCGAATACATCCTGTTTCAGATCCGCGCACAACATATTTTATGCAGATATCTTGGCAGGTTGATCTGGGAACTGGCTTTGATATTGTACTCAGTGATGGCCAAGCAGCTTGGAATGGAAGAGGTAAATATATTGTTGTTGTTGTTGTTGTTGTTGTTGTTGTTGTTACTACTACTACTACTACTACTACTACTACTACTACTACTACTACTACTACTACTACTACTACTACTACTCATTTATTGATGTAAAATCTGAAATCTGCCTTGCGAATGATCTACAGCGACCAAAATATATCTTTTCTACATCTTAGTTAATATTTATGCTTAGCTAGGTATGTTGCCATATATCATACTATCACTCATGTTATTCAGGCTGGAATCTATGTCTGTCTATCTTATTTATAGGGTGATTTTTGATCAGGGGGCTGACTCATTATACATTAAAATAATTTAAACTATAAACTCTACAAAGTGGGAATATTCCTCTCCTTGGGGGGGAGGATGACTTGGATTCCTTTTAACTCTCTTTCATCCCATTTCAAAGGTAACTTCCAAAATAAAAAAATCAGTTTGGGAATAATTTTCATTTTACATACTGAAATCTTTCCAAGCCAGGAAATCTTTAATTTTTGATATTCTTTTATTTGTTCAGTAATCTCCTTCTTTACTTTCTCTATATTTATATTAAGCATGTCTTGTAAATCCCATGCTAATTTTATACCCTAAAAATTAATCTTATTTGTTAATTACTTCCTTAAACAACTTTTTCTCTTTTTTCTGGGAGTTGAGTCATGGCTACTGGACTTCTTTTTTGAGAGATAGAAACTTTTTCTCTTCCTCTATATAATTTACAAACATGCATTCAGATTTATTCCAATTCACCTTTAGTCCTGTTGCTTCCTCAAATGTCTTCAAATATTTTTGTATTTTATATATATCAGTGTTGGTAAAACTATGGCACAGGTGCCAAAAGTGGCACTCGGAACCCTTCCTGTGGGCACCCGACATCGCCCCTTCACAGCCAACTGTATTCAGGTTAAATTGCTGTATTGGCACTTTGTGAAAAATTAGTGTGTTTTGAATCACGGTTTGGGCACTCTGTTTCTAAAAGGTTCGCCATCATTGATATATACATATCAATATGTTTTTAATTATTAATAATGTACCACCAGCAAATGAATTAATTTTATTTACCTTCCCCTCTTCCACCACTTCTGTTTCTTTATCCTCTCTTATTATATTAGTAATATAAACAGAATTGGAGATAATGGGCAAACCTGTCTCATTCCCCAGCCCAGAGTAATAATTTCAGCTGTTTTATTATATTACTAAATTGAACACTAAAACCTAAATGATTAATCAATATCTTTAAGGTACTTCACTCTACCATATCAAATGCTTTAAAAATATCTAATGAAATTATTCCCACCTTATTTTTAAAAAATTGCTAAATACATATTATTTGCTCAGGCAGACAACCAAGAGTAGTAATAGATTTTTCCATTACCTTTGTCCTGAATTCTGTTTTAATTTTTCCAACTTTCCACTTTAGTATCTGAAGAAGAAATTTTCAAAGAGGCAGCTGATATGGAGATGCAGCAAGAGAAATATGTTGCAGAGCTAAGAAAAGTATTGTTACACGAAGGAAGACATACAGATACATATAAATTTCATATTTCTAAAGAAAGCCCAAATGAAGAATACCTTCAGTTTTCCTATGAAAAAAATTTGAAAGATGTTTCTGTAAGTATTACTACTATATATTACTTTCAGAAAACAGTTTGTTAGTGTTTTTCTAAAAGAGTTCAAATATAGCATACAGTAATCCCCCATTTATCACAGGGGTTAGGGACCCGATCTGACCCGTGATAAAGGAAAATCTGTGATATGTGGATGCTGGGTCGGGTCGGGACTGGAGGCCTGTCTGGGGCCTTCTACACTTAGCTTAGGCCTGGCACTGCCCTGAGAGGGCCTCCAACGGGCTTCCCGGGCCTGTCGAAGGCCCCAGAAGGTGTTTCAGGCAATCTGGAAGGCACTTCTGGTGTTTTAGAAGTCACTTTCAGTTTACTGAAAACCATTTCTGGGGCCTCTGGCAGGTCCAGGAAGCCCTTCAGAGGCTCCAGAATTGGTTTTGGGCAATCCAGAAGGCACTTCCGGTTTCTCGGAAGTCACTTCCAGTTTGCTAGAAATCACTTCTGGGCCTTCAGCAGGCCTGGGAAGCCCATTGGAGGCCTGTTCGGGGCAGCACCAGGCCTGGGGTAAGTGCAGGAGGCCTTGAATGTGCCCATGCAGCTTGCCCTAGGGGTCCTTGCCTTCATATACTGTGGTCCTGCGATACACCGGGACTACAGTACTGTATATGAACCGTGAAATGGCGGGGGGCGACTACCATAAGTCTTCATAAATAAGTTTTTAACCTCAGCTTTGAAAATTTTGTAATGGAGAAATTCTCAATCCTCAATATATTGTTTAATTTTAAATTTGGAAGAGATTGTGTATGTCTGTGGTAGTCTTTAAAAATTCTATAATCAATATAAACTTTTATTTGGCTCTTTAGTTTCAGAACATTCTGAACAGACAGGGAGTCACCATGTTAAAAGTAAACATAAATTAACTCTTCGTTATTGTCTGAAGCTTGAACAGTGAAAATGGTATTCCTGACCTGACAAGGCAACAAAAACAAAACAAAATTAAATTAATGACCAGAGGTTAAATGAGAAAATACAGTGGTACCTCAGCTTACGAATTTAATCCGTTCCGAATGCATACTCTTAAGTCGAACTACTCTTAAGTCGGGGTACCTATCTGAAAAATTGAAAAAAATAACTTTAAAAAACAAAAAAAAAATGAAACAAATATTTGTAAGTCAAGCAGGTGGCAGTTAAAACGCCAACAGTTTTCTGCTCTTAAGTCAAATATCTCTTAAGTCGAGCTGCTCTTAAATCGGGGTACCACTGTATTTAATTTTCCTTATGGGAATTTAATCTGAGCAAAAGAAATTTTACGTGTTCCTTTAAACTGTAGACTCTTAGATTTTTGTGTTTAGGGCAAAACATGGCAGAATCTGCCTAAAGTGACTACATACAGGTTGTTGTTGTTGTTGTTGTTGTTGTTGTTGTTGTTGTTGTTGTTGTTGTTGTTGTTGTTGTTGTTGTTGTTGTTGTTGTTGTTGTTGTTGTTGTCATCGTTGTTGTTGTTGTTGTCGTTGTCGTTGTCGTCGTCATCATCATCATCATCATCATCATCATCATCATCATCATCATCATCATCATCATCATCATCATCCCATGAGGCAAACTGGCTTACAGTGGTCCCCTGCCATTTCATGGTTCATATACTGCAGTGCCAGTACAATACGGGACCGCAGTATATGAAAGGCAAGGCCCCTTGGGGTAAGCTACTTGGGACTGTTTGAGGCCTCATGCACTTATCCCAGGCCTGGCGCTGCCCCAAACGGGCCTCCAACGGGCTTCCTGGGCCTGTTGGAGGCCCCAGAGGCGGTTTCCGGCAAACCGGAAATCACTTTCGAAAAACTGGACCTGTCAGAGGCCCCATAAGTGGTTTCCGGTGAACCGGAAGTGACTTCTGGAAAACTGGAAGTGACTTCTAGATCACTGGAAACCAGTTTTGGGGATTCTGACAGGCCTGGGAGGCCCTTCAGAGGCCCGTTCGGGGCAGTGCCAGGCCTCAATTAAGCGTAAGAGGTCCCAGAGAAGCCCCAGTCCCGAACCGACCCAGCATCTGCATATTGCTGATTTTCAATTATCACAGGTCAGGTCGGGTCCCTAACCCTTGCGATAGGCGAGGGATTACTGTAGTATTATCTTTGGAAATTTAGTGAAAACCATTTCTTCAGTAAATAGGATTCAAACAACAAACATACGAGGGTTCTTCCATCTCCAGTGCTTTACCTGTCTGCTGCTGGTCAAGAGTTCAGTGTACATACTCTTCTTCATCTTCTACAGCCTTAAGCATGGATACTTGCAGCTCTAGTTCTTTAAGATTTTCTTAACATTAACCAGTTTACACTTCCTGAATGTGCACACAGTCTTGTGCTCAGTATAAAGAAAAACATTTTGCAGGTCACCACCATTGAAGTGTTTCTTTCCTCCATAGTCACTGTTACCATTTTTACTTTCTTGTATTTGTCTACAAAAGCCCTTTTCTTTGTCTCGTCTGCCTTGAAGTATGCCATGATGGTCCACTAACATATAACTGAATTCCTTAATAAAACTGTATATTCTAATATATAACTGTATATTCTAATATATATTCTAATATATAACTGTATATTCTAATATATAATATATAATCTACGAAAACTAATATATAACTGTATCCAGAAATCAAATGCTTTGTTTAGGGCTATCTCACTGAACTCTCCTATCAAGTTCCACTCTGGTTGCTTGCTCCTTGGGGTAAATCTCTGTTTTATTTCTTTGCTGCACTGTGTTAGGCCCTTCTGCTCTCAGTAGTTACCAGGAGAGAACTTTGAAAGCAAGCTAGTTAAAGATAATTTGCTGTTTGCAAGTCGTTTTATTTCTCAAGAGCAAAGGCCCGAATCCCAACTAGACCAGGTTATATATATGTTGACATGAACAAGTCCTATTTCCCCCCAGTAGGTCTGTTCTCGTTGAGAGTAGCAATTGGATTTAGCCCAAAGGCATACATGCATTGCATTGTGAATGTAACTTAATAGAGCATAAATTCACGTCCCTTGTCGTGTAACTGTAACATTTTAGTTATTATATTTATGGGGTGCAACTTTACTATATATAGAGGAAGAATATCACTTGGCTCAAGTAATGGCTTGTGATACGCCTCATCCTGTTGCCTCATGTTCTGTTGTGAGTATTGATGTGATGATAAGATAGAAGGAGGAGGCTGTCCTCTTTACCAGCTTGTACAAAAAGCTTGTAGCATTTAGATGTTTTACATTAACTGCACTGCCATCAGTTTTCCCTCCCATTCAAAGCACTTTCTTGCACGCACAGTTATAATAGCTCCAGTTCACTGAACCGTAGGGTTCAGAAGGTGATTTACCAGGCAAGTAGGTCAGAGCTGGGAAGCTGTATTTCATTTCTGAAGGCCATGTCATGAAAGCTGAAGTAACTAATTGTTCTTCGAAGGAAAACTTTAATGTAAAGCAAAGCAAAAAGCAAAGTGTTCTGCTTATATAATGTACATTATCGGACATAAATTCTGTTGAAATCTCCGTGGGCCGTGTTTCCACCTAAAATATATCTAAGAATGGGAAGCCAGGGTAGCTTCATTTATTTATTTATCCCATTTGTATCCTGCCATGTGTGTGTTTTTATCATCATGGCAACCTGGTGATTTATCCAAGGCCACCCAGTGAGATTCATGGGTGAGTGAGAATTTAGTCCCAGGAAATCTAGATGGCAGATTGTTGCAGCTGACAGTCTTGTGCACTGATTATGACAAAAACCAGCATGTTCATCTTTGCTTTTAAAGTGTTAACATTATTTTAAAGAACTGTGTCTAATAGGAATGAGTTGTTAAAAATTATCTTGATAAACATAAGTTAGTTTTCATTCCTGTTCCAATCAGTGAGATGTTCAGAGGCCTGTCACTCAGCACTTGCCTCCTTCAAGCCTCTAGCTGAAATTTTAAAGGAAAGCCAATTAATTTTGTGGGCCAAAATATATCTGTGGCACTAGCACATGAGCCAGAGAAAGGAGAGGTAATAGGCTAAAAGGAAGGAAAGGAAAATGTGGAACCGATAGCTAGAGAATGTGTTCAGCTGGCAGCATCTATCTCTCCTTGGAAATATTTGCTGAAGGAAATAGCACTAATGTACTTTGTTGACTCATCCTACTGTAACTCAACAAAGCACTGGAACATGGAGTCTCAGGACTTTCTTGGATTAGCAGTAAAGTACACTTAATGACCTAATTACATATTTTGTACAATAAAAATGTAAAGTTCCTTGATTTGCTACTCCACGTATCAGACAGACATGAAAAGTACTCCAGGAAGTTTTGTTATAATGAATGACAACTTAAACAGGCTGTTTCTCCGGATAGTTGGGAATAAAAGAAAGCGTGAATCTAGTCTTCAAAATGTATTATCAGTACAGTATTGATCAGCTGATTTCAGCACTGGATCAACTATAGGTTGGCATCATACAGGCTATCAATCTCATTATAATATAAATTACTTTTCTTCCTTTATATATATATATATATATATATAAAGTAACTACAGTAGCATTTAAAACCCCCCACCTATGATCCACTAAAACCGAAGTCCAAAACCCAGTGAAAATTATTTCTGGGCCCCAAAGGCTTTAGTGCACAGCCAGGTTTTAACTTGATATTAAAGTGAGGCAAACTTAATTATCATTTGGGTCTTTAAAGGAATGGCATTCTGCAATCAGGGTACCATAGCAGAGAAAGCCCTATTTTGAATTTCAGCTTTAGGTACACTTCCCATTGGGCCTAGTGTTTCAATAGCAATAGCATACGGCCCCATTTTATCATCATCAATAAACTGTAGGGCTGGAAAGGACCCTTCAGGTTGTCATGTTCCGCCCCTTGAAGTAGCTTCTCTTGTTGTCAGTTAATCTTTGGGCTCTTTTCAGAGGTAAGGTTATCCTTACAAAAGGTTGGATTTGAAGTACAGTGGTACCCCGACTTAAGAGCAGCTCGACTTAAGAGCAATTTGACTTAAGGGCAGAAAACTGTTGGCATTTTAACTGCTGCCTTACAAGTTTTAGATATGGTCTGCTCGACTTACAATTTTTTTTTCATATTTCTGATTTTTAAACTAATTTTTTCAATTTTTTTAGATAGCTACCCCGACTTAAGAGTAGTTCGACTTAAGAGAGTGCATTTGTAACGGATTAAATTCGCAAGTCAAGGTACCACTGCATATTTATTTATTTAATTTTTTTACATTGCCTTTCTCCTTAAAAAGGTTTGAAGGCAACTTAGCTGAAAACAGTAAATATACAAATACTAAAAAGAATTAAACAAGTATATTAAATACAGTAGATATAATGAAATACTAAAAACATATTTAAAAACAACAGAGCACAACACTCCATTTAAAACCTTCATCTCAGACAACCAATCACCAAGGGAAAGCCTTGGTGCAGAGAAAGATCTTTGTCTCCTTGCAGAAGGACAGTACAAATGGGGCCAGCCTAGCCTCTAGCAGAAGAAAGTTCTAGAGTCCGGGAGTAGTGGCAGAGAAAGCCCTCACCCATTTCCTCACCAGCCATACCTGCAAAAGTAGTGGGATCAAGAGAAACACCTCCCCTGATAATCTTAACAACAAGGCAGGCTCATACGTGAGAGTGTGTGTTCTTTATGAGGGTGTCTCTACCTTCAGATAATGTGTTAAGATTAACTGTTTATGGAAATTATATTATCAAATACTGGGGATCCTAGTAGGGGTCTTGGTATTGTGGAATGCCACTTCCCATCAAATTTCCTTGGCTCTGATTATTTTAACCCTTTTTAAACCATTTTTTTAAAAAAAATCCTTGATAGTAAAATTATATGCAAGGTTGATCAGGCAGAACTTCCTGCTATGTATTGGTTAATTTCCCCCCCAAAAAGCACTTAATCTATATCTGTTTTCAAATGTGCATTGGCACTTTGTTAGCCACTTTGAGGGCTATTTGGATGATAGGTGGCAAATGTCATGTTCCTTGAGGATGGTGATCTCTATAGATCATGAGTTTCTCCTGGATCAGTACAAGTCTTCTGAACACCCACCACCACCACCTTTTGCAGTGTTAATGTCTACTACATATGCCTTGTATTGGTAGTGTGGACCTGTTGCTGTTGTATGGCTTGTGCTTTCACTGCCTTTCTGGATTTTGTAATCTCAACATTTATGTGATCCATACAAATAACAGGGACAGTTCCAGCTCTATGTGCATGCAA
This sequence comes from Phrynocephalus guinanensis, assembly GCA_037367245.1. Classification (NCBI taxonomy): domain Eukaryota; kingdom Metazoa; phylum Chordata; class Lepidosauria; order Squamata; family Agamidae; genus Phrynocephalus; species Phrynocephalus guinanensis. The sequence continues at coordinate 80,098,820 of CM074738.1, read as the reverse complement.
GAATTAGTGGTACAGGATGCTAAGACTGCATTTCCCAAACAGATTGACATGTAAATCCAGTCACTTTAATGGTGCCCACTGAGCCATGGCTCCACCTGCATGCCTGCATCAGCAGCATTCATAACGCCTACCTCTCTTTCAGTAATTTAATGTTAGATATGTGTGTTTCTTACCCAGTAGAACAAGCACTATATGCGTCTGAATAAAATAAAATACATTTTACTTTTCTTAACTAAAAGATAATTCTGGCCGGTATGGAATGGTGTGAAATTGTTTTGAATCTTCATGATATCAGAATATGAGATTAATGTACAGTGTAGAAATCTGTTTTTAAAAGGCTGCGATTACTACAAATAATTATACTGTACTCTTTGTGGAGGATAGTTATTCCTATAGATGAAATGATACAACTTCTTAATAGTTCAAGAGTTGAAGTAATCTCAAGTGAACATTGCTGAAGAAAATGAAAAGAGGCATAACATTGTCTTTTAGGTTGTAGTCAGAGGCCATGGGGCATTAGTATATCAGAAAATAATAGAGATGTGTATTAGTTTGTATCTCAGATCACAAAATGATTTTTTTAAATGGTTTTGTCTCTCTTAAGGCAGGTGTCTTTGTTCGGAGAGGTTTTAACATGCTGCTCTTCTGAAGTGCCCTTAGGCTGGGAGGGCAGACTGAATTGTTGAGAATTACATTAAAATCACAATAGACTGGGTACACAGTAAGGCTTGTATGTATCTCAAAGCAGCTGCAGAGCAAAATGGGCCACACACACTGTGAACTCAGTAAGGGGCCGTTGGGGCTTGGCCAGCTAAACTGCTGCCACCTAAACAAACACCATAACAAGAGTTAGTGATTTAGTGTTTGATCTAAGTAGGTGACCAGTTGGAAGTAAATCTTTCCAAGTACTTCAGTTAGGAACTCTCTGCATATTGCAAATAATGGGACTCCTGCAAGACTTTCTCATTGGAAGTGGCAATTAAATTGATTAAAGAGCTCTTTATAAACAGTGTTTGAGGACTAGCGAACCTTTCCATATAATAAAGTGGCAGGCATTGTTTTTCTCACTTTTGAAAAAGTAATTTAGTAAAAAGTTAGAAAAAGGATGTCATGAGACTTGGGAGGTTGTGTGCTGAAGAAAGCAACACTTCTAAATTGCTTCACAAAGATAATTTTGATTTTAATGCTCAAAAGGATTAAAGCATTAAGATGTAGGCATGTTTACATATAATTCATCTGCGTAAAAGTAGAATCTCTCTGTGTTAAAAGGCTCCCAGTTGACATTGTCAAGGGCCTCATAACACTGTATTTTGAGTTTCTGTTTTGGAATACATGTGGTGCACTATAGTCCTTGAGACAGTGTTTACTTTGACGTGTTCAACGGAGTAAAAATCAGTTCAGGTCACAAGAAATATCCTTAAATCATGGCCTATTGACCAGACCACACTTGCTTTCCATTTAAAAATAAAAGATAGAGGGAGTGTTACAACATTGATTACATGGTTGGTTTTAATGCTGTCCCACCACATTATTTATATTTTTAACAAAAGTTTACTTAAAACTTATGAGAGATAAAAGTGAATTTAAAATTCAAGATAAAACTTGAATTTTGTAAATGTTTATCTTCAGAGAGGGAAGATTGTAGAGTAGCATGCAGGTACTGGGGGACTGGCTTTGCTCGGAAGTTGCAAATTTCTAGACTTTTCCATTGATAGCAGTGTAAAAATAACAGCCAGAAGCCTGTTGCAGAGCTCATCATCAGTGGCAGACTGCTGCTAATTAAAATTTTCCTTTCTTTTAAACTTTTGAGGTGCCTGCGACTTTGACTCATTGTGTGTCAGTCATGTGCACACCCCAAATAAAACAACAGCTCCAAATTCATGGCAATATGTTGCTGTTGATGACATCATTCCTGTTGTATAGGCAGAGTTGTGCAATGGGATAGTGACCATTGTTTGTTTGTTTAATCAAAAATTAAATTTTTGCTGTCTTTTCTCTGATTTTGCTGTCTTTTCTCTGTTGGTATTGTCTAGGCTTGAGTTCCTAACACCATACTTATGAAGCAAATACAGCGGCACCCCGACTTAAGAGCAGCTCGACTTAAGAGCAGCTCGACTTAAGAGCGGAAAACTGTTGGCATTTTAACTGCCGCCTTACAAATTTTAGATATGGTCTGCTCGACTTACAATTTTTTCCCCATTTTTTAAATTTTTTAACTTATTTTTTCAATTTTTTAGATGGGTACCCCACTTAAAAGTAGCTCGACTTAAGAGCATGCATTCAGAACGGATTAAATTTGTAAGTCGAGGTATCACTGTATAGCAGTACCCATGAAGAGGAAAGAAATCAGTGCTAGGATATACCAAGAGGTTATCAGAAATATAGAAATATTGATCTAGGACCTACTTGCTTGCCTTTGTAGGTGGTCCAGGGTATCTGCAAAGCTCTCCTTCAGCAGTGTGTGGCCTATCCCACCCCCACCTGAGTTGGGGGGGGTGGGGTCAAGGTCAGCAGCAGTGACATCTGTAATATCAGAAATCAGATCAAAATGCAAAAAAGTGCTGCTGATAATTGTTTATATGTATAAATTGGTTTTAGATGCTTTTAGATGCTTTTTAAAATTTTTATACCTGCTGGTTTATCATGTTTTATACTGTAAACCACCAAGAATCCCCTCTGGGGAGATGGGCTGTGACAAAATCTAAATAAATAAATACAATAAAATAGGCTTTATTGTGGTCTTTGCAATTTCTAAGAAAGGGTTCATCTTCCCATCCCCAATCTATTTACATTTACAGTTCCCTTCACTAGCCTGGCTTTCTCTCTCTCTCTGGTAGTTCCTGGTTTACTACTGGGGCTCATACAGTCTACAGTTCCACAGTCCAAGCTTGCATGAGTTGCTTCATTCAAGTAGGGATTTTATCAATTGTGGTGCTGCAGGTCTGCCAAAATCCTCCCAGAGAATCCACTGCCTTGTGCTTGCATCTCAGGTACCATTTCCTCTTCAGCGCTGATGTCTGAGATGGTTGGTAGAATGTGGTCATCCCTGATGGCAACAGCTATCTTGTCAAGGAATGAGTTCTGAACTCTTGCTATGTCTGTGGCCATGTGGAAGTTTCACTTGACCAATATACACCTGCTCTTCAGTCTTCAATGAGGACATAGTTGTAGTCTTCCTGCTCAGGAGACTACAACTCCTTCTCCTTCTCTTCGGTGGCATCTACCCACGTAGCTGCTTCCTCTGACCCCTCTGCCTTATCCTTCATGTCCTCTGTGTTCCTGTTTTCAACCTTGGTTTACAAGTGATATGTACCGTACTTATACTGGATGATCTTTTCTAGTTCTTTCACTTTTGCCCTTCTGATTCCCAGTCTTCTGGTTTCTTGGATGCATTTGATTTGATGATTCAACTAAGATATACAAAACCTTTAATAATTTCAATTTCTTTGCTGTTAACATTAAAGTTATGGAGTTCTTCCGTCATTCCAATCCTGCTTTTGCACAAGAATTTCAGTTACATCAGAAGTCATTTGAAATCATTGCTGCTTTCTGTCAGAAATACTGTATGATGACATCTGTGTATCATTCTTGGTGTATCTTCTGCCTATTTTCTTTTCTTTATATTGTTTGTGCAGACTGAACAGATAATGGAATAATATGTACACTTGCTGACACCTATAGTAAACCATTTTGTTTCTCCATGTTCTGTCCTAACAGTAACTTCTTCTTGTCCAGAATGCATCAGGACAATCAAATGTTGATGGCATCTATCCATTTCTTTTAGAATAGTCCATAGCTTCTCATTAAACACATATAGTCAAAAGCTTTGTTGTAGTCTAATCATAGACTGATATTTTGAATTTTTTTGTATGCTCCAGTAGCCAGTGTATATTTGCAATATTTTCTCTAGATCATTGTCAATTTTGGACTCTAGTTTGAATGTCAGATGTTTCTCACTCCATGTAGGGTATATTCTTTGTTGCAACATCTTGAGCTTTAGCATCTCCTTTCCTTGCGACTGGAATAATATTGAATGTTTCTGGTCTGTTGGCTGTTTTGTTTTTCATTTGGCATCATATTTTTGTTTGAATTTTCACAGAATATGTATTTGTAGCTTGGAATAGTCCTATACCTACTCCATTCACTTCTGGTGATTTATTTCTTCTAACTTCTTTCAGAGCAACATGATTTTCTAAAATAGTTGGTTATTCATCTTCTTAATAGTATACTTGATGTATTTCTACGATCTGCCTTATAAGAGAAAAAGGGAATGTAAAAGTTTGGCTAAATACATAAACAAAGCTATTGAAAACTCCATCCTAAGCCAAGGGAAACTCTGAAAGGCAGAGATGCCTGAGTCAGATGTCTGGCATTTACAATGCTACAGTTCATGTTAATTTGGAAGTTGAGTCATGGCAACTGGACTTCTTTTTCTTGAGAGATTGAAACGTTTCACTGCTCATCCAAACAGCTTTGCCATGACTCAACTTCTAGATAAACTCACCTGGATGACTTAGAATCTTCACAGACATATTCCTGTTAATTATATTGCACATATTTAATTGGTACAGTTGGAAACTACAGTTGGAATACTTAATTGGTACAGTAGGAATCAGCAGTACTGATGATCTGGAAATTGAGTCATGGCAACTTGACTTCTTTTCTTGAGAGACTGAAACATTTCACTATTCATCCAAACCGCTTTGTCAGTCTGAGAAAAGCTAGTTGAGAGTTCTCCATTTTATAGTTCACTTTGATCTCATGACACTCTGGTCTGAAATAGGCTCATAAGATGAACAATGGCCTGAATAGGCTCGTTAGTTGGACAATAGTCTCAATAGGCCATTAGGTGAACAATGGTCTAAGGTGCTGAAACCCATAAAGTATGGGTTTGTGAAGATTCTCAGTCATCCAGGTGAGTTTATCTGGAAGCTGAGTCATGGCAACTGGACTTCTTTTTCTTGAGAGATAGAAATGTTTCGCTGCTCATCCAAACAGCTTCATCAGTATGGGTTGTTATGTAATTCTGTGTTTGATACAGAGTAGTCCCAAAAAGTTGTCCAAGATATCTTTTTTTTCACAATTGCTTTAATGAGGTTCAATATGTATAACCTCAGGCTGTGGGCTTCATTCTTGTTGCTGTTCCTTCACCCATCTGTTTGCTTCCAAAGAGATTTACCTCCCATAGCTAATTTGGGTTTGTGAGCGATTATTTCTGGTAAATGTCCCTCCAAGGGGGTGATTTAACTTGAGGGCCCTGAAAGAGGACTAGGGCATTTCCTCTTTAACTTTACAGTGGACCCTTGTATAACAAATTGTTTGTATAACATAAAATCTGTACAACATAAAAATTTCCATAGATAGGAGAAATTTGCTTAACGGGATGGTCTATGGATCCATACAACATAAAAATGGTTGTGATTAGGGATTACTCTGTTTTCAATGCATTCCTATGGGAAATTTGTATAAAGGAAAATTTGCTTAACATAATTTCATTTGGAACAAATTAATTCCTTTATACAAGGTACCACTGTATTTCAATTCGTCCATAAGCAATACTCTTCCTCTGAGTACATCAGCTATCATTTCTTCATTATTAACAGCAGCATCTCATCATTTCACCATCATCAGTCATCACTGACATCCATCATTGTCAGCTGTCATCAAGAACATGTTGCTCCACGTACAGTATATATAGGCTTTACTACCAATCATGTTTACACCTTATAATCACATAACATATACTTTTTTACATCTAGGCTTCTAAGGTTCACTTCTGTGTCCTTGGACTTCCCTTCAAGGTCAATTGAGCTTGCTTGCTTCTGTCCACAGCTGTACTTATTACTCCTAATTGCAAGCTTTAAAACTCCCTCTGAGCATTATATCTTCAATGCTCTGACAAACTTAGTTTTGTGGTTGGTCCATGGCGGGTCATTGTCATCTATATGATTGCCTCCTCTATCCAAAGAGGCTTATGGGAATCTCTTGCCATCTATTCATGTTTTAAGATTTTAATGTTGCACTGCTATAGTGGAACTCTCTCACCTCTCTGTTTGCATTTCATCAATATCTGTCTCTTATAGACCTCTCATGCAGTAACAGTTTCCTGAGGAACTAGGCTTAAGGGGACTTTCAGTCACAGTTTTAGTCTCTTGGAGTACAGTAACCCCTGCCTATCACGGGGGTTAGGGACCCACCCGACCCGCGATACATGAAAATCTGCTATATCCGGAAGCGGGTTGGGTGGGGTGGGGGTGATCAGAGGGGCAGGTGGGGGCAGCGGGGAATGATTTGATCGCTCCCCGCCACCCCCGTGCGGCTCCGAGGCCTCCCGGACAGGTCTGGGGGGCGGGGCGGTGGGGAGCAATTTGATTGCTCCTTGCTGCCCCCCATGTGGCTCTGAAGCCTCCCGGAGGGGGAGGTGGGCGGTGGGGAGCGATGCGATCGCTTCCCGCTGCCCCCCCCCGCAGGTACTGCGATCCCACTATATAGTGGGACCATAGTACCTGAACCGCGAAATGGCGGGGGGTGACTGTACTATATTCACGTTTGAATTAAAGAAGCAAAAAGGAAACAAAAGGAAACCCTTCAAAGAAGGGACTCTTCAGATGGTTCAAATAATTTTGTAAAAGTTTAATTATAAGCAGTCAGGGAAATTCATAGTCATCTGTGACCAGGAGAAGATATATATTCTACCACTACCCCTACCTTAAATGAATCTTATTCTTGTACTGTATCATTTGACCTTTGGGACTAACACTGCCTTTAGAATAGTGATGATAGCTGTGACAGGTTAAACCCAGGGATTTTGAAAGCTTGTGGATTCTAATTGCCATTTAATTTAAATCAGATGTGTGAGGCAGTATTTGTATAACATTTTAAGCATAAAGGTTTGTCTCTGGCATCCTTCCAGTGCTGCATGTGATCATCAAATATTGTTTAGTCATTGCAGCATATTTATGCTATCTGGAAACACATGTATTTAGTTTCCTAGACAATGGGCTTTAATCAGGGCCACCTTGTAGCCATAGATAACAAGAAAACAAGTATGTAGCAAATAGAATGTTGGGATGAAAATTAAATGTATGTTTGCTTGGACCTCACCTAAATCTAACCCTCTGGTATAACAGTTTTCTAAGGAAGCATGTTGGGGCTGCTAAAGATATACTGTAATTTGGGCAGAAGATTTATTCTTCTCAGATTTTATAGATTGGATGGTGGCCAAAACATTAAAGCACTTAACAATAAATAAAAGGAAGTAATTGTCATCCATGAATCCTAACACTGTTCTTTGTTGATCACCTCTGTCTTTTTCATAACCTTCTGGTATAAAATTGCTTCATTCTTTTCCAATTATATTGGCTGCCATCCAGAAAAACTGCCTGGCTACAGTCTTCTACAACCTGCAAAGGGTACCTCCCACATTGAAAACTGCTTTTAAAATAAATGCAACTGCAATTCCAGTCCACAGTGCAATGAACAATGTGTGGTTTGAGCACATACTCAAGTCTTCAGTTGCCCATCAACTTTGTTTCATAGTCTTCCGTATTGACAAAATTGTTTCATAGTTGCTGTGCTACAGTTCTGTATTACTGTAAGAGTATCCTACCACAGTGTATGTTTCTATGGCAGTACAGGAACTGTAGCAAAGCAACTTCAGTGATCTTAGTTAATGATCAACACCAATATTAATATATATAACTTTGTGTGGAAAGTGTCTTTAGCTAGTTTAATTGCTTATGCAGTTCAAAAATATGTATGTGAGATTTTAAAAATATCACCACTACCAGCAATGAGGAAAAGGTGCCTCGGTTCAAAATACATATCAAGTATCAATTGCTTGTTAAATTAACCATTGAAAAGGTACAGAAGGATAATAAGAGCCAAGAAGAGTCAGAGGCTATCTAGACATATCATCAATGAATTAGTCCCATTTCTTTCAAAATTGTCTCACTTGTGGGTGCCTGCCGCTGAGTCCTCCATGCTCTGTACCTGGAGAAGGGCCATCCGGTACCATCGGGGTTGATCCCATCTCCCCATTTTGTAGCAAATTCCTTAGTAGAGATGGGCACGAAACGCAAAAATGGTGTTTTGTTTTGTTTTTTGTTTTGTTTCATTTCATTTTAAATGAATTTTTAAAGAAAAATTCATTTTGTTTTTTGTTTTGTTTCGCTTTTATTTCCCCCCACTTTACACTGTCTGTCTTTCTGTACCCTCCGGATTGTCCTTGTGCCTCCCCCTGTGGCCCTTCTTCAAATGCCTTGCTGCCAAGGACATCCTCGGGTTGCCACCAATGAGCCGTCAGGGATAGGTAGCCGTAGTGCCCACTGGTCCAGAGGCTGGTCGTGAAGTGGAATTTCCGACCCCTGGCCTGCTGCAGCTGGGCATGGACCATCTCCCTGATAAAGGAAGGGCATGGCCCGCCTGCTGAAGGTACGCCTTAATGGAGGCTCATACCAGGGATTCAGGTGCTTCAGCAGGTGCCTAAATCCTGCTGACTCCACAAAGGCCACCACTCATGGCCTCTATTTCACCAGTCACATGAATGGTGGCCTCCTGGGCCTTGCCCCTAGCACGCTGGCTCAAGAAACCCCCACTGAGAGGCACCACTTCATGCAGAGTGGCCTGCCTCTTAGCTCTCTCAGTGGAGGTTTCTGGTTGGATATCTCCAGCCTCCATCCCCCTGCCTGTCTTTCCTACTCCCCTATTCCTCCCAGTCCCAGAGAGTCCAGTGCCTGTTGCTGGCCCTGGCAGCATCCCAGGGTGCTTCCTCAGCAGGTGGCTCCTCAAGTCACTGGATGACAAGTGCCTTGGATCACTACCCCTACGTCCCACCACTTTGAAGAGCTTGCTATTTACAAGCTTTAGGTCTTCTTGGCTCTCAAAGTGCTGCCACAGAGACCCCCGAGGCTTGTGCAAGCAGCTGCCTTCAGCACAGCCTGCCTCGATGGTGGCCTGAGTCACACACTGGGATGATGACTGGGTGCTGCCACTGGACTGGGAGGTAGGAGGAGTGGGCCTGGGAGCAGAGGAAGCTTCCTCCCTGCCTGCCATGAGGTCCTCAGAATCCTCCAGCTCAAGATAGACTGAGCCCTGGGAGGATTCTGTCTCCTCAAACAATTGGGGGGGGGTGTAAGGTAGGGTGGGGGTGGCATCTGCTCTGCCCTGCTGCCCACAGTGGCAGGGTCTGATGCTTCTACCTCAGCAGTGCTGGTGGGGGTGGGGGTGGGATTGTGACTGGTGCTGGCACCAGGGTCACTTGCAACACTGCTGGGCTTGGCCTACCAGAACAGGGAGCACCTCAGTTTTGTTGGGGTAGCATTCCCTTTAGCCATCTTCATTTTTAAATAATAATTTTAAAGGGGGGAAAGGGAAAGGAAAGAATGCTGGATTGGAGAAAAGTTTGGGTGGTATGGTGGGATGTAGAATAAGTGGTTTGGGGACAACACACAGGAAGAAATATAATAATAATAATAACCCACACCCTCCCCTAAACAAAGGAAACCCGATTCCCAAATAAATTTAAAAAAGGTTTTTTATTCTATTTTTAATTTAAAAAAAGGTTTTTTATTCTACCTGGCCTACCTGTGCAGGCAGGCCAGGTAGAGACAACTCTGCCTGCTGCAACCAGCCACCAACAACCTTTCACTCACTCATACACACAGACTGTGAGTGAGAGAGGTCAGACTCAGTCAGCACTGCAGTAGCACTCAGCAGTAGCAGCACTAAAGGCCAAAGCCCAGAAACCAGACAGCCAGAGGCAGCCAGACAAACTGACTGGGAGTCCGAGAGCAGTCTCTCTCCTACTCTCAAACCTCCAGAGACTACAAATTGGAGGAGGGAGAGTGCAAGGCCTTTTATAGCCACTGCCAGCAGATAATTAGCCAGAAGACACACCTACTGAAACCAGGCTTTGCAACTGGTTCTCTCAATAATAATAATAATAATAATAATAATAATAATAATAATAATAATAATAATAATAATAATAATAATAATAATAATAATAATAATAATTTATTGTCATTGTGTGTAGGTTTGCATCAGGTCCAAGAAGCACATGGCAATGCCATGTGCTGTTCAACTGCATGTTAAAAAATTTAAATATAAATCCAAATAATACTGTTTTAAACAGAAATCAACTCTAAAAAAATTGAGAGAGAAGGGAACATCCTTCCCTATGCATTAATTAAAATAATACTTTCCCTTGCACAGTAACAATATAAAATAATAATCTTAAAAAGTAAAAAGATAATAAATATATAAATCAAATGTTTTACACACAAATCAACAGAAAAAGGAATATATTAGCCTCTGCTAGTCTGCTGCCATTTAAACCCTCGACCTTGCACAAGCAAATGAAAAAATTCTTTAAAAATAATATTTATAATAGAGATTAACTTGTTTTAAGCACTGGACATCAATTTGGAAGGGCTTATCAGCCATATTTGTTAAATACCTAATCCTTGTTAATTCATTAAAGTAGGTTTTTAAAGGGTTTTTAAAAGCCTTTCTTCGCTGCCATTAACGAAAATGAAATGAAATGAAACAAAATTGTCCGTTTTGTTTTGTTTCTGTTTTAAAATGTGGTTTGTTATTTGTTTTGTTACATAACAAATGTAACTAATGTTATTCATTTTGTTACATAATTAATAATGAAACAAAAATCGTTTCATTCCCATCTCTATTTCTTAGTTTTACTCTTATGTATGACAGTGGGATATTATCTTCCAGGGTTCTCTCTCTCCTTTCCTCCCCAGTTCACACAGAAATATGCAGACATTCTCTTTGTGTCTTTCTCTCTTTATGATACCTGCTCAGTTGCAAACAGTATTCTCATATTGTTGCCATGCTACGGTTTTCTTCCCTAATAAATAAACATTCTGATAAAGTGGCTGAGACAAATGAACTCCCAACAGGCCTATTGGTTTTTGCCAGAAGGTCCCCTTCCCCCAAGGGTGTCTGTTGTAGCCTGTGATGCAGGTAAACTGCATTACAGTGAGGAATCTACTTAGCCTGCTAATACTTCCAAATAGAAGAGGGGCAGAATGATTTCTTGCTGAGGGTACTATAATTGTAAAGTTCTATTTTATATACTGTTAGCAGTACCTAGTGTAAATGGTAATTCTGATCACTTTAGGAGGCAAAAACAGATTTATTGTCACTGCTCATGAGTACAGTGATGCTATTGTGCAGCAGAGCAAAAAATCATTCCAGAAGGCAGTTCTAAAAATGGGGGTAGCCCAGACAAAAGCTTATAACTTTGAAATTGGACTTTGGAGCAGCAATTACTTTAGCTTTGTGCTAAATTTGGGGAACAGTGAGCAAAAGGGTTTCAAGTTATAATATTTTAAAAATAAAACTGTTCCCCCTCATACTGAAATAATATGTTTCCCATTGAGTCTTCCTCTCTTCCTCCTGCCTCCCTGCTAATAGAAAACTGCCTGTTCAATCAAGCCAAGCCAGGACTCTTACTAGAGCAAAGATGAATAAACTGAGGCTATCCTACCATGCACGTATAATGAAAATATAGAACTGACCAGAAAAGAAAATATTGCTTGGGAAAGTAGTGGAAGCAGGAAGACCAAACATGGGGCTAATTGTCTTAAGAAAGGAAGCCACAGCCATATGAAGGGATTAATGTTTCCTTGATTTTATTAATCCCTTCCCTTTTTAGAGACAAAAGCCCCCTGCCCTCCAACCTACCTCACCCCTGCACCCTTTCGACTTTCATGTCCCTACGTTGTTTGCAGCCTCCCGGAGCGGCACCCTCCATTGTTGCTAGAGCCAAATTGTCACAGGGGCCTATGTTAGCTGTGTTGGTGGAGATGGTGGCTGTGGTGGCTGCTATGGCAGCTTTGGCAGCCACTGTGATAGAGAAGATGGCAGTAACCTTGCAGAGGCCCTGGCAGCCATGATGGAGGTGGTGGTGGTGAGGGAGACCACAGCAGTGGAGAATGTGAGTTAGAATGGAGAGGGGTAGGCTGGGGGCTTGAATTTTTTAAGCCCTAACACACCAATTGCTGGGGGCCATTTTGGCAGTTCAGCCCCCAGCTCTAGATGTGACACTTTGGAGGTCATTAAATAATGTAATTACAAGGCATCTGAAGTGTAATGATGGACCTTAATATGTTTGGACTTTTTACCTTAATTACCAGACAATTATATAGTAACATGACAGATAGAATGGTAGAGACTACAACAGGATATAGGTAGCAAAGATCTGCTAATATTGAATAAGACCATCCTTAATCACAAAGCAAAAAACAGAAATACCACAGCTTGAACAAGTGAACTTCTGAAAATGTGTTCTCTATTCTTTTAAAATATCTATTAAACAGTTTACAACCAGACATAGAATTCCTTTGCCAGCACAAATGCCTGTTCAGCCAGGAATATGTTTAAAAGTTCTCCCCCTAAGAGTCAGTTAATTGATTGTTGAGTGACAGCATAAAAAGTTAAGTTTGCCACAGACCTGGGGGTAATTTCCCCTTTGAAAACTTGTGTCAGGAGTCTGGTCTCAGGAAACCTGAAAGTTTACTGAAAGCATTCAGGGCTGCGACAGAAACAACTGTTTCACGCATTTGCAAAGCACAAATACTTTGAACATGGTTTGCAAAATCGTGTTATAATTCTGTGAAGATACATGGCAAAATGTCACCCTTCCAGAGGACTGTCATGGAAATAATTTCATGAAAACAACCCCATTTTCTTGACCCTTCAAAGAAAAGCTTTATTTTGACTGTATCTGTACCTTTATTGGCTTTCAAACATCTTCCTTTTTGGCCACCAAGCTGCAACAATGTATCAGCAATATTTTGCAGAACTCTCACTGATAAGCCTGTTTCAGGCATACTCAGACTTATAACTGAATGTTTTTCTCTTTGCAAAGGTGTTATGTTAAGGTTCAGTGTTTCACCCCTGCAGCATGGATTCTTTCTAAATAAAAAAAGGCAAGTGGGCCTTTTCTTTTTCAAGATAAGCAACATTTGTATTTTCAGTTTGTATAAGGTACACTAAGTATTTTAAATCTGGGGGTGTCTAGGATAGCTATTTTCTCCATTAGAGGGTTAATAGTTTTACTTTTAAAAAATAACTTGAAAACTTTTCATCAAAACGTTTCCAAACTTGGCACAGAGCAAGCAATCTGTCTGCTATCTTTGTGCCAAATTTGGTGCTGATACAAAGTCCAGTTTCGAAGTTACAATTTTTTGTTTGGGCTGCCCTCATTTTTGGAATTGCCTTGTAGAATGCTGATTTACTCTGTTGCACAATAACATAGCTGTACTACTATGCAGCTACAATTACAAATGAACTGTTTATGTGTTAAATGACTTGCATGATCCTTGATAGTTGAAGGTTGGCTGTCTGAGTAGACTGGGATGTCAGAGATTATTTAGGACTGCCCTGATTCCATCCTATTCCATCCTAACTTGATGGTGATTGATGGGTATGAATTTCAACTTAGAGTGGTTTAGCTCTGGCATAACTCACCTTTTCCCTGGCTTCCCCAACCATCCCCACTGCTTTTTCTTGGCTCAATCAGCATAGTCGGTACACCAGCATATCTACTTCTGCTAAGACATCTGATATTTGCTAGGACCAAGAGGTTGTGTCAGTGCAAAGGCAGACTTCTGCCTGTTTAGAACCACTATGGATGGCAGCGTACCTTCTGAATTTGAATGCACAGCCTTTGTGTTTAGGTTAATTGAAATTGTGGATATATTACTCAGTCTGCCGATTAGAGTACAGTATAGGACAGATTTTGTTATAAAGGGACTTGTAAAGGAATATATTGGATGCTGAATAATTTCTGTAGCAAATAATCATGTTATTTTTCAGAGGTTCTTACTGCGCTGTGAACTCAGTAATTTTTTTCATTCCTGAAAACTTTTTTTAGTTGTGTGTAACCAGGGAGAAAAAACACATCTTTATAACTCTAATGATATAACTTGGCAAAGTATCAGGACAGCAGTCTTACTTTTAATGAAGATCTTGCATTTTTTTGGAATGGTTATGAATTTTTGTGCTAGAGAAAAGATTACAGATGATGTTCAAAGACTAGAGCTACCAATGGACTGCTTCCAAAGATACCTATCTTTCATTATAACTTTTTAAGGATCTCAGGATTTTGGAAAAGGAACACTAAATATATTTGAAGGATGAAACAAAAAGCTTTATTCATATATTGACTTCAGGGTGATGTTATAATTTTGTTTTGATAACAAAGTGTTTATTTTTTAAAACTATATATCACCATTCTGAAAATTTAGGGCTTGTAAAATATTGACCTAAGCCAGTGATGGCAAACCTTTTAGAAATTGAGTGCTCAAACTGCGATTCAAAACCCACTAATTTTTCGCAAAGTGCCAATACAGCAATTTAACCTGAATACAGATGGCTGTGAAGGGGGGGGGGATGTCGGGTGCCCACAGAAAGTGCTCCGAGTGCTGTCTTTGGCACCCGTGCTATAGGTTCACCAACACTGACTCAGACAAATCAAAAAGCCTTCACCACCAAGGCCATAGCTAACAACCCATTCTTGATAGGTTTCAGCACCTTAGGCCATTTTTCACCTAAAGGCTATGGATACTATTGTCTCCCTAACGAGCCTATTCAGGCCATTGTTCAGATGGAGGACTTGCACTAGCTGTATTCAGACTGATGAAGCTGTTTGGATGAACAGCAAAACGTTTCTATCTCTCTCAAAAAAAGAAGTCCAGTAGCCATGACTCAACTTCCAGAAACACTGACCTAAGCTATTACCTTGAGGGCAAGCTGATAAAGCTTGACTAATAATTGAACTCATTATGGGAGAAGAATGGATGTACAGTAATACCTTGGTTTACGAGCATAATCCATTATGGAGACATGCTCGTAAACCAAATCATTTGTACATCAAAGCAAATTTCCCCATAAGAATTAATGGAAACTCACATGATTCATTCCGGGGCCCCATAGACCACATACTGTACACACAAAATGCCAAAACTCACAAAAGAAGTTGGCTAGAAGTCCACGTCCACACCATGATTTACATACCTGGCTGCAGAATCAGAGGTTTGGAATTGGATTCTGCCATGTGCCTCCTGGGAGATGAGCCAAAAAGTGGGGGCTCTCACTGCCCTTACAGTTGCCAAGAAAGAGCAAATCCAGGTGCCAGGGAAGAAAAAGGAAGGAAAATATGGCAAAGGCAGTGGGGAAAAGAGGTCTCGAGGAGCGGCATGGAGGGAGGGAGGTGGTGGCTGGTGGGTGGGGTGGAGAAATGTACAAGGAAAGTTTCATGGTTCTTAGACAGGAGAAAGGTGCCTGGTGAACCGGCAGCTGCGGCAAGAGGCCCCATGGAGGAGCCACGATTTAAATTAACACCTATTGGACTGAGTGTGTCACTTAAAATCATGGAGTCTCGCACATCCTATGCTTTTTAAAATGAATAAGAATAGTTTATTGTAACATAACTAGTAAATACATTCAGGTTTTAGCTGTTGACTTCAGTTACTATTTATGTATATTAAACATTTATCATACTATCATGTCCTAACTTGACATTTACTGGTCCCTATGTCTATCTAACATTTGTCAAGACCCTATTTGTCCCTATCTAATTTCTACATCTTCCAGGCCCTATCTGTTCCTATCTAACTTGTACATCTTCCAGGCCCTATCTAACTCTCAGGAGGCTTGCACAGAGGTACATATATTTGTCAGCTCCACTTACAATCTCTTCCATTGGAGTATGCTGATAAAAAACATTTTCAAAGTTCTAAACAATAAATATTCATGGGTTAGGGCTGCACGCTACACCTTGTTTTATGAGCATCTTGTTTTACAAGTGTTCAGCAAGATGATGAAACATTTTGTATAAATTTTAACTTGCTCATTGAGCAATGTCTTGCAATACAAGCACTGGAGTACTGTACTGTAGGTTCGGAAGTGAACATGTCAATAGCCTTAGAGGACATAGTATGTGAATTCTCTACCAGAGTGTCAACAGGCACACCAAACTGAATTCCATGCATCCTGAAACCTGACAGGATCCAGTAGCCTGTGTGGGTAGACCATCTTAATGGGTCCAGGTTCCCCACAGAGGTGGGGTGGCACTGTGCCACTGTGAGGTTGCATTTAATCAGGTGGTGGTCCAACCATGACAAGGGAACTGACACCTAGTTCTAGTTATACTACTATATCAGATATATAAATTCAAAGATTTAAGAGCTGTTCAGGCATGACCAACTTTTATTCAGTAAATGTAAGTTTGATTGGATTTTTCTCTGTTGAAGGCATTGGAAAAAGTTCCAGATCAATTCCTGGAAATTTTCCAATGTAGATATTTCTGGAAAACCCCTCTCAGCCCATGATCAAATTGGGTGGTAAAAGTTCCATGGGCTGCAGTGCTGGTTGCTCAGTTTTGCTATATCGCTACCCCCCCCTTTTTTTTTTTTACAATGAAAGCACCGCTGTCGTGCATAAACCCAGGCATCTGTTGCAAGAATGTTCCCACAGGTGGCACTTCGGACTAAGAAGTTTTGGTTTGGAAGGTTATTTTCTTCATTGTGGAGGACGTGGCCTAGGCAAATCCAGTTCCAAGACCCAAGTATCAGCTGCACTGGCATTTCTGCAACCAGCTCTTCCATCTAGGAAGCCTTTTCCATCCCGCACTGTTCACATCAGATTTTATGTGTCCTACATTTCTCACACACCTCTTTTTCCCCATCCTGCTTTGGCAGGGGGCTCAATGCCATCGGGCATATGGCAACACCTAACTTGATCTGCCCCAGGGCGGTGTGGAATCCAGCCTTTGCACTCATTGGGTTTCCCACCACTGGCACAGCTGCCAGTCCTGCTTGTCTTCTGGTACTTCATGAGTATACAACATGCACCCCAACACATTTCCTATGAGCACATTGTAAAATACAATCTATTTTAAAGATGCAACACAGCATATTTGATAAACACATAGATATGTAATGATTTCATATAGTACCAATGCTTCCATTTTCTCCGAAGTAAACTTTCTGATCCCCCAGTCTCAGCAACAATCATGTCCAAATTAATTGAAAATGATAGGAATATCTGTTATTTCTAACTGCAGTGTTAAATATTTTTGGCTACAGCCCCATTGCTGTTTTGTAACATGCATATTGGTTCCTTTCTTTATCTTTAATGTGGGGAACATGAGAAAGGGGGGTTGAGAGAAAAAAAACCAATCTAAAAATGTTCTTGAGCTATAATATTAAAGATAAACAGGCTATGTATTGCTGTTGAAACCAGACTGCTCCCGCACAGGCTTTATAAATCCTAGAAATGTGTAAACTCTTCAGGCCTGAGGGCAATCTTCATCCTGATTTGTCTTCCATTTGTACAGTTATCACTGCCTTGCTGCCTCACAGTCATATGTCATTGTTAATGAATGGCAACAGTAATCTTATGATATTAGCTGCCACTTTCTTGCTGCTAGAGCTTCAGAGAGGTTCAAAGACCCAAAGGGATATAATTTTGTATAGGAATAGCAGCCAAATTCAAATAATTTATTGCAGTTTTTAGCATTATCATGACAATAGAAGGGAGGTTGCTTAGCTGAAAGTGCAATAATACACCTGAAGGCTTTTGAAGGGGAGAGAGGATTGATAATGAACTGTCACATTTGGGTACTATATGGTAAATTGCTAAAAGTGAGTTTTTGGGACAACCTAGATGCCCTGAGCACATCTGATCCCACCTGATTTCGGAAGCTAAGCAGGGTCGGCCCTGGGTAGTACTTGGATGGGAGACCACCAGGAAATACCAGATGCTGTAGGCACCTGGAATAGGAACTGGCAAACCACTCCAGTATTCCTGCCAAGAAAATTCAATGGACATGGGGTCACGAAGAGTCGGTCACGGCTATAAACACTACACACACACACACACACACACACACACACACACACACACACACACACACACACACACACACACACACACACACACACACCCCTCTGATGTGTAAGAGATTAAGGTTGAACACCTGTTAGGATCCCTTGTGCCATTTGGCACCTTAATGCTGGGTGGAACAGTTTTTTATTTCCGTTTACAGCACAGAAATGTAAAGTGATTCAGGACATCCACTGTAATTCTGCTCAGATAACAGGTTTCCAGCAGCCTGATCAGAATGGCAACCCCTTGTGAAAAGGAGAAATATAATACATGAGGCCCAGAGTAATTGGCACAAAATATGTGGGAGCATGGTCATTGCATTGATCAATCATTTCAACTTGAGACCAGAATGCAAAGTAGAAATTAGAACTGTCATAGTCTTGAGTATCCAGTATCCTAGGGAACACTGATTCTAGCATTGGCCATTATTCAACCGAAGAACTGAAATGGTTTCTCTCTGACAGGTCTGCTCACTTTTTATTTTCTTAAAGCCCTCCATTATCCTTTTACTGAGAGACAATCCTCAGATTATTTTCCTGGCTAAGAGAGGTGTTGAAGAAAACATGAACTCAGAGAGGACTTTATATCTGTGGTAATCCTTTTATCATGAGACATGCTAAAACATGATCATGACTGTGAAGACTTTGTGCTTTTGATGGAATTTAAGTAAGCACAACTTGAGGTATGACTGAATTGGAGAGCTGAATTGAAACAATTCAGCTTTGCTGTATTCAGACTGTATTACAGTACATTCTAAATAACATACTGCTCAAACAGGATCTCTTTGTTTATGTTTGTTATGATGCAAGTCACATGTCTGCCTGCCTGCCTGCCTGCCTGCCTGCCTTCCTTCCTTCCTTCCTTCCTTCCTTCCTTCCTTCCTTCCTTCCTTCCTTCCTTCCTTCCTTCCTTCCTGATATTGTTCAGGGCGACCCAGAGAAGGAGCATGTGCCAGTGCAGATGTGCCAGGCATAGTTTGCAGACAGGCCAAGTAAAACTTCCCTGGCTTTTGGCCAAGTCTCCTCTCTGGGGATCCTCCCTACTCAAATTTCAAACTACTACACTTAGGAAAAACATTTCTATTGAAATAGAAAAATGACATGCAAAAAGTAGTGATTTGGAATCACTACTTCCCACCACTCATCTGTTACTCCTTTCCATTACTTTCAACTAGCCCATGCAGGAATTACTGAACTCTGATGACATGAACAAGCTTGTGTCAAACAAGATTAATAATTCCTTTGTGCATTATTTGAAAATGAAAAAAAGTTCTGTATTCTGATACTTTTTCTACATTATTTTTCTATAGAAAAGTTTTTCAGAAATTTACCCCTGTTGGCCGCCTTCAGAAGGTCGTCATGCAGGGTGACCAGTGCTACAATTCTCTACTATGACGCATCCTGAACCGCGACTGAAACAGATCAAAAGCGTTAGTCTCATCCAGGAGTCCACCCTCTCCAGTACCTTGCACATAAATGGAATATTAGTGACGGGCCTATAGGTTCAATGTGCTCTGCCAGTCCATTTATTTTCTTTCGAACGGGCCTAATGAGTATCTCTCGAAAGGGCAAGGAGAGGTCTTTCCATAAATGGAAATCCCTCCCAAATGAGGAAAATAAAAAGGAACACAAACTCTGGCAAAAGAAAGGTAAAAAGCTGAGAGGCAACGAAAAAATTTGATGATCCTATGGCTAGCAATATAAAGGGAAATAATAAAGGCATCTTTCAATATGTTAGAAGTAGAAAACCTGCCAAAGAACCAGTTGGCCCTCTGGATGGTGGGGGAGGTAAAGGTTAGGTAAAGGGGGACTTGGACATAGCAGAGAAATTAAATGACTTCTTTGCATCTATCTTCACGACAGAAGACCTTGGGCAGATTCTGCTACCCAAACTGCCTCTCTTGCCTAAAGAATTAAATCAAATACAGGTTGAAAGAGATGATATTTTAGGTTTAATTGATAAATTGAAGATCCACAAGTCACCAGGCCCAGATGGCATCCACCCAAAGGTTATTAAGGAACTGAGAAATGAAATTGCATATCTCTTAATGGTAATATGCAACTTGTCTCTTAAAATGGCCACAGTGCCAAGGACTGGAGGATAGCAAATGTCACACCAATTTTTAAAAAAGGAAGGAGGGGGGACCCGGGAAACTACAGTCCGACTAGCCTTACGTCTGTCCCAGGGAAGATGGTAGAAAGTCTTGTCCAAGCTTCTGTAAGGGTAAGTCTTGCGTGAAAAATCTTTTAGAATTCCTTGCAAACATCAGCAGGCATGTGGATTTGGGTGAACCGGTAGATATTGTCCATCTTGATTTTCAGAAAGCTTTTGACACAGTCCCTCACCAAAGGCTGCTGAGAAACCTGCACAGTCATGGGATAAGAGGGCAGGTCCTCTTATGGACTGAGAACTTGTTGAGATCCAGGAAACAGAGAGTAGGTGTCAATGGGCAATTTTCACAGTGAAGAGAGATAAAAAGTGGTGTTCCCCAGGGATCTGTCCTGGAACCGGTGCTTTTCAGTCTGTTCATAAATGACCTGGAGACAGGGATAAGCAGTGAGGTTGTCAAGTTTGTTGGTGACACAAAACTTTTCCAGTTGGTGAAGACTAGAGTAGATTGTGAAGCGCTCCAGAAGGATCTCTCCAAACTGGAAGAATTGGCTATGAAATGGCAAATGTGTTTCAGTTTTGGAAAATGTAAAGTAATGCATAGCATGGCAAAAAAAATCAATTTTTTTTCTATCAACTCATGGGTTCTGAGTTATCCGTGAAGGATCAGGGAAGAGGTCTTTGTATGCTGGTGGACAGCTCAATAAAGGTGTCGACCCAGTGTGTGGCAGCAGTGAAGAAGGCCGATTCCATCACAGAGCTTATCAAAAAAGGAGATTGAAAATAAAAGAGCAAATATTATAATGGCATTGTACAAAATGATAGTAAGGCCGCACCTGGAGTATTGTGTACAATTCTGGTCAGTGCATCTCAAAAAAGACATAGTGGAATTGGAAATTGTGCAGACGAGAGTGACTAAAATGATTGCTGGGCTGGGGGATCTCCCTTATGAGGAAAGGCTACAGCATTTGGGGCTCCTTAGTCTTCGAAAAAGGAGCCTGGGGGCATGAGTAAAGTGGATAGAAGGATGCCATTCTTCCTCTCACAAAATATCAGAACTAGGGGACATCCACTCAAATTGAGGGTTGGGAGAGTGAGAACAGACAAAAGAAAACACTTCTTTACCCAGTGTTTTGTTAATGTGTGGAACTCCCTGCCAGAGAATGTAATGATGACATCTGACCTGGATGCTTTCAAAAGGGGATTGGATATACTGTATTTCTGGAGGAAAAGTCCAATACAAGTTACAAGCCATTATGGGGATGTGTAATCTCCAGGCTTTAAAAAAAAATAGGGTACTTCAAAGGCCAAATGCAGGGGAGTGGTATCAGGAGACAGATATCTAGTCTTGTGCACTCCCGGACGCATCGGGGGGGGGGGCACTGTGAGATACAGGAAACTGGCCTAGATGGGCCTTTGGCATGATCCAGCATAGCTCTTCTTATGTTCTTATCATCTTATGTTCTTACGTGTATGCTCTTGATCACATTCTTCCTTGAAAGGCTACATCACTGAAAAATGCCACCTACAGACACTCCCCTGTCTTTACCAGAACGTCTGTTGGGAGGGAAACATGATCAAATCCTCCTGGCGTGAAACAGTAGAAGCCCTTGAGAGTCAGAGGAGAGAGAGAAAGCCTCTTTGGCAGCAAACATGCTGGAAAGAGTCAAATGGGCATTGTGCATCATGCAGACAGTAAAAAATATTTTGAATTCACCCAATTTATAAGTGGAGCAAATCTCACAATATGTGTCCATATGGTTTTTATACTTGATGTTGCAAGTATAGGGTGCAATTCTGTATAGACTCACACAGAACAGTATGATCCAGAGAAGCCACATATCTTTGAAAAGGAACTGGATTGTGCCACTAAAGCGTAGTCATTACTGAAGGATGGGCTGTTTTTAAACTATCACAGTGAGGCCTGTCCAGGTTAGTCACTGACTGGACAGAGACAGTGGAAAAGATTGCATCATTGACCTACTCGGTTCACATCACTTTTCACTTTATTTCAATAGTGCTGATTAGTCTTTGGCTTTTATAAAGTGAGAAAACGGTCTTGCAGCAGTCTTTCAAATATGAAATTGGCCCAATAACTCTTTCTTGAATGGGCTGCATTCTGTAACATTTAGAAGGAGCATGTATCCATAAATTAGCATTTCCCATTCTGCAGTTTTTCAGGCAGGTATCTCAATAAATCTATACTTGTCTGAACACATCTGGGGGGTTCAACATTATATCCAATTTGCAGGGAGTGAGCCTTGTTGACCTCAGTGGAAAACATAAACACAACTGCCCTGTTAAAAGTTGGTTCATACAACACACACATTTTTAAAGATGTTTAATTTCAGTATTCATTGGGAAGCAATGCATGCTTAATAATATCAGTTGACCAAATGATTGAAAAAAAGAAGTTCCTTGTGTTAATCCATTAAGTAAACTGTATATAGAGAATTACCAGGGTAATTCAAAATCTGACTTGCAACCAGAGTTCTACTGTTTTTGTTTCTGTGGAGTCGAGGCAGGCAGATCTCAAGTCCTAATGCATATGTTTATCTGCTTGCATAGCAACTTGCAACTGGGAGTGGAAATGTAGATGCACAGGTGAGCTACCCAAGAAAAACTGCTGTTCCTAGAAACCTAGAGAAATGATGAAATCACTTCCTTAGTAAACAGACTTGTATGATTTTGGAGATAATTGTTTTATATAGCAAGGGGAAGGAAGGGAATAATTTTTTTGAATATTTTTACCCTACCTTTCTCCTTGGAAAAGGAGCCAAAGTGGCTTACAATAAAGAGTGACAATATACAGCCCAGAATATTTAAGATATATTCAAATTAAGAAGAGGGAATTAGGAGAGGCATCTTATAACATTAAAATGTAACATTAAAACTATAAAGAGCACACAAAAAGAAAAAAAACCATTATGAGGGATGGAAACTAACATAGAAATCACTGTTCTTATGAAATCAGTCAATGCACATGTATGGTAATCAATATAAAAGTCACATAATAAATAGTCCCTCATTCAGGGAAAGCTTGCCTGAAGTGGAAGGTCTTTGCCTGCTTCCAGAAAGACAGCAGAGATGGGGCAGTCTTGGCCTCCAGCGGGAGGGAGTTCCAAAGTCTGGGAGCAGCAACAGAGAAGGCCCTTTCATGTGTTCTTGGTGAGACACACCCGTGAAGGTGGCGGGATGGAGAAATAGGCCTCTCCTGATGACCTTAGTACCTGAGCCAGTTTATACTGCAAGATTCGATCTTTGAGGTAGCTTGGACCCTAGGCCATTCTATGCTTTGTAGGTTAAAGTCAGCACCTTGAATTGTGCTCGATAGCTGATTGGCAGCCAGTGGAGCTGCTTTAGTAGGGGTGTGAGGTGATCTCTGTAACCTGCCCCAGTCAGCACTCTGGCTGCTGCATTCTGGAGCCCTTGAAGTTTCCTGAGACTTCCATTGGTAGCCCCATATAGAGCGCATTACAGTAATCCAGTCGGGATGTCACTATGTCATGTGCCACAGTGGCCAGAGCAGATTTCTTAAGAAATGGACGTAACTGGCATAACAGCTGTGACCTGGGCATCTAGGCTAAAGGATGAGTCCAGGATCACCCTCAAGCTACACACCTCTTTTTTTCAATCGGGGTGTAATCCCATACAGTACAGGTTGCATCCCTATTCCTTGATCTGGTTTTTGACTGACCAGAAGCACCTCTGTCTTGTCTGGGTTTAGTTTCAGTTTGTTCTTCCTCATCTAGTTCATTACTGAAGCTAAGCACTCATCTAAAGTTGGAATAGCTTCCTTGTCTCCGGAGGAGACAAGAGGTAGAGTTGAGTGTCATTAGCCTACTGGTGATCCTTAACCCCAAAACTCCGAATAATTTCCCCCACTGGTTTCATATAAATGTCAAATAATATAGGAGACAGAACAGAACCCTGGGAGACTCCACACATCAGTGGCCGTGGTGTTGAGCATGAGTCCCCTATCACCACTTTCTACCTCAGGAATTGTGCTTGGTTACCCTAATCAAAACCCCCACCCAATTTTGCTTTTTAATACTGTTGCACAACTTTTTTAAAAGGGGAAATTTATACAGAATGAAATTTATTTTTACTCAGAAGTTCTCACCAACTTCAACTGGGTTTACTCCAAAGTAAGTGTACATATAAATTAAGCCATTATCTGTCCTCCTCCAGATAATGTTTGATTTTTTTTGGGGGGGGGGGGTGGAATGACTTTGCCACAATAGAGGAAATCTGAAGCCCATTGCACGCAGTAAGCATTCTTGATTATATTGGTTCTTTAGCTCTTTTCAACTTGAGTACAGCTGCAGAAATGAACATTCTTTTGTGTGTACTATGTATATAGCAACCAGTCCAATTCAAAATGCTGTCCAAAAGACTGCTTGAATTAAGTGTCTTGAAAGTTTTGCCTTCTCAACCTTCGCTGCAGGAAGCTTAAATGAAAAAAAAATAGAATTTCCTGTAAAAACACATAGTAAGTCAAAGACTAGGAGTTTGGCCACAGTTTGTCTCAAATGTATACTTTGTATACAATACAGTATACATTTTAGGTTAAGCCCTCAATAAACAAACCAGTGAAACAGTTGTCCCTTGGGGACCACCTTTGTTAATCTTGGCACTGCTGTTGTAATTCATTGTGCATCAGAAATATTCTGTGACTGCTGCCTAATGGTAGGGCATTGTAAACATATACATTGTCTGATATGGTATTTTTAAGAAACGCGCTGGAACATATTGCTGGTGAGACTCATATCCATAGCGTGTGTAGTGGCTGATATAGCCACACTTGAATTAGACCTTTGTTTTTAATGACCGTTAACAGCTAGGTAGGTGCTGGATGGCAGGGTCATTATTTACATAGTTACCACAAAATACCGCAGTGTATTTTGTTGAAACTGAACAGCAGTGTCTCTGGAAACAGTGATAATGCTGGCTTACTAGCACATTATATCCTGCCAGACAGTGACTGCATATTCTGATTCTGAAAGCTAAATAGGGTCAAGGTTTTGGAGATGAGACACTGAGGGAAACTGGTTTTTACTACACTGAGTATTGCTGGTCCTGTTTTATGTCCTTTTTCATTTCCATTGCTTAAGGAAGGCTAAAATACAAAGATAATGATAGGATTGTCACTTAAAATGACACAAAATGTGCTATTTACCTCTGTAAGATTTGGCGAGAGAAGTATGTGAGGTGGTGTTATTATAGATTTCTCTGTGGTATTCAATTCAATCACACTACCAAATTCCTTTAACAAAATGTATTGGGAGAGAAATGGGAACTGCACACATATACTTTTCGAGGAATGATAACATATCAGATATTTGCTCCACCTTTAATATAACTGACTAGGATTTCACTATGTTCTCTCTGTCCAGAGAGGTCTCAGCGGAGGAACAGAACTAAGTGCACCCAACAACCCATGAATCATGGTGAAATATAATCAAAAGAAGCCTATACTGTTTCAGTCGTCACTCGGGTTAACAAGGACCGCAATGGGTGTTGATGAACCTGGACATCCATCGATAAATGGGCTACAGGTCACGGGTCCCATTGCTGAGCAACCAGGGCATGGGCCTGTAGAATTATTGGAAGTTAAACAATCTCAGAAGCGGCAGAAATATACTTTACCAGAGAATCGGACAATCATGAAATGCTGTTATAGAGCAGAACCTGAAAAACGAGGCTACCAAAAGGAACAACATGAATAAAAATGGAGGGTGATGGACTTTCCTTCCTTTGAGTTTCTTGAACCAATTAGATACTCACCTGTCTGGAATGCTTTCGCTGTTTTGTTTTGTTTTTTTCCTTTGGCTAGCAGTTGGACTTGATGACCTTCTGGATCCCTTCTGCCTCTGCAGTTCTGTGATTAATTCCGTAGTGAAGGAGGTCAACAAGATGGTTTTAGAAAGCTATGGGTTCCAGACATAACATTTTAGAGGATCACTGAATTAACATGATTGAGACATTCCATGTGGAAGAGAACTGATTGGATTCTCATTCCCTGAACTGATGCTTGGAGCACAGCTGCAATTGTCCCCATTCCAAATTGTTCTACAGTGTACAGCAATTGCAGTGTAAAGCAATTTGGATTAAATATACTAAGAGTAGTGTGAAAATGTATTTTCACGATAAAACAATTTGTGTGTTTAAATAAAAATGTTCTAAAATAGACCATAAAAATATTGTTAGAAGAATAAGAAAATAAAATAAATATAGTAGAATTGTAAACATCATTTAAGACCTGTTGATTTCAAGATCAACAGATCAGCTTACTGATACATAGGCGGTCTCAGGTTCTCTTTTAAAGATAATTAAAGTATGGAAGAGCACCTTATACTGTGTCAAATCATTGGGCCATTATTTTCAGCACTGACTGATTGGTCTGTCCTATCTCAATAGGAGATTTCTATGATTGAAACTAGGCATTTTCTGGACCGTGTTTCACCAAGATGGTACATTTATAAATAAATTGAGGAACTTCTTGACTCAGAATTCCTTTTTACCTCTTTCACAGGTACTAGAAGTACTTTAGGAGATTTTATTTCATGCTGACCATGGTTACATTAAAAATAAAAAATTCACACCCTAAATGGAAACATGTTGAGATAAATGAAAATAATATAGGAGATGGAAAGGTATTCTCCCAAATAATATATATGTATAAGTAAAGCAATTATGTCCCTGAATCATCTTTAAAAACGAGATAAAATATTTAGGGTTAAAATGTTTTTAGCTCCTTAAGTTTGCATCCTGAAACAGCAACAGACTGAAATAATTCTCTATGAGAAAAAAAAATAGAACAGGAGCACAATAGAAAACTGTTGAGCCCAGGAACCACAGTCCAATCTGTGCCTGGAGTACTCAATTATATGAACAAATGTTTGTTTTTATAAACAATTAGTAAATGATTTACTAGTCAGTTTTGCCTAGGTACAGTTTGGGACTTCAGTCAGTTTTTTTTTTTTTTAGAAATAATAGTAAACACCAGGAAAACAAGCAATAATTAAGTGCTTCAAATGAACAGTGTTATTACTCATGTTGGAAAATAGTTTGTAGTATTCAGTTTTGGAACATGTATATTTTGCCTCAGTCTAGGCATTATCTCATGCCTATTCATATTCATGGGCAATACATTGACTTTCCAAACTACACACCAAAAGTTAAAGCTGAAAAAGCCCACTCTGCAATTGTTGACAGTTTAACTTTTTGATTAGTGTATATTCAAGAACAGTTATGTTTAAATTAGTACACACAACTGCCATATTAATTTCAGTGGTATATTTAAGAGGCACTTTATATAGTTTCCATTACTTCTGAAACTAAAAGGTCAACACCTGAAAGGGAAGTAGTTCTCAAGACATGCTCTTTATATACCTGACATTTATTATGCGAGACATTTCAGTTCTGTTTTTATTAAGGCTTAAAAAAATAAGTCTGGCTTATGAATATGGTCAACTGAATGGTAGCTTTAACACACTTGTGTTTATATAGCAGATACTGCAACATATGATGGTATCTGGTTGTTTTAAAGCACTGTATTAATTTTTTTGTTTTGCCAACTTTAATTTGCTTTGACAGTAAATTACATGTTTGATAGCAATTTGGTGCACAGGACCTTGCAGTTGAAAATAAGGCTATAATATTTATCATTGGCTAGCCAAACACACTTAGTTAACTGTTTATTACTTGACAACTGTGAGTTGAGACAGTAGTGAGAAAGTTAGTTAATCTATTCAGTTCTTGAAAAGATCTCCAGTTTATGAATGTAGGATATTGTGTTTAAGTAGCCATTATTCAAAGAGTCAGGAAATGGCACAATATTGCTGCACAATATCATGCCCTCATTGCCAGCAGGAAAAAAGGATGTCAAACTTTAGATAGCAAAGGGCTGTCCAAATGTTCACTATACCAGTGGCAGCAAGATGGTCTAAAGCAGTGTTGGCGAACTATGGCATGGGTGCCAAGGGTGGCACTCAGAGCCCTTTCTGTGGGCACCCGGCATTGCCCCTTCAGAGCCACCTGTATTCAGGTTAAATTGATGTATTGGGACTTTGCGAAAAATTAGTGGGTTTTAAATTATAGCTTAGGCACTTGGTCTCTAAAAGGTTCACCATAACTGGTTTAAAGGATATCCTCTTCTACAATTCACACTTGTTGAAAAACACCCCTGACAATTGCTTTGTGTTTGGTTAGGAAGGAGATGGCTGACGAAAAAAAGAACTCAGTTTCTGGGATTTTCTCTTGCATTGTATTACCCTTTCCCCTAAATAATAATAATAATAATAATAATAATAATAATAATAATAATAATAATAATAATAATAATAATAATAATAATAATAATAATAATAATAAAGGGCGCTGCCTTGAAATATAATCAAAAGAAGCCTATACTGGCTCAGTCGTTACCCAGGTTAACAATGATCGCAATGGGTGTTGATGAACATGGACATCCATCAATAAATGGGCTACAGGTCACAGGTCCCATTGCTGAGCAACCAGGGCATGGGCCTGTAGGATTACTGGAAGTTAAGCCATCTCAGAAGCGGCAGAAATATACTTTACCAGAGAATCGGACAGTCATGAAATGCTATTATAGAGCAGAACCTGAAAAACGAGGCTACCAAAAGCGGATGCATCAGTTATGGAAACAAGAATATCTGAACTCCAAGATAATTGAATTATGATTAGCTGACCAGCAAAGATATATTATCAGAAACAAGGTATTTAGTAAAGCTGAAATAGAAAAAATATGGAAGAGTTGTGAAATTGGAGAAAATAGATTGATAACACCTGGGGACATCAAACAGTCTGAAGTTGAAAAAAACATTTTATTTATTTATTTTATTTATTTATTTAACTTATATGCCGCCCACTACCCAAAGGTCTCTGGGCGGCTTACAATCCAAGGAATAAAACAATTTAGAATAGTTAAGAGTAAAATATCACTAAATCATCAATAAAAACCTTACACTAAAATCATTATTCTAAAATTGTCATCAGCGGACCCACAATCTATATTATATCAATTAAAAACCTTCTGGAACAGGAAGTTGTTGTACATGGATGTTGTACAAAAATTGGAACTACAAGAAGGTTCAGTTAGGATTGGAACACCAGCAGAGCTCACTATTAGGCAGCAAGAATTGAAGAATAAAATACTGACACATGCTCCATTAAATGAAGAGAGGGAGAAGGCTCCTGATTTTGAAGACTGTGCTTAGAAAAATATTGACACCATTGATGAATGATGTAAACTGCACTTGCAACAATCCAGATAATGTCAATTGAACAGACAAATCAGCTTGCTTGTAGTGCAGCAATAATAGTAATGGAAGAACTAGGGATTCCACAATTGAAGCCTCCCAAAAATGTATTAAGAAACCACGGCGGAAGATCAGGCTGGAGCTTAAAGTCAAAAGACTCAGAGCAGATGCAAGTAATTTGAAAAACCTGCAGGAGGACAAATTAAAGAATGGTAAGATCAATAAATATTTGACTAAAAATACTGGCTAAGTACAAGGAAAATTGGAGAAGCATTGGAAATAGTGAAGCAGCAAATAACAGCAACAGCTAGAAATATTGAAATATATGATCCTAGATTTACTCATTATAAAGAAAACCAGTTGTTTCAATTAGATCAAAGAAAGTTCTATCAGAGTATAAAAGATGAAAAGCCTGAAAAATGGCAACCATTCAGTTTTGGAAAGACATATAATAGAGAAATACTATAATAGAAATGCTGGATGGCTCCAAGATTTTGAGAAGAAATTCTCCAAGTGCATAGTGGACCAACTAGAAATAACAGCTGATATGATCACCAATAGAGTGCAAAGTGTCAAAAACTGGACATCACCTGGCAATGATCAACTTGCATGGGTTTTGGCTTAAACACCTGACCAGTGTGCATGGAAAAATGGCCCAATGATTTAATGAAATTTTGAGGAGAGGTTATATTAATGAGAGGTTAACAACTAGCAAAACCTATTTGATTCAGAAGAATCCAACAAAAGGAGCAATACCTGAAACTTACAGGCCAATACCATGTTAACCAACTATGTATAAACTGCTGACAGGCATCATAGCTGACAGAGTCCAGGATTATTTGGAAGCAAATAACATAGAGCAAAAAGGGAACAAACGGGGAAGCAGAGGCACAAAAGATCTGTTACTTGTTGATAAAATGATCCTAGAGAATTTTAAATCCCGGAAAACTAATTTATATATGACTTGGATTGACTATAAAAAAGCCTTTGACTCAGTACCACATAGTTGGATTATTAAGTGCCTGGATGCCATTGGAATATGTAAAAGTATTAGTGCCCTAATTGAAAATGCGATGAACTGAACAAAATTGTTTTTTAGGGATGAAA
The DNA here is from genome assembly GCA_037367245.1 of Phrynocephalus guinanensis. NCBI lineage: Eukaryota > Metazoa > Chordata > Lepidosauria > Squamata > Agamidae > Phrynocephalus > Phrynocephalus guinanensis. The sequence goes on along the minus strand of CM074738.1, from coordinate 80,068,401 downwards.
GCTACGGATTGGGTAGTATTAAACGAGGGATTTTTCAAGGTGACTCTTTGTCACCTCTGCTATTTACTATTGCCCTGATTCCCCTCTCAATAATTTTGCAGAAGACAAATTTAGGGTACCAAACTGCTAAAAATTCAGGGAAAATTTCTCATCTATTGTGTATGGATGACTTAAAGTTGTATGGAAAATCAGAAAGTGAAATACACTTTCTGACCAACACAGCCCGAATTTTCAGTACCGATGTTAGTAATGAGTTTGGAATAAACAAATATGCCACAATAGCACTGAGAAAAGGAAAAATCACTGAGAGTGAAGGAATTGAAATGCCATATAGACAAGCCATTAAGTATCATCAGTCTGAAGCCTATAAATATCTGGTCATACTGCAATTAGATAATATCAAGCATGGGCAAGTGAAAAATGGGGTCAGTAAAGAATATATCCAAAGGGTTAGAAAAGTATTAAAAAGTAAGATGAATGGTGGTAACACCATCAAGGCCATTAATAGATGGGCCATACCAGTCATCAGGTATATCACAGGCATTATAAACTAGACTCAGATGGAGGTAGATAGTCAGGAAAGGAAAACAAGAAAGCTTATGACCATTCACTATGCATTACATCCACACAGTGATGTTGACAGGCTGTATTTACCTAGAAAATTAGATGGTAGAGGTCTTTTGCAAGTGAAGCAGACAGTTGAAGAAGATAAGCATGTGCTGGCAGATTAAAATAGTAGAGCCAGCATTATTGGAGGTTAAGAACAGAGAGGTGTTTAAAGTAAAGCAAACAAAGGGTCAATACAGGAAAACAACAATGCAAATACGAGCCTATAGCTGGCATAATAAAGCACTGCATAGGCAGTTCCTCAAAAAAAAAAAAAAAGGTCAAAGGAAAAGAGGTTGAGGAAAAGACCTGGTTATGGCTCACCAATGGAACACTGAAAAAAGAGACAGAAGCTCTGATTTTTGCAGTTCAAGAACAAGCTATCAGAACAAATGCAGTTAAGGCTAGAATAGAAAAATCAGCTGAGTACCCCACATGTAGACTCTGTAAAGAGGCAGATGAAACTATCAACCATATATTGAGTTGTTGCAAGAAAATTGTTCAGACAGATTACAAACAGCGCCATAATGTAGTTGCTCAAACGGTCCTCTGGAATTTGTGTCAGAACTATCATCTGCCCGTAGAAAAGAACTGGTGGAATCATAAGACTGAAAAAGTGATTGAAAATGAGCATGCAAAATTACTTTGAGACTTCCGAATACAGACACTGTGTGTGTGTGTGTGTGTGTGTGTGTGTGTGTGTGTGTGTGTGTGTGTGTGTGTGTGTGTGTGTGTGTGTGTGTGTGAGCCAGCTGCAGAAAGCCACCTTACTGGGATCTTCTTGCATAATTTGCCGATACGTCAGTGAGTCCTAAATGCTTGGGAAGCGTTTGACTAGTGATTTGTAATTCAAAATCCAGCGTAGTTATCTTGTCTGCTGTGTGATAATTTAATAATAATAATCAATGCGAGGCTCGAATTCACAAATAATGTCACTGGAAACCAATACCAAACTCATCCATACTATGTGAAAGAAAGACAATGCAGAAAGAAGGGAACAAAAAATCAACTTACAGCATTTGAAATGTGATGTTGGACGAGAGCCATACAACTATGAAAGACACCCCCAGAAAAGCAGAAAAGTGAGTGCTCAGTCAAGTAAAACTTGAAGCTAACACAAGATATTGGTTTGCACGATTTGAGCTGAGCTGTTAATGACAGGACATTTTAGAAGTCATTAACTCATAGGTGCATGTGGCATTAAATGGGAGAATGAAGAAACCTCCTACTTTATTTAATCGTCTTTGATTTTTAATATTTCCCTAACTGCCATAGTCTACTTTATTTAATCGTCTTTGATTTTTAATATTTCCCTAACTGCCATAGTGAAATTCTAACGCCATGCCAAGTTGATGCATTGCTATTTCAGTATGCCTCATGGTTTTTTTAGCGAACAACAGCAAAAAAAGAAAATCTCCCCAGATTCCTGAGTAAGGTCTAAGAGAAAAGTCAGAGCTATGTTGACTCGTTGGGCTCTGCCCACACAATGCAGAGTCCCAGCTGAGGAGAAATGCTGGGGAAGAAGAAAGAGTGACTCCCCCTTCTGTCTCCCTAGCCTTCATCTCAACAGTTGTATAGTATAGTGATACAATGGGTGGAATAGCATCCAAACTGTGCTAACATCACAGTAGGTCATTCTGAGCCACAAAACACCTCTGCTCTTAGTGATGGTGCGTAATGTATAGACTGTAGATCACAAATGTCCAATTGAAAATGGGATTACTAACCTTTATCTTCTCAAGTAACTTGGTGTTTCCTTTTGTCCTAGTTTAGACTTGGATCACTGATGCTGCAGCGAGTCGCACGTCCCGCAGAAAAAATCAGCAAGCTGATTAGTCATTGCCTAGACAGCATGGTAGAACTGGAGGCCAAAAATGAGTGTCTTAAAAGAGAGAATGAGACACTTCTCAGTGATCTGAATGACATACAGGGGCAGTAAGTTCACATTGTAATATTCATTGGATTTTTTGTGTGTGGGGGAAACCTGGCATTGATTCTTAAAAGCTGCATATGCCATAGAATTTTAATATTCGCCTACTGCATAATTACAAATGAATATTTAATATGCTTTATTGTATAGCATTAAAGCGTGATAAGCCTTGTCTTGGATGCTGGAATATACAGCAACTTTCCTACCAGATATAGATACTCTCAATTGGATGGGATGTGAAATGTCTTGTTCTTATTTACATAGCAAAACAAAAGTAGACAATAAGTAGATGTATTTATTAGTTAATTTACTATTTGCTATTTTAAATTTCTTTTTTTAAATTTAAAAATGCAGCTAAATACCAAATACTAAATACCACAATAAATTGCTGTTTTAAAACATGATGTCGAAGACAGGTGAACAGTAGGGATGATTGGTCAAGGAGGGAGAGGAGGGCATAGCAACTGGCAATTAAGGCACTTAAAGAAGGCGAAGGGGCAGCCTAGCAGCTGGAGGCCACAGTTGTTTTTCAGTCATTCAATAGTGTCCGCCAGGCCCTCCTGTCTTCCACTGCCTCAAGGAGTTTGGTCAAATTCATGTTGGTTGCCTCAATGACACCATCTCATTCTCCGCCATCTCCTTTTCCTTTTGCCATAAATCTTTCCCAACATCAGGGGCTTTTCCAAGGACTCCTCTCTCCTCATGAGATGGTCAAAGTACTAGAGCCTCAGCTTCAAAATCTGTCCTTCCAGTGAACATTCAGGGTTGATTTCTTTCAGGATAGATAGCTTTGATCTCCTTGCAGTCCAGGGGACTCTCAAGACTCCTCCAGCACCACAACTCAAAAGCATCGGTTCTGCGGCGATCAGCCTTCTTTATAGTCCAGCTCTCACTTCTATACATCACTACTGGAAAAAAAACATAGCTTTAACTATCCTGACCTTAGTTGGTAAAGTGATGTCTCTGCTCTTTAAGATGCTGCCTAGGTTTGCCATTGCTTTCTCTCAAGAAGCAGGCGTCTTTTAATTTCATTGCTGCAGTCACCACTTGCACTGATCAAGGAGCCCAAGAAAATAAACTCTGTCATTGCCTCCATTTCTTCCCCTTCTGTTTGCCACGAGGTGATGGGACCGGTGGCCATGAGATTAGCTTTTTGATATTGAGCTTCAGCCCATTTTTTCACGCTCCACTTTCACCATCATTAACAGGTTATTTAATTTCCCCTCACTTTCTGCTATCAGAGTAGTATCATCTGCGTATCTGAGGTTGTTGATATTCCTTCTGACAGTATTAATTCCAGTGTGGGATTCATCCAGTCCTGTCTTTCACATGATGTACTCTGCATATAAGTTAAATAGGCAAAGTGACAGTATACAGCCTTGTCGCACAGCTTTCCCAATTTTAAACCAACTGTTCCATATCCAGTTCTGACTGTTTCTGCTTGCCCCACATATAGATTTCTTAGGAGACAGATAAGGTGGTCAGGTGCTCCAATTTCTTTAAGAACTTGCCACAGTTGGTTGTGGTCCACACAGTCAAAGGCCTTGGCATAGTCAATGAAGCAGAAGTAGATGTTTTTCTGGGTTTCTCCATAATCCAGCGCATGTTGGCAATTTGATCTCTACTTCCTCTGCCCCTTCAATCTCTACTTCTGGAAGTTCTCTTTCCACATACTGCTGAAGCCTGCCTTGTAGAATTTTGAGCATAACCTTGCTAGCGTGTGAAATGCGTGCAATTGTGTGATAGTGGTTGGTCTCTGTGGTTGGTCCTTCTCTATGGAACCACCTCCCCAGTGAGCTGCGCCTGCTGGAGTCCCTGCCTGCCTTTAAGAAGGCTTTGAAGACTTTCCTCTTCAAAGAGGCCTTTGGCGACTTCATTAGTTAGGTTTTTTTTTCCACTTCCCCCCTCCTTTTCTACTTGCCGCCATCTGCCCTCCTGTTCGCTTTTCTGCTCGGAGGTTTCCTCGCTTATTTTATGCGTTTTTATTATTGTGAGCTGCCCAGAGTTCCCGCCAGGGAAGATGGGCGGGATATAAATCCATAAATAAATAAATAAATAAATAGTTGGAGCATTCTTTAATGTTTCCTTTCTTTGGCATTGGGATGTAGACCGATCTTTTCCAGTCCTCTGGCCACTGCTGGGTTTTCCCAATTTGCTGGCATATCGTATGCAGCACCTTTACAGCATCCTCTTTTAAGATTTTAAAGAGTTCAATTGGAATGCCGTCACCTCCACTGGCCTTGTTGTTTGCAATACTTTCTAAGGCCCACTTGACTTCACATTCCAGGATGTCTGGATCCAGGTCAGCAACTACGCTATCTTGGTTATCAGGGACATCCAGATCTTTCTGATATCATTCCTCTGTGTATTCTTGCCATCTTTTCTTGATGTATTCTGCTTCTGCTAGGTCCCCACCATTTTTGTCCTTTATCATATCCATTTTTGCACAAAATGCCCCTTTAATATCTCCACTTTTCTTGAACAGACCTCTTGTTTTTCCTTTTCTATTGTTTTCCTCTATTTCTTTGCAATGTTCTTTCAAGAAGGCCATACTGTCTCTCCTTGCTAGCTATTATTTGGAAGTCTGCATTCAATTTTCTGTATCTTTTCCTTTCTCCTTTGCATTTTGCATCTCTTCTCTCCTCCGCTATTCGTAGGGCCTCATTGGACTGCCACTTTGCTTTTTTGGATTTTATTTTATTTGTGATGGTTTTCTTTGCTGCCTCCTGTACCACGTTAGAACCCTCCATCCATAGTTCTTCGGACGCTCTGTCCACCAAATCTAGTTCCTTAAATCTATTCTTCACCTCCACTGTGTATTCATAAGGGATTTGACAGGTTGTACCTGACTAGCCCAGTGGTCTTCCCTACTTTCTTCAATTTAAGTTTGAATTTTGCTATAAGAAGCTGATGATCTGAGCCGCAGTCAGCACCAGTTCTCGTTTTTTGCTGACTATATAGAGCTCTTACATATTTGGCTGCAGAGAACATAATCAATCTGATTCTGTATTGTCCATCTGGTGATGTCCATGTGTAGAGTCTCCTTTGGTGTCAGTTCTAGAAGGAGTTGTTAGTTTTCATAGAATTGCCAATCTCAGACTCTTCAGCACCAGTAGTTGGTGCATAAGCGTGGATTACTGTGATGTTGAAAGGGCTGCCTTGGAATTGTACCAAAATTATTCTATCATTTTTAGGTTGTATCCCAGGATAGCTTTTCCCATTCTTTTGTTGACTATGAGGGCTACTCCATTTCTCCTATGGGATACTTGCCCACAGTAGTAGATGTGATAGTCATCTGAACTGAATTCACCCATTCCTGTCCATTTAAGATCACTGATGCCCAAGATGTCAATGTTTATTCTTGCCATCTCAGATTTGACCACATCCAGCTCACCCTGGTTCATAGATTTCACATTCCAGGTTCCTATGCAGTATATTTCTTTGCAGCATTGGACTTTCCTTTCTCTTCCAAGCACGTCTGCAGCTGAACGTCCTTTCGTCTTTGGCCCAGCCACTTCATTAGCTCTGGAGCTACTTGTACTTATCCTCTGCTCTTCCTCAGTAGCATGTTGGATGCCTTATGACCTGAGAGGCTCATCTTCCAGCGTCATATCTTTTAGCCCTTTGTTTCTGTTCATGGGGTTTTCTTGGCAGGGATACTAGAGTGGCTTGCCAGTTCCTATCCCACATTTAGTCAAACTCTCCACTATGACCTAGGCTAGGGTATAGCTCATAGCTTCTCTTAGTTGCTCAAGCCCCTTTGCCACGTCAAGGCAGTGATCCATGAAGAAGCCACAGAGGAGTCTCTACAAAGGAAACCAGGGAGAGGCTAGGAAGAGATGAAAGACACATAATACTGGCTGGGGAAGCAGAGGGCACCATATATATGGAGTAGGAAGACATCTGGGAAGATGCATGAAAGCCATAGGAGGCGCCGAGTGCCACAGAGGTATGGATCTAGACCTATTGGGAGGATTCCTCGACAAGGTCCTTGTAGAGCTCTGGGTACCTTGTGTACAAAACAGTGGGTGGACCGGGTGGACCCACACCCACCCAGAGGCAACACTGGAAAGAGAAAAGGCAAAGGAAGCACCAACTCATCCAGGAGGAGGAACAGCCACCATCACTGCCTCCAAAGTGGTACAGAGAGTGACTGGGATGAGGATTTATAAGCCTTCCTTGCTCCATATGGGTGTACCCCAATGCAGTTAACTCAGAGCCAAGATAGAGCTGAGTCATCTCCAGGGTAACTGCTGTTTACAGTGCTACCTGGAAGCCTCCCAGGAATGGAGAATACCCCTGAGTTTATTGTACCCCATCCCTCTTGAGTTAATTAACCCCATTACTGAAGATCAGGATCATCTGGAGTCTGTGGGCATGGGCCAGAGAGACAACGGTTTGCCTACTGATCCCACACTGAGTGTGAGCGGCAGGACACAGCACTATCTAAATAAAAAATATCTTTGCATTCCAGTAAAATGTCAACAGGAAGGGGCACATGCTAGCCTTCCTGGGAAAAGAGTTATGCTAGACAGCTTCCCATATATTTCTGTCAACGTTGTCTCTGTTCTTTGAATGGTATTGTATTTGCCAGCAAGATTAATATGATTTCTTTAAATAAAAGAGCTGACAGATAGTAGTAATATGTCACTTGAATAATTCATTGCAGATTAAAAATGTAAGTTGGGGTTTAAGTCAGTTGAATAAATAACCCCAAAGTGATGGTAAAATAACCATGTATTGGTTCATGAAAATACAGCTCCATCATTTCTGGAACAAAAAGCCAAGGAATAAATAAAATCATGTTGTAAACCGCTCTGAGTAGCCCCAGGGATAGATGGGTGGTATAAAAGTCAAATAAAATAAATAAAATCTGTTTCCCAGCCCAAAGAATGCATGCTCAGCTCTATATCATATAAATTGATATTTTTAAATTGATTTCAAGTGTGCTAAACTTGACACAAACCCAGGAGTCTTTCAATGTGAACTGCACCAATTGTTCAACTGGAGTTATTTATATGTGGATATTGAATACTATCTTAAATTTCTGCATATCAAATATTTGCTGCATATTTGTTTCTCTTATTAAAGGCAATGCTAGAAATGTATGTTACAGCTCCTAAGCTGAAATCCAGTAGTAAGTCACAATTAGTCTATTGCCTATTAGTCTATTGCCAAAGTCTGTTGAATCAGTGGAACCTACAAAATAATTTATTTAAATCTTCATGATTCAATGGACCTATTCTACTTGTGACCTAATCTTAGATTTCAGTCATTATGTTCCACAGCTGATATGTAAGCAAGATTGAAACTCCTATGGGAACTGAATAGAAAGGATTCTTGACAATTAACTTGTCATAATTTTCTGAAACACTTCAAAATTTGATCTCCCAATGAACTATGTGATGATATTTTTGTTAATGTTAATTTTTGCATTTTACCACTTCTATGTAATCTGCCCTGCTTAACATTTAAAATTCGATTTATACATGGAAATTTTCTTGGCAGTTGATTAGTACTATGATCTCACTTTTAGGAGTTGAGCTGATCTTTATGGTAATGATACTAACTCATTTACATTTAAATTAGATGAATTATTTATCTGCTACTGAGTATATCCATGAAACACATTAGGGCAGGCTAAGTTAATAGTTCATAAAAGCATTATTTTCAGTATCTAATATGTAAAGCTGTAAAATTTGTGTTTGCTAATCTTAGGCTAGCATTTTAAAGTATGAACCCAATTCCAAAGCATGTACATTATATGTTAGAACTTTATGGTTTAATGTACATAAAGAAACAGCCTTTTAAGAAATTAAATTTATCAGCCATTACTCCAGACCAGTGGAAATATTCATTCCACTGTAGGAACAGGTGTCCTCATCATATGTGTCCTCTAGGACAGTGCTCCCCAACCTTTTTGTCCCCACGGACCGGAAAATATTTGATGATTTTTCCGTGGCCCGGGGCTGGGGGTGGGGAGGGGGGGAGATGGGGGTGTGAGGGTCAGGGGAGGGTGTGTGGGGGGGCGGGGGGCGGGGGTGCAGGGGGGCTTGGCGTGTGTGCCTTGCGGGGGGGGCACGGGAGCGGCGGCGGCAGCGCTCGCCGGCTGGGGGCGTCGGGCGTGCCGCTCCCCCCCCCGCGCACGGGCGGGTTGGGGGGGAGCCCGGGGCTCCTGGGCGGGCGGGCCTCCGCCTCCTCCTCCTGTCGGCCAGGGCGAAGTGCAGCGGCGGCGGTGGGGGCGAAGGCGGCGGAGGCGCCCGGGGCAGCAGCAGCATGACTGCGCTCTCTGTCCCTCGGGCGGCCGAGAAGGAGGAGGAGGAGAAGGAGGAGGCGGCGCCCGGCTGGCTGGCCACGGGCTGCTGGGGGACTCGGGCCGCCCTCTCCGGCCGCGGGCCCGCAGGTCGTCGGGGCTGGGCGCCGCTGGAGGACGCGATAGAGGGAAGGCGAAGGAGAAGAAGGCGGCGGGCAGGAGGCAGCGGGTGGAGAAGAGCCTGGCTGAGGGGGGGAGGAGGAGGAGGGGGCGGGTCGAGGGAGGGGCGGGTGGGGGGGGAGGAGTGAGCGGGGGGGAGAGAGCGAGGGAGCCAAAGGGGACCGTTAGCCGGCCAGGCACATCCTCCTCCTCCACCTCCTCCACCTGGATGCGGCCGAGCCTTCGCCCACCGCTGTGCAGTCCCACCCCCGCACCCGCCTCAGAAGCTCCACACACACACGCGCACGTGCACGCCCGCTTACTTCTGCCTCCCCCTCAGGAGAAAGGGCGGCCGGCGCTGAAGAGGAGGAAGAGGAGAAGGAGGAGGATGCCCTGGCGCGCAGCACCAGCGTCAGTCGCCGCCGCCGCCCCCTCCGTTTTCCCTCCGTCCGCCGCCTGTCAAGCGCCGCTGGGCCGGGCGAGGCGAGAAGGCAGAGCCAGTGAAACCTCCGCCCACGCACGCGCGCCCCCTTCCTTCAGCCAGGCTGAAGAGGGCTGATGAGGAGGAGGAGGAGGCGCCCCCCGGGGGGGTGGAACGGGGGTCTGGAGGGGAGGGGGCGTGCGCGTGCGTGTGTGTGGAAGATGCTCTGCCTGCCCGGCTGCTTTCGGCCGCTCCGCCGCCCCCTCCCCTCTTATGAGGCGCCCCCTCCCTTTGCCCCCCTCCCTCTCCCCCTCCCCTCCCGGCCCGCGGCTCCTTTCCTTCCCCCTCCCAACACCCACTTCGCCAAGTATCGTCCCGGGTCTCTTGCGAGAGGGAAGGAGGCGCTAGAGGACCCGAAGCCCAGCCAAGAAGGGGGAAGGGGGAGGGGGCTCTCCTTTCTCCGAACCCCGTTTGGCCCGCTCGCCCCTCCTCGCCTCCTCCCAACCCAACCCCCCACCGTCCTGCTCTAAGAACCGGGCGTGCAAAGGCCACCAGGGAGCATGACGACGGGGACGAGGAGGAGGTCAGGGCGAAGCGCAGCGGCGGCGGCGGGGCGAAGGCGGCGGCGGCGGAGGTGCCCGGGGCAGCAGCCGCATGATTGCGCTCTCTGTCCCTCGGGCGGCGGGCGGCTCCTCCTGCGCTCCTCCAGCCTTCTTCTTCCATTGGCTGCCCGTGGGAGAGAAGAGGAGGAGGAGGAGGAGGATGCGCCGCCGCCGCCGTGGCTGCTGCTGCTGCTGGTGGTGGTGGAGGGCGAGGAGGAGGAGGGCGGAGGAGGAGGAGGATGCGTCGCAGAGCAGGGAGGCAAAGGCGGCGGCGGCGGCTCCTCCTGTGCTCCTCCAGCCTTCCTCCTCCACCGGCCGCCCGCGGGAGAGAAGAGGAGGAGGAGGGCGGCGGAGGAAAAGGGGAGGAGCCTCCCCAGGCGGCCCGGTGCCGACCGGTCCACGGACCGGCACCGGTCTGCGGACCGGGGGTTGGGGACCACCGCTCTAGGATGTCTACTGTAAAGGAAACCAGAACTTCCATTTTTCATTCAGTATTGGGATAGCATATGCAAAATAGCACATGAAATGATTCTGAGATGCCTACATGACGTCCTGCTTTTGATAATCAATAACTTGCTTTACAGTCCTTTAATTTGTTTTTTTGTTTTCTGATAAGACTTTATTTATTTACCACCCACTTAATGAATTCACAAAATTCTGAGCAGTGCGCAGACAAGTAAAATCTCACAAGTTGTAACAGTTAGCTGGGGCTGTACAGACATAAAGGCTGGCATTCTGTGGTGTTGTTGCACTAGTATAGTTCTTTGCTCTGGTGGGTACAGATTAGCAGAGCTTGTGATGGAGTTATATCAAGTATCCACTGCTGCATATTTATACTGATATCCAACATGAAGCTAACTGGACAGCTCAGTGATTTGGGTATCTTACTGTGCAGTCAGTAGTTGGGAGTTGAATTTCCCACTGTGCATCTCAAACAGATAGCATATATGTCCTTAGGAAAGCTGTACAATCCCAAAATGCCCCCAGAAGAAGAAAATGGTACACCACTTCTGAGTATTCTTTATCTAGAATATGCTTGAAAGGAGGTGCCATAAGTAAGAATTTACTTGATGGCATACTGTTATTAATATTATTATTCAAAAATACCAGGCACAGTCAATCAAAATCACAAAAATTGACTGTTATTATATAAGAGTTAGAAGCTTTAGGCAAAAACCTAAGCATCTGTTAAATGTTGGTGCAGTATGTGAGATCTTCCTAATAGTGCCATTGTTTTGTAGCTCTGATGGTGTTATTTCTGAATTCTGCAACTGTGATATTGTGTGAAATTTCTTGACATTGTTCCAAACGCCACCGTGACTTCGGGGACCACTTAAGTGTGTTTCATCCACAAGTGAGATGTTTTTATTGCCAGGTGTCTGTATTTCCAATTCTTTAGCTTCTACTCTGGCATTTCTTGGAATTCCAATTTCAATGATCGAGATATTTCTTCATTCTATTATTACTGCGTCTACTGTAATATGTTCAAAGTGCCTGTCATTTTGAATCCAAAAATCCCAGGAGATCATGATTTCATCATTTTCTGACATGTTCTTCCTGATGTTCCCATGGGTTTTAGGTGGCTGACAAGTTATATTTTACATAATGAGCAGTCCATTAATTTTGCCACTCTATCATGTCTGATTTTGTAAACTGTTACTGCAATCTTTGGACATTCATAGATGCAACATGTCTGTGAAGATTCTCAGTCATCCAAGCAGTTTATCTTCTTTTCTTGAGAGACTGAAACGTTTCGCTGCTCATCCAAATAGCTTTGTCAGTCTGAAGAAAGCTAGTTGCGAGTCCTCCATATTATAGTTCACTTTGACCTCTTGTCACCTTGGTCTAAAATAGGCTCATAAGATGAACAGTAGCCTGAATAGGCTCATTAGTTGGACAATAGTCTCAATAGACCATTAGGTGAACAATGCCCCAAGGTGCTGAAACCCATAAAGCATGGATTGTTAGCTTTGAACTTGGTGGTGGAGATGTGAAATATTTTTGAATTGTCTGTGAATTGTTGAAATCACTGCCTGATAAGTAGCAGATAGACTGTGCTCGACCCCCCCCTCTTTTGAGAGAGGGGTTTTCAATACTTTCATGGATGGCTTCCCCGACCCCTCTCTCAAGCCACCTCTCTTCTCTGTCTAACATGTGTACATCCTCATATTTGAATGAGTGCCCTTTGTCCTTCAAGAGGAAGTGTACTGCTGATTCTGGTCCTGAGCTGTTGCCCCTCCTATGTTGGGCCATCCTCCTAACGGCTGTTTAGTTTCTGCATTATAGAGGTGTGCACATTCCTCACTGCATTGGACCGCGTATACTATATTGCTCCTGTTGTTTGTTGGTGTCGGGTCCCTTGGGTGGACAAGTCTCTGCCTTAGTGTGTTTGTGGGTTTGAAGTAAACATGGATATGGTGTTTACCAAAAATCCTTTTAAGATTTTCGGACACTCCAGCCATGTAGGGAATGACCAGATTCTTCCGTTGGCTCTGGGTCTCAGGATGATCCATTGTTCTTCTGGGTCGGCACACTGTTTTGTTGAAGGCCCACTTTGGATATCCACATACCTTCAGGTACCTGTCCTCCTCCTCCTTGGATTCTGTGGAGGTGGGGATGCTCTCCGCTCTGTTGTTTGGAGTCCTCCTGGTGACTTCTAATTTGTGTTGTAATTGATGGTGGGAGTTAAACAGTAAGTACTGATCTGTGCGGCTGGGTTTCCTATAAACTTCTACTCCCAGGCCACAGTCAGGTCTGATGATGACTGCACAATCCAGGAAAGTCAGCTGTTGTCTTGGCTGTCTTCCCTAGTGAACTTAATATTAATGTGGTCTGTAAATGCAATGCGTGTATTTCCTGAGTCTTGATTTTCACCCAGGTAGCATCTTACATACCTGAACCACTGGGATGGTGTCGTCCCTGTGGTGGTGTTGAGTGCTTTCTTCTCCATTTCTTCCATGTATAGGTTAGCAACAATTGGTGACACTGGGGAACCCACGGCACAACCATGCTTCTGTCTGTAGAAGTCCCCTCTGTACATGAAATATGTGGTGTTCAGACACAGGTCCAGGAGCAGGCATACCTGGTCTAGGTTGAGGCTGCATCTGGAGGGGAGGGTGCTGTCTTCTCTTTCTTCTCTTTATAGTTGTTAGGGCATCGGTGGTAAGAATGCTGGTAAAGAAAGATCATCAAAGGATACCAAGGTTCCATCTATATCCAGTTTTAACTCCCTGACTTTCGAAACAAACTACTCTGAATTGTGCACGTAGTGCTCCATGAATCCAACCAGGGGGCTAGGATAGTCACCAGGTATTTTGATTCCCCGTGACACTATTTCGTGTTTTTGTGTGTGGCTGTCAACGTTTGCTGTTGGTACTAATTCCTTGAATCATAGCTTTCATTTTGAATCATAGCTTTCATCACATTGGTTTGCAATGCTTGTTCTTGAGCAGCTAAAATCAAGCCTTTGTTTTCTTTCGTAATGGTCCCTAGTTTTAGCCATACCCATGTTGAATTATTATCATGCTTTTAATAAATAGGTGTTGTTCATGTAGTAGTTTATTTTTCCAACTGTTTATTTTTTTAATTGTTATTTCTTATATTGAACATTGTTTTCAAAGAATTTTCCATTCTCACTGCCTTGAATAATGTTTCTCTTTTACTAATATAATCATTTAGGCTTCTTTTTTCTCTTCTACTACCTGCTGTATTTGCAGTAATCCAGGGCCTTCAATTTCTCATGTAAATATAATCTGTCCATATCACTTTTTGGGTGTAATGTGTGGTGCATGTTTATTAGTTTCCATGTTTTTCAATCAGTTTCTTTTAATTCATTTTGTACTGTACTAGCCAATTTTCACGGACCTGTGCAAACGATTTCTGACAGATATTTTGATCTTAGCTGCCAAGACCATAAGTTTGTTTTACAGGACTTGCTTATTCTTTATGTAAATGTGAAATGCCCATTTATTTTTCAGGTTACAAAAATGTGTAGAAGCAAAGGAAGATCTAGAGAATGAGCTGTATAAACGATTTATCCTGGTCCTCAATGAAAAGAAAGCAAAGATAAGAAGCTTACAGAAATCTTTAAAAGAGGCTGAAGAAACGTTAGAGACATCTACACAAGCAAGGTATCATTTAATTCTTTTCTTGTGCTCTTAAGCATCGTAGTTGAAACAGATTTATTTGTCTCTAACCTGCTGATTGAGAGTACAGTACAAAGCTTTAAGAGCCTGGTCTTGAAGTAAAAGTCATCCTGCTTTTGTTGTTTGCAAAACAGAGACCCCATTAGCAGTGATTTTGCAATTGATACCCAGTAGATTCATCCTACTGGTGAGGTATGTAAATAGAATCTTCATTTGATGGTGCATGGGATTACACTGCATAAATTATGCATCTAGAGTGCATGGCATTGCATAAATTATTTATTTTTATTTATTTATTTTGAATATTTTTATTCTACTTTTCTCCTTGGAAAAGGATCCAAGGTGGGTTACAAAAATGAGGGACAATATACAGCCCAGAACATTAAAGACAGCGTTGGCGAATCTATGGCACGGGTGCCAAAGGTGGCATGTGGAGCTCTTTTTGTGGGCACGCAACATCGCCCCCTCACAGCCACGGCACTTTCTCCTCCGCTTGGAGCATGCCACTGTGCTCTGTACAGAGAGACAGACAAAGGGGAGGCAGCGGCTTGTCGGCTTGTTCATAGCCCCAGTTTATTTTCCAGACATGCCTTTCCGGGCATCCCAAAAGCAGTGTGGCTGGAGAGAAAACTGGGGCTGCAAAGGAACCCACAAACCACTGCCTCCCCTTCACCCAGCTCTTTTCACAGAGCCATTTGGGCAATCTTGAAATGGCTCTGTGCAGAGAGCTAGGCAAAGGGGAGGCAGTGATTTGTGAGCTCGTTCATAGCTCCAGTTTACTCTCCAGCCACACCACTTTTGGGATGCCCAGAGTGGCGTGGCTGGAGAGTAAACTGGGGCTACAAATGAGTCCACAAGCCGCCGCCACTTCTCCTGGCTTTTCTGATGGTGTAGCATCCCACCCACCTCTCTGCCCAGGCCAGAGAGGCGGATGGGGTGCTACTCTTTGGGAAAGTGAGGATCAAAAAGCAGGTGCCAGGTTTCCTGGCTGCAGTAGCGGCAAGAAGAGAAAAAAAGTTTTTTTCTCCTTTCTCCTTGCTGCAGCCAAGTGGCAAGGAAAAAAAGAGGGGGGGAACCTTTTTTCCGCTCCTTGTTGTTTGGAGGGCTGTCGGAGGTGAAAGCGTTCACCATGGCACCCCAGCACACCTTCCACCACCATTATCCTTGGATAAGAATGTTTGCTCTTATCCACAGATTTCCCAATCTTGTGGGGGATCCCGGAACAGACCCCCTGCAGTTATGGCAGTCCTACTGTATTTTATTTTAGAAAACAATCCTGTATTGTATTTGAACTCTAAAAGTGTATTTCAAAGCCAAAATAAAACTACGAATTAGATAAAATGAATAAATGAATTAAGTAAATTATGTGTGTCCATTGTATGTATGCCTGTATGCCCATTGATTTAATTCGATTCCTGCCAGGAAGGAAACTGAATTTAAACAAAGAATGCTGAACAGGAAACCAGTTAACTTCCTGATATGATTCAGTTTTTAAATGTATTTTGTTACGTGTTTTGCTGCCTTTCAAACCATGAGTATATGATAAATTGTGCAATTGGACATGTTGCCCGAGAGAGTCTATATTTCTGGCAAATCACGTTGTGGCATGAAATAGAATAGACGGTATACCATATTGCTCATATTTTGATTCAGTTAAAGCAGTTCATCTTTGAATTCCTGGATATTTGCATGCATATTTTACCGAACTTAGCTGATTGTGTCCTATCTCTTGGTATAAAATTCTAAAATTACAATGTGATGCAAGTGAAAAAGTTCTTGTGTTGTTTCAGGGATAGCATAACCTCATCAGAAAGTAAAGTTCAAAGAGATGATTATGAAGGAAGCACTGATGAGGAATGTGAGACTTTGACACGGCCCTCCACATCTGCACCAGGTAAGGAAGAACATGTCGGTTACATTACATGTTACAGGCATTATCCTGTACGTGTTGTAGGAATATAACACAGTGGAACCCAAACTTGTGAAAAGCAACTCAAAAAGATAAAGACTTACAGAAGCATTATATGAAAGCATGAAATAAAAATTTCCCGAAAAAGAATACAGCTTGATACTATTTTAACTTAAAATATTTGTTGTGAGAAAGCCTATTAATTCATAAATCTATTCTGGTTTTAAGATGATACTAGAGCAGGGGTCCACAACCTAAGGCCCCGGGGCCAGATGCGCCCCCCCCAAGGTCCTAAATCCGGCCCCCGGGACCAATTGCAACCCCCCCACATACCCTCTGCTTTGCGACCAAGCCAGCCTCTGCAGCTGCTTCTGTTGCTGAGGCAGTTCAAAGCAGTGGGCTATGTCGCTTCTCCCACTCCCCCCAACTACCGCCCAGATGATCAGCATGCTGATCTAGCATGCTGGCTAGTAGGGCATTCAAAGTGGGAGGGCTACGGCAAGGTCCTCCACTCCCTCCCCCTTTTTTCCATGTTGGCTTTTTTTTGGGGGGGGGACTGTGGTCCGGCCCCCAGTGGTGTCTGGGGCATGGTGGACTGGCCCGCTGTTTGAAAACTTTGAGGACCCCTGTACTAGAGGGTCCATTCTGGATGTCTATCTCCCTTCCCATTGCTGTATGGGAACACAATATTTCACTTGTCTGTTCACAATCCAAGCAATACACACCTGAATTCAACATAGAATCCATGAGGCCCCAGAGCGCTGTGCTTCTACCTGGAATTAAAGTGATAGGATAAGGTACAGCTGATTGTACCATTCCAGTTTCCAATGCTTGGATGATAATAATAATAATAAATCCTAGAAATGTGTAGCTGGAAGAGACCCTAAGAAACATTGTCACCAGCTCCTCTTGAGTAGGCACAGTGCTGAATTGAACTTCTGACTCCACAGCCAGCTACCTAACTCATTGAACTATCCAGCAAATATTGTTATCATGACATGTTCTTGTATATCCATCCATTGGAGGAAGTGTGAACTATCCAGTGTTAATGGGTCAGAACCATGTGTTTGGTGTTGGTTCGCAGGACCGCAGTATATGAAAAAAGCCCCCGGGCTAAGCCGGAAAGGCCTGTTTCAGACCTCCTGTACTTACCCCAGGCCACATGCTGCCCTGAATGGGCCTCTGATGGCCTTCCCGGTCCGTCGGAGGCCTAAAAAGTGCTTCTCGCCAAACTGGAAGTGACTTCCGGAAAACTGGAGGTGACCTCCAGATCTCTAGAAAGCACCTTTGGCGCCTCTGAGGGCCTTTTTGAGCATGTTGGGGGACTCAGAAATGCTTTTCGGCACTTGTTGTTTGCAGAAAAGCATTTATGAATCCTCCGACATGCCCAGAAAGACCCTCAGAGGCCCCAAAAGTGCTTTCTAGTGATTCCAGTTTTCCGGAAGTCACTTCTGGTTTACAGAGAAGCACTTTTGGGTCCTCTGATAGCCTGGGAAGGCCGCCGGAGCCCGTTTGGGGCAATGTGAGGCCTGGGGTAAGTACAGGAGGCCACAAACAGCCCCCCAGTCCCAACCGAACCCTGCATCCGCATATCATGAATTTTCAATTATCAAGGGTTGGGTCCGGTCCCTAACCCCCACAATAGGTGGGGGGTTACTGTAGCTGAGTATTGAATTTCACAACACTGCTGCTTTTCTAAATTATACCAGCGAAGAACAGTAAAGTAGAATGCACCCTCATCCTGCTTCAGGCTTGGTATATTGCTTTTCTTTCAGTCAGCGAGTCCTGTGTGCTTGCCTTTGTTTTGCACTACTATGTGTTTTGTTATGGCTGGTATGGTAAGTGCTTGGGTTAATTGTTAGATGTCTGTGGGATGCTTCCAGGAGAAACAATGTGAAGTAATATCTGTATGATTTCTGGATGGAGAGGTTCTGTTTTGTATATAAAGGTGTGTATGTTTTTGAAAATCAATTAGTGCTATTAGTATTACCAGAGAGAGTATGGGGCTTAGAATATGAGTGGTTATGAATAAAAGTGTGAAGAGGTGGTGAATAAAAGTGACCTTGTTACTACATCTGTTTCTGTCTGGAACAGAAGGGGTTCAGATCAATAGTGAAAGTAAAGGCATAGAATTATGAGTGGGAAAACCTCACCAGTCTGAAAGGCAGTAAAGTCAATAAAGTTAAATTTGAAAATGAAAACAACAACAACCCAGAGATAATCTATGTGATTCCTAAATAATGAAAATGAGCAGAGGAAGTGTTAATACCAGGCTGGAGTCAGGGAGGATAAAAATCAATGTTTTTTTAAAAAATAAAAAATGGACTTTTTTATTTAAATTGGATTTTTAATTTAAATCAGTTTTTAATTTAAATGGTTTTTGAGGAAAAATCTCTCTAAAGATAATGTTCTAGTTAAGATACATTATAGACCAAAGGTTATTCATCATGAAATTAGTTTTTAATTATGTAGCATAAGGTTGTATTAACCCATTCACAATGCCATGCTCTCCCAGAGGTTTCTGATTACTGGGGATAATTTTTCCATCTAGAAGATACTATCAAAGATGCTTGGTTTTACTGTTTCCGAAACTGTGCATTTGGGTCTGCTATGATAACATGCCTCCTTCATAGCAAAAATTGTTATAAAATACACCTCAGAGTTGAGGAAAAGACCTTAATCCCATTGTTCCTCTGCAAATCTTTGTACACAGAATCAACCCCCTTACCTCTTAAGTGCTACGTTTCAAGAAGTTCAATGAATAGAAGGCTGTTTGGGATGGAATAGTTCTGCACAAGGAGTAAATTTTGAGGAGGGAGGGGCAAACAGTAAAATGAAAGTGAAATTTTTAGAGCACAGTACTGCACATCTTGAGATCTTTATGTGTATAGCAGCCTGAGGGTTATCATTCTCACTCTCTTCCTTGAGGAGAAATACCTGTAATGGCAGCAGGCCGTAAAAGAGACCCAGTTTGGGAATATAGACTGTCAGTCTAATTTTTTTAAAAAAAATATTTTAACCACATCAGTTAACAAACATGGATGTTTAAGCAAATACAAATGTACATAATGCTATACAATGTTATTGTTTTGGTTAAATAAAACTATTTAAATTGTTTAGGTAATGGTTATTTTTTTCCTTCCAGTAAAGTACAACAGAACAGTTGTCCAAATATGAATGATTAACCTATTAAACTGGAGATAGTTCACCTTGCAATAATTTCACAATTATCCATCTATTTATTTCTAATGGTATATAACCACCAAATCAGTAATTTTCTAATAGAACTGTAAAATTAATCTGAAAATTTTTTATTTTAAAAATGAAACCTTCATCTGGTTGTAAATATTAAGAGTAAAACAACTCTAGCAAAAATGAGTCTTTATGTAGAAAATCATATTTAAATCGAGCCTTACTGACTAGTGATTTAAATTGTGATTTAAATCAAATCCACCCTGGCTGGAGTGCAATGATTATTGCTATTATAAAGAGAGCATCTGTCTGCACATGGAGTTCCAAGGAGTGTCCGTCTAAAAGGCCTGGAAGCTCACTTTCATCTTCATGATGAAAAACTCTCCGCAGGATACTTTTTCCTGCTTTAGCATAGCACAACAGGCATATTTGCAATAGGGTGTTAAGGATTTGTAAAATAGTGCAAGAGGTATATAGGAATATGTGAGCCAGAAGCGATATGAATTCCATTTCATCATGTTTTATTATGAAGTTAAATTATAGCCAGGGTCCAAAAAAGCAGTGGAATATTCAGAATATTGTTATTCTTAAATGAAATGGAAAATTAATTTCAGATTTCCATATTATTATATCTTAGCCCTAGGAGTCAATATGAAATATTCTTTTCATTATCTGTGGCTCTTTATGATGACTGAACTGTAGAAGAGTAAAGCTGTTAATTCCAAAACCTATTCACAAATGGCTATTGCTACATAAGACATTTGAAAGATAGCTTATTCTTGTGGAACGATAGCACATCAATCCCCTTCCTCCCCCAAACGGAATCTGTCAACATAGCCTTCTATTAGCAACAGCCTTTGGGGCTTATTGTATAAATTTGGTTAAGGGGTGGGCTGGCAAAGGAAGATGACAAACATAGTGAGATCTGTATTGAACTTCACAATGGCAAGAAATATTGGGGAAAATATAGGCAATACTTCCATGAAGGACCTCTTTATTTTTATGCCAGGAACAATAACAACAGCAACAGCAAGGTTCTGTCAAGTCAATTTGGTCTCATGGTGACTGTTTTCAGGATCTTCCAGGTAGAGAATCCTCATATGTGGTTCAACATTCCCATCTTCCCAGGGACTGTGCTGCTTGCTCAAGGCGACACAGACTGACTGTTCTTCCAGGAGGCACAGTGGGGAATCAAACTCTCAACGTCTGCCTCCAAAGCCAGACACCTAAACTACTGCTCTATCAAGCCACTGCTAGAAATAATTTTCAATTAAAAATGCTATTTGCTATGTTATTATTTCACACCAGGATTTCAACTAGTGGACATATCTGGAAGTTGAGTCATGGCTACTGGACTTCTTTTTGAGAGATCGAAACAATGGCCTAAGGTGCTGAAACCTATCAAGAAAGGGTCGTTAGCTATGGCCTTGATGGTGAAGGCTTTTTGATTTGTCTGGGTACTTTGGAAAGCACACCCTGATAAGTAGCAGATAGACTATGCCTGAGGCCGCCACCTCTGTTGAGGGAGGGGGTTTCGATGTTCACATGAATTACTCCTCTCTCAAACCACCTATCTTTTTTGTCTAATATGTGTACCTTCAAATCTCTTAAAGAGCGCCCTTTGTCCTTCAAATGGAGGTGTACTGCTGATTCTGGTCCTGAGCTGTTACCCCTCCTATGTTGGGCCATCCTTCTGTTTAATGGCTGTTTAGTTTCTCCAATGTAGAGGTCTGAACACTCCTCACTGCATTGGACTGCATATACTATATTGCTCCTTTTATGGTTTGGTATCGGATCCTTTGGGTGGACAAGTCTCTGCCTTAGTGTGTTTGTGGGTTTGAAATAAATAGGGATGTGCTGTTTGCCAAAAATCGTTTTAAGCTTCTCAGACACTCCAGCCATGTAAGGAATGACCAGGTTCTTCCGTCGGGTCTGGGTCTCAGACTGATCCCTTGTTCTTCTGGGATGGCCCACTGCTTTGTTGTGGACATACAATATTTTGTCTAATTCTGTATATCTATGTGGTTTGGAAACCTTGGCTTCCCTGTCATCAGGTATTCTGCAGAGGGAAATTCCAATGGAGCCAATAGGAACTTCTGGAATGAAAACACATCTGTAATGTGTTGTGTTCAGGAAGTGTCTGTGGCACCAGTGAAACAGTACTGATCACAAAGTGGATTCTACCCCTCCCTTCAATCACATTCATGTGCTCAAATCTGCTACAACGGATTGGGACCCTACAGAACAGATTCCATGGTGTTCGATGCAGCCCAATGCTGTAGATTATTACTCTGTTTAGAAAGAAAATTGTAGTTAAAAATATCTGGTCCGAGTTTGTGAGTAAAACATGATACAGTTCTGCACTGCAGAGTATCTGAAATAAGCTAGTTTTCCTTTCTCAAGCCAGAAATTAAATAGTGAAGAATGTGACCACTTTGGCCAAAGCATCCATCTTTAAGGATGAATATGGTCTTTCAGCGCCTAATTTTTATAAAATCCCATATTGAAATGATAGAGTCACACTTCTGTCTTGCATTATTTTGCCATGTGGCTGAAGAAAAACAACAACAACCCTATGTTGTGCATTCAGCATTATTAAAGAAAATATTGCTGCCTTGATTATGGCCAGCATGCTGATATAGCTACGAGGTATATTGTATTTATTGGAAGCGGCAGCCTTGAAGCTACTTGTGTGGTGCTGTAGATCAGCTGGCTGTTGTGGTGGCCCCAAACGCTTCCACCTCTCCCAATATATAGCTTTATATCAGGAAAAATGATTTGTATCTAAGTGGTTCTTGTTATTAATAAATCAGCGAATGAGCAGATGGATTAAGATTATATACGTACTGCTTCTGCATTTATTTACAAAAGGTAGATGGGTTTGTTGAAGAGGTGGAAAGTTATGTTTTGTTTTCTGATTTTCAGATATTCTAGAATCCAACATGGTTGAAAAACTGGAGGAGAGCAGTTATAAACACAGAATGTGGAAGAGAGTTTCCTGTCTGAGCAGTACTTCAGAGAATATAGTATATATTTTAGACAAGAAGGAAGTATAAGAAGCAGACTTAACACAGATCTAACCCCCACACACACCTTCATTATAGTAGAATAATAAATGTTCATACATTGATACTGCAAAGTCTCTCACCCCCACCCTCTGAAAGAGTATGTTGAATCAAATTAGCGAGAACATACTAGCCTTTTCAGGGAATGAAACAAAGACCTCTTAGCACTTTATATAGGAAATTGCTCTTACATTAATTCTAAAACCTATAAATAATGCTGAGGCAATGCCGGTGTTCTGACATTTGGTTTTAAATAGATTTGAAACAGACACAGTGTGTGCCTAGGTTAAATTGGAAGGATCTTTGTAAATCATTTTATTTTCTCCTATGTTCAAAACAAATTAGAGTGTAATGCTTACAGGTCTCTCAGCTGTTTATAGTTCTTACCTGGCTATGCTTTCTTTGGCAAAGAACAGCAGCTCTGGGAAGCAGTTTTATTTTGTTGACTTATGTTGCTACTCAGATTGGGCAGTTACAGCTGTTTGGCAAAATGACCCTCAGGTCTCTGATCTGCATAGAGTAGCTTATCCCACTTTTTGTCCTTCTTTCTCAAAACATTCCAGTGTTGTTCTTTGATGGAAATTACTGTTAAAAGTGTTCCATTCATTATTTGGGGCATAACTGGTGTGCGTGCACACGATGCTTTCATTGCATTTTCAGCAGTCAAGGAGACATGATTGGTTGGTTTTTTTCCTTTTAAAATATAAATTTCCTTTGTTACTATTCTCCTGCCAACCTACCAGTTTGAAAGCATGTAAATGCAAGTAGATAAATAGGTACTGCCATAAAAAACAGGAAGGTAAAAACAGTGTTTCCTTGCAGCCATGCCGGCCACATGGCCACAGACTTGCACGACACTGGCTCTTCGGCTTGAATACGGAGATGAGCACTGCCCCTAGAATCGCATGTGGGAGGAGGAACCTTTACCTTTTTTGTTACTGTTAGCAGAACAAGGCTTCAAAAGAACTGAATACCAAACTGGAGTCGTTAGTCATTACTAGGTGTAAAATGCAAGAAAGCGCCCCATTGCAAATCAGGTTTATTGTCAGAATTTACAGATTTTCAGCTGTTTGCCATGAAGAAATCAAATAAAAGCCATTGAAACATCTCAAAACAATGAATGCTTTAAGTGGCTTCAGCTGTTTGCCATGAACAAATCAAATAAAAGCAGTTGAAACAGCTCAAAATAATGAATGATTCAAGTAGTTTCTCAAATGAAATTGAAAATGCAACTTCTAATGAATTCTGGGCCCTCAAATTATTCAACCCCTTCATGGCAAGCATCTTTAGTACTTTGTAGAGCACCCTTGTGCCGTTATGACCTGCTGCAAATAAAGGCATAGCCAGACACCAGCTTCTGGCATCATTCCCAAGGAATCATAGCCCATGAGCAGTGGTCTCCAGTTCAGTAATATTGTATTCTTGAGTCTTCAAACCTTACTAGAGATTTCCTATAGTATTCAAGTCAGGTGACTGTGATTGTCACTATAGAATCTTTCAGGACTGTAACCAAGGCTTGATGGAATTTGAGGCGTGCTTGTCCTTTTAGAACAGGGGTCCTCAAACTTTTTAAACGGGGTTGGTTCACTGTCTCTCAGACATTGTTGGGGGCCGGGCCATTCCAATAATCCCAGCAGGCACCTGGCGCTGCTTTTTGAGCCCCCCCCCCCCCGCTGCGCAAGTCACCTGGATCCCCCCACCCACCCCCTCACATTTCTTTTACCTGTGCCAGGTCAGGTAGGGTGATCGTTGCTCGTGGAGGTGGCACCCAATCATCACTGGCACAGTGCTCTTCTAGCTGCCCACAGGGAGGTTTCCCTCCCAAAAAACACTTGGCCCCCGAGGCCCAGCCTGGACCTCACCGCTCTCTTGGCGACCCATGCCCATCGTGCAGCTTTTCTTTATCCCGTACTGCCTGACTGTTGGGGGAAAGGGAGGTCCTACTGGATACCCTCCACACCATGCCTAGTGCAGCCTGCCCATCCCAATGGGTCCACGTGGTGGATCCAGTGGCCAGCGCCCTGTGGCTCCAAGGGGGGAGGGAAGGCCCGACCCCCACACATCAACGCCACTCTCCTCGCCTGCCAGCCAGCTCGGCAACTCCGCTTCTCCCGCAGCTCCAAGGGAGCTTGGGGAGAGCCCATCCTGCTCATCCCCCAAGACACTACGGGCAACAGTGGGTATTGCCCTCACCAAAAAGAACCACTGAATTTGGGAAACACACACACAAAACCCTTTCCTCCCCCCGGTAACTGGCAACCAAGGAGCCCCATCAGCTCTCCAACCCCACTAGGCACTTGGAGGGCTCTGACTCCTTCCCACTGGCTGCCCCAGCCACTGGGAGCTGCGCTCTGATTACCAAGCCCATCTCTAATCTGATGACTCACTTTTGGCGGCCATTAAACAAGCTCAGCAATGGAAGGTAGAGTGTGGTAACTGTGGTGGAAGGATACGCACTGTGCATGAGGAGGGTGGAAGGACAGAGGCCCAGTGAATTTTGAGGGGTATGACTGTGGTAGCATGGGTCAAGATGCTATAAATGGTACTTCCCTTCCTCCTGTGCACCATGAAAGCTGTGTTGGTGGCTGAGACAGCAGTAGCAGCTGCTGCATGCATGGCAAGTTTTTAGCTCAAGTGGGGGGGGGGCAAGTGGGGAGGGATCTACAATGGCCGGCGAGCCGGATTCAGGACCGTGGCGGGCCTGATCCGGCCCCCGGCCTGCTGTTTGAGGACCTCTGTTTTAGAAGGTCTGATGTCGCCCAAGTTTCAGCTTTCTCCCAGATAGCATGGTGTTTTCTCCTAGGATCACCTACAGTGATCCCCTGCCTATCACAGGTGTTAAGGACCCAACCCAACCCGCAATAATTGAAAATCCGTGATATGCGGATGCAGGTCGTGTCAGGCCTGGGGGCCTAGCTGGGGGCTCTTGTATTTACTCCCAGCCTGGCGCTGCCCTGAAGGGACCTGCAAGGGCCTTCTGGAGGCCTCAAAAGGGCCTTCCTGCGAATCAGAAGTGACTTCTGGATTGCCTTAAAAACATTTCTGAGGCCTCTGACAGGCCTAGAGAGGCCCTCAGAGGCCTCAGAAATGATTTTTGGTGATCAAGAAGTCACTTCCAGTCCCATTTGGGGCAGCACCAGTCCTGGGATAAGTATGGGAGGCCTGAAACAGGCCTTTCCCCCCTTACCCCAGGGGGCCTTTTTTCATATACAGTAGGACCTCGACTTAATGAATTTAATTCTTTCCAAATGCATACTCTTAAGTTGAACTACTCTTAAGTCGGGGTACCTATCTAAAAATAAAAATAAAAAGTTAAAAATAAAAAAAAATTGTAAGTCGAGCAGACCATATCTAACATTGGTAAGGTGGCAGTTAAAATGCCAACATTTTCCAATCTTGCTCTTAAGTCGAGCTGCTCTTAAATCCGGGTACCACTGTACTGAGGTCCCCCAATATAGCGGGACCGCAGTATATGAACCGCGAAAGGGTTGGAGACCACTGTACTTTAAATTTCTAAGATGTGGCTAAATGTGACACTCAGCAAACCCCTAGCCCTTGATTAGTTGCATCGGGTGTTCTTGGGCAACACTTGTTTTGCATATTTGTGCTGTTGTGAGGGATTCTGTTTAGGAGGTTGAATAATTTTGAAGCTGCAGAATTCATTAAAGGCTGAATTTGGGAAAACCACTTGAAGCAATCATTGTGTTGACCTATTTTAATTCCTTTTGTTTGAGTTGTTCATTGCAAACAACTGAAAGTCGGCAAATGTTGTCAATAAACCTGATTTGCAATGGGAGTTGAATAATTTTGAATACATTTGTAGAAATGTAGGTTGACCCCACCACCAAGTGGGACGAACACTTAAGAAAAAGAAGAAAAATACAAATGTAGACATAGAAGGATCTTTTAAAGTGATGATGTTATTGCTAAGAAACACTAATTATAATAATTTAACCACCATCACCAAGTGGAACAATCACGAAGAAGAAGAAGAAGAAGAAGAAGAAGAAGAAGAAGAAGAAGAAGAAGAAGAAGAAGTTAAAACAGATTTGAAGAAAATAACAGGTTTTCTGTCAGTAAAGAGTCAGTGGAAGAATAAATCACTGAGAATTGCCCGTTTGCTTCCTTGGTAAGGTTGAAATGAGAAATTTGAAATGAGACTAAACAGGGAGCACTGGAAGCTGGAAGCAAAGTAAACCAGCCTCTTGAATAAGAATTCATAGTAGCATCAGGGCATGACCTCCTGAAGGCCGATCTTTGTCCCTAAGCAGACGGCTCCACCAGACTTTCTTTCAGACCATTAACAGATTTATTTTTTCCAATAAGATAGCTGACAAAAGCACAGAGTTACCTGTGCTGCAGAAATCAATGGGACTTTCTTTGAGTGGAAAAGATTAAAGAGTACATGGAAACAACTGCCTGCAGGCTAGCAAATTAAGTGGGATTGTGCATGGAAGGAGCCTTTCCCGCTTCAGCAAATATGTCTGCTGTTAAATGAAATAACAATTTTCTTGTGAATGGGTCGCTGCAAGTTCTTACTCTTGTAGGAAACTGACAGGAGTGGCCAGATGTATTTGGTACACACTGAGCCCCGTATTTTTGGCTATGAACACCATTGCACTCCTATGTTTTTTCCTATGTGCTTCCTGTTTCTGGGATTTTTATCAAGAAATAATTGCAGGGCAGATAAATTCATTTTTTCCAACCCAGATTGGTTTGATTCTGGCACTGCACAAGAAGTCTAGAAGTCTACATAGTTTCTTTTGTGCTTATGAATCTTTGTGTTGTTTTAAAGATCTTTGTGCATGCATGTATAGACCACAGTGCATTTATGAACTCAGCAAAGATACACATTTACAGCAAAGGTACTCATTTACTTGGTAATGGAGTCTCCCAAAGAGCACTAAGAACTTTCAGTTCATAGAGTTCAGCTGAAAGTCTTTGTTTTTATTTTGTATTTATACAATTGCACAACAGCAAAATAGTATAATATCAGTAAGTGCACAATGAACTATTATCCTTTCCAGAGCTATATATCAGCACAGCAGTAAAGTGGTACATTGTATAAAGGAATTAATTCATTCCAAATGAAATTCTGTTAAGCAAATTTTCCTTTATACAAATTTCCCATAGGAATGCATTGAAAACAGAGTAATCCTTAATTGTGACCATTTTTATGTTATACGGATTCGCCTCATAGGAGATTCTGTTAAGCAAATTTCCCCTATCTCTGGAATTCTACGTTATACAAGCCGTTTGTTATACGAGGGTGCACTGTATTTATTAATATACTTACTTATGTCCTACTTTTCTATGTGTAGACAAACCAAATGGTGACATATTTTTATTTCCTTTTGGATTTGAAAATGTACAAGATGATTGTGATTCTTGGAATTTATTTATTTATTTATTTATTTATTTATTTATTTATTTATTTAAGAACTTATATCCCGCACCATCTTCCCAACGGGAACTCTGGGCGGCTAACAATGTAAAAAGCATAAAAGGCTTAAAAGCAAAAATAGCAAAGCCCCCAAACAAGGGCGGCAAAGAGCAAGATGGCAGCAAACAAAAGGATCAGGGAAATGGGAAAAGGAAAACTAACTAATAAGGTCACCGTACGCTTCTTTAAAGAGGAAGGTCTTCAAAGCCCTCTTAAAGGCAGGCAGGGACTCTAGCAGGCGCAGCTCAGGAGGGAGATGGTTCCAAAGCGAGGGCCCCACCACAGAGTGGGTGTGGCCACTCGCAATGAGCGCGCCTGCGACGATCTCGTGGGTCTGGATCCGGATGCTCTTAGGGAGATGCGCTCCGCCAGGTAACCTGGTCCCAAGCCGTGGAGGGCCTTGAAAACCAAGACCAGGACCTTGAACCTGATCCGGAAGACAACGGGGAGCCAATGCAGGCGGACCAGGACTGGGGTGATGTGCTCGTATCTACGAGCACCCACCACCAGCCTGGCCGCCGCATTTTGCACCCGCTGTAACCTCCGGACCAGGGTCAAGGGCAACCCCACGTAGAGGGCATTGCAGTAGTCGATCCTCGAGACCACCAAGGCCTGCACAACTGTCCTCAGGGAGGACTCATCAAGGTACTGACGGATCTGGGCGATCCTGCGGAGATGGAAAAAAGCGGCCCTGGAGACGGCCATCACCTGGGCTTCCAGGGAGAGGGCCGAATCCAGGACCACGCCCAGATTCCTGGCCCTGTCTGTAGGCTGGAGGGAAATACCCCCCAGACTAGGGAGGGGGCCATTGTACCGAGACGAGGGTGCCCCGAAGAACAGAACCTCCGTCTTCTCCGGGTTAAGCTTGAGCCGGTTATCTCTGGTCCATTCCAGTACGGCCTCCAGGCACAGATCGAGGGAGCGAACCGCCTCCTCTGCAGACGTAGAAAAGGAGATATAGAGCTGCGTGTCATCAGCGTACTGATGACAGCGAACTCCATATCTCCTGATGACCTCCCCCAGCGGCCTCATATAAACATTGAACAGCACAGGGGAGATTGCCAACCCCTGGGGCACCCCACAAGGGAGAGTCCAAGGAGCCGACAAAACATCCCCCAGCTGAACCCGCTGAGTCCGGCCGCGGAGGAAGGAACGGAGCCAGGCCAGGGCCTGACCACCAATTCCCGCCTCAGCGAGCCGGGCCAGAAGGTTACCGTGGTCGACGGTATCAAAGGCTGCTGAGAGATCAAGGAGGACGAGCAGGGAGGAACACCCCCTGTCGGCCTCCCTGAGGAGGTCATCCTGCAGAGCGACCAGGGCGGTCTCGGTCCCGCGAAGAGGCCTGAATCCAGACTGGAAGGGATCCAGGATATGGTTTATCTCCAGGTATGACTGGAGCCGGACAGCAGCCACCCCCTCGACAACCTTGCCCAGGAAGGGAACAATGGCGATCGGACGAAAGTTGGAAAGATCGTCCGTCGCCAAGCCAGATTTCTTGAGAGTGGGCTTTACCACGGTCTCCTTAAGCCGGGAAGGGAAACAACCCTCCCGAAAGGAGGCCGTGGCGATGGACGAAACCCACTCTGGCATGTTCCCTTCGGCAGATTTTATGAGCCAAGCTGGGCAAGGGTCAAAGGGAGTGGCCGCCGGCCGGCACCGAGCCATAACTCTGGAGGCCTCCGCGGAAGAAACCGGCCCGAAGTCATCCAGGAGGGGAGAACGGAGGGGTGAGGCACCGGAGGACCCAAAGGATGGACTAGAACAACTGGGGGGCAAGTCGGAACGGATGGCCTCAATTTTAGATCTAAAATGGGCTGTGAATTGCTCGCTAGTGAAATCACTAGGAGGAGGCCGCAGCTGACTGGGATTGGAGAGGTCCCGAACCACCCGGAATAATTCCGCCTGGCGGTTCGAGGCCTCGCCAATTCTCAGGGAGGCATAAGATCTTCTGGCGTCCCTGATCGTGCAAAGATAGCGGCCAGTCAGCTGTTTAAGGGCAGCCCTGTTTACTTCCGTCCGGTTTGCCCTCCATATGACCTCCAGTCTCCTACGTTCTTGCTTCATCGACCGCAACTCCGCCGTGAACCACGGGGAGGAGTGGCCTCGGCATCGTAGGAGACGCTTAGGGGCGATCCGGTCTATCGCCCCGGCGGAACCCACATACCACCTTTCCACCAGGGCGTCAACCGGATCGTCTGCCAGACCGCCAGAGAGCTCCCCGAAGGCCTCCATAAACCTAGGGGGGTCCAGGAGCCTACGGGGGCGAGCCCAGATGTAAGAAGGGCGCTCCCCGCGGGGTGGGGGGGCGAACGACAGGGAAAATTTTAGCAGGTAGTGGTCCGATCATGACACGGGCAGGGGCAAAATGCCCCCAACCCCCAGACACGAATCCGGCGACGTGGAGGAAAAGACCAGGTCCAGGGTGTGGCCAGCTCTATGGGTGGGGCATAAAACATGCTGAGATAAGTTCATGGAAGTCATGGATTCCATGAATTCCAGAGCCGCCCCAGAGAGTTCACCATCAGCGTGCAAGTTGAGGTCCCCAACCACCAGAAGGCGGGGGGAACCCAACAAGGCAGCCGAGATGAACTCAGCGATCTCTGGCAGGGATTGCGCTGGGTTGCAGGGAGCACGGTACACCAGTACAATGCCAAACTTATCTTGCTGACCCACAGATAGATGGAGGCATTCCACCCCAGAACACACCATCGTCGCGGACCTGCTAACGCAAAGGGATTCCCTGAAAACGATGGCCACCCCACCCCCCCTGCCCTCCGATCTGCCTGCCCACTGAACCTGAAACCCAGGTGGGCACAGGAGAGAGAGGGAGGCCCCGCCCTCCGCGCCCACCCAGGTCTCGGTGATACACGCCAGGTCGGCGTGCTCATCCAAGATAGAATCGAGGATGAGCAGGGTCTTATTATGCACCGACCTGGCGTTAATCAGCAGGCAGGTCAGATCGGAGGCGCTGGCGGGATGGCACCCAGGTAGATGGCGGTGGACGAGGGGATCAGAACGGGGGACAGGCCTTAAATGCCGGACCCTAGTTCTTCTTACCCGACCGATCCCTCCGTCCAGAGCGTACCTCCCACGGCCAGACACCACTGAGATCCGGGTCCCTGCCGGCATGGTGGCCAGGAAGGGGAAGGGGACAAAAAAAAGGGGGGGGGGGAACAAAGGAGCAAATAATAAAACAATCAAAACCAATACAATTAACAATAACAGAAGCACAGGGGCAATACAAAGATACGACTAAATGAAAAATACAATGCAAAAAACTATAAGATAAAGGAAGAGGTAAAAGGAAAAAAGGGCACAAACCAGGGCAGAGTGGAAATACCGGAAGGGGGGGGAAAGGAGGGAGTACGGGACAGGGTCAGCTAATAGCATTGGGCAGGGCTAAAAACCACCAGGGTCCCCCAGAGTCATCCAGAGACCCTCCAAGGCAGTGTCGCAAAGTCCCCGGTAGCAGCAGCATCAACGGCGATGTGGAGATCGCATTGTCTGCAGCAATAGCGGCCGTGACGCCGAGAAGGTGACAACAATTGAAAAAAGTGGCTTCTCAGGGGTGACGGAAGATGGAAAAACCGCGGTGGCGGCAATGAAGAGGCCGCATCACCCCCAGGAGAAACGCCAAAGCGAGGTCTCAATAACGGAGAAGCCGCAAAGTCCTCAATGAGAAAGCCGCGCCAACCGCGGCGGCGATGGAAGGCCGCCACATCCCCAAGCGGCGGCGAATGGAGGGGGCACAACGGCGGCAGCGGAGGAGGAGAAAAGGCCGCCTCATCCCCGGCGGCGGCGGCGAAGGAAAGGCCACGACTTCCACCGGGGCTGCGCCTGGCCGCCCGCAACGACCTCGGTGGCGGCCACGGTGGAGAGGCCGCATCGTTGAAATAGCGACGGCGGCCACGGATGAGGGGATGAGGGGAGGGATGAGGGGAGGCAGCCGCATCCCCGGCAGCGGCGGCAGTGGAGAAGAGGCCACAACTCCCACCGGGGCAGCGCCTGCTCGCCCACAGCGTCCACGGCGGCGGCGGCGGCGGAGAGGCCGCATCATGATGGCGACAGCGGCGGCGGCAAAAGAGGAAAGGCCGCCTCGTTCCCGGCGGCGGCGGCTTTGGTGGAGGGGCCGCAACTCCCACCGGGGCAGCAACTCCCACCGGGGCAGCGCCTGCTCGCCCACAGCGTCCACAGCGGCGGCGGCGACAACGGTGGAGAGGCCGCATCAAGATGACGACAGTGGCGGCGGCAGAAGAGGAAAGGCCGCCTCGTTCCCGGCGGCGGCGGCTTAGGTGGAGGGGCCGCAACTCCCGCCGGGGCAGCGCCCACTCGCCCGCAACATCCTCGGTGGCGGTGGCGGCGGAAGAAAGGCCGCATCGATGTGGCGAAGGAAGCGGCGGCAAAGGAGGGGAGGCCGCCTCGTTCCCGGCGGCGGCGGCTAGGTGGAGGGGCCGCAACTCCTGCCGGGGCAGCGCCCACTCACCCGCAACATCCTCGGTGGTGGCGGCGGCGGAAGAAAGGCCGCATCGATGTGGCGAAGGAAGCGGCGACGGAGGAGGGGAGCCGACTCGTCCTTGGCGGCGGCGGCGATGGAAAGGCCGCAACTCCCCCCAGGGCAGCACCTGCCCGCGCTGTGGGAGAAGGAAAACCGCAGCGGCGGCGATAGGGCCATCGAAAAGGCAGGGCCTCTGCCGCAGCGGTGGCAAAAGGGGGACCGAGTTGTCCTCGGCGGCAGAGGGAACCGCGTCGTCCTCGGCGGCGGCGTCCTCAGAGGCCGCGGCAGCGGTAGAGAAGGTGGCCCCCGGCGATGGCGGCGATGGAGAAGCCGCAGCTGCCTCGGGACAACACCCGCCCGCGTAGACCCCTCCAGGGCGGCAGAAGGTGGAAAAACCGCTGCGGCGGAGAAAAAGCCAGCAGTCCCCTCGGGAGCACAGTCCTCCACAACGGCGGCAGCAATGGAAAAGCCGCATCGTCCTCGGCGGCAGGGAAAATGGTGGCGGGGGACGACCTCCAGGTAGGCTACCGGCATCTAGCCAGCAACAGGGAGGAGGGTCTCAAGGACCATAACCCAGTATCCCCAAATCCCGAACCCCCCCCTCCAGGCCCTGGTAGACCCAAAGGGAAAGGGATTAGGCACAAAGGGGCAGGTCAAGCAGCGAAAAAGAAAAGAACAAGCGCAGCGGACGCGGAGAGCTGCTGCTGCCGTCCGCCATCTTGCAAATTATAGGTCCTAGGCAGCTCCCAGGCAGCTCCGCTTTTCAAGCCTTCCCTCCCTCGGGCAGGTGGTGAGTGATGAGCTTGAGCAACAGAGCAAGGGGCCCAGTCCTGACTTGCCTCAGGAGTCCAAGAGGCCAAACTCCCCCAGAGAAGCCACAGAGAGTTCCCCTCTCTCTCACCCAGGGGCGGAGGGAGCGGCAGATGGCACTGGACTCTTGGGTCAGCAGGAACGGTGGTCTTCTAGGTCCTAGGCAGCTCCCAGGCAGCTCCGCTTTTCAAGCCTTCCCTCCCTCGGGCAGGTGGTGAGTGATGAGGTGGAAGGCAGCTAGAGCAACAGAGCAAGGGGCCCAGTCCTGACTTGCCTCAGGAGTCCAAGAGGCCAAACTCCCCCAGAGAAGCCACAGAGAGTTCCCCTGTCTCTCACCCAGGGGCGGAGGGAGCGGCAAATGGCACTGGACTCTTGCGTCAGCAGGAACGGTGGTCTTCTAGGTCCCAGGCAGCTCCGCTTTTCAAGCCTTCCCTCCCTCGGGCAGGTGGTGAGTGATGAGGTGGAAGGCAGCTTGAGCAACAGAGCAAGGGGCCCAGTCCTGACTTGCCTCAGGAGTCCAAGAGGCCAAACTCCCCCAGAGAAGCCACAGAAAGTTCCCCTGTTTCTCACCCAGGGGCGGAGGGAGTGGCAGATGGCACTGGACTCTTGGGTCAGCAGGAACGGTGGTCTTCTAGGTCCCAGGCAGCTCCGCTTTTCAAGCCTTCCCTCCCTCGGGCAGGTGGTGAGTGATGAGGTGGAAGGCAGCTTGAGCAACAGAGCAAGGGGCCCAGTCCTGACTTGCCTCAGGAGTCCAAGAGGCCAAACTCCCCCAGAGAAGCCACAGAAAGTTCCCCTGTCTCTCACCCAGGGGCGGAGGGAGCGGCAGATGGCACTGGACTCTTGGGTCAGCAGGAACGGTGGTCTTCTAGGTCCCAGGCAGCTCCGCTTTTCAAGCCTTCCCTCCCTCGGGCAGGTAGTGAGTGATGAGGTGGAAGGCAGCTTGAGCAACAGAGCAAGGGGCCCAGTCCTGACTTGCCTCAGGAGTCCAAGAGGCCAAACTCCCCCAGAGAAGCCACAGAAAGTTCCCCTGTCTCTCACCCAGGGGCGGAGGGAGCGGCAGATGGCACTGGACTCTTGGGTCAGCAGGAACGGTGGTCTTCTAGGTCCCAGGCAGCTCCGCTTTTCAAGCCTTCCCTCCCTCGGGCAGGTAGTGAGTGATGAGGTGGAAGGCAGCTTGAGCAACAGAGCAAGGGGCCCAGTCCTGACTTGCCTCAGGAGTCCAAGAGGCCAAACTCCCCCAGAGAAGCCACAGAAAGTTCCCCTGTCTCTCACCCAGGGGCGGAGGGAGCGGCAGATGGCACTGGACTCTTGGGTCAGCAGGAACGGTGGTCTTCTAGGTCCTAGGCAGCTCCCAGGCAGCTCCGCTTTTCAAGCCTTCCCTCCCTCGGGCAGGTGGTGAGTGATGAGGTGGAAGGCAGCTAGAGCAACAGAGCAAGGGGCCCAGTCCTGACTTGCCTCAGGAGTCCAAGAGGCCAAACTCTCCCAGAGAAGCCACAAAGAGTTCCCCTGTCTCTCACCCAGGGGCGGAGGGAGCGGCAGATGGCACTGGACTCTTGGGTCAGCAGGAACGGTGGTCTTCTAGGTCCTTGGGTCAGCAGGAACGGTGGTCTTCTATGAATGCTGCTTCATAACTTACAGTCTTTTGGAGAACTGGTCCAAAGAGGTCAAACCAGTGTAGGAAAAATAGTTTGCATTATAGGAATGAAGTGTGGCACAATCCGTGTAAAAATCACTGACTGGTTGAAAATTATGATATAGTTATCCAACTATTATTAGTAATATCATGAAGAAGCAGTTGGGGAATCTCTTATTGTTCTTTGAAATAATTAGATAAAAAGTCAGCATGGGGGAACTCAAGGAAATAATTCAAAATACAGGTTTGTAGATTATCTATACATACACACAGAAAAATCTTCCGATTCAGAAAAATCTGTGGAGAGCATTGACATTTTTATAATGTGTGCAAATTGCACAATAGGTAAAATTTGCACAAACTGAACAATTTGTGTAAGATATGCAATGTGCATATTTGAACAATTTGATGAAAATATGTCCCCTGTCAGAGGAAGAGGAAAATAGCAATTCTTTTCTCAGACAAACATAGATCTCCATTTCTTACATCTCCAAGAGTTACTGTATTTTTCACAAAACAGAAGTGAGCTGTCAAGCAAAACGTCATTTCCTTGCACAGAAAAAAGAAACCTGGGCGTGGGAGTGGGTTACCTCGGTGTTGAATTCCACCTGGAAAGACCGTGTAAGCAGGTGAAATTAGTGAATAATTAAGCAAGTGGTTCAAGTTAATTTCTGACTTGCCTGGGGTTTTCCGTGTACAGTAGTATCTCTTAAACTGAATTTAATTTATTCCACCGATCAATTTAAAAAATTTTTGTCTTACGAAACATGGTTTCCCATAGGAGTGCATTCAAAATGGATTATCTGTTCTGAAGACCATGGGTTACTTCTTTTAATGAAACTTTTGCCTTACAAAATGTGGTTTCCCATAGGAATGTGTTGGGAACGGATTAATCTGTTCTGGAGGCTAGAATAAAGACAAAAATAACCAGGTTTTATTTTCTTGGGTACATGCAGAACATTTTTTTTCTTGCGAAGCATCTCATAGGGAATTTTTTGTCATGCAAAACATGCCTATTCCCGTAATTTTATTTCATCCTATGAGTTTTTTTGTCTTACGAGGCATTTGTCTTAAGGGTACCACTGTACAGAGAAGTGTTTTTCTGATGTCTTTTCCTGGCGAGCACCTTGGGATTGTACAGCTTGCCCAGGTCTACATACATAGGCTGCTGATCCTCAGATAATAATTCTGTTTCTGACCTCCTGATGCACTCCAACACATTGAGTTTTCCAGCCAGCTATTGCATTCCTACTTCTTTCTAATTTCTGAACATGTCCGGTCTTGGGGCCTTTGCTGACAATTTATCTGTAAGAAGATAGTAACAATTCTTTTCTGATGTCCTGTAATAATTTATAAATTAAAACCACTACTTCATTTTTCCTCAGTGAGAGTCTTAAAAGATCTTTGAGTACAATTTATTTATTTATTTATTTATTTATTTATTTATTTATTTATTTATTTATTATCTTGACTTGTAAACCACACCATTTGACAGCGAAGGCCAGTCTGGGCAGTTTACAGGGTTAAACAAACAGATACATCAATTAAACATAATAATATATTAAAATTTTACAGTATAATATAATAAACAAAATAACAACACTAAGTCAATCAAGATCAATAAAAACAGAGATAGATCAGAATACACGAGAAGGTACATGAGCAGCAAGACATAACTGCTGAAACTAATAACCAGGGAAAGCCTTCCTAGCCACGTCTTAAGATGTTTCTTAAAAAACAGGCAGCAAGGTGGCCAAACAGTTGATGCCAGAGTTGAGGGGGTGACACTGAAAAAGCCCAGGTCCTTGTCAGTGATTTTGAGCCTCCTTCAGCGATAGCTCCCTCAAATGTCACGCCAGCATCATATTTTTGACCCATTGGTGACATTGGGCACTTTTCAGGGGCAACCTCAGTATGTAATCAATTGCAGTAATCAGAGTTTTGCAGAGGTATTTCCAGTGAGGTAGTCACCTCAGATGACAGAGTACAGGAGATGGCACATTTATGCTCCTCAGCTGTATCCTGAGAGACTGTGTGTTACTCTGGAGAACTGCTGTGCTGGGCAGTTCTCAAAAGCTATTCTGTTACCTGAATGGCTGGACTTAAGTGGATTGGTGCACACTTGTTCACTCAGAAAGAGGATCAAGAATCAGTGATGATAACAGATAGCAGGTTGCTTGCTAAGGAAGATGGAGCAGGAACAGAAGGCTACTGCAGGCTGTCTTCCATTGGCTGTCTTGTATAGCACCGTTCTCTTACCTGAATTTTATGATTTCTTGTGTTTTTATTAATTCACCTTAGAACCTTGGTGATTATCCTGTCAATTTAAGAAATCATTAACATAGCACAAAAAAAAATCTACATTTCAAATGCTTCTGTCTCTATATTTGCCTTTGTTAAAATTAGTGATTTCTATACCAGTGTTGGCGAACCTATGGCATGCGTGCCAGAGGTGGCACTCAGAGCCCTTTCTGTGGGCATTCAACATCACCCCTTCACAGCCACCTGTATTCAGGTTAAATTGCTGTATTGGCACTTTTTAAAACATTAGTGGGGTTTGAATCGCAGCTTGGGCACTCGGTCTCAAGGTTGGCCATCACTGTTCTATACCAGTGCTGTCCAACTTTGGACAGCCCGAGGCCTACCTGCCACTTCTGAAGGCCCCATGCGGTCGACTGGGTCAGCAATGTCAGTGGCGGGGGGGGAGGACAGGGTCATCGGTGGTGGCAGTGGCGACAGCGTCAAGGGTGACAATGATGGGGATGGCGGTGGGGGTGAGGGTGGCAAGGGCGACGGGGTGGGCTGGAGTCAGGGTTGTTGGCAGTAGGGGCGGAGCAAGGGCAACGGTGATGGGGCAGTGGTGGCAGGGTTGGGGGTGGCAGTGGCAGTGGGGGGCGGGGTGGGGGCAAGGATGGCAAGGGAAATTTCGGCAGGGGCGGGATCATTAGCGCCAATGGGGTGAGGATGGCGGTGGGGCAATGGCTATGGCGGCAGTGGGGTGGCAGGGGCAGCATCGGTGTCAGCGGCTCCAGCGACCATGGAGGCGGGCCTGGGCTGACTTGCTGGACCCGTTTGGTGTCTTTGGCAAGCAGGCCCAGCATGCTGGCCTGGCCTGCCTTTCCGGCAGCTGCGCACACTGATGGAAAACCCAAACAGGCCCAGCAGGCTGGCCTAGGCCCACCACCGCTGCCGTGGGGGGATTGCCCCCCAACACAGGGACCTCGTGGGTGACCCCTAAAGGCGATTGAGGTGTTGGGCAGGCCTGTTCTATACTATAGAGTAGAATTGAAATAGATGGAACTGTACAGGATTCTCAAAGCTGTCTGTTCAAATAACAGTACAGAGGTATATTAAAAATTCTAAAACAAGGCCACAATGCCATTTTAATGTTACTTGTACATTATAATTTGCACAAATTAGGTCATACATTAGAGTAATCAATTTTTACATAGTAGTAATTTGTGGATTGTAAATTGTACCTAAGGAAATTGTTTCTGTTGACATTTAAATAATGTAAATTAATAAATAGAACTTTCCCTTTATTTTTGTATTATCATACATTTAGCAAGCTTTCCTTTGAATCATAATTCACAATCACAAAGGAATTTTCAATTTTGTTTCTCAGGTAGAAATTATGAAAGTATTCTGGCAGTCATGAAAGTTTGTAAGATGCCAAACACTGTTTAGGTCTAGTCTGTAATAAGCCTATGTGCTAGAAATTAATAAAGTTGAATGTAATACAACACTGAAATAAGCCCGCTTGTTATAATAATGTCTAGCAGCCCATTAAAGGCAAACAGGTCTTATTTGGTATCAGCATGTCGAAAAACTCTGCAGCCAGGAAACTGTTGTGAGGAGTCAGCATTAGAGTAGAGAACAACTTGTCATTCAACAGCTCTTGGTTTGTGGAACAGCCATTCTCTCTCTCTCTCTCTCTCTCTCTCTCTCTCTCTCTCTCTCTAACACACACACACACACACACACACACACACACACACACACACACACACACACACACACACACACACACACACACGGAGCACAGAATTTTTTTCCTGTCAATATGGTTAGTTACTGCAAGTTTTGCTAAGCACTTAACAGAAAATAATTTTGGGAAGAGAGGGATAAACGTGCTGGCAAGAAGTTTCAGATAACATAATTTTAATTCCCCAGCTTTCACCAGCTTTCTAATGG
This sequence comes from Phrynocephalus guinanensis, assembly GCA_037367245.1. NCBI lineage: Eukaryota > Metazoa > Chordata > Lepidosauria > Squamata > Agamidae > Phrynocephalus > Phrynocephalus guinanensis. The sequence goes on along the minus strand of CM074738.1, from coordinate 80,029,544 downwards.
AGCTTTTACCTGCAATCCCCGTCTCAGAGATTTCAAAATATATAATAAAGCTTTCATTGTTGTGTTCTAAAACAGGCCCTGACTCCTTTCATAGTTGAAGCATTTTAATAGGCTCCCATCATTAGAGTTTCTTTCTTAACAAACCTGTAATTTAGGGGGTTTCATTTTAAGTTTTAATTTTTAACAAGATGACAGTTTATGTCACTGTTTAATATTATTAGTTAAAATGTGTATTTTTTTCTCACAAGCATCGAAGTCTTGAGTTTTAAACATGTTGTCCATATTTTATCGCTACATAGAAAAATGGCCTTGGATCCAAAGTTCCTGGTGCTGCTTACCAGTGTTCTCTGATAGAAGAACTTGAGTTGGACAACTTTTTCCAGCAGATGACTCAAGTAGATTGAGGCACTCTACTGCACGGCATTCAACTAGAATTTTTTTATATGCCACCCATCTAGTGGTAAGACACTGCTCTGGATGGTTTATAAATAACAGTAATAATAGCAAAAGCAAGCTTAGCCATAATATAGCATAATGTAACAAAATGTGCATGATGATGCCAGGTAAATCAAATGACAATGATGGGTTGCACTGGGATAGCTCCATCCTCCACACTGCACGTGTAATGTCACCCTCTGCTACATCTCAGTAGGTTCCACAGAAACATCTGCAGAGGTGGAGCTCTCAGCATATGCAGCTGTATGCACAGGGACTTCCATAGTCAATAATGAATCTGCTTCCTTATCTCCAGCTGCCAGTTCCTTAGTTGGATAAAGCTCATTCTTCTGAAAAATGATGGCACTGAACTTTAAATGAAACATAACTACTGTACCTTCTGTTGCATAGTGCTGTGATAAAAATATGGAAAAACTGGGGGGAAAGTAAACCACATTCTAATCAGTGTAGCCATTTGGGGGAAATGTAAATAAATAAATGATGAGTGCAAATGACTATAGCAATTAAATAAAGAAGCATACTGCACCAAAAACTAAACTCTGAAGCATCCCGCATCATATACCCAAACCCAGTGCAGATTAATAATAAAATGTTGGAAGACAGCAGAGTTCTTAATCTCTTATTCAGAAATGTGGCAAATTAGCACAACAGAATAACTGACACATCAGTTTAAAGTAGCTAATGGTAAAGCCAAAATATCAGATTTTTATGAAACATGGCTTGATTTTATGTCATCAGATCAAAAAAGCACTTAACATCTATCTAACCTTTTCTTCAGATTATGGAAAAAGAATTAAGTGTGAATTGCAATATAAAGAAAATCTCTAAACCATTAAATAATCCCTGATATACTTATAACAACAAGGTAAATTGAAAAAAATCTGTTCAGTATTGAACCTTCTGTCAATAAGTAGACTTTTATGAATATGGTTGTTGCCTTCTGTGATCTTAAGAGGATCTTTCCTGTTACTTCTCTTTGTTTAAGTTATAGTTTTGTGTTTAAAAGCACAATAACACATTTTTAAAAACAAGTAAATCCTGAATAGGTCCTCTATGAGTTGCCACAGGGTCTATGCAACCCAGAATGGTTTCCACAAGAAGGGCACTTGTGTGTGTTTCCACTCATGCCAGTAATGCACAAAAATAAACTTAGAAAGAGGTTTCTAAGGAAATGCCATCCATTTCTGATTGTAGACATTTCAAACCATAAATCCCCACCGCCTTGAAACATTCCTTTGTGAAGCATTATGGAATATAAAACCGTTTTTGCAATCAAGACATCATCAAGTGTGCCTAACCCTATAAGTAATGCAGAAAATAGGCTGAAAATAAGGAAATGATTCTCTGCATGCCAAATAGATACCCAGAAGACGTATACCCATGAGAAACGCTGCAATCCAAAGTTGTTCTGCTTCATTCCATTATTTTAACTTCTAATTGAAGGCTTTGACACAAGTGTGTACTACTTATAGGATTATTCCATCTTTGTACATTTGGGGTTGAAATTTGCTTGGGCTTTCCCGAGGAAGGTAGCAGCCTTGTCCCTTACCTATTTTGTGTATCATGAAGCAGTTTTCTGGTCATGGAGCATGCCTTAAACTTCTTCAGAACACTTGTAGTTGACTGAGTAGAATAGAGACATGAGGTTTTGCTTGACTCTCAAGCAGTGAACTTGACTTAGGAGTAGAGATTGGCACGAAATGATTTTTTTGTTTCATTTTCCACTTATCATTTCATCACAGAACAAAACAAAAAACGAAGTGCCCTTAAAAAATGAAATGAATCAGAAATTTTCATATTTTTCCCATTTTGTTTCCATTTATTTTTTATTTTGACAAGCGCCAGTCTTGGTGCTTGTAAAAATAAATAATAAAAATAAACACCGACTAGCTGGCCCTGTGGGCAAGCTGGTCAGTACCAGGTTAAAAAAGAAAAGGCGCCCACCGGCCTGCGTGCCAGCTAGTCGGCACTAGGTTTTAAAAAAGGCGCCAAGCAGCCCACAGGCCAGTTGGTCGGCGCTAGTTTTTTTTTTTTTTTAAAGTGCCAACTGGTGCTAGGTTTAAAAAAAAGCGCCGACTGGCCTGCGAGCCAGCTGATTTGCTGTAGGTTTTAAAAAAGCACCAACCGGCTGGGCTGGTTGGCTGTAAAAAAAAAATTAAAAATATAAAAACAAAAAAAGAAATGAAAAATGAAACGAAAAACCATTTTGGCGTTTCGTACCCATCTCTGTTTAGAACATATAGATCAGCACTCTGTGCCACATTCTGTGGTTTGTCAATGTTTATGTTCCACTGTCTGACTGTATGATACAACAGTTATAGCAGTTTGGTACCACCTTAACTGTCACGGTTCCATCATAACGAATCCTGGGATGTGTGGTTTGGTGAAGTAGCAAGATTTATCTGTTCAGGACTTCCAGTGCATTTCCCTGAGATACAGTGGGAATTTTAAGCCATTCTCTGAAGTATATATAAATCCCAGAATTTCATAGGTTAAAGCAATGGTTCCCAACTTTGGGCAATCCAGGTTAGACTGCAACTTCCAGAAATCCCGGGTAGTGACAAAGGTTTCTGGGAGTTGCAGTCCAAGAACACCCAGGTTACCCAAGGTTGGAAACCACTTGGATATAGCCATCACAGTTACAATGGTATCAAAGTGATATAACTTTTTTGTTCTGCAATCAGTGTGCATGCAAAATATAATATTTCTGAACTACTTTGGCTTGAATTTCATTGGGTAGCTTAGGTCAGACCCCTGTCTCTTCAGCTTAGATCAAATCTACAAAGTAAATAAAGAATAAATGTCCTTGTGAATCTTGCTGAGATAGCATATGCAAAATGCTTTGAAAGCCTGATCCCAGATATTGCAGGTATTAGTTGTTGTTTTGGCACGGTTCCCCAAACAGTCTTATACTGCTACTTTTAATGGCATCTGACCAGTCCTCCTCCATTAATAGGATCATTGCCTGTAGCCTGCTTCTGTTTTTTTTTTTTTTTAGGAATTCTATTTTTTTTTAGGAATTTTAGGTGCTCCCCTGCTGCTGTTCCTTTTAATTTATATGTATATGTTAGTTTATCTGTCCAATAGTTTATCCTATTTTACTGTGCTGTATACTTGCTGACTTGTTCAGCCGTGTTAGCCGCCCAGAGTTCCCTTTGGGAAGATGGGCGGGATATAAATCTAATAATAAATAAATAAATAAATAAATTCTGCACAATTACATTGGCCTGCTGAATGCGTTCTAAATTCCAGTGCTGCTAGATGCTTCGTGGCTGTTCCTGGTTAGCCACGGTGCTAAAGCCTCTTATCTGATAAGTCACAAAACCAAAATTTAGTCTGAAAATGATCTTATTCATCCAAAGGGACTGCACATGACAATATTCGTATGTTTCCTTCAAGACAAAACATTTTGTTGGATATGAAAACAGTGGCAGTTTACCAAAACAGAAGTATTTCATTATCCACATGTTTGAACTGCAAAGCTGGAAAGGAACCTATGGATCACCAAGTCCAGCACCTGTCAAGGAGACACAATGGGGAATTTAACTCCCAACCTCGGACTTCGCAGAAACACACGTTCACTTTGGAAGGCAATGAATTCTTTTCCCTGAATTGAGTTTTCTTTTTACTATTTTTAAATCACTGAAACTTTTGTGTTATTAGTCTTCTTTCAAACTGCTCATTTGAAAAAAAATACTGTATCTACACCCTGCCAGCTCCCCCTCTTGTGGAACCAACGGGGCCAGGGTTATCCAACAATAACTCCTTGGGTTCTGGCTCAGCTTCGTAGCTCAGAAAACCTTTTATTATTGATACAGCATCACTTCCTCCTGCCTTTCTCTGCACAGAGCTGAATTATAGTCTCTAAAACCCTGGGTTACCCAGCTAAATTCACTGGAGTTCCCCAGAGTCCAGGCTCTGGGAAGGAAAAAGCTTAGGTCCAGGAAGCACCCCTTTTAGGGAAGGCTCAAATAGATGAGCAAAAGAAATCAGCCTTTTTTGTCTCTCTCTGTCATGTCCCTCTCCAGCGTTACAGCAGCATCCCGGGTAACATAGTGTTGTCCAAACACATGACTACTATCGGACTCCTTACAAGCAAAAAAGCCAGGGGATAAACAGCTTTCAGCATTCCCCTCTCTAGCATCCTCCCACAACTCACCACCTTCCCAGTCCTGACCTTTAATTCTCATTGACTGTACTCCTCCAACTGTTTCTCCTTCAGCTTCATTGGCTTGGTCCTGAGAAATCCTAAGCTCCTCTCAGCTGCCTGGTAGTTCTATGCTAGGGCCAGACAACTTGCTAGGGGTGTGTTCCTGCACCCCCTCACAATATGTGACAAGGAGTACTCTGTCATTTCAGTTAGCAAATCTTTCTGGATAGTCCAGCACTAAAAAAGATGGTGGAAAGGCCATGTGCAAAATTGAAACCAAGGTGAGTGACAGATTAGAGTGCTGGGCCAAAGCAAATGGAATGAGTTTCAACAGAGAGAAATGTAGGGTCCTGTATCTAGGCAAATAATAATAATGAATTGCATACATATAGAATGGGAGACACCTGGCTGAAGAATAGTACCTGTAAAACGGATCTGGGAGTCTTGGTTGACCAAAAATTGAAGATGAGTCAGTGTGACGTCACCCCTTTCACAGACTGAGTTTTCCAAAGCACAACCGGGTTTATTTCGACATCCCACTGCTGTGCCACCAAATTGTGACGAGTGACACCTCCCTTTTACACGTGTAATTCTGTTGGAAATGGTAATGCTGCCACCTTTTATTCACTTGGTAATGCTGCCACCTTTTAAAATTGTCGCCTCATGAATTGGGACAGACTCAGATGTAACATATAAAAATAATAACAAAGTTTATTGACAAAATAATAAATATAACAAAGTCTGAGGATGGTATGCGTTGCCTTTAACATATAATAGATTTCATCAACTCTTCCAGCCCCCCTGTCTTTAATAACTAGTAAACAGTATAGCCCTCACTGCCTGACAGAACTCTCACAGAGCAGTGCTCTCTCCCAGCACTGACTCTCAAAACCTTCAACTTAACTCAACTCAGCTGAACTGCCTCAACTGACTAGGCTCCACCCTTTTTATATCGTACCATTCCCCGCCCTCCTGCTGGGATTGGCTGATGATTTGTATATTCATTACTCCTGTTTCCAGGGTTTTGTCACAGTCAGCAGTGTGACTCAGCAGACAAGAAAGCCAATGCAAATCTTTGTTGCATCAACAGAAGCGTAGTTTCTAGAGCAAGTGAGGTTCTAGTACCACACTACTTCTGCTCTGGTCAGACCCCACCTGGAGTGCTGTGTACAGTTCTGTGCTCCTCACTTTAAAAGGGATGTTGACAACCTCAAACGGGTCCAAAGAAGGGCAACCAGGATGGTTAAAGGTCTGGAACATATGCTTTATGAGGAGCAGCTTATAGATCTGGGAATTTTAGTCTTTCAAAAAGAAGGTTGAGAGGGGATATGATAGCCATGTTTAAATATTTGAAAGGATGTCATATCTAAAAGGGGGCTGGCTTGTTTTCCATAGCTTCAGAGGCTAGGACTCAGAGCAATGGTTTCAAACTACAGGAAAAGAGATTCCATCAAGAAGAACTTCCAGATGGCTAGAGCTGTTCAGCAGTGGAATATGCTGCCATGGAGGGTGGTGGAGTCTCCTTCTTTGGCAGTTTTAAAGCAGAGGCTGGATGGCCATCTGTTGGGGGTACTTTGATGGGGGTTCCTGCATGGCAAGGGGTTGGACTGCACGGCCCTTGAGGTCTCTTCCAACTCTATGATTCTGTGAGTGATACTTGCCCTCAGCATCTGACCCGCTCCCAAGCTCTGCAATTCCCAGTGTGATGAAGAGTACATAAGGAGTTTAAAACCTGTTTGTGAGATTTTAGAGGTCTGATAAATGAATGTATCAGCTCCTTTTGTTTTATAAGGTTTTTTTTAAACTAGAATGTGCTTCTCTAGATTAATTAAGATGTTCTAAATGATATATTTAGTCATATTGTAGCCCGTATGCCTAACATGTTCTATGGAACATGATTTTAGGAAATCCTTTAACTTAGTCAACCTTCTTTCAGCATTGAAAATACTGACTTGGACCTCTAAAACTGCATTTTGTACATATAACTGACTTTTCAACTTTTCTAATTCAAGAGACATGCGCATACTATATGAAGAAGAGGACAGTGTAGCTGTTGGGGCAGGGGCATTGATGAAAATCACTCACTCACAAATGCACACATCTTGTACAGACTTCATTATTCTAACATAGAGTTGCCCCACTTTTTGTAACTTTTGCTTGATAGTGAGATCATTTCTAATATGAGAAGCTTGCACAGAAACTTTTTCGTTAGCCTAATAAAGTATTGACACAAAAGGAAATGTGGCATTTATCTTATGGCCATGATTTACCATGCATTTTGCAGAATGCTGTTGTGACAGTTGCCTTTAAAATGGTTGAATAATGAATTCATTATTTAGATGGTATATAATAACTAATAATAAATATACTTAGTTGGATTATTATAATTCATAACCTTTTCTGTACAGATGTTCATGTTTTTTCATACCAACTTCTCAAAATGTCTATTTTATGGCATCTTCGACTTACTGAAACAAGTAAAAACATGTGTCTTTGTGTATGAACATTCACATATTATGAGTAGAAACAACAAGAACTTCGTTAGAGCAGGAAGCCTGCATTTTTTTAAATTTAGAAGCAAATCTTTTACATTTAGAACAGTGTGTCTTCTTTAGGAATAGTATACATCCTGCCTTTAACATCATGAATATATGTGCCCTTTGTACATTATTGTAAATACTGGGTCAATTCAGTGGTCCAGTTCATGAATCAGTGATGGAAAAAATAGCCTTCTCAAAAATTTGCACCAAGGGAGGAATAAAAATGACATTATGTGCTATGCAGCTGTTTTGCAAAACAACACAGGCAAATCTGGAAAACGAATTTCCTGTCTTTACTCGCAAACATTGATCTTTTTATCCCTTGCCTCTGAAATGAATTGTTTTAAGAAAAAGTAGATCCAATGAAGAAATCAAGCTAATGAGTAGAGCTATGATTAATGTAATTCCTTCTCACAATTTCTCAAAGATTAGACTTCTTTAGCCTAAAATCCTCCCAGATGTATACAATTCCCAAATACAAGTGCTTTTACTTGAATGAATATGCAACCAGATTCATTTGCATTTCATTTCATATGTTGGAGACTTAGCAGAATCTGGATGTTTCCCGATAGACCAGAGAAAGAAATGGGATATAACATACAGCATAGTGGCAGATGGGTAAGTGTAGCAGGGAGAGCTGTGAATCCCATATGGAAAGATAAATGCATGTGAAAATAACAGCTTAGCACTTATTATACTTGCATTTCCTTGAATATGTGGCTTTCTTAGAGTCTAGTGATATTATTTACATTAAGACTTCACAATTATGTTTCTATCATGTTCTGGAATGATGATATGTTTCTTTGTCATTTCCCCTCCTCTGTCACTACAGCAGTTAAACCCCGAAGAGATTCATTGCTTAGTAATGCTGATATTACAGATATTGCTCCATGCAGAAAAAGAAGGCAACGTATGCACAAAGTAACAAGGCCTGAAGCAAAGGTGGCATTATATGAGGCTCCAAAAGAAAAGTAAGAATTGTTTACTTTTTGTCTCATTTGACCCAAGTTCCATTTCCAATCACTTTTTTATGTTTGGAAGTATTGGGAAAAACATATATAGTAGGTCTGGAAGTCGCTACTCATCCATCAGCTTCATCAGTCTGAAGAAAATCCTCCATTTTATAGTTCACCTTGATTTCACATTACTCTAGTCTGAATAGGCAAAATGGGCTCCGTGCACAGAGCTGGGCGAAGGGGTGGTGGCAGCAGATTGTATGTTATAGCCCATAAGCCGCTGTTGCCATCCCCTTTGCCCGGGTCTCTGCACCAAAACGGCTCAGCACAGAGACCCAGGTGAAGGAAGGGGTGGCTGCCCCGATGCAGGAAAGGGGACAAGCGGGCAATTCACCCCTAGTCTGCTCCCCCCCGGGGGGGGCAGCTAGCAAAAGGGGGAAAACTTTTCCCCTGCCCCAACCCAGCAAAGAAGGGGAAAAGCTTTGCAGGCTTGGGGGTAAACCCCCTCAATCAACCGGCAGCAGAAGGCTGCTCCACACAGCCCTCCACAGACAGCTGTCAAAATCAGCCGTCTGTCAGGCTGCCTGGAGGCTGCCAGTTGCTTGAGGGGGTTGGGGGCAGCCTTCCCATAGGAATGCAATGAAAACCAATAAAATCTGTTCTTCTGGAATGGATTAATTGGTTTTCAATGCATTTCTATGGGAAACTGCCTCTTAAGACTTTTTTTGTAAAATGAATGGACCCATGGAATGAATTTAATTCCACTTAGGAAGCACCACTGTATTACTGTGTATCTATTCATGACCATTTAATAAAAATGAAGTGTGTGAATGTTTCTATTAACTGATAAAAAACTACATCCTTACAATTACTTTGTCTTTTGCCTTTCCAGTGATAGGAGCAATAAAAGTTTGTTAACATCTTCATTTCTGTTGTAAATGCTCAAACATTGCTGATAATCTCATTTCTAATTTTGGTAGTTTTAAATTAAAAAAGAATGGTTTACCATGATATTTATTACATGAACATCTAGGTCATTGCTAGACTGATTATCTGTCAGGCAAGTGTAGGCTAGTCTTTTTTATTTTCTATTTTTGTTATGCTAAAACTGCTACAACAGTAATGATAACTTTTTTTTAGATCATTGGCTGTCTGATGGCATTTATTTTTACCTGCTGTCATCTTGAGTTACAATAACCCTAATGGGATTTTCAAGGTAGTGAAATATTTAAGAAATGGTTCTACCATTATCACTCTAGTGAGTTTCCATGAGGGATTTGAACACATATCTTCTGAGTCATAGTCCATTACTCCAGTGTTTTTCAACCTTTTTTGGGCAAAGGCACACTTGCCTCATGAAAAAAATCACGAGGCACACCACCATTAGAAAATGTTAAAAAATTTAACAAGCGGGGGGGGGGGGAGGAGTAGATCGAGCCATGGCTCGAGACCACCCCCACCACCCCTGCACCTGGGGATGATGGGCTGCGCAGTTGAGGTGTGCTTGGCTGGCTAGAAAAAAAGGAGAGGAAATGGTGCTCCTGAGCATGCACAGAGGTGTTACTGTACTGGAATCAATCTGAGGGGGAAATTCTTGGCTTACTCTCCCTGCAAAGGGGGTGGGGAGAGCTCAGCCTTTCATCCCTGCTCAGAGTCCTGAGAAGAACCACACACACAAAAAAAAACCACCAACCTGTCTTAACCTGTCCACCCCAACATAATCAAGTCTCAGAACAGGGAATTGAGGGACATCGTCGTCGTCGTCGGGGCCGGGCCTGGGCCAGGCGGCGTGCCTGGTGACGGGGGCGTTGCGGGGTTTCGGGTGAAGCGTGGTGTGGCTGGTGGCGGCGCGCCTGGCGCCGGGCTCGCGCCTGCTGCTGGCGGTGCGCTCGGCGGGCGCGCTGGGCAAGCTGGAGGGCGAGCTGCGCGCCGCCTACCCGGAGCTGTGCGTCCAGCCCCTGCCCGCCGATCTGGGCGCTGACGAGGGGCTGCAGCATGTGGCCTGGGACGCCGACGATGCCTTGCGCCGCCACCACGACGGCGCTCGCCTCCAGCGCCTCCTCCTCCTCAACAACGCCGGTGAGCGCGTGCGGGCAACTGGCCGGCGGGAGCGCGCGCGGGGGGGTCATCGGGGAGGGCGCACCGGCGGAAGGAAAAGGCGGCCTGCCGCCGCTCCCCTCCCCTCCCCTCTTTCCCCGCGTCCTCTTCCCGGGCGGCCGCGGCCGCAGGTGCTGGGTGGAGGTGGCTGGAGGGCGCACCAGCGGCCGACTTTGTTCCCCCCCCAACCAAAAAATGACCATTAAGGGCTGCCGAGGGGTGCGCACGCTCGCTCCTACCTGGTTCGGCCTCGCGGGTCTCCCGGCTCTCTCTCGCTCTCCAGTCAGACTCCTCCTCCTCCTCCTCCTTTTTTTTCCTCCTTCCCCGCGCACGGCCAGCCTTTCCTTGGCACGCAAAGCAAAGCACGCCAGGAAAGGTAGTCCGCTCTCCTCCCCAGGACCGCGTCTCAGACCTGGGGAGGAACTACACAACCGCTGCCTTGCTGGTGTGGGAAGAATTTTTCCGTGGCACACCAGCCAAGGTCCCACGGCACAGAAGTGTGCCGCGGAACAGCGGTTGAAAAACGCTGCATTACTCTATCTGTAGAAAGTGTCCATCACTCTGTCCACTGTATCACTGATACTGTTGGCTCCTACTAAAAATTGATTATGCATCAGACATCATCTGATTATTTTGACTATTATCTCAGTGGCCAGAATCCTATTTTTATTTATGCTTGTGAGAGCCAGTGTGATGTATTGGCTAGAATGTTGGGCCAAGATCCAGGAGACGTGGATTAAAATCTCCACTCAGCCATGGAAACACACCGGACCTGACCACTCCTTAAGCATCATCATGCATATCACAAAAACCTATTAGGCTCACTGTAAAATGAAGTGACTGTGCAGCTTATAACACAAGATAAAATTATATAGTTCATAGTGCTGATGAATCTGCTGTTGCATTCCTGGGTATGCTCCCAACCTGCACAGTTTCCCATATGCAAGGAGAAATTGGCAATAGGATTCAGGCCAGTATTTGTATACAGGTAACTGTGATGAACACAAATATATGAAATTCTGATTTTCCCTCCTATTTTTCACCACAGGCAAATAAAAACAGTTTCTTATTGTGCTCTTTCTCCACCAATGTTTATGTGACATTACTGGATGTTCCTGTTTTCTTTAGTTGCTTGCAATATCACAGTGCAATTCCCAGCTCTAGTGCTTGTCCTTTATTTGTTTTTGTGAGACAAAGAAAGCACTGAGAGAATGGCAGTGGCCTCCAAAATAAAGCTGAAAAGGACAAGTCTGAGATAAGATAGGGCATATTGCTGAAATTGTGTTGTGCAACTCACTCTGCAGGACATAAATTGGGAAGACGTCATCAGCCTGAGAGGTTAATCTTTATTTTTATATTATATAAAACTTCCTTTTACCCCTTTCAAGGTCCCAAGGTTTTTGCCTTATGGATGCTTTTTGAAGCTTTGGGATGGGGTGGGAGCCTTTAAAATTAGAAAATCGTAGCAGGATTATTGCTGGCAGTCCTGATTCAGCTGCCATTTTCAGGTCTGGGAGAAGTGGACTTGTCCACAACAGCTCACATTAAAATATAGCAGCCTTTTAAATTGTCTTTTTAAAGGACTGGCATGGCTGCCTTCTCTAAAATGACAGTTACGCAGGTTTTTTGTTACTTTCTGTATGGAATATGTAGGTTTCGGTTACATGGAATGTGTACATTTTAGTTTGGTTTTAACTCTTTACTCCATATTTGACTCAGTGGAACTTCATGAGTGAACTTGCAGTTCCAAGTAACATGCTGGTAGCATTTTCTTGCATCTTTGATGCTGAAATGGTTCTTTTAGGTCAAATGATAGGTGATCAGATAAGCATAAAAGAGAGTTGTAGTGCTGCAGACTGAGGTCTTGAATTTGAGCCTTGTTCTATATTCTCAGATAGCTTCATTGCTTTCTGGGAGGGCCAGTGGAGTTATCTAAGATTATAGAACAACTGCAATAGTTAATTGTTTTCTGTAAGATGTAAAGTGACTAGTACTAGTATAAGCACAGTGGTGAGATGGGTTGGGTTTGTATCCCCACTACACCTCCCAGGAAAAGGATCACTCAAGATTACCTAAGGTTGGTTTCCATGCCACCTGTGTGGCTTTGTGCATCCTGCATGTTCCCAGAGCACCATTAAGAGGAAAGACTGGTAAACCACTTCTGAGCACAGTCGTCCCCCACCATTTTGTGGTTCATGTTCTGCGGTCCTGGTATATTGCAGGACCATAGTATATGAAATGCAAGTTGCCCTGGGGCAAGCTGATTGGGCCCCTTTGATGTCTCAGGCACTTACCCTAGGCCTGGCGCTGTCCTGAACAGGCCTCCAGTGGGCTTCCTGGGCTTGTTAGAGGCCCCAGAAGTGGTTTCCGGCAAACCGGAAGTCACTTCAGAAAAACCGGAAGTGACTTCCAGATAGCTGGAAACCACTTCTGAGGCCTTCAACAGACCCGGGAAGCCCATTGGTGGCCTGTTCGGGGCAGCGCCAGACCTCAGGTAAGTGTAGGAGGCCCCAGATATGCCCCCTAGTCCCGATCCAACCCAGCATCCACATATTGCAGATTTTCCATTATTGTGGGTTTTGTAGGGTCCCTAACCCCTGCAATAGGTGGGGGATTACTGTATCCTATACCTAGAAAACTCTGAAAGGGTCATCATAAAGTGTGCTGCTTATATACTACCCCAAAGTACTTAAAGCCATCTCTGGGTGGTTATAATTTAATTATGCAGGCTACACATTCCATCCCATCCCCCCGGAGCAAGCTGAGAAGCAAGCTACGCATTCTGTTACACACACACACACACGGAGCAAGCTGAGCAAGCTTGGGTCCTTTTCCAAGGAGAAAGGTGGGATAAAAAATACTCTAAATAAACTCAAAATACCAGATTTCCATTTAACCTCAGAAAGAAGCCACCTGATCCCAGTATCAGTTCATGAACAGAATCTTCACTGCAGTGTTGCCATTTAATCATTGTGCCATGAGACTCCTAAGTCAGAATCCATTTATTTGAAATTAAATGGGGTAGCTTTTTTGAGTGGACATACAGATGTCATTCACACCACAATCCAAGGTTTTTGTTTTTTGTTAAGAAGGAGGTTATCTTATATCCCCCTTTTAAATAAGACAATAGCTTTGGAATGGAGCATAACTGAATTCTGCACACAGATTTTTTTAAAAAACACTGGCTTTTATGACTAACAAATATACATGATTTGTTTATCCTAACTACAGCACAGAAACATCAGTCTATTTTGCAAGGTCATGACTCATTCTGCATCTGGATCTGAAAGCCAGTGTGGTCCAACAAATCGATTGTTAAGAGCTGAACTTGGGAAATCTTGTTCATATCTCTGCTCAGGCCTGGTGGGTGGCCTTGGGCAATTTGTTCACTGCATGAATTCCCCCATCTGTTAAGTGGTGAACAGTAAGGACCAACATCTCTGTATTAGTGTGAGGATAAATAACTTTATTGTAGAAGTCTTTACATGAACATCTTTCAGACTAATGATATAGAACTTTAAAAGACAACTTTTTTAAAAAAAATCAAGACATGTATTTACAATTTAGCTAGGCGTACAGCTTATTATATAAAAATAGCCCAACACTTTTCTGAAGGTTCTCCACCAATGAGCAGAGAAAGCTAGAGAGGATCTCTGCCAGATATGTTGGAGAAGGTGGAAGAATTGCTAATCCATTGTTGTTGTTTTTCTCTCCTCTCCTCATTAAGTAAATATAACCAATTAAAAATACTTATCTTGCCTGTCAGCCTCTTATGTGGTATGCAGCTCACTTGAATATATTTTTCATGATTTGGTGTTCAGAAGTTTCAGGAATGTGAAAACTGTGAACCATCATGTTTTAGTGGCTGGCAAGGATAAGTATCAGAAATTTAAAAGCAATTATCTGAAACCATAGAAAGCAACCATGAGGAGACATCCAATTATATTAGGATATGCAGTTAACAGAAGAGAATGGTGAACGTCGTCATTGTATACGCAATAGAAGCTAATGGGACTAAATTGAGGGCTCGGAAAAAATGGCTCCTTTGGACTACACTTTTAAGAATCTCTCAGCCAATGAGCCAGGGAATTCTACCAAAAATAGTCTAAAGGTTACTTCCTTAGATGCCAGGTTAGGCCATCACCACACTGTTACACTTTAAGGGTTTGGAAAAAAAATCCCCACTTTTTCTGCAAAATTTCCCACCCCTACTTATTTGCCAACACTACAAGACAGGTCAAGCTAAGACAGCGGTTCTCAACCTGGGGTCACAACACCTTTGGGGGGTTGAATGACCCTTTCATAGGGGTCGCCACCAAGGCAAGTGGTCAGCCATAGCCCTAATGTAAAGCCAGACAGTGCTTCCGCACCAGGGCCACATGGGCCTGGGCACCAGCTGGCCTGATGAGCATGGGGAAGTGGAGGGCAGGGGGCGGATTCCACCTCCCCCCCCTGCTTGCAATGCAGGCACATCTGTGGTGTGGCCATGATGCCCCTCCCCAAGGCCACCCACATGGCAGAGTGGTTGCCTCTCGCCCAGCAGCATGTGGGGGCGCAGGAGAGGGCGCAGGTCAGGGTGGGCCCATTGAAGTCCACATTGGTGGCAGGGGGTGCTCCCTGCAACCCTGATAGGGTAGGTAACTGAGCTCCGGGGGGGGGGGGCTGGGAGCACATGTGGAGAAGCAAGCGGGGTGGTAGCAAAGGCTGAGGCCCACCCAGCCTCACCTTAGTGGGCCAGGCCGAGAGGGCTGGGGCTATCAGGAGGCCCATAATGCGCAGCAGGGTGGTCGTAGCGCATTCCGAGCCATCACAAAGCTTGTTACTTTTTAAAAATCCGACGGGTGAGGCTGAGGGGGAGTGGGAGGGCCGTGGTGTATTTCGTCACCTCATGATGGTTGTTGCTTTAAAAAAAAACAGAGGGGTCGTGGCATTAGGAAGGTTGAGAACCACTGAGCTAAGAAGATGCCAAGATGGTGGCTATGGGGAGTTGAACCTCATTTCCTCATTCTTAACCAGCACATCAATGTGATGCACCATATTGACTTTTTCAGCAGTGCAGGAGACTAAAGAGGCAAGTTTGATGAAGTTAGTTAGGTCTTGATACCTGGTGAAGACGAAGAGGAGGTAGCCTGTCATCATGAAGCTAACATAATTAGTGTCAATGCAGACCAGGAAACTCCATACAGTACTTTAGTTTGATTCAGGTCACAGAAGACAAGTGAGTGCTGTTACATAATGAAATGATAGTGCTGAAGCATGAAGTGTCTCTTTCAGCTCTTTTCTTTTGACCATCGCTGGGAGTCAGTGTCTGGAGTCAGTGTTTTACAGCTGGGATCAAGAACCTCTGTCTCCCTGCTGCACCCTTGCAGATATGCTCAGACCTGAAGTGATTCCAAGCAGATACAAATTTAGAAATACTCAGAATAAAGGAAATTTAAATAAAAAGTAAGGCTTTGCTTCCTTATGGACGTGAGATTGACCTTCTCTACCAGAAAGTTCTCATGGGAATTTTAAGTGCACTGCTATATGTGCCTCCTCCTTTTAGCAGTATATATTATCTCCTTGGGAAATGCCCAGCTTAAGTTGCCTGAAATTTTCTTCAAAATGTTGTGAGGACGTAAACAGTTTTTCTTTTGATAACCCCCTGCCTCCTTAAAAGCATGGCAAGTCTGCGGTACATCAGGAATTCCCTAGGGATTATATCTCTTTTCTTTTGCCTAATTTATTGCCTGTGGCTCACATTTTTAAACATTGAATCCAACCTTTGTTTAAATGTGGTTTGCTACCACCAGTGATTCAAATAGCAAAACCCTTGGCTTATCTTGAATGTCAGCTTTCTCAGAGGGTCATGCAGACTTTGGTATTGCTGTCTCACATGAAGCAATATTTTACTGGAAAGCTTTAGCTGTGAAATTAGATGCCACTTAAAACGGCATCAACCTTTTTCACGGCCCAGTGAGAGTATGAAGTTTACACTACAGACACCTTTTTAAAAAAGCTATTATTGTCTTTCAGGCTTGCATGTTAGCATGTCACTGCAGTTGAGAAAGATTTACTTAAAGTAACATAGGTCTTTTTAGAATTTGTATAATGTGCTTTTATAGTAATTTAGCATAAGTAACCATTGCTGGAGGAAAGAAAAATTGTAATGTGTAAAGCCAGAAGTGCAGCTAAGGTTTTTGTTAGGTACTGTATTTCATTTTGAGCCTCAGTAAATACAGAATCCTTATATATGAGAAAACAAGTTTACTAAAACCAGTCTAAGCTTTTATGTATGGTTTGTTGGTTTCCCACAGTCCTAATAGGCTATTCAACCATCAATAAATCATGTCATGTATCCCACATCTTAGTTCAATGCTGCCAAACAAAATCCACATTTTGCTGTTGCCTGTGGAAGCACTCTATGACCCAGGGTGGAAGCACTCTTATGACTCAGGGTGAACATTTCTGATCTTCCCTTCCTCTTTGCACCTGTTGAATTGCTAGCATGGAGACTTAGGAATAGGGAACTTGGTGGAACAGTGAATGAAAGGAGCAACTCTACCATCAGGACTTCTGAGGCAGTTGCTTTGGAGAATGGGGTACTGTGGACATGGAATGTGCTGTGCCACCTTCATCCCAAGGGCCCACATGGTGCATTTTTGGAGAGTTGTTATGTCAAAGGAGTAGGAAATAGAGACAGGTCTGACTCTGTTTCTAAAATGCATGGAGCTGAGGGCATCCTCAGTGGCCTAATAGGAGGAGTGACGTGACATGATCCGTGCTCTGGAACAATCTCAGAAACCACAACTTCCACGATGCCTTCTGGCGCAGTGGTTAAATAACTGCAGGTAAAACTGTGCTCACGACCTGGGGTTCAATCCCAGGTTGCAGGCTCAAGGTTCACTCAGCCTTCCATCCTTCCGAGGTCGGTAAAATGAGTATGGTAGTATAGGAGAGAACACTCTCAGGATGCTGAATGAAAGTTTATTAAAAGAGCCCAACGCGTTTCGGCCCAAATGGCCTTCTTCAGGGACTTTTTCACTGTGCTCAAAGAAACTCTGGAAACAGTTTAATTTGAGCACAGTGAAAAAGTCCCTGAAGAAGGCCATTTGGGCCGAAACGCGTTGGGCTCTTTTAATAAACTTTCATTCAGCATCCTGAGAGTGTTCTCTCCTTATACTACCATTGTCTGTGGATGCTCCAGTCCTTTTACCTCGGTAAAATGAGTACCCAGCTTGCTGGGGGGTGGCAATGTGTAGCCTGCACACTGTAATTAAAATTGTAAACCGCCCAGAGACTACTTGTAGTGGTATGGTGCGGTATATAAGCAGAACACTTTGCTTTGCTTTCTGAGGACTGCCTCCATGTCAATTTCTTTTCATTCAAGAAAGGAACCCCAAGTCCAGGCTCCACTGTCATTGGCTTCTGTATACTTCAACAGTGTGTAGTGTTGATGTTCAGAATATATGGAAAGAAATGCCATTGGGGTGGGGGGGAGCTTTAGCCCTGTGCAATTTGGGGCATTGCTTAACTTCTTGCCTCGAGTAGTGGGCAAGCTTGGGCCACCCAAATAAAGGAGATGACATTTGGGCAGGAGAGAGGGTGGGAAACAGATAACCGTCAGCTGCTCTCTCCTTTCTGGCCCTCAAGCTGGAAACTCTGTCTCATAGAGTGCTTTTCAACCTATCCTTGCTGCATTGTTTCAGCTCCACTTGCTTGAAGACATCTATTATAGTACCAGTCCCTAAGCAGGCAGTACTGGTATGTCTCAGTGATTATAGACCAATAGCCTTAACATCTGTTATTATATATTTTGAGAGACTTGTGTTAAATTGTATTAGGGCTAGTCTTCCCCTACTTTAAAGCCATGTCAGTTTGCATATAGGAGTAGTAGATCAACTGATGATGCTATGAATGAATGAATGAATGGCTTTATTACAGTCAAAGACAAAAAAAAATCAATTTGTAATAAATATATACAATTTGAAATTTGAAATAATGATGTTATGTTGTTGTTCGTACTGTATTGAGTCATTTGGAAGAAAAGGAAACATACAGAACTTTGTTATTTGTGGATTATAGTTCTGCCTTTAATACTATTCTACCAAACAGGCTGGTTTCCAAAATGTTAAACTTGGGTATACATCAAAAGATTTGTTTGTGGGTAAAGGACTTTCTGACAGATAGGCCACAGTCAGTAAACATGGGATCTCATCATTCTTCTACTCTCTTTTTAAGCACAGGGTTGTGTGTTAAGCTGCTTCCTTTATTCCTTGTACACTCAGATTACACCCCATTGTACAACACCAAAAGTTCTACAGAGATTTATTACAATTACCCAAAATATCATTGGGCTTCAGCTACCAACCCTGGATGACATCTTTGCATCTTGTTGTCTGAGGAAGTCACTTAATATACTGTACTCAGAGACCCTTCCCATCTTGCTTATAATTTCTTCGAACTGTTGCCTTCTGACAGAAGATATAGAGTGATTAAAACTCGGACCACACACTTTTTGATCAGCTTTTATCCCAGAGCCATAATAGCACTTAATAATGAACTCAAGAGCCATTAGTAGTGAGTTGTTGAACTGTATTACTTGGTCTCTGTGTGGATGTCTGTGTGTCTTGGGGGGCATTTTGGTGTGAGGGTGTGTTTTAGAGATTGCTATAAGAATGTGTTTTTGGTTTGGTCTCTGGGTGTTTTTGCAAATTTCACTGTATGTGTGTGTGTCTGACTATCTATCTATCTATCTATCTATCTATCTATCTATCTATCTATCTATCTATCTATCTATCCACACACACACACACACACACACACACACAGATAATAAATTGAAATTGAATTGGAATGTAAAAAATGTTGTTGAAGGAGACAGGCATGTACAGCTGTCTATGGCAATCTTTCTTATTTGCCAGAAAAATGTAGGAACATTATAGTATAAACGTGCAATCAAATTTCCATATACATTGCAACCTCTGTTATATGACAAATCTGCTGTCATAGTTTTTCAGTAATAACACTGACCAGAAAAAAACCCTCTTGATTTATGAAAGTTAAGGTCACTATACAGAACAATTAACATAATTTGGTTTCATAAAATGAGGAAATGCAAAGCCAATAAATGTTATTTTAGAGATGGTTTGTGCATTGTGAGCATTGTTTTGAGCCATAAATAATTCTGTAGTTTAAAAAGTATAAGCATAACCTTAGAAAATAAAAATCCCTGTGTTTTCTGTGGATAGTTTAATTCTTCTACCACCCACAAAGATAATTTCTAGCATGTATAATAAGCTGGAAGCTCTTTTTAATGAAGTTGGTACTTAACAGTTATTCAGGAAAATGTTACAGTTCACAGATATAGGTAACAGGTGTTAAGACAAATCTCTGTACATTTTAATTCATGTTAACAAAAGTGTTCTGCTTAACACTGTGAAACATGATTACAGTAAACAATAACAGCTGCTTTTATGTAGGGAAAGATGTCTATGTGAATAAGTGCAACAAACTGTGGGTATTTCTACCCTGTCATTATCCATTTTGGTAGCCTATAATAAGAAAAGGAAGTCAGAGATGGAATGGGAAGAGGCCAGGGAAGAATGTGTATTATCCTTCTTGAACTTATGACACAAGTAGCCTTAAATAAAGGTCCACAGGACAATTAAATTCATCACATATCCATTTTCTGCTTTTGTACCATTCAGACTGTTATAACGGGATCACTTGGTCTGAAAGCAAATGAATATGTTGTTTTTCAGTTGACTGCCTCGCTAATACAGTTCTAATTTATATGAGGACAATTCATGCTTTTAAAATAACTGTTGTACTTCTGGACCTATGTTTTGGTCAATCTATTTTTATTCCTTTGTTGCTGATAATAAAATGAAAGTATCAAAGCAATGGTTTTCATTACTGTGGGTTCATATGGCATACACCATAGCACTCACGATTTGTTCATCCCTGCGGGGGCATTTCTGCCCAGCAAGCTGAGGTCATTCATTTTCTCTTGATCCTCGGCTCCTGGGATCATCAAAAGAGTTATCACACAAAATGCACAGAAAGATATGGAGGAGTGATTTCCATGGATTCTTCACAAAATCTATGGGGTCAGGCAGGTAACTGAAAACAAACAATCAAAAAATTAAGAGCAGGTACTACATTTCCTTTCAAAATTCAAACTGTAATTTCATAGTGCTTTTAACAAAACGCTAATGCCTATAATTTTAAAAAGGTGCTTTTGTCAGGTCTCTAAGAGCTAGGATGATCAGGATCCTGGCCTTATTTCTGGTTAGCCCTCTTGCTAAAGATAGGTAATGTGGACAAATATGAAATAAGATTTAAGTCTTAAACTCACTTTTCTGTTGGAGTAATGTTCATTGAATACAGTGGCCTGGTTCATGTAGAATGCTGTACCATGAGTTGGTACAATGCACACAAGCTAGAAGGAGCCCAAGTGAAATCCCAGACTCTAACTCACCTTCTTCCTTTTTCTTCTACTTGTGCTGTTGGGAAAAGGACACTCTCCAAACATTATATCACTTTACATAAAAACTGTCCAGGCATTACATTTCAACAAACACTATTGTTTAAGTTAGAACAAACTATGGCCAGTGTCAAAACAGGCCAGTCCTGGACTGTTGAGCTGGATAGAATTAATTCTGAACAGAGCTCTCTGATTTGAATGTAAAAACAAGCCTGCTTTTTATGTCCAGTAATAGTTGATGTTCTTGGCTCAGTCATATAGAGCTGTGGAAGGAGGACATGTGAGTCTAGGACTTCATTCATGTTTATGCACATAGTTTTGTGTCATGGCTTACTTCTTCAAGTGCCATGGTGTTTAAAAATGTGGCTACTGTGGAGTTTGAACTGACTATGAGTTCTCTATAGGTTGAAAGATGGCATATAAATAAAATGATATAAATTGATAGGCATTGGTGGCTCATGTATTTCTGAAGGCTTGGCACTCCTGATATGGGCTGAGTCACACTCAGTCTGTCTATGAACTTTTGCACATCAGAGGTGAATATTGCTACTTATGTTGTTCCTACAAAGCTGAGTTAGCCTAACCAGTGATGAATGATAATCACAGTTCAACAGTATTTGGAAGGGTTACCCAGTCCTGCCTTGAGTTTGAAGGTAGTGGATCCTTGACCAAGAAAAGCGCTGCTTTTCCATCTTGTCTCTTTAAATAAATGGGTTATAAGCAGAACACCCAGTTACAGGCATGGATGAATTGCTTATTGTAGAAATGAGAAAGCAAGACAGATTTCTTTTCCATGCTCATACTGAGCTGAAGGAAAAGTCTGTAGCTTACTGCAATGAGCTTAATAATGTTAGCTGTTCTAGAAAAACTGTGTTTGGTTTGATTTGGGTGGAGGTGGAATACCTACTGTGCAAGCAAGTATTTGGCAGAGTGCTGAAAACTTTGTCTGCAAAAGATATTGCAATGAGAGGTGAGTAGGAGTCATTCATTAATGTTTTTAATTTCTCCCCATAGTGTTAGCCTGGAGAGTTAGACCTACAGTGTTATTTCCATCTGCCTTCAGCTGACTATTCACTTCCCCCCCCCTCTTGCCACTGTGAAATTGGGGTTTCTTCATTTAATACGCAACGTAGCATGCATTCAATTATAGCAGTCGTGTAAAGGATGTAAGCTTTGGATAAACCTTTCATGTCATGTTTATTAAATATGATATGATAGCTCTTGGATGCTCATTATGTGTAATGTCAACAGCATAAGATAATTTTCAGAGCACAAGTCTTTGATCATGCTGTGGAAGTTCTAAATCTACTGGATAGAATAGCTTTTCATGTATATTATATTGCCATGAGGTAACCATTTTCAATTATATAAAATAGAACTCTAATTTTGTGAATGGTTTCATGTAAAAGCTGTAGGGAGAAGCAATACTTGAACTTCAGATGCTTAACAAGGAAATATAACAAACCAGTAAAGTACTAAGCAATTTTCCAAATATTGTGTGGAATAAAGGCAACTCTGTGACTAACAACTCATGGCTACCTAAAGCCCCTTAACTCTTGTTGTTTTGAATGGGTCTGCTCTAAGGATGTCTGTTAAACAGACCTGAAACATATGCTAGAACCTGGCATAAAGGAAAAAAATCAACAGAAGACACCTCTCTTTCTGTTCTTTTCTTCAAAATCTCACGGATGAAGTGCGCATGGACAGACAAGCAGATCTGGAAAACTAGAATACATTCAACTCCATGGGACTTCATACGCAGATATAAAGTCAATGGACTACAACAGGATTGTATTTATTTATTT
This sequence comes from Phrynocephalus guinanensis, assembly GCA_037367245.1. Classification (NCBI taxonomy): domain Eukaryota; kingdom Metazoa; phylum Chordata; class Lepidosauria; order Squamata; family Agamidae; genus Phrynocephalus; species Phrynocephalus guinanensis. The sequence continues at coordinate 80,007,072 of CM074738.1, read as the reverse complement.
ATTTATTTATTTATTTATTTATTTATTTATTTATTTATTTATTCCACCCATCTTCCAGTGGAACTCCAGGCAGTTCACAGCAGTTGTAATACAACTATTACAACAAAATCAGAGTAAAAAGCAAAATAATAATAATAATAATAATAATAATAATAATAATAATAATAATAATAATAATAATAATAATAATAATAATAATAATAATTTAAAAACCAGCATAGATGGCGGCTAGTGTATCGCAAAAGAAAAGAAAAAGTGCTGCAGGATCAGCACACCCACGATAACAATTTCCAAAGTGAATACTAAATAAATTTTGAACAATGTAACTCTTTTCCTGAGGTTCTTTTTCATCCCTTGAAAGCCAAAGAATATTTTTTGTTTTGAAATAGTGAGAGTTAAAAATGTGAGAGGAAAACACCAACATGTTGTGCTGAAGAACATGAAATATATTTTACTTTTATTTTGTTGGTTAGTGTTAATTTATTTCATTATAAATTGTTTTAAATTGCCCAAATTGTTTTAAATTTGTTTTTATGCCATGTATCCTGTCCTGAGACCTTCATATATAGGGGAGGTTAGAAATATCCTATCAAAATGACATGTTCCATGTAACTTTGTTTGAAATTTGGTATACCTATGCATTCCCAAATTGTGTGTACTTAAAATAATTTTGCAGTATAATAATTTCCCCCTCTTGGAATGAAATCAAGTTGAAAATAGTTTAATGTTGAACACAAAGCATGTTTTATTATTATTTGGACTTAAAAATTGTACATATTTTTCAGCATGCCAAGGACGATAAAGCATTTAATTCTGACTATACAGTGCGTGCGAAAGCCAAGAGAGAGTGTTCTGTTAGACCTATGTTCCGCTTATTGGGTTGCTAAAAAACAAGTGATTGGCTCCCATGGAAGCAGAAATGATCTCCCTCTTTTAGACAAAGGAGAAAGAAAATAATCAGACCATACTGTAGCTAAGAAGTAGTAGCCTGAAGTAAAGATTCAAACAAAGCATTACTCATCTCTCTCTGTTTTTTAAATCTCTTCTTTCCATTCTCTCTCTCTGGATGATGGCCTTTCTTAAGATACCCAAGGTGTACAAAGTTATTTTGTTTCATTCTCACTAACTGTGATCTATTTGGGGCATAGGTATAATAAGTGTAACTGGTAATTTGGACTTGGATCTCATCATACTGGACAGCATTCAGACCCCTACACCAAACTTCAGTTCTCATAAAGTGTGAAGTCTAAGTCCAATTGTTGGAAGTTGTTTGCTTTTCTTCTATATTTTTTTTGCAAAAGGGATGCAGTGGATTTCATTACAGTGGTACCTTGTATAAAGGAATTAATTCATTCCAAATGAAATTATGTTAAGCAATTTTTCCTTTATACAAATTTCCCATAGGAATGCATTGAAAACAGAGTGATCCCATTTTTATGTTGTACAGATTTGCCCCATAGGCGATTATTTTAAGCAAATTTCCCCTATCTCCGGATTTTTTATGTTGTACAGATTTTTATGTTATACAAACTGTTTGTTATACAAGGGTCCACTGTATATGTTTTGTTTCCTATGCATTAGTGATCCAGTATGACAACAGGAAATACCAGATTATTTTTCTCAGATCAGACTTCTGAAAGGAGAGTTATTGAAAATATTCAAGATGAGTGTTTTCCATTAGAATTCCTCTGATGCTGTTAAAATGTATTCTTCTTATCGAAGTAACACTGAGTGTTGCAAATGTATAATACTCAATTATAATACTTGCCTGTAGATTTATGGTGGGAATTAATAAGATATAATGCTATGACCCAAGTCATGGCTGTATCATATTTTGACATTTTTTTTGCCCTGTATCTAATTCTTCAGGATTCATTGTTGGAATTTGGGTTAGGAAACAGAAAGTTAGAAAGCCCTGAGTTCCCTCTGCATTACAGAAGTGCCTTGCGTGATTCAGGGATAAAACTATTCAGGAAATGCTTAGGAAACATTAAGGCATAATTGTTGTTAAGCCCTGTTGTAAAAGTTTGCATGAGATTTATTTCAAGATTAGACTTTTAAAAAAAATCTTTCGGAACCCAAATATAAAGAGTGGAATTTTCTCCATAATATTTGAAATGTTGCCATGTTGATGTATTTAGCAGCATTCACTCAGCAGGGGATTACTTCTCCTCAAAAAAAACAAATTAGCTGAAAATGATTTTTATGTATGGCAATTTTGTCACAAAAGAATGCTCAGCCAGGAAAAGATCCTGGGTACAAATATATATGATGGTTATATGGCCTGTTCAGGTGCACACCATCCAGTTTACATTTATGGAAAGATTTTCTAATTAAATGAGTTGGCAAAATTTCTAATTTTAAAGAAATGTATTGGAAGGCTGAAGTTTTAAGAAGGAACTGATCCTGTGGGCAATTCATATAAGCATTCTTCATTTCGTAAGTACCATAAATGCTACATAGCAAAAGGCACTGTGAGTAGTGGAGACATTTTCATTGCAAAATATTAAATTTGGATTTTAGGTTTTTAAAAGGTATCTTCCTTGGATTTAAGTATAATAGACACTCTTCAGTAAGTAGTTTCAAACCTGCTTCAGAAGCTCAGATGGATTCTCCAGGGGAGATGTGGAATGAACAAGAGGAGAAGGAGAAGAAGATTGGAAGAGGTTTTCCTATTCTACAATTGTAGTGCCCATTAATGTGACATTGGATAGAATCTTTGGAGATGCAAGTGTCATTCTAGTTAATGGTAGCCTTTGTGTTGTGTTTTTTTTTTTACAAACAGGTCAGGCCCATAGGAAATTGAGGAGGTAGTGCATTTGTCTCTGGAGAAAACCTATAATCTTTATGGTTATTGCTCTTCACATGGGCAGGCTCATGTAGCTTACAATAAGGCTGTTCACCTGCTTAATCGACTAGAGGTAATGTGCTGTGAAATTACCCCGTTAATAGTAGGTGGAATCTATCAGAGCTGTGAATGAAGTAGTATGGAGGAAATTGAGCTGCAACATCTGAGCCAGTTTCTGAGCTCTGAAATTAATGCCATGTTAGTTGTGACACATTTGTCAACCACAATGGAAATTTATTCCTTTTAAAAGAATGTGTCACTGTTATGTAGAGAACGAAACCTTTTATAGTTCCAAGCTGTACTGAGGTCAGAAGAAACTCCTAGAAATAAAACAATAGATCAATGTGCAAACCTATATAAAATATGTGGATATGTTTGGGCAGAGGATGGAGATTACTACATGGGTATTACTGTTTCAAAAAAGCGTAGCATCCCCACTATTTCACGCACCATGTTTACAGACTGCTTGTGCATATACAGCAGTCACATGTTCATCTTTGGTTAACACTTCTGTAATATGGCATTTAAACAAGCCCACAAAAACCACTAGCCTGAAAAAAAGGAAAAGTGAGGGGAGAGAAAAGAGCTAGTCTGTTGGAATATACCCATACTCACTATGACAACCTGTTGAATTTCTATGGTTACACAATACAGTGGAAAATGAGTATTAAGGAAACACATGAATATGACCTTAGAAAGCAAATTATCGCATGATCGCATGGTTTCCCATTTTTGTGAATTTCTGTTTTTGGCAGAGAAGAGGATCGAGTGCTCAGTCCTTGCTTCATCATCATCATTGTTCTTTCCAGAGAATGCTGCCTTCTTATGATGTGTCCAAAGCTGGACAGCCACAGTTTCAACATTTCTGCCTCCAGAGATAGTTCAAGCTTTATTTGATCTAAGACCCATTTATTCATCTTGCTCACACTCCGAGGTATCCACAAAGCTCTCTTCCAGGACCACATATCAAATGAATGATTTTTTTCCTCCTCCTGTCAGCTGTCCATACTATGCTACCCTCACACTTATACACAGTGATCAGAAATACAATAGTGTGGATGATGTTCGTGTTCATCTCCGATGACACATCCTTACACTTAAAGATCTTTTCACGTTCCTTCACTGCTGCCCTTCTGACTCTGTCTCCTAATTTCTTGGCTGTAATCTCCATTTGGATAGATGATTGAACCAAGGTGTACAAATTTTTTCACTGCTTCAGTTTCTGCATTATCAAATGTTTTAGGTCACAAAAGTTCCATGTTGCAACAAAACATAAATCTGGAGGACTAAAACATCATGTCTGCATAGATGTGGGTTAATATAACAGTAATATTTCAGTTTTAATGTATTTCTAAAATGACACATTTTATTGTTAACCAGAAACCCTTAAACAAAGGGCATGTATTATCCTTTTTTTAAAAACGGATGCAGGGTAAACTGCTGAGCTGCTAAGCTTATTGTTTGAAAAATTGGCCATTCAAATCCTGTTTGAATCCTGCATGCTCAAATCCTGTTGCTTGTCCCAGTTCCTGCCAATCTAGCAGTTCGAACGCACATAAAAATGTGAATAGATAAATAGGTACCACTTTGGTAGGAAGATAACAGTGCTCCATGCGCTTCTATTTTCACAAAAATATGTCCACAGACAAACGGTAGTTCTTTGGCTTAAGAATGGAGATGAGTGCCAGCCCTTAGAGTAGGAAACAACTGGACCTAACTGGCAGGAGAACATTTACCTTTATTATCCTTTTTACATTATAAACTGTTGCACATTTTTTTCACTATCCTGACGTAATTCATGCATTTCAGATGCAGGTACAAGACTCGTATTAAATTCTCTCAGCTGACATAATTAAAAAAGCATATTCAGAGGTTCCAGATAGCTTGCTAGATGGAAGGTGTGGATATAACAATAGAAGCAGAAATCTATGAGCTTGATATGATCTGGAGGCCTAAGAGCATGGCAAAATGGCCCTCCCCTAGACATAGCACAAAGGAACTTCCTGAGCTGAAGGTATTAAACAATGCATTTGAGGATATGCTGGGGCCCCATGGTGCTATGGGCCACATTTGGGTCACTGAGAATTCCATACAGGTCAGACACCACATATTCCTGCTGTAGAGGAACACTGGCATTCACCTTGTTTTTCAAACCACACTTCTACTTAATGGGAAACATTTTTCTTATTTCTGATGATAAAACAATTAAATATGCAAGAGATTCTGAAATGTCAGTTCTGCGATTCATATATGTTCTATAGAACCTAAAACTCCATGCTGAGATATTAAGATATAATGACTGGAGTATGTTTATTATCAGAATTTTGAATCTGTCTGAATGATTTAACAAGGATTTCATGAAGGATTTCATTCCTATATGTTCCATCAGTGAAACCCATGTTACATCCTATTGGTTTCCTTCTAAAATACTTGTGGAAAATGAAGGTGTATATTGTGGATTCCCCTTAGACACAGAATTTGCCAGTTTACACATGAGATAACTTAATGATGTCTGTTTATATGCAGAATGCTTACAAAGCTGAATATACAAACAGAAAAACAGTGGGGGAAACACAGGAGTCTCTAGATTTATTTTTGGCAAGCTGTTTTGACGCTGTGTTTATCCATGTGTATTTGTTGCTAAATCTGTTTTTTTTTTTTGCTAAACTGATGACCTATATTGTTGAAAGCTTCCATTGCCTCATGTTTTGTGCTTCCGATTTGAGCCAACAAATTAAAATCGGATGATGAGATCTGTTTTGTTACCAATTAAGAGATCCTAAATGTGGATGGACTTTCTTAGTTGGGTAACCATATTTGTATGAAAAGCATATTATGATACTATGGGAACTTGACTCATAGGCAGCTATGGACGTTGTGTGTACTGTGGCATTTGGGCTATACTTGTACTGTGAAATTCATAGGAGGATCTAAAGGGAATAGCCAGAGCAACCTGTATTCAAAATGGAGATAAATTAAAGAATGTTTTTAAAAACAGATAGCATAACACAATCCAAAGCATGCACCCCTTTGTGACATCTATACCCATTTGCAGAGCTTGGAAAATTATTTTGAGGAAGAATAAGTGTAGTGATATGTTGAATTTATCCAGAACTGAGGATCTGGGATCCATTTCTTGTTTGTGATAGCAACCCCCCCCCCCGGTGCCCCAGTTCATTGTTCTCAGAATTGTTTCCTAGAATGGGCAAGAGGATTTTCCATACTACTATAACTTTAGTTGTCTAACAAAGCTGAAGTTATGATACAAGTAGTAAAAATGGCAAGCTCTAACCCTTACCTTAACGACTAGCTCATCTAGGAATGTGGCTTTGATACCTTCTCCAAATTACTCTAACAAGGTATAAAACAAGCCAAGTGAAAGGCAGGCTGCAGTAAATGAAAGGAAGGACTCATTTTTTTCCGTGCCATTGAAGCAGTGGTAGTCAGAAGCTTAGAAAGGAAGAAGATAATGACTTAGAGGCAATCAGTAGTTCCTTGATAACACACAATTTCCTTTCTTTCAGATGTAACATTGTTCTTTCTTTCCTACTGCTATTAAGACACTTACAATGAAAATCCAAGAAAGGGTAGGCATATAGGAAGCATGTATTTCCAGGTAAATAGTTTTCATACAGTTATGTGGTGATAAAGAGAGTCCTTTAAGTGCCTGTCTCAAATCTTATTGACTACCATGTCTGCACACTTTACAGAGTAGTTCTTGGTGTGAATGGTTGTCTTCATTTAATGTTGCAGAAATCTTAATTATATGGTAGATGAAATTTTTAACAGGCAGGACACTTTGAAGGACTGTTTTCTCCAGTACTTTTCACTGTTTTTAGCAGCCAACATAGGATTTAATTGATAGCTGTTGTGAAGTTTTTCGGCTGTGTGGCTATGTTCTGGTAGTTTTTCTTCCTGACGTTTCACCAGATTCTGTGGCCAGCATCTTCAGAGGGCAAGGAGCTCAGGGAACTAGGAGTTCTCTCTGTGCTCTGGGGCATAGAATGAGTGAGATGGTGGGTTTTTAATGTTGCAGAAAAGGGAATACTTGTCCTATTCAGGAGAATAAGTGTTAGGACTTAACTGTTAGAATGTATTTCTGAATGAGAAAATTTACTGTTAATTTCAGCTTTCTTCTTCCTGCCATTTGTGTGTGTGTGTGTGTGTGTGTGTGTGTGTGTGTGTGTGTGTGTGTGTGTGTGTGTGTGTGTGTGTGTGTGTGTGTGTGTGTGTGTGTCACACACACACACACACACACACACATTTTCATTTTAACACACCAGCTCCTTGATTTTATAGTTCTGTAATATAATAAAATAATTATGTGTCATCATCAATTGCAACTTGTGGCAACCCTTTCCAGGCTCGTCTATTTGGAGAGATCCCAGAAGGGTTTTTCTGTTCCTTTCTTCTTGGGATGTCCTGGAACTGTGCAGCTTGCCCGAGGCCACACAGGCTGGCTGGCTGGCTGGGATACAGAGTGGGGAATTGTGGCCCCACAGAACTATTCAACTAGCCCTTTAAGCATTGTATTAATCTTGTACTACTTGATAATGGCATGAAGAATTTAAAATGTAGCATATAATCAGAATTAATTTTCTTTTCTGAAAAAGTTTTCTACAAACAAATTATCTCCTTTTTATCAGAACTGCATTTGAAACCCGATTCAATCATTAGACTAAAATCGTACCATCTTTTCTGCCTACCCTTCATGATAAAGTTGCTTCTTAAATAGCTGCATCTAGATGCTTGGTGTGTCCTATAGAAGAAGGCGGTGAATTATTTTGCTGAATATAAAGGTGGGAGAGCACGTGGCAGTAGCATTTTGCTGCTATGACATCAGTTTCTTGAGTGTCAAAATTGATAATTCACTATAGCTGGCTGAATGAAAAAAATAAATAAATAGGAAAAATAGCTTTGCCAGGTTACTTTAAACCCATATGCAGACCTAGCCAATAACTGAACATTAATCAAGCAGCATAAGCCCCAACTGTAATAATATCCCTCATGTCCTACTTTTGCGAGTCTGCAATGGTTGTTGAAATGACAACTAGGAAATAATATTAAGCCATTATTGCCATTGCTAAATTTATGAGCATTTGGCAATTCCTTAAGGCTTTGTGCAGTTGAATTCTGGTGATGGGTGGAGGCATATTAGTATTACTCCAGCCTACTTTCCACCCATCCTGGAACAGTGAGATTGATTCCCCAGATTCATAAACATTACTTGCCATAGAAGCAATTTTGTTGTCAAAATTAATAGAAGCCAAACTCAAGTAGCTATGACTTGTACTAAACACCTGGCATGCAGGAGTGATGCTAACATCCAGCTCTTAATTCCTAGTTAATAACATTCTGGACATTGGAGGGTGATGCTTTATAGAGAGGATATTCAGACATTCCAGTACTCTAGGAGAAGATTTATCTCAGCTTTCAAATGTAAAGACTATGGACTAGTTTGTCTGAATTAGTTTCCTGCCTTAGCTACCACAGTTATCAACATTTAAGTTGCTATTTTCTGGCTCCCAGTGCTTCCCTACATCCCTTTTGCCACCTCTACAATAGTATTTAATTTCTGAGAGCTTTATAGAAGTATAAAATGTGAAACAGAATATGAGAGGTGGAAGAATGAAGGGAAGCAAAAAGACTGAGAACAGCCAAAAGACTGTGTCAGTGTTAGCGAATGTAAGAAGCGGAGGTGATGGAAGAGAGAGAGAAACCTAAAGAGCTGTAGTATAAAGATGAGGTAAAAAGGCAGTAAAATGGAGAGGTGTAATTCCCATTGAATGGCATAGGCTGCCTGTCGCCGATTATGCCTTATGTATTAAATAAACAGAGACTGACACCTGTTTTAACATTTCAAAATAACACTAAAATTACAAAATAAAAGAATAATCAAAGCATACTATTCACTTGAGGCTTTTACTTTTCTTTAGCTTTAAACACAAAAGCATTTTTATGCTCGTTTTCTTATTCAGTTGTTCCCTCACCAATTCCTATTCAGACCCTATCGAGGCCTTATCTAACTGTCATTTCTATACACACTGGTTTATAATCCCCTTATCCCCACCTACAGACTATTTGATTGGTTCAACAGATGCCACTTCATAAATATTCATAGCCTAGCTTTGTGTTCCATTACAGCCACCCTCACTGTCACCACCCAAAGTGGCTTTGGAGAGGGGAGGTGATAGTACCAGTGGTGGCAATGAGAGGGTGACAGCGTCCACATTTAGTGGATTTTCATTTATCGCGGGTGACACTACCACCATGATAAACAGGGGACTACTGTACTTACATATTGAAGTATAGTGTGGATTAAATGGCAGCTTTGCTGTCTAAATCAAAATGTAGTCAAAAGTACTTGGAAGAACAGTATATGAAGCTTAGGTACTGTTCATTCTAAGTGACGAAAGAGGTTGGCTGGCTCAGGCAACAGGCTTAAATGGCCAAACACAAAAAGTTATCCCAGCAGTGTACTTCTCCTGCATCGGGAACACCTATTCCTGATTGGCTATAGGGACATGGCAGCCCACTGCTTCCTCCAGTGTCATTTGCATGCTTTAATGGTTTTGTGGCAAGCAGAGAGCCAGCAGTAACAGGAGATAAAAAGCTTAATGATTATGTCTATCAGCATTATTTTAAAGCTTGATTACTATTCCAATGTAGGTTGGGAGTGAGGAGCCAGGATTGAAGTATCTGACAGCCGTGCCCCAAGACACCCTCCGTCTTATAAACTGAGACAGTTGCTTTGATTGCTCCCCTGTGATGCCTGTGGATTGTTACCAGTATTTCATGTCTTGATTCTGAGACCCTTGAAGACTGAAGCAGTATCTTTGACTATTTTAGACTTTATTGTTTTTTAAATTGTTCCATTGAAATGTTATCGTTTCTGTTAATAGTTCAAAATTCCACTTATTAATGTGATCTTCACACAGTTACAAGATAAGCTTTTCAGTGGTATGAGGTGGTAGACTACCTGTTTTGCCACCTAACCTTTTTTGTTTTATTCTATGTTGTTTTCACAAAAAGAAGTTACACAAGTATAGAAAAAGTCCTCAGTACAGCTAAAGTTTAATGAAGCTTATTCAGAAGAAAGATCATGGGCATGTTTCTGGCAGCTGTGTAAAACCCAGTTTACATCTGTTTACATGAGATATGCTTTGTATATATTTAAATATGTTTAAAATTATTTAATTGATAAGAATGATCCTGCTCGTGTCACATATTGCTTCCTTTTTATCCATGTCTCCTAGTAAATATTTCTCACTAACTATTGCTCAATGTCATGCCCAGTTTTGTTTCTCTCAAAATATATAATCTCTCTCTCTCTCTCTCTCTCTCTCTCTCTCTCTCTCTCTCTCTCTCTCTCTCTCTCTCTCTCTCTGTTTGTGTGTGTGTGTGTGTGTGTGTGTGTGTGTGTGTGATGCCTATCTATGAGAGCGTGTCAAGAAACATGAGTTATGAATTCTGAAAAAAATCAGACTTGCAAATATGTAAAAAGTGCATGTAAGTAGTTCTGTTTGCGTAGAAAGCTATTTCTACAAATATTTTTCAGTGACGTTCTCTGTAGAAAGTACTGCCACATATTTTACTTGAGTATTTAAATCACTGATTTTCATTGAATTTTATCTGAAGAGATTAATATTCTGTTTCAATTATAAAAAAATTAGAGGAATTGATATTTTTCAGTATGAATGCAATTACGTTAGTACAAATTCAGTACAATTATTTTAGTATTTATGACTATTTTCACTACAGAAGAAATAAGACATAATTTAATAAGTGCTTTTAGGCATCTCAAAGTGGAAATCAGTGTACTTGCCATAACAGAATCAAACAGTACAATACCCACAGACATTTTAATGACACCTTCTCTTTACAGTAGATTAGAATCCTACTAAAGTGTTAAACCTTAAATGTCAAAATTAATTAAGAATACATAATCTTTGTAAGACTCATGGGTGATGACAGAGTGGATTCACATCTGCCATTGGAATTTATAGATTTTAGTGTTGTTAGGATTAAAGAATCCCCCTTCTGTTTTTCCTAGAGCTATTGTTAAATCCACTAAACCTTTTTTTCAGGAATATTTGAAAAGACTGACTTATGTCAGGGCAGCACCAGGCCTGGGGGGGGGGGGGGGTACAGGAGGTACAGGAAGCCTGAAACAGGCCTTTCCAGCTTACCCCAGGGGGCCTTTTGTCATATACTGCAGTCTCGTGATATACCGGGACCGCATTATATGAACCGCAAAAGGACAGGAGAGTTACTGTAGGAAGATCAAAGAATCATCAGGTAAGCTGAGGCTAGTCTGATTATCTTACCATTTTATGTTTTTAATTTTAGCTATATTTTGTGTGCATTCATAATTTTAAATTGTGCAATGATATGATACCAATAAGGAAAGAAACAATATTTGATAGAGGAATAAATATTTAGAGAAATTGGTATCATAATGAGTCAGAATTAATATTGTGTTTGATCTATGATCAGTATTTGTAAATAGGAATGCAACAATCCTGTGCAAGTTCTTGATGTCAATTCTTTGTTAGACTACTCAGATATCTTTGATTGCTCTTAGTGGAAGGTATCTGTGCATGTTTCACTCCATCAATGATATAAGGTATGACCAGTGCTGCTTATATTCACAGAGCAAATGTGGGAATTGAAATTAGAGAACCTCTGCTCACTGTTTATAGTATTGTTTCATTTGATTAGCCATAGTAATGTAAGTAATTGAGTGCCGCAATCACCACAAGATAATGTGGACTTAATTATATAATGTACATGTTTTCCTGTTCTGAGTTCATACAGAGGTTCTTTTTTAAGCTGTGATATTGTTGGTTTGCAATATATTGTATGCATCTTTTTAACAATAATAATTTTAAAATATAAACTTTTGTAGAAAATGGCATGCAGTATTCTTAGTGATGGAACAATGCAACATGGTAATTAAAATAGTTAAGGTTATGATATGGGTAATTTACATTCTGATTCATTGGCAAAAACAATAAAGCTATGAAAAGTTGAAAGCAATAGGAAAAGAGGAGTAATTTGATTGACACAATAAAAGAAGCCATGGCATTGGGTTTGGAAAAGGTGAGAAAGGCTGTTAATGACAGAAGCTTTGGGGCTCACTATTTCTTAGAGCAGCCATAATTTGGAATTAGGTTGTCAGTATATAACAACAACAATATACACTCTCATAATAGTCATAGTTTGTACCTTGCTATATTTGTATAAGAGCATTTCCCATCTGCCTCTTCTCTATACAGAGTTCCAAACACAATAGCACATTTTAACCTAGACAGGTGCTATCAAGGTCATGCTTTTAAATCCATTGTCAGTTTTGGGTTGTTGGATTTTCCTAGCCAGTTGATGTTCAGTAGTTATTTTTGCATAGCAAATCAACTAAATTCACTAGTGCTAGTTCCATTTTTACTTTGATTTGACCCAAGTTCACTGGTGGGGCTCTGAATAACCTGCATCTAGTATACAACTTGCTATGTGCACTGTAGGTGCACATAGTAGCTGAAATCCTGTGGCCTAGTACAGTAAGGTGCAGTGGAGTATTGAATCACTAAATCCACCCTGATTCAATTGAGCTTCCTGTTTAGAATTCATCAGGAGGATCATTTGCATTATATATGTAAGTCAAGGAGGTCTCAGAGCTGGCTCCTTTTAATAATCATTTCATATATAACACAATAGTAAATCTAAACTGGTCACAAACGCTATGTTCAAATGGGAGCCACTGGTTATCCAGTTCCCTGACAATATGTTGCAAAATATTTTAACCATCTCAGGGTACATATATATGGATCACATATATGTACACTGAGCAGTAGCCCTGCACTCCCCTGCTGTCAGATAAAGACAAGATGCTTAATACTGGCAAAAATCTTCATTCACCTCACCCTCTAGATGTTTTGGACCTCAGCTCAGAGACTCCTTCGCTATTGGCCAATTGGGCTGGGAACTAAGGTCCAAAACACATGAAGGACCAAAGGTTTATAAACAATGCCAAACTAATTACCGAAGGTCACTAATTCTGGCAATGTCATCTTGACAGCAACTATTTTCAAGACTTACCATATTTTTCGCTCTATAAGACACACGTGACCTTAAGACACACCTAGTTTTTAGAGGAGGAAAGCCAAAAAAAAAAGTTTTATCTCAGGTTTCATGGTGGGGGAATCCTGGCTGCCAAAGGGGAGGGCAGAGGCTCCCTGGAGGAGACCTCCTTGCAAATGAGGTGATTTTTGACTGGGGAATACTGGCTGCAGAAGGGAAGGGGTGGGGAGCCTCCCTGGAGGAAGCCTCTTTGCAAAGGAGGTGGTTGTGGAATCAAGGATTCAAAAGGAGAGGGTTGCAAAGAGGTGATTGCAACTGTGGAATCCAGGCTGCAAAAGGGGAGGGTTGCAAATGAGGTGATTGGGACTGGGGAATCCAGGCTTCAGAGGAGAGGGTTGCAAACAAGGTGATTGGGACTGGGGAATCTAAGCCGCAAAAGGGGAGGGCAGAGGCTTTGTGGAGGAGACCTCATTGCAAGCGAGGTGATTGGAATTGTGTAATCCCAGCTGCAACAGGGGGCAGGAGAGGCTCTGTGCAGGTAACTCCTAAGTGGAAATCTCTGATATATATGTAGTGGGGACTACTGTATTCGTTCTATAAGACCCACAGACAATACCCCTTATATATGTGTGTGTGTGCATTAAAAATAAACAAATGTGGGTGGACAGGTTCAGGTTTCTTATGATGATGAATTGCCTCATGGTCTCAGTGGTCTTCAAATGTATCATAAGGATAGAAATGTCTCCAGTTTTCTATGACTATGCATTCCAAGGAAGATCCTTGAACCTCTTTTGACACACGTCCTGATTTACAAAGGCAGTTCCTCATTTGAAAGGATGTCAGGCTGATAAGCCTGTGTTTGGAGGCCACAGTCCAGTCCAGTTTAAAGATAAAAGAACATAATAAGACACAGCAAAGATCTTGAGACTTCCTGTCAACCAGTAGTACCTGAACAACAAAGCAAAAAGGGACACAGGTTGCTTGGGCATATTGCTGATATTTTCTGTTGCTGGTCCTGTCTTTTAAACCAGCATAGGGCATGGGATAGGGGAGAAACTGGCAGGACTCGCAATCTTGTCCAGCAGCACAAGCAATCATACATTGTTAGGGGCTTGTTCCAGTCCCTCCTAAGCAGTTGGAAAGCATCCCAAGAGTTCCTGCCGTGTGCTTTCATGCCTTCTGTATAAGATGAAAATGTTGATAAATGCAGTTATTTATGAAGTCTGCTGATGTCATCTTGAAGCAGATCTCCAAGCATTAACAATGGAGCAAGTGTTCTCTACTAGTGCATTAACGTTCTTTTTTTTTTACTCTTGTCTCCCAGAAAAGCTGGTTCATTTGAAATAATTTGGGGGTGTTTTCACTCATAGAAAGGAGAAGAAAGCACTGAGGTGGGGGAGTTAACCCACTCCATTTATACCAACTGAATAGTAGCAATTTGGAAAGTATTTCAATATGTTCTTTGATATTCAAATTGATCTTTACATCATATGTTATTAGAGACACCTGCTGCCACTTCTATATTTAAAGGCTTATTAGCACATTGAAACTCGTTTTCCAAAATGTATTATTATTGGCTTTCAAGAACTCCTTTGTATTAGATCTTAGCACATGGCATATTGGACCAAGGAGCAAATCTTTCTTGAAAGAATTCAGATGGATCCAAAATTATGCAATTAAAGTGAATAGTGCTGTAAAACAATCTTATGTCACAGAATGCACTATTTTTCTTTCCATAATTTAAAAGAAATGTAAAATAGACCCAATTACCTTTTTAGGAGCCTTTTTTGCATGTTAGTTTCCCCTGATTCATTTGGCTGACAATGGATCAAGTCCAATATTATTCATACAGACCAATTTAAATGAATAGGACTTAAGATCTCAAATAGCTTGATGGATCTACTTGTGTTTAACTCAACAAAATAAAAACAGACTATATGAAGGATTTATGCTTTTGATTCACAATACTAAGTGAACTATTAGTTACAATTGTAAAGTAAACATTTTTGGAGACCATTCTTCAGTATGATTTTGGATAAGAGGTAATCTGCTGGAACAGTTCCATGAATATAAATCCTAAAGAGTAGCAGTTTGTCTGTAGATGCTCTGTATCTACTCAGAAGTCATCTTGCCATCAGAGCTTTGTATATTTCTCATCAGTTTACACTCCCTCTTAATGGAATTAGATCTGCTCATCCCAGTCCTGTACAAATCTAATAATAACGATTGTGCTCCAGTTTATAACAATTAATAATCTAGACCTTTAGATCATTGAAAATACAATATTTAAAAGCTAAAATCAGTAAGTATACAAAATATTAAAATAATTAAGCTAGTATTGTATTTAAAATGGTAAATAAAATCAATACTAAAACACATTTAGAACAACAGAGCACAATCCATTTAAAAACCTTTCTCGGACCACCTGTCATTAAGGAAAAGCCTCCCTGAAGAGAAAAGTCTTTACCTGTTTGTGGAAGGAGAGCAACAATGGGGTCACCCTAGGTTCCTGTGAAGGGAGTTCCAGAGTCAGGGAGCCACAACAGAGAAGGCCCTCTCCCGAGTCCCCATTGAGCACACCAAGAGAAAGGGCTCTTCTGGTGATCTTGAATCCCAGGCAAGCTTATAGAGGGAGATGTGATTTTTTTTGATACCTGGGACTCAAGCTGTTTAGGACTTTATAGGTTTAAAAGCAACACTTTGAATTATGCCCAGAAACAGATTGGCAACCGGTGGAGCTGCTGTAACAGAAGATGTATATATTTTTCAGTCCTTTTATTGAGCACAAAAGGGACTAATTTTTCTTGCTTACTTGGTTTCACTTCTGTACAATTGTGTTCTGTCTGACAGTTGCTCATATTCCCTAAAGAGCTCTTAATTTACTTCCAAAAAGTAGGTCCAAGGTAGAAAAACCACAAGTTAAACAAATGACATTGATTAAAAATCATTTTAGCATAGAAAAACAAGTCCTTCCTATAGGGGTGTGAAAGACAAATTTTAAAAACAACAGCAACACTGCATCCTCTTGCAAAAAAAAAGAAGAAGAGAAAAGAAAAGAAGAAAAGCATTTCTTTTCTTTTAGTTTGGTCAACCACTAGCATACAGCACTGCAGAAACTGGAGGAGTGCCACTGACACTCTACAGCAGGCATGTCCAAACCTTGGCCCTCCTGATGTTTTGGACCACATCTCCCAGAATTCTAAGCTTAGATTGCCAATGACAAAGGACTGTGGGAGTTGTGGTCCAAAACATCTGGAGGGCCAAAGTTTGGACATGCCTGCTCTACAGGTTAGCTACCTGGCAGCAGCAGGAAACAAACTAAGAAATGGAGGAAAGTTTCCCACCAAAAAACTCCAGAAAAGGGAAACAAAATCAACAGGCACAGAGGAATAGTGCAATCAAGATGGAGGGCATCTTGGAGCTCAGCAGCAGACAAATTCCACCCACAACAAAGGACTGAAGCAAAGAACATTCTTCATTGGGCTGCTACCAATACAGGCCATTCTGCAACTCAAAATGTCCTTTCCCACTCAGAACATTGCAGTTGGTTGCTGACCAGCAGCTTTTCCAGTGTTATTTTATGAAACATTTTCTAGGTAATTTGACAGACAAAGAGGAGAAGGAATGGGCAGAAGAAAGAGGTAAATACAAATAAATCTAAAGTACTCTGATTTAATAGTCTCTCTCAGGAATCAGCAAAATATATTTTTAAAAAGCAATACCTCTTTCACATTTGTCCTAATTCATAATACAAAAATGCCATCTCTAGTGGTGACCCTTTCCAAGGTTTTCTAGGTATAGAGTAGTCTGTAATAGCTTAGCATTCTGGGGAGACTCTGGCATCACGCAGCTTGCCCAAAGCTACAGAGTCTGGCTCTTATCTTAGGAGGCACACTGAGGAGTAGAGCTCCCAACCTCTGACTCCCCAGCCAGATATTAGTTCAGCCAATTTTGTACAGATCTGGTCTTGTTTAAATGCCATGCAGTCTGCAAGTCGATTAGCCGCTATAGTGATCTACAGATGGTATCCCAGTCACTTTTTTTTCCTTTGCAGTCTACAGGTGGTATGTTGTTGTTTGGAAATAGGCAACTTGATTGAAAGCAACTACAATAAAAACTGAGAGTAGCTATTACATGTTCTGTTTTTTTCAAATGTTATCAATCCAAATAAAAATTTAAACAATTAAACCAGACATGCCTTCAAAGTGGACATCTTTCCTGTTCCCCAATTTTACAAAATAATTGCTAAGATAACCATAAAATTAATACAGATTTGCTTACATACAGTAAATCTGTCAGTCTTTGAACATGTGCTGCTTTTTATGTGATAAATAGCTCCCTTCCTAAAAAGGTACATACTAAATGGCAATTTCTCATTCAGCAGATTTTAGCTGATTAAAAATGCACTGTAGCTGTCCTGACAGTCATCTGTCTGCTATTTCCTGGGGCTTCCAACCCTTCAGAGTCATGGTAATTAGGTGATCAATGACATATGCCTGCAGAGTCACCATCAGCTAGCCTTTGACACTCTAGTGCCTCATGCTTTCTTCTCATTTTAGATGAGCTGTGGCATTATTAGCATAAATTTACTATTCCCACAGTAAAGCATTTATTGTTCCACATATATATGACATAAAAGCTGTCACAATTTCCCTTAAGTTACATTATTATATGCAAATCTCAGCTGTGCTGTTTTAAGTTACCTCTTTATAGCCATAGTAAAATAGTGAAATTGCAGAGAGAATAAAGAAAATGCTACAAAAATCAGAGAAGCAGACATTGATACAGTGCTAGATAAGGTGTGTGAAATAATACATTTGCACACACCAAAATTGCATACACTGCCCTGTCTTTAAGTATGTGGAAATACAATGTATGTAGTGTATGTAATTATAATAACAGTAGTGAAATTGTATTAACTGTGTTCAGATATGAAAGTAACATGGCCCATGTTATGAGAAGGAGTAGAAGATTTGGCTTGTGAATGCTCTGAATTCCTTTATGCATGTATGCAAGAGAAAATAAAGAAATGTATGTCCCCAGTTGCTATAAAGCAGGAATGGGCAATTTCTCAATGCCATTATGATTTTGTACATTAGTCTGTAAAGAAAACAGAATTGCATGACTGTTAATAGGCAGGTTACAAGTTTAAGTGAAAAAGGTCTCAATTTCTGGTGTGAATAGAGTTTTAGACTAAATAAAGTCTTGTAAAATTAGCATGGTCTTAGTTATATATTGTGACCCTCTGGTACATATATAGAGGCTTAACCTGAATCGCAACAAAGAACATGTAGAGATGGGTGGGGATTGTCCCATGGGTGCACTACAATAAACACTCCGGCTTTCAGTTCCTAAAGGTGAGAAGAATGTTTTTGTTTTGCCAAGGTACTTGGAATAATCTGGCAGCATTCAACCAGTGGAAATCCTCTTCTACGTATCCTAGCTCTAGACTTGGAGCTGAGGAAAAATGAAGATAATAGCCAGGAACAAAGGATGTATGAGGCCCTATCAATCTGAACAAAGAAAAGCCAAAAATTCTGGTTTCTGGGGATGATTTACATTGGGTACTACTGGACATTCATAACTAAATGAGCTTGATTTGAAAGTAGTGGGTAGGAGGGAATTAGGATTGGAACTGGGTAATCTTTCTCAATTGTTTCCCTCAGAATTCATTGAGAAGTACCTGCATTGATTCAGTGCATTGAAATATTTTCCTTTATGGTGAATAGATTTATTTTCTCATCTCACTATGCTGTGTAGCTAAATTCCCCCAAAAGCTAATTTGCATGTAATCTAATTAGAACTGGATTTGTTACATATTTCTGATTATCCAATCTGTTTATAACGTGTCTTGACACTCAAGGTGAAATTTAAACAGCACATGCATCTTCCAGAGAGTTTAGACACAATGGTCTTGAAATTGTATATACACTTTTTTTAATCTTCCAGGAAAACATCCTGTCTGTTTATTTGGCTAATTTCTTTGGAAATATTGACTTTCAGAGTAGGGTTTTGTTGAAACTGTTCCAGACCTTGAAACTATCCTGTTAATATGGAAGGTTTTTGGGTTTGGTTTTGCTTTTTTTTTTCACAAGGAAGAAATAGTGTTCCAGCAAAAATACAGCAATAAATTATTCTCCTCAGAGTCTTTTGTCTGCCTTGGGAGTTCATTCCCACAACTGAGAGATGAGTAAGTAATTGACACTAAATTATTCTGCCATATAATTCACATGGTTGCAAAGCCTTAGCAAAGGCACTTCTGCCTTGGTGCCAGGATGAAACAACCTATTAGGTAACAAGTTCAGAATCTCTGGACTGTTTCTGCTTGCGGGGTCCTCCTAAGCTTTGGCACATATCCCTGCGGAAGCACTTAGGCTTTCTGGTTCAGCCGATGGCCATCATTTAACAAGAATTTTAACAAAAGGAGAAGAAAGGAGAATAGACATGATCATGTAACCAAATGAACTAGAACACTTGGAAAAGTAACATCTGTTCGTTCCCAGATACTGTAGCTGAATAGCAGTTGTCCATAATAGATTGCTGTTTCTGTTCCACTCTCAGGAAACATGAAACAGAAAATATGATCAGGTTTTAGGTTTTTTAACCATTTATTTCATTGCTTGTTCAGTGGCCAAGCTTTAGTTAAAGAAATCCCTTTAGTCAGTTTGTTCATTTCTTACAGAAGTATATGAGGTCGTGCCTGATCTACCTATTTGTAGTCATTCCTCACCACAGCTGTATTCTCAGGTTGTTGAATTTTGAATTCCTTGCTAGCTACAAAGGCTAGAAACAAGCTGAGGGCTTTGGAATGCTAGCTCTCGACATTGCTTTTCAGAAATGCAGGAAAGGAAAAGGATTCACTGTCAGCAGAACCATATTTAGACTAGATAGAGAATAAGCAGTTCTGAAAGTCTTGGGATTTCAGCTATTGAGAGGTTTGTTAACTTGAACTGGTGAAGCAAGTCGAGTACCTGATTAAATCAGAGTTAGTTTGGTTCATTATTCTCATATTGATTTAATTCTTGCTTTTTATCTCATATTGATCTCCCCTGTGTGCATGAGGGACGTTTAGACAACAGTTGTCTTTTATCCACTGAAGAAATAACCAAGAAAATCTGACAGCAAACTGTTAAATTAAAGATATTCTCCAAGGAGTTCTACCTAGGGGCAGTATCTGAAAGCAGACAAAGGCCTTTTGCACTTTCTGTTTCCTTGCATATACAGTGGTACCTTGTATAAAGGAATTAATTTGTTGCAAATAAAACTATGTTAAGCAATTTTCCTTTATACAAATTTCCCATAGGAATGCATTAAAAACAGTAATCCTTAATCGCGACCATTTTTATGTTGTACGGATTCACCCCATAGATGATTCTGTTAAGCAAATTTCCCCCATCTCTGGATTTTTTTATGTTGTACATATTTTATGTTATACAAACCATTTGTTATACGAGGGTCCACTGTACTTGATATAGATGACATTGGCATTTCCCCTTGGAGGTTGCACATCAGCAGATCCAAGGTGATCCTACAAATTGCATAACATAGTGTATACCTATGCCTAGGTGAACGCTTTTGTCTGGAGCAACTCACAGTAATATTTATTAAAGATAGGTTTCACCCTCTTGCCTGCTGGTCCAATTTGCCGCATTGGGAGTGGAGGCTGGACCATTGTGGGACAGCTATTAGTTTTCATCTGCTTGCCAGGGTTGATTCAGAAAAAGTTCGCTTCAGAAGTTTGTGGTGGTGTCCTCAGGATTGTGAGTTATACCATCCACCACAAACATCTGTTTCTCATCTGACCATTGTCTTATAAATCAAGAAAATCATTCCAAATAATAATTGTACTGAGTCTTATTATTGGAATATGTATTACTTTGGGCAGAATGTTTTGCCTTCTTGGGTTTATTTGTTATCATACCAGTCCTGTTTCCATTCTGCATCGGGGAACTGAGGACGCTAATATTCTCTGTCTTAGAATCAGTCATGACCACATACAACCAGATGGAAACTATCGTCATTTCCACTTGAGTTGGAAGTTTAACTCTATAGACTCTGGACTACAAGAAGAAGAAGTAGAATGTCAAACACACAGACAGACATATCTGTCAGATCATATATTACAGCTAATTTCTTGGACATTATTATAGCAGTAAGCCACATTATTGTGGGATTACTGGGTACCTAAACTGCTGAGTTATCCACATAGTTGGCTGCAGAGCTAGAGGTTTGGGGTTTGGTTCCTTGGTGTGCCTCCTGTATGTAGAGGGAGTCTTATGTGGCCTAGGGGAAGCTACACAGTCCTGAGACTCCCCGAGAAAAATGGGATGGTAAACCATTTCTAAGTACTCTCTACCTGGAAAACTCTAAAAAGGGTCACCATAGGTCAGCACTGACTTGAAGGCACATAATGATAATAATAAGCCACATTACCTAGCGATTCAGAAAGCACAACATTTTCTGTAATGAAAAGAAGAAAAATAAACACTCATTTGTTGAATGCATTACAAAAGACAGTTGGTTTGGGAAGAGGATATTTCCTGGACTCATGTTTCCTGTAGGTGTGTTTTTTTTTGTCTTTTTCTTTGCAGTAAAAGTAATGCAAAGATGAAACCCATAACTAGATCTTGGATGGAGTAGGAAGGCATCATATGAAAAATGACTATTTAGTAGAAAGCAAACCATTAAGGCAATGGCTCCCAATCTGGGGGTCAGGACCCCTTTGGGGGTCGAACAACCATTTCACAGGGGTGCCCGTGAGCCAGTGAAGAAAAAAGATACAAACACCTTGGATCTGGAGGAGGGAGGGAGGAAGGGCGGGAAAGAGTATGTTACAGGTTGATAGGTTGGAGGGGATGTCAGTCAATGGCACTGGAGGCTGCAGTTGGCTGAGGGTGCCTGTAAAGGGAAGTTCTTTATGGCACCTGCAGCAGTGGCCTGACAAAGGGGGCTTGTGGCCTCTTCCGAGCAGGGCAAGGGGTATCCACAACATGAGGAACTGTATTAAAGGGTGGCAGCATTAGGAAGGTTGGGAACCACTGCATTAAGGCATCACAGAGATGCCACTCTTAATACATCGTTCAACTGGAAATTCATCATTATTATCAATAATATAATGTGTAGGGCTCACTAGCATCACTTTCACTGAACTTCAGTCATTACAGTCCATAAAAATAGAATTTTTCACCAGTCCTGATGTTATACAAATTTCCTGATAATGACTATCCATGTTTTCATAAGTAGTTAATTAAATTACTGTACATTTATATTTATGAGTCTCACCACTGCACGTTTGCCAAATGCTTTTAAAGAGCTACAATGACTTTTTAAAAGGCATATTTGCAGGAGGGCTATGCCACTGCAGTCCTCTCCCATGTTCTGAGTTACACATCTATGTTCAACTGACTGAGAATTGTTTGTCTCCAAAGAGCTTATATTTGCTCTGTAAAGAATATTTAAATGGTTATTTCAGTATCTATAATTTATCCACAGTTGCTATGCCATTTAAAATTACTCTTTGCAAAATAGATGTTTTTATTTTTGCACATGTATATGTTAAGTGCTAGATGTTTTTAAAAATATTAATTGTTGCTTTGAAAACTGTTCTTTATATCTTTTCTATAGTATCACAGTTTGCTAAGGGTACAGCTGCTTCTAGAACATGGTTGCATGATTCCCTCCAGCCAGAAGATCCACATGGCCCAAAACCCTAAGTAGGGTTCTCTGTCACCGATTTAGAAATACAGCCGTCTTCTATCTAGAAGAGATTGCATTTAGCCATTGCTGTCTGCTGGCAGCTTCTTCTTAATTCATTTGCTTACAAGTCTTGTCTACCAGACACATTACTCTTTTTGTTGCTGTTTTGGCTACTGCTAGCAATTTGGGAGAGGGGGAGAGAGAACTAGCCAGTTTCACCATACAATACTATTGATTGCAATTTTATGAAAGTTCCTCTGTGCCTCCTATAATGGACTGATTGATTATACTTTGTACACATCTCTTCTTTGTGCCAATGGCTAGATATGAAGAACAGTTTCCAATGCATATTTAACACTTTTTTTAAAGTTGTGCTAGTATTTTCTTCTCTTTTGAATCCAGCTGTTTGTGTACATATTATTGCAGGACTAAAAATGAAATACTTCCATAAGCACCTGCATGTGATTATTATCCAAAATGAACATACTCCCTTAAAACTTTATAGAACGGTTTGCATAAACCAAAGGCCACCATAGGTGATATCGTTATGAGACTACTACAAAAGCAAACAATCAAACGGTACTAGCGTTTGTCCTGTAAGAGCCCTCATTAGGCTGGGCATGACATATCTGTGGCGGTGTGTAAAAAATCATGGCTAGATAGCTGAGCCAGATTCAAAATGAGGGATGTAAAGTCAACCTAGGGGCGTTGGGTTGAAATTCCTTTCTGGACAATGTTGATTGAATTCTTTCTTAACAAGCAGAAGGCTGCCTGTCACTCAGCATTCCTTCCCCCACTGTTTTTTGGTGAAACAAAAATGATTTTTCTTCGTCTGGGACTGCAGTGACTTATCAGAGGAGGCAGGATGTAGTTCACCCTCTAGTTAAGCTAGTTAGAGCCAAATTAGTAGTACTGTACTACCTAGTGGTTGAAGGAAGATGAGCTCAGTTTGGCTGATATTAAGTCAATGTCCATGTCTGCTTGGAAATTCTGGTGCCTTGAACATCTGTTTTATTTATTTCTATAAGGTTATCTTGTACACATGACACTGCAGCAGCAAAGACTTCAGGATGATACTGTATACCTAGGTCTGCATAGGGTTTGTGGCAGAAAAGCAGGAAATGCTGTAGACTTCCTAATTTTTGTATATTTAAAACATGCCTTTGGGGTAGTTTTGATAGGATACTCTTTCACTGAAGAAACAGTCATTACGTTCGAACATCCCTTCTGCATATTTAATCCCCTGCAGCAAAATACACAGACACACAAACTGTGAATGTAGTAGCCTGTCACAAGAATTGGACACACGGGATTATTATGTAATTGTCTTTTAATCTGTAGAAAGCTTACATCCTGTGTGAAATTGCCAAACATTACAGCAAAATGCTAATATCTGTTAAATCAGTGTCTTCTCACCAAGTTAACACACACCAACCCTGTAAGCCCCTCTGTATCAAGTACATTGATGATAGCAACAGTGACTTTAGATTAGATTTATTCCTAGATATTTGTAGGTCCAAAGGTACAAGAGCAAAATTCCTTTCTGTCCCTCCCCTCTCTCATCTCTGTTGTTATTAACTTACCTTTTGCATACAGCCTCTTGTGCTAGTTTGACTCCTTAAGTACAAAGCCTTGTGTCGCACAAACTAAACTAAACTAAACTTGACTGATAAATGCAAAGCACTAGTCTATTTGCTCAAAATCAGTTTCTTGGTTATGGTAATATGATTAACAAAGATTCTGAGAGAAGTCCAATCATATCATCATACTACTATTGGAAAGCCATAACTTTCACAGGTTGTGGGATCTGTTTGCATGGGAGCTTCTGTGCCCTCATATGAGGTCAGTTGTGCAGGCACTGGTCATATCGGGGATAGATTATTGTAACACTCTTTACGTGAGGCTCCCTTGACCCTTGTTCGGTGATTGTCATGGGTACAGAATGCGGCGGCCAGATTGGTAGTTGGTGCAGGCAGATTTGACCACATCACCCCAATTCTGGCTCGCCTGCATTGGTTGCCTGCTGCCTCCCGAATAAGGTTCAAGGAGTTGGTTTTGGTTTACAAAACTGTCCATGGCTTGGGACCTGAGTATCTGACAGAGCGCATCTCCCAAAGGTCAGTGCTGGCCCAGCCCACCAGAGCCTTTATGGCACTCTCGTTCCAGGTGGCCATCCTTAGGGAAGCTCGTAAGGTTGCTACATGCAATCTCAGATGCTGGCCCGGCAGCTCGGAACAAGCTGCCTAACAAGATTCGCCTAGCTCCATCTATAGTTGCCTTTTTAAAAGTGCTTAAAACTTGGTTCTTTAAGGATGCATTCAGCGATTGCTAACATCTTTTTGTCGTCCCCCATCCCATGTTTGATTTGTGTTGTCTTCTCTTGTTTGTGCCTCTTGCCAGGTCATTTGCTTGTCTTATGTTATTATTTTGATATTTTCTTCTTGAGTTGGGATTAATTTTATATGTTTGGTTCTATGTAAGCTGTCCAGAGTTCCCTTGGGGGAAAATCGGATGAGGTAGGTAAATATAAAATAAATAAATATATAAATTACGCTTGAGGCTGTCCTGAGGATTATGACTGGGGAAAAATCTTGTGGGATTCATGGGAGCCAAAGTAAGGAATCCTTGCTTTTCACGCTTTCTGGGCACCCTCGGGCACCCCATCACTTGGAGCAGCCCTGGTTCTGGATTTAATCACACAGCTGGTTTCATAAGAAGCCAAATCATATCATTACAATGATCTTGAAAACCTGATGTTATCATAGACCATGGATTCATTTTCAGCATATTTTATGACAGTATGAGCTACAATTCTTAAACATAGTATGACTTTCACATAGGTGACTACAGCTTGTTGACTTCATAACCGAAGCACCACTGGATTCAGTACACAAAACGTGATTTTACTAAGACTTGTAGTAAATAAAAATGTCTTAGCAAATTAGTTTTTCTTATTTCATCCGTTTCTCATTAATTGAAGCCTCTCTAGGTTTATTTATTTTTCTGCACAAAAGATTATATACTCTGGATTCTATGTTTTTTATATATTTCATTTTTCGACATATATATTAAAACCAGGTTTCACAATGTAAATAGTGCCATATTCCTAGTTAATGAAAGACAGCAGATGAAAGCTTTTTTGTGGGTCTGTTGCTGAACCATAAACATGCAATTGCTATTTATCATTCAGAAGAGGAAATTGAAGGTCTTTAAGTGAGATACTAATGCTTAACAAATATTAGCCAGCTGTACTACTTTTTTTCACAGTGGTGCGCAACTTTGGAGGAGGAAGAGGTGGAATAATATCTACATGGGTTTTCTGACAACCCCCTTACTAATAACCCAAGAACAATGAGACATCAATGCTTTATCTTTGTGTAGTGTTTGGTCTTATTTTATATTAGTTACATCTGGTCCACATAAGCTGTGGGATTTATTTATTAAGATTTTTACTGATACAATCTCATTACCAATTATACAAATTATCGTAAAACAATAATAAACTTAAGCATTGTTGCAGCTTTATCATATGGCACGGAGTTGTGCTTTTTGTTATTCCATCCTAAATGCCATATTTTTCTGACTATGAGGCCCTGCCATATATTAGACCCCCCATACACACATGTTTATGACCTCAAATTAATAAAATTATTAAATTATCCTTGAGGACTCCACCCCCACCCCCGATGTTTCTCTTATTTTCTGCATTCTGAAGACTCCTCTGATGGATCCGATGGATCGTTGCAAAAGCAAAACAGAGAGGAGGGCAATCAAGGTGGGAAGAAAAATTTATTTTATGCTGCTCTCCTTGTTTTCAGCCTCTAAGCGCTGCAGTATGTCTTGAATATTTTCTATAACACTGATGTCCTACATTAAAGGTGTTTAAGAAATCAACAGAGGAGAGGGCTTCTGTCTCTCTCCCAAAACTATTAAATGCCTGAGATTGGAATATCACAGCCGAGCAGCTCCTATGTAGTGGAAGTTTCCCTGTTAATTAGCATTGCTTGGACTTTTGTCACAAGGCAGTGTCATAATGTCTTGATTCCAGGACTTCACAATTTGAGCTAATGAGTCTGCACCACAACAACCAGATAAATTGAAAAGTCCAGTTGCCATGACTCAACTTCCAGATAACAAGATAAATGATAATGTTCAAAACCTGTTGGCCAGTCTTGTGAACTATCCGCGGCTAATAGGAAAGGAGCAGTGAACACTGTAAAAGAAAGACAGGAGATGAAGGCTGTTTCCCCAAATTTGTTTTCATGACCCAGCACAACAAATGATACATGCTGAAGGACCACAGAGGAATAAGTATGCTTTCATATTCAGCTCCTGGCTATAGACAAAAAGATACTAAAATTAATCTTGCTTTTACTTAAGATCATGCCATTAACTATGAAATCATAAGCAAAATGTCTGTATTTTCTCTAAGAAGCTATTATGACTGAAGTTGCTCAAGATGATTAGCTTGTGTAGGTTTTCTGCCAAGGAAGGAAGCAGTAAGAACCAGTATATTATTGTAAATATAATCAAAAACATAGAAAATCAGTCTTAAAATATTACTGAATCATTTATAATGCCTTGGTTTTGTTAGAGGTCTTGTCTAAACAGCTAGGCAAACCATATAGTTGTGCTGTGTATACTTTTGTGGTTATGACTAAGTAATCAGATTCTTCCTTCTCCTCCCCACCCCTACTGAGATGCTGGGTACAAAAGTATTTCTCAACCATGAAATGTGGTCACATTTCTTTATATAGGAATTAGCTTAAGTGCAAATGAACCACAGGAATGTATGTCTCTTGTTATTACACCTCAGGTCCCTAGATTTTTTTTGTGTGGACTGACATATTTAATTTCCAAAAGCTGAGATTCTTGATAAAGCAGAAGAAATGTGTTCTAATGTTCATACCCCCATGGCACTCTTCATGACTCAAACTCAAGGATGCAGATGAACAAAAAGTGGGTTCAACAATTAACAGAACTCAATGAACCCCACTACAGGTAGGCCTAGGAAAACTGAACTGTTATTTTCTACAGACCATGGGCATAGGCCAAAGACTTCGTTTTCTAGCATCTGCAGGACCCCCAGAAAGAGCACACAGCTGGGGATGCCAAAGCAGAGGTGATCTCCACCTCAGTGTAATAAGGCTCCTGTTTGGCAGAAGGAGTTGGATAATAATTGGGACCTTCAGAGCACTGATAATAAAATAGGAATAGGAATCTTTATTGTCATTGCCCCCTTGCAGGAACGAAATTTAATGGTTGCTATATTCAACTCATTTAAACCATTCCACATATATTTAAAAACAGCTACAATACAAAATATGGCATATAAAGTAAGCTGACTTCAAAGTCCAGAATTTCCATTTAAATGGGTCTGGGACAGAGCTATTAGGAGCCTGTATGGCATCCTTGTTTTTCCTTTTTATTGCCCTTTATTCTCCTGAATATTCTCATGTTGGTTCTGTTCTCCACAATAGGGTGGCTTTGACCACCTGTCAGCATGCTGGACCCACTTGCCCATCTTTCCACTCAGCCTACTGATAGCCAAGATGGGGATCAAAGCATATGTCGAAGACCTCAATCTCCAGTGCCATCTTTGCCTGACAGACTTACCATTCTACCCTCTCAGGTGCTTCCTTCCATCAATCTTCCAACTTCTCTCATTTCAGCCTACTGCTCCTCATGATTTGGTCCCTCCTTCTGTCTTTTTACCCTCTTACCCCAATCTACTAGGGGCACTTTCCCTTTATCCTTGCAGCCCTTCTATTCTGGCTCTGGGAAGGTCACGTGTGTCACCTCAACCTCTACATCTTCACCCTAGTCTATGGGAGAACTGCAAGTGGAGAGGTCCTTTCCATAGTTGGGTTTGTTATGGTTTGGCCTCCCTGGCTTCCCAGGGGTGTCCTCTGTAAGGTTCACTTCATCTCACATCCTACAGAGAACGTAATATATCCGTATAACAGAGTTCCACTGGGGGGAAAACCCAAGGTTTTCTTTTCGTCACCTCATGTTCTGTTCTGTTGTATCCCTAAACTCTCTGGACTAAAACTGGGGGCAGGCATGGTAATGGGAAAAAGTTCTATTAGCAGTATATGTCTCAATGGTGGACAGTCAACAGTTGGTATAGCTCAGGGAAACCAGCATCCCCCTAAAATGCCAGTACTCCTGATAACAACCAACATAAGTTAAAGGATGAATTAGCTGTTAAACCTCAAGGACAGAATCTTCAGGGGTGGGGTCATGATGAGTAAGTGCATCTTGTGTAAATAGAATTGCAACTATTATGTGACCAAGTTGCATGATAGACACCCTGCCAAAGGAGAGAGGGACCATTTGTGTGATTACTGTGCCATGCACAAGTTTTTTCCCTATGCGATTCTGGTCTGTGACTTAAACATTGGAGGTGTCCAGTCTTCTCTGGAAACCCCAATATTTTTATACATCAGGGAGTAATATTTTAATTAATGTAGAACAGTTATGGCCACTGCCTACTCATCAATGAAATGTATTATGTATAACAGCATGCGTCATTCTTAATTATCTTTTGCAAGCTACGTAAAAGTGCAGCACTGTGAATGTATTTACTTAAATCTCAATCCAATGTTAAATTTAATGTAACCATATCAAGGTTTCAAATGTGTTGGAGTACTAAAATAATGAAGGGGAGTATAAAAAATGTAACCCTGAAAATGTTCATTGTACTTAACAAATTGAGGTTTGAACAGCAGTGTAGTAACAGTCACTGCAAAACTATCAGACATCTCTCCATCCAAGTCTTAAAGCAAGATCAGTGTAAAATAAAACTGTTTGCCAAAGTACTTAACATTTAAGCAGTGGTTCCCAACCTGGGGTAACCGAGGTATTCTTGGACTGCAACTCACAGAAACCCCACGTAAGCACAGCTGATAGTGAAGCTTCTAGGAACTGCAGTCTAATAACACTTGGGTTAGCTATGGCTGAAAACCATTAAAGGAATATTGTTCTTAGCAAGCTAACACTTACGCTTGGACATGTAAGCATTGATAAGGAAAATAAAACATTACATTGAGGGGTGGCAGAAGGGGAAGTCCTGACCTAGACCATGAAACTTCTTTGAAATGTGTTTGTAGCAAATCTGACCAAATTCAGTCACCAGTTGTTTGCTTATTACATGGACTTTGCTCTATCAGCAAGTTTCAGTCATTGACAATTGGAAGGAAGTGTAGACACAGGAGAGAAATATAGGGAAGTGAAACACGGACACATGCTGGGGGCGGGGAGAAGACAAATAGGAGGCATTGAACACCAAACACCAAACAGGAGGAAGCAATGGTGCAGCAGTGTACATCATTTCCAGAAGCTGGCAACAGACAGAAATAAAGAGAACAAGAATTCCCCCTCCATAGGTGCAAATTGACACATGATTGAGTGGGCTGGGTGCTAACATTGTTTAATAGTTTTCTTATATGTTTGAATATAAAATTATATTTGAATATAAAAGGCCAAGAAATGAATTTTCCTTCTATAGATTTTCAGATTTTTATTTTTATTTTTAAGTGCCTTTTAAGCTATAAGCTCCTGCATTTAAAAAAAATACATGTCGCTGATTTTTTGGAATATGAATAACATGATTTAAATTCTGTCAACAACTCAGGTTTTGCATTTGAATGTACTTCTGTTTGCAACTTGTCATAACCGTAAGAATGTTTGGTGGCAGTCATACCTACAGCTTTTTACAAGTGGCAAGAACAGGTTTCTGTTTAAGTATTTGTGCTTACAAGTTTATTTTATACAGTACTATTCTTAGTGAGAAAATACTCTCATGAATCTGTTGGTAATGGGAGGCAAAGGGACTTCAGAATGCCTGCAAACACATTTTGAATGACAAAATTTCACTGTGTGAAATAGGAAGTTTATTCCTCATCAGAATCTTGCTACGTTCTCCTCATCCACTTTAGTGGTCTGGTTCACACTAATAATACATTTCAGTAGAGCAGAAAACATAACCAAGCAGTTTACTAAAGTAGTTGTTTTCAAGGAAATGTTTCATAATACATAAACTGTGCTACAACTTATACAGTGGTTCCCCACCCTTTCGCGGTTCATATACTGCGGTCCCGCTATATTGCGGGACCGTAGTATATGGGGAAAAAAAAACCCTTGGGTAAGGGGGAAAGGCTGTTTCTGGCCTACCATACTTACCCCAGGACTGGCGCTGCCCCGAACGGGCCTGCGAGGGCCTTTCCAGGGGCCTCCAGAAGGCCTGGGAAGGCTCTCACAGGCCTGCGAGGGATGGCATCAGACGGGGTAAGTACAAGAGCCCCCAGTTAGGCCCCCCAGGCCCGACCTGACCTGCATCTGCATATCATGGATTTTCAATTATCGCGGGTCGGGTCGGGTCCCTAACCTCCGCAATAGGGGGGGGGGTCACTGTATCTCTGCAGATTCTATGTTGGGAGTTTGAGAACAAAACTCCTGTAACTGTCAACGCAGCCTTTTACTTGATGGATGTGCCAGACTGGTAAAACCAAGTATTACACACATATATGCTGATCTTATATAAAAACTTGGCAGGTTTTGCCTTTGGCAGAAAATGGTTTCAAAGAGAAGCAAACTGGGTTTCCCTGCATTTAATAGTGCTGTGTAGCATGTCTTTTTTATTTTGAGTCACCAGTATATGTCTGAGTTTTGGCTAAATTCCTGAAAGCTTGCAAATCTTTGTTTCTTTTGTAGAAATTAGGAACATTAAACAAAGGTAGGAATACTAAGGTTTCTAACTGTCACATCATGGCATTCCTGTCATCATTAGGACAGACACTCAATCATGCTAAATAGTTAATGGATGCTTTCCTTCATCTTTTGACATGTCTTACATCTGCTTTTTTGGTTTTCATGTGGCTCATTTTCAGCTGAGAAAACAAATACCTAGCAAGACTGTTACCTTCTCTCAAATTGCAGCCCAGCGTTTCTTGGTATTTTTGGCATAACACAGAGTTAATTTTTTCATATTTGTAAAATCTTGCATACTGTGGCACTGGGAAAAATTAACTGAAATCAAAAGGAGATGAAATGAAAACATGAAACCCAAGAGCAGGGGTGGGGCGAGGGAAATGCTGTAACCTTTTGTTAATTGCATGAATGCACCTTTTAAATCAGGGCAGCAAGATGTTGTCACGCTGCGACTCAATAAGCCCTAGCGAGTATAGCCAAGGGTGAAGAAGGCTGAGTTACAGTCCAGCATCTGGAGGGATTTGCCCATACCTGTTTGAAGGAGATAAAAACTAGACTACCATGTGTTTCTGCACTTCATAGGTTTCTTGTTTCCATTATTCTTTTGATTTTTTTAAAAAAATATAGGAAATAATGGCTGAAACTCAGTACTGTAACTTTGCTTGGGTGTGTGGGGTGTGTGTGTGTGGAAACTATATACTGTAATATATAACACTGCTTAGGCCTTGCAAACCAAATGTCATGGCTTCCTTTATTGCAGCAATCTGTTTCATGTTAGATGTCTTTTCCTACTGCTTTCAAATTTTCTTATTGCCATTTCCACTGAGTCTTCTTTTCTCATGATAGCTCTGAAATACAATAGCCTGCATTTTGTCATTTGACCCTGTAGTAAGACGTCAGATTTTATTTGATCTCGAATCACATTTTAGTCTTTCAGGTAACTCATGACATCTATAGAAATTCTTTCAAATGACTTCATTTTTTCCACTGCTAACTTTTCTTCTTTGTCCTGCTTTCATATCTGTACACTGTGACAGAATACCACAGCACAGATGACCCTGGCAATGATTTCCTATAACACTTCCTAACAAAAAGGAAAGGGAAAAAATAAGTCAAAATTGTGACACCTTAAAGACTAACAACTCTGTTTTAAAATGAGCTTTTTTTGGACAAGTCCACTTTTTCAGACCCGAGGGATTGTTTCCATCTGCTGTTTATTCTCAATCAGGTAATATATTGCCCTGATGATCTTTCAGCATCCCCAATTTTAATAGATATCACTTTGATCTCATGGATCAAAGTGGTGTCATTTAAGCTTTTGTTCATTTTTACTCTGTTTTCTGATATTAATATATCACGGTCTGCATCAGCATCTACTTCTGATCTTGTTTTTTGAAAGAGAATAAGCTTCTCCACTTCCAGCTTTCAGTTATATAATCTATTCAGTTTCTATTCTTGCCATTCTGTTGTGCCTGTCCATTCATAGGATGTATCTGTTAGGTTGAATGAACCCTGTTTTTCCAATACTACTGTGCTTGTGTCCCACTTCACTATTACAGCCCAATTGGTTCTGAATTTATTATATCCAAAATTAAGCATTTTGTCATTATCTTACTTATTTCATTAATACTTCTTTCATTCAATTATCCAACTGGATAGTGTCATTCAGAATTGGTCTTTCATTTGCCTCTGTACATGAATAGTCCGATATCATTTCAGCATGAATCTAGTTGCTTTATTATCAACAGCACTGTCCGTACTTGTTCTTAACAATTCCCCAGTAGCTGAAATGTGAGGTTTCATCTTTAAACCTTGTCTCACATTTCAGTTTTGATTGTCTCGTCATAAACATTTCAAAATGTAAAATATTTAGAAGTAGTTTACGATGGCTATGTCCTGTGTAGTTGTAAGAAGAGTTGGTGGTGTCACTGTCGTAGCATATGAAAGACTCTTTACAATGTCACCTACCATGATTGCATCTTCCCAGGGCTCTTCTCCAAGAATTTATCCTTCTCCTGTCGCCACAGGTATTATCAGTGCATTTCTGAAGGTGCAGCTGCTAATTGCAAAAGAGGAAGGGTGGGTTTGGGCTTGTCATTTTTCATGACAATATATAGCCTTTGTTTGTTTGTTTAGGTTTTTAATTAAAACAGAGTAATTCCAGTCAATCATTCTGATTGAATGTGTCTGGCATTAATAATAATAATAATAATAATAATAATAATAATAATAATAATAATAATAATAATAATAATAATAATAATAATAATAATAATAATAATAATAATAATAATAATAAATTGGACAGCCATCTGTCTGGGATGGTATGAGGTCTCCTGCCTCAGGCAGGGGGTTGTACTAGAAGACTTCCAAGGTCCTTTCCAACCTACAAGATTCTATGCTTCTATGATTATCATTGTGGATGTCCTCACAAACACTGGAGCTCTTTCTGTGTGTGTCTGCATGTGTGTAAGAAAGCAGTATTTTAACTATTGCTACATGAATAATTTCACAGCCGATTTTGCCACAGAAGAATAAGGGCACCAGTGTTTCTGTGTTTACTTTACACCCCACATAATGGGATTTTTCTTTTCTTTTGGCATGCTCTTTGTAGCTTTAATGTTGCCTTTTAATGTTCTAAGGTGCCCTTCTAATTTCCTGTTCTTAATTTGAATATGTCTTAAATGTTCTGGCTGTATATTGTCCCTCATTATTGTAACCCACCTTGGGTCCTTTTCCAAGGAGAAAACTGGGGTGAAAATATTCTAAATAAATAAATAATTAAATACCATCTGCAAAGCATTCGTTCACTCCTGAAGAGATTATTAGAAGATAAATTTTTCTATCATTGTGTGTGTGTAATTTTATTTAAGATAGCCAACTTAACCTATCTGTTTCACCTTTGTAGGTTTGACTCTGCACCACAAAAAAAGTCAGAGAAGAAACTGCCACCAAAACGCATGTCTTCAGAGGCAGAAAAAAAGATGGAAGATCCTGAAGACCTCTTTGATGATATCTGATCAGTCTAGAAGAAGACAATGATCTCATTACAAGTTGTTAAGCTCCAATTAATTATTTGCCTATGCCAAAGAAAACGTTTTATAAATGGGGGACTTCTGTGTACTTGTGATAAGATGGTTTATCTTTCTCTAATAAAAACTTTGTCTGTGATCCCCCTAGTGGCCAATATTTTTTTCCACTCAAGATGTGAGCATTTTCAGGAGGTTGATGTGCTTACAGTTGATTCATGTGAGAAAAGTTAATCTACCCTCGGGGTTAGGAAGGGAATTTCAACAGACCACCAGAGTAGCAACAGTAGTCCTCCATGAGGAGGATTAAAGCCTATAGCCGATGTCTTCAGGCAGAAAGGTGTCTTATAACCTCCATAACAGTTTCATGAGTAGTAGGAAGATAATTCCAAAATACAAGGTTAATAAAGCTTTTAATTTGTATATTGCCTATTTTTATATAGAAAACTTGTATCCATTTGCTCACCATTTCACTATGTTCCATATGGCATCTCTGTTGGGGTGAAAAAAATCATTCAGTTTTGCTTTATCCTACAAACACTTATTTTTAAACAAAGGATAGAAGAAAACAAGAAAGAAAACCCTCAAGTTCTTTCCATTTGCTTTATGAAGAAATGTAGTATGTAGCCAAAAGAAACCAAACAAAATTTTCAATAATTTGCAAAAGACTATTTGATAAATACAGCTGTTTCAAGCGTGAGGAAGGGCCTTTCATTTCCCCACCATATAGTTGATAAAGATTATTTATTTATTTATATTTATAGACCACCCGATTTTCCCAGAGGAACTCTGGGCGGTTCACAGCATAAAAGATAAACACATGGAATACATCCTTAATATAAACAAGAAACAAATAAACCACATCATTAAAAGCCAAGACAATAAAATATCAAAAAATATAGGACGATGGCAAAATAGTCAGAGGGGTGAGCAAGAAACCAGTGAACAGTCCACCTCCTAGTCACTGAAAGCAGCTTTAAACAGCCATGTTTTTAATTATTTTTTAAATGCCGAGAGGGGCTCCATGGTCCTAATATCACTAGGGAGCTGGTTTCACCAGGTAGTTTCACCAGGTAGGTTCCTGGTGGAAGTCTTGCGAGCTTCCCTAGGAGTGGCAGTTCTAAGTATTAGGGCCTGGGAGGTTCTGGTGGGTCTTAGGATGATACACTCCATCAGATATTCTGGATCCAAGCCAAGATCAGGAATATCAGAAAAAGGAAAGCTTAATGCAGCAATACAAACATTGCTGAATGGCTCTAGACCAGTGTTGTCGAACCTATGGCACAGGTGCCAAAGTTGGAGCCCTTTCTGTGGGCACCTTACATTGCCCTTTCACAGCCACCTCCATTCAAGTTAAATTGCTGTATTGGAAGATTGCAAAAAATTAGTGGGTTTTGAATCGCAGTTTGGCCACTCAGTTTCTAAAAGGTTCGCCATCACTGCTCTAGAGTATTCAGGACTCATTTCAGCATTCTGATGATCAAATTTATTTGGTTGGTTGGTTGTTGTATACCCCACCTTTCTCCTTCAAAATGACTCAAGGCAGCACAAAGACAATGTTTAAAAGCTAAAAACAGTAAGATATATTAAAAATGATAAATAAAATAAATACTGAAAACATTTAAAAGCAACAAAAATCCATTTAAAGGTCTCTGTCAGACAGCCACTCATTCAGAGAAAGCCTGCCTGCAAATAAAGTCTTTGTCTGCTTGCTGAAGGACAGCAGAGATGAGGCCTGTTCTCTGGCCTTCCATGGGAGGGAGTTCCAGAGCATGGGAGCAGAGAAGGTCATCTCCTGTCTTCCCACCAAACACCCCTGTGAAGGAGGTGGAATTAAAAGAAAGGCCTCTCCCAATGATCATAATGTCTGTGCAGGCACGGTCTATAACAGTGTTGGCGAACCTATGGCACGGGTACCAAAGATGGCACTTGGAGCCCTTTCTGTGGGCACCTGACATCGCCCCTTCACAGCCACCTGACATCGCCCCTTCACAGCCACCTGTATTCAGATTAAATTGCTGTATTGGCACTTTGTGAAAAATTAATGGGTTTTGAATCGCAGTTTGGGCACTCGGTCTCTAAAAGGTTCGCCATCACTGTTCTATAAGATAGCTTAGACTCAAGTCATTTAGGGCTTTATAAGTTAAAACCAGTATGTTGAATTGTGCCCTGAAATAGTGTAACCCAGTATGTAGCAGCTGTTGATAAAATTCCTGACAGTTTAGGTTTAAACACATACTGAGGGGAAAGGAGGGAAACTAAGAAGTGTCCCTGGGTGCCCCTAGGCCTAGTTTATCTTGGAAATTAGTTCCACAGCCTAGGAGCAACCTCAAAGAAGTCCTTGTCTTTTAGACTTATCCACATCAGATGTCAGCAGGAGAAACAACTGTTCTACTAGCTTTAATTATACTGTACAGCACTATTTCTAGTCACTTAGGAATCTGTTCATCCAAGCTCAAGGAATCTGTGCATCCATCCAAACTGTCAGCCCACGTCTTTAGGGTGAATGAAACCCCCATGTAGCACACGTTGGATCCTTATTCCTTTATGTGCCTTTTGACTGACCAGGAGCACCTCGCCAGTCTGGTCTAGATTAAGCACGATTTTGTTTATCAGGTCCATTACTGGCATCAGATATGGCTTTAGAACTAAAGCAACGTCCTTGGATGTAGATGGAATGAAGACATAAAATTGGTTGTAATCAGCATAATAGTTTCACTGACGTCTCAACAATCTCCTCCAATGGTTTCATGTAAATGTCAAATAGCATAGGTGACAAGACAAAGCCTTGAGAGACTTCACAGGCCAATGGCCATAGTGTCAAACAGAAATCCCTTAACACCACCTCCTGAATTTGTTCTTCAGTGGACTAAAACCACTACAGAACAATACCTCCAAGTTCCCTTTGAGAGATGTAGTCCAGAAGAATAACATGGTTTATGATGAAAAACCAGTGGGAAGTCCCTCAGAAAATATATTGCAGTCAAAGTGAATGAAGCTGCCTCTGATTCACAGCTAGTCCTGAAATAAATTAGATCAGTGGTTCCCAACGTTGGGTCCCTTAATGTTCTAGGACTAAAACTCCCAGAGGGCTTCATTGGTAGCTGTGTTGGCCAGGACCTCTGGGCATTGTTGAGAATCACTTATCTAGAAAATATCTTGTATTCAGGAACCACTGGGCTTGAGGAACCAGCATACACTCCCAAGGATGGACTACTAGAGACAAGCTGGTAAGTATCCAGTATGGTGGAGTTTCAGATGCTGTTTGGGATACATCCATGATTGTCATGAAGTCCTGAGCCATTCTCAGAAATCAAGCATAAATGCAGTCTGTCAGCACAACAAGCTGAACGACTCCACTCCACCCCAAGAACAACTCAGCTAACTTGGGTCAACAGACAATTGAGCAGCAGCATGAGCAGTACACAACAGAATGGCTGTTATTTTCACTATCCTAGCTTTTTCAGCCTGAGACTTCCTAGACTACCTTCACTGGGACCAGAATTTTAACACCTGGAAATTCTATAACCCTAAAAGCTAGCATGTCCTCATCGGCTTGCTTTTGTCTGTTTTCAAAATGATCGTTCTTTTCAATTACCAACTCAAATGCTTTTGGGAGCTTATTAAGAAGCCCCCGTACATGCATCAAGCATTGTTTCATGTTTCGGTTGGCTGTGTTTGGTTTCCAGATGGATAGATCTAGAGATTCTAAAAGGTTTTCCATGTAATTGTTCAGCCCAAAAAGAGCAGTCCTAGGAAGGGCAGAAGTCATTTTCCCTCCAGGTGCTTCAATGTTACCATATTCACCTTTTAATTTTGTTTGTTACCTTCATTTCTCGTTTCTGCTGCTCTTGCTTCAGTGGAATTTCTTCACCCCCATAAATGTATGTGTTTTTTTTAAATTAATTTTTTTGTGGCTTGATCCCTGCCCATCAGGGACTCACATGAAAGGGATGATATAAATTCTCCTGGTCTATGAAAGTTAGTGGCATGATACTATGTGAGACAGTGTGCTGATCCAGCTCTGAGATCAAAAGAGGGTTATGTAAAAGAATTAGTGAATTGTTTTACTTTAAAAGATAACCAAAATTTTGCATGTTTATAAAAACTACAAGAATGACTCAGGAACTCTCTAAGTATTTTTGATTCAACTTTAGTCTAATGTTAGTTGCCACTGGACCAGATGACGCAATTTAGATTTGGGCAGAAGCAAGAAAAATGCCAAAGATGGTATTTGCGATATGGAACTACCATTGTTACAGTCATAAAGTTATCATTTCACATTCTTTGTGACCCTAGGGATTTTTTAAAATTTAATATTTGTTGCCACATTTTACACCATTGTGTGACCTCCATAATGCTTCAGCTTGCATAATATAAAAGAACTGTATAGAACTGAAAAAAGGAAGCAAAACATTAATTTCAAAATATAAGACATCTAAGTAAGAAATGTGAATGGAAAACACTATTCTATGCCTATGTTTGTAAGCTTTGGCACAAACCAGAAATGTGATAGCTGCTGATAAGGTTTAGGGGCTAAATCACATAGATGAGATAAGGATAACAGTGGGGATTGTAGATTAGCCAATTATCCTCTCATGCTGTGAATCAATGTACAGCTGGAACATTCAACACTTACACTGTTTAAATAATTGGATTCAAAGTAGCTGCAACTTTGCATATAGTTCTACACCACACAGTCTCAATGGTTTCAATCCAGAGGAAATGGCATGCCTTAGCGCCATTTAATTGAATGGGAACTGAATTTTTGTGTGATGAAACCTATGCCTTGAAATGGGATTACAATGTGTCATACCCCCATCTAGATGCAATTAAAATTTTGAGGGGATCCCCACCATATTTGTAAATACTTACCTAGTAAATGTGTCAGATGCATGGAACTGGTTATTGATGTATCTGCCAATAAACAAAGAATAAACAATGTGTGTTCTCTAAATGAGAATAAAATTTCCAGTAGGCATTGCCAAATTAGTGCTGAGGCCAAAAGCATCACTCTATTTGCCACTGGATTTACAAGAATCAAAAATGAGGAGAGTATTTTTCAG
This sequence comes from Phrynocephalus guinanensis, assembly GCA_037367245.1. Taxonomy (NCBI): domain Eukaryota; kingdom Metazoa; phylum Chordata; class Lepidosauria; order Squamata; family Agamidae; genus Phrynocephalus; species Phrynocephalus guinanensis. Next base: position 79,967,644 of record CM074738.1, on the reverse strand, counting down.
ATGCCCCAAATTAAAAAACAAACAAACAGAAGATTTCATAGTCTTGCTCTCATTCATGGCAGGAATATCATTACTACCATTTATTGCAGTGCTCATTGATTTTTTCCCCTGCCATTTGTGTCAGAAGTACAAGAACCTTTTACACTGTCCATCAGTCACCATTTTCTATTCCGAACTGCCCTCACAATCCAAGTAGCATAATTCAGAAAGCCATACCTCTTTGAGGCATGGGAACAATTTTCTTCATCCTTCTCAAAATCAGTATGGGAACAGTTTTGTCCTTGAAAAAATTGGTCAGTCTCTCACTCTGATAAATAAAACATTTTTTTCTCTGAGAACTCCAGCCTCACCCTTTCCTGAGTATTCTGTACTCCACGAATCTCTGTGGCTTCCTTGGAACCAGTCACTTCTCTCTTTATGATTTACCTCAGGCATGTCCAAATTTCAGCCCTCCAGATGTTTTGGACCACAACTCCCACAATCCTTTGCCATTGGCAATCTAAGCTTAGAATTCTGGGAGTTGTGGTCCAAAACATCAGAAGGGCCAAAGTTTAGACATGCCTGATTTACCTAATTTACAGACTCAAGTACAGTACTCCTTAAAGTAAAAAATTGAAACAGATGCCTGAGGAAAATATCAATTTTTTCACTCAATATGGAACATATGTTAGCTTTCACTGTTACTGTTTAGTTGTTTTAATTCCATCCCCACCCCAGCCATTTTTGGCACAAATCAGCACATTTGGCTGTGAGGATTCTCAGTCTTCCAGTTGAGGTTATCTGGAAGTTGAGTCATGGCAACTGGGGTTCATTTTCTTTCCTTTCCTTTCCATTCCTTTTCTTTCCTTTCCTTTTCTTTTCTTGAGATATCAGTCTCCCAAGAAAAGAAGTCCAGTTCCCATGACTCAACTTCCAGATAGCACATTTGGCTTTTAACTGCTGCATACGTAGAATCATAAAAAATAAGAGTTGGAAGGGGCTTATAAAGCCATGGAGTCCATCTCCTGCTCAATGCAGGAATCCAAATCAAAGCAAATCTGACCAATAACTGTGCAATTTTTTCTTGAATGCTCTCAGCTGGAATGCTCACCACCTGCTGAGGTGGTTGGCTCCATTGTTGTTCTGCTCCAACAGTTAAAGAGGTTTTTCCACATATAAAGTCTAAATCTCTCTTCCTGTAGCTTGATCCCATTATTATGTGGCTTGTTCTCTGGTTTGGTTGAAAAGAGACCCTTCTCCTCCTCTGTATGTGTTCTCAAAGTAGTTGGAAAATGCAATCATATCTCCCCTAAGTCTTCTTTTCGCTAGGCTAAACATACCCAGTTCTTTCAGCCTTACCTTAGATTATCAGCCTCCTGATAATCCTTGTTGCCCTCCTGAACTTGTTCTACTATGTCAGCATCTTTCTTAAAGTGTGGTATCTAGAACTGGATGCAGTACACAAGATGTGGCCTAATCAGTGCCAAATAGAGGGGCAATAGTACCTTGTAGCATTTGGAGATCATATTTCTATTAATGCAGCCTAAAATAGCATTTGTCTTTTTCTGCAGCCATATTGAACAGATGGCTCACCTTCATTTTTTGATCTACAGAAATTCCAAGAGTCCTCTCACTCTTAGTACTGTATCCCCTGTCTTGTAAGTGAGCATTTGTACCCCCACCCCAACCCCAGGTGTAGAACTTTGCACTTGTTCCTGCTAAATTCCATGCTGTGGTTTTCAGGCCAATGCTAAAGCCTATCAAGATATTTTTGAGTTTTGTTCCTCTCTTCCAAGGTATGTTTGGTATTCCACCCCATTTTGTGTCATCCACAAATTTCATAAGTATTCCTAGTGCTCCTAGAGTCACACACGACTAGTACACATGTGTGTGGGGAATCTTTACCTTTTTATTTTAGCAGGCCTCCTGAGAAGGCATGTGGAGATGTGGTGTAAATGTGCACATTTTGCAAAGCTTATGTAAAATAGCAGAACATAGTAATATATCATGAAATAGTTCAGAATTTGAACTACTAAGAACATCATCTATATTGCTGATGCAATCAAATGTTGCATGGGTTGAACTCTAGAATAGTTAAGAAATTAGTAGGTGAACACTGCAGTAGTATCAAGAACAGAGAAAACTTTTATTAAGAAAAGAAATCAAGTGGATTCTTGAACTTCAAAGTTTGTCCCCAAGAGAACTGAATGCATCATAATTTTCTTCCTTTATTATGATTATGCCTTGAAAGCTCTCCTATTACTGTATAAGTGGTATGTGTTGGTAGAAAGCAAAGTGGATGTTAGAGTACTGTGGTCTCTTTTTTTTAGATGAATGGACTAGGGAAGTATTTGTACTATGTTCACAATAACACAGAATCAACAGACAGATTCAGGATAAGTAATGTGGCTCTCCAGAAGTGTTTATTCTACATTTCCTGGTGGTCCCTACCAGCTTAAACAATGGTGACGAATTACCACGGCTAAAGCCTGGAACCATCTGGAGGCCCACAGTTGCCCATACCTGAGACAGTAGAGTAGATTTAGATACTGTATTGATAATATTTATTCTTGGTTGTGTGAAAGCACAGCAGGAAGGAGTTTGTTTTCTAATGTACAGAAAGTGTGCTGTATTTTCTGGGCTCTCCTTGGTGGCACTATTACGTAAGAAACCCCATAAAATACATGAGGTGATTTGAAAGCATCGTGAAAGTCCATGAGAAAGTAACAGCAACTCCTGTTTTATCCTTTATGGAATGGAATGGAATGGAATTTATTGTCATTGTATAAATACAACGAGATTAAAAGTGCCATCCAGTCAGTCATTCACACACCCCAGCATAAAAATCCAAGACGTAAAATCTATAATTTAAGAACAAACCATCCATACACATACTCCAACATTCACACACCAAACATCACTTACACTCATTTAAAACTGACGTAAAAACCAAACATACACACACAGCCCTAAACTCTTTCACCTGACAACATTCATACCCAATCCATAAAAACTACAATTTTTTAAAAAAGCAGCCATCCACAATCCCCCATACAATATATATGTAACACATTCAACACTAATATTACCTGTCAACTTAATTTTTAACAGAATTTAGCACGGTTACTGCTATAGGGTAAAAACTATTTCTGAATCTTTCTGTCCTTGTTCTAATAGATCTATACCTTCTGCCTGATGGTAATGGTACAAACAGAGAGTGTCCAGGATGAGAAATATCTCCTACAATATTCTGAGCTTTCTTAAGACAGCAGCTGTGTAATTCCTCCAATGTGAGGAGTGGGCATCCAATGATCTTCTGTGCCATAGTGATAACTCTCTGGAGCGATTTCCTCTGAGCCACTGTGCAACTGGCATACCACACACATATGCAGTACGTCAGTACACTTTCTACTACACAATGATAAAAAGACACCAATAGTCTCTGAGTGATGTTATTCTTTCTGAGCACTCTCAGAAAGTACAGTCTCTGTTGGGCCTTTTTCAGCAGCTCAGAGGTGTTTACGCTCCAGGTTATATTCTTCTCAATATGGACTCCCAACAAACGGAAGTCTGTCACCCTTTCTACACAGTCCCCACTGATGAATAGTGGTTGAAGATCTGTTTTCTTCTTCCTGTAATCTATTATGAGCTCCTTACTAGCTTTTAATGTGTTCAGAAGCAAGTTATTCTCTCTGCACCACTCAATCAACCGCTCCACCTCATCCCTATAAGCAGACTCATCTCCTTCTGAGATAAGCCCCACTACCGTGGTGTCATCCGCAAACTTAACTATAATGTTATTATGATAGGCGGGAATACAATCATAAGTATAAAGAGTAAAGAGCAGTGGACTCAGCATACAGCCCTGTGGAGAGCCAGTACTAAGACTCAGATCCGTAGATGTATATTGACCTACTCTAACCCTCTGACTACGTCTGGACAAAAAACTATTTATCCACATACATATAGAATGTGGAAATCCCAAATCCCCTAATTTAACCACCAGACTGTGAGGGAGGATAGTATTAAATGCTGAGCTAAAGTCCACGAAAAGCAGTCTTACATAGCTTCCCCGCTGTTCCAGATGTGACAATGCAGCATGAAGGACTGTAGCTACAGCATCCTCCGCAGATTTATTTGCTCGGTATGCAAACTGGTGAGAATCAAAACTCTGGGGGAGAAGTGATGTGATGTAATTCCGGACCAGTTTTTCAAAACATTTCATCACCACTGGAGTAAGTGCAACTGGTCGATAATCATTAAGACTGGAGATATGAGATTTTTTAGGTACAGGAACTATGGTGGAGGACTTCAAACAAGATGGAACCTTAGATTGAGCCAGAGAGTGATTAAAGATCTTGGTAAAGACTGCAGCTAGTTGATCTGCACAGTCTTTCAACACACATCCAGGAATTCCATCGGGTCCAGCAGCCTTCTTCGGGTTGACGGCCCGCAGCATACGCCTCACCTCATACTCCTCTACTTTAAGGATAAAGCTGCTGTGGACTGGGGACTGTAGTGCAGCTTCCTTCGGTGCTTCCACCTCAAAACGGCCAAAAAAAGATGTTTAACTCTTCTGCCAGTGCTGCATCGCCCGCTACCACTCTGTTGTTTGTCTTGTAGTTCGTAAGATGCTGGACTCCTTGCCACACTTTCCTGTTGTTATTACTGTCCAGATGCCGCTCAATCCTATTCTTGTAGTCCAGTTTGGCCTCTATAATTCCTCTCTTCAGGTTCGCTCGGGCCATACTGTAAGAAGCCCTATCTCCAGACCTGATGGCAATATCCCTTTCTTTCAATAGTCTCTGGACTTTGAGTCATCCAGGGCTTCCAATTTGGGTAGATCTGGATACGTTTTTTCGCCATTCTTCTTTGCAGAAGAAGTGTCTATGCAGTTCCTAATGTAACACATAACACTGTCTGTGAAAATCTCCAAATCTTGATGTTCAAAAACATCCCAGCTAGTCCTGTCAAAGCAGTCCTGAAGCTGCTGAGATGCACCAATTGAGCAGCTTCTCACAGTCTTTATAGTGGCAGGAGCAGTTTTCCTGATGGGGACATATGCAGGAACCAAAAACAAGGACATGTGATCAGATTGGCCCAAATGTGCTAATGGTCTAGCTCTGTAGCCCAACCTGATATTTGAATATACCTTGTCCAGTGTGTTAGATTCTCTAGTAGTACCCTTGACATGTTGATACAGTTTGGGGGAGTGCTGTTTTCAAATCCACATGATTAAAATCCCCTGCTATAATGTGTACCGCGTTTGGATGTGTGCTCTGCTGATGACTAATACTATCATATAAGGGTCCAATGGCTGAGTTACTGTTTGCGTCCTGCAGTATACCAGCAATCCCCAATTGTTTCAGCGTCAGGGCCTGGTTTCTCCCTGTGTGGGACTTTTTCTTGTGTGTGCAGGCATGTGTGCCAGCACAATCCCTCCCCGTGCTGGTTCCATTGGAACCAAAACAAAAACAATTGTGACAGGTACACGAGGGAGGAAAAGCCCTGCAAGGGCATTGGGAGAGAAGCATGCACACACACTCAGGCACATGCCTTAGGAAAAAACTTGCCTTCATACCCTCATTAATGTAGCACTGTGCAAACCGGTTCCTAACAGGCCATGGAGTGGTACCGGTCTACAGCCTGGAGGTTGGAGACCCCTGCTTTTTAGTCAGCAGCTTATGCTTGCCCTGCTGGTTGAACTTCAGAAATTTAGAAAGTTCATTTTTTAAGACTAAGATTCTCAGAAATGTTATTGGCCATACTGGCAGTGGGATTCTAGGGATTCTCTGGTCACAGTTAGATTATTTAACTTTTCTAGGACAGCAATGCACGCTACTTCGAAGACTATATTCCGCTATTAGAACGTTTATCAGAGGACAGTTTTCTTTTGGGTGAATTAGTGTATCTAGGTTTGGTTTTAGGATAAGGAACCATCAAATGGGGAAAGAATGTCATGTTGGAGTAGGAGTCAGGAAAACATTGGTTCCAATTCCTGCTTGGCCATGGAAAAGCACCCCTAGGAAATCTTAGCTACTTTGAAGACATTGTTTGGGTCACCCGACATCAGAAGCTAATTGAAGGCATTTGACAACAAGAAGGAAGATCATAAGACTAAGTTCTTCATCGTGAGTTGGCACCTGGCCAACTCTTGGATGCTCAGACAGCAAACCAGTTCATGTCATCACAGTCCTCCCACCTAGAGTGAGCTGTAGTGCATTTCTTTAGGGTAAAAAGCTAAAGGATCCCCCCGCACATGCGTGCTAGTCGTGTCCGACTCCAGGGGCTGTGCTCATCTCCGTATTCAAGCCGAAAGAGCCAGTGTTGTGCAAGTCCATGGCCATGGGCCGGCATGGCTGCAAGGAAACACTGTTTTACCTTCCAGCTTTTTACAGCACTACCTATTTATCTACTTGCATTTACATGCTTTTGAACTGCTAGGTTGGCAGGAGCTGGGGTTATCAGCGGGCGTTCGCTCCACTGCGTGGCACCCGGGATTCGAACTGCCAAGCTGCTGATTTTGCAGTCAACAGTTTTTGGAGCCTTAGTCCACTGAGCCACCACGCCCCTTTCTTTAGGGTAAATCTTCCTAAATTTGCAACCCAGCTTATATATTAGCAAACACAGATATTATACCAAGAAACCTCCTTTCTTTGGAGACAGAATTCTTCTTTTTTCACAATGTACAAATGCAGACTTTGATTTACTGTCTGTCCTCCTTTGAGAAACTGGCCCACAGATTTTATACAAACTCAATCAACATTTTCCAAGAGACTGGAGTGTTTTTGTTTTAATAATGGAGGATTTTCTGTAATGCGAATTAAACTAGTGTTAATCTCTTATGCAAAATGTCTCTGCACCAAGTGATGTCAAGTCACTTTTATGCTATATAATTAAAGAGCAGCTGAATATCTGGCAATTTCTGCATATGGTTCTGATTATACTGACTGAGCATGAATCCTGTGTTGGATCAAAGCTTTTTGCCCTTGTTTTTCCCTCTAGCCTTGCGTTCCCATTTTCCCTCCGCTAAGCTTATACAATGTTCTCTTTCATTTAACAAGACGATTAAAGTGTAGTTTTAAATATTAGTTTTATTTTAACAGTAACCTGGAGGTACGACTCAAGAGGGCAAAGGTAGATTTAAAAATGGGTGTCTGGGTTAGTGAAAGCAGTCATTCTGAAGGGCTGAACAGCAGGAAGGGAAATTATCTGCAAGCGATTGTGAGTCAATTTTCTAGAGATTTGCTCAGCACTTGAAAGGGGCGGCATGAAAGTAAACCCTGCTTGCTGTAATTCTGCCCATGAGAAGCCTCTTGAAGGAAAAGTGGGAGGGAGTAAGTCTTGGCTGGAGTAGTGAGACAGCTCAGCTGTTTGGATATGGTTACTGCCTAGCTGGAAGAAAGGAAAAAGGCTGTCATGTGTGTCAGTGTGGGGGAGATGGAGCAAATCTGGGTTCTAAAGTCATCTCATTAATCTGGTTGATGATGCTTTCAGAAGAACTGGCTGGTGAAGAACTTTTACAATGGATTGTAGTCTGGTCACCGAGAAATCAGTCCAAACCCTGGAAATTTTAGGTACATCCAATAACTTGAGTAAGATCACAGACATTTTTTTCCTGTCAGATTTTCTATATGTGGTGGCATATGTGACTACTACATTTGTACTACCCCATTTGTCATGGGGGTTAGGAACCCAACCCGACTCATGCGGATGCTGGGTCAGATTGGGACTGGGGGGCCTGTTTGGGGCCTGCTACACTTACCTCAGGCCTGGCACTGCCCCGAATGGGCCTCCCGTGGGTTTCCCGGGCCTGCTGGAGGCCCACTCAGGGCAGCGCCAGGCCTGTGGTAAGTGCAGGAGGCCCCCAATAGACCCACACAGCTTACCTCAGGAGCCCTTGCCTTCATATACTGCAGTCCTGCGATATACCAGAACCACAGTGTATGAAATGCAATATAGGAGGGGACAACTGTACTACTGTCACCACCAGATAAGTGTGCCAAGTGTACAGGAATCATGGGAACTGTAAATGGATACATCTGAAGAACAGCAGTTTTGGCACCTCTAGTCAGCATTGGTTAGGCCTCATGTAGAACATTGTTTCCAGTTCTGGACGCTACACTTTAAGAAGGATGCTAACTAGACATGGGCACGACCAGAAAAAATGACGTTTCGAGTTTTCGTTTGTCAGAAAGTGTCCATTTCGGGTCATTTCCGTTTGTCGCGAAATTTTTCAAAAATTTGTCATTTCGTTTGTCATTTATCCACCGCAATTTAGCGCAATTTGACTTCCCAGAGCATAGGGGTGTCCCGCAATCAGGGCCGGCGCTAGGTGTTTTTGCGCCCTAGGCGGCGGGGGGCGGGTGGTGGTGGGAGGTGCGGGCGGGCGGTGGTGGTGGGAGGCCATGGGCGGGCGGCGGCCGTGGGCGGGCGAGTGGGCGGACGGCGGCGCGGGCCGCAGGCGGGTAGCGGCGTGGGCAGATGGACGAGTGGGCAGTTAGGATATCGCTTAGGATAGAGGTTCTGTTCTTGGCTTGCACCGCAAATGTGTGTGTGTGTGCAAGCAAATTGAAGTTGGGAAAATAGAAAATAAATGGTAGTATATAATATATTTTTAAAATAAATCCACACCTCCCACTCCCAGTCGAACCTCCCCCTTTATCCAATATCAGAAAAAAATCCTCACAAACTGCCAGAGAAGAAATAAAGAATAAACTGCTATTCCCTTCAGCAGACAAAACTGCAGGGAATCAAAGAAATTATTTTCTAAATTCAATTCCCTCCCTGCCTGCCTAACTTAAATCCTAAAGCCTCCAGCCTCCCTCCTCAGTCTCGATCGGATCACACCAGCCAGCCCTCCTCCCTCAACCACATCCATACACCCGACTGTGATTTCTGGAAGGTGCCTCGGCTTTTTATGCCCTCTGAGACATCCAGAAGTGTCAATCAAAACCTGGCAATGCCATTGGTGGAATGGTTCAAAAAATTTGCATGGTCCCATCCCATGCCCAGCCCAAATGGGCAGGTGTAAAAAAATAAAAAATAAAATAAAATAAAATAAACTCATTATGTTTTATTGCTATAAAAACCCACTGCTGCTACTATTAAAATTCTGCTGCTACATTTAAAATAAATAAATTTCACATGTTTCTGTGGTGATTTGGTGTGTTTTTTGACCACGATTTCAAAAGAAAAATTGCGGTCGCCATTTTGGATCCCCCCCACCGCATGGCATGGCGAGACGACGAGGCGAGACGACGAGAATGACCCCCCCAACCTGGTGCAAGCAGCCCAGGACAGGAGAAGAGGGGGGAGGCCAGGGACCCCCCAGAAACCACCCCTCTGGTAGGTGGCAAAGCCTCAGGCAGGCATATTTTCGCCTGCTTTTTTGGCCGGGAGTCGGGTTTTTTTAAAAAAAACCTTTTTGAAAACTTTTTCTGTGCTCCGCATTGTGCGATCGCCGCAATGCCACAAACGGAAACAAAAAACCTGACCAAATTTTTCTTTTTTTGGTTTGAGTTCGAGTTCTGACGGCTTAATTATCGTTACCGTTTCCGTTACGTAACGGAAACGATAACCGAAAACGGAAATGACAATTTCTCCTAGTCGTGCCCATGTCTAATGCTAACCAATGGTCCCTCTAATTAGCCCTTCTGACTGGGTCTCTATCCCTCACATGCACAACACTGCCCCCTCTGTGATTCTTCCTCCCCCCACATATGGGGTTATGTCACAACCAGAGCCAAAGTGGCTGAAAATTTTTGCATGGAGGAGGAGGACTACTCTGTGGAAGGAAGTGGAGGAAATCATGATGCTAATAAACTGGAACAAGTTCAAAGGACAGCAACAAGGTTGTCAGAGGCCTGGAAACCAAGCCCTCGGGGTGGTGGTGAAAGAACTGGGTATGTTCAGCCCTGAAAAAAGAAGACTGAGGCATGATAGTATTTTTCAAATACATGAAAGATAACCATATAGAGGAGGGGTGGGATCTGTTCTCGATCATTCCAGTGTGCAGGACACAAAATAATGGGCTCAATCTATAGGAAGGGAGATTAAGGCAAATATCAGGAAAAACTTCTTAACAGTTAGAACATTATGACAATGGAACCAGTTAACTCAGGAGGTGGTGAGTGTCCCAACGGTGAAGACATTCAAGAGAGAATTGGGAAACTATCTGTCAGATCTGCTTTGATTTGGATTCCTACACCGAGCAGGAGGTTGGACTCAATGACCTTATGACCTTTCCAACTCCATTATTCTGTGATTCTTTGAAAGGGATTTTAAACTGGGCCCATACTTATTTTACACACATGTATTATTAAACACAGATATGGCCTGGATTATTGAAAAATTGCCAGAAGAGAAGTGTTCACATACTCACACACACTCTCTTAGTTGATATAGGAAGCTAACTAATCATTCATTCTGCTGAATTGTGTCCATTAAGGAGACCTGATTGCATGGATTGTGGTTATTTTTGTTATTTTATATTTTGTTTTGTATTTGATTTTTATACATTCACTGTATGTGTTTTATAATTTGTATTGTATTTGAATCTACCCAAGGTAGCCTTTGGGCTAGATGGCTATGATAAATGAATGAATGAATGAATGAATGAATGAATGAATAAATAAATAAATACCTTATAATGAAAGTACCGTGAAGCATTTTCTCCTGGGCCATTTTGTGATGATCCACTAGGAACTGTTTTTTAGAAGCCTATATGGCCAGTGCAAGTTGGCTAAAGCTAGCATAGCCAAGGTGACAGAAGATATTTCATACACAGCCCCTGTATTCTCCCCCGCCCCCAGCTTGGATATTCAATCTTTATTTATGGTCTTTGACCAAAATATTACATAAGCAATCTAAAATCGAGAATAATACAAATAGTACACATGAGCGGGCGAAGCCTGGACTATCCAGAATCATAAAATTACTAAACATATATGCCATAGAGAAATAAAATTTATACAAAAAAAAAATAAAATTCCTACATATAACAGTTAAAATACTTAAAACCACTTAAAAACCACAAACAGTAATAAGCACATAGTGCGTACACTCTAGGGGCCTGACATAAGCAATATCTTGTGGTAAGCCATAGCTGCCGCACAAAATTTGGCCACTGCCATTGTAATACATTTGGATCCCTATCAGAAAATAATAAGTAAATATAAAATTCTGTAGATCTCCCGAATGCTTTTGGAAAACTGGATACAAAATATCATTGAGTAGATCCCTATAAAACCCACAATATAGAAGCATATGTTCCACATTTCCACTTCACCACTATTGCACCACTATTGACAAATATGGCGGCAATAAGGTACCCCTTGAAATCTTCCTTCCAACAATTTGGAAGGAAGTGTGTTCAATCTTGCCAGAGTTAATGCTCTTCTAAATTTTGGAGGAAAAACAGTGTTTAGATAAAAGGGGAGCAAAAAAACATTGCTTCTTACAACCCTTATACAAGTCAGCAAGCCCTGATTCTCTTGAAGTTTGATGTCCTAAATCCTTTGTTGGATGGCGGCTTTAGCACTATTATAGCCCAGAGATGTAATATGATTAATTGAGAAACGCAAATCAAGGCACCCATTCACTAAGAACCACATCCATTTTGATTGGAAAGAATCCAAAAGATCAGTGAGCCAAGCCCTTATGAAGAAAAAGGAATTTTAACCAAATATTAAACAAATAAACTTTAGCACGGGCTCTTATAGAGACTAAACCAGACTCCATCCATATAGCAAGGTTAGAAACACATGGCGGTACTGCAAGTATAGCTCTTAGAAATTTAGTCTGGGCTATCGCAAGGGGTCTCAGATTGGAATACATAAATAATTAGGAACCATAGAGCATTTGTGTGATAACTTTGGCCTTAAACACCTGCATATAAAATAATAGATATAGGGTAAGAGGATAATTTAGGTGGATGAAACTTGGTGTTAGCCTATCCACAATTCCATTAATATAAAATTTGAATAATGTGGGGGCCAAAATACAACCTTGCTGGACTCTTTGAAGGGCAGGGATTGAATTTGACAAAATTCTGACTTTATTGCAAAGGACTTGCAAATGAGTATTTTCAAGTAGACACTGCTTTAACAATAAAATATGCTGATTGATTGAAGTGGTTTCAAATTTGCTCCAGAGTTTCTCTGGAAACCAGGTTGAAACCAAATTTAACATAAATAAAAGCAGCAAATAGAGCTCTGCCCTTCGGCGTGGAATATTTGTCAGACAAATGATGGAAAATAAGGGGTTAGTCAAAAATCGATCTTCCAGATTGAAAGCCCGCTTGCTCATCTACAATATTATCCCTTTGGAGCCAAATATTTAGTTTACCAAGCAGATATATCTCATATAATTTACTAATTGTACTTAACAATTTTATTGGTCGGTAATTTGCTGGATCCTTCCTCTTCCCCTTTTCATATATAGGGATTATGATAGCCAAACCCCAGTCCTCAGGGATAGTTGTGGAGTGATTAATCCAGACGTTTTCAAAGAGGGTAGTCGTGTTAATCCTTTCAAGAATTGCAGGCAAAAAAAATAAAAAAACAAAACAAAACAAAAGACACAAAACATGTGGCACCTTAAAGACTAACTCATATTTTAATGTAACGTTTCGTGGACATGTCCAATTCTTCAGACATATAGCGCTATATTGTTTCTGCCACTATATGTCTGAAGAAGTGGACATGTCCACAAAATGTTACATTAAAATATGAAAGTTAGTCTTTAAGGTGCCACATGTTTTGTGTCTTTTGATTTGTTTTGCTTTTTTTTAATTTTTGCCTGGAATTGATTAATCCAGGAGAATAAAGAAGGTAAAGCTGGAGCCCACCAATCTGAATTGGCCTGTAACAAATCGGCTGAAATATAGTTGGCGCCAGGGGCTTTTCCCACCCTCTGTTGTTGAATGAGAGATATTATTTCACCAGGTTAACAGGAGGCCAATCTCCTAAAACTACCAACTCCTCCCGAGGTTGCGGCTAACGGTCAAACTCCACTGAATATCTGTCTCTGACATGATCCTCCAAAATATCAGGAGGAATACCAAAATTCTGAATAGAATGAACATCCGACATGCCTTCCGAAACTACCCTTCAATAGGAAACGGAGTCCTTTAGGTTGGATGCTGTGATAGACGCTTCCAAGCCTCTTTCTGTGCATGCACTTTTCCCTCTTAATCATTTTTGCTTCCCCAGGAAGTTCACGCTTGATTTCATCTAGGTCCTTCTGGCAGTCCAGGCTAATGCAAAGCTTTCCTCCAGCACTATATTTCGAACAAATCAGTTTCCCCCCCCGGTGAGTTTTCTTAACTCTACAGTTTTTACACACATACATGGTGATCGGAAATACATAAATGTGGATGATCATTGCCTTGGTATCCAGTGACCCATCTTTATACTTGATGGTCTTTTCTAACCCCTTCATTGCTGCCCTTCTTGGTCTCAGTTTTCTTCTGATTTCTTGGCTCCATTTGGGTTGATGATTGAACCAAGATATATAAAATCTCTAACCATACATACATACATACATACATACATACATACATACATACATACATACATACATACATACATACATACATACATACATACATACATACATACATACACACAGTGGTGCCTCTACTTACAAGCGGCTCTACTTACTAGCAATTCCACTTAAGAGTGAGAACATGTTGGCATTTTAACTACTGCCTTGCAAATTTTAGATGCGGTATGCTCTACTTACATTTTTAAAAAAATTTCGATTTATTTATTTATGGTTTTTTTATACGGCTGCTCTACTTACGTGTTGTTCGACATGAACATGCATTCGGAACAGATTAAACTCATACGTAGAGGTACCATTGTACATACGTACGTACGTAGTTCATACACACACACACACACACACACACACACACACACACACACACACACACACACACACACATGTCCCAGTACCTCCTAGCCTATCTGGTGGGCTTTTTGGTTCAAGCAGCTTTTAATGCTAGGAGTCCCGTTCCTGAACTATGTGAACATCTTCCCCTCACCGCTGAGTAGCCTCAAGTTAAGTACCCTTTGCATTTCTGGAATTAGGAAGTAGGGCTTTTGGCAAAGCTTTCACTGTGGTGCTGCTGAATTTTGGAAATTGACTCCTGAGTGTTTGGTGACGGGGGCTTCGGTTGCCTAGCAACTTCAGCACAGCTTCCTCTTTCTCTTTGACTTAGCTGTATGAAGAAGGATCTGGGCTGGGAAGCAAAGGCCCAGCTGTGTTCAGAAAAGAGGAGGCTGGCTGCCAGAGGAGGCCAAGTGTCATTTCTGAATTCTAACTTACGGAGGGAGGGTTCTGATCATGTTCTGCTAAGTACAAAATCACGGGAATGGATCCTGAGGTCTCCAGTTTACTCGTGCAAACGATTGCTATAGGTTGGGAGTTTTGAGTCTCCACTGTGTTGCCTTGACAGGGGCTGGCATCAATGATCCAAATGGTCCCTTCCAGCTCTGCAGTTCTAAGATTACTAAGATCTGAGGGTTTGAGGAATCAAAAAATGCATTATAAATAGCATGACAATCATACAAGTGCTCCAGGCACACTATTGTGAGACCATTTGCCTTTGTAGTCACATATGCCAAAAGAAGCCTGTGCTTAATTCCTCACAAATAAACACAGCAACTGTGCTAAGTCTGTAAATGCATGCTATGACAATCACATGTTCTTCAGCACTTAGGTACTGTCCTGCTTCCTATAGCATGGTGACCTGTTATTTATTGTTTGACATATGTTTCCCAGAACAATGGATGTGATTCAGTGTCCTCATAGCAGATAGCTGCAAGAACAGTGGGTTTTTCCCCCTTACCACCCCATTATCCTGAGCCATCCTCTGGAATGCCAGATATGATTCAGAAGGTTTGCTTTCCCACCACAGCAGAATCCCTGAAGACATGCAGGAACAGCACAGAGTGGGACTTGATGGCCTTATAGACCCCTTTCAGCTTCACTATTCTATGATTCTATGATTCTATGATTCCAGGGCTGGAAAATAATGTTGTTGAGTTTGAAAGGCTCATGAACAAGAGCGTTTATGCTCTGGTGCAACTTTTGGGGGGTTCCCTGATTTTCCCACACCACTATATTACAAGCCATAGTAAAACTTGAGAGCCTTATTATCACCTGTTTCGCCCTGAAATACCTAATAACTCTTGTGCAAAAAGGTACCAGCAGACCCTTCTGTGTCTCCCCTCCATTACACTACCAAGTGTGCCTGAACTGCTTACACAACATACATAGGCGGTTACTTCACGTCCTTCCTCGTTCCGAGATGACGTTCGTTGCGTGATAACGTCATTCACGGTCACATGGCCTTGTCCCAGTTCTGTCCCTGTTTCTGTGTACCCACAGACGTGATTGATGGTATCGCGACAACTGTTACTGCATGTGCTTGTTTTGTGATAACATCTGTACTTCCCTGCCTTCGTTTGCCCCCCCTTTTTTGGTCCGACCTTCCGTTTTTCAATATTTTGAATCTCCATAACTTTGCCTTCCATGCATTAAAAAGCAAAGTTCAAGGTTTTATGTCTTTTTATCTCTCTGCACTGCATTGCTGACGCCACAGGGAATGTAATGGCGAATGGCACTTCACACTCCTGCCACTAGATGGAGAATGCGTTCATTCCATGACAAGCCTTACTTCAATGGCTCTCATCTCGAGAACCAAGACAAGCTAATTCCCGAGGTCAGGAAGAGTTATGGCTCATCACACTTAAATCCCAGTTCAGAGGGCGTGGTTGGGACAAACTCCCGTCGTCATGCAATGGATGTGCGGTAACATTTCTTTGTACCTGTCCCAAGCGGGATGGCGAACAGTGATAAGAGGGATGTGAAGTAACCATCCTAGAGTCTGGTGTGAAAGTAGGCAAAGCTTAAAATGGTTTTCATAATGGAAACTGTTGCTGGGGAATCAAACAAGATAGAAATCCATAGACTTGGAGGATGCTACCCTTTAAGCAATGTAATGTAGAATCAACAAGCGGCTGAGCTCAGCAACATTTCTGATAACTTAATCAGCAATGATTTATGGGAATAACTGTGTGGAAAGCAAAATAGCCTCTTCTTGTCTCACACTTGTAGGACACTGAAAATCCATGGGAAATTGGCAGTCTTCCGAAAAACGAATCAGGTTAAGTGTGTTCCTCCTTCTCATTTGACTTTGAGAAGCCACCAGGAAAGGTGAGAGTGATTCTGATTTATAAGGGCAAGTCAGTAATGAGATGCAGTGTAAGCAGGTTGCCTTTCCAACTGATCTTGACACATCATTCTGCGGCAGAGCTGAAGTTGTTCTTTCTACACATGCAAATCTGGGAAAACATAGTCAGTCCACTGCAGGAGCCATCTTAGTTATTTCTTATTATAATATAATGAAATAAAAGAGTGAGAATGAAGGCTTAGCACACATTTAAAAAATCATGTAGAACTGTGTTTGTAGATACATTACTAAACAGGCAACCATCCACCAGTGTGTTCTTGTTTGAGTGGAGGGGATAAACATGACTTTTGAGAGTTTCAGACCTAAGGAACTGAAGTGAATTTTAGAGATCCATTATGAAGATTGGTGTCATACTACACAGCTCTGTGCTTCTCACCATATTAAATGGATTGTAAAGTATTTTCTAAATGCTGTATAACTTTGGGAGTGTGAAGTAGATCCTAGCAGTGTCGTGCAGAGATATAATCTGGGATGGCAACATGAGTTTTCACCCAGGATGGCTGATATAGATAGGACAAAAAGTTGCTGCTAGTTACAGTTCTGGTGTTTGTTTTGTTTTTTTGTGCCCCCTTCCTTCATAGAACTTCTTTTGTCAGTAGGGATGGGAAAAACCCTGGGACTTCCAGGGTGGTTTCTCATAACACTGGGGGGGGGGGGATTCTTTAGTAGTGTGGAGTGCTGTAGAGGAAAGGGGAAGGGAAGAATCATCATTTTAACAGACCCTGGTAACCACAGCATTTGATTCTCATCGGATGCATCGGATGCATCAGCTGCCTGAAATCCACAGAAAGTGACTAACAAAGCATTTTGAACTCCTCTGTTTTCCATCCATCAAATGTCTGGGAGTTAGCTATGAGCTATTAAAATAATAGCAGATAAAGATTACCCCAAACCCTAGGGCAGGGGTCCTCAGACTACAGCCTATGGGTTGAATCCAGCCCACCAGGGTCCTGAATCTGGCCTTCCAGCAATTGCAGACTCCCCCCCCCCCCCCTTTGAGATGTGGCTGCACTAACAACTTTGTCCACTGCTGCTTCTCTTGCCGGGAACGTGTGATAGCCTGGCAGGTGAGGGAATGGTGGGTAGGAGAAGGAGGAGGAGGAGGAGGAGGAGGAGGAGATTAGGGGCAGTGCTTCAGCTGAGAGAGTGATAGGGGCGAAGGGAGTGAGTGGCCATCACCCACTGTCTTGAGCACAGCGGCTGAGGCTTTGATTCAGGGTGTGGGCATGGCGGGCGATGAGAGAAGGCAGGCCAGTCGCTGGCAGCAGGACCAGGCTGCTCCCACTTGGGGAGAAGGAAGTGAGCCCTGGCGAGGGCGGGTGTCTTTTGGATTACAGCTCCCATTGGCCATCAGCATCGGAGTGGGGGCAGGGAGGCTCTTTGGCGGAGGCTGTGTGTGTGTGTGAGTGTGTGAATGTTCTGCAGTTGGGGCACCCAAGCCCTTGGTCGGTCAGGCAGGGAGCGAGAAGGGGGCCCTTTGGGTGAGACAACCCTCCCCAAGGCGGCTTCCAGTCCCCCCTCCTAAGCAGCAGCCCTTCCAAGTGCCCTCACTGGGGGGGACCTTCCTCTGTATTCCCCCCCCCCTCTGCCCCAGATGTCCCTTTGGGAGCACTGTGGCCAGGGCCGCCACTTCCAGCTTTGGAAAAGGGCTGTCTCTTGGCCATGTTCCTTTCCCTTTCCAAGGCAGCGGCTTGGGTTCATGGGGTTTGCCTTCAGGAGACAGACTCTCTCACACCAACCCCTTTATATTGATTATAATTGTTCTTCAATTGTCCAGCCCCCAACAGTGTCTGCGGGGCTGTTTAAAATGTTTGAGGACCCCTGCACTAGGGTTTATAAACTGTAGCAAAACCTTTGATTGTGAAAAGATATGAATATGCTAAAAGAATTTGGTGTCCTAATTAAAGATGGGTAGGAATTTAGAAAACAAATTGCAACATTCATTTTAAAAAACCTACTTCATCAATGTGTTTTTTAAAAAAATCAATACCCCCAATGAATAAAAGTTATGATTTTTCAATGATTTTTGCATTTGTCAAATTGCTAGGCCATAGCCCACTGGCTACTCTGGACAGTGTATGACATATCCGAATGCAAAAATATCTAACATTCAAATAAACACAGACTATGTCAGCACAAACATAAACCATACAATAAACAGAATATAAACTATAAGACCACCTTAAAATAAAAAGTAAAATATATAGTCAACAACAACTATAAAAAATACTAAATATAGGAGTCAGAAGGAGTAAAAAAGAGGCGGTAGAAAAAGAAGCTTCCCTGAAATGTTGGTGGGGTCTCTGTGTGCTGGCTGGGGGGCAGGGTGGATTTTGTAGAGTTTTAAAGTCAAAAACAAATTTGCAAATCAAATCATCAGAAAAAAATCATAAATTAATATATTGTGTTTCAGCAACCTTGACGAATCATGAATCAAAGCAAATCACATTTTTTTCTGATTTGTGCCCACCTCTAGACCTGTATTATGGACAGGAAGCCACTCTTAGGACAAAATAAAGAGAAATAGAATGGTTTATCCTTGGCGATGTCAGAAGAGGGCAATTCTATTTCTCTGTTCTATGCATATGCATTGCTGAGTATATCATATGGAAAGCTGATCTAGAGAGGGAGTGAAAACTGATGGACAAAACCTCCATAATTAAAGACAAGCAATCGGGTGAACTTATGACAGTTCATTTTTGTCTATGGAGTTGTGAGGATCAAGGAACTGGACAGTAGAGCTTTGAACTCACTGGGGGGAAGGTGCAGAAAAATGACACAAAGAATAACATTTGCCATGCTTTCACACATTGGAAGACCTGTAATGAAGTGGTTTCAACACCCTTTGTATGCCGGTTTTTACAAGAGAATATATAAAGCTATACACTTCAGACAATCTGTGATTATACATTTCAGATAACCTGTGATTACAGGAGGAAATTCCTCAAGTGCATATTGTCCAAGATTCTCCTATAATTTGCAAATTAGCTGGCTTTGTCTTGTGATTGGTTGCTGGCCATGAGCATGGTCTTCCTTTGACATCTGGTTTCTCAGATACAAAAACTGCCTCAGTCACGTTTCTTGAACGCTAATGTGATTTCAGCTGCCATGACGATGCATAATTGCAAATGGATTCTGATTCAAGTCTGATTAACCAGTTTCTAATAATGTTTCTCCATGTAATGGAGATCCTCCTAGGAAGAAAGTAAATTTCTCCACTGATACGGTTGTAAAACAATTTTTAAAAAAGTCATGGAGAGGACATTTGCACTACTTAGGTTTGTTTGTTCTTAGTTCCCAGGCCCGATTTATCCCAGTTACATACAGTCCCTTTAAAAAGCATATAAACAGAAGGGGGAAGAAAAAGCATGCTGAAGTTTCATTGAATGTGAGCTCCATTTTCCCAGAAACTTCTATGTACTCTCTAAAACCTCAAATCTGATCATAATGGCTTAATTTTTGTCCTATTGTATGCTGTAGCCAGGGTGCTCTTGGCTCTTAGTTAGACGATTGGAAGAATCTTTTAAAATGTGATGTACTTGGTTTTGACCTTCATTTAAGAAACTGACACAACATTTTGGGAGTCTTTCAAATATACAGTAATTGGGGGGTAGTAACATGTCCATCAAATGAAGCCATATATGCCATTAACCAAATAAATGCATAGTACTTCTTTGCCCCATGATTCATTTTAAACTGCCACTGCTACATTTTGTGCCTTTGTATATACATTGTGAACTTAGTTGTCCGAGTAGGGACAAAGCAAATTGGGATACTGCATTGCTAACACTGGTAATGAACTTTCAAAGTAAATTTTATGGTAATGTATTCATTATATGAGTGAACTCGTGGTAGGCAGGGTAATTAAGTAATTAATTTCCAGAATGCTCTCTCTCCAAAGGGTCTTTCGGCTCAATGAAGTACAGGCTCTCACTGATACTTGAGCTGGTCTTTATTGAGGTGGAAGAGTAGGGCACAGAAGATGCATGAGTGCCTGATTCTATTCATTCCAATAGTCCACAGGGGGGATTAACTAACTCCAGTAGCCTCCAGCTGCTTCCAGTCCTCACCAGGACCCCTATCCCTGTCTGTCCTCCTCCTTTAGGCCTTCTTTAGCCTCTGCCATAGTCTTCCTACCTAGTGCTTTGCTTTGGGCCTTTTTACACGACTCCTAAGATCCGCTGGCCACTTAAATTCGGACCAGAGATCTTAGAGATTCGTCGCTCTTCCTGCATTCCCACCCCCTCCGCACTTCCTGGCTGCTGGCTGCGTGAGGGGAGGGAGAAAAAGAGAAAGAAAAGCATGCCGCTCACCTCTGTTCTGCCTCTCGTCTATGTAAAAGTAGCTCTTAAAGGGGGGGAGCCAAAAAACAACAAACAGAAGCAAGGAGAGCCCCGCACTCACTATCGTTACACCGGATCAAAGAATTTTCACCTCCCAAGAGCAGGTACAAGAAAAGTGCACTGGGTCGCGCTTAGGTGGGCGTGGTCGCACTTAATTTCCTGTTAACTCCGGAGCTGGTGGGAGAAACATTTTTTAAGCTCCGGAGCTGGGAGCCATTTGCCCTGGAGTTTAGGGGTCGTGTATAAACCCTCTTTTCTCAGTACCCTCCATCTGCCCTGTTTCCAGATTGCCATGAAGTCTCACATCTGGGTTGAAGATTCTTCTCGGGAACTATTTGAAAACACTCTTATATTCCCCTGGAAAGAGAATGAAAAGTGATGCCATCTTGTACAACTCCTATTTAGGTCAATGAGCCTTGCAAAGGAAAACATTTCAGTAGATTGTGAATCCACAAGATTATTCTAAACCATTCCTGAAATACATAATTGTTCAAAGCTATTGTTTTAAAGTTAAAACCTTGTTAGGAAGCTGGAAATGTGAGTCATTATTTATAAACTCTTGTTGCTGGCAACTTGGAGAAAACGGAAGTGAAAACCCTGTTGGCAGCACCAAAATTCAAATGAGGAATGGGTGTTTTTTGGTCTTTTTCAAATCGATAGTGATCTGGAAAATCTGGAATTGGTCTTAAACTTCCCTCTGCCCCCTCATTATCAGTCTCTGCCTCCTTTTTCCAAGAAATGCCAGGAACCCCAACTTTAGATATTAGGGACTTGACAGAGAATCCTAAAGCCATGTAGAGAATGTGCATAGAGAGAACCTTTTCTCCCTTTCCCACAACTTCTGAGATCAAGTTTGTTCCATCAAACTGAGTGGCAGTAAAGGAAAGATGAACAAAAGGCATAGTGATTTGATGGAATTAATTGCACCAGGATGCGGTGATATTCATCACTGGCGAGGGTTTTGAAAGGAGAGTTGAGAAATTCATAGAGAACATGGTGTGCTTCTATGAGTAGACATATCTTCTACGAGCACACTTGGGAGGGATAGCTACTCCCCCCCCCCCTCCATGTACTGTAAAGACATATACCAGAAGCTAGAAGTGTCTGGCTCAGATACCACCACCCCTGCAGGAGGGAGAGGGAAAGGGTCCCCATCCTACTGTTTAGCAAAGCATTTGGTTGAGTCCTATTTATCAGTAGCTGTTGGTATGCTAATGAGATATGGTAGACCAGTAAATATTACCAGCTGGAGACAATATGATAGGAAAGCTCTTGCCTTTTTACACTGCATGTGGGATTCTTGAATGTCTTTGTTTGACTACTCAGACACAGGACACAAGACTAGCTAGCTGGATCATTACACTCGGTAAAGCTCTGTGCATTTTTTCTGTTTCCTATTTTCTAACTGTGCCACTGGCTCACAAGCAGAAACTGTTGTTTAGCTTGCTACTGCACACAGTCCTCTTATCTTTGTGGGCTGAAGCATACACTGAATGCATCATAGGTACATGCGAAAGGGGAAAGTATCCAATCCTTCAAAGAAAAAACGTCCAGCTTATGATTCTGAAATACTGGACATTGTTTTTATATCCATTATTCAAAATGCCAAGAAATGGTTCAAAATAGCCTTATTTTCTGTCCATGTTGTCATCAGAAAAAAAGATGCCAAACTTTAAATGGTAAAGGCCAGTCTGAATATTGACAATATGAATGTTAGCAGTCAAGATAATCTACAGGATCTGTTCTTGTGCTTACTAACATTCACAAAGCAACATCAAGGAAGGGAACATCCTGGACTCTAATTAACTGTTTAATCAGTTAATTACTTTCCACCCAAATGTAACTGTCATGGCTTTTTTCAAAATTAGTTCCTTAAATTAGGGATGGGCACCCTAATGAAAACTAAACATTGTTTCATCGTTTTGTTAGTTTACAAATCGTTTGTAAGCTAACAAATGAGAGACCCCATTTCATTTTGCATCATAACAAAACTGTCAATTTTTTTTGTTAAAATGAACCATTTTGTTGCTATCTATAATGGGCTCCCAGGGTCCATGGGCATCAATTTTTTTTGGTAGCTTTCTTGGACCCTCCCCTTTAAGCCCTCCAAATTTGGAGAGGTTTGAGGGCAAGGGAGCTGAGTTAATAAGCTCCAAAGGAGATGCCCTTAGGAGCTTTTTTTTCCTAATTGGAATGGGGAAGAAGCCAAGCCGTGGAGCGTAGAGGCAATTAGAGAGTTAATACCATAGAATAAACTCCCTAATACCATAGAGTAAACTCCCTGATTGCCTCCACATTCCCACTCAAAAAATACATAGCTTGGGGCACCAAAATAGCAGGGGCACCTTCCGAAAGCAATTTTAGGGAACCCCCTGAAATTTAGAAACTTTGGGGGTAAGGGGGCTGAGTTATTAAGCTCCAAATGGGGTGCCCCTAGGAACCTATTTTCCTAATTGGAATCAGAAAGAAGCCAAGCTGAAGCATTGCAATTTGTTTGCTTTGTTTTGTTACTAACAAAACTACTTTACAATTTCATTAGTAACGGAAAGAAATGAAATGGGGATGGAAATGAAATAAAACACTAATTTTTCATTTTGTGTTCATCCCTAGCTTAAAGCCATTGTTAGACCTGCTTCCTAAATCCATACACACATTAGCTACTTTTTGTTTCATTGTTATGGATCACCCTGTAGTAGGGAATGAGATTTAAAGCAGAGCTTAAAAAGTTATTTTTGGGACTCAACTGTCCAAAATCACTCAGCCAGAATAATCAAGAGAATGGGCAATATTTATTTATTTATTTGTTACACTTCTATACCGCACCATTTTCCATAAAGGAACTCTGGGCGGTTTACAGACAAAAAGATCAGATAAAACAACAATATAGGGAGACATAGGTAAAACAGTGATATAAACAAAAGAGGGAGAACCCTCAGCAAGGTACGACGGACAAGGAAAAAACGGGGGGGGGGGGGAGATATGCGGATTTGTAGTCAAAGAAAATAAGTTTATCAATTTCTACTTTCTTCTAAGTACAAATACACCAATTTCTTATGCATATATGACCCAGCTCATTTAGTATAATGTATATGGGTAAGGATATCAAAGAGCCATGCCACATTCCTAAGACAAATGCATGTAGAATTAAGTTTTCAGAAAGGGTATTACTATATTTTTATTATTGTTTGAAACTTATTTCCAAAAATGTAATATTCATGACAACCATCAGCTCAGCCTCAACAACAACAACAAACAGTAGCTTCTAATAATGTGCACAGAGTAGGATCTATTATTTATTATTTATTAAAATTTATTTATAATATTTCAATCCTGTCTTCCCCCCCAAAATGACCCAAGGCAGATAGTTTCAAAGTTACAACCCTAAGAGTTACAGACTATAGCTTCCACCATGTAATAAGATGTATAATATGAGAGTTTGGATTCCACAAAACTGCTCAATCAGTTTTCATTGCTCTAGATTTGCTGCTTTGTTTCCAGGAATTAGCACTTCCCCATATGTCTTTGATTTATAAAGCTCTGAGTTCCAGTTAAATAGTGGATGACTTGACACTTTGGCTAATGACTCAGAAAGGCCTGCTTCTTTCACAAAACATTTGACTCAAACAGTGACTGCACACTTTGCCTTATATCTCCTAGATCCTTTAAAAAATTAATCTGGGACAACTATTGGGCTAAACAGAAGTGGCATGGTGGTTCAGTGAAGCCACCTCATCAGCTAGCAAGGGTGATTTTGGATGCTTCTGCTTCTCTGTCATCTCCGCAGCTCTGCAATGCTTTTCGTGAAGAAGAGTCATTTGAGCTTCAAGAGTTTACTGGATATTTCAGTCATCCAAGAAAGATAGAATCTTCCCATGTGTTTATCTTTGGGCCATATAAGAAGCAGTCTAACAAACAACTATAGGTAAAGCAATTTCTGTGTGCAAGATGTATTCATACAATTTCTAGAGCAATAGTCGTTAATTTGTTGCAGTAAAAACTAACAAATGTGTGACAACAGTATTATCTTTTTAAGAACTAGACACCCATTTCATCACAGGCATGAATGCTGTCCTGAGATGTAACTAATATACACTGCTGCTAGGAAACAATTTGTTTTGTTTTGTTTCATCACACTGTAACACCCCAAATTTGTGTTGCTGGGGTTTATCAGGAGCTGTAGCCTAAAAGTAGATTTTCCAAGCAGTGTTACTGATAAATGGTTACAGGGCTGAAGTGGGGATCACACCTTCTATTATTCAAATGCTTTGGGGGATAAATTTCGTGATGTTTGTTTGGGTTTTTAAGAATGTTTTGAAGACTGCTGATGTTGTCCAGGGCTTTCAGTTTGCTTTCAGGAAAATGAGCGGGATACTGTTGCTCCTGTAACTGTCATCAAGGGCGTTTATACACGACCCCTAAGCTCCGCCACAAATGGCTGCAAGCTCTGGACGATAAAAATGTTTACCCACCAGCTCCGAAGTTTGCAGACAATTAAGTGCGACCCCGCCCACTTAGCGTGACCAAACAGCACTTTTCTTGTACCTGCTTTTTTATGGTGAAAAATATTTGATCCGGAGACTGCCTGAGGTCTCCTCGCTTCTTTCTGTTGTTTTTCTTTTGCCTCCGCCCCTTAAAGAGGAACCAGGAAGTAAACGGAGATCGGAGCAACTTCCCCCAACACCGGGAGGTAAGCCTTTTATTCTTTTGTCTCTGTCTAAGGCTTTTTTTTCCTCCCCCCCCTCCCACAGACAGAATAAAGAAGTGCTGAGCGGGTGGGGACGGAGGAACAGCAACGAACCCTCAAGATCTCTGGTCCGAATTTAAGGGACCAGCGGATCTTAGGGGTCGTGTAAAAAGGCCCCAAGTCATCTCCATTATGGAGATTGGAGAACGTATGAATGAATTCCAAAATGTCTTATAATTAACATAGTATTACATACTTAAGGGTGTGGCTTCTTTTATTGAACAGATCCATTTCAGACTTTGTCTTCTTTTCCTACTGCCTTTAATTTTTCCTATCTCACAAGAAAATAAGTCCAGTTTCCATGACTCAATGCAATTAACCTCACCTGTGAATCTTCACAGACATATGACAACCTCAGTTTTTGTCATTTTTGCATCTAGAAAGAGTTCAACCTTGATTTATCCTAGGACAATTTTTGTCTTTTTGAAGATCCAGGGTACCTGGCAAATGTTCATCCACAAGCATAATTTGAACAAATTGATTTTAGAGTGACAGACCTGGAATGTTCCATATGAATCATCAGTTCCAGCACCTGTCAAGGAGGCACAGTGGGGAATTGAACTCCCATATTCTAGATCTGCAGAGAAATACCTAAACCACTGAGCTATCCAGCAGTTCTTTTTTTCAATGTACACTTTCATGTTGTACTATGATTGGGGGGACTGTTCAAACTTCTGCTTTTCAATGATGCTCTCAATGGGCAACTTTCGATTAGTCTTTCTTATCTTTCTTAGCATGGACTCTGTGAGGCTAAATCAAAGAATGACATGGGTTGTATGATAACTAGACCAGCAAGTATTAAAAATGTGGGGAAAGAAATATATAAAGGTAATAAACAAATCAGGACATGGGGGAAACGGGTAGACAATTAGTCATGTGCACATATAACAACCCAAGATTTCTGTCTTATTTTACAACCCATAAATTAACAGTGAGTCAGAAGGAAATGAAATTCATATTATTAATTATCATTGTGGCCATTCACAAAAGCAATTAGTGGTGATGATAAAGAGATAATGGTGTTGGTTAACTAATTAGCGCATACAGCATCGTAAGAAGACTTTATGTTTCACCAAAATTCCTCAAAAACTAAATTTATCACCTATATAACCTATTATTGAATTTGTATTTTTCAGTGACCACACAGCTCCCCCTTTTATTTTAATTCAGCAGTGATTATTAATGCAATCTCCCAGTTCAAGAAATATTAGTGCATTAATAGCGTTTATTTTAAGTCTATGAAAACTTACATTAAAATGTAGTAGCTAGTCTTTAAGGTGCCACAACATTTTCTTCTTCTTTTGTTTCTTTTAAATGAGTGATCTGTGAATTACCCAGTCCCTTCTGGGAAATCGGTGCGGTCAAGAAATGCAAAAATATAAATAAATAAATAAATATTATATTATATTATATTTGACAGTAAAAGTATCTATTAGGATTCAAAAAGCATGCATTTATTTTCTGTTTTCAGGTAGGAAGACGCTGATCTTGTAATAGAAAAAAAAGATAAATGCCTGTTTTAAGGCAGTGCCTCCTAGTTTTGTTTCTACACATGTAGTTGAAATAGAAATTCCACATGGATATCTTTTAGTTGTCAAGCTAATAAATTAAATTCTGTACAGTTGCAGTTTTAATCAAAGCAGTGGGCAAACTTGACAGCCAGACCAAACTTTGACTTCCTCCTTCGCAAATTAATTTCTGACGGTGTTTGAACTGTGCTCAACGTGGTTTGCTCTCTGTGCCATAGATCAACGAGAGGCACAATTGCCATTCTCTATTCAAGAGGAAGTTGCACTTCATTGGCATGTAATGCAACACTTATGCCCAGACATGCTTTGGGGTCGTTTGGTGTGCAAGCTGCCAAATAAGGTGCATGTTCCGAAACGCCTGTCTCTCACAGCAGCATCATGTTTGAACTGCAAAAACAAGGATTTCCCTCCTCTATCAATCCCTTTGCTTGTTAGGAAGATTATGACTTTTGTTTTTTTCTTCTTTCTCAGCCCTGGCAGTTTAGGAGGAGATATGGCTGTAGGATCTAATTTTCTGGTTGCCTCTCACACTTGCTCATTAAAATCTGAACACATTGTGAAGTGAATAAAAATATCACTTGGGCTTATCCGGTGTGAAAGTGACTTAGTCATGCCCAGATGGTGTTGTCTGCTGGATGCAAACAGAAACACTCCAGCTGGAAACACCGAAGACGTTATAAAGATGGTGGGAGCAAAAGAATTTATTTCTCAGGTACCCAACAGGTATCACTTCATAACCTAATTCATAGTTTATATGCCAGACAAACTTTCACTGTGTCGACAAATGTCCTCCAGCAAAAAGGGATGCTGCTTCCCCAGAGCCAGCCTCCTCCTCCTCCATAAGGCAACTCCACAAATGCAGGTGATTGGATTAGTAGTTATCCACGAATGAGGAGCAAGTATTTTGTAAAGCTGCAGGCTCTTGGTTGCTCATTCAAGACAAAACCACTGTCACATACCTTCCATTGGCAAAATATCCAGACTGTGGCCGCGTTTTATTGAATTGTTTCAGTGTCAACTATATCGATTTTGGAGGCTTTGGGGTTAAAATATAACACAGCCAGAACTTTGTAAAGTTCCTCTTTTGGATTATATGTCCCATAATTTGGGGAACAGTCTAGCGAGGAAAAGGGAGTCTCCAAAAGTAACATCTCTGCACTTGAAACATAACACAAAAAGGAGGAAATTCTAATCTCGGTCACCAATGGAGAATTATTTCCAAATTCTAATTGCTGTGCATGGGGAGTTAAATGTCATGGGTATTTCCGTTAGCAGGGAAGGATTAAGCCTCTCCTATTTGGCCTCGTCCCCTGTTTTGAGGCTCCCTGGGATCTCTCTCAGTCTGGGAAAGACTTAGTAAGTCTCAGGACATGTATGTGTGGGGAGGCTATCTGAAAATCAGTGTCAACCAATCCATCTTATGATTGTGCAGCTCCACCAATAGGACTCCAGCCAGTGTATATGTCTATTTATATTCACAACAGGTAAATTTAGAGTTCTGGGGCCAGAAGCACCCCATCACAGACATAAAAGTACACCATGACTGTGTAATAAGGTACCATAATTTTTGACAAATAAATATTTATTTGAATTAGATTTTTAAAAGTATCCCTGTCAGATCAAATGGGCCATTGCTCAGGAAACAATCACACAGGTGTGCATGCAATAAGGATGGGAATTCTATTTTCTCAAGGTGCAGAAAAGAAAAGAAAACCCAAACCCTGGAGCACTCAGTCTGTTCCTAAATTGCATAAATGCAGGAAAGATTGCTTACACCAGGTTTGCTGATGATGGCATTGGCTACTGTTCCTGCCCTGGGAAGAGCTTAGCTCCAGCAGAAGCAAATAATCCATCCCATGTCACCCACAGTTTGGATGTGGTCACAGGCAGAAATAGGTCACATTTTGGGCTGTTTGTGGAGTGGTCAGGTGTGATCTGTTTCCTGGCAATCACACACAATAGAGGGAATTGTGATCCACCCAACCCTGAACCAAAAGCTAGACTTTTCGTCCAACTTCAGAGGTTTGATTTTGGGGCTGGAAAGTTTCCTCACCAGATAGAAGGATAATTTTAAGGGTGATGCGTGCCTTTCTAGCTCTCTGATCATACCCTTGCTTACACTTTTATGCTGAATTTGTTCCTGGATTCATTGTAAAAGAAATAGCTTTGGTTCACAATTTGAAGAAATACATTTCAATGGCGGAAATCTGATTTGTATGCTTGTCTAATCCATGTTCACAATGAATATCTTTTCTATTTTGGGATGATTTAATTAAGAAAAGTATATTTATACACAAAATATTAAACAGAGCTCTGAGTAAACTTCGAGTTTCATGCATTTTATGTGCCTCTTCCTCTTAAAATCTGAAGGACCCTTGAGGAAGGCCCTTTCCAACCTCTAAATATTCTGTAATTTCTTTACTGGAGAGCTGTTTAGTTTGTGGAAAACTGCACATTTTCAGTGGGAATTCTTTTTACAGCTGCCTTATTCTGTTTATCTGGATCTGTCACTAAAGTAAACTTGCATTTGGTTGTTTAGAAAAGTGTCCTTGTTTCTAAGGCCCCTGTCTGTCTATGTTCATGGAAAAGCTGGGTTGATTATCATAACCTTTACTTAAAGGTCCGAACTCTACAGTTCACAGACAGTAACAATATCCATTGATTAAATAACAGAAATAACTATAGGTCAAGTTCAGATAAGAGGCATAACAAATTTAAGTCATGTTCTTTTGTCTTGACCTGATTTTGGCTAGAATCACAAGAGGGAACATATATCTTAATTTTGCTTGCTTCCTCCAGCGACAGTTTCTTCCTCTGGGCTGTTGATGGGATCTTCTAGATCCAATATGTTAACTGTATTTCATCCCCCACCCCAAGGAAAAAATATGTGTGTGTCCTACTTATGTGACGGGCTCTTTATCCTTCCCTCAAACCTCTACTTTCTCCCATGGGGTATTAATTGGAGCCTTGCCTCTTAAGGAACTTGTGGCCCTCCAGATGTTGCTTGAGTTACACCTCCTCTACCCCTGTCACCTTGCCACTGGTGAAGGTTGATGGGAATAATAATTTATTATTATTCCCATCAACCTGGAACACTATCGGATCTTCCACCATTAGCTTATAGGAATTTGCTTTGCACAGGGTCAGACAGTTAAAGAGTTTAGCATGGTACTGCCTGCCACAGGCAAGTGTGGGCCTCTAGATGCTGTTGGGTGTAACAACGGATGGGTGTTGCAGTTCTGGATATTAAGAAGAACACCCTTTACCCACTCCTGGTCTGCACAGTGCATAGCAAGGATCATTCGGTTAATAACAGTTTGAGTGGAATGGTATTAACTACGCAGTCGGGGTTGGGGTTTGGCTATGATGCAGATTATTGAGTTTGAGGGTCAAACGGTCTTTTGGCTCATTTGCTGAGCAAAAGTGCACAATAGCTTGCGATTCAGGCAGACATTTTAATAACCCTCTTTAGACATCAGGGTCTCCACCTGAGGCATTGGGCAAGCAAAGCATGTGCCTTTCCATTGAGATCCAGCTTTCTTTCTCTCTTTTCTTCAACATGTTAAGCCATATGTTCACTGCAGGATATACCATTTTGCTTTTTTAAAGCACATCAGTCCAGCCATGCAACAAAAGAATAGAAATGGTGCTCCTCCAATGCATACTCCAGTGCCGCTATCTATGTGCTTCATCTAGCTCTAGCCCACGTCCTGGAAGAGCCACTTATTTAAAAAGTCACCTTTGTCCCTGCCTCGATCACGTGATCGAAGGAGCACTTCCATTATCCCAACGAACATGGAGAGAAAAGCCACTGCCGCCACCGCAGCACCAGCAAGAGGGAAGGAAAGTTTGGGATGGGAGGTGAGCTCAGAGATAAGACCTTCTTTTTCGTTTCCCCCCCATCCCTTACTTCCTCTCTCTCTCTCTGGGCGTTTATACACGACCCCTAAACTCCGGGGCAAATGGCTCCCAGCTCCGGAGCTTAAAAATGTTTCCCCACCAGCTCCGGAGTTAACAGGAAATTAAGTGTGGCCACGCCCACTTTAGCGCATCCCAGCGCACCTTTCAAGTACCTGCTCTTCCGGGGTGAAAATTGCTTGATGCGGTGTAACAATAGTGAGTGCGGGGCTCTCCTCGCTTCTGTTTGTTGTTGTTTTTGGCTCCCGCCCCTTTAAGAGCTACTTTACAGTAGCTCTTACAGAGACAGGAATGTTGCCGCGGCAAGAACGGAGGCAGAACGGAGGTGAGCCACGATCTTTTCTTCCTTTTTTTTTCTCCCTCCCCTCATGCAGCCAGCAGCCAGGGTGGGGACACAAGAAGAGCGACAGGCCCCTAAGATCTCTGGTCCAAATTTAAGTGGCCAGCGGATCTTAGGGGTCATGTAAAATGGCTCTCTCTCTCTCTCTCTCTCTCTCTCTCTCTCTCTCTCTCTCTCTCTCTCTCTCTCTCTATCTATCTATCTATCTATCTATCTATCTATCTATCTATCTATCTATCTATCTATCTATCTATCTCCACACACATATATCACACTACTCCCTCCATCCTTGTCTCTCTCCCTCTCATTTGCTCTCTGACCCCCCTCCCTCCTCCCTCTCATTTGCTCTCGCCCTCACTCTCTCTGGGTCTCACCTTTTAAAAATGCATTGAACAAGGAAGATTCTCTGTTTTTAAAAACAGGCTGACTCCATTCATAGGAAATAAGTAGATAAGAAGCAGCTTTTCAGGTCCTCACCTTTGTTGGTTCATTTAAAAAGGTGCTTCCTAACCGACACAAAAAAGAGAACCCCCAGAGGTTGTTCTAGGAAACCTCGCTTCAGGGGGCATGGCCAAGGGTTTTTTCGCCATAAAAGCTGACTGCTCGTGAGGGCACAATTTTTTAAGAGGCAGCTTTTCAGGAACTAAGAAGCTTTTTTTTTTTTTTGAGGTTGTGAGATAGGGCTAATTGTGGCTTCTCTTTTTTTTCTTTTTAAGCAAACATCTCTCTTCAATTATGCTGATGTTTGGGGTACAGGACCTGAGAGTAGTTTAAAAAAAGTCTTATGCCCATCCATAAACATAAATATCTTAAACTGTTGATTCATCCACACAGAGAGGGTGGGAGAGAGAAAATGGAGGCATGATCTCTCCCCTCACAATAGAGCAGCATACCACTGTGACCTTCCCCAATCCATGTCAACCTTCCTGCATACCCCAGCACCCTTCTTGGCCACCACATGGACCTGCCATGCAGGAGAGGTAGGCTGCCTACATTGGAACTGAGACTGTTGTGCTAACACCAGTGGCCTCAGTACATAGTAGACCCAATGTACCGGCCACTTTCTGGGGAATAACAGGGGCAAAATATTTACTGGATATTTATGTGTTGATTTTTTTTAAAAAAAGTCCATGTATAACCAAAACCACACTGCTTAGATCCATGCAGTTCATTGGGGAAAGTGTACTTGTAATTAGAGATGGGCACGACTCAAAAAAATGGTGTTTTGTTTGTCGTTTGGTCGTTTAGGGGTCCGTTTCAGTTCGTTTTCGTTTTTGTGATTTTTTTGCAAAAAAAATCATTTTTGTTTCGTTTGGTAACGAAATGAAGAAATGAAAACGAAAATGAAAAATTGCTGTTTCATTAGCATTCTTTTTAGTTCAATGCATCTGCTGCAACGAAAACGAAAAACACGGAAAATTTGGTCGTTTCATTTTCATTTTCGTTTTGTTTTTTTAAAAAGATTTGTTTCGTTTTCATTGCGTAACAAAACGAAAAAAATGAAAACAAAAAC